>CM038675.1:566461932-567710127 GCA_021605145.1 Aegilops bicornis
AGCTCGTAGGACCACAAGCACCAACTTGCTATGCCTCCTACATCATATGTGACTCCTTGAAATGAGGAAATATCAACTCATCATCATGAGACTCTTGTCCAACTAGCGATCCTGAGTTCTTACCGCTGCCTCCCAATGTGTCGGGATTCCACCAACTGCCACTTGTACCCACTTTCCGCCTTCTAGGCCACCCACCAAATGAGCCCTTTTCAGTTCTACATTGCTCGCCTCTCACCACTTAAATTTTAGACTCATTTCTCTAAAAAAATCAATACGCACATGGTATATATTATATCCACTGGATACCCATTGGATATAGGATACCCGATGGGTATGGGCATGGGTATCAATTTATACCCATGAGTATTGAAATGGATGGGTATAAAAAGTTTCTATGGGTATGGGTTTGGGTAGAAGGGGGTTGTACCCACCCATACCCTACCCATTGCCATCCCTATTTTGAATGAATACTTTTGCACCAGTTACTCTAGTTCAGAAACATCGACGATGGTGTACTAAACATATGTTAAGTTTGGTTTCTTGTGATGAAATCAGAGCACCCAGGTTTAAGTCCTATACTTGACACTGGTGTTGATTTATTTTTAGACTTATCAACATTATTCTTTCAGTGTTATGACGTGCCGTTGACTACGAATCGCTTGTGGCGACTACTGACACGGTTTCTCGGATGTGCTCATGAGGGTAGGGTGTGCACCTGCAGGGACATATGAGTGAGTGTGCGTGTATCTGGGTCTCCCATGCTCCAGTTTTAAAAATATCAATTTTAAATGTTTCAAAAAATTCTGGAAAAAATATGAATGTTCACAAGAAATGTGACTACAACCCCTAAAAGTTTCAGGTTCAAACTCGAAATGCATGTTGAGAAACAAAAATGTGTAATTTAGCATGAATAGTGTAAGAGCAACTCTAGCAGATCCCGAGCAATTCTAGCAGACCCCGCAAAAACTTGACCCGCAAAACGCGTTTGCAGTTTCAGGAAGATCGCGTTTGCGGGTCGAAAACTAGCGCGGCCGAACAAATACTTTAAAATAAACTGCAAAACTAAAATAAAGAGCTCCTTCCTCCAGTCCGGCCGTTGCCGCCTTCTTCCTCCGGCCACGCCCGGCCGCTGCCAACCCCGCTTGGCGCGCTTCGTCACCGCAGTTATGCCCCATCGCCTGTCACCCGCGCTTATTATCGCCCATCGCCGCGCTTCGCCCCTGCCGGTGTCACGCCATCACCGCGCCGGTCGCGCCCAACCTCGCCGGCCACGCCCCGTCGCCTCCGTCGTCCGTGCAGACCCTTGCCGGCCACGCCTCATCGCCTTCGTCGTCCGCACCTTGCTCTATTGCCAGGCGAGCCGTGCCCCTTTGCCTGCCGCGTCGGGAGGATTCCGGCGGCCAGGCTGAGGTCATGGGAGGCCATGACGATGTCGAGCTCGTCCAATTCGAACCGGCGGCGAGCGATTGCGGCGTCTAGCGGCCTTTTCCGATGTGCGGTGATGAATTCCGACGAGTTTAGGGCGGATTCCGGCAAACTCCGCGGCGGCGTGTTTGCTCCGACGAGGTTTGACCGGTATATGGGGCCCCCTAAATTCGGCCTTCCAACCTCCAAAGACAAGGGTTTCGGGTGTGCATTTGCGGTGGTCCTTCAAAATTTTACGGGTTGGAGCACTTTTTCGGTTTCTGTTCTGGACACTTTTTTCGCCCAAAACTGTAAAACGCCAAAATTTTGCCGGTTTGACCACTTATGCGGGGTCTGCTAGAGATGCTCTAAAAAGATAAAAGCACTATTGACACTATTCACATCTATTTTCTTTTTTGTTTCTCAATGTGGGTGTCGGCCCGTGGTACTAGGGGGTACCTAGGCCCACCTGCCTTCGGCCCATGAAGCGGCCCATGCCATGGGCCCAGTACGGCCCATCTTCATGGCCTCATGAGAAAGACCCTCGCGAGGCGCACATCGCCAAGGGCCTCCCGAGGCCCTCGCGCGGGGTAGCCTCCCGAAGCTGCCTCCCGAGGCCCCACGCGGGGCGGATATGTCTAGGCTCGCCAGGCCTGCCTCGCGCTGCACGTGGGTGACGCGAGCCACGACGAGTGTCGCCAGGAGGCATGCCAGTGGGTGCGGATGGTGAATCTTTCCTCTTTGGTGCTAAAGGAGCAATGACAGCACGCAGGTTCCCAAGGCAACCCCAGAGGTTGCCATTCCAGAGCTAGAAGACCAAGGGCATCAGGGACAGCAAGACGAAGGTCATCGCCGAGCCCACCCACGTGTCATGGCAGGACGCTTTGGCAGGCGAAGACTACTTTTGTCAGGATAATATGTACTCATGTGCCCCTTCGAATTTGGCCATTGTAGGATAAGATGTACTCATTGCAGGATGCCCTTCCCGCCTACTGTTTTGGGGGAAGAGGACTAGGCCAGTTTAAGTATAGGTTAGCCGCCACCTTAGAGAAGGATCGACTCATTGCACACTCTGGCGACGAGAGCCACCAAGAGCCCACCCTTGTACTCTCGCTTTCATCCTACCTCGCGAGGCAATCCAACCACAAAGCAGGAGTAGGGTCTTACATCGCAAGGTGAACCGAACCTGGGTAAACTGCTGTGTTCTTCGATCTTCTTTCTTGGTAGGAACACTTTGGAGCTCGGCCGTGGAGCTAGGTGCAGCAGGCAAGGCGAGGTGAGGAATTGCGAGCACACCCGAGAATTCGAACCTTCCTTAGGTCCCTAGAGCCCAGGTTCCGACAGTGGGTTTCAAGTTTGGACCTGAATTTTTTTAGGGGTTGTAGTCACATTCCTTATGAGCATTCACATTTTTTTCAAAATTTTTAAAAACATTTAATATTGAATTTTTCAAATTGGAGAATGGAGCACCCCCAAGAATTGGATCACTCCCGTCCATGGCGACACACACCAACTTGGACACCCCCCCCCCCCCCCGCGTCTGCCAAACTAGAGGTCAACCTAGGTTGTGGCCACTCCGCTCGCTTCACCCTTACGGGTAACGGGTGGGGCGATGAGATACCATAGACGTTGATATGCTCACCATTTCCATCGTACAACATGTGATTGCCGACAAGAGTCAGTACTACAAAACTGAACATCACTGGCCGACCAAATTACATCATCACTGACTAGTTTCTGATCCGTCGGTGCCTCGGGGTAAGATGACTCGTCACAAAGCGGCCACCAGGCCAGTCAGTGCTAACAATTTTATTCACCATTGCATTCCCGCACTTTGTTTACGTATAGTTACCACTTACCAGCATGCAAACGAAATAGATAGAAAGGTAGGAACACAATACACATACATAATCATTCATTTTCACATTGCTTTTCATAACACATTTCACATGTACATTTACACAGTTCACAACCAACAATTCGAGAAAACTAGCCAAAGCTACACACTTCACGGCTTAGCCTTTAACAAAATAGAGAGAGAACATATATTTTCTCACTGATCTTTATCCTACTTCTTAAACCCCATGGTCATCTTCATTTGTGCAGCGCCACTAAAATGTAAGTCTGCACACAACAAAAAATTCAACACAATTAATATAAAATATTTATTGGTTCATTTAATATACATGTAGTTAAGAATATCATGCCTAAGTTTAATACACTCGGCTCGAGGATTATCTCGGCTTCTCCAAGAAGCAACAAGTGGATATTTGTTATTTGTCTAGAAAAGGCGGAATCTTCCAAGACTTGCTTCAGATCCTAAGAAACTATTTACCTTGTATGATTTTGACACTTGTGCACACAGCCTGTGTATCTGAAATGAGGATTCTAGAGTAGCTCGGGCCTACTACCCCTAAGACTTTCTTGTCTCTTCTTTCATTTTTGTGCAGGGCAACTAAAATATATGGCAAATACAATAAAAATATTCTTCTTAGATCTAGTTGAGTTTCATTGGACATAAAAAGTAAAGTAATATACACAAACCAAGTATACCATTGAACAATATTCCACTCTATCCCCTAATGAGGGAGTTGGTTGCATATATACTATTTCCAATTAAATATTCATTATATTATCATGTATAACTGACATAACATATACTCCGGGCAGAGCAAACTGCAAGAACATTTTCTAACACATATATGCCAGAGTAATATTTTCTAACATATTCATAGGTACATGGAAATTCATAGAAATACAATTACACGCATCCTAGAATTGCAACACATCCATGGCATGGATAGCATAATAGAAATTGCAACATACTTACGGAGGAATGGAGCTCACCTTCGTGGCCGGTACCGAGGCCGAAGAACATTGCAGTACATGTCATGTCTACCACTACGCACCGAGACGCAGGGGACATGGCCGGCGGAAGAGTAGATCCCTGGGGCAGAGCAACCCCGATAAGAACACAACTACGACGACCATATGAATGACCGCGTGCGTCGGCGTGGGAGACCTGGTGTCTGATGACCCACAAGTATAGGGGATCTATCGTAGTCCTTTCGATAAGTAAGAGTGTCGAACCCAACGAGGAGCAGAAGGAAATGACAAACGGTTTTCAACAAGGTATTCTCTGCAAGCACTGAAATTATAGGTAACAGATAGTTTTGTGATAAGATAATTGGTAACAAGTAACGAATAACAAGTGTAAATAAAGTGCAGCAAGATGACCCAATCCTTTTTGTAGCAAAGGACAAGCCTGGACAAACTCTTATATAGAGAAAAGCGCTCCTGAGGACACATGGGAATTATCATCAAGCTAGTTTTTATCACGTTCATATGATTCGCGTTCGGTACTTTGATAATTTGATATGTGGGTGGACCGGTGCTTGGGTGCTGTCCTTACTTGGACAAGCATCCCACTTATGATTAACTCCTATTGCAAGCATCCGCAACTACAAAAGAAGTATTAAGGTAAACCTAACCATAACATGAAACATATGGATCCAAATCAGCCCTCATTTAAGCAACGCATAAACTAGGGTTTAAGCTTCTGTCACTCTAGCAACCCATCATATACTTATTACTTCCCAATGCCTTCCTCTAGGCCCAAACAATGGTGAAGCGTCATGTAGTCGACGTTCACATAGCATCACTAGAGGAGAGACAACATACATCTCATCAAAATATCGAACGAATACCAAATTCACATGACTACTAATAGCAAGACTTCTCCCATGTCCTCAGGAACAAACGTAACTACTCACAAAGCATATTCATGTTCATAATCAGAGGGGTATTAGTATGCATAATGGATCTGAAAATATGATCTTCCACCAAATAAACCAACTAGCATCAACTACAAGGAGTAATCAACACTACTAGCAACCTACAGGTACCAATCCCAGACTTAGAGACAAAGATTGGATACAAGAGATGAACGAGGGTTTTAGAGGAGATGGTGTTGGTGAAGATGTTGATGGAGATTGGCCCCCTCCTGATGAGAGGAGCGTTGGTGATGACGATGGTGATGATTTCCCCCTCCTGGAGGGAAGTGTCCTCGGCAGAACAGCTCCGCCAGAGCCCTAGATAGGTTCCACCTCGTGGTGGCGGAATCTCATCCCGAAAGCTTATTTCTGATTTTTTTCTCGGATAGCAGAAGATGGGCACCGAAGGGCCACCAGGGGGCCCATGAGGCAGGGGGCGCGCCCAGGGGGTAGGGCACGCCCCCCACCCTCGTGGCCAGGGTGTGGGCCCCCTCTAGTATTTTGTTCGCTCAATATTTTTTATTATTTTCAAAAATAACTTCCGTGGAGTATCAGGACTTTTGGAGTTGTGCAGAATAGGTCTCTAATATTTGCTCCTTTTCCAGCCCAGAATTCCAGTTGCCGGCATTCTCCCTCTTTATGTAAAACTTGTAAAATAAGAGAGAATAGGTGTCGGTGTCAAAACCGGCGGATCTCGGGTAGGGGGTCCTGAACTGTGCGTCTAGGCGGATGGTAACAGGAGACATGGGACACGATGTTTTTACCCAGGTTTGGGCCCTCTCGATGGAGGTAATACCCTACTCCTGCTTGATTAATATTGATGATATGGGTAGTACAAGAGTAGATCTACCACGAGATCATAGAGGCTAAACCCTAGAAGCTAGCCTATGGTATGATTGTTGTTCGTCCTACGGACTAAAACCCTCCGATTTATGTAGACACCGGATAGGTTAGGGTTACACAGAGTCGGTTACAATGGTAGGAGATCTACATATACGTATCGCCAAGCTTGCCTTCCACGCCAAGGAAAGTCCCATCCGGACACGGGACGAAGTCTTCAATCTTGTATCTTCATAGTCTTGGAGTCCGGCCGTGATGATAGTTCGGCTATCCGGACACCCCCTAGTCCAGAACTCCCTCAGTAGCCCCTGAACCAGGCTTCAATGATGACGAGTCCGGCGCGTTGATTGTCTTCGGCATTGCGAGGCGGGTTCCTCCTCCGAATACTTCATAGAAGGTTTTGAACACCAGGATAGTGTCCGGCTCTGCAAAACAAGTTCCACATACCACCGTAGAGAGAATAACTTTCGCACAGATCTGCTGACGTATTCCGCTGGGTGACATCACACCACGGCCAGGTCTTTATATGAATTGTTTTTTGATGTTCCACCTCAGCGCGTTCAGCGAGGCGGTTTCCTTGGCACGTCTTATCAAAGCATAGATCATGCCCCCTTATTCCGGGATTCTCATTAATACGGACGTGGGTAACCCCACCGTGCCCGTTGACACGCCTCCTCTATCAAAGGCGAGTCCTAATCGACCACGGGGAGGGGTCTTGGTATTCAACCTCTTTATAATGAGACCAAGGCCCTCTTCTTTTTACACCCTCCATCGAGTTCGCCTCGCACTCCGAGTTCTAACACCCAAAGCTTCAGATTTAGGCGCTTCGGACCTTCGACGATGTCCGGCTCCGACCAGCACGGCCGATGGATGTCTTCCTCCGTCACAGAAGAAGACGTGCTAAAGCTGCGAAACGCCAGGTATCTAACCGGCGAGATCTCGCATAGGTTGCCTGCTTCAGGGCAGGTCATTCCCACTCCCGAGCCCGGCGAGAACGTGCTGTTCGTGTCCCACTTCCTTCGGGGTTTAGGCTTCCCGACGGATCCCTTTGTGCGGGGGCTCATGTTTTATTATGGGCTGGATTTCCATGACTTGAGTCCGGAGTCCATCCTCCACATCTCGTCATTCATTGTCATATGTGAGGCCTTCCTCCATATTACCCCTCACTTTGGATTGTGGCTCAAGACCTTCAAGGTGGAACCAAAGATGATAGAGGGGCAGCAAGCAGAGTGCGGAGGGGCGGTCATAAGCAAATGTGCTGATGCTCCGTGGCCCGAGGGCTCTTTTCAAGGGGAGCTTGGTTTGTGGAAACGGGAGTGGTTTTATATTACCGCTCCCCAGGGCACCAAATGGGTGGCGCTTACTGCCTTCCGCTCAGGTCCACCATAGCGCCTGGCGTCATGGGTCAACAAGGGGCTCGACTGGGGACCGTCCAAGGACGTTCCTTTGTTACAGGGCCGTATTCGAGACCTCCAAGAAAGAGAGATCAATCTGGTTGCAGTGGCGCAGGTTATGTTGATCCGGCGCCTTCTGCCCTGCAAACGTCGTCCCCTTCACCTGTGGGAATTTAATCCGGAGGGACCACGAGCTCTCCAAAATTTTATGGGCACGACGCCCGTGGAGATGTATAAATTGTTCTTCGGATCACAAAAGAAGTGTCCGGACCTGACTGAGGACGCATGACTAAGCTGCAATCGCCCAGATACTCAAGTAAGTAGTCCTGTAACCGGACAAGCTGTTCATTCATTTATTATATACATGCCCTTTAAAGGAGCCGTTTCTTGAACAAGAGTGGATAGCCAAGGCAAAGTTAATAAGGTGTCCGGATCCCCTCCCAGAGAACACGCCGGATCCCATGCTGGCCAAGATGTTGAAGGCCGCGCCTTTTGAAGAAGGCGAAGGGGGGAGCGGAGAAGCAACTGCCTCTACGAAGGAGGCTATTAAGGAAGGAGGGATTAAAAGCCCCGCCTTCCGAGGAGAGAAGAGGACCGCTTCAGAAGATCCGGAGGTCAAGGCCTCAAAGAGGGGAAAAGAATCTTCGTCAGAGAGTCCGGCGCTGAGAAGTAACCCAGCCGCACTATTTCCCCAAGGGGATCATCCCTCCAGCGAGCCGTAAGTAAAAAGAAGGGGTCTTGTAAATAAGGAACATCCTTGCATTTATTTATGAAGATAACCGAAATTGTACCTTGTAGTTCGGACCTCAGCCCTTCTCAGCAGAGCTCGTCTTCAGGGGATCTTCTTCCGAGATGATGGAGAGCGAACGCCTCCACCTGTCGCACCCTCATGCGAGGCGGACGACGCCGAGGTGTCGTCGCGGAGGTTCCCCAACTCAAAGCGGGCCGGAGGGTCCGGCACCAAGTGGTGTCTTGATCGGAGGAGTGAAGGATCTGCTCGGGCGGCTATCTCGTAAGATCACCGTGCTTTAATGGGTACGGTGATTGAAAGAATTGCATCCGCGAAGAGCGGATTGCACGAAGCCGTCAGAAGCTTACTGACGGGGTTCGAGGTACGCAAAAAATGATGTACCTTCGGCGCTTATGCATATAGAATGCGCCTGTATAGATAGTAGCCCACGAGACTCGGTATGTTGTCAAAATTGACAGCGTCGAGGATCAAAATCTCGATTATAACATATCGCCGCTCCTATACAGGTGGCGGGGCGTCCGGTGGCCAGCCGGACTGATGAATATGCCGAACTAAAGCGACAACTTGACGAGGCGGATGCGGACATCGCGCTGGTCAATAGACGGTTTGACGAGTCACAAGGTACGTGACTTCTACGTGGACACCTGGTAAGGGAGCTTGACGGCCATGTCTTACTATTTGTATGCTTAATGCAGATGGTGCCGCTGCTGTGGAAGAGCTGCGGGCGGAACTCGCCCGAGCAAAAGAGCAAGCCGTAATTAGTAATGTCGGCCGCTTTAAGGGCGTCAAGAGCTAAAAGCGAGCAGGCTGCTCACCGCCGGGTTAAAGAGGAAATGGCCGATATGGCCAGAAAGTTGAAGAATACTGCCGATCGCTGCGAGGTTCTTGAAAAAGAACGTCAAGCGGAGCAAGAGGGCCTGAAAAAGGCCGCCGCCGAATCCAAGGATGCCCGTTCGGCTTTGAGAGCTGCCAAGGAGGAGCTGAGTCAGGCCGGGGCAATTGCGGCTGGAAAACCGTTTACGCGGAGGAAATATATCTGGATCCAAAGTATGCTCAATTGGACAAGTTGTGGAGTTCGGAGGATGCTTATCTGGACTTAGCGGCGAAGCGCCATGGACGCGATTGAGCACTTCCGAGGCCAGAAGGGGCACAGAAGGGAAGAGCTATATTGGTCGCAATTCCATAGTTCAGAGTGTCTTCTTCCGTTGACCCATCGGTTGGCCGAATGGGCCGAGCTGAGTATATAATGTGTTGTGACATAATGTGTAATAACAGCCCATAATGCAATAAATATCGATATAAAAGCATGATGAAAAATGGACGTATCAACTCCCCCAAGCTTAGACCTCGCTTGTCCTCAAGCGGAAGCCGATAACGATAAATATGTCCACATGTTTAGAGATAGAGGTGTCGATAAAATAAAATACGGACATGAGGGCATCATGATCATTCTTAGAACAACAACATATATGGATATTGTCATATGATTTCTTATGCTCAAGTAATAATCTATTCACAATGCCAAGTATGAATCAAAAACTTCATTGAGAACTAACAAACTATAATCTCAGTCATTGAAGCAATTGCAATCTATCATAACATCAGAAAGAGTCAATATAAGAGCTTTTCAGCAAGTCCACATACTCAACTATCATTTAGTCTTTCACAATTGCTAACATTCACGCAATACTTGTGGTTACGGAGTTTTAATCGGACACAGAGAAAGATAGGGGCTTATAGTTTTGCCTCCCAACCTCTTACCTCAAGGGTAATGTCAACAATAATAGCTCATGCTAACTTACATCCAATTAGATATATATATATATATATATATATATATCTATATATAGATATATATATATATATCAGGCTCTTTCCAACACAATGTGCTTGCCAGAGGATAAAATGTAAAAAAGGAAAGGTGAAGATCACCATGACTCTTGCATAAGGTAGAAAATAAAGGTAAAAGACAGGCCCTTCGCAGAGGGAAGTAGAGGTTGTCATGCACTTTCATGGTTGGATGCACGAAATCTTAATGCAAAAGAACATCACTTTATATTGCCACTTGTGATACAGACCTTTATTATGCAGTCTGTCGCTTTTATTTCTTCCACATCACAAGATCATATAAAGCTTATTTCCTCCACACTAATCAATCATACATATTTAGAGAGCAATTTTTATTGCTTGCACCGATGACAACTTACTTGAAGGATCTTACTCAATCCATAGGTAGGTATGGTGGACTCTCATGGCAAAACTAGGTTTAATGATATTTGGAAGCACAAGTAGTTCTCTACTTGGTGCAAAGAATTTGGATAGCATGAGGGAGAAAGGCAAACTCAACATGTTGGATGATCCATGACAATATACTTTATCTCAGATATAAGAAAACATGACCCATTACGTTGTCTTCCTTGTCCAACATCAACTCTTTAGCATGTCATATTTTAATGAGTGCTCACAATCATAAAAGATGTCCAAGATAGTACATTTATATGTGAAACCTCTCTTTCTTTATTACTTCCTATTAATTGCAACGATGACCAAAACTATGTTTGTCAACTCTCAACAACTTTTAATCATCATACTCTTTCTATGTGAAGTCATTACTCTCCACAAGATCAATATGATCTCTTTATTTCTTCTTATTTCTTTCTCTTTTCTTTTATTCCCTCAAGATCATGGCAAAATAATCAAGCCCTTGACTCAACACTAATCTTTATTATATACCTCACGGACTCGATTACATAGAGGGATCATAAAGCAAAACTCAAAACTAGATCATACTAAAACTTTATTCTACTATATCAAGATATTACTAAAAGGATCGAACTAAGAAAACGGTAAAGATAGAGATGTGATGGTGATACGATACCGGGGCACCTCCATAAGCTTGGCAGTTGCCAAGGGGCGTGCCAATACCCCTATGATTATGTTTCTTTCTTCGGAGGTGGTGATGGGGATAATTGTTCCTTCAGCTTCTTCATATTATAATTGAGAAGAGCAATTTCCTCCTTTAAATCATCGACCTCTGACTCCAGCTTCAACATCTTGTCACATAAATCTCCTTTGCTTTTCTGCCGAAAACGAGAAGGAATAGATCGATTTTTAGATAGTTTAGCCCTCTTTGGGAGACTAGACTTCTTGAACTTCACGTGCATATCCCCAGGTTGAAGTAGAGGGACATCCTCCTCCTCCGAGCTCGAATCGTTGATCCTCATTAGATAAGCATCCTCCTCCTCATCCGTAGTTCGACCACAAGGAGATAGATCCCCATAGGTCTTTGGGTCAGCAATGAGATGTGAGACATAGCTCTCTCCGTCGGAGTCCTGAGATGACATCTTGCTCCAAGTCTGCTACAGAAATAGCTCGAAACAAAAACCGAAGATAATTGCATGATACAGTGGTCAAAACCTTCGGGAGATTACATAATGAATTTTTACCGACCGAAAGAAGTATCGTGCAAGAAAACAGAGTCCGGAGAGCGCACGGGGTGCCCACGAGGCAGGGGGCGCGCCCTCCACCCTCGTGGAGGCCTCGTATCCTTCCCGGGCTGCTTCTTATTTTCCTATTTTTCTAAATATTCCAAAACAGAGAAAATTTGCCATTAGAACTGTTTTGGAGTCGGTTTACTTACCGTACCACGTACCTATTCCTTTTTGAGTCTGAAACATTCTCGAAAGTGTCTCTTATGTATTCCTCCGATTATTACGGTTTCAATAACATTAGTTTCAACATTTATAGGATTACGAGATATAATGTTTGATTCTTTGACCATTCACCACCTTTGGATTTGTGCCTTGAAGTTGTTGATTTTTATGGCACCGGAACGATAGACTTCCTCGATAACATAATGACCTTCCCATTTAGAGAGAAGTTTTCCTGCAAAAAATCTTAAATGAGAGTTGTATAGCAATACATAATCACCTACATTAAACTCACGCTTTTGTATCTTTTTGTCATGCCATCTTTTAACTTTTTCTTTAAACAACTTGGCATTCTCATAGGCTTGGGTTCTCCATTCATCAAGTGAGCTAATGTCAAATAGCCTCTTCTCACCGGCAAGTTTAAAATAGCTCTTTAATGGCCCAGTATGCCTTATGTTCTAGTTCGAGAGGTAAGTGACATGCTTTTCCATAAACCATTTTATACGGAGACATACCCATAGGATATTTATATGCAGTCCTATAGGCCCATAATGCATCATCAAGTTTCTTGGACCAATTCTTTCTAGATCTATTAACAGTCTTTTGAAAAATTAATTTAAGCTCTCTATTGCTCAATTCTACTTGACCACTAGACTGTGGGTGATAAGGAGATGCAATTCTATGATTAACATCATACTTAGCAAGCATTTACAAAAAGCACCATGAATAAAATGTGAACCAGCATTAGTCATTAAATATATAGGGACTCCAAACCTCGGAAAATAACTTCTTTAAGCATCTTAATAGAAGTGTTATGATCAGCACTACTAGTTGGAATAGCTTCTACCCACTTAGTAACGTAATCAATAGCAACTAGAATATGTGTATACCCATTAGAGGAAGGAAAAGGTCCCATATAATCGAAGCCCCAAACATCAAATGGTTCAATAACAAGTGAATAATTCATAGGCATTTCCCGACGTCTACTAATATTACCAATTCTTTGACATTCATCACAAGACAAGACAAACTTACGGGCATCCTTGAAGAGAGTAGGCCAATAAAAACCGGATTGCAATACCTTATGTGCAGTTCTATCTCCAGCGTGATGTCCTCCATAAGCCTCAGAGTGACACTTGCGTAGGATCCGTTCTTGTTCATGCTCAGGTACACAACATATAATAACACCATCTACTCCTTCTTTATAAAGATGTGGGCATCCCAGAAGTAATGTCTTAAATCATAGAAAAACTTTTTCTTTTGTTGGTATGTGAAACTAGGTGGTATAAATTTAGCAACAATGTAATTAGCATAATCAGCATACCATGGAGCGAGATGAGAAGCATTTATGACATTCAGTTGTTCATCGTGAAAGCTATCATCAATAGGTAGTGGGTCATCAAGAACATTTTCTAACCTAGACAAGTTATGCATAGCAGGGTTCTCAGCTCCCTTTCTATCAATAATATGCAAATCAAATTCTTGTAGCAAGAGAACCCATCTAATAAGTCTAGGTTTAGCATCTTTCTTTTCCATAAGATATTTAATAGCAGCATGATCAGTGTAAATAGTTACTTTAGAATCAACAATATAAGGTCTGAACTTATCACAAGCAAATACAACTGCTAAGAATTTTTTTTCAGTAGTGGCATAATTTCTCTGGGAATTGTCTAGAGTTTTACTAGCATATTGAATAACATTTAATTTCTTATCAACTTTTTGCCCTAGAACAGCACCTAAAGCATAATCGCTAGCATCACACATAATTTCAAAAGATAAATTCCAATCAGGTGGTTGAACAATAGGTGCAGAGATTAATGCCTTCTTAAGTATTTCAAATGCTTCTACACAATCATCATCAAAAACAAAAGGTATATCTTTTTGTAAGATATAGTCAGAGGCCGAGAAATTTTTGAGAAGTCCTTAATGAACCTCCTATAAAAACTGGCATGACCAAGGAAACTTCTTATACCTTTGATGTCCTTGGGACACGACATCTTTTCAATAGCATCAACTTTAGCTTTATCAACTTCAATACCACTTTCAGAAATTTTATGCCCCAAAACAATGCCTTCATTAACCATAAAGTGGCACTTCTCCCAATTCAAGACAAGACTAGTTTCTTCATATCTCTGCAAAACTCGATTAAGGTTGCTCAAGCAATCATCAAAAGAGGATCCATAAACGGAGAAATCGTCCATGAAAACCTCACATATCTTTTCAAAAAAGTAAGAAAATATAGCCATCATGCATCTTTGAAAGGTAGCAGGTGCATTACATAAACCAAAAGGCATACATCTATAATCAAAAGTACCGATAGGGCAAGTAAAAGTGGTCTTTGCTTGATCATCAGCTGACATATGTATTTGAGAGAAACCAGAGTAACCATCTAGAAAGCAAAAATGTGTATGTTTGGATAATCTTTCTAGCATTTGATCAATAAAAGGTAAGGGGTAATGATCTTTTTAGTAGCCTTATTTAATTTGCGGAAATCAATTACCATCCTATAACCTGTAATTCTTTGCGGAATCAATTCATCTTTATCATTAGGAACGACAGTAATACCTCCCTTCTTAGGGACACAATGGACAGGACTTACCCACTGACTATCAGCAACGAGATAGATTATACCTGCCTCAAGGAGCTTTAGTATTTCCTTTCTTACCACTTCTTTCATATTAGGATTCAGTCGTCGTTGATGATCAATAACTGGTTTGGCATCTTTCTCCAAATTTATTTTGTGTTGGCATAGAGTGGGACTAATGCCCTTAAGATCATCAAGAGTATATCCAATAGCAGCACGGTGCTTCTTCAGAGTTTTCAATAATTTCTCTTATTCATGCTCTGAAAGGTTAGCACTAATAATAACATGATATATCTTATTTTCATCTAGATAAGAATATTTAAGAGTATCAGGTAATGGTTTAAGTTCAAACACGGGATCACCCTTGGGTGGAGGAGGATCCCCTAGGATTTCAACAGGTAAATTGTGTTTCAGAATAGGTCCCTATTTAAAGAATACTTCATCTATTTCCCTTCTTTCATTCATAAACATATCATTTTCATGGTCTAGCAAATATTGTTCTAAATGATCACTAGGAGGTACGGCAATAGAAGCAAGACCAATAATTTCATCTTTACTAGGCAATTCCTCATCACGAGGTTGCCTATGGAATTTAGAAAAATTAAACTCATGAGACATATCATCCAAGCCAATAGTAACACCATCCTTTTCGCAGTCTATCTTAGCATTAACAGTGTTCAATAAGGGTCTACCAAATATAATGGGACAAAAGCTATCTTGTGGGGAACCAAGAACAAGAAAATCAGCAGGATATTTAGCCTTCCCACACAAGACTTCAACATCTCTAACAATCCCAATTGGTGAAATAGTATCACTATTAGCAAGCTTAATGGTAACATCAATATCTTCTATCTCAGCTGGTGCAATATCATGCATAATTTCTTTGTATAAGGAAATAGGTATTGCACTAGCACTAGCACCCATATTGCACAAGCCATGATAACAATGATCTCCTATTTTAACAGAAATAATGTGCATGCCTACCACAGGTCTATGTTTATCTTTAGCACCAGGTTTAGCAATTCTAGCAGTCTCATCACAGAAATAAATAACATGCCCATCGATATTATCAACTAAGAGATCTTTAACAATGGCAATATTAGGTTCAACTTTAACTTGCTCAGGGGGTTTATGTGTCCTAATATTACTTTTGTTGACTACAGTTGAAGCCTTAGCATGATCCTTTATTCTAATAGGGAAGGGTGGTTTCTCAACATAAGCAGTAGGAACAATAGGATCATTATAAGTGATAGTCTTTTCTTCAACTTTAATAGGTGCAACTACTTTTACTTCAACGGGAGGATTATATTAAACCACTTCTCCTTAGGGAGATCAACATGAGTAGCAAAGGATTCACAAAAAGAAGCTACTATCTCAGAGTCAAGTCCATATTTAGTGCTGAATTTATGGAAAACATCGGTATCCATAAAAGATTTAACACAATCAAACTTAGGTATTATACCTGACTCCTTACCCTCGTCGAGATCCCAATATTCAGAGTTGCATTTAATTCTTTCCAATAAATTCCATTTGAATTCAATAGTCTTCATCATAAAGGAACCAGTACAAGAAGTATCGAGCATGGAGCGATTGTTGTCAGAAAGCCGAGCATAATTTTTTTGAATAATCATCTCTCTTGAGAGCTCATGATTGGGGCATGAATATAACATTGACTTAAGCCTCCCACAAGCTTGATCGATGCTTTCTCCTTCGCGAGGCCAAAAATTATATATATATATACGATCACGATGAACAAGATGCATAGGATAAAACTTCTGATGGAATTCCAATTTCAACCGTTTGTAGTCCCATGATCCCATATCATCACATAGCCTATACCATGTCAATGCATATCCCTTCAAAGATAAAGGGAAGACCTTCTTCTTGATAACATCATCAGGCGTACCTGCAAGTTTAAATAATCCACAAACTTCATCCACATAGATTAAGTGTAAACGGGGATGTAAAGTTCCATCTCATGCAAAAGGATTAGCGAGCAGTTTCTCTATCATACCCGAAGGAATTTCGAAGTAAACATTTTCATTTTCTGTAGGTTGAGGAGAAACTCTTTGCTCTACTGGTCGAGGAGAAGACACCCCGAACAAGCCCCTCAAAGGATTACTTTCCATAGTAGCAAGTCACAGTAAATTTCAGCACACTATATAAATTTTTCCTTACCAAATTCCACCTACCAAAGGCGCTTCACTCCCCGGCAACGGCGCCAGAGAAGAGTCTTGATGACCCACAAGTATAGGGGATCTATCGTAGTCCTATAAGTAAGAGTGTCGAACCCAATGAGGAGCAGAAGGAAATGACAAGCGGTTTTCAACAAGGTATTCTCTGCAAGCACTGAAATTATTGGTAACAGATAGTTTTGTGATAAGATAATTGGTAAGAAGTAACGAATAACAAGTGTAATTAAAGTGCAGCAAGATGGCCCAATCCTTTTTGTAGCAAAGGACAAACCTGGACAAACTCTTATATAGAGAAAAGCGCTCCCGAGGACACATGGGAATTATCGTCAAGCTAGTTTTCATCACGTTCATATGATTCGCGTTCGGTACATTGATAATTTGATATGTGGGTCGACCGGTTCTTGGGTGTTGTCCTTACTTGGACAAGCATACCACTTATGATTAACCCCTGTTGCGAGAATCCGCAACTACAAAAGAAGTATTAAGGTAAAACCTAACAATAACATGAAACATATGGATCCAAATCAGCCCCTTACGAAGCAATGCATAAACTAGGGTTTAAGCTTCTGTCACTCTAGCAACCCATCATCTACTTATTACTTCCAATTGCCTTCCTCTAGGCCCAAACAATGGTGAAGTGTCATGTAGTCGACGTTCACATAACATCACTAGAGGAGAGACAACATACATCTCATCAAAATATCAAACGAATACCAAATTCACATGACTACTAATAGCAAGACTTCTCCCATGTCCTCAGGAATAAACATAACTACTCACAAAGCATATTCATGTTCATAATCAGAGGGGTATTAATATGCATAATGGATCTGAACATATGATCTTCCACCAAATAAACCAACTAGCATCAACTACAAGGAGTAATCAACACTACTAGCAACCTATAGGTACCAATCCCAGACTTAGAGACAAAGATTGGATACAAGAGATGAATGAGGGTTTTAGAGGAGATGGTGCTGGTGAAGATGTTGATGGAGATTGGCCCCCTCCCGATGAGAGGAGCGTTGGTGATGACGATGGCGATGATTTCCCCCTCCCGGAGGGAAGTGTCCTCGGCAGAACAGCTCCGCCAGAGCCCTAGATAGGTTCATGAGTTCCGCCTCGTGGTGGCGGAGTTTCATTCAGCTTGCTTCTGATTTTTTCTTGGACGAAAGACTTCATATAGCGTAAGATGGGCACCGGAGGGCCACCAGGGGCCCATGAGGCGAGGCACGCCCCACCCTCATGGCCGTGGTGTGGGCCCCTCCGTATTTTCTTCGCTCAATATTTTTTATTATTTCCAAAAATAACTTCCGTGGAGTTTCAGGACTTTCGGAGTTGTGCAGAATAGGTATCTAATATTTGCTCCTTTTCCGGCCCAGAATTCCATGCTGTCGGCATTCTCCCTCTTTATGTAAACCTTGTAAAATAAGAGAGAATAGGCATAAATATTGTGACATAATGTGTAATAACAGCCCATAATGCAATAAATATCGATATAAAAGCATGATGCAAAATGGACGTATCAGTGTCCCACGGCAGGGCAGCAACAAATGGATGGAATGCGACAATACCCCGACAGGAGAGCGCCACTTCGGAGTTGCAACGGCTTGCGAGTCGCAACGTCCGAACAGTGTGGCCATGAAGGAAGGCCGCCGACCCATTGAAGAGGTCGCCACAGCTTAGCAGCCGAAGGGAGAAGAGGGATAACATGGAGCCACATGGGAGGAAGGGATTGGTCTGCAATAGTGAGGGTAAATAATGGTAACGTGAAGTGGATGATGATTCTAACAGGCCGCATATAGAACAAAATTGGCCAATGGAAAAATAAAAGGGCCAGATTTAAGTCGACTATACACACTGGTCATATGAAGCAGATGGTCAGTGACTATAATCGATCCAATTTGGTCATCGATAGATATCACATTTGGTCATTTTGACCAGTCCGTGATAACCTTCAAACTGAGACTACTGATACATATTGTTTTGTCGTGGCTGGCCGGTTAATGCTAAGTCTCATCACTAACGTGTGGTTAGTGCTCGGTCAGTGATGAGAGGCCACTGATGTTCGGTTCTGTAGTGGTGAGTGTCGGAGATGATTCTGGTAGATCCCTCTTTAGGGTGCCTTAGAGAGGTGAATTGGTTGGAGATGAAAGAAGGAGACAAGTTGGCCTAGGTTTGGGCCCTCTTGGTGGAGGTGAAACCCTACTCCCTGCTCTGTGTATATTGCGATAGGGGTGTATAAAGTACAAGGTATGAACCAAGGGATTCTAGATGATCTATCGACTAGCTCGGTCCTGGCTTATACTGCCCCACCCCCTAGGGTTACACATCCTAGTAGGCTATGGCAGTGGAGGAGGATTCCTCTATGACTCAATATTCTATGACTTAGATGACAAGGCTTCTGGAGTCTTCTTTGTAGAGTGCCATGGGCCACCAAAGTGACCCAGGACGGAACCTACCTAGGGTTTCTCAAGTCGGCCCACCGGTCGGCAACCGACTTGACCAGGTACCCCTGGGACATAACACCATTAGTATCCCTTGAACCGGTCTTCAAGCTTGGCTGCACCTCAACCAGGTTATGTGTAACTTGTTGTGGGCTGAGAAGACTAGCTTGGCCGAGGAGGTGAATAAGATGGAACACACCCTCCGCGGAGCCAAAATGTACGTACCAGGAAAGCACCGAGGAAGAATTTAGGTAGGGCAGTGAGATTGTAGCTGATAAGCCCTGTCTGCTCTTATTCGAATTTGGGTCACAAGGCTATGCGGAGCTAACTGGTATTCGGCACACCATAAACATTTTGTCGTTCTCCCCAAGAGTTCTACCCGCGCCCATCATTTCTATTAGGGTATATAGGAGATGGAGTAGGGACAACTCCGGGCCTTCTAGGTGCAGTTCCAGGATAACACCCGACTAGTGATCTTGGAAGACAAGTTGAAACAGGCCACCAAGATGCTGGCAGTTATAAAACCATCCATGGATGTCGTCTTCCTGACATTGTAGCCCGGGGAGATCATTAGAGATAGCTTCTTCAACCTTGAAGTATGTCTGCGAGGAGCTCCTCCCCGGATCGCAGAGTGCAAGTCTCCAGCTACTCCGGAAGGATCTCACCATGAATAGGCTATGCTGAAGGCCCACTTCCCCAACCTCGACCCCATCGAGATTGCCAACCCCAAGGATGACAACGGGAATGAGGTGAAGCTGGAGGTCTTCTTTGATTTCGTCCTGCCGTACTCTGAGACCATCGAGGAAGACTGCGACCCGTGGGGAATTATTTTCATAGATTAGATATGCATTTAATTTGGAATGCCGGGGTAGCAATGTAAAACCTTTAAGCCAGACTTAAGTTAATTTTGTGCTTACGTCGAAGAACATGGTTGGAAAAATGGAAGCACAAAATTAACTTTAAGGCCAACTTGGTTGGAAAAAGAATGAGATCCCTGACGTTGCACGCCCCTTCATGTCATGTATCAGATGAAGAACGAGGTCCCCGACATTGCATGCTCGGCCTCGTACCTCGCGCGATTGATAGTAGCGAAGATGTTCCTGGTAGGTAGCCGACCTGGCTATGATGTCCCGGGCTTCATCCAATGCGTCCGATCATCCTAACACTAAAGCTCGGCATCATGCTCCACACAGCGAGATAATGCGAGGAGCATCATGTTCGAGGTCGCTGGGGAGGATAACCTTCGCTCCATATTGCTCCTATAAAGGATGCTGGAGTACCCACCTCCCTGGGAGCCTCGCAGGTGAAGAGAGCCTCAGCGTCGTTCATTCTGGGTGGCGTGCCGCGCGGGCCTCTCGGGGCGGCTCACGCCATCCGATCTGCACAGATGGCGCACGCACATGCCACCCAGCTGAGCGGTCCATGCCGGGTGGCCGTGGGGGTCCCGCCTGAAGGAAATATGCCCTAGAGGCAATAATAAAGTTATTATCACTACAAAAAAAGACACATCCGTGACATTTTGTCCGAACGAAATTTTTTTCTGTCATACTTATGACACTTCTATGACGATAATTGTGACAAAACCCGGTATCATCATAGATGTGGTGCGGTCCTACTTCTATAACAAAAATCATGACAGAAAATGGGATTTTCGTCCTAGTCGGGCCGGAGACGTAGCTGCATGACATTCTTTGGGCCGTCCATGACGGAAAAAACCATGGTAGAAGCGAGCGCGCGGAAAATATCGGGGAGTCCCCGGTTACGGTGGGTGGTCGTGGGCCGAGCGATGCGCGTTTCTCTCGTACGTACACCCATGTGTGCGAGGCGTTGGGCTCTAACTGAACCCGAGCGAGGCGTTGGGCTCTAACTGAACTCGAGCGATTGTACTGCAGGCTACGCGTTACTGAACCCGAGCGGTCGATCGATGGCTGTTAACTGAACCCGATCGAGCGATTCCTTCGCCATCGCCGCTAATCAAGCCGATCGATGCTGCCTCTGGATGAACAGTGAGCGTTGCTGGGGGGGGGGGGGTGGATGAACATTTCCCGGTGGGGGTGGATGAATAGGAACCCGTGGCATTGCCTCTGGATGAACAGTGAGCGTTGCTGGGGGGTTTGGATCAACAGTTCCCGGTGGGGGTGGATGAACAGGACCCCGATCATTCGAGCCGGTTGGGGCTGGATGAACAGGACCCCGTGGAGGGCAGGATGAACAGTAGAAGGTGGAGGGCTGGATGAACAATAGCCCGTGGAGGGGTGGTTGAACAGGAGCCCATGGAGAGGGCTGGTTGAACAGTAGCCGATGGAGTAGCACGCGGTGGAGGCTGGATGAACAGGAGCCCGTGGATGAGCGATCGCGGTGGAGGCCGGAGGAGGTCGACGGTGGATGAACAGAGTCTGTGGAGGCTGGAGGGAGTCGACGGTGGAGATGAACAGTATCCCGTGGAGTCCCGTTTTGTGGTACGCCACACCCCTCCCGATGAACATGACCCCCGTTTCGACCGTAGCGCTCCAACACAAGTCTGTTTCCTCTGTTTTGTGGTACGCCACACCTCTCCCGATCAACAGGACCCCCGTTTCGACCGCAGGAGATTCGTTTCCTCTGTTTTGTGATACGCCAGACCCCTCCCGATGAAAAGGATCCCGTTTCAAACGTGGTCGGTCGAACACAAGGCTGTTTTCTCTGTTCTGCGGTACGCCATGCCTCGTTTCCATCAGTTGTTCCGTCCAAGCCCTCCCGATGAACACGACGACGCATTCCGTTCCGACCCAGCCGGTTGGCTCCCCATGAACACGATGACGATGATGTTTCTCCATTCCGACCCAGCCATGTACGCGAGACCTGGCCATACGTATGCGCGAGTAAGCGTTCGAGACCCTGCCCATATGTACGTACGTGCCCGTATTTTCTTTCTTGCACACTGGCCGTTGTACGTACGTGTACATGCTACGTGCGCGCCTCTATTACGACACGTGCGCGCCTCTACATCGACCAGTATGTACGCATTACCGTTCACGACCAGAATGACAACGCTACGTGCGCTTCGACCAGGTGGGTCCGACCGCCGTGCACTTCCTTGCTGCGAAGATGTAGCTGGTGGGTCCCGGCAGTCGAGGGTCGAATCGTTTTTTGCGGACGCACTTCCTTGCATGCGAAGATGTAGCTGGTGGGTCCCAGCAATCGAGGAAAACATTTTTTCGTGAAATACGGTGGCCCGTCCGGTGGGTCCCCATTGTCGGTGGAGGAATAATTATTTTGCGGCGTAATAAGGAGACACTTCCTTGCCGCGGCCGTGGACCCGGTATCGGCCTCTCCACGTACAGTCCACGTCCGATGGAAGCCGTTCCTTGACCACGTTGACCATGCCGCGCCGAGAGCACCAGGGCGGTGGACGAGGGCGAGGCCTAGGAAGGGGATGATGCGGAGCCGGGGAAGACGCGGAAGTGGAAGCCCGCGCTGAGAGGAGTACGAGGGTTCACTGGTTCGGCTGCGGTGTGAGGCTGCCGTCGCCGCAGGGCTGGCCAGCGGTGGGAATAGTAGGGGGCGGTGAGGCCTCCGCGGCAGCACAGCCTGCCATGGGAGGCAGGAGCATGCGGCACGACCAGCGCTGCTTTGGGCGGCTGGAGCAACAAGACCAGAGGTTGAAGAAGCACTACGGACGTTGGATGGACATCGTACGGTCACTAGAGCTAGAATCGTGCATATTGACTAAGTTGACAAAGCTCTCCGTCCCCGTCAACTTAGTAGGCCCACAAGTCAGCCTGCCACTATACTGGGTCCCAGCTAGCAGGGGGAGTATTCATTTTTTTGTGCGCAATAAGGAGGCACTTCCTTGCGTGCGAAGATATAGCTGCTGGGTCCAAGCTGTCAGCGGCGGTAATGTTTTTTTCGTGAAATATAGAGGCCCTTTCGGTGGGTCCCAGATGTCAGGTGGAGGAATCATTATTTTGCGCGTAATATGGAGGCATTTCCTTGCGTGCGGCCGTGGACCCAGCTGTCAGCCTCTCCACGTACAGTCCACTTCAGATGCATGTCGGCCGTGGACCCAGCTGTCAGCCTCTCCACATACAGTCCACTTCCGATGCATGTCGTTCATTTACCACGTTGACCAGGCCGTGCCGAGAGCACCAGGGCGGTGGACGACGACGAGGCCTAGGAAGGGAACGACACGAAGGTAGGGAACACTCGGCAGTTGTTTCCCATGCGGAGGGGAGTACGACTATACGAGGGTTTACTGGTTCGTCTGCCGTCGCCGGAGAATAACAACTGGTGTGGGTGAGTAGAAGGATGGCTAGGCCAGCAATGGGAGTACGGTTGGGTGGAGAGGCCTGCGCGGCAACATAGCCGGCCGCGGGAGGAGGGAGCAGGCAGTCCCACCGGCGCTTGTTTGAGCGGCTGGAGGAGGAAAAGCAGAGATTGAAGAAGCACGACAACCGTTGGATGGACATCCAACAGTCACTGCTCTCGTGTGCATTATTTCTAATAATGTGCAGCCCATTTTCTAATTCTTAAGAATTTTTTTGGAGCCCATCTTCTTTTTGTTAGTATTACACCCCATATCGTGGCCACGGTTAAAAAGTATACGAATTTTTTGCATATTTCGGTGCGGTCAACTGTTTTTAATTCTGAAATATCGATTCACATTCAAACTATTTTGAAAAATAATTTATATAAATATAAAATCCAAATAATTGTCCACGCATAAAAATCAATGGAATTTAAAATCATGTAATAAAAAAATTGAAATTAATTCCCGGTTTGATGTGTTTTAAAAATGTACATCCCATTTCTGGGCAAACCGAAAGAAACTCTCCTCGTCTTGAAAGATTTGCAGCCCGGTAGGGCTGATAAAGCAAGTAGGCCTCGTTTGGGTATTTATTTTTAAAAAATAGAACATGGCTAGCCATTTTCAGCAAGAAAAAAACATAACTGGGCTCATGATGTGGTAAACATAAATAAAACCCTGGCTAGACGGGCCACAGCCCCCACACAGCCCCATTGTTACCCTGATCCGTCGCTAAAACTAGTATAAATAACAACTGATTGTTCCTAAAAAAACTGCGCGACCTGCTAGGTCCCTGGTGTCAGCCGCTCGTAGTGTAATTCTCTCGTTTATTGACTACGTTGACAATGGTGTGAGCCCTATATGTCCAACAATTAGGAGGAACCATATTTTTGGGCTTGTAATATAGATGCACTTGCTTGCTACTGCCATGATGCTGGTGGGTCCCTACTGCCATCCTTTCCACGTACAGTCATCTCCTTGTTCCTCTCGGTTGTTGACGACGTTGACAACGCAAGAGGGCAGCGCACCACGCACCGCGAGTGAACCAAGGCCGCAAGGCGGAGGACGACGGCGAGGCCTTGGACGGAACGAACAGGAGCCGTGGAAGATGCGTCGGTCCAGTCACAGGCGGAGGGGAGTAAGAGGGTTCACTGTTTCGGGTGCGGGTGCGTGTTGGGGCTGACATCGCCGGAGAATAACAAGACGTGTGGGGGAATAGAGGGAGGGACTGGCCAACGTTGGAGGGTACGTGTAGAGGGCGGTGAGGCGCGGGCAGCCATGGGAGGCGGAGCAGCAAAGGTCTTACGGGTGGTTTGGTTTGGGTGGCTGGAGGAAGAAGAAGACAAGAGATAGAAGATACACGACAGATGTTGGATGTCAATCCAATGGCTGGTAGGCAGAATCATTTGTTGATTGGCTAGTAAGTCGACACCACCTTGGATAGGCTATTTCCTGGCGGGTCCCAAATGTCAGAATCCAAATCTGTCACGGTCATGCAGCCCTTCCTATGAAAATTTATAGCCCATTTGATGTGCTAGTTGGAAATAAGTTTGTGGGTGCTGGTGGGGGCTAATCACTTGGCTTCTGTAATGCACAGTGAGCTCAAGCAGCCAACGAGAGTGATGTTATTTCCCTTGGTTGGGATTTGTTAGTTGTTACAATATTTCACTCTAAATTAAACGACTGGCAAGCCATTTGCCTTGCTTCAAAGAAAATATGACAGTCACAGCCGAGTTGAAAAGGGCAAGAACATCTAACTCCAGCTTATAAACTGTAAAAAAAGCACGAGGGTTAATTGTTCATCGGGTTTACAAAAAAAACCCAGGTTGAAAAGGGCAACAACATCTAACTCCAGCACTGTTTTTGGCAGTCACAGTCAAATGGATCGGTCAGGTCCATAGAATGAACATCCTGGGTCGTATAATTTACTAGATTATGACCACAATATGTTGTAAATAGAAGCCCCGCACATTCAGAAGCTCTTTTGCCCACCTGAAACTCCTTTTTTTGCTCTTCCACATACCCATTCGTCAAAACCATGCTGCTGATAAACTTAAGCCTGATGGACAATAGTAACCTCGCATTCAGCAGGAAGAATGTGACAAATCTAGTGTTTGCGCGGTTGGCTACATATCGTTCTAGCGTTATAGCCTTCAATCAAATCTCATGAGAAGTGAGAAAATCCCGATGCTTATGAATCCACCGATTGGTTATAACTTTCTTACCCCGTCCTGTTGCCTAAATAGACATGAAGATTGAAAACAGTTAAGGTTTAAAAAAAGGAGTGTCAAAAGAGCAACAACTGAAGAGTTAATTCTAGTACACTATATGCGGGCTTCCAATGTGCGTGAAATTATCACCTTTATATACAACTTCTCCAGACATAGAAAGCATTACAGCAAGCCAATAATCTTGTTCAGATCAAAACTATTCATTTTGATATATAAGATCTTGATGAATCCAGCACCATTGATAGGCCATCCATGGAGAAACTCTTCATTGAGCATAGAACATAATATAAGTACAAAATGTGTACTCCAAGATGACATATAACTTATGCGCAGAAATTTAAAATGCAGCTTATGGTTACAAGTGTAGATGATAATGTAAAGTACCTGAAGAACTGTGGAGCCAAACACCATATTGAAATGAGCACAGAGATCATGTATTACACCCAAGGTCTCCAGTTTAGGCGCAGAGAGGGCGATTATTTGCAACGGTGAATAACTAGAATCAATGATCAACCTTTGAAGTGAAGGGGCATCTTGGATGATGAGCTACCTTCCGTCAAAACAAATTCCAATTCTTACAAGGTTAGGCGACTTTATTTGGAGACAACCGATTCTAACTGTGAAAACAAGCACCAAGCACTCTAGGGCAGGGCAACTGGAGTGGATGATGCTGTGCAATGAGGCCTCCGATATACGAACCCGCACAAGTAAAAGTTTCTTCAGAAATGGGAGTCGAAGGTTTAGTACCAGATTGTATGGTAGGTCGCATAGCGCAAAGGTGGCGGTGTGAAGAGAGGAGGAAAACCGCGAGATGGACATCGGTGCTGAGGGCACATGTAGATAGCGTTCGGTATCTGGTAGGTGATTTCCAGGGGAATAGTAGAACTCAAGCAGCTGTAGTTCTGTGAATTCATGGGATTTCAGCCAGGCGTCCACCATGCAGGGCATGGTATGCTTGCTCAAGTAGCATGATGGGATGCAGAGGCTTTGAACGGAGCCCTGGTGGGAGGAGATGATGGCTCTGGGGATTTCAAAATCATTGAAGAGAGATAGCTGACGACAGTCGAGATTAAGGGGCACGGCGCACCATAGAGAGAGCCACCGAATTGAGAGGACTTGGGTGCGGCAACAATCCTTGGAGGGGAGAAGCGAGATGATCTCCCCAAGGACGGCGTCTGGGAGATCGCTGATGCGGTCCACCCGAGATTCTACGGGTTCCTGGGATCCGGTGGGGGCGGGGTTGCCGCTTCTCCCAGCTGCCGGGTCTTGGGATCTACAACAGGCGTCGCCGCTGGCGGGAGCCTCATCTTCTTGGCGCTGGGGTCATCCAACTCCATTTTCCTCGAGGGCGTCGCGTTGCGCTCACGGATTTGAGCAGAGTAACGAATGACGAGCCTAGTTGTAGAAAAGTAGTGAAGAAGAAGGGAGCTGGGGTTTTTTCTCAGTAGTAGTGAGGAAGAAGGGGAGCTGGAGTTTTCAGTAGGAGTGAGGTGAGGAATTTGGGGGTGCAGTGGAGCGGTGACGTGAGGTGGGTGGGAGTGAGGAGGAAGAAGAACACCAAGGTTTTGGGGGGGGGGGGGGCGGTGTGCTGGGTGTCGGTAGCGCCTCTCATTAAGTAAATATATGGACTTTTGAATTGATTTTTACTATTTACTAGGGTGGATGGGCTGTTTTGTCTTGGGCCCAGAGAAACAATTACTACGAGTTAAGTGGAGACACTCTACAGCTACCCAGAAAAACAATTACTACTAGTACAGCGGATACAATACCGCTTCTGGCTCCTCCTAGGTCATCGAAACGTCTCCCTCTACTTAATGCCGTTATAGTTTTGTTCACCGACATGCGGTCCATGCAGCGCGCGGGCCCAAATGCCATCCACCAAATTAGAAGGCAGTATGCAGGCGGAGAGTCACCCCGGTCATAGCGCGGCAGTAACGAGCCGTCGTATCACAAAACCCCACCTCCCCGCAGTCTAAGTTTGACGGACGAAGCAACCATCATTTCACTCTTCGCCGAATCCCCTCCTCCCTCACCGTCTTCAAGAAAGGCAACACACGCATCTGCCACTGTTCTTCTCTCCCTATGAAGGGAAGGTAAGCGGATCCGTGATGTTGGTATATTTTCGTTCAGAGAAAAGAAAAGAACTTTTGCAAAGCAGTAACCGATCCTTACTCTCTTTTTTGTTTCATTGTCATTGCGATTGTGTTTTCCTTTCAGGGGTCTCCTAGTATTCGTCAGTTTCATGATGGACCAAGGAGAACCAGGCAAAGATCTGCCAATATTGGAGTAGACACGGGAGGCTGATCCCCACGAGACAGAGAGCTCCAAGAAGATGGAGGCAGCCACCGAGCCGACCCCAGATACGCTCACGGCCACTACTGAGATGGTCAACGCCCCGTTTGAGGTTACAGCCCCCGTGGCACTGCAGGAGCAGTTTTCCCCCTTCGAGGATGTGTCCCCCCCCTGCTGAGCTGCCCAAGGTGATTTTCTTCTTTGCCGATCTCGATTGTGGTTTTTCATCTAAGTATGTGGTGACGAATAATGAAAAAAATTAATAGCTTCGATGCCATGCTATACATAGTGGTTTAAATAACTTGTGTTTCTTATGCTGGAAAGTAATTAAGAATTTGTTTCTGTTTCAATTAGAGCCCTGATGTAGACAAGGATTGTGTGGTTGTACATATCACTCGCTATGAGGCGGATGACCTGAATATTAGCACTGGGAAAACAGAGTTTTTAGGCTGTTGGACCCTGGAAGCCATTTGCGCTTATACCAATTAAGAGTTGTATTCCAGTCTCACTGTTATCAGGCGTGTTGTCCAGGGTGTACTGATGCACAAGAAGTTCAAAGCTACTCCTTCATTTGTGAGGCATACTGTTCTTGTCAAGCTTACGCAGAAAGATGACGTGGCATGACTCCACAAACAAGTTTATGAGTGGCAAGGCCACAAGGTTTTCTTCATGAAGGTTCACAGGATTGAGCTGCTGCCGGACGTCCTCGATGATGTTCATGGCAAGGTCCGTCTTGTGTCCAGCCCAAATTAGATGTAGGCATGAAATACTTGCCCCATCTAGTGTTTAATAGTAGTCTGGATTCTGTCTAATTATCGGAACCTTGCCTGTTATCGAGCCCTCTGGGGCTAGTACTCTGTTTGAATACGTTTATGGCAACTGCTGCTACTTTTGTGTGCCCGTGAATAATCGTAATTGTTGCTGAAACAGATGCTTCCTCACTAGTTTTATCATACGAGCAGTGTGTGTTTTGATGAAATAGAGTACTTGTACGAGAACTGAGCGGTGACGTATACATAAGTACTTGTAAACACTGTTGGTGCTACCCCACTAGTAAGCAGTTGTGCAAAACGCGACACATTGGCTCAACTCGCTTCAACACTCGGCTATCGACCAGCTAACAATCAACAATCTGCTGTCTGACATATAAGCAACTATGTATCTTGTTACAGTGGTTCATGCAGTTAACTGAGGCCACAATGTAAATTCCAAATATTCACACGCTAGTCCAGCGTTCATGTGGAACACTCACATTAAACTCGGTTTCATAAAAAACTTGAAAAGCATAAGTTAAGCAATTTTATACATCTCAATGATTCATAGAACATAACAAACATATACTAGTTAATAGCAAAAGACGAAGTTATGAGAAGGTTTACAAATCAGGAAAAAACAAGCAAGGCTTCTCTGAGCAAAGGGCCTCCCGTAAGGCTTAAATTTCCTGGAGTTCACTCAGGTTTTTTCTTGTTGCCACCATCCAGGGTTAGGTTCTCTCATTCCAGAATAACCGATTATAATTGTGTTCTCAGCCGGAATGCTGAACTGAACCATGCAGTGTACTGACTAGCTGAAAGTCTTGTGCATTCCACTAAATTTAAGTGCCGCTATTTGCAGAAATAAGCAGACCACAATGCCTCTTGTCCGCGCACCTGTCCCAAAAATCTCCGTGCAGCCATGCCGGCTTGTCATCGGTCCATGGATGAACTGGAGGAAAGTGCATTCCGGACTAGGATGCAGATGTTTTCGCTCGTCCCTGCACTGCAATCAGGAAGTAAAACGTATGAATCGGCTTCTTTTAGATTGCATTGGTCATTCTACCTAGTAACTACCAATGTAGGAATACCTGGAAGACGGGTGGTTAGACGACGGCAACGAGGGATAGCCATCTCATTTTGCGCAGTTCTACTAAAACTGAGGTGTGTGCTTTTGATTGCGCGGATAGAAACGATACGGAGACAGACATCCTAAAACGATATGGAGACAGACATCCTTGTTTGCGCAAATATGAAATATGAACAGTGACAGATATTTGAAGTGGCGTAGGATTAACAACAACATCTATTGTGTTACAATTGGCACTAGATTGATAGTATGAAAGTGTCTTAAGTAAGTAGCATCACATCACATCAACACTGCCACTAGATTAACATGCAGAACAATAGCATTAGTATTACTGTCACGAGAGTAGCACATGGTCAGTAAATGTGCAATCAAATTTGTGCAGTTCCACTGGGATGAAGCAATGTTAGCGGTGTGAGATTTAAGTGTAACTGCAAAAACACAATTCATAGGAAATAAAGCAAGACGGAAGCACTTCATAAAATGGTGGTGGCATTGGTTCAATTTATTGACGGCACTAGACCATTACTTATAGTGACATTAGGTGGCATTGCTTAATGCTTCATGTGATTTTACATTAACGGTAGCGATATGGGCGTAGGGACAGCAGAGGCATAAAGTGGTGAGGCAAATGTGGTTGCCGAGAGCGGAAAACACTCAGGCAGCATGTCTGCGTTTGTCCCATTTTTTATCTCCTCGGCGACATTTTCCTACGTGAGCACAGGAAATCTAGACCTGCTCATTCTCATTTGCATTGTCCCCCAACACCCGTCACTTTCTTTCCTTTTTCAACCAAGAGATAGGTCCACTTCCCCCACCCTTCGCCATCCACCATGCTTTCTTCGTCTTTTCAACCAAGAGACTGGTTGGGTAGCCAGTATCTACTACTTTCCCCCGTTTCCTCTTAGAACCAAGTCCTAGATTCATGCTACAACTTTCCCACTTTCTTCCCTGTTTGAACCAACTCTTATAGTCGATGTATGAACTAGCTTTACCTCTAATAATAGTCAAAGTCTAGGTGGCTTTGGAACAGCAGACGGAACTAGAAAAAGATCCACACGAAGCTAAGTGGGGAGCTGGGGCAGTAGAGCAAGGCAGGTTTCGAAGGAATATATACCTGAGGGTCGTCGGCATGTGGCAAAGACGGCATCGGGAGGCCGCATCTTGGCCACAATACCGCAGGGAGGAAGAAGGGGTCGGAGGCCCTTTGGAACTGGTGCTCTCTCGGAGAAGCAGCAGCACGGCCCGATCCGGGACGTCACGGGCAGCCTTGGTCTCCTCCCTACGCCCGACAACAGCGTGAACGATGCACCTACACCCCTGCCCTGGTCGAGGTTGTCCGGGCGGATTTGTGACCACCCGTGAGCTGAGAGAGAGTGTGGCCACCTATGTCTTGCTTAGATCTGGAGAGCATGAGAGATTGAATGATAGGAACCCTAGTAAAGAAAGCGCTAAGGCTCCTGCTTATATATGTAGTGGAGTGGTTTTGTTGTACCAGCTTGAAAAAGTGCACTCCTACGTGTACCCGCGAGTGGGTGTGAGAGAACTAGTGCGTGCTTGCACCGCTTCTCTTCGTGAGAGTACAATATACTATGCCCAAAGAACGTTTGCCACAAGAGTAATAGTATAAGTGTGTGACGTGTGAGCTAAAATAAAATGTGCGTGACGTCTTTTGTTTTTTAGAAGTTCTGAGGGTAGGGTGTGAAGAGCACATATGTGTGTGACGTCTACCTGCAGATAGACGGTGGGTGCAAGAGGACTCGGGAGGGTGCGTGTGCGTGAGATAGAGGGGGGCACGTATCAATGCAATGCATGTGTCCGTAAATCATTATCCGACAAACGTTCGCCACAAGCCTTTTCACGGCCGAACGCCAGAAGAACCGTTAGATCGGCATCCGGCGATGTCGGTTTGCCATGTCATTTAACAGAACAGCCACTCCTGCTACACACAAATCTTCCACGTGAGTGTTGGCAACTGCCGTATGCTCCCTCCGTTACAAAATGCAGTTCATATAGCTTTATTGAAAATTCGAACCTCGCAAACTTTTACCGAGTTTTCATGTACCAAATTGCACATGTAGAATACCCTGTATATATCATTTCATTCATCTTCGAGAGGTAACTATAAAGATGGGGGAGGAGTCTACAAAGAAATACCATCGTATCACTTGTAGCAATTTCAACCATCCTTTAGTGTGGAGGAATAACATAGGAACTCTATATGATATAATTTTTATAGGATTTTTTCCTTCAGAGCCAATTGGTTCATAGGAATAGATTCATATACTCCACATTTCAAAGGAAATAAACATGATATCATTTATATAGCTTTAGAGCCACTTGGTTCATATGAATGGATTCCTATACTCCCATAATTTCAAAGGAAAATAAACATTAGCGTATATTCAATAGAAAAGTTCCTATGATATGAACCAAATTACATCTCTTTTCTAATCCCTCCTCATAGGAATTGAGATACATGTCATCTCTAGATTCAGTAGAAAAGTTCCTTGATGTCAACCAAATGACATCTCTTTTCCAATCCCTACTCATAGGAATTGAGATATTCCGTGCCATTTCTTTCCGTACAACTTCCATGTATACATCTTATATTCCTAAATTGCTAATACAACCCACTAGTAGCTTTTTTCCAAGACATGCAACTATGGCACAAGAACTATATAGTGTGTGAATAACTTGAAAGATGGTCATTTGGGTGAAGCTAATCCGACAAAGGTCTTGGAGATGGCAAATCCGAGCACTCTTGGCCGTTGGATATCATCAACATTCCACCAGATCTGCCACATGTACAATTTAGAAGACTCCATGGTTGAACTTAAGCATAATGCACAAACCTCAAAACACATGCACTTCTCCTTTGTTGTAGAATCTTCCGTATCATAATTGATTTTTTTTTCTAAATGAAATGCCAGTATTTGTTTTTTACTTTATGCTTTACAATGCACAACCCCATGAATCTTAACATTTTTATAAAACTAATTGATTTTGAATGAGATGAACTATAAGAACTAAACGAACATCTGCATCATGCATATATGACTCAAAGCTTTCCATGCTATACTGTGTATTTATTCATAATTTGGTTTCGAAATCTCATGCGTTCAATGCATGTGTACCTTACTAGTTTTGAGTAGAGTAGCAAATTTCATGCGGCCCCGGGTATATCAAAATGCAGGGCCCATGCATCATTGCCTTTTCGTCGAACCCTCGTCCACAATTTTTTTACGTACTATATCTCCACTGGTCCCCGAACCCAAAATGCTGCCTCGTTCCCCTAAAACCAAGCGGCCCACACATATTTAAGGCGTCGACTCGAACTCAATCCCTCTCCCGTTTACTATGACGTGGCCCCGCATGCCCTAGTAGTACTCCTACAAACCCTACCGCCGCACGCATCATCGGTTTTCTTCAAGAGGACGAGGGAGAAGCCGATTTGTAGTGGAGGCGCTTTAAAAAAATGATCTGTAGTGGAGACCCCTACTCTAGCCTAGGTAGCTGCTGCACACATCATTGGTTTTCTCTTTTCTTTATACTCTTGCGCCCTAGAGTGAAATGATGGTTGCTTCGTCCGTCTAGCTTAATGCGGAAAGGTGGGGCTTTGTGATTTGACCCCTCATAGCTCATTTTCTACTCTTTGGCGCTTCTGACCGGGTGCCTCCAATTCCAACCGCTGCTCCAAACTGTAATTTGGTGCATCGCATGTGGAACAGGACGGTGGATGAGCCACATGTCGGCCAAAGGGGTCCTGTTAAGTTTGTCGCCATTTCGTGTGCGGACTGACCCTGCTTGAGTCACTACGCCAACACGACAGGTGCAGCCTACCACTTGGTTTTGCTCCTTGCTGAATCCCAACTATATTGATCTAAAAAGATACGTACTGAACTATCCTCTCCGTCTCGTTTTTTTAGATGTCTCGGTTTATAGGTCGTGCACGTAGTTCTAGGTCATCCATTTGACTAACTAAATCTGAGTTACTATGTCACAAAAAGTATATCATTGGATTATTAAGCGGATGTAGTTTCTAAACATATATTGTTCATCACATATATAGCCAGTTAAATTCTCAACCTAGAACGACGTGCATGCCATGTAAACCGATATGGAGGAAGTATAGTAGTAAAAATGAGGTGATTTTACCGAGCGACCGGCGGGGGAGCATGGCCTGTCATGCGGTCCCACGTGTCATGATGTACTAAGGCGATGCGCGTGTCCCTCTTGAGGCAGAAGCAATACTACGTGGTTTGAGATGATGGCGAACCGAAGTGTGAAATAATGGTTGCTTCGTCCGTCTGGGAAGGTGCGACATTGTGATTTGACGTCTCATTGCTCATTACTACTACTACTACTGGGGCGGTACGACTGGGGTGCGTCCCCCTGCTGTTCTGCACTATTATTTGGTGCTTGACACGTCGACCCGGTTGCTTATGTCTCACATGTCGGCGACAGGAAGTACAAAATTCATGAAAGCGAGCATCGACGGAGGAGTACAAGACACGTCATGGGTTTTTGCTGCTTCGCGCGATCCATCGATACAAACCCGGACTAAAAAAAGGCGAGGGCGGGTCTTTTCCCTTGTGACGAGCGGGGGAGTTTTGCATAGTCTGTTCAAGGCAAGGAGGCAGGAAGGGAAACAAGCAAATAAAGGTTGAGCGACTTAGTTTTGGGAAAAATCTGATTTTACGGAGTACGTACCCACTAGGGTTTATAGGGCTCATATACAAAACATTTGTTTTTCCGTTTTATAAGTCTCAATTCTACTACTAGTAGTAGTACCATCACATGTTGGATTTCGAGGTGCGTTAGATCACCCGATGCAAGCAGTGTCAAGAGAAAACTCACCAATGCATGTAGAATTTCATGGAAATTTAGTGGTCGTTCATGCATTCGCTCTAATTAATGCTTTGGTAAACATAACTTCTTGAGAAAACGAGCTTACTAATTACTTGTGCAAACTAGGAGTACGAAATTAATTCGACCACTCACCGTCTACCTTGGTTGGAGAGATTTTGAAATTGAGCCATAAACTGGAAAGGAGGGAGTAGTAACTTTTGTCTCGATTACTATTTGTGTCCTTGTATAGATGCAAAATGTATTTTTTAATAGTGGCCTTGTATAAGTAAATGGAGGGAGTACTAAAGGACATATATATTCCAAACAATATGATAATGTCTCTAACCAAGGTAATAGGGACGAGGAGTAAACAGAGGGAGTACTAGTAAAATTTTCTCCTCGTCCTGCGAGCCACCGCGCGTGTGGGCGAGGGAGCGGGCATAAGGCGTAGTAAGCAAGCTTCACCTCATCCTGCGAGCCACCGCGCCCATGGGCGGGGGAGGCGGCGTACTAAGCAAGCTTCTCCTCGTTCTGCGAGTTGACGGGATACATCAAAAGTACTCCGGTGTATGGAGCCTTGCCTCTAAGGTAGGCCCCACATGGTTTGCCTCTTTTTTAACATAATGCGTCAAGTCGCAATTTGTTTGTTCACCCGTGGTAGACGATCCTCCCTCCATCTAGTGGACAACCAGTACACGTGTCAAGTTACCACGTGGGCTGCCTTTTCGTACAGAAATGAGCTCCACCGTGTACCCGCGCGGGTGTGGTTGGGAAAGAGACGGGAGTACGTGCGCCGTGCGTGCACCTCTTCTCTACGTGCACGTCCCCCACCTACGTGGGTGTGTGTGAGAGGGACTATAGAGATACAAACTTAGACATAAAGACCGCTACAAACATCAATGTTCTGCTTATCACAGATAAGATTGATTAATACTCGTGACAATCCATGTCCTTAACAAAGGGTGCATGCACGTATAGGTTGAGGGTGTGTCTTGCATCGTGTGTTGTGTGCATGCAGGCGTGCGAGTGTTGCGTGCGTGCAAAGTGCGTTCGATGTTGCATGCATGTGTGCGTCGTGCGTGTGTTCGTGAGTACATGTGTATGCAGCGTTAGTGTTGCACGCCTTTGCATGCGTGCGTGTGTTCGTTATATGTACATGTCGATGTTGCGCTTTGCATGCGTCGTGTCTTGTGTGCGTGCATGTATGCGTGCGGGGTGAGGCTACACGTCAGTCGTCTGACTTTTTCATCTCTGGTCATTAGATTTTCCAGCCGTTGGATATGAAATCAAGGGCCTGCAGTTTATCATCAAACTCCACCCCCTGAGCCGCCAGCCACCACCGGCTGAACATCCGGCCCCCGCCCCCCGCGGCCAGCCCGTGCTGCCACGCCGCTCCGCCTGCCCCGAAACCACTCCTCACCGCCGGTCCGCCGCCGCACTGGCCATCCCTCTAGCCCCCCCCCCCCCCGCGCCGAGATCTCTCTCCGGTGATCCCCACCCCACCGCCCAATCAACGCCCACCCCACCGCCGGTGACTACCAACCAGAGGTATCACGACTTCGAGTACCCACCGACCACTAATTTATTACCATTTCTGTCCTTCATATGTGCGCTGACGGGTGGGCCCTATGGTAATGTGCGCTGCTGAATGTGGACCGTTTGATTGGTCAATTGATCGTGTCATCAACAAATTACGGAGCTGTATAGTGAGCCAGTGACCGTATGATCACCCTAAAATGTACTATGTATTTTATTAACACAGTACAGACTCAAACTACCATTTCTTTATTTCATATACGGGCTGACAGGTGGGCCCCACGGTTACGCGCCCCGATGGTGCAAACCTAGTTGCGCCACGTGGAACGTTTTACAGGTCAATTGATTGTGTCATCAACAAAATACGGAGTTGCACGGGTGAGCCAGTGACCGTATAATCATGACATGTATTTTTTTAACATGGTATAGACACAAGGGCTCATATATACGCCCAAGCACTCACCGCTATAAGCGCACACACGCAAACCATACCCCTATGAGCACCTTCAAGAGAGTGGGCCAACATATGATCTTGAGATTTTACGAAGTCACCATAGGTGCCTCGTAGTCGAGTGGAACGTCTCCTCCCACTGAACGCACATCGCCGAAAATACTGAAATTAACCCAGGATAAATGCGAGCACCTGGACTTTAACCCTGGTGGGCTCGAGAAACCACTGTCCTCCTAACCATCCAACCACATGTTAGTTAGCACGACAAAAATGTATGTGGTGACCGTGATGAGCTTATTCTGAAGTCCAGTGACCATATCGTGCTTTCGCTTCAAATACAATGATTGTTAGTGTCGTCAACAAAATACAGAGCACGCATCAAATGCAAAGTCCATAAGTGTCATCAAGAGAATACGGAGACGTATCATGAGCTAGATAACGTATGGTCAGCACGAGAATGTATACGGTGACCGTAATGAGCATATTCTGAACTCCAGTGACCGTATAGTGCTTGAGCTTGAAATACAGTGACCGTCATGCGTGAATGTGTCGTGGGCATGCATACTTTTAGAGGGCCGAGAGATAGTTTGTGTGCCTACGTGGAAGTGGTGTAGAAAGAGGGGATGTTTGATAACCCACAAGTATAGGGGATCAATTGTAGCCTCTTTCGATAAGTAAGAGTGTCGAACCGAACGAGGAGCTAAAGGTAGAATAAATATTCCCTCAAGTTCTATCGACTACCGATACAACTCTCCGCACGCTTAACGTTCTCTTCACCTAGAACAAGTTTGAAACTAGAAGTACTTTGTAGGTGTTTTTGGATAGGCTTGCAGGAAAGTAAAGGGCACAAAAATAAAACTAGGGGATGTTGAAGTAAAGAAGCAATAAAGTAAATATAGCGAGTGTGGAAAAGTGGTGGTAGGAGTTGCGAAATTGTCCCTTAAGCAATTGACTACTTTACTAGACCGATAGCAAGTATTATGTGGGAGAGGCCACTGCTAGCATGTCATCCCTTACTTGGAATTCTATGCACTTATGATTGGAACTATTAGCATGCATCCGCAACTACTAACGTTCATTAAGGTAAAACCCAACCATAGCATTAAGATATATTGGTCCCCTTTGAATCCCGTATGCATCAATTTCTATGCTAGGTTGAAGCTTCATCACTCTTGCCCTCCAATACATAGTCCTATCAACATACAACTAACCCTATGGTGTGATCCACGCGCGCGCTCATATGATGGGCACCAAAGGACAGCAACTTAACCACAAGAAAATTAAATCAATCATAGCAATTCATCAATCGTCGACAGGACAACGAAAATCTACTCAGACATCATAGGATGGCAACACATCATTGGATAATAATATGAAGCATAAAGCACCATGTTCAAGTAGAGGGTACAGCGGGTTGCGGGAGAGTGGACCGTTGTAGATAGAGGGGGGAAGGTGATGGAGATGTTGGTTTAGATGGCGGAGGTGTTGGTGAAGATCGCGGTGATGATGATGATGGCCACGACGGCGTTCCGGCGCCACCGGAAGAGAAGGGGAGAGGGGGCCCTTCGTCTTCTTCTTCCTTGACCTCCTCCCTAGATGGGAGAAGGGTTTCCCCTCTGGTCCTTGGCCTCCATGGCGTGGGAGGGGCGAGAGCCCCTCCGAGATTGGATCTATCTCTCTGTTTCTGCGTTCTCTCCTGCTGCCTTTTTACCGTTTCTTTTATATCCGGAGATCCGTAAAATTGTGGTAAAAGGATAGTAACATTGCCCCTTTTTCTTTTTTTTCTTTTTTTTGCGGGCTTCTTTGGCTCCTTTTTTTATTTAGGCTTCTTTGGCCTCTCCTTTTTTTTGATGGGGCAATGCTCTAATAATAATGATCATCACACTTTTATTTACTTACAACTCGATATTACAACTCGATACTAGAACAAAGATATGACTCTATATGAATGCCTCCGGCGGTGTACCCGGGATGTGCAATGATCTAGCGTAGCAATGACATCAAAAAACGGACAAGCCATGAAAACATCATGCTAGATATCTTACGATCATGCAAAGCAATATGACAATAAATGCTCAAGTCATGTATATGATGATGATGGAAGTTGCATGGCAATATATCTCGGAATGGCTATGGAAATGCCATGATAGGTAGGTATGGTGGCTGTTTTGAGGAAGATATAAGGAGGTTTATGTGTGATAGAGCGTGTCGTATCACGGGGTTTTGATGCACCGGCGAAGTTTGCACCAACTCTTGAGGTGAGAAAAGGCAATGCACGGTACCGAAGAGGCTGACAATGATGGAAGGGTGAGAGTGCGTATAATCCATGGACTCAACATTAGTCATAAAGAAATCATATACTTATTGCAAAAGTTTATTAGCCCTCGAAGCAAAGTACTACTACGCATGCCCCTAGGGGGTAGATTGGTAGGAAAAGACCATCGCTCGTCCCCGACCGCCACTCATAAGGAAGACAATCAATAAACACCTCATGCTCCGACTTCGTTACATAATGGTTCACCATACGTGCATGCTACGGGAATCACAAACCTCAACACGAGTATTTCTCAATTTCACAATTACTCGACTAGCATGACTCTAATATCACCACCTTTATATCACAAAACTATTGCAAGGAATCAAACATATCATATTTAGTGATCTACAAGTTTTATGTAGGGTTTTATGACTAACCATGTGAATGACCAGTTCCTGTCATCTCTCTAAATAGATATAAGCGAAGCAAGAGAGTTTAATTCTTTCTACAAAAGATATTCCCACGCTCTAACAAATATAAGTGAAGCAAAAGAGCATTATACAAATGGCGGTTGTCTATGTAAAGAGAAACAGGCAATCCAAGCTTCAAATGATATAAGTGAAGCACATGAAGCATTCTATAAAGCCATACCCAAAAGATATAAGTGAAGTGCAAATATCATTCTATAAATCAGCCAAGGACCATCTCATACCAGCATGGTGCTTCAAATAAAAATAAAAACCTAAATGCAAAAGACGCTCCAAGACTTGCACATATCGCATGAACGAAACTAATCCGAAAACATACTGATACTTGTTGAAGAAAGAGGGGATGCCTTCCCAGCATCCCCAAGCTTAGACGCTTGAGTCTCCTTGAATATTTACTTGGGGTGCCTCGGGCATCCCCAAGCTTGAGCTTTTGCCTCTCTTCCTTCTTCTCACATCGAGACCTTCTCGATCATCAAACACTTCATCCACACAAAACTTCAACAGGAAACTCGGTAAGATCCGTTAGTATAATAAAGCAAATCACTACTCTAAATGCTGTTGCAAACCAATTCATATTTTTTTTGCATTGTGTCTACTGTAATATAACTTTTTCATGGCTTAATCCACTGATATAAATTGATAGTTTCATCAAACAAGCAAACTATGCATTCATAAACAGAATCTGTCTAAAACAGAACAGTCTGTAATAATCTGAACATTCACCATACTTATGATACTTGAAACATTCTGCCAAAATTAGGAAAAATAAAAAATTTGTACATCAAGACAGTGCAAAAAGAATCAGAACCATTTGACGTTCCAGTAAAAAAGTAAAAATTGCGCACTACAGCCAAAGTTTCTGTCCTGCACCGCACAAACCAACAAGCATTGTAAACATCCTAAAGGCAAACCTTGGCACATTATTTTTATAATACAATGGAATTGTACAAGGGGATAATTATTTTTGTTGAAAAGTTTCTGTAACCAAGATTCACAAAGTTGCCGTGAGCATGAACAAAGTTCAGGGCTAGCTGCCACTTCAACAATGCTTGTCTCTCTCACTTTCACTTTTCTTTTTTGAAAAAGTTTTGGGTTCCCCCCTTTATTTTTGTTGTTTTTAAAACTTCCTCCTTTATGAAAGCACTCAACAGAAATAAATGACTCTCTAAAACTTCCGGGTTGTCTCCCTGGCAGCGCTTTCTTTAAAGCCATTAAGCTAGGCATATAGTGCTCAAGTAGTGAATCCACCCGGATCCCAAGGTATATCAAAGACAATTTTAATTAGCAATGATTTGTAATTTAGTAGAGAGCACAAAGCAACATATATCATGTAATGACGAAGTCTAACTCTCTTCCTATGCATCGGCATATCATAAAAGAACAATTCATGCACACATAGTAAAGGCCAATGCATAGTATAAACAGTTTCTTGCAACTTTTCCATGTTGGAAACATAGAGGGGTGGAGATATAGTTCCTCTCTCATAATAATTGCAAGTAGGAGCAGCAAGCACATGCATATTATATCTATCAAAATCATCATGTGCAACGGTAAAAGGCAACCCATCAATATAATCCTTAATAAGAGCAAACTTCTACGATATAGTGTAGTCGTGAGAATTCAAAAAGATATTAGGACTATCATGCATGGGTGTAATAGCAATAATTGCATGTTTAACATAAGGAACTATAGCAAGTTCATCTCCATAAGCATAATTCATATTGGCATCTTGGTCACAAGCATAGCAAGCATCATCAAAAAGGGAAATTTCACAAGAATCAAAGGGATCATAACAATCATCATAGCAATCATCCTTCGGTAAGCACGAATGGGAATTAAACAATGTATGAGTTGAAGAGTTACTCTCATTAGAATGTGGGCACGGGTGATCAATCCGCTCTTCCTCCTTTTGTTCTTCGCTCTCCTCCTCATTTTTTTCATCCAATGAGCTCACAGTTTCATCAACTTCTTCTTCCATAGATTCCTGCAAAATATTAGTCTCTTCTTGGACAGCAGAGACTTTCTCAATAAGTGCATTAATTTCGTAATTGTATTCATAATTCTCATAGCAATATTTGAGGATAGCTAAATTTTCAGATCTATAAACAGCATCATCAAAATCTTCAAACTCTTTACACATAGATTCGATTTCATAAGCACCCATAAAAGCAACAAATTCTTCTATTTGTTCCACATCATAGTAATCATATATACCATTAGCATAAGAAGCTAAGGTTTTATTATCATTAAATTTGCATGAAAAGGGAAGGTGTGGAGCCTTCATCCTAGAGCAACAAGTATAATCATAACTCACGCATAGTTGCCAAGCATACCACTTCAATATATGAATTTGATCCCATAATAGTTTCCCTTTTTGTGTTAAGCGATAATCCCTAAAGTATTCACGTTGATCCAACTTTACTCCCATTACATAATTGAATGGGGTTTTATCAGGATTATTAAAGTAGTACATAATATATTTCACATAACTAGCATCGAGAGTTTTAGGAGGTTCCCCATCTCCATGAGCAGCAAGTACACCTAATTTTTTTGGTATTTCGTGTTCCATATCCATAACTAAAGATATAGAACAACTAAGAACAGCAAATAAAAATTACTTAGTGATAAAGCAAACAAGCACACACGAGAATATTCACCCCACGCTATTACTTCCCGACAACGGCGCCAGAAAAAGGTCTTGATAACCCACAAGTATAGGGGATCAATTGTAGCCTCTTTCGATAAGTAAGAGTGTCGAACCCAACGAGGAGCTAAAGGTAGAACAAATATTCCCTCAAGTTCTATCGACCACCGATACAACTCTACGCACGCTTAACGTTCGCTTTACCTAGAACAAGTATGAAACTAGAAGTACTTTGTAGGTGTTTTTGGATAGGCTTGCAGGAAAGTAAAGAGCACGAAAATAAAACTAGGGGCTGTTGAAGTAAAGAAGCAATAAAGTAAATATAGCGAGTGTGGAAAAGTGGTGGTAGGAATTGCGAAATTGTCCCTTAAGCAAATGACTACTTTACTAGACCTTTAGCAAGTATTATGTGGGAGAGGCCACTGCTAGCATGTCATCCCTTACTTGGAATTCTATGCACTTATGATTGGAACTATTAGCAAGCATCTGCAACTACTAACGTTCATTAAGCTAAAATCCAACCATAGCATTAAGATATATTGGTCCCCCTTCAATCCCGTATGCATCAATTTCTATGCTAGGTTGAAGCTTACATCACTCTTGCCCTCCAATACATAGTCCTATCAACATACAACTAACCCTATGGTGTGATCCACGCGCGCGCTCATATGATGGGCACCAAAGGACAACAATATAACCACAAGCAAATTAAATCAATCATAGAAATTCATCAACCACCGATAGGACAACAAAATTCTACTCAGACATCATCGGATGGCAACACATCATTGGATAATAATATGAAGCATAAAGCACCATGTTCAAGTAGAGAGTACAGCGGGTTGTGGTAGAGTGGAGCGCTGTCGATATAGGGGGAAGGTGATGGAGATGTTGGTGAAGATGGCGGAGGTGTTGGTGAAGATCGCGGTGATGATTATGATGGCCACGACGGTGTTCCGGCGCCACCGGAAGAGAAGGGGAGAGGGGGCCCCTTCGTCTTCTTCTTCCTTGACCTCCTCCCTAGATGGGAGAAGGGTTTCCCCTCTCGTCCTTGGCCTCCATGGCATGGGAGGGGCGAGAGCTGCTTGCGCCCGATCTGGAGGTCGGCGGGGCTTGAATGGATTGCCGGGGGGCGGTGCCAAGCACGGCGGTGCGGTGAGGTCGAGGGGAGGGCGCAGGCTGGGGACTGGGCCGGTGGTCGCTGCCATTTCGAGGAAGATCGTCAACACTGACGGCTGGAGGTAGATGAAGGCGATCTGCCCGTTCTTTATACATAGGACGGTGCATAAAAAATGGACTGACCTATTTGTTTTCAGTCGAATGTTATTTCCATAGAATCCTGTAGTAATTTAGTGTGCCATGCATGTTGTAGAGCTATCATATGTCTCCCATCATTTATTTCTCACCGACCTGCTATCTGCTACCTTTACACTGTACTAATTGGTCACACACTTCACCCATACTCACACTATTGTTTTTTTATGCATGGGTATTTCAGACTCTGGCGCAGTGTTGATGAATGCTGAAAAGAAAATACAGAAGTCGCTCCAGTGTAATTCGAAGATAAGCACTAAGCGTTTCAGCGCTCTAAAGGATGCAGTGTTAGCAGTTGGAGACAAGATGGCGTAGCTCTGCAGTTGATGATCTCAATTGCCACACACAACCATCCCAAGTGCTTGCTTTAACTTCGCGCTGTCAAATGTGGTTGCATGTTGCATATGGTGTCTAGCTTGTATTGCTTCCAATTTGGTTAAATTGCATCTGCTTACTTTACACATTATACCTTTGATAATGACATGCCTTCTTGTTTTTGATACATACTACATATGTCTATTAACCATGTTCGTACATCAAACTAATGCTCTTTTGTATCCCTCGTCAATCACTTATGATGAGACAGTCACCGGGTGGAGTTCTTGTGAGACGCCATACTCGTTTAAAGAGTGCAGTGTCATCCTCCCCACATGATTCTCAAGAAACAGCAAGGCTAAATGAAGATAGTCAACGTAGCTCTCTAGTTGATGACCACAATTCCCCCACACCACCATCACATGTGCTGCTTTCTAACTTCACAGTGTGATATGTGGTTGCATGTTGCATACGGTGTCTACCTTGTAATGCTTCTAATTAGGGTAAATTGCATCTGCTTAGTTTACACATTATACCTGTTAATATGACATGCCTTCCTATTTTTGGTACACACTACATCTATGTGTTAACCTTGTTCTTACATGAACCTACCTCTCTTCTGTATCCTGCATCAATCACTTACGATGAGTCACCTTTATTCGTTGCATATTGCATATTATTTCTAGCCTGTTGCCATGTATTGCTTCTAATTTGGTCAAATACATTTGTTAGGGCACCCTTTTAATTTGGCAGAGTGATATTGGTTTCATCTTTCATATGGTTTTTAGCTTGCATTGATTCTAACAAGTTCAAGCACCTTGTGCTTAGTTTACACTTTATACATCATACATGTCAATATGTCACGCCGTCACATTTTTCATACATATTCCATCCTCCTATCATGCGGCTGCCTTACGTGAAAGTAGTGTTAAATCGATATCATGCATCAATGAGTTACGAAGAGCAAATTTTATTCCTTTTTCTTGTGGGTTTGACTTGACAAGGCAAAATCAAGAAAGAGGAAGGAAAAAATAAGGAAAGCGATGATGGTGGTCCTGCTGACAACGTAAGCAGACATCTGTACCGATTCTCCTTGTACTGATAGTCCATTACAAGGTCCAAGTCTCCGCTCCCCTACTCCACCATCCAAGGTGCTTGCTCTAACTTGGCAGTGTGATATCTGGTTGCACGTTGCATATGGTGCCTAGCTTGTATTGCTCCTAATTAGTGTAAACTGCATCTGCTTAGCTTACACATGATACGTGTGAATATGACATGCTTTCCTGTTTTTGGTACATACTATATCTGTCTATCACACCATGTTCTTACATGAAACTACTCTTATTGTGTATCCTGCATCAGTCACTTATTATGGAACACCTTTAAGTTGGCAGTGTGGTATTGGTTTGCGTCTTGAATATGATTTCTAGCATGTATTGCTTCTAGTTTGATGAACGCCACCAATGATGAGACAGTTTTAACCTGGCAGAATGATATTCATTGCACCTTTCATATGGTGTCTAGTTTGCAGTGCTTCTAATTTGTTGAAGTGTCTTCTGCTTAGTTACCACATCATAGGTGTGAATATGTCAAGGTGTCCATTTTTTCATACATATTCCATCCTCGTATCATTACTTTGCCTTTCATCAGAGTAGTGTTCGTCAGTATCATGCATGAATGAGTTCTGAAGAGCGAATTATATTCCTTTTTCTTGTCGGTTTGACCTCACAATGCAAAATCAATAAAGCCGAAGGAAATTTGCAAGGCATTGGATGATGGTGGTCCTTCCGAGCAACTGAAACAGAGGTTCTCTATAGATTCTACTACGCCATCCTCCCAACAAGATTCGCAAGACAACGCAAGGCTAGACAGTCAACGTAGCTGTGTAGATGATGAGCACATCTTCCTTACTCCACCATCACAGGTGCTTGCTCTAACTTGACACTTTTTACCTGATAAAGAGATATTGGTTGCATGTTCATATGGTGCCTAGCTTTCATTTCTTCTAATTTTGTTGAAATGCCTTCCGCTTACTGTTTTTTCATACATATTCCATCCTCCTATAAATGCGTGTGAATATGAACGCTGTCTTTTTTGTATATATTCCATCCTCCTATCCCTACGCTTGCCTTACATCAAAGTAGTGTTAAATACGTATCATGCATCAACCAGTTATGCAGAGCTAATTTTATTCATCTTCTTGTGGTTTTGACTTCATAAGGAAATATCGAGAAAATAGGAAGGAAAAGAGTAAGTTAGGGGATGTTGGTGGTCCTCCGCACCGACGCTTAAGCAGAGACTCTCTAGATTTTCCACTGCTACTGCTAATGAAGTTGAAGTCCCAAGTCTACATGATGAGTTCATCTCCCGTACTCCATCGTAGGTGCTTGCTCTAAGTTGACTGTGTGATAATTGGTTTCATGTTGCATATGTTGTCTAGCATGTATTTCTTCTATTTTGATTAAATTGCACCTTCTGAGTTCATACTTTATACATGTGCATATGACATGGCGTTCGGTGTCTAGAATAGACTACATCTATCTATCATACCATGTTCTTACATCAACGTACAACTGTTGTGTATCCCGCATCAGTCATTCATGATTGGACACTTTTAACATGGCAGTTTGATAGTGGTTGCATCTAGCATTGTTTTCTACGTTGTACTACTTCTAATTTTTCGAATTGCCACTTATGACAAGACACTTTTAACTTGGCAGAGTAATATTGGTTGCATCTTTCATATGGTGTCTAGCTTGCATCACTTCTATTTTGTTGAAAATCATACGCTTAGTTTACACATCGTAGCTGTGAATATGTCATGCCGTCTGTTTTCCTTACATATTCCATCCTCATACGGTTGTCTTACATCAAAGTATTGCTTATGCGTATCATGCATCAATGAGTTCTGAAGAGCGATTTTATTCTTTTGTGTTGTGGGTACGCCTTGACATGGCAAAGTCAAAAAAGAGCAAGGGAAATAATATAGTAGGGAGTGGTGTTACTCGTCGGCTGAAATGGAAAAGGATCGGCCGTCCAGATTCTGCTGGTACTTATAGTGCAGTAGAAGGTCCAAGTCCACTTGCTAAATCTACAAACACGGTATCACCTGCTCCACCAGCTGCAACATCCGCTTCAACTGTACCAGCATCTCAACGAGTTACTCGTTCGTTTGCTACCAAACTGGCCAGTTCCCAAGCTACCTTCACACCTAACACTACTTCTGAAGCACGGCTGACACAACAGGACTTGGAAAGATCAGATGAACCTCATGAGCATCAACACCAAGACGGTACCTGACCGAGTCAAGTTGCAGTTGCATGCTCCTTTATATGTACTCTCACAGTTTGACGTACACTAACACTTTCCATATTCGTTGTTGAACTAGCACCATGACGCAAGAAGAAACAGACATCAGGGATAATGCTTGACAGATTAACAAAATCTAAAGGAGGAAGAATGGAGATCCATTTTGAGGCAGGTTTAAAAAGGCCACATGATGCTACAGAGTCAGCCAAGTTAGTATCAGAGGTAGCCGTTTCCGTTAGGTGTCATGCACGTATCCTCCCAACGTGGATCCAGTACAGGAACGCGAAAGACAATACCTAGTTTAACACCTTCCTTGACCATTTATCCGTAAGTAATGTTATTCATTGCAATTAGTAATATTGGCATGCTCTCTCCCATACTGTCTAGCTTCCTCCTAATAAGACTCACATTCTTTTTTCAACAGATGAGGTTCACGTTGGATCCGAAAGATGACGCAACAAAACAAGCATGCAGTCATGTTTTTCAGTCTGATCTGCGATAGTATCGGTACCACCTTAGAAAATCTCACTTTGAAGGCAAGGCTAACAATGAAATCGCCCAAACATCTCCAGTGGAATATATTACAGATGAAGACTGGACAGCCCTCGTTAAACACCGGTCTAATCCAAAGTATCAGGTAGGCTATATATATTTGACGGACCACATATTGAACTTGTATTTATGTATGTGCCTTACAAGTGTATCTTCCTCTAGGCTAACTGTTTGAAGAACAAGACCAACCGTTCTAAAGTGAAATTCCAACAGGACAACGGGATCTCGTAGCTATATTGCACCTGCGAGGCTCTTGTAAATAGGTGCTACTTCCTTCTTTTTTCTGTGCCATATTATCGTATCTATATTGACTTGTCCCAAATACAGAGCAAAGCCTGTGCGGCCCAAAAAGAACCTGAACCGAATGCAGTCCAAATCTTCAAGTATTGCCAAACCAGCAAGATGAAGGGCATGAGCACACTAGTTCAAGCCGATGTTGTAAGTCCTTACTCCTCCTGCCTTTGAACTGATTGGTACTGTGATGTGTTCATTTAACTACTTGGTTTGCAGCCAATGTCAGTTACTCTATTCACTTTTATAAACAGTTGTCTTAACGTATCATTTCACCTTACATGGTTTAAAAGAGATGAAGGGTATTCTTTTGGTCTTGATCTGTATTCTAATTGTTATGTTCACGTGCGCACACAATGATAAAATAGCTTGTTTGTTTTATATCTGTTTGCCCATGATATGAATGATGTCATACTATGTTCATCCTACTTTAAACCATGTCTCTTTATCCTTAGATGTTAACAAATGTGAGGAAATACACAATACAGTAGGCATGCTACATGGACATATGTTTCGAAAGTGATTTTATTATGTAGTTGGCACTACAATACATGCTAATGTATTATAGTAGTTCACCAAAATAAGTTATGTATCAACTTGTAACCTACTTTGTTTGTTTTTGTCTCATTAGTAACTTATCTCATACACTAATCTACAAGTTCAAACTTTCAGGAAGCTATGGAAAAAATGATTGAACAGCCACAACCACCTGAAGGTGACGAGGCTACCACAGCCACAATGTCACCTCTTGCTGCAGTGCGTCAATATCTCTCCACTAACAGTGCAAAAAGCACCTTCCTGCGTAATTCTGGGTTGGTTGTCAAGGTAACCTCGTCCAAATCGTCTACTGAACAAAATCTTCCTGCTAGACAGAGTGATATAGTTGTGCTCCAGACACAAGTCCAATCCCTAATGGACGTTGTTTTGGAAACAAGAATAGTGGTTGACAAATCTCGCCAAGATATGAATGGTTTTGAAACCAGACTATCAGACATTCGCCTCGTTGTTCAAGAGCAATGGCGGAAAAAAAGGTGAAGATCGTGCTGCTCCATCAGATTCTACAGCCTGAAACATTAGCACTTAGGTCAAATGATCTGTGCTTCTATACATCTGATGGTTCTTTTATCTTCAAGGACCGGAAACTTTATGCCAACAGGCCTTTTGTTGTGATACAACATTTATGCTGCTGCCAAAGGCTACAATAATTTTTGTATAGTGTAGATTTATCTTAGTAATGTATTCAGCCGAAAGCGTCGTAGGAGCCCAACATGCCAACATTTGTCGGACCCATTCCAATTGGGCTAAAAACGATTATGGGCCGAAATTTGCATGTAGCCCACTAAAAATATCTGGGCCGAAATCAACATAAGATTTCCTATTTTTCTGGTAGGCCTGTGCCCATAGTGGGCCTTTAACGAGCCTAAACATAATTTGGGCCCTCGGTAACAATAGGCCGTTTACAGTGTACATATCTCGAGCCCATAAAAACATGGGCCTTTAAAAGACCGAGCATTGAGATTGGGCCCATTTACGATGCAGATCTTTCATAGGCGAAATTTGGACGGTAGTCAGAATGCCGACCTAATACACAGGCCTTTAACAGGCCGGAAGTTCGGTCGGGCTAGATTCTCATTATTTTTATATGGGCCGTTAATGGGCCCGATGTGATGTTGGGCCACATATGGCCCATGGATTTCGTCCGACGTTAATAGGCCAAAAATCACAACAGGCCGAAAGTGGCCCAAATCTATGGTGGGCCGCTAACAGGCCGAATGTCAGACATGACCGAATATGACCCAAAACCTTCACGGTCGCTTATGGGCTGAAAGTTTCACTGGCCTGTAAATGGGCCCAAATGAAGCAGGACCTTTAATAGGCCGGAAATACACCGGGTCGTAATTTGGCCCATATACTTAGCGGACTGTTAACGGGCCAGAAGTGATCATGGGTCGCGATGATGACAAGTTTAGGACAGGCCGTTGACGGGCCGATTTGACACTAGCCGTATGGGCCTTAACTGAGAATGTTGGGCCTTTATCTGGGCCGGCCCATTATGGTCCACAAAATATCGCGGGCCTTTAGCTGGGCCAGCCCATTATGGCCCGCAAAATCTCGTGGGCCTTTAGCTGGGCCGGCCCATTATGATACGAAAAATCTCGTGGGCCTTTTGCTGGGCTAGCCCATTATGGACCGCAAAATCTTGTGGGCCTTTAGTTGGGCCGGCCCATTTAAACTTTATGGGCCACTTTTGGGCCGGTCCACGTGTCAGCATATGATAGGCGCATCTCGCCATTGGATGAGTGACACCGGTGCCAACGCGGAGCTGACACGTGTTCCGTCAGCCAATCAGAATTTTACACGTGGAAAATCCCCATTGGTCCGGGCTGTTAACGGGTTATCAGATCCAAAACTGGACCCGATAGCTTAACGACGTTCCGTTATAGTGGATGCCACGTGTCGGTCACCCTTGACGAAAGCACTTCTGTGACGCGTGATTTATCGTCATGGAAGTGGACACTTCCGTGATGATAATTTTGGTAATGTCATGGAACACTTCTACGACAAAGATGTATGACTATCTTGATTCTGTCATAAAATTGTCATGGATGTACATGCATGACAAAAAATGCGACCTACTATGACAAACACGTATCATCACAGAAGTGTATTTTTTGTAGTGTATTTTATATTTCCTTATTCATGATAAAGTTTTATGTTGGGAAACGTAGTATTTCAAAAAAAAATTCCTACGATCACGCAAGATCTATCTAGGAGAGGCATAGCAACGAGCGGGGAGAGTGTGTCCACGTACCCTCGTAGACCGAAAGCGGAAGCGCGTTTAGTAACGCGGTTGATGTAGTCGAACGTCTTCGCGATTCAACCGATCCAAGTACCGAACGCATGGCACCTCCGCGATCTGCACACGTTCAGCTCGGTGACGTCCCTCAAACTCTTGATCCAGTTGAGGCTGAGGGAGAGTTCCATCAGCACGACGGCGTGGTGACGGTGATGATGAACTTACCGGTGCAGGGCTTCGCCTAAGCACTACGACGTTATGACCGAGGTGTAAAACTGTGGAGGGGGGCACCGCACACGGTTAAAGATCAGCTTGTGTGTCTTTGGGGTGCCCCCCCCCCCCCCCGCGTATATAAAGGAGGGAGGGAGCCGGCCCTAGAGGGCGCGCCCAAGGGGGGGAGTCCTACTCCAAGTAGGGATCGCCCCCCCTTTCCTAGTCCAAGTAGGAGAAGAAGGAAGGAGAGGGAGAGGGAGAGGGAAAGAGGGGCTGCGCCCCCCCCTCCCCTAGTCCTATTAGACCCCCCTTGGGAGGGGGCGCCACCTCCTGGCAGCTGCTCTCTCTCTCCCCTAAGGCCCACTAAGGCTCATTACATCCAACCCCTCTGGCACTCCGGTTTTATCCGAAACCATCCGGAACACTTTCAATGTTCGAATAACATAGTCCAATATATCAATCTTTATGTCTCGACCATTTCGAGACTCCTCGTCATGTCCGTGATCTCATCTGGGACTCCAAACAACCTTCGGTACATCAAATCACATAAACTCATAATATGAATCATCATCGAACGTTAAGCGTGCAGAACACAACGGGTTCGTGAACTATGTAGACATGACCGAGACACATCTTCGTTCAATAACCAATAGTGGGACCTGGATGCTCATATTGGTTCATACATATTCTACGAAGATCTTTATCAGTCAAACCGCATAACAACATACGTTGTTCCCTTCGTCATCGGTATGTTACTTGCCCGAGACTCGATCGTCGGTATCATCATACCTAGTTCAATCTCGTTACCGGCAAGTCTCTTTACTCGTTCCGTAATATTTCAACCCGCAACTAACTCATTAGTCACATTGATTGCAAGGCTTGTAGTGATGAGTATTACCGAGAGGGCCCAGAGATACCTCTCCGAAACACAGAGTGACAAAATCTCGATCTATGCCAACCCAACAAATACCTTCGGAGACACCTGTAGAGAATCTTTATAATCACCCATTTACGTTGTGATGTTTAATAGCACATAAAGTGTTCCTCCGGTATTCTGGAGTTGCATAATCTCATAGTCTGAGGAACATGTATAAGTCATGAAGAAAGCAGTAGCAATGAAACTGTAACGATCATAATGCTAAGCTAACGAATGAGTCTTGTCCATCACATCATTCTCCTAATCATGTGATCCCGTTCATCAAATGACAACACATGTCTATGGTTAGGAAACATAACCATCTTTGATAAACGAGCTAGTCAAGGAGAGGCATACTAGGGACACTTTGTTTTGTCTATGTATTCACACATGTACTAAGTTTCCGGTTAATAAAATTCTAGCATGAATAATAAACATTTATCATGATATAAGGAAATATAAATAACAACCTTATTATTGCCTCTAGGGCATATTTCCTTCAGTTTATTATTCATGCTAGAATTGTATTGATTGGAAACCTAAATACATGTGTGAATATATAAACAAACACCGTGTCCCTGGTGAGCCTCTACTTGACTAGCTCGTTGATCAAAGATGGTTAAGGTTTCCTGACCATGGACATGAGTTGTCATTTGATAACGGATCAGATCATTAGGAGAATCATGTGATGGACAATACCCATCCGTTAGCTTAGCATTATGATCGTTCGTTTTATTGCTATTGATTTCTTCATGTCAAATACATATTCCTTTGACTATGAGATTATGCAACTCCCAGATACCGGAGGAATGCCTTGTGTGCTATCAAACATCACAACGTAACTGGCTGACTATAAAGATGCTCTACATGTATCTCCGAAGGTGTTTGTTGAGTTGGCACAGATCGAGATTAGGATTTGTCACTCCGAGTATCGGAGAGGTATCTCTGGGCCCTCTCGGTAATACACATCATAAAAAGCCTTGCAAGCAAAGTGACTAATGAGTTAGTTGCAAGATGATGTATTACGAAATGAGTAAAGAGACTTGTTGGTAACGAGATTGAACTAGGTATGAAGATACCGACGATCGAATCTTGGGTAAGTAACATACTGATGGACAAAGCAAATAACGTATGTTGTCATAACGGTTAGACCGATAAAGATATTCGTAGAATATGTAGGAGACAATATGGGAATCCAGGTTCCACTATTGGTTATTGACCGGAGAGGTGTCTCGGTCATGTCTACATTGTTCTCGAACCCGTAGGGTCCGCACGCTTAACGTTCGATGACGATATTGTATTATATGAGTTATGTGTTTTGGCGACCGAATGTTGTTCGGTGTCCCTGATGAGATCACGGACATGACGAGGATTCTCGAAATGATCGACAGTTAAAGATTCATATATAGGACGATAGTATTCGGACACCGGAAGTGTTCCAGGGGTACCGGGTACATATCGGGTCACCGGAAGGGGTTCCGGGCACCCCCGGCAAAAGATATGGCCCAAGAGGGGAAACGCACCAGCCACCATGGGCTGGTGCGCCCCCCATATGGGTCGAACCAGAGGATAAGGAAAGAGGGGAAGGGAGAAGGAAAGGGGATTCGGCCTCCCCCTTCCTTCCCACCTCCCTCCTCTTTCCTTCCCCTTCCGGTAAATAAGGAAGGGGGCGGCCAACCTAGGAGGACCCCAAGTAGGATTCGGTCCTACTTGGGGCACCTCCAGGCCTCTCCCCTCTCCCTCCCACCTATATATATATGTGGGGGGCGCGTCTAGCACACACCAGACAATTGCTTAGCCATGTGCGGCGTCCCCCTCCACCGTTTACACCCTCGGTCATATTTTCGTAGTGCTTAGGCGAAGCCCTGCGAGGATCACTTCATCATCACCGTCACCGCGCCGTCGTGCTGAAGGAACTCATCTACTACCTCGACGTCTTGCTGGATAAAGAAAGCGAGGGACGTCGCCGAGTTGAACGTGTGCAGAACGCGAAGGTGTCGTGCGTTCAGTACTTGATCGACTGAAGCGCGAAGAAGTTCGACTACATCAACTGCGTTGAGAAACGCTTCCGCTTATGGTCTACGAGGGTACGTAGACACAATCTCCCCCTCATTGCTATGTATCTCCATGGAAAGATCATTGCGTGTGCATAGAATTTTTTTTGTTTTCCATGCAACGATTCCCAAAACCGCCGTCATTGGGCGGCATCAAGCGTGTCGGGGAGCGATGCCCCGTGCGCTATCCCGCCCGTGACGGTGTTACAGGACCCTCTTGTCGGTGCCCTCGGTCCCATGGGCGTCGGTGAGGCCTAGTCCAGTCATGCCAGCCTGCGCTGCCTGGTGCCAAGGGGCCCACCTGGTTAGTGTGCTCCTTGCATCGTCCCGGCTCGCGCATGGGGCCTACTGTGCTGCATGGGGACAAGGCACATGGTGATAATTCACAAGATTTTGAAAATTAAGGGTTGCGGTTGCGATATTCGCCCCCGTAGTCTGATTAGACATATACAGTTTTATGATGAGAAGTCATTTAACATGTAACTAGAACTGAATAAATATATTAAACACATCAGACTTGCGCTTAAGAAGATAAAGCCATGTAAGGGACTATAAGTATCAATGAAACTGATATAATAGCTGTGACCCCTAACAGAGGTTTGGGTAGGACCGCATATATCAGAAAAAACGATCTCGAGAAGATTGTTGTTGACAACTCGACTAGATGAAGAAAAAGAAAACTGATGGCTTTTGCCCGGTTGAATGGTATCACATACTACTTTTTTAATACTAAACACATTGGGAATTTCATTATGGTGAAGAACATGACGCATGCTCGGAGAAGCTGCATGACCAATGCGGGAATGCCACTGAGACAATGAGACACAAACACCACTGAAGACTTGAGACATGTGTGGCACATTAAGAGAGTAAAGACCATCATGATAGCGACCTATAACTAGTATGTCATGTGTGGCTTTGTTCTTAATAAAAAATGAGTGAAATTCAGCAAAAATGTTATTGTCATAACTAAGTCTAGGAACAGATAAGAGGATACAGTGACAGAAAGAACTCAAAGAACATTGGAAAGTTGAAGTTGATGAGATGTCAATGTGGGGATAGATGCTTGAAAAATATGGGAGATATGCATACCTGACCTGTTTGTCGTATGAACCTTGTCATGACCCTGGCAGGGATCGTATGCAGCAAGCTTGTTGAGCTCACTCGTTAGATGGTTTGTAGCACCAGTATTCATGTACGAGCTGGCATCAACATGGTAGGAAGGGGTGTGCCCTTGTGTTGCCACTGTAGCTTGATGCTCTTTGTTGCGTCCATCAATGTCGATGCCTAGAAAATCACACTTGAAGGGTTTATGGCAACATGAGGCGAGGTGCATAGGGACGCCACAAAGCTGGTAGCTGGGACGATTGCCATGAGTACCACATAAACTACAAAAAAATACACTTCCGTGATGATACGTGTTTGTCACAGTAGGTCACATTTTTTGTCATGCATGAACATCCATGACAATTTTATGACAGAATCCAGATAGTCATACCTGTGCTGTCGTAGAAGTGTTCCATGACATTACCAAACTTATCATCACGGAAGTGTCCACTTCCATGATGATAAATCGCGCGTCACAGAAGTGCTTTCGTCAAGGGTGACCGACACATGGCATCCACTGTAAGGGAACGTCGTTAAGCTATCGGGTCCGGTTTTGGATCCGATAACCCGTTAACAGCCCGGACCAATGGGGAATTTCCACGTGTAAAATTCTGATTGGCTGACGAAACACGTGTCACCTCCGCGTTGGCACAGGTGTCACTCATCCAATGGGCGAGATGCGCCTATGATATGCTGACACGTGGACCGACCCATAAAGTTTAAATGGGCCAGCCCAACTAAAGGCCCACAAGATTTTGCGGTCCATAATGGGCTAGCCCAGCAAAAGGCTCACGAGATTTTTCGTATCATAATGGGCCGGCCCAGCTAAAGGACCACGAGATTTTGTGGGCCATAATGGGCAGGCCCAGCTAAAGGCCCGTGAGATTTTGCGGACCATAATGGGCCGGCCCAGATAAAGGCCCAACATTCTCAGTTAAGGCACGTACGGCTAGTGTCAAATCGGCCCATCACTGGCATGTCCTAAACTTGTCATCATTGCGGCCCATGATCACTTCTGGGCCGTTAACAGTCCGCTAAGTATATGGGCTAAATTACGGCCCGGTGTATTTCCAGCCTGTTAAAGGTCCAGCTTCATTTGGGCCCATTTACAGGCCATTGAAACTTTCGGCCCATAAACGACCGTGAAGGATTTGGGTCATATTCGGCCATGTCTGACATTCGCCCGTTAGCGGCCCACCATAGATTTGGGCCACTTTCGGCCTGTTGTGATTTTCGGCCTGTTAACGTCGGACGAAATCCATGCGCCATATGTGGCCCAACGTCACATCGGGCCCATTAACGGCCCATATAAAAATGATGATAATCTAGCCCGACCAAACTTCAGGCCTGTTAAAGGCCCGTGTATTAGGTCGGCGCATTTACGGCCTGTCCGAAATTTGGCCTGTGAAAGATCTGCATCGTAAATGGGCCCAATCTCACTTTCGGTCTTTTAAAGGCCCATGTTTTTATGGGCTCGAGATAGTTACACCTGTAAACGGCCTATTTTTATTGAGGGCCCAAATTATGTTTAGGCCTGTTAAAGGCCCACTATGGGCACAGGCCTACCAGAAAAATATGAAATCTTATGTTGATTTAGGCCCAGATATTTTTAGTGGGCTACATGCAAATTTCGGCCCATAATCGTTTTTAGCCCAATTGGAATGGGCCCGACGAATGTTGGCATGTTGGGCTCCTACGAAGCTTTCGGCCGAATACATTACTAAGATAAACCTACACTATACAAAAATAGCATCGTAATTATTGCAGCCTTTGGCAGCAGCATAAATGTTGTATCACAACAAAAGGCCTGTTGGCATAAAGTTTACGGTCGTTGCAGATAAAAGCACCATCATATGTATAGAAGCACAGATCATTTGACCTGAGTGCTAATGTTTCAGGCTGTAGAATTCGATGGAGCAGCACGATCTTCACCTTTTTCCACCATTGCTCCTGAACAACGAGGCGAATGTCTGATAGTCTGGTTTCAAAACCATTCATATCTTGGCAACATTTATCAACCACTATTCTTGTCTCCAAAACGACGTCCATTAGGGATTGGACTTGTGTCTGGAGCACAGATATATCACTCTATCTAGCAGGAAGATTTTGTTCAGGAGGCGATTTGGACGAGGTTACCTTGACAACCAACCCAGAATTACGCAGGAAGGTGCTTTTTGCACTGTTAGTGGAGAGATATTGATGCAGTGCAGCAAGAGGTGACATTGTGCCTGTGGTAGCCTTGTCACCTTCAGGTGGTTGTGGCTGTTCAATCATTTTTTCCATAGCTTCCTGAAAGTTTGAGTAACTAATGAGACAAAAACAAACAAAGTAGGTTACACGTTTATACATAACTTATTTTGGTGAACTACTGTAATACATTAGCATGTATTGTAGTGCCAACTACATAATAAAATCTCTTTCGGACATATGTCCATTTAGCATGCCTACTGTATTGTCTATTCACATTCGTTGACATCTAAGGATAAAGAGACACGGTTTAAAGTAGGATGAACATAGTATGACATCATTCATATCATGGGCAAACAGATATAAAACAAACAGGCTATTTTATCATTGTGTGCGCACGTGAACAGAACAACTAGAATACAGATCAAAACCAAAAGAATATCCTTCATCTGTTTTAAACCATGTAAGGTGAAATGATACGTTAAGACAGCTGTGTATAAAAGTGAACACAGTAACTGACATTGGCTGCAAAGCAAGTAGTTAAATGAACGCATCACAGTACCAACCAGTTCAAAGGCAGGGGGAGTAAGGACTTACTGTTGGGGAACGTTGCAGAAAATTAAAATTTTCCTACAGTTTCACCAAGATCTATCTATGAGTTCATCTAAGCAACGAGTCAAGAGAGAGAGTTTGCATCTACATACCACTTGTAGATCGAGTACGGAAGCGTTCGAGGGAGTGGTGATGATGAAGACGTTCTCAACGTGATTCCGATCACCGATGACCAAGTGCTGAACGGACAGCACCTCCGCGTTCAACACACGTACGGGACGACGGCGTCTCCTTCGTCTTGATCCAGCAAGGAGGAAGGAGAGGTTGAGGAAGACAACTCCAATGGCAGCACGACGGCGGGTTGAAGATGGAGGATCGTTCTCCCGGCAGGCTTCGCCAAGCCTATGCGGAGGAGGAGAGGTGTTGAGGAGGGAGGGGCTGCGCCTTTAATGGTGTTTGCAGCCTCCCTCACCCCTCTATTTATAGGGGAAGGGAGGAGGGGGCCGGCCCCCTCTAGATCCATCTAGAGGGGGGGGCGGCGGCCAAGGGGAGGGGGGCTTGCCCCCCAAGCAAGGGGGGCGCCCCCCATAGGGTTCCCCCCCACAACCCAAGGCGCATGGGCCAAGGGGAGGGGGTGCGCCCCGCCCCCTAGGGGCTGGCTGCCGCCCACCCACCCCAAGTGGCCCCCCAAAAGGGGTGGCCCCTCCGTGGTCCTCCGGAACCTTTCCGTGGACCCTCCATAATACCGATATGACCAAACTTTTCCTGTCCGCTTGACGACTTCCCATATATAAATCTTTACCTCCGGACCATTCCGGAACTCCTCGTGACGTCCGGATCTCATCCGGACTCAACAACATTCGGTAATCACATACAAGTCTTCCTATTAACCCTAGCGTCCACCGAACCTTAAGTGTGTAGACCCTACGAGTTCGGGAGACATGAAGACATGACCGAGACGCTCTCCGGTCAATAACCAACAGCGGGATCTGGATACCCATGTTGGTTCCCTACACGCCTCGATGTTGTCATCGGATGAACCCACGATGTCGAGGGTTCAAGCAACCCGTATGCTATTCCCTTTGTCAGACGGTATGTTACTTGCCCGAGACTCGATCGTCGATATCCCAATACCTCGTTTAGTCTCGTTACCGGCAAGTCACTTTACTCGTACCGTAATGCATGATCCCGTGACCAGACACTTGATCACTTTGAGCTCATTATGATGATGCATTACCGAGTGGGCCCAGTGATACCTCTCCGTCATACGGAGTGACAAATCCCTGTCTCGATCCGTGTCAACCCAATGTACACTTTCGGAGATACCTGTAATGCACCTTTATAGTCACCCAGATTCGTTGTGACGTTTGGTACACCAAAGCATTCCTACGGTATCCGGGAGTTACACGATCTCACGGTCTAAGGAAGAGATACTTGACATTGGAAAAGCTCTAGCAAAACGAACTACACGATCTTTGTGCTATGCTTAGGATTGGGTCTTGTCCATCACGTCATTCTCCTAATGACGTGATCCCGTTGTCAATGACATCGATGTCCATAGTCGAAACCATGACTATCTCGTCGACCAACGAGCTAGTCAACTAGAGGCTCACTAGGGACGTATTGTGGTCTATGTATTCACACGTGTATTACGATTTCCGGATAATACAGTTATAGCATGAATAAAAGACAATTATCATGAACAAGGAAATATAATAATAATGCTTTTATTATTGCCTCTAGGGCATATTTCCAACAGTCTCCCACTTGCACTAGAGTCAATAATCTAGTTTACATTGTGATGAATCGAACACCCATAGAGTTACGGTGTTGATCATGTTTTGCCCATGAGAGGTTTAGTCAATGGATCTGCGACATTCAGATCCGTGTGCACTTTACAAATTTCTATGTCTCCATCTTGAACATTTTCACGGATGGAGTTGAAGCGACGCTTGATGTGCTCGGTCTTCTTGTGAAACCTGGGCTCCTTGGCAAGGGCAATAGCTCCGGTGTTGTCACGGAAGAGTTTGATCGGCCCCGACGCATTGGGTATGACTCCTAGGTCGGTGATGAACTCCTTCACCCAAATTGCTTCATGCGCTGCCTCCGAGGCTGCCATGTATTCCGCTTCACATGTAGATCCCGCCACGACGCTTTGCTTGCAGCTGCACCAGCTTACTGCTCCACCATTCAACATATACATGTATCCGGTTTTTGACTTAGAGTCATCCAGATCTGTGTCGAAGCTAGCGTCGACGTAACCCTTTACGGCGAGCTCTTCGTCACTTCCATAAACGAGAAACATGTCCTTTGTCCTTTTCAGTGCTTCAGGATATTCTTGACCGCTGTCCAGTGTTCCTTGCCGGATTACTTTGGTACCTTCCTACCAAACTTACGGCAAGGTTTACATCAGGTCTGGTACACAACATGGCATACATAATAGATCCTATGGCTGAGGCATAGGGATGACACTCATCTCTTCTTTATCTTTTGCCGTGGTCGGGCATTGAGCTGAGCTCAATCTCACACCTTGCAACACAGGCAAGAACCCCTTCTTGGACTGATCCATTTTGAACTTCTTCAAAATCTTATCAAGGTATGTGCTTTGTGAAAGACCTATGAGGCGTCTCGATCTATCCCTATAGATCTTGATGCCTAATATATAAGCAGCTTCTCCAAGGTCCTTCATTGAAAAACACTTATTCAAGTAGGCCTTAATGTTGTCCAAGAATTCTATATCATTTCCCATCAAAAGTATGTCATCTACATATAATATGAGAAATGCTACAGAGCTCCCACTCACTTTCTTGTAAACGCAGGCTTCTCCATAACTCAAGATAAACCCAAACGCTTTGATCATCTCATCAAAGCGAATGTTCCAACTCCGAGATGCTTGCACCAGCCCATAAATGGATCATTGGAGCTTGCATACTTTGTTAGCATTCTTAGGATCGACAAAACCTTCCGGCTGCATCATATACAGCTCTTCCTTAAGATATCCGTTAAGGAACGCTGTTTTGACGTCCATCTGCCATATCTCATAATCATAGTATGCGGCAATTGCTAACATGATTTGGACGGACTTAAGCTTCGCTACGGGAGAGAAAGTCTCGCCGTAGTCAATCCCTTGAACTTGCCGATAACCCTTAGCGACAAGTCGAGCTTTATAGATGGTGACATTACCATCCGCGTCCGTCTTCCTTTTAAAAATCCATTTGTTTTCTATCGCTCGCCGATCATCGGGCAAGTCACCAAAGTCCACACTTTGTTTTCATACATGGATTCTATCTCGGACTTCATGGCTTCTAGCCATTTGTTGGAATCTGGGCCCGCCATCGCTTCTTCATAGTTCGAAGGTTCACCGTTGTCTAACAACATGATTTCCGTGACAGGGTTGCTGCACCACTGCAGTGCGGAACGTGTCCTTGTGGACCTACGAGGTTCAAGAGCAACTTGATCCGAAGTACCTTGATCATCATCATTAATTTCCTCTTCAGTTGGTGTAGGCATCACAGAACACTTTCCGAGCTGCACTCTGTCTGTTCAAGAGGTAGTACTTCATCGAGTTCTACTTTCCTCCCACTTACTTCTTTCGAGAGAAACTCTTTTTCCCGAAAGGTTCCATTCTTGGCAACAAAAATCTTGCCCTTGGATCTTAAGTAGAAGGTATACCCAATGGTTTCTTTAGGGTATCCTATGAAGACGCATTTTTCCGACTTGGGTTCGAGCTTTTCAGGTTGTAGTTTCTTGACATAAGCATCGCATCCCCAAACTTTTAGAAACGACAGCTTAGGTTTCTTCCCAAACCATAATTCATACGGTGTCGTCTCAACGGACTTAGACGGTGCCCTATTTAAAGTGAATGTAGCTGTCTCTAGAGCGTATCCCCAAAATGATAGCGATAAATCGGTAAGAGACATCATAGACCGCACCATATCCAATAGAGTGCGATTACGACGTTCGGACACACCATTACGCTGAGGTGTTCCAGCGGCGTTAGTTGTGAAACGATTCCACATTTTCTTAAGTGTGTACCAAATTCGTGACTTAAATATTCTCCTCCACGATCCGATCGTAAGAATTTTATCTTTCGGTCACGTTGATTCTCTACTTCATTCTGAAATTCCTTGAACTTTTCAAAGGTCTCAGACTTGTGTTTCATCAAGTAGACATACCCATATCTACTCAAATCATCTGTGAGAGTGAGAACATAATGATATCCTCTGCGAGCCTCAACGCTCATTGGACCGCACACATCGGTATGTATGATTTCCAACAAGTTGGTTGCTCGCTCCATTGTTCCGGAGAACGGAGTCTTGGTCATCTTGCCCATGAGGCATGGTTCGCATGTGTCAAATGATTCATAATCTAAAGACTCCAAAGTCCATCAGCATGGAGCTTCTTCATGCGCTTGACACCAATGTGACCAAAGGCGGCAAAGGCCACAAGTATGTGGGACTATCGTTATCAACTTTACATCTTTTGGTATTCACGCTATAAACATGTGCAATACTACGCCGAGATTCATTAAGAATAAACCATTGACCATTGGAGCATGACCATAAAACATCTCTCTCATATACATAGAACAAGCATTATTCTCGGATTTAAATGAGTAGCCATCTCGCATTAAACGAGATCCGGATACAATATTCATGCTCAAACTTGGCACCAAATAACAATTATTAAGGTTCATAACTAATCCCGTAGGTAAATGAAGAGGTAGCGTGTCGACGGCGATCACATCGACTCGAACCATTCCCGACGCGCATCGTCACCTCGTCCTTTGCCGCTTCCGCTTATTCTGCAGCTCCCATCGTGAGTTACAAATGTGAGCAACGGCACCGGTATCAAATACCCAGGAGTTACTACGAGTCTTGGCAAAGTACACATCAATTACATGTATATCGATATACCTTTGGCGTTGCTGCCTTCTTGTCCGCTAAGTATTTGGGGCAGTTCCGCTCCAGACCCCTCCCTTGCAATAAAAGCACTCGGTCTCGCTTGGGTCCATTCTTTGACTTCTTCCGGCAACTTGCTTACCGGGCGGCAACCTCCTTGCCGTCCTTCTTGAAGTTCTTCTTGCCCTTGCCCTTCTTGAACTTAGTGGTCTTATTGACCATCAACACTTGATGTTCTTTCTTGATTTCAACCTCGGCTGACTTCAGCATAGAGAACACTTCAGAATGGTCTTTACCATCCCCTGCATGTTGTAGTTCATCACAAAGCTCTTGTAGCTTGGTGGGAGCGATCGGAGGATTCTGTCAATGACCGCCTCATCGTGGAGGTTAATGTTCACTGGGTCATACGGTTGTGCAACCCTGCATATCTTCAAGATGTGCTCACCGATGTAACTGTTTTCCTCCATCTTACAACTATAGAACTTGTCGGAGATGTCATATCTCTCGACCGGGCGTGAGCTTGGAAAACAAGTTTCAGCTCCTCGAACATCTCATATGCTCCGTGATGCTCAAAACGCTTTTGGAGCCCGGTTCTAAGTCAGAAAGCATGCCGCATCGAACGAGGGAGTAATCATCAACAATGAAGTTTGCCAAGCATTCATAATGTCTTGGTTCTCTTGGACGGGAGCGTCACCTAGCGGTCCTTCTAGGACATATTGTTTCCTGGCAGCTATGAGGATGATCCTCAGGTTCCGGACCCAGTCCGTATAGTTGCTGCCGTCATCTTTCATCTTGGTTTTCTCTAGGAACGCGTTGAAGTTCAAGTTGACATGAGCGTTGGCCATTTGATCTACAAGACATATTATGCAAAAGTTTTAGACTAAGTTCATGATAATTAAGTTCATCTAATCAAATTATTTCAATGAACTCCCACCAGATTAGACATCCCTCTAGTCATCTAAGTGTTACACGATCCGAGTCGACTAGGCCGTGTCCGATCATCACGTGAGACGGACTAGTCATCATCGGTGAACATTCTCATGTTGATCGTATCTTCTATACGACTCGTGTTCGACCTTTCGGTCTCCGTGTTCCGAGGCCATGTCTGTACATGCTAGGCTCGTCAAGTAAACCCTAAGTGTTTTTCGGCTGTGTAAATCTGTCTTACACCCGTTGTATGTGAACGTAAGAATCCATCACACCCGATCATCACGTGGTGCTTAGAAGCCGAAATTTAGCAACGGTGCACGCTAGGGGAAACACTTCTTGAAATTGTTGTAAGGATCATCTTATTTACTACCGTCGTTCTAAGTAAACAAGATGTATAAACATAATAAACATCACATGCAATTATATATAGTAGTGACATGATATGGCCAATATCATAAAGCTCCATTGATCTCCATCTTCGAGGCTCCATGATCATCTTGTCACCGCATGACACCATGATCTCCATCATCATGATCCCCATCATTGTGCCTCCATGAAGTTGTCACGCCAACGACTACTTCTACTTCTATGGCTAACGCGTTTAGCAATAAAGTAAAGTAAGTTACATGGCGTTCTTCAATGACACGCAGGTCATACAAAATAAAGACAACTCCTATGGCTCTGCCGGTTGTCATACTCATCGACATGCAAGTCGTGATTCCTATTACAAGAACATGATCTCATACATCACAATGTGTCATTCATCATTCATCACAACTTGGCCATATCACATCACATGACAATTGCTGCAAAACAAGTTAGACGTCCTCTAATTGTTGTTGCATCTTTTACGTGGCTGCAATTGGGTTCTAGCAAGAACGCTTTTCTTACCTACGAATAACCACAACGTGATCTTGTCAACTTCTATTTACCCTTCATAAGGACCCTTTTCATCGAATCCGCTCCAACTAAAGTAGGAGAGACAGACACCCGCCAGCCACCTTATGCAACTAGTGCATGTTAGTCGGTGGAACCGGTCTCACGTAAGCGTGCGTGTAAGGTTGGTCCGGCCGCTTCATCCCACAATACCGCGGAAGCAAGATAAGACTAGTAGCGGCAAGTAAATTGACAAGATCCACGCACACAACTAAATTGTGTTCTACTCGTGCAATAGAGAACTACGCATAAACCTGGCTCTGATACCACTGTTGGGGAACGTTGCAGAAAATTAAAATTTTCCTACGGTTTCACCAAGATCTATCTATGAGTTCATCTAAGCAACGAGTCAATAGAGAGAGTTTGCATCTACATACCACTTGTAGATCGAGTACGGAAGCGTTCGAGGGAGTGGTGTTGATGATGACGTTCTCTACGTGATTCCTATCACCGATGACATAGTACTGAACGTACAGAACCTCCGCGTTCAACACACGTGACGATTTACGGCCTCCTTCTGCCTTGATCCAGCAAGGAGGAAGGAGAGGTTGAGGAAGACAACTCCAATGGCAGCACGACGGCGTGATGCAGATGGAATGTTGTTCTCCCAGGGCTTCGTCAAGCCTATGCGGAGGAGGAGAGGTGTTGGGGAGGGAGGGGCTGCGCCTTCAATGGTGTTTGCAGCCTCCCTCACCCCTCTATTTATAGGGGAAGGGAGGAGGGCGGCCCCTCTAGATTCATCTAGAGGGGGGCAGCGGCCAAGGGAGGGGCTTGCCCCCAAGCAAGGGGTGCCCCTTAGGGGTTCCCCCCCTCAACCCCTAGGCGCATGGGCCAAGGGAGGTGCGCCCAGCCGACTAGGGGCTGGCTGCCTCCCACGCAGCCCAAGTGGCCCCCTAAAGGGGTGGCTCCTCCCGTGGTCCTCCGGAACCTTTCCGTGGACCCTCCATAATACCGATATGACCGAAACTTTTCCGGTGTCCGTTTGACGACTTCCCATATATAAATCTTTACCTCCGGACCATTCCTAACTCCTCGTGACGTCAGGATCTCATCCGACTCCAAACAACATTCGGTAATCACATACAAGTCTTCCTATTAACCCTAAGCGTCACCGAACCTTATGTGTAGACCCTACGGGTTCGGGAGACATGAAGACATAACCGAGACGCTCTCGGTCAATAACCAACAGCGGATCTGGATACCCATGTTGGTTCCCACACGCCTCGATGTTGTCATCGGATGAACCACGATGTCGAGGGTTCAAGCAACCCCGTATGCTATTCCCTTTGTCGACGGTATGTTACTTGCCCGAGACTCGATCGCCGGTATCCCAATACCTCGTTTAGTCTCGTTATCGCAAGTCACTTTACCTGCATCAGAATGCATGATCCCGTGACCGGACACTTGATCACTTTGAGCTAATTATGATGATGCATTACCGAGTGGGCCCAAGTGATACCTCTCCGTCATACGGAGTGACAAATCCTGTCTCGATCCGTGTCAACCCAATGTACACTTTCGGAGATACCTGTAATGCACCTTTATAGTCACCCTGTTACGTTGCCAGGACGCTTTGGTACACCCAAAGCATTCCTACGGTATCAGGGAGATACACGATATCAAGGTCTAAGGAAGAGATACTAGAAATTGGAAAAACTCTAGCAAAAACGAACTAAACGATCTTTGTGCAATGATTAGGATTGGGTCTTGTCCATCACGTCATTCTCCTAATGACGTGATCCCGTTGTCAATGACATCTGATGTCCATAGTCAGGAAACCATGACTATGTGTCGACCAACGAGCTAGTCAACTAGAGGCTCACTAGGGACGTTTTCCGGATAATACAGTTATAGCATGAATAAAAGACAATTATCATGAACAAGGAAATATAATAATAATGCTTTTATTATTGCCTCTAGGGCATATTTCCAACACTTACAACAGCGTCTTGAACTAGTGTGCTCATGCCCTTCATCTTGCTGGTGTGGCAATCCTTGAAAATTTGCACTGCATTCGGTTCAGGTTCTTTTTGGTCCGCACAGGCTTTCCTCTATATTTGGAACAATTCAATATAGATACAATAATATGGCACAGAAAAAAGAAGGAAGTAGCAGCTATTTACAAGAGCCTCGTAGTGTGCATTATAGCTATGAGATCCTGTTTTCTGTTGGAATTTCACTTTAGAACGGTTGGTCTTGTTCTTCAAACAGTTAGCCTAGAAGAAGATACACTTGTAAGGCATGTATATAAATACAAGTCCAATATGTGGTCTGATGAAATACATATAGCCTACCTGATACTTTGGATCAGACCAGTGTTTAATGAGGGCTGTCCAGTCTTCATCCGTAATATATTCCACTGGAGATGTTTGGGCGATTTCATTGTTAGCCTTGCCTTCAAAGTGAGATTTTCTAAGGTGGTACCGATATCGCCGCAGAGCGCATCGAAAAAACATGAGTGCATGCTTGTTTTGTTGCATCATCTTTCGGATCCAACTTGAACCTCATCTGTTGAAAAAAGAATGTGAGTCTTATTAGGAAAGTATGGGACAGATCAAGACAATATTACTAATTGCGATGAATAACATTACTTACGGATAAATGGTCAAGGAAGGTGTTAAACTGGGTATTGTCTTTCTCATTCCTGTACTGGATCCACGTTGGGAGGATACGTGCATGACACCTAACGGAAACGGCTGCCTCTGATACTAACTTGGCTGACTCAGAGCATCACGTGGCCTTTTTAAACATGCCTCAAAATGGATCTCCATTCTTCCTCCTTTAGATTTTGTTAATCTGTCAAGCATTATCCCCGATGCCCTGCTTTCCGCTTGCGTCGTGGTGCTAGTTCAACAACGAATATGGAAAGTGTTAGTGTACATCAAACTGTGAGAGTACATATAAAGGAGCATGCAACTGCAACTTGACTAGGTCAGGTACCGTCTTGGTGTTGATGCTCATGAGGTTTATCTGATTTTGCCAAGTCCTGTTGTGTCAGCAGTGCTTCGGAAGTAGTGTTAGGTGTGAAGGCAGCTTGGGAACTGGCCAGTTCCGGAGGAAACGAACGAGTAACTCGTTGAGATGCTGGTACAGTTGAAGTGGATGTTGCAGCTGGTGGAGCAGGTGATACTGTGTTTGTAGATTTAGCCGGTGGACTTGGACCTTCTACTGCAGTATAAGTACCAGGAGAATCTGGACGACCGATCCTTTTCCATTTCACCCGACGAGTAACACCACTCCCTACTTGTCGGGGAGGCTGATCGGACCCACGAACACATATGGGGCCGGCGGACCAGGCCCCTTGTGGTTCGGAGGGGGGCGGAGATCGCGCGAAGAGCGGATCAAAGCAAAGCACACGAACAGTTTACCCAGCTTCGGAGCTCTCCGGAGAGATAAAAATCCTACTGCTGCTTGTGTGATGTATTGTGTTCTTGCTAGGGAGCGATGAGAGCTACAAAACCTAGTGTGAATATCTCTGGTCTCGAATGAGTCGAACGTGCCGAAACCCTTCTACGTTGCGCATGGGCCTCCTTTTATATGCTCAAGGGTCTCCGGCGGTGGCAACGTAGATGAGGGTATAAATGTAAAAACAGTAGTTGGTACACCTACTTGTACAAAGGTACAAAGGTAATATACCTAACTCGACGGCAAGGGACAAAAGCATTAATTGCCTGGGTCTGTGTCGCCTAAACAAAGCGAAACAGAGACCGTCAGTGCGCCACCACTCGCCACGATGGCAAGCTTGTCGGCCGCTTATCACCGCTCTCCGCTGGCTGCACAGCCTCTTGACACGCATGGCATGGAATGGTCCCATGGCGACACGTTGTTGGATGAGCTGAGCGGAGATGAAGAGAGGTTGCCTGCCCGGCAAGTGCCTTTGCCGCAGCTGAATCCTTGTCGCATCGGGGAGGCTTGTCGCGCCTGAGCCTTCCCGCAAGCTCCTCTTGCCGGGCCTTGTCTTCTGCATGCCTTGAGTGGCCTTCCGGCAAGCTCCTCTTCTTGCCGGGCCTTGTCTTCTTGGTCAAATACTTTGTTCTTGAATGGCTCCAAAGGAACCACGGAGGACCTTGGCGGTGACTCAGCAAGCCTCGCCACTGGGTGCTGAATCGTTTGGCACGCAGTCACGGGATACTAGGGTACCCTACTCTAGTACACCGACAGGAGCCCCGGGCTTGGGCGCCTACACGGTGCCGAGAGCTGTCGGGCCAGGCCCAAAACAAAGGCACGGTCATACGCGGCCTTGATCACGCCAGTAACTCACCCCGGTCCCACCACGTCCCCCACTAACGGCACGCACTTAACGTGGCGTCGGCGAGAGATCGTGGGCGTGGTCGGGGGTTTCTTTATTAGGAAAAGCGAACGCCCGCCCCTCCCCTCCTTATAAACAGGGGAAACAGGGCAGGCCCTCCACCTCGCCATTGCTGTCTTGTCAAGAAAACCACCGCCTCCCCTTCTTCTCCAAAGGCTGAAGAGAGCAGCGCCACTTTCGCCACAAGCGATTTCACCGCCGTCGACCTCCTCCGCCGCCTCCGCCATGGCTCCGAAAGCCGACAAGGGGAAGGGCGTCAAGTCGGCCGAGGCGCAGCGGCTCGCGGCGCTGCGCAAGGAGCGGGCCATCTTCTCCCCTCAGCTCGACGCAAAGGAGCTGAGGGAGCTCTTCTATCTCTTTTGGTCGACGGAGACGCGTGCGCATCGCCTCCGCTTCTGATTTGGCCCCAACTGGGTATCCCTTCTTTGCCCTTTTCTTCTATTGCGGGCTCTGCCCGCCCTTTTCTGAGTTCTTTTGCGATATTATGAACACATACGGGTTCCGCCTCCTTGATTTCACCCCCAACGCCATTCTGACCATGGCAGTTTTTGCACACCTCTGCGAAAACTTTGTCGGGATCTATCCTACTTAGCCCTATTCCGCCACTTCTTCATGCCCCGCGTCGAGAGAGGGGAGCCGCTGTCGGAGGGACAGCTTGGGTCTCTGTGGTCGGCAAGAAAGAAGCGTATTTGGAAGGAGAGTTCCGCATAAGTGGGAGGAGTGGAGAGCCAACTGGTGTTGGATCGTGAGAGGAGAACCCGCAGCTTCCTTTCACTGCCAGGCGCCAAACCCCAATAGTCTTGTGACACGATTGGAGAAGCTTGGCGCAGAGGATGCTAGGTTGAAGATAGCTGTGACCCGGATTTTGCGCCTCGGGCTTGCCGGACTAACCGTAGGTGCGGTTGGCGCATGATTTCCTTCGCCACAGATCGCTTCCCTTGCGAGGAGAGGATGAGACATGCTTGGGAGTTCCAAAACTCGTCAGAAATTATGAGGCTGCGCCCGGGCCTTAACTGGAATTTCACCGTCTTGGAGTTGGATGCCATGCTGCTAGAGCTGTTCAAGAACGACCCCGATCACCCCGAGTGGTTTAGGTTGCCGACGGGGGTCGTCCCATTGTGCAACAACTCGCACTCGGCGCATCCGCCATGATGCCGTTGTGCGATTCTCATGGGATCGTTCCAACCTGGCAAGAGCCTTCCGACGAGATCGTGTAGCAGTTCTTCGACAACTTGGAAGAAGTGCCGATCCGCTCCGGCGAGCAGAAGAGGCTCACCCGCGACACCACCGACGAAGAGATGGCGCGCATCGCCACAAGGTTGGAGGAGGCGGCAGCATTGCCGCCGGGCGCCTTCGGTACACCGTGGAGGAGGCGGACGCAGCCGAGGCGGCAAGCCTTGCCGAGCGAAGGGAATTCACCGGCGAGGAAGAGCTTGCCGCACCCGAGGCCGAGTCGAGCGAACCAGCCGAGGGCGCTTCTTCTCCACCACCCAGCGACTTGCCGCCAACGGAGCCCCCGGCTCCGCCGAAGAGGCGTCTCCGCAAGGCCGGAGACGAGACGGGGCGGCAGACGGGCCCACAGCCGCAGCGCCGCGCGACGCGCTCTACCGCGGCAAGTGATGTTGCCGCGGGAGCACCCCACACCGCTGCGACAACTGGGGCGGGGTCCTCCCAGGCCACCGCCGACGCCTCCGCCAAGCGGCCAAGAGAGCCCACTCCTCCGCCTTGTTGCACCGGAGGCGAGCCGGAGTTTGACTTCTCCGCGCTCAGCTCCGAGGAGGAAGAAGAAGAGTAAGCTTCAATATTGTGCTTGTATTTCTTCAATTTTGTTGCGTCATCTTGAATCAGATTTGTTTCGTTCTGGACTCTTTCCTTTTCAGGACGCTGGCCCAGAGAGCGTCGAAGAGGGCCAAGATCCCGGCGGTCATCGTTGAGGACGATCCACCCGTGGCAACAGGGGACGCGTCTGAGACCCCCTTGCCGGACCCGACAACCCTTCCTCAGAGCAGCCCCCAGCACAGCCCCCAGGGTAAGTATGCGGTTTTCTCCTTACTGTCGGGTCTGCATGGTTGCTCCTTCTTCACTGATATCTGACTGTTGGTTTGCGTAGGAGTAGAGCAGCCTCATCGGGAGGGCTCGGAAGCCGCCCCCGAAATCCTGTCTGCTGCGACTACGCCGCCAAGGGAGGATTCTCCGGCAAGGGAGCGTCCTCCGACAAGGGAGGCTACTCCGGCAAGGGAGGCTACCCCGCAAGGGACAGCCGATGATCCTCCGATGGTCGAGACTATGGCTGCAGATCCCGCTGCAGTGTAATCCCCTTACACCTAAAATTTCCCTTGGGCTTGCTTTCTTCGTTTCTTCTTTGAATATTTGCTTAATTTTTCTTTCTTTGTCCGCCACAGGCTGATGGAGGTCGAGGTCGTCGGCCAGGAGGAAGCGCACGACAACACCGACGGCCATGGAGGAAGAGGCCGTCACGACGAGCCTGCTGGCGAGGAGGCCACCGAGGCTGCCGACGCAGGCCGGGCGAGGGGTCGGGCGATCGCGACCGACGGCCCCTGAGGCCGCAGGAGCGCCAGCGCTACACCGACCGCCGACTTCGCCGCCATTGCCAGCGTCCAGCTCGAGGAGCCCGCCCGGCGCCTACTTGAAGGCCGGGCGACGGCATCTTCATGAAACTCCCACAGGAGTCAAGCTCAGGCGCCCGATCGAAGGAGAGACCTTCGATGGCGAAGCCATTTGCCTCCATTGGCCGACGCTGGTGGACGCGCCAAGCAGCAAGTAGCCAGCGAAGTCTGAGGAGGAGCAGCTGCTAAAGAAGCCGATGTCGCTTACCGCGCCGCAAGCCAAGCTGGAGTCCCGGAAGCACTTGTCGCGAGGGCGGAGCAGACATGGAGAAGCGCGCAGGCGCTCCGGAGCGCCAACCAAGAAACTCTCCGAACGAAAGCGTGGCGCGGGAGCAACTTGCAGAAGAGCGCACGGCCTTCATCCTTGAGAAGGCCGCAGCTGAGGAGGAGCAGCGGCTGGCCGCCGAGAAGCTCTCCGCGCAGGAAAGCGAGCTGGCGCAACGGAAGGTCAACCTGGACAGCCACGAGGAAGATCTTGTCACGCGCAAGGAGTCACTTGGCAGGGCGCTTAAGGAAGCGAAGGATGCTGCCGCAGCCGCCGAGGCCGCCAAGGAAGAGTTGAAGGCGAAGGTGGCACAGCTGGAGGCCAGCCTCAAGAAGAGCGGCGAGGAGCTTGCCACGCTCAAGCACGAGCGCGAGAAGGACGCCTACACTCTTGGCGAGCTGCAGGGCCGTCTCGCTGATAGGGGCAAGGAGCTCGACGCCGCCAAGGATTCCAAGGCGGATCTTGAGCTGAAGCTGACCACTCTGACACAGACGCTGGACGGCACCAGAGAGCGGGTGGTGGGCCTGTTGGAGACGATCAAGGCCAGGGAGGAGCTGCTGGCGAATGCTGTTGACACCCAGAGCGCCTTGAGGGAGAGTGTGGAGCATTGGACCGAAGGTCTTGTGGATACTGCTGCCGACATCCACAACGAGCTGATGGAGCTGGGGATGGCGGACCTTGCATACTCCTCCGACGAGCATCTCCAACCCAGCGCCAAGCTTAGCTTATTCTTCAAGGGCGTGGTGGACGGGCCTCCGCGACTCCGGAAGAGGTCCCAAAGTAGCTGGCCGAGGAATCACGCCAGATCTGTGCAGGAGCCCTCGAGAAGGTGTTGATAAAGGTGGCCTTCCATAATCCGGCCTCAACCTCAACGGGCGTCCTCGGATCCTTGCCGCCAGATGCCGACGTGGAGGCGCTCAAAGCCCTTGTCGCACCCATTGTGGACAAGGTGAACAAGATCAAGCGGATTGACGGCGACCGCGTAGACTAGGCCACCAACTTTATCTTTCCCTTGTCGCTGCTGATCATGTTTAGAACACTTTGTTAGATCAGCGACAAGTTATTCTATAATATACTCTATCTTAGGCGATCATTGCAATGCTATTTCCTTTACTTGATTCCTTCCTTTGTACGTTTTTACCTTACGCTTTTAGGGAACTTGTCAGTGCAGGCACCTTTGCCGCGAGCGCTGAGTGCGGAACGTCAGCAGTCTGCTGGCGATGCCGCCTCCGACAAGCAACCTTGTCGCGACTAGCTGCAGCTCACTTAAGTTGTTGAGCGGACTCGAAACAAATTAAGGGCGCGACTAGCCATGAAGTTGGTTCCTCTCTGCGCATGTGTTTTCCATACAAAGTACTATCGTTCGAGGAAGATAACTTAAAAATTTAAAAATTGATTGCTCAAACTTTGGCAACTTAGCTTTTCTGTCGTTTGCTTCCCGATAAGGCGAAACTTCCTCGAGCGACGCTTGGTCCATGGTATTATCTTCTCCTTCCCCCCTAGTTAACTTGTGCGCGAGGGAGCCTTCCTTTCTTTGAGAAAAGAGAAAGAAGAGAAAATAAAGTTATGGAGCCCAGCGGCTCGATATTGCTTACCGGGTGTGGTTGCTGCACAAAGTGTTAGCCAAAACATGCAATAAAATGATGAAAGCATGAATTTGACAGGTTGCGCGCAACACATGAGCTTTATCGATGCATCGGGTTCTGCGCCGGCTTTGTACAAAGGATTACATGCAACAAAGAAGACTTGTACAAAAGGTGGTTGCTTGAACAGGTCCGGCAACCGCCCTATGGGTAAAACTTACGAAGATGCTCAATGTTCCAGGAGTTGCTCACCGAATGCCATCTTCGGTCTCAAAGGCGGACAGCGCCAGCCTAGTGACTCGTTTCACCCGATAAGGGCCTTCCCACTTTGGCGTCAACTTGTTTGAATTCTTGGCGGATCAACGCACCGAAGAACAAGGTCGCCCTCCTCGAGGCTTCTCCGCACTAACTGCGGCTATGGTAGCGACGCAAAGCTTGCCGGTAACGAGCGGCTCAGACTGACTAAGACGATCCTCCTCAAGGAGCAAGACGTCATCTTGTCGCAGCCTGCTCTTGCTCAAACTCATCATAGCGAGCACTCGAGGCGATCCGTATACGAAGTTCCGTGGGGAGAACTGCCTCTGCTCCATAGATCGGAGCAAAGGGTGTCCGCCGATGGCTCAATTTGGCGTCGTTCTGATCGACCAAAGAACCACCGGCAACTCCTCAATCCAGTTTCTTCCGCACCTGTGCAGCCTGTCGAAAGTTCTGGTCTTGAGCCCGTGCATCACTTCAGCATTTGCCCTCTCTGCTTGACCGTTGCTTCTCGGGTGAGCAATGAAGCAAAAGCAGACCTTGGCGCCAAGATCTTGGACGTCTTTGCATGAAGGTGCGACTCAGAATTGTGTGCCGTTGTCGGTGATGATCCTGTTAGGGATTCCAAACGGCAAACAATCGACCAAGAACTTGACTGTTGACTATGCCGTCACCTTCCTCACTGCTTCCACTTCCGGCCACTTTGTGAACTTGTCGATAGCAACGTACAAGTACTCAAAGCCCCCGACAGCTCGGGGGAAGGGGCCGAGAATGTTGAGCCCCCAGACCGAAAATGGCCAGGATAAAGGGATCGTCTAGAGAGCTTGAGCTGGCTGGTGTATCTGTTTGGAATGGAACTGGCACGCTTCACACTTGGTTACTTGTGCAGTTGCATCCTGGAGGGCTGTCGGCCAGAAGAAACCTTGCCGGAAAGCTTTGCCGACAAGCGCTCTTGCGCCAATGTGGTGACCACATATGCCTCCATGTATCTCTGCCAACAGCTTTTGTCCATCTTCCCGGGGAATACACTTCAATTTCACACCGTTGAGCCTTCTTCTGTACAGTATGCTGTCAACAAACTGGTACATACTTGACTGCCGGGCTACTCTTTCCGCTTCTTCTTGCTCTTCGGGAAGTTCTCCTGTCTGAAGGAAATGGACAATCTGCTGCGCCCATCTTTGGAGCTTGCGGCTCGACAACAAGGACTAAAGGCACATCTCGCTGTTGCGGAACATTAGCTTCCACGGCAAGAACCTGCGGTCTTGCCGAGCTTGATGTCCCCGGCAAGCTTGCCGGAGCAAAACTTGTCGGGAGCGTGCAGCTTCAACGAAACAAACCACAGGGCTTGTCGGAGCAGACTGCCCTCAGCTCTGTTGGTGTCGATCTTGGGGATTATCTTGGCGGCGGCTTCGGAAGCTCTGCGGAAAGTAGTCACCAGAGATCAACTTCCTCTTCTTGTTACATCCGATCGATGGTGTTACGGTTGGTTGAGTCGACGAGCACGAAAATCCCTGGTTGCACAGCAACTTAAGTGCAGCGACTTTGACGAACCATCAGCAATATCATTCTGAGCTCTTGGAACATGTTCCATTTGTAGGCCGTCAAAGTATTCTTCTAGCTTCCTCACTTCATCAACGTAGGCTTCCATCAATGGACTCTGGTAATCTTTGTTCACTTGGCGGACGACAAGCTGCGAGTCACCCCTGACAATAAGCTTCTTGATCCCAAGGTCCACTGCGATCCTGAGACCGGCAAGCAAACCTTCATACTCTGCAGTATTGTTTGTTGCTTGCTCCTTGGGAAAGTGCATCCGGACTACGTGCTTGAGGTGCTCTCCGGTGGAGTGCGACAAACAACGCCGCACCGGTGCCTTGCAGCGAAGGCACCATCAAAGTACATCAGCCACTCTTTGCTTGCTTCCTTGACGGAATGCTCGTCTCGAATTTCTTCATCTGGTGTTGGCGTCCATTCTGCTATGAATTCTGCCAATGCTCGCTTTGGATAGTTGAAGTGCTTTCAAACTTGAGGCCAAAGCTTGACAGTTCCAAAGGCTCCACTCAACAATCTTTGTCTGTTGCCTCTGGATTCTACAGTATCCTCTTCAGTGGAAAGCGAGTGACAACTGTGATCTCATGTGCTTGGAAGTAATGGCGCAGCTTTCTCGAGGCCATGTGGAGGCCGAAAAGCAACTTCTCTACACCAGAGTACCTTGACCTAGCCCCCTGCAGGAGGGAAGGCCCGACAAAAGTGGCGCTGCACCATCCTTTTCTGCATCTGCTCATGTGTCTGCGCAGATCCGTCCTTGTCGGGACCAGAGCTTGTCGGCGAAGCCCCCTGCTTATCGCTGGATGTCTATGCCGTGGTTGCTAGCTCGTCATCCGCCTCCCTCTCCGCTACTAACGTAGCACTAACCACTTGATTGGTTGCCGCTATATATAGCAGCAACTTCTCTTGTGGCTTAGGTGCGACAAGTGTTGGAGTGGAGGACAGGTATCTCTTCAAGTCCTGCAGCGCTGCCTCCGCTTCCGGAGTCCATTTCTTTGGACCTGCCTTTTTTCAAAATCTTGAAACGGCAGGGCGCACTCAGCAGACCTAGAGATAAACCTGCTGAGAGCAGCTATGCAACCGGCAAGTCTTCGTACATCCTTGACGTGCTTTGGTGCTTCAATCTGCTCAATGGCCTTGATCTTGTCGGGATTGGCTTCGATCCCCCGCTGAGACACGAAGAACCCGAGAAGCTTGCCGGAAGGGACTCCAAACACGCACTTCTCGGGGTTGAGCTTGAGGTTGATCTTGCGCAGATTTGCAAAGGTCTCATCCAAATCTTGAACCAGAGTTGCTTTGTCCTTGCTCTTGACCACTATGTCATCCATGTAGGCTTCTACATTTCTGTGCATTTGCGGCTCAAAAGCGTCATGGACTACCCTTGCAAACGTTGAACCAGCATCCTTTAAACCGAAAGGCATCCGTATGAAACAGTATGTGCCACATGGAGTAATGAATGCGGTCTTCTCCTCATCCTCTTCAGCCATGAAGATCTGATGGTATCCTGAGTATGCATCAAGAAACGAAAGCAAATTACATCCAGCCGTGGAGTCAACAATCTGGTCGATGCGCGGTAAGGGAAATGGATCTTTGGGACAAGCTTTATTAACATCCGTGAAGTCAATACAAAGTCTCCATTTCCCATTTGCCTTGGCGCACAACTACGTGATTGGACAACCACGTGGGATGGAGCACTCCTCGACAAGGCCTGCTTCCGGTTTCTTGATCTCTTCGCAATGAATTCTTGGCGCTCCTTTGCTGTTTCCTTACTTTCTGCTTGACGGGCCGCGCATGAGGACAAACGACCAGGCGGTGCTCAATCACTTTCCTGGGAACACCGGGGATGTCAGACGGTTGTCATGCAAACACGTCGACATTCGCCCGCAGGAAAGCAACGAGCGTGCCTTCTTATTTAGGGTCGAGAGAGGCACCGATGGTGAAGGTACCACCAGTGCCGTCCTCCTTGGCGGACACCCTCTTGGTCTTTGGCGGAGCTGCCATCTTCTTCTTGCACTTGCCGGTGGAGCTCGAAGGTGCGTCCTCGATGGTAGCGCAGCACTCCGAAGAGGTGCGCTTGCCGGAGTGGGCATCAGAGATCTTGCCGGACTTGGACTTGGTCTTCTTTCCCGGAGCTTCAGCGGCAAGTGTTTGGCAATCTGTCGCGGCTGCTTTGCATCCCGGTAGATCTTGTCGGCCTGAGATAAGAGCATCCTTCTTGTCGCCATGGACAGAGATGACGCTTATCGGGCTGGCATCTTGAGTAAGGTGTAGGCGTAGTGAGAGGCTGCCATGAACTTGGCGAGTCTTTGGGCGGCCAAGTATCCCATTGTAAGGCAATGGGAAATCAGCGACGTCGAATGTAACCCTCTCAGTCCTAAAGTTCAGCTCGCTGCCAAATGTTACCGTAACGTAACCTTCCCTTCGGCTTGCTCCTTCCCGGATTGATTCCTTGGAAAGTACCAGTCTCTTGAGCTCATTGTCGAGGATTTGAAGCTTCGGAGCACCGCAGAGGAGATCAGATTCAAGCCGGCCCCGCCGTCAACTAGCATCTTGGTGACCTTGAGGTTGCGGATAGTTGGTGAGACCAACATCGGCAAGCACCCGACCGCAGTTATGCGATCAGGGTGATCCTCAATATCAAAGATGATAGGCGTGTTGGACCACTTCAGAGGCTTGCGTGACTCTACGGATGGTTCCACTGCATTGACCTCCCGCATCCACTGCTTGAGTTGGCGGTGGGAAGTGTGCAGGGAAGCACCTCCGGAACGCAGAGGACCTCTGTAGCTTTCTGAAACTCCTGCTCGTCGGCGTCGTCGTCTTCCATGTCTTCATCGTCGTCGTCATCTTCATCCTTGTCGCGGCCGCGGGGAGGCCTATCTCCTTGCCGCTGCTTGGCCTTGCCGCGGCGTCCTCCCCGGCCGGGACGTTTCTTGCTTGCTCCCCCAGCACCTTCCTGGGCCTTCTCCTTGTCGCGCCGCTCGTACTCAGCCTTCTGCTGTTCGACAAGCTGCTCGACCTTCTTGCAGCTCTGGAGGTCGTGGCCCTTGGTGCGGTGGATCTTGCAAGATCGCTTGCCGGAGCCGTCCCCGCTTGTCGGCGGCCGCCACAGATCGGGTGGTTGGCGTCGGTGAAACCTCCTTGCCGGAGCCACCAGCCTTGGCGTTCTTGTCACCGCCTCCGTTGCGGACTGCTCAACAGCTAGCACTTCTGCCTTTTCTTCTTCCTGTTGCCTCGCCTTGACTCTTCTTTCTTGGGCAGTCTCCTCACCGCCGAGATCCTGCTTCGCATTCTCTCACAGGAGTCTCCTCCTCCTCGGTAGCGTGCACACTTGTCGGCCAGGGCATACAGCTCACTAACGTCCTTGACTTTGCACATCGCCATCTCCTCCCTCATCCTGCGGTTCCGCACGTTCTGATGAAACGCGCTGATCACCGCAGCAGGGTGGACATCTGGGATGTTGTAGTGCACGGCTGAATCTCCGAATGAACTTGCGCAGGACTCTCCTTCCTTCCGGGCGGCAGATGAAGGTCACTTTCTTGGCCATGAGGCTTGTGGTCACCGTGAAGGCGCCAACAAACTGATGACATAGATCTGCCCAAGAAGATATGGAGCTGTCCGGCAAGTGCATGAGCCAAGATCTGACGTTGGGCTTGAGTACCAACGGGAAGTAGTTGGCGAGGATCTTGTCGTCTCGTCCCCCTGCAGCTTGCACCGCGATGGTGTAGATGCTGAGGAACTCCGACGGATGCGTTCTGCCATCGTACTTCTCCGGCACATCTGGTTTGAAGTTTTTCTGGCTGGGCCACTGGACTTGCCGCAGCTCACGAGTGAACGCAGGGCAACCTACCGCGTACGGCGAGTCGCCTGGCTCCTCCAGCGCGCGCTTGTCAACAGAAGGCCCAGCGCGCTTGTCGGACTGACGCCACGCTTCTCTCCGGCGCTCGATGCGAGTTCGAGCGTCCTCTTGTTGTCGTTCATGAAGAACTTGGCGCTGATCGCGGCGAGCTCGTGGATCCGATGACGCGGTGGAGTCGCTGTCGAGGTGGATCCGGTGAGTCGGCGATCTTGGCCTTCGGGGCGGAGAGTGCATGGTAGTTGCACCTCCACCAGTCTCGTCGCCACCGGCTCGCGTTTGGCGTTCTTGCCGTGGCGGCAGCGACGCTTTTCGGTTGCCGCGGAGCGTCGCCGCTGGCGAAGCCGATGAGACTCTGTATAGTGGCCCTCCACTCGTCGACCTTGTCGGCCGTTGGAGGTTAGTCGAGGAGCAGTTGGGCTCTCGCTAGAGCTTCTGCTGGAGTAGTGGGTGGCATTGGTGAACGGTGCGAGGAGCGGGATATGCTCGGACTTCTAACTATGTTAGAAGGAGCAGCATCCCGTCCAGGCGACCGTATCTCGCTCGTGCCAGCGTGTTGGCGTGCACGCTGGTCTTGAGGGTCTCGATCCAACGAGCGTATGGCATTGTGAACGCCATGACGCTGTTGGTCCCTCTTCTCCTGAGATGGGCGCGGGGGATGCGCGGACGCCGAGGTTTGCGGGTCCTTGTCCTTGGACTTGTCAGCGTCACGAACTCCTTCGTCGGCGCCCGTTCCTCCGCCAGCGTCTGCCCCACCACCCGTTTGCTCCGGTGATGGTGGGTACGACGCGGACGGCTCCGCAGCCGCCGAAGCCTTCTTCTTCGGTGGCATGTTGACGAAGATGTTGAAGATGATGAAGACGCTGCTCGTGTGAACACCGGATCAGATTCACACAGCCTCGACGCCCCCTACCTAGCGCGCCAAAGATGTCGGGGAGGCTGATCGGACCCACGAACACCTATGGGGCCGGCGGACCAGGCCCCTTGTGGTTCGGAGGGGGGCGGAGATCGCGCGAAGAGCGGATCGAAGCAAAGCACACGAACAGTTTACCCAGCTTCGGAGCTCTCCGGAGAGATAAAACTCCTACTGCTGCTTGTCTGATGTATTGTGTTCTTGCTAGGGAGCGATGAGAGCTACAAAACCTAGTGTGAATATCTCTGGTCTCGAATGAGTCGAACGTGCCGAACCCCTTCTACGTTGCGCATGGGCCTCCTTTTATATGCTCAAGGGGTCTCCGACAGGTGGCAACGTAGATGAGGGTATAAATGTAAAAAACAGTAGTTGGTACACCTACTTGTACGATTATGATGCAATATACCAAACTCGACGGCAAGGGACAAAAGCATTAATTGCCCGTCTGTATGTCGCCTAAACATTAACAGAGACCGTCGGTGCGCCACCGCTTCGCCACGATGGCAAGCTTGTCGGCGCCGCTTATCATCGCTCTTCGCTGGCTGCACTGACCTCTTGACACGCCAGCGCATGGAATGGTCCCATGGCGACACGTTGTTGGATGAGCTGGAGCGGAGATGAAGAGAGGTTGCCTGCCCCGGCAAGTGCCTTGCCGCGGCTGAATCCTTGTCGCATCAGGAGGCTTGTCGTGCTCCGAGCCTTCCCGGCAAGCTTCTCTTGCCGGGGCCTTGTCTTCTGCATGCCTTGAGTGGCCTTCCCGGCAAGCTCCTCTTGCCAGGGCCTTGTCTTCTTGGTCAAATACTTTGTTCTTGAATTGCTCCAAAGGAACCACGGAGGACCTTGGCGGTGACCAGGCAAGCCCTGCCGCGGGGTGCTGCAACTGCCCGTGCACGAGTACGGGATACTAGGGTACCCCTACTCTTGTACACCGACACTACTATATTATTTTCCTTGCTCTTTTTGACTTTGCCATGTCAAGCCATACCCACAACACAAAAGAATAAAATCGCTCTTCAGAACTCATTGATGCATGATGCAGACAAGCAATACTTTGATGTAAGACAACCGTATGAGGATGGAATATGTAAGGAAAACAGGATGGCATGACATATTCATAGCTACGATGTGTAGACTAAGCAGAAGGATTTTCAAGAAAATAGAAGTGATGCAAGCTAGACACCATATGAAAGATGCAACCAATATTACTCTGCCAAGTTAAAAGTGTCTTGTCATAAGTGGCAATTCGAAAAATTAGAAGCAGAACAACGTAGAAATCAATGCTAGATGCAACCACTATCAAACTGCCATGTTAAAAGTGTCCAATCATGAGTGGTGATCACGGGATACACAACAGCAGTAATTTGATGTAAGAACATGGTATGATAGATATATGCAAGTATTCTAGACACGAGCATACATGTCATATGCACATGTATAACGTATGAACTCAGTAGGTGCAATTTAATGAAAATAGAAGAAATACAGGCTAGACAACATATGCAACCTGAAACCAATTGTCACACAGTCAACTTAGAGCAAGCACCTGTGATGGAGTACGGGAGATGAACTCATCATGTAGACTTGGGACTTCAACTTCATTAGCAGTAGCAGTGGCAAATCTAGAGAGTCTCTATTTGCGTCGGTGCGGAGGACCACCAACATCCCCTAACTTACTCTTTTCCTTCCTATTTTCTGATATTTCCTTATGAAGTCAAAACCACAAGAAGATGAATAAAATTAGCTCTGCATAACTGGTTGATGCATGATACAGACGAACACTACTTTGATGTAAGGCAAGCGTAGGATAGGAGGATGGAATACATACAAAAAAGACAGCGTTTCATATTCACATGTACGATAGGAGGATAGAATATGTATGAAAAAACAGTAAGCGGAAGGCATTTCAACAAAATTAGAAGAAATGAAAGCTAGGCACCATATGAACATGCAACCAATATCTCTCTATCAGGTAAAAAGTGTCTTGTCGTAAGTGCCATTTCTTGAAATTAGAAGCAGTACAAGCTAGAAGACAATGCAAGATGCAACCTACATCACAGTCCCAAGTTAAATGTGTCTCATGGGTAAGTGATCGTTGCAGGTATAAGTTGTAAGCTACGCAGATGCAATTCAACATAATCAGAAGCAATACAAACTAGACATCATACGAAAAACACAACCACATATAACAGTTCCAAGTTAGAGCAAGCACCTGCGATGGTGGAGTAGGGGAGATGTGCTCATCATGTACACATATGTTCTAGAAACAGGAACACATGTCATATTCACAGGCATTATGTGTAAAGTAAGCAGATGCAATTCAACAAAGTTAAAAGCAATACAAGCTAGACATCATACGCAACATGCAACCACATATAATAGTGCCAAGTTAGAGCAAGCACCTGTGATGGTGGAGTAGGGGAGATGTGCTCATCATCTACACAGCTACATTGACTGTCTAGCCTTGTGTTGTCTTGCGAATCTTGTTGGGAGGATGGCGGAGTAGAATCTATAGAGAACCTCCATTTTAGTTGCTCGGAAGGACCACCATCATCCAATGGCTTGCCAATTTCCTTCAGCTTTATTGATTTTGCATTGTGAGGTCAAACCGACAAGAAAAAGGAATATAATTCGCTCTTCAGAACTCATTCATGCATGATCTTGGTGAACACTACTCGATGAAAGGCAAAGTAATGATACGAGGATGGAATATGTACGAAAAAATGGACGCCTTGACATATTCACACCTATGATGTGGTAACTAAGCAGAAGACACTTCAACAAATTAGAAGCACTGCAAACTAGGCACCATATGAAAGGTGCAATCAATATCACTCTGCCAAGTTCAAACTGTCTCGTCATAGGTGGCATTCATCAAACTAGAAGAAATACATGCTAGAAATCATATTCAAGACGCAAACCAATATCACACTACCAACTTAAAGGTGTTCCATCATAAGTGACTGATGCAGGATACACAATAAGAGTAGTTTCATCTAAGAACATGGTGTGCTAGACAGATATAGTATGTACCCAAAACAGGAAAGCGTGTCATATTCACACATATCATGTGTAAGCTAAGCAGATGTAGTTTACACTAATTAGGAGCAATACAAGCTAGACACCATATGCAACATGCAACTAGATATCACACTGCCAAGTTAGAGCAAGCACCTTGGATGGTGGAGTAGGGGAGCGGGGACTTGGACCTTGTAATGCACTATTAGTACAAGGAGAATCGGTACAGGTGCTCAATTTACATTGCTGCAGAGGACCACCATCATCGCCTTCCTTACTCTTTTCCTTCCTCCTTCTTGATTTTGCCTTGTCAAGTCAAACCCACAAGAAAAAAGAATAAAATTTGCTCTTCAGAACTCATTGATGCATGATACTGACGAACACTACTTTCATGTAAGGCAGCCGCATGATAGGAGGATGGAATATGTATGAAAAACAGGACGGCGTGACATATTAACATGTATGATGTATAAAGTGTAAACTAAGCACAAGGTGCTTGAACTTGTTAGAATCAATGCAAGCTAGAAACCATATGAAAGATGAAACCAATATCACTCTGCCAAATTAAAAGGGTGCCCTAACAAATGTATTTGACCAAATTAGAAGCAATACATGGCAAAAGGCTAGAAATAATATGCAATATGCAACGAATAAAGGTGACTCGTCGTAAGTGATTGATCACGAGGATACGTAAGAGAGGTAGTTTCATGTAAGAACAAGGTTAACACATAGATGTAGTGTGTACCAAAAATAGGAAGGCATGTCATATTTACAGGTATAATGTGTAAACTAAGCAGATGCAATTTACCCTAATTAGAAGCATTACAAGCTAGACATCGTATGCAACATGCAACCACATATCACACTGTGAAGTTAGAGCAAGCACCTGTGATGGTGGTGTGGGGGAATTGCGGTCATCAACTAGAGAGCTACGTTGACTATCTTCATTTAGCCTTGCTGTTTCTTGAGAATCATGTGGGGAGTATGACACCGCACTCTTTAAACGAGTATTGCGTCTCACAAGAACTCCACCCGGTGACTGTCTCATCATAAGTGATTGACGAGGGATACAAAGAACATTAGTTTGATGTACGAACATGGTTAATAGACATATGTAGTATGTATCAAAAACAGGAAGGCATGTCATTATCAAAGGTATAATGTGTATAGTAAGCAGATCCAATTTAACCAAATTGGAAGCAATACAAGCTAGACACCATATGCAACATGCAACCACATTTGACAGCGCGAAGTTAAAGCAAGCACCTGGGATGGTTGTGTGTGGCAATTGAGATCATCAACTGCAGAGCTACGTTTATTGTCTCCAACTGCTGACACTGCATCCTTTAGAGCGCTGAAACGCTTAGTGCTTATCTTCGAATTACACTTTGGGCGACTTTCTGTCTTTTCTTTTCAAGATTCATCAACAACTGCGTTAGAGTTTGAAATACCCATGCATAAAAAAACAATAGTGTGAGTATGGGTGAAGTGTGTGCACAATTAGTACAGTGTAAAGGTAGCAGATAGCAGGTCGGTGAGAAATAAATGAAGGGAGACATATGAAAGCTCTACAACATGCGTGGAACACTAAATTACTACAGGATTCTATGAAAATAACATTCAACTGAAAACAAATAGGCCAATCCATTTTTTCTGCATCGTCCGATGTACAAAGAACGGGAAGATCGCCTTCATCTACCTCCAGCCAGTCAGTGTTGACGATCTTCCTCGAAACGGCAGCGACCACCGGCCCAGTCCCCTGCCTGCGCCCTCCCGTCGGCCTCACCGCACCGCCCCCCGGAAATCCATTCTAGCCCCGCCGACCTCCAGAGCGGGCGCAAGCAGCTCGTGCACCCCACACCCCTATGATAGACACCGATGCGCCGCTTCCTCGATGAACAGGCGGACTAGGTGCTCCGCGCGCCTAAGCGGGTGCTGCTTCTTTTAAGTGCGGTTCGACTGACCCTGAATTGAAATCCAGGTGGGCTACTGACCTCTAGCATAGGTGAAATAGTAAAGGGGGGAAACCTTGTGCATTTAGTATCACGGAGAAGATGCAGTAAGAATCGCTCAACTAGTTTCTTTCATGGGATGAATATGGTGTGAGCAGAGACATAAGGTTTGCACGAATAAGGGAAGTGGAGTACCTCTTTCTGCTGGCAGTGTTGTGTCCTCCTTCTGTTTTTCCAACGATCTTCTTGTGGTTCGCTGGAAACGGGAAGTTGTGGAGGACGATGCTGCCTTGGACGAAACCATCGCCAAGTTGTTGAGTGTGGTGAGTTGGCCGTCTGTCGGCGGTGGGGAAGCATATCCGAGGCGGCGAACGACGGCGTAGCGGGAACATCTCCGGTGCGATGGGCCGATTCTGCGGCGATGGAGCGGCAGCGATGGCCGCGGGGCGGCGTGGTCGGAGTAGTTCTGGTACGGCGCACGTCGGTGTAGGCGTCGTGGAGGCAGCTCTACATCGGCTTCAGCTGTTAAGTCCTTGTGGACGTTGCGGTTGCGGTTGCGTTGGACGACGACGTCGCGGTACCGGCTCCGGCGTGGGGGGACGGAGAGCGACGGTGGATTGGGCGCTATGGGGTGGAGGACGGAGGAGGCTGGGGTTTCGCGGCTGGTGGAGAGGGCGTTTTGGCGGCCACAGAGTATGAATGGGGAAACGGAGGGAGGCGGGGAACTAAGGGGGAACAATGTTTCGGTTTGGGACGCGCTTGTTTGAAATTTGGGGAAAGTTACAAACTTTGCCCCCATCTAAAATTTCGGATATATTGCGGGTTGGGGGTAGGACAGTAATCTCAGGTGTCCCATATGTGGGCGGGATAGATTTCGGCCGAGCGCATGGGTGTTTAGTCGCCCACGGCGTATGAATGCTTCTCGGAGGCGCTTGAGACTAGCGTCTTGGTGAAGTTACAAACCTACCCCGGTTTAGACATTTGGACATCGGGCTGATAGGCTACACGGGCCAGAGTCAGGGCATTAATTTCCTACCACCAAACATTAGTCTCGCGTGGTTTCGGGTGACCACACGCCTATTTGGCGCTTCGTTTAATATTTGGGAGTAGAAGCATTATCGTTTTCGGTTCTCTTGAATTGAACATTCAAGATTTGTCAAACTTCACAAATCTTTACTCATGAAAATCCTAAAGCTACGATTATTTTGGAATGGAGGTGGTACATTTGAATATACATTGTACATGAGTATATATTAAAAAATATGCAACTTACCTCAGTTCATGCATGGTTCCAGATATAATCTCCTTGGTTGCAAAAAAAAGTTAGACATGCGTATGAATATATATATATATAGCATGTTCAAACGCACAACAAAGATTGATGCCCCCTTTTACATCTGATTTACAAATGCCATTATCTCGGGTTCAAATAGATGAATGCACTTCCTATGAATTCGAATCTTCGAAACCCCCTTTATGTTGAATTTGACATGTATTCTATTTCGTAGCTAGCAATTTGGAATGTATCCATGCAAGTGACAAATGTATAAAGTGCTTCACACTAACAACATGGAGTGCACTAATTAATGTTTATATATGAATGGCAAAAGCATCCATTGCCTGTATTTCAAACCGCTCTCACTCTATGGATCGATAATATGAAATAAACACATGCACATGCTAGAATTCAATAGAGTATGGGTGTCTGATAGATCGATTTTCGTCCATACGCAATTTGCAAAATTCATGATCTCATCCAAAAATAATAATGCCATTTATATTTTAATTTAATGCGTAGAACCGTCTTTTACACGTAGATGCACTATGCCTCGCCTGCTCTCACAAACGCCGCTTATATATCTCTCTATCTATCGCATAAGTGCACACACTTTATATGCATCGGCATTTCTCTTTCACACATGCTCACAATCTCTCTCTGGGTGGCGGGGAGTCTCACGCACATGCTCTCTCTGTCTCTCTCTCTCTCTCTTCTCGACTACTATGTACCACTCTTTTCACTAATCTCAGTTGGAAAACACTATTTCTCTCACATGCATATATACACACGCACGGTCTCTACTAGCCCTCTATATGCACATATATGTGCCTACGTGTCTCTCGCACGCACATTATCTTTAGGCCTCTCTCGCACACATTGCCCCCCCCCCCCAGACACACCTCTCTCTTAGTAGTTAGCAGATATCCCTGACTGTTAGGCTGGATGGTAATACAAGGCAAAGTTTTAACCTAGTTCGGACCCTTGCAGTTGAGGAAAAAGCCTACTCCTGGTACTGTATATTAGTGATAGGGGTGTGTACAAAGTACACGTGAATACCAGGCGTTGTGCGTGTGTGTGTATACTATCGATTGAACTAGCCCCCAAGCTTCTATAACATACTGGGGGCCTAGGGTTACAAATCATATATAGTCGGCTTATCACCAGTGGGGATAGTGTCCTCCGCGACTCTGGTAGCTAGCTTCGTGTTGTACGCCGAGTCCTCCAAATGGATCTTTGTATAACGCGTCTCGATCCAACCTATGTGGCGCGGGATGGAATCGACCCATGAGTCCTCATGTTGACCCACCACAACTAGAAATAATGTGCCCACCACACCACACACGCAATCGGCCACTAAGAAAATAAGCATATACAATAGTACATTGTTATACATGAAAGTTAATTGCATGGTGCATCCAAAAAATATTTGTTCTGCATTGTGAATGTTTATATATTATCCTAAAATATTAGTCACGGGAAAGAGAAACGAAGGGCATATCTATCCTTGTCTCCACCGGACATCCCCTCTTTCTACACCACTTTCACGTACGCACACAAACTATCTCTCGGCCCTCTAAAAGTATGCATGCCCACGACACATTCACGCATGACGGTCACTGTATTTCAAGCTAAAGCACTATACGGTCACTGGAGTTCAGAATATGCTCATTACGGTAACCGTATACATTCTCGTGATGATCATACAGTATCTAGCTCACGATACGTCTCCATATTTTCTTGATGACACTGACAGACTTTGCATTTGATGCGTGCTCTGTATTTTGTTGACGACACTTATAGTCATTGTATTTGAAGCGAAAGCACGATATGGTCACTGGACTTCAGAATAAGCTCATCACGGTCACCACATACATTTTGTCGTGCTAACCAACATGTGGTTGGATGGTTAGGAGGATAGTGGTTTCTCGAGCCCACCAGGGTTAAAGTCCAGGTGCTCGCATTTATCCTGGGTTAATTTCAGTATTTTCTGGCGATGTGCGTTCAGTGGGAGGAGACGTTCCACTCGACTACGACGCACCTATGGTGACTTCATAAAATCTCAAGATCATATGCTGGCCCACTCTCTCGAAGGTGCTCATAGGGGTAGGATTTGCGTGTGTGCGCTTATAGCGGTGAGTGCTTGCACGTATATATGAGCCCTTGTGTCTGCATGCGTGTTAAAAAATACATGTCATGATTATACGGTCACTGGCTCACCCGTACAACTCCGTATTTTGTTGATGACACAATCAATTGACCAGTAAAACATTCCACGTGGTGCAACTAGTGTTGCACCATCGGGGCGCGTAACCATGGGTCCCACCTGTCAGCCCGTATATGAAAGAAAGAAATGGTAGTTTGAGTCTGTACTGTGTTAATAAAATACGGAGTACATTTTAGGGTGATTGTCGGTGTCAAAACCGGCGGATCTCGGGTAGGGGGTCCCGAACTGTGCGTCTAGGCGGATGGTAACAGGAGACAAGGGACACGATGTTTTTACCCAGGTTCGGGCCCTCTCGATGGAGGTATTACCCTACTCCTGCTTGATTAATATTGATGACATGGGTAGTACAAGAGTGGATCTACCAGGGGATCAGAGAGGCTAAACCCTATAAGCTAGCCTATGGTATGATTTGATGGGGAACGTTGCAGAAAATTAAAAATTTTCCTACGGTTTCACCAAGATCCATCTATGAGTTCATCTAAGCAACGAGTCATGGGAGAGAGATTGCATCTACATACCACTTGTAGATCGCGTGCGGAAGCGTTCACTAGAACGTGGATGATGGAGTCGTACTCGCCGTGATCCAAATCAACGGTGACCGAGTGCCGAATGGACGGCACCTCCGCGTTCAACACACGTACGGAGCGGATGACGTCTCCTCCTTCTTGATCCAGCAAGGGGGAAGGAGAGGTTGAGGAAGATGGCTCCAGCAGCAGCACGACAGCGTGGTGTTGGTGGAGAAGCAGCACTCCGGCAGGGCTTCGCCAAGCACGTGACGGAGGAGGAGAGGTGTAGCAGGGGAGAGGGAGGCGCCAGAACTTCAGGGTGCGGCTGCCCCCTCCCCCTCCCTTTATATAGGCCCAAGGGGCGCCGCCCTGGAGATCGACCTCCCGGGCGGCGGCCGAGGTGGAGTGCCCCAAGGCAGTGGGCGCCCCCACCCTAGGGTTTCAACCCTAGGCGCAGGGGTGGGCCAAGGGGCGCACATGCCCACTATGGGCTGGTTCCCTCCCACTTCAGCCCATGGGGCCCTCCGGGATGGGTGGCCCCACCGGTGGACCCGGGACCCTTCCGGTGGTCCCAGACAATCAAGGGTGACCCCGAAACTTTCCCGATGGCGAAACAACACTTCCTATATATAATTCTTTACCTCCGGACCATTCCGGAACTCCTCGTGACGTCCGGGATCTCATCCGGGACTCCGAAAAACATTCGGTTTACTGCATACTCATATTCATACAACCCTAGCGTCACCGAACCTTAAGTGTGTAGACCCTACGGGTTCGGGAGACACGTAGACATGACCGAGACGGCTCGGGCAATAACCAACAGCGGGATCTGGATACCCTTGTTGGCTCCCACATGCTCCTCGATGATCTCATCGGATGACCCACGATGTCGAGGATTCAAACAACCCCGTATACAATTCCCTTTCTCAATCGGTATGTTACTTGCCCGAGATTCGATCGTCGGTATCCCAATACCTCGTTCAATCTCGTTACGGCAAGCCACTTTACTCGCATCTTGTAATGCATGATCCCGTGACCGGACACTTGGTCACTTTGAGCTTATTATGATGATGCATTACCGAGTGGGCCCGATGATACCTCTCCGTAATACGGAGTGACAAATCCCAGTCTCGATCCGTGTCAACCCAATGCACACTTTCGGAGATACCTGTAGTGTACCTTTATAGTCACCCGATTACGTTGTGATGTTTGGTACACCCAAAGCACTCCTACGGTATCCGGGAGTTACACGATCTCATGGTCTAAGGAAAAGATACTTGACATTGGAAAAGCTCTAGCAAAACGAACTACACGATCTTGTGCTATGCTTAGGATTGGGTCTTGTCCATCACATCATTCTCCTAATGATGTGATCCCGTTGTCAACGACATCCAACGCCCATAGTCAGGAAACCATGACTATCTGTTGATCAACGAGCTAGTCAACTAGAGGCTCACTAGGGACATGTTGTGGTCTAAGTATTCACACGTGTATTATGATTTTCGGATAATACAATTATAGCATGAATAAAAGACAATTATCATGAACAAGGAAATATAATAATAATCCTTTTATTATTGCCTCTAGGGCATATTTCCAACAGTCTCCCACTTGCACTAGAGTCAATAATCTAGTTACATTTTGATGAATCGAACACCCATAGAGTTCTAGTGTTGATCATGTTTTGCTCGCGGAAGAGGTTTAGTCAACGGATCTGCGACATTCAGATCCGTATGCACTTTGCAAATTTCTATTTCTCAATCTTGAACATTTTCACGGATGGAGTTGAAGCGACGCTTGATGTGCCTGGTCTTCTTGTGAAACCTGGGCTCCTTGGCAAGTGCAATAGCTCCAGTGTTGTCACAGAAGAGTTTGATTGGCCCCGATGCATTGGGTATAACTCCTAGGTTGGTGATGAACTCCTTCACCCAAATTGCTTCATGCGCTGCCTCCGAGGCTGCCATGTACTCCGCTTCACACGTAGATCCCGCCACGACGCTCTGCTTGCAGCTGCACTACCATCGCTCCACCATTCAACATATACACGTATCCGGTTTGTGACTTAGAGTCATCCAGATCTGTGTCGAAGTTAGCGTCGACGTAACCCTTTACGAAGAGCTCTTCGTCACCTCCATAAACGAGAAACATGACCTTTGTCCTTTTCAGGTACTTCAGGATATTCTTGACCGCTGTCCAGTGTTCCTTGCCGGGATTACTTTGGTACCTTCCTACCAAACTTGCGGCAAGGTTTACATCAGGTCTGGTACACAGCATGGCATAAATAATAGAACCTATGGCCGAGGCATAGGGGATGACGCTCATCTCCTCTTTATCTTTTGCCGTGGTCGGGCATTGATGCCTAATATATAAGCAGCTTCTCCAAGGTCCTTCATTGAAAAACTTTTATTCAAGTAGGCCTTAATGCTGTCCAAGAGTTCTATATCATTTCCCATCAGAAGTATGTCATCTACATATAATATGAGAAATGCTACAGAGCTCCCACTCACTTTCTTGTAAACGCAGGCTTCTCCATAAGTCTCAGATAACCCAAACGCTTTGATCATCTCATCAAAGCGAATGTTCCAACTCTGAGATGCTTGCACCAGCCCATAAATGGATCATTGGAGCTTGCATACTTGTTAGCATTCTTAGGATCGACAAAACCTTCCGGCTGCATCATATACAACTCTTCCTTAAGATAACCGTTAAGGAATGCTGTTTTGACGTCCATCTCGCCATATCTCATAATCATAGTATGCGGCAATTGCTAACATGATTCGGACGGACTTAAGCTTCGCTACGGGAGAGAAAGTCTCATCGTAGTCAATCCCTTGAACTTGCCCATAACCCTTACCGACAAGTCGAGCTTTATAGATGGTGACATTACCATCCGCGTCCGTCTTCTTCTTAAAGATCCATTTGTTTTCTATCGCTCGCCGATCATCGGACACGTCTGTCAAAGTCCATACTTTGTTTTCATACATGGATCCTATCTCGGATTGCATGGCTTCAAGCCATTTGTTGGAATCGGGCCGCCATCGCTTCTTCATAGTTCAAGGTTCACCGTTGTCTAACAACATGATTTCCGGTGACAGGTTGCCATACCACTCTGGTGTGGAACGTGTCCTTGTGGACCTCTGAAGTTCGGTAGCTACTTGATCCAAGTACCTTGATCATCATCATTAATTTCCTCTCCGGTAGGTGTAGGTACCACAGAACATTTTCCGAGCAGCACCACTTTCCGTTCAAGAGGTAGTACTTCATCGAAGTTCTACTTTCCTCCCACTTACTCCTTTCGAGAGAAACTCTTTTCCGTAAAGGATCCGTTCTTGGCAACAAAGATCTTGCCTTAGGATCTAAGGTAGAAGGTATACCCAATGGTTTCCTTAGGGTATCCTATGAAGACGCATTTTTCCGACTTGGGTTCGAGCTTTTCAGGTTGAAGCATCTTGACATAAGCATCGCATCCCCAAACTTTTAGAAACGACAGCTTAGGTTTCTTCCCAAACCATAATTCATACGGTGTCGTATCAACGGATTAGACGGTGCCCTATTTAAAGTGAATGTAGCTGTCTCTAGAGCGTATACCCAAAATGATAGCGGTAAATCTGTAAGAGACATCATAGATCGCACCATGTCCAATAGAGTGCGATTACGACGTTCAGACACACCATTACGCTGAGGTGTTCCAGGCGGCGTGAGTTGTGAAATGATTCCACATTTCCTTAAGTGTGTACCAAATTCGTGACTTAAATATTCTACTCGACGATCTGACCGTAAGAACTTTATTTTTCGGTCACGTTGATTCTCTACCTCATTCTGAAATTCCTTGAACTTTTCAAAGGTCTCAGACTTGTGTTTCATCAAGTAGACATACCCATATCTACTCAAGTCATCAGTGAGAGTGAGAACATAACGATATCCTCCACGAGCCTCGACACTCATTGGACCGCACACATCCGTATGTATGATTTCCAATAAGTTGGTTGCTCGCTCCGTTGTTCCGGAGAACGGAGTCTTGGTCATTTTGCCCATAAGGCATGGTTCGCATGTGTCAAATGATTCATAATCGAGAGACTCTAAAAGTCCACCAGAATGGAGCTTCTTCATGCGCTTGACACCAATGTGACCAAGGCGGCAGTGCCACAAGTATATGGGACTATCGTTATCAACTTTACATCTTTTGGTATTCACACTATGAACATGTGTAATATTACGTTCGAGATTCATTAAGAATAAACCATTGACCATCGGAGCATGACCATAAAACATATCTCTCGTATAAATAAAACAACCATTATTCTCGGATTTAAATGAGTAGCCATCTCGCATTAAACGAGATCTTGATACAATGTTCATGCTCAAACTTGGCACTAAATAACAATTATTGAGGTTTAAAACTAATCCCGTAGGTAAATGTAGAGGTAGCGTCGACGGCGATCACATCGACCTTGGAACCATTCCCGACGCGCATCGTCACCTCGCCCTTCGCCATCTCCGTTTATTCCGCAGCTCCTGGTGAGTTACTTAATATGAGCAACGGCACCGGTATCAAATACCCAGGAGTTACTACGAGTACTGGTAAGGTACACATCAATTACATGTATATCAAATATACCTTTAGGGTTGCCAGCCTTCTTGTCCGCTAAGTATTTGGGGCAGTTCCGCTTCCAGTGGCCCTTCCCTTTGCAATAAAAGCACTCTGTCTCAGGTTTGGGTCCATTCTATGACTTCTTCCCGGCAACTTGCTTACCGGGCGCGGCAACATCCTTGCCGTCCTTCTTGAAGTTCTTCTTACCCTTGCCCTTTTTGAACTTGGTGGTTTTATTGACCATCAACACTTGATGTTCCTTTTTGATTTCAACCTCTGCTGACTTCAAGATTGAGAATACTTCGGAATGGTCTTCACCATCCCCTGCATATTGTAGTTCATCACAAAGCTCTTGTAGCTTGGTGGGAGCGATCAAGGATTCTCACAATGACCGCCTCGTCTAGGAGGTTAATGTCCACCGGGACGGCGGTTGTGCAACCAGGACATTTTGAGTATGTGCTCACCGATGTGAACTGTTTTCCTCCATCTTACAACTATAGAACTTGTCGGAGACTTCATATCTCTCGACCGGGCATGAGCTTGGAAAACCATTTTCAGCTCCTCGAACATCTCATATGCTCCGTGTTGCTCAAAACGCTTTTGGAGCCCCGGTTCTAAGTCAGAAGCATGCCGCACCGAGCGAGGGAGTAATCATCAAGACGAGACTGCCAAGCATTCATAATGTCTTGGTTCTGCAGGATGGGTGCATCACCTAAGCGGTGCTTCTAGGACATATTGTTTCTTGGCTGCTATGAGGATGATCCTCGTGTTCCGCACCCAGTCCGAATAGTTGCTGCCATCGTCTTTCAGCTTGGTTTTCTCTAGGAACGTTGAAGTTCATGGTGACATGAGCGTTGGCCATTTGATCTACAAGACATTTTGCAAAGATTTTAGACTAATGTTCATGATAATTAAGTTCATCTAATCAAATTATTTAATGAACTCCCACTCAGATTTGACCTCTAGTCATCTAAGTGTTACATGATCCGAGTCGACTAGGCCGTGTCCGATCATCACGTGAGACGGACTAGTCATCGTCGGTGAACATCTCCATGTTGATCGTATCTTCCATACGACTCATGTTCGACCTTTCAGTCTCTTGTGTTCCGAGGCCATGTCTGTACATGCTAGGCTCGTCAAGTTAACCCTAAGTGTTTATGCATGTGTAAAACTGTCTTACACCCGTTGTATGTGAACGTAAGGATCTATCACACCCGATCATCACGTGGTGCTTGAAGCAGCGAACTTTAGCAACGGTGCAGTTAGGGGAACACTTTCTTGAAATTATTATAAGGGATCATCTTATTTACTACCGTCGTTCTAAGTAAACAAGATGCATAAAACATAATAAACATCACATGCAATTATATAAAGTAGTGACATGATATGGCCAATATCATATAGCTCCTTTGATCTTCATCTTCGGGCTCCATGATCATCTTGTCACCGCATGACACCATGATCTCCATCATCGTGTCTCCATGAAGTTGCTCGCCAACTATTACTTCTACTACTATGGCTAACACGTTTAGCAATAAAGTAAAGTAATTTACATGGCGTTGAATCAATGACTCGTAGGTCATACAATAATTAAGACAACTCCTATGGCTCCTGCCGGTTTTCATACTGTGACGCCTGGATAATTAAGCTACAGTAACCATCTGCTAATGATGCCACGTCACCTCAATTACTGTTGCTAATCTCGTGTTAGTTCAAAATCGATTCGAAATTCAAACTTAAAATAAAGTCAAACGGTAAAGATTTTCAAATATTAAAACTAAAATGTTGGGGTGTTGCCAAATAATGCATAGCTAATTATGGTGGAGAAACCACATTTTGATAAAATAGTTAGATGCTCAAAAATAAACAAAACAGTAACCAAAAACGACTAATTAAATGCCTTTGGAATTTTATTAAAAAAATATTAAACTATTTTATTTTGGTTAAGAATTAATGTGACTGTAGTATATTTAGTTATACTAGTTTAGGAGCTACCTCTACATATTTTTAAATTGCAAGTAAAGTAAAAAACAGTAAAGAAAAAGAATGAACAAAAGCAAGAAGGAAAAACGATCAGAAATAAAAAGAGGGGCAAGGCACCCTTCCCCCCGGGCCGTTTGACCCACCTGACCACTAGCAGGCCGGCCCACCCCGTTGCCCCTGGCCTATATGGCCTATTTCCCCACGACCGGAACCCTAAATCTCGATCCCCTTTCCCCCCCTGAGCGCCCCCTTTCCCCACCCTCTGCCGCACGCCCCCGAGGGTGCCCCAACGCCGCCGCCCGAGTCCCATCGCCACGACGTCCTGGAGACGCTCCCGACACCGTTGCTCGTTGCTTCCCCAACTCTTCCCCGTCGGACTCCCCGTCTCCGCCTCCCCGACGCCGCGACGCTGACGCCCCGTCCTCGTCCTCCTCCCCGCCGGCCTCCTCAACTCTCGCCGCCCCCTGCACCTCCCCGGGTCGCCCTGACCTTCCTGTGAGCTCCTGGCTGACCCCCTCTCCCTTCCCTCGACATTCGCCAGAGGCCGTCGTCCATGCCGCCCATTCTTCTGACCGAAGCCCCAGTCGCCGTGCGCCCTCATCACGATCGCTGCGGCGGTTGACGCGCCCCCACGTGCCTGTGGTCCCACTTGTCGTGCACCGGCTATGCCCGGACCGCGTCCCGTGCGTGCGCCCGCGCCCGCCCGTGATGTTGCCTACTGCTGCCTTACCGCTGAAGCTCTGCTACTCCTCTTGCTAGTTCTTTGCTGCCTGCTATAGTCATGTTCTTTGCTCTTGATGGGCACGACCATGGCCATGGCCGTGGTGTGTGTGTTAATGTGCGTGTAGTGTGTGCGCGTGCGTGTGTAATTAGCTTAGGGACTAACTACTAGTTAGTTTAACTACTAGCCTATGACAAGTGGACCCCTAGACTAATTAATCTAAATTAACTAATGTTCTAGTTGCTGCCTATGTCATGTGGGCCACACCCTCCTCATTTGATCAGTCTAGTTGACTTGGTCAACTCGAATTAACATAAATCCAGAAATTCCAGAATATTGCTAAAACTTTAAATAATAATAAATAATAATAAAATTAACTAATTAATTAATTAATTAATTAATTAATCATGTTTAGTTAACTAATTAACTCTAATTAACCTGCTAATTAAATGTTAACAAATTGTTAGTCTTCAGCCTATGACATGTGGGACCCATACGTCAGTTTGACCCAATCGACCCCATTGATCACGACATCATGATGATGTCAGCATACACCATTCTGGATAATGTTGATTTAAAATATTTAAATCAATCCTAAAAATGAATTAAATCTTTTAAAATTAATATAAACTAAACCGTAGCTCAGATGAAAATACTTTCTACATGAAAGTTGCTCTGAACGACGAGACGAACCCGGATACGCAGCCCGTTCGTCCGCCACGCACCCCTAACATATCAAACCTGCAACATTTCACCTCAGGTTCAAATGTCCGGAAACGCGAAACATCGGGGATACTTTCCCGGTTGTTTTCCCCCTTCGCCAGTATCACCTCCTGTTGCGTTAGGTCACCTCTAGCACCGGTATTGCCGCGTCTTGCTTTGTGTTACATTTGATTGCTCTGTTATTTATTGTGTTCCCCCTCCGTTACTTCTTTCCGGTAGACTCCGAGCCCGCTGCTGATGTTCGTGTGTTCGACTACGGAGTTGACGACCCCTCCTTGTCTGAGCAACCAGGCAAGCCCCCCCTTTGATCACCAGATATCGCCTACTCTTCTCTATACTGCTTGCATTAGAGTAGTGTAGCATGTTACTGCTTTCAGTTAATCCTATACTGCTGCATAGCCTGTCCTTGCTACTATTGTTGATATCTTTACCTGCTATCCTACTGCTTAGTATAGGATGCTAGTGTTCCATCAGTGGCCCTACACTCTTTTCCGTCTTGCCATGCTATACTACTGGGCTGTGATCACTTCGGGAGGTGATCACGGGAATATACTATATACTTTACACTATTACATTACCTATGATATTGTTCGGAGATGGGGGCTGAAAGGACAGGTGGCTCCATCCCGGTAGAGGTGGGCCTGGGTTCCCCAGCGGCCCCATTTATACTTTAGGCGGCGGCAGCAGGCAGGTTGAGACCACCTAGGAGAGAGGTGGGCCTGGCCCTGGTCGGCATTCGCGGATACTTAACACGCTTAACGAGATCTTGGTATTTGATCTGAGTCTGGCCATTTGGTCTATACGCACTAACCATCTACGCGGGAGTAGTTATGGGTATCCCGGCGTCGTGGTATCAGCCGAAGCACTTCATGACATCAGCGACTGAGTGGCGCGCGCCGGATTGGACTGGAACGCCTGCAGGCTAGGTCTGCTTCCGGCCGCGTACGCAACGTGCAGGTGTGCTAAGGGCGATGGGCCCAGACCCCTGTGCGCTTAGGTTTAGACCGGCGTGCTGACCTCTCTGTTGAGCCTAGGTGGGGCTGCGACGTGTTGATCTTCCGCGGCCGGGCATGACCCAGAAAAGTGTGTCCGGCCAAATGGGATCAAGCGTGTTGGGTTATGTGGTGCACCCCTGCAGTGAAGTTAATCTATTCGAATAGCCGTGATATTCGGTAACAGGACGACTTGGAGTTGTACCTTGACCTTATGACAACTAGAACCGGATACTTAATAAAACACACCCTTCCAAGTGCGGATACAACCCGGTGGTCGCTCTCTCTCGTGGTTACGAGGAGGGATCGCCGGGTAGGATTATTGCTATGTGATGCTACTTGGAGGACTTGATCTACTCTCTTCTACATGTTGCAAGACGGAGGCTGCGGAAGCATAGTCTTCGACGAGATTATATATCCCCTCTTATTACGGCATTCTGCGATTCAGTCCAATCGATATGGCCCTTTACACATATATCCATGCATATGTAGTGTAGCTCCTTGCTTGCGAGTACTTTGGATGAGTACTCACGGTTGCCTTGTTCCCCCTTTTTCCCCCTATCTCTACTCGATTGCTGCGACCAGACGATGGAGCCCAGGAGCTAGACGTCATCGTCGATGACGACTACTACCCCGGAGGTGCCTACTACTACGTGCAGCCCGCTCACGCATTTACCGTGAGTAGTTAGGAGGATCCTGTGCGGGGAGGCCTGCGCCTCTTCGATCTCAGATCCCGATTTGTGCTAGCCTTCTTAAGGCAAACTTGTTTAACTTATGTCTGTACTCAGATATTGTTGCTTCCGCTGACTCGTTTGTGATCAAGCACTTGTATTCGAGCCCTCGAGGCCCCTGGCTTGTATTATGATGCTTGTATGACTTATTGTGTTGTGATATCTTCCCGTGAGTCCCTGATCTTGATCATACACATTTGCGTGCATGATTAGTGTACGATTGAATCGGGGGCGTCACACATACTCATCGACATGCAAGTCGTGATTCCTATTACAAGAACATGATCTCATACATCACAATATATCATTCATCATTCATCACAACTTCTGGCCATATCACATCACATGACAATTGCTGCAAAAACAAGTTAGACGTACTCTAATTGTTGTTGCATCTTTTACGTGGCTGCAATTGGGTTCTAGCAAGAACGCTTTCTTACCTCTGAATAACCACAACGTGATTTTGCCAACTTCTATTTACCCTTCATAAGGACCCTTTTCATCTAATCCGCTCCAACTAAAGTAGGAGAGACAGACACCCGCTAGCCACCTTATGCAACTAGTGCATGTCAGTCGGTGGAACCTGTTCACGTAAGCGTACGTGTGAGGTCGGTCCGGGCCGCTTCATCCCACAATACCGCTGAAGCAAGAAAAGACTAGTAGCGGCAAGCAAGTTGACAAGATCTACGCCCACAACAAAATTGTGTTCTACTCGTGCAATAGAGAACTACGCATAGACCTAGCTCATGATGCCACTGTTGGGGAACGTGGCAGAAAATTAAAATTTTTCCTACGGTTTCACCAAGATCCATCTATGAGTTCATCTAAGCAACGAGTCATGGGAGAGAGATTGCATCTACATACCACTTGCAGATCGCGTGCGGAAGCGTTCACTAGAACGTGGATGATGGAGTCATTACTCGGCGTGATCCAAATCACCGATGACCGAAAGTGCGAGCAGACGGCACCTCTGCATTCAACACACGTCTGGGCGGATGACATCTCCTCCTTGTTGATCCAGCAAGGGGAGGAGAGGTTGAGGAAGATGGCTCCAGCAGCGACGACGGGCGTGGTGTTGGTGGAGAAGCAAGACTTTCCGGCAGGCTTCGCCAAGCACGTGGACGGAGGAGGAGAGGTGTAGCAGGGAGAGGGAGGCGCGGAACTTCGTGGTGTGGCTGCCCCTCCCCCTCCCTTTATATAGGCCCCAAGGCGCCGCCCCTGGAGATTTGATCTCCCGGGGCGGCGGCAGGGGTGGAGTGCCCCCAAGGCAGTATGCACCCCCCTACCCTAGGGTTTCAACCCTAGGCGCAGGGGGTGGGCCAAGGGGGGCGCACCAGCCCACTATGGGCTGGTTCCCCTCCGCACCTCAGCCCATGGGGCCCTCCGGGATGGGTGGCCCCACCGGTGGACCCCTGGGACCCTTCCGGTGGTCCCGGTACAATACCGGGTGACCCCGAAACTTTCCCGATGGCCGAAACAGCACTTCCTATATATAATTCTTTACCTCCGGACCATTTCGGAACTCCTCGTGACGTCCGGGATCTCATCTGGGACTCCGAACAACATTCGGTTTGCTGCATACTCATATTCATACAACCCTAGCGTCACCGAACCTTAAGTGTGTAGACCCTACGGATTCGGGAGACACGTAGACATGACCGAGACGGCTCTCGGCAATAACCAACAGTGGGATCTGGATACCCATGTTGGCTCCCACATGCTCCTTGATGATATCATCGGATGAACCACGATGTCGAGGATTCAAACAACCCGTATACAATTCCCTTTGTCAATCGGTATGTTACTTGCCGAGATTCGATCGTCGGTATCCCAATACCTCGTTCAATCTCGTTACCGACAAGTCACTTTACTGCATCGTAATGCATGATCCCGTGACCGGACACTTGGTCACTTTGAGCTCATTATGATGATGCATTACCGAGTGGGCCCGGTGATACCTCTCCGTAATACGGAATGACAAATCCAGTCTCGATCCGTGTCAACCCAACAGACACTTTCGGAGATACCGTAGTGTACCTTTATAGTCACCCGATTCGTTGTGACGTTTGGTACACCCAAAGCACTCCTATGGTATCCGGGAGTTACACGATCTCATGGTCTAAGGAAAAGATACTTGACATTGGAAAAGCTCTAGCAAAACGAACTACACGATCTTGTGCTATGCTTAGGATTGGGTCTTGTCCATCACATCATTCTCCTAATGATGTGATCCCGTTGTCAATGACATCCAATGTCCATAGTCGGGAAACCATGACTATCTATTGATCAACGAGCTAGTCAACTAGAGGCTCACTAGGGACATGTTGTGGTCTAAGTATTCACACGTGTATTACGATTTCCGGATAATACAATTATAGCATGAATAAAAGAAAATTATCACGAACAAGGAAATATAATAATAATCCTTTTATTATTGCCTCTAGGGCATATTTCCAACATGATTGTTGTTCGTCCTACGGACTGAAACCCTCCGGTTTATATAGACACCGGATAGGTTTAGGGTTACACAGAGTCGGTTACAATGGTAGGAGATCTACGTATCCGTATCGCCAAGCTTGCCTTCCACGCCAAGGAAAGTCCCATCTGGACACGGGACGAAGTCTTCAATCTTGTATCTTCATAGTCCAGGAGTCCGGCCACGGTGATAGTTCGGCTATCCGGACACCCCCTCATCTAGGACTCCCTCGGTCCTCGAACCAGGCTTGAATGACGACGAGTCCGGTAGCATATTGTCTTCGGCATTGCAAGGCGGGTTCCTCCTCCGAATACTTCATTGAAGATTTTGAACACAAGGATAGTGTCCGGCTCTGCAAAACAAGTTCCACATACTACCGTAGAGAGAATAACTTTTGCATAGATCTGCTGACGCATCCCGCGGCGTGACATCACACCACGGCCAAGCCTTTATTCGAATCGTTTTCTTACTATTCCACCTCAGCGCATTTAGCGAGGCATTTTCCTTGGCACGTCTTATCAAAGCGGAGATCGTACCCCCTTATTCCGGGATTCCCATCAATACGGACGTGGGTAACCCATCCGCGCCATTGATTACGGCGCTTGGGAGATAAGCGAGTTTTACCAGGCTGGCGGGGGACGCATAGCTTCGTCCGTCCATATAAGGGGATAATGATCCACCTTTTCACCTACGCCTTCTTCCTCCTTTGCTCATCCATTTCCAAGACTTTTCGAGCTCCAGCGCCCAAGTTCGCACATCCCACCTCAACCTTCTCCAACTATGTCCAGGCGGGAGGCAAGTGGATGGCCTCCTCCGTCACGGAGGGCACATCAAAAGCTGCGGAAGGCGGATACTTCTCCAGCGACATCGCGCACCGGCTACCCGACGAGGGCAGCTCATTCCCACCCAGGCCCCCATGAGAGGGTGGTGTTCCTCACCCACTTCCTCCGCGGACTAGGTTTTCCATTTCACCCATTTGTCCGGGGATCATGTTCTACTACCTGGATTTCCACGATCGGCCCCGAACTTCATCCTCAACATCTCGGCGTTTATCGTCGTGTGCGAGGCCTTCCTCTGCATCCTGCCCCACTTCAGCTTATGGCTGAAGATCTTCAATGTCAAGCCGAAGGTAGTGGGCGGCCGCCAAGCGGAGTGCGGAGGTGCCATGGTTGGCAAGATGGCCAAAGTCCTATGGCTCGAGGGCTCCTTTGTGGAGACCATAAAGGGGTGGCAATAGGGGTGGTTCTACATCACCGAGTCGCGCGACTCTCAATGGGCGGCGGCCCCCGAATTCTGATCTGGCTTCCCCACACGGCTCACATCATGGAAAGAGACGGGCCTGACATGGGGGGATTCGAACGAGCTGTCCGGACTCCAAACCTGCGTCCGAAACCTGGTGGACAAGAATCTTAGGCTTGTCAACGTAATCCAGGTGATGCTCATCCGCCGGATTCTCCCATGCCAACAATGGGCCTTCAAATTGTGGGAGTTCGATCCGGCATAGCACACAACTCTGAAAAGGCTCTTCGACACTACGTACGAAGACGCCTGGAAGGTGCTGTTCAAGGGCGCCAAGGCTCCCACATCCGCTACCGAAGATCGCGGATTCAGCTCGCAGCGTCAAGCCAGCGAGGTAAGTTATTTTACCCTTTATGGGACTCTTTTTTCATAGTTTGACTCTTTGCGGGATCTAAAACTCCCTAACCTTTGACAGGACTGGTTGAAGATGTCCGGACAGATTAATTGTCCGGCCCCCTTGCCAGAAGACCCAGCGGACACCCGATTGACAGGGCTGCTGGCTCCGGCACCTCACATGGTGCCGGAGAAGAAGGCCAAGAAGAAGACCACGGGTGAGGGAGTTTCGGACTAGGGGGTGTCCGGATAGCCGAACTATCATCATCGGCCGGACTCCAAGACTATGAAGATACAAGATTGAAGACTTCGTCCCGTGTCCGGATGGGACTTTCCTTGGCGTGGAAGGCAAGCTTGGCGATACGGATATGTAGATCTCCTACCTTTGTAATCGACTCAGGTAACCCTAACCCTATCCGTGTCTATATAAACCGGAGGGTTTTAGTCCGTAGGGACGAACAACAATCATACCATAGGCTAGCTTCTAGGGTTTAGCCTCTTTGATCTCGTGGTAGATCCACTCTTGTAACACACATCATCAATATTAATCTAGCAGGGCGTAGGGTTTTACATCCATCAAGAGGGCCCGAACACAGGTAAAACATCGTGTCCCTTGTCTCCTGTTACCATCCGCCTAGACGCACAGCTCGGGACCCCTACCCGAGATCCGCCGGTTTTGACACCGACATTGGTGCTTTCATTGAGAGTTCCTCCGTATGCGCCACCGATAGGCCCGATGGCTCCTTCGATCATCAACAACAACGCGGTCCAGGTGAGACTTTTCTCCCGGACGGATCTTCGCTCGGGCGGCTTTGCACCGGGCCAATTCGTTTGGCCATCCGGAAGCAGATCGAAGCTACGCCCCGCCGTCGAGTCAGATTTGGAAGTTTAAACTATACGGCCGATATCCGCGGAGACTTGATCTTCGACGGATTCGAGCCGCAGCCAAGCCGCCGCGACTGTCTCGATGGGCATGATCTAGCTCTGCGATTAACAAGGCCACGGAGGCCGCACCGAGATCCGCCGGCCCTTAATCCGGAGCCGGATCCCCCGACCAAGGACGAGTGGTTGGAATCCGCCTCGGGGGCTACAATCTCTACGGCGATCGAGCCGAACCCCATCCCTGTCCTTTGCGAAGACATTGGCTCCAGGAAGCCGGACTCCTCTCCGGACTCTGAACCCTCCGCGCCCTTGCCAATCGAATCCGATTGGGCGCCCGTTATGGAGTTCACGGCCGCGGACATCTTTCAGCACTCGCCCTTTGGCGACATCCTGAATTCGCTAAAGTCTCTCTCTTTATCCGGAAAGCCCTGGCCGGATCATGCGGCGGGGCGGTTGGGATGCGGACGACGAAGAAATTCAAAGCCCACCCACCACCCACTTCATAGCCACTATCGAAAGCTTACACGACGTGCTCGATTTCAACTCCGAAGACATCGACGGTATGGACGACGATGTAGGAGACAACAATGAACCAGCACCTATAGGATGCTGGACAACTTCATCCCATGATGTATACATGGCGGATACACCTAAAGGAAATGAAGACGAGGAACAACGAGACGCTATGAAGGATAAATCCCTCGAAAAGCAGTCAAAACGGCAACGTAAACACCGAACAAAGTCCCGCCTCAACAAAGACCCAGCCATAGAAGACGGACAAGATATCGAGCAATCGTCCGAACAAGACAATTTGGATAAACAATCTGTCCCCGACGAAGACAACAGTCCGAGCGACCTCACGCCCGGACAAAACCATTGGAGCAAAATAACCTCCGAGAAAAGGCTCGCCGCCATCGCTGCAGTAGCCTGAAAAAAGCAAAGCGGAAGCTCAAAACAGCGGAAGATGCACTCGAGGGTTAGATGGAGCAAAGTATTCAGCACCGCAGAGATAAGCACGCCCCGATCGCCCGAACAAAGAGCTACCCAAAAGAAAGCTACTGCCCGACTTGACGAGGAGGCTTTAGAGCCCCCACAATTAAAAAGTAAGAAGGCCACCCGTCGGATGGACGACCCCACGGCAAAAAGAGAGCGGTGAATGGCGCCAAGACACAAGCCAATATGCGATCCGCATAAAGGTTCACATCAAGAGGATGGCCCAGCTTAGGTCCATCTATGGGCCAAGAAAGCAGGCTCACAAAGCAATGCAATACGCCAAAATTCAAGATCACGGCACACCCAAATATAGGGGCGCCGCACACCCCTATGTTTCACCGATGAGGTGTTGGATCATGAATTTCCGGGATTCAAACCCGTAAACATAGAGGCATACGACGGAACAACAGACCTGAGTGCGGATCGAGGATTACATCCTCCACATACACATGGCTAGAGGAGACGATCTCCACGCAATTAAATACTTACCCCTTAAACTCAAAGGGCCAGCTCGGCATTGGCTTAAAAGCCTCCCGAAAATACCATTGGAAGCTGGGGAGAGCTCGAGGGGGCCTTGTTCGGGCAAATTTTGGGGGACTTATGTCCGCCCTCCGGATGCGCATTTATCTAAGTCACATAACTCAACAGCCGGAGAGTCAGCCCGAAATTGAACAGGTTCCTTACTAAAAAGAACCAAATAGTCGATTGTCCGGACGCCAAGCCTTAGCAGCTTTCAAACACAACGTCCGAGACGTAATGGCTCACTGACACCTCGCCAAGAAAAGCCAAGAACAATGGCCGCATTAACAAGCCTCATGACCCGCTTTTATGCTGAGAGGATAGCTGGCTGGCTAGATGCAAGACCAACGACCCGAGTACATCCAAGTCGTGGATGGAAATGGGAAATCACGACGCAGAAAAGATCAGGCCAAATAAGGAAAATGGCCCAAATAGTACGGGCGGTCAACGCTGGATTCAAAAGCTCTCGGCGAACAACAAGACACCGCCCTAAAGGATAATAAAGATGAGCTATCCAACCTAAACAAGATTCTGGATAGACTGTGTCAAATACATGGTACCTCCGGAAGCTCGCAAACCATACCCACAGAGATTGTTGGGTCTTCAAACAGTCCGCAGATCAACGCCGGAACACAAGGGGCTCGACACACCAAGTAAAGATGGCGACGAGCACCACAAGCAGAACCCCGGAAGACAAAAAACTTTCCCACAGGAGGTTAAAATAGTAAACTCACTTCACGTGATCAAAAGGAAAAACAAAGCGGCGCCCCCTAAAAAGCGCTACCGCACATCGTTGTCAAAACCAATCACCTTCGACCATCGGGACTATTCCGATAATATCCGAACGCAGGATGGACTGCCTTGATATTGGATCCTATAATCGACGGATTCCAATTTACACATGTCCTCATGGATGGCGGCAGTGACATAAACCTGATATATCAGGACACAATCCGCAGGATGGGGATAAACCCAACCAAAATTAGCCGTAGCAACACCTCCTTTAAAGGAGTACTGCCCGGCCCATACGCCCTCTGCACGGGCTCCATACTGCTAGAAGTTGTGTTTGGTTCATCCGACAACTTCCGTCACGAAAGGTTACTCTTCCATGTCGCCCCGTTTAAAAGTAGCCATCAAGCACTATTGGGACGCGAAGCTTTCGCCCGCTTTAATGCAATACCGCATTATGCATCTCTAACACTTAAAATGCCCAGTCCACGCGGCATCATCTCGTTAAAAGGAAGTATTAAGTGTTACTCGAGCATGGGAGAACGGGAGACTGCCTTGACAGCCCCACAGCTATCCGGCTCTGCTAGGCAAAGAACCTGAATTGGTCGTTCAAACCCCGGACACGGCTAGACGAGTCCGGCGCCTACCAGCGGCATACTCCCATACGAGGGGCCGCATGCATATATAACAAGAGACAATAAAGCTCAATTTTGTTCACTTCTTCGAACCGTACTCTGTTCATTTAATATTAAGTACATCTTTCAGACGCTCCTTTTCTTTCAAACTAAGTTCCTCCCTTTACAGATGAACAACGTGCTACACCCGTCCAGGATACGGCACAACGGAGACACAGGCGCAGACGTGCAGTAGGGACCCGTTGCAAGGATTCTTTTCAGATTAAGACCCTGCGTAAACCTTTTTTTCACTGTCTCTTGTTGATATACATCCCCCGGTTCCTTAATATAACCGAGGAGGAGGCTGGTGCTTTGGCATCGGCCGCACTGAATTTTTCTTGCTGCATCTAGACACGGGGGCTTAGGGCATTATTCTGCCCATTTTCATAAAGACCGAATACCTTAGGGAGTATTGGCGTCTCGAAAGTTAGGCCTTATATGCATCAGCTCCGAATCATGTCTTTGGTCAAATGTTGGGTTGCCCGGCTCCTGTGTTTTGCTGCCTTACGTTCCGCTTTCACGGCTAACGCGACACTGTGGAGAACTATCGCGATTGTGCCCGGTTCGCCGGGCGAGCACCTCAAGAGAGAAAGCGAAAACTGACTGTCATGATATAGCGAGAGACCGTCAACCACTCCATGACTCACAGGAATGTTTAGAATTCCTCCGCATTAACGAAGGACCGGTTTTCGGTCAGGCACATACGCACTTTAATTCGGAGAGTGCGGTGCCCCTGTGGGCTATATAGTAGCCCCACCCTCGAACTCCTATGGCTAAGTGAAAGTGATAAAGCATTATAGTCCGGTTGCCTGGTTTGCTACGCTATCACCTCCTTAACAGGACCAAGACGTTGGATTAAGTGTGAAAAAACGCTTTTTGCAAACACCCCAAAGACTATGTGCGTAATTTGAAGCCAAGGACTGCCATCTTTCAGGTTATATACACATATACATAAACGGCCGCACAGGGAGTAGTTTACTACTTGAACGCACAAGTATAAAAAGCACTTATATTACATTGAAACATCATTTTCACAAATCATACATGTCATTTAACCATAATATCCTTCGAGCATTGCGTCTCTATTAAACGAGCGCCGGCAGGACTTCTTCAAAGTAGTGCTCGGCAGGTACTCGGCTTCTGTCTGAGTCTTGGGACGCAACATCGGTGGCCTTCATCTCTGCCCAGTATGTCTTGACACGGGCAAGAGCCATACACGCTCCCTCAATACACGCCGATCGCTTCATTGCGTCGATACGCGGCACCGCACCAAGAAACTGCTGCACTAAACCAAAATAGCTCTTCGACCGGGGTCCGTCCGCCACAAGTGAGTCAAGACATGCTTCATGGCCAATCCGGACAAAGATTCAGCTCGGCCCATTCGCCAACCGATCGGTCAGCGGCAGAGGACGCCCGGACTATGGAATTATACCAATATAGCTCTTCCTTCTATGCCCCTTCGCCCCGGAAGTGCTCAACTGCGTCCCACAACGCTCGCCGCCAAGTCCAGATAAGCATCCTCTGAACTCCATAATTTATCCAACGGAGCATACTTTGGATCTGTATATTTCCTCCGCAGCAGAAACGGTTTTCCAGCCGCAATTGCCTTGGCCTGACTCAGCTCCTCCTTGGCAGCTCTCAAAGCCGATTGGGCATTCTTGGATTCGGCGGCGGCCTTCTTTAGGCCCTCTTGTTCCGCTTGACGCTCTTTTTCAAGAACCTCGCAGTGATCGGTAGCATTCCTTAACTTTTCGGCCATATCGGCCATCTCCTCCTTGCTTCGGCAGTGAGCAGCCCGTTCAGCTTCTAGCTCTTCGGCCTCCTTTAAAGCGGCCGCATTACTACTCCTGGCTTGCTCTTTCGCTCGGGCAAGTTCTGCCCGCAGCTCCTCAACGGCAGCGGCACCATCTGCATTAAGCATACAAACAGTAAGACATGGGCGTCAAGCTCCCTTACCAGGTGTCCGCATAGAAGTCGCATACCTTGTGACTCGTCAAACCGTTTATTGACCAGCGCGATGTCCGCTTCCGCCTCGTCAAGTTGCCGCTTTAGTTCGGCATATTCATCAGTCCGGCTGGCCTCCGGACGCTCTGCCACCTGTTTAGAAGCGGCGATATGTTAAAACTGAGAATATGATCCTCGACACGTTGTCAATTTGGACAACATACCGAGTCTCAGGGGCTACTATCTATACAGGTATGCATTTTATATGCATAACTGTCGAAGGTACATCATTTTTATGCGTACCTCAAACCCCGTCAAGAAGCTTCGACGGCTTCATGCAATCCGCTCTCATGGATGCAATTCTTTCAATCACCGTACTCCATTAGAGCACGGTGATCTTACGAGATAGCCGCCGCCGAGCAGATCCTTCAGATCCTCCGACCGCACACCACTTGGCGCCGGACTTGGGGAACCCTCCGACGACACCTCCGGGTCGTCCGCTTCACATGAGGGTGCGACAGTGGAGGCGTTCGCTCTCCATCATCTCCGGAAGAAGATTCTCAAGACGAGCTCACGAGAAGGGCTGAGGTCCGAACTACAAGGTACAATTTCGGTTATCTTCATAAATAAATATAGGGATGTTCCTTATTTACAAGACCCCTTCTTTCTACTTACGGCTCGCTGGAAGGCTGATCCCCTTGGGGAAATAATGCGGCTGGGTTACTTCCCGGTAGCGGACTCTCTCGCCAAGATTCCCTTCCTTTCTTTGAGGCCTTGACCTCCGGATCTTCCTCAAGCGGTCCTGTTCTCTCCTCGGAAGGTGGGACTCTTAATCCCTCCTTCCTTGATAGCCTCCTTCGCAGAGGCAGTTGCTCCCCCGCTCCTCCCTTCGCCTTCTTCAAAAGGCGCGACCTTCAACATCTTGGTCAACATGGGATCCGGCGTGGTCTCTGGGAGGGGAGCCGGACACCTTATCAACTTTGCCTTGGCTACCCACTCCTATTCAAGAAACGGCTCCTTTAAAGGGCATATGTGTAAAATAAATGAACAACTTGTCCGGTTACAGGACTACTTACTTGAGCATCTGGGCGATTGCAGCTTAGTCCTGCGTCCTCGGTCAAGTCCGGACACTTCTCTTGTGATCCGAAGAACAGTTTATACATCCCCACGGGCGTCGTGCCCATAAAATTTTGGAGAGCTCATGGTCCCTCTGGATTGAATTCCCACATGCGGAGGGGGCGACGTTTGCAGGGCTGAAGGCGCCGGATCACCATAACATGCGCCACTGCAACCAGATTGATCCCTCTTTCCTGGAGATCTCGAATACGGCCCTGTAGCAGGGGAATATCCTTGGATGGCCCCCAGTCGAGCCTCTTATTGACCCATGACGCCAGCCGCTGTGGTGGACATGAGCGGAAGGCAGGGAGCGCCTCCCATTTGGTGCCCCTGGGAGCGGTGATATAAAACCACTCCCGTTGCCACAAACCAAGCTCCTCTTGAAAAGAGCCCTCAGACCCACAGAGCATCAAGACATTTGCTTATGACCACCCCTCCGCACTCTGCTTGCTGCCCCTTGATCGCCTTTTGGCTCCACCTGGAAGGTTTTGAGCCACAATCCAAAGTGTGGGGTAATATGGAGGAAGGCCTCACATACAACAATGAATGACGAGATATGGAGGATGGACTCCGGATTCAAGTCATGGAAATCAAGCCCATAATAAAACATGATCCCCCGCACAAAGGGGTCCGTCGGGAAGCCTAAACCCCGAAGGAAGTGGGACACGAACACCACGTTCTCGCGAGGCTCAGGAGTGGGAATGACCTGCCCTGGAGCAGGCAGCCTATGCGAGACCTCGCCGATTAGATACCTGGCGTCTCGCAGTTTTAGCACATCTTCTTCTGTGACGGAGGAAGACATCCATCGGCCGTGCTGGTCGGGGCCGGACATTGTCGAAAGTCCGAAGCGCCTGAATCTGAAGCTTTGGGTGTTGGAACTCGAAGCGTGAGGCGAACTCGATGGAGGGTGTAAAAAAAAGAGGGCCTTGGTCTCATTATAAAGAGGTTGAATACCAAGAGCCCACCCCGTGGTCGATTAGGACTCGCCTTTGATAGAGGAGGCGTGCCAACGGGCACGGTTGGGTTACCCACGTCCGTATTGATGAGAATCCTGGAATAAGGGGGCACGATCTACGCTTTGATAAGACATGCCAGGGAAACCGCCTCGCTAAACACGCTGAGGTGGAACAGTAAAAAAACGATTCATATAAAGGCCTGGCCGTGGTGTGATGTCACGCCACGGAATACCTCAGCAGATCTATGCAAAAATTATTCTCTCAACGGTGTTATGTGGAACTTGTTTTGCAGAGCCGGACACTATCCTGGTGTTCACAATCTTCTATAAATTATTCGGAGGAAGAACCCGCCTTGCAATGCCGAAGACAATATGCGCGCCGGACTCGTCGTCATTGAAGCCTGGTTCAGGGGCTACTGAGGGAGTTCCGGACTAGGGGGTGTCCAGATAGCCGAACTATCATCATCGGCCGGACTCCAAGACTATGAAGATACAAGATTGAAGACTTCGTCCCGTGTCCGGATGGGACTTTCCTTGGCGTGGAAGGCAAGCTTGGCGATACGGATATGTAGATCTCCTACCTTTGTAACCGACTACGTGTAACCCTAACCCTATCCGGTGTCTATATAAACCGGAGGGTTTTAGTCCGTGGGACGAACAACAATCATACCATAGGCTAGCTTCTAGGGTTTAGCCTCTTTGATCTCGTGGTAGATCCACTCTTGTAACACACATCATCAATATTAATCTAGCAGACGTAGGGTTTTACCTCCATCAAGAGGGCCCGAACCTGGGTAAAACATCGTGTCCCTTGTCTCCTGTTACCATCCGCCTAGACACACAGTTCAGGACCCCCTACCCGAGATCCGCCGGTTTTGACACCGACAACGGGGACTCGAAGGAGTGCCCGACGCCAGGTGTTGTCGGACTCATCGTCCGATGACTCCGAGGCGGAATCCTCCTCTGAGTACGAGGAGGAGGAGAAAGAAGCCTCTCCCCCAACGGGGGGAGAGAGGAAAAGGAAGGCCGCCCCGACTGGGGAGGCAGGAGGGTCCCAGAAAGGAAGGACCCTTCCTCCGGACTTCTCCACCAACGACGACAACGACAAGGAGGAGTGGCCACCAAGGGCCAAGCCCCTGGCGAGATCGTAAGTGTCCGGACTCCGGAATAGTTCATGACTTTTTATTTGTCGCATAGTGTCTTCTAACGCCGAATATGACCATGTAGCCCGCCCAAGGACGGGCTTGCCGCTCGTCGGCGGCTCACAGGCTCGTCGGATGTGAATAGTACTTCACTTCCAACCGCCTCCTCTCCTCGTGTCGCCGACGACACCGTGGTGGAGTCCCAAAAGGGGCCTAGCCCGGAGGAGGTGGTCGTGGAGGCGCCGCAAGGCGACCTCCCGGACTCCGGGCGTGAAGGGGGCGAGACCCCAGAGGGCTCTAAGTCGGCCTGTCTTGCCGGACTCCGTCTTTGGAACCTTTAGTGGTTCCGAAGTCCGGCAAGCGGCCCCTTCGTAAGAAGGGCAAGACTACGGCGCCGGTGACCTCCGTCCATCCGGAGGCACCGGATAGCTTGGTGGAGGCGCTTAACGGCGCCTCCATCGACGAGGAGCACCGCACTGTTATGAGTGTGGTGATCCGTAGTTCATCCACCAAGAGCGGGCTGACTGAAGCCTGTACCAGCCTTCTAACAGGCTTTGAGGTAAGTTTAGAATATGTAAAAATATTACCGCATAGACAAGAGTTCTCGATGCTTAGTTCGGTGTTCGGAAAGAAAAGCCGGACTAAGGATCTAAAAAGATATACGCAGGAGTCTAACATAATTATGTCAATATGGGAATGCGGGTTGCTGGCGACCTCTGCCGCCTTGGCTGGAGGTCAATGCATTGAAGCAGAGCCTCGAGCGGTCCGAGAACGAGCTCGGCCTTGCCAAGAAGCAGCTCGAGGACAAGGAAGGTAAGTAATGCCTCATTAAAGAAATACCTTATAAAAAGGATTTGGTTGCAAAAATGACAGGGGTAACGTGGGTATTGTAGGGGCCATGAACGAGGTGGCGACCCTGAAGGAAGCGGTGTCCGCGGCCGAAAGCAAAGCAGCCGCGGAGCGCACCAAACGAGGCAAGCAGGAGGCGCGGGTGGCGGAGGTGCAGCAAGAGCTCTAGGCTCTCGTGGAAAAACACGAGAGTTTGGAGCGTGACTCGAAGACTCGAGAGTCCAAGCTCGCCTCGACTCTTGAGAGTGCCAAACCCGCTAAGGCCGAAGCCCAAAAAGCCCTCCGAGAGATTGAATCATTAAAGAAGATAGCGGCGGGTAAGGCATTCTTTATGCAAAGCAAGCATGTGAAAGTGAATTACCTATTACTTACCTGAATCCGGAGCTCTCCAGGAGCATTCGCAAATCTGCCCCGTAGTGTGTCTGATGCTGCCGCGTTCTACCGCGTCAAGGAGGGGAGCTCGACGGATAAAGTGTTCTGGTCTCAGTATGCTAAGGCCGAATGTCCGGTGCCCCTGAGCGACCAGCTGAAGCAGCTGGTCGAGCTCCACAAGGTCGCCGAACAGGCCATGAAGGGCCTCATAGTTCGGCTGTGGCCATTGGAAGCCATGCCCGAGCTACTTGGGCTAGTGTAGCTGGTGGACGCCGTCCACGGATTGAAGTCATCAAGTGCTCCGTCTAAATTGAAGGTGCCTGTCGGCCCTTGCCCGTGCTAAAGTGCCTGGGGCAAGCTGGATCTTGGAGAAGCTTGTGACGGACGGGCCATCGAAGGGCAAGGAGCATCGCAAGCCCGAAATGTACTATGAGGGCGTCTGAAGGGTGCCCGCCAGATAGCGGGTGAATGCTCCAAAGATGTAATTTTGAATAGACTCACATTTGTTATCCTGCACGTTGAAAACTTGTTCATATGCGCTTAAGCAACGCTTGTGAATTTAAAATATTACCTTCTGCGGCCGTTTATCAAATTTGAGAGATGGCAAGTCGTTGGCTTCAGCCCCCATGCCACGAGTCTTTGGGGTGTTCGGGATAAACTTGAGCTCTCTTGTTCCCATTCTTGGGTCCTTCGAGGGAGGCGCTCAATGCAACGAACAAGGCAACCGGACTTATAGTGCTTGAACACTCTCACTTAGCCATAGAATTCTATAATTTTAAACTTCGGCGAAGCCCCTAGTATTCGGAAGACCGAGTTCAGGGCGCTATCCACGCCTTGGTCGGACAATGCCGACTCCTCGCTCTAAGTGGCATAAGTCTTTAGGGACCCGGAAAAAAAAACCTCTCGAACAACGACCGGCTCTCGCCCTATCATGACAGTATGTTTTAGCTTTCTCCACTGAGGTGCTCAACCCAGCTCAACAGGGGCACAATCGCAGTTGTTCTCCCAGCGCTACGTTAGCCGATATAACGGAATGTAAGGTACCAAAACATGGGAGCTGGGCAAACCCAACTATTGGCCCAAGACATGATTCGGAGCCGATGCATATAATGCTATAGGTTCGGGGTGCTGCACTTGTGAAAGTGTTCGGACTTATCACACCATACTTTTGGGGTACTTAAGCCCCTGGTGTATTGGCCGTACCAAAGTGTACGGGTGCAACATGTAATGAAATGAACATATATATATATAGATAAAGAAAGGAGTGCAATAATAGGCAAAAGCTATGTATTGTTTATTCGAAAAGGTACTGCAATGGAAGCAGAACGATACAAATAGTGCGATAAGCAAGGGATGGGACTATTTAACATGTCCCCCTCGAGGGTAAGCTGCGGGATGGTATGTAAAACAGGTATAATGCTCGTAGTAGAGATCACTGGACACTTTCGGCGTAACTACCTTCCCCGCTGTTGCATCGTGAGTTCGGAAATTCTAGTGCCGGCCAGGACTTCTGGAAATCGGAGTCCTGAAAGTAAATAAAAAATGAAGAAAGAAAAAGAATGACACAATCGGGAGCCCCTGGTGCGGTTGAGCCGCGTGCAGGCGTGTCGTGGTCGTGCCCTCCTTATGCCCATGGTATCTCCAGAGCGTAATTATGTATGCGCACGCAGTCGCTTCGCAGTTTCGCGAGGGCTGGGGTTGGGGCCGGATTGCTACGCATGCTCGGATCGTGCCAGGCGGTCTTGTTGTAGGTTACTCCGGGCGCGCTTGACGGTGGCCGGACGTTTAATAGCCGGGCTCGAGAATTGATGTGAGAGGATGCTTTGCACCTCCACCGCGAGGGCCGCCGTGTGCTCCTCCGTTCGGAGAGAGCGTTCGGTATTTCCATTGACAGTGATTACTCCTCGAGGGCCTGGCATCTTGAGCTTGAGGTATGCGTAGTGCGGCATCGCATTGAACTTTGCAAATGCGGTTCGTCCAAGCAAAGGCGTGATAGCCACTACGGAACGGGACTATGTCGAAGATTAACTCTTTGCTTTGGAAGTTATCCGGGGATCCGAAGACCACTTCGAGTGTAACTGAGCATGTACAATTGGCCTCTACACCTGGTATGACGCCTTTAAAGGTCTTGTTTGTGGGTTTAATCCTTGAGGGGTCTATGCCCATTTTGCGCACTGTATCCTGATAAAGCAGGTTCAGGCTGCTACCGCCGTCCATCAGGACTCTAGTGAGGTGAAATCGGTCGATGATTGGGTCAAGAACCAATGCGGCGAATCCGCCGTGACGGATGCTAGTGGGGTGGTCCCTTCAATCAAAGGTGATCGGGCAGGAGGACCATGGGCTGAACTTCGGGGCGACTGGCTCCATCGCATATACGTCCCTTAGTGCACGCTTCCACTCCCTTTTGGGTATGTGGGTTGCGTATATCATGTTCACCGTCCACACTTGTGGGGGGAAGCCCTTCTGCCCTCTATTGTTCGTGGCGGGGGCTCCTCCTCGTCATTGCTATGCAGCCCCTTGTCATTGAGTTCGGCATTTAACTTGCCTGCCTGTTTGAAGACCCAGCAATCCCTGTTGGTATGGTTCGCTGGTTTTTCGGGGGTGCCATGTATTTGGCACGAGCGATCGAGTATTCGGTCCAGATTGGACGGGCCCTGAGTATTTCTTTTGAACGGCTTCTTCCGCTGACCGGGTTTAGAGCCTCTGAATCCGGCATTGACTGCCATGTCTTCAGCATTGCCGCTGTTAATGCGGCGCTTGTGCTTGTTGCGACGCGACCTGCCATTGATGTCCTTGGTGTCCGAACTACCAAGGTTTTTGGTCAGGTTGTTACTTCGAGCTAGCCAGCTGTCCTCTGCCGCGCAAAAGCGGGTCATGAGCGTTGTGAGGGCTGCCATAGATTTCGGCTTTTCCTATCCTAGGTGCCGGGCAAGCCACTCGTCGCGGATGTTATGTTTGAAGGCTGCGAGGGCCTCTGCATCCGGACAGTCAACGATTTGATTTTTCTTGGTTAGGAACCGTGTCCAGAATTGTCTGGCCGATTCTTCTGGCTGCTGAATTATGTGGCTGAGGTCATCGGTGTCTGGTGGTCTCACGTATGTGCCCTGGAAGTTATCAAGGAATGCGGCTTCCAGGTCCTCCCAACAACCAATTGATTCTGCTGGCAAGCTGTTAAGCCAATGCCGAGCTGGTCTTTTAAGCTTGAGTTGGAGGTATTTGATGGCGTGTAGGTCATCACCGCGGGCCATATGGATATGGAGGAGGTAGTCCTCGATCCAAACCGCAGGATTTGTTGTGCCATCATATGATTCGGTGTTTACGGGTTTGAAACCCTCGGGGATTTGATGATCCATCACTTCGTCTATGAAGCATAGTGGGTGTCTTGGCGCCTACATATTGGGCTATATCACGACGCAGCTCAAATGAGCTTTGTCTACTGTGTTCGGCCCGGCCGGAGTTGCTGTATCCGGCGTGACGGTTAACATCACGTGTCGTGGGGCGCCCACGTGATCCATAGATCGATCTTGTTTGCCTTGCCCTGTCCTCCAATATGTCTCGTAGGTCTGGCGCGTTTCCCCGTGCCTTGGTACTTTTCGAGTGGCGCCGGGGTGCGGCTTGAATGGAGGGTCCAGAGGCCTCTCTGTCGCGGCCACCGGGTGGCCGGTCGGCCGCATCATGCGCTGGTGATGTAGGTTTGGGTGTTGCTTCCTCTAATTGGGGTAGCAGCCTGCGTTTTGGGTATCTCTTGGAGGGGCGTTCGAGTCCGTACTCTTCGGCTGCGAGGACTTCAGTCCATCTGTCAGCTAGCAAGTCTTGGTCAGCTCTAAGCTGCTGCTACTTTTTCTTGAGGCTTCTTGCCGTGGCCATAAGCATGGCGTTCGAAACGCTCCTGTTCGGCGGGGTCCTCAGGCACGACAAATTCTTCGTCGTCGAGGCTTGCCTCATCTTCGGAGGGAGGCATATAATTATCGTCCTCCACCTCCCTGTCTGCCGCTCTATCATGAGGGCTGGCTTCTCCCTCCTCCTGTGTTGAATCCTGCTGGAGAGGGTTGTCTTCGGCACTATTCGGGGTGTTATTATCTCCCGTGCCAGAATCACCGTTTTTGCTGTGGCGGGATTTAGAGCGGCGCCGCTGACGCCGGCGCTTGGGCTGCTTCTTGGAGGGGTCATCCTCCGTTGTTCCATCGTCGTTCCCATCTTTTGGGATGTCCGCCATGTATATGTCGTATGACGAGGTGGCCTTCCCAGTGCCCTGTAGACGCTGGTTCTTGATCGTCTCCAGCATCGTCGTCCATACCATCGATGTCTTCGGAGTCGAAGTCGAGCATGTCGGTTAAATCATTGACAGTGGCTACAAAGTGGGTGGTGGTGGGTGTTGAATTTCTTCGTCGTCCGCATCCCAACCTTCCTGACCGTAGTCCGGCCAGGGCTCTCCTGATAAAGAGAGAGACTTTAGTGAATTCAGGATGTCACCAAAGGGCGAGTGCTGAAAGATGTCCGCGGCAGTGAACTCCATAACCGGCGCCCAATCGGATTCGATGGGCAGGGGCGCGAAGGGTTCGGAGTCCAGAGAGGAGTCCGGCACCTTGGAGTCACGGTCTTCGCAAATGACAGGGATGGAGTTCGGCTCAATCGCCGTAGAGATCGTAGCCCAGAGGCGGCGTCCAACCACTTATCCTCGATCGGCGGAGTCGGCTTCGAGCTAAGGGTCGGAGCGGACGCTGGTGCGGCCTCGAGTCGCTCGGTGGCGAGCTAGATCATGCCCATCGAGACAGTCGCGGCACGCTATCGTGGCTCGAATCCGTCGAAGATCAAGTCTCCGCAGATGTCGGCCGTGTAGTTCAAACTTGAAATCTGACTGTGGCGGGCGTAGCTTCGATCTGCTCGGATGGCCAAGTGAATTGGCCCGCAGTGCAAAGCCGCCGAATACGAAGATCTGTCCGGGGAGAAAAGTCTCACCCTGGACCGCGTCGTTGTTGATGATCGAAGGAGCTACCGGGCCTAAGGATGACGACACATAGGAACTCTCAATGAAAGCACCAATGTCGGTGTCAAAATCGGCAGATCTCGGGTAGGGGGTCCCGAACTGTGCGTCTAGGCGGATGGTAACAGGAGACAAGGAACACGATGTTTTTACCCAGGTTCGGGCCCTCTCGATGGAGGTAATACCCTACTCCTGCTTGATTAATATTGATGATATGGGTTGTACAAGAGTGGATCTACCACGAGATCAGAGAGACTAAACCCTAGAAGCTAGCCTATGGTATGATTGTTGTTAGTCCCTCTGATTGAAACCCTCCGGTTTATATAGACACCGGATAGGGTTAGGGTTACAGTAGTCGATTACAATGGTAGGAGATCTACATATCCGTATCGCCAAGCTTGCCTTCCACGCCAAGGAAAGTCCCATCCGGACCACGGGGCGAAGTCTTCAATCTTGTATCTTCATAGTCCAGAGTCCGACCAACGGTGATAGTTCGCTATCCGGACACCCCTAATCGAGACTCCCTCGGTGATCATACGGTCAGCGACTCACCATACACTCTGTAATTTGTTGATGACACGATCAATTGACCAACAAGCGGTACACATTCAGCAGCGCACATTACCATAGGGCCCAGCCGTCAGCGCGTATATGAAGGACATAAATGGTAATAAATTAGTGGTCGGAGGGCACTCGAAGTCGTGAGACCTCTGGTTGGCAGTCGCCGGTGGTGGGGGGCGCGTTGATCAGGCGGTGGGGTGGGGATCGCCGAAGAAAAAGCTCGGTCTGCGGGAGGGGGGGCTAGAGGGATGGTCGGTGCGGCGCGGACGGCGGTGAGAGTGGTTTGGTGGGCGGGCGGCGTGGCGGCGGGGGCCGGCGGCGCGGGCCGGGGGTGGCTGGCGGCGCAGGGGGGGTGGAGTTTGATGATAAACTGCAGGCCCTTGATTTCGTATCCAACGGCTGGAAAATCTAATGACCAGAGATGAAAAAGTCGGTCGGTGACGTGTAGCCTCACCCGCACGCGTACACATGCACGCACGCATAGACACGCACGCATACAACACCGACATCGCATACATAAGGAACACACGCACGCATGCGGTGATGCGACAACGACGCTGCACACATGCACTCATGAACACACGCACGTACACACACATGCATGCAACACTGAAACGTACCCTTGCACGCACGCAACACTCGCATGCCTGCATGCACACAGCACACGATGAAAGACACACGCTCAACCTATACGTGCATGCACCCTTTGTTAAAGACATGGATTGTTACGGGTCTTAATCAATCTTATCTATGATAAGCAGAACATTGATGTTTGTAGCGGTCTTTATGTCTAGGTTTGTATCTCTATAATCCCTCTCTCACACACCCACGTAGGTGGGGGACGTGCACGTAGAGAAGAGGTGCACGCACGGCGCACGTACTCCCATCTCTTTCCCAACCACACCCACGCGGGTACACGGTGGAGCTCATTTCTGTACGAAAAGGCAGCCCACGTGGTAACTTGACACGTGTACTGGTTGTCCACTAGATGGAGGGAGGATCGTCTACCACGGGTGAACAAACAAATTGCGACTTGACGCGTTATGTTAAAAAAGAGGCAAACCATGTGGGGCCTACCTTAGAGGCAGGGCTCTATACACTAGAGTACTTTTGATGTGTCCCGTCAACTCGTAGAACAAGGAGAAGCTTGCTTAGTACGCCGTCTCCCCCGCCCACGGGTGCGGTGGCTCGCAAGATGAGGTGAAGCTTGCTTACTACGCCTTACGCCCGCTTCCTCGCCCACGCTGTGATGGCTCACAGACGAGGAGAAAATTTTACTAGTACTCCCTCCGTTTACTCCTCGTCCCTACTACCTTGGTTAGAGAGATTATCATATTGTTTGGAATATATATGTCCTTTAGTACTCCCTCCATTTACTTATACAAGGCCACTATACAAAAATACATTTTGCATCTATACAAGGCCACAAATATTAATCGAGACAAAAATTACTACTCCCTCCTTTCCAGTTTATGGCTCAATTTCAAAATCTCTCCAACCAAGGTAGACGGTGAGTGGTCGAATTAATTTCGTACTCCTAGTTTGCACAAGCAATTATTACACTCGTTTTTCTCAAGAAGTTATGTTTTCCGAGGCATTAATTAGAACGAATGCATGAATGACCACTAAATTTCCATCAACTTCTACATGCATTGGTGAGTTTTATCTTGACACTGCTTGCATCGGGTGATCTAATGCACCTCGAAATCCAACATGTGATGGTACTACTACTAGTAGTAGAATTGAGACTTATAAAACGGAAAAACGAATGTTTTGTAGATGAGCCCTATAAACCCTAGTGGGTACGTACTCCGTAAAATCAGATTTTCCCAAAACTAAGTCGCTCAACCTTTATTTGCTTGTTTCCCTTCCTGCCTCCTTGCCTCGAACAGACTATGCCAAACTCCCCTGCTTGCCGCGCGGGAAAAGACCCGCCCTCGCCTTTTTTAGTACGGGTTTGTATCGATGGATCGCGCGAAGCAGCAAAACCTCAAACCGTGTCTTGTACTCCTCCGTCGATGCTCGCTTTCATGAATTCTGTACTTCCTGTCGCCGACATGTGGGACATATAGCAACCGGGTCGACGTGTCAAGCACCAAATAACTGCGAACAGCGAGGATGCACCCAGTCGTCTGCTTGATAGTAGTAGTAATGAGCAATGACACATCAAATCACCATGCCGCACCTTCCCAGACGGACGAAGCAACCATTATTTCACACTTCGGTTCGCCATCATCTCAAACCACGTTGTACTACTTCCGCCTTAAGAGGGACACGCGCATCGCCTTGGTACATCAATGAAACGTGGGACCGCATGACATGCCATGCTCCCCCGCCGATCGCTTGATAAAATCACCTCATTTTTACTACTATACTTCCTCCGTATCGGTTTACATGGCATGCACGTCGTTCTAGGTTGAGAATTTAACTGGCTATATATGTGATGAACAGTATATGTTTAGAAACTACATCTGCTTAATAATCCAATGATATACTTTTTATGACATAGTAACTCAGATTTAGTTAGTCAAAATGGATGACCTAGAACTACGTGCACGCCCTATAAACCGAGACGTCTAAAAAACGAGACGGAGATGGTAGTTCAGTACGTATCTTTTTAGCTCAATATAGTCGGGGTTCACCAAGGAGCAAAACCAAGTGGTAGGTTGCACATGTCGTCAGGCCCGGCCCATAGGCCGGGCAAACGGGGCGCCCGCCCCGGGCCCCCAGAAGTTAGGGGCCCCATCCCAGCTAGTATTTCTTCTGTAGTACGTACGAATCCCAACAAAAACAACGACGGATTCAACGCCTTCCCGTCATCCCGTGCTCCTCGACTCCTCCTCATCCCCAAATCTCAGACCCCCAACTACGCCGCCGTTCCCGTGCGTCATGCCGTCTCCGATTCCGAGGTCGTCGGTGGCTATTAATGGAGACTAAAGGCGCAAATCTATACCCCCAACCAGCTCTCCTTCCTTTCTCGATGTTCTGCTCGCTCCCCATCAGCTAGACATTGGAGAGACAATACGTGTTCTTCGCTTCCTGCCCTTAAATCTCGTTCATCCTCGATTAAATAGCTCTGCTATCTGAGAGATTCCACATATGCCTGCCCTGCTCCCCTGCATAGGTCTTCATCTGCAGCTTGACTCTTCGGTCGATCCAAGTGTGGCTGAGAACTGGAGAAGGGGGATGTGTTGACTCTTGCAACATGCGGATCTGCCGAATCGCCACCTACATACACATCAATCCACACCTCAGGTGCTTTTGTTCCCTGTTTTTAATCATTTTATGCTTCTTGTTCCTGTTTAGTTACATGTCCTCTAGAAAGTATTTAACCGGCGGGTAGTAAAAAAAGGAAGATAAAAAAGCAAATAGATGTAGAGGTAAAATCCCTAAAAGGGTCACTTGACAAAATTTTCACAACTAGTAGTTCTCCTAAAGATCCCCTGGAATTGGCAATAGTAAGTTTTTAACAACAACCAACTGAGAATACTGATGCTACCGATCATGATATGAACGAGGATAATAATAATTCCAGTGAGCATGAAAACGTAACTCATTCACCAAATTCTGAATCACCGAGTGTCTATAAGCAACAGTCATTCACTGTTGATATTTTTGACCCACGACACTGGTATAATCTGGAAGATAAGGCTAGAGATATTTTAATTGAGAAGGATCCTGTAAGAAATGATGATATTGTGTTCCGTCTAGATAGTAATTCTAGACATTTTTTACAAACTTTATTATTCCAGAAAGTTGAACAATGGAGAGGTACATGGCAGGAATTTGACGGTAACACAAAACATCTTAGTAGCAACCAGTTTTGACATGAATTTTTTTTTTGTAGAACACAATGAAGTATCCATCCATATTTAGGAATGCAATTTTTTGTCGAACTACATCATTTCATTAATATCATGGTGTAGCGACCCGACCCGAATGGATCAAGTCTCTGTGCTCAGGCGTCATCGCTGGATCAGTAATGCTGACACCACACAGTACTTCGAAGGATTTACAACAGAGTAGCAATCACACACTTATTACAGCGTTGTCCAAAAGAGGACTTATTACAATAAATATGGCTTAAGGCCATCTAATAACGATAACAGCGGAAGACTTGGAAGATAAGTGAGTCCATCAACTCCATCGGCATCACCGAGTATAGAACCACGACCTAAAACACCTTACTTGTAAATGCGAAAAAGTCTCGCAACATGAGCGTTGCAGCCGAAAACGGGTCAGCACATGGAATATGCTTTGGCAATGTAACACATAGAGAGTAATGAAGGAATAAGCCTATACTACATGCATATATGGCTGGTGGTAAAGCTCTCTGTTACATTTTTGCATAAAGCTGGTTTTTCCCTACTGCAAAGGAATAAATTTATTTAACTATCATGGTGATTGTTAAACATTGTGAATGGTTGACAGCATCTTCAATCCCAATTAGAAGTACTCATTAAAACCCAATAACATTAATTAGAGTAACATGTTGAGATTCACATGATATTCAAGTACTAGATACTATAGATGTCCATAACCGTTGACACGGCTAATCATGTTTAGTTTATTCACTCTGCATATGTTTGAGCAATTTTCCCAACAAGACTCGATTGCCTCCTTTTGGTTCTCGCTCTACATGGTGTTTGAGAGACGGATGACCAAGACACGATCTTTCGAAGCGCTAGCACCTTACGATGGGTGGACGGTACACCTACATCCCCTACATCTGCTAGTCCACCACTATAAGAGTTCGCACGACTTACTCAACTATGCGAGCCCATAATGGCTTGTGGCTGCACACGGAAGTTTCTAGCATGAATGATCTTATGATCCCTTTGAGCACAGGTGGCGGTCCGAAGAAAAACAGGCAAGTCTGATAGAAACCAGTGCCTCAATCCACCCGGATGTGTGTTTAAGTTGCCACCTTAGATAAACCATTAAATTAACAATCTCACATCTGTCATGGATATCACTCACCCAACCCACGTCTACTAGCATAGCATGGCATAATAAGCAAACGTAGAAGTAACTCCCAAGGTTTCATAAGTAAAACAGGTAATAGGTACTACCTCATCTACTTCCCATCCCACAATTTAATTAGATCCTAATCATGCATGTGTTTGAGGATTGATCTAATGCATAAAAACTAGGTAGTAGGAAAGGTATGATCAAGTGTTACTTGCCTTGCTGACGATCCGCGAAACCTAGAGACTCGAAGTAACAAGCGGCGCACTCCGGGTGATCTATCGCAGACAAACAACAAGCATACAATAAGTACTCATCTAATGCAGGTAAATCTTGAATAGAAGATCTGACCGGAAAGTTCAACTTAAGAACCCTGGTTGCAAAAAGAATCGAATCAAATAAAGCAACGAAAGTCAAACGTCGAAAGAAAACGACTCGGTTCTAGCAATTTGAAACTAGTCAAATTTTATAGTAGCAAAACTTTGTTTAAGTTGATTAGTCGGAACGGCGGTTTCGAAACGAAACTCCAGGCGCTTGAATCACCTGATTCCGATAAACGAGCGAGAAAACAAACTAGATCGAAGATTGGATCTGAAATCGAGATCGGAAAATAACGGATTAAATCCGGTTAAAGAAAAAGCGACAAACGGTTAAACGAGCGGACGTTCATTAACAGAAACTAACCAGCGAGCAGCGTTACGTTAAAACGAGCGGATCGGTGAACGTTCACTAAATAACTAAACCAACAAAAAATAAACCGATCTAGGGTTTTTAAAACCGAACAACGGAAAGAAAGAAACCGGAGCAGTTTTTAAACAAAACCGAACCGGGGAGGCGCGGCTACCTCCGGCGAGGTCGCCGGGCGCGAACGGGCTCCCGGGTCGGGTGGGCTCGGCGGCGGCGGCGGTCGGCGAGAGGTGGCGGCAGCGTCGGCGTCAAGGTGACGGCGGCGTCGTCAAGGCCAAGCTCGGGTGGCGGCGGGCGGCGGGTGGGTCGAGGCGGTGGGGTGGATTTTAAGGAGGAGGGGGTGCCTTGGGGAGGGGCCACGGCGGCGTGGCGTGGCCGGACTCGGCGGGCGGCGGCGAGACTCCCAAGGGAGGCGGAGGCGGGTGGGCGTCAGTGGGCCTTGGCCCAGTCGGTCTTGTGTGCCGAGGTTTTTTTAAAATAAAAGCTCGCGCAGAAAAACGGATAAAATAAAATTTAAACGGACTCCAAAATTAATAACGTAAATTTTCCCCGACTCCTAAAAATGAGTCGAACAAAATGAACTTTAATACAGGGCCAAAAATGCAATTTTTTTAAAATACCCATTTTTTTCCCTAAAGCGAATAAACTTCGAAAATCCAAAATTTGATTTATTTATTAAATCTTCATTTTTCCTAAATTTTGGGAAAGTCATATTATTCCCTCTCTTATTTTTTTTGTATTGGAAAAATATTTGAAGATAAAAATAAATAAATCCGAATGATCCTATTTTCAAAATTTGAGAAAGCTCAAATATGAAAATAATGAAATCTCCAACTCTCCGAGGGTCCTTGAGTTGCGTGAAATTTTCTAGGATCGGAAAATGCAAGAAAATATGATATGCATGATGACTTAATGTATAACATTCCAAATTGAAAATTTGGGATGTTACAAACCTACCCCTTAAGATGAATCTACGCCCTCGAGATTCGGGTTAACTAGAAAATAGGTGAGGGTGATCCTTGAGCAAATCTTCTTCTCTTTCCCAGTGGCTTCATCCTCGGTGTGGTGGCTCCACTGAACCTTGCAAAACTTAATAACCTTGCTGCGAGTAACTCTGCTGGCATAATCGAGAATCTTGACTGGTTTCTCCTCATATGTCAAATCATCCTTCAACTGAATCGCTTCAAGTGGCACTGTATCTCTTAACGGTACTTCCGCCATCTCGGCGTGACATTTCTTCAGCTGAGAAATATGGAATACATCATGAACTCCTGACAGTCCCTCTAGCAATTCCAGCTTATAAGCAACTTCTCCCATGCGTTGAAAAATCTTATACGGTCCAACGAAACGTGGTGCTAATTTTCCTTTAACTCCAAAATGCTTAACTCCTCGGCGGGGATACTCTAAGATATACTGTCTCCAACTTCATATTCCATCGCCTTGCGTTTTGAATCCGCATAGCTTTTACATGCGGACTGGGCTACCTTGAGCCTATCGCGAATCAACTTAACATTTTGTTCGGACTCCTTAATCAAATCTGGTCCAAACAAGCCGACGGTCTCGGCTTCGTCCCATGATAACGGTGTCCTGCACCTCCTTCCGTCTGAGCCTCGAAAGGTGCCATCTTCAAGCTGGTTTGGTAACTGTTGTTATAAGAAAACTCTGCATATGGCAAATTATCATCCCAACTAGATCCATAATCTAGTGCACAAGCTCTCAAAGATATCCTCCAAAATCTGATTGACTCTCTCAGTCACATCCATCGATTACGTGGGTGGAAAACATCTTTGAATTCAACACTGGTTCCCAATGTTTCGTGCAACTGATTCCAAAACTTTGAAGTAAATTGAGTTCCTCTATCTGATACGATACTCCTCGGAACTCCGTGTAAACACACAATTCTGGTCATGTATATTTTTGCCAACTTAGCACTGCTATAGGTAGTCTTGACTGGAATGAAATGAGCTACCTTAAATCAAGCAGATTCGACTATAACCCAAATCGAGTCATATCCTGAACGAGTCTTTGGCAAACCTGTGATGAAATCCATGCCTAGTTTATCCCACTTCCATTCGGGTATTGGCAATGGTTGCAACAATCCTGCTGGCTTCTGATGCTCTGCCTTCACTCTCTGACATACATCGCAAACTGCTACATACTCCGCGATATCCTTCTTCATTCCGGTCCACCAGAACGTTTCCTTCAAATCCAAATACATCTTGGTATTTCCTGGGTGAAACGAATATGGTGAATCATGTGCTTCTTGCAAAATCAACTTACTGATCTCCGGGTTATTTGGCACATAAACACGGTCCTCAAACCATAGGGTATCGTGCTCATCCTCACGAAATCCCTTAGCTTTTCCTTCGCTCATTTTCTCCTTTATAGAGGCAACTTCCTTGTCTGCCTTTTGAGCTTCTCCGATTTTGTCCATCAGCGTGACTGAATCTCCAATGCTGCTACATAGCCTCTCGGAACTATTTCCAAACATAGCTCTCGAAGGTCCTCGGCTAACTCCTTGGGTATTCCTCCCATTATTAGTGTATTGACGTGGCTCTTACGGCTCAACGCGTCTGCTACAACGTTAGCCTTTCCGGGGTGATAATGCAATCACATATCATAATCCTATATTAGCTCCAACCAACTCCTCTGACTAAGGTTTAATACCAACCGCGAGAATATGTAATTCAAACTCTTGTGATCCGACTACACCTCACAATGATTTCCAATGAGAAAATGTCTCCAGTCTTCAATGCATGCACAACAAATTTGCTACCTCCAAATCATGTGTGGCATAATTCAACTCATGAGGCTTAAGTTGTCGTGAAGCATACGAAACAACTCTTCCTTCTTGCATAAGCACTGCTCCAAGTCCTCGGCGTGAAGCGTGTAATACACCTCAAAATCCTTGGTCTGATCTGGCAAAATTAACACTGGTGAGGTAACCAATCTTTTCTTCAACTCCTGAAAACTTGCCTCACAATCCTCAGTCCATCTGAACTTGGTATCCTTCTTCAACAATTCTGTCATAGGCTTTGCAATCCTTGAGAAATTCTCAATGAATCTTCGATAGTACCCTGCGAGTCCAAGGAAACTCCGATCTCTCCAACTGTCGTTGGTGCTTCCCATTTGGTTACGGTCTCAACCTTTGTGGGGTCAACTGCTATCCCTTCTCCGGATATAACATGTCCAAGAAATCCAACTTTCTTTAGCCAAAACTCACATTTGCTGAACTTGGCATATAAGCGATGTTCCCTTAGTTTCTCCAAAACCAATCGCAAATGTTCCTTATGTTCCTCTTCATTCTTCGAGAAAATCAAAATATCATCTATGAACACCACGTGAACTTATCCAAAAACTCCATAAACACTTTGTTCATCGGGTTCATGAAATAGGCGGTAGCGTTAGTCGGTCCAAATGACATAACGGTGTACTCATATAGTCCATATCTCGTGGTAAATGTTGTCTTAGGTATGTCCCGCTCTCGAATCTTCAATCGATGGTACCACGATCGCAAATCGATCTTGGAAAACACTTTAGCTCCTTGCAAACGATCAAACAGATCATTTATCATTGGTAGTGGGTACTTGTTCTTGATTGTTACTGCATTCAATCCATGATAATCTACAACCATCCTTAACGATCCATCCTTCTTCTCCACTAACAGTACGGGTGATCCCCAAGGCGAAGAACTTGGGCGTATAAAACCTTTATCCAATAGCTCCTTAATCTGCTTCTTGATTTCCGCCAAATCACATGCGGGCATCTGTATGGTCGCTTCGCTATTGGGCCTGTTCCTGGCAAAAGTTCAATCAAAAACTCAATGTCTCTATCCGGTGGCATTCCTGGCAATTCCTCAGGAAATACATCAGGGTAATCCTTCACTACTGGCACCTCTTCCTGCACCACTCCTGATAGGCAATTTACATGAGCTCTCCTCGGCTGATGCCGTGATACATACTTAATCCTTCTTCCTTCTGGTGTTGTGAGCAAAATCGTCTTACTTGCGCAATTGATGTTCCCTCCATACATCGACAGCCAATCCATGCCTAATATCACATCAAATCCTTGGGATTCCAGAATGATCAAATCCGTCGGGAACACATGCCTTCCTATACTTAATGGCACTTGAAAACATCCTTGTCTGGCCATATACTCCGCTCCTGGTGAGCTTACTAGCAAAGGGTTTTAAGAATCCGAGTAGGTAGACTATACTTCTCTACAAATCCCCTTGATATGTATGAATGCGATGCACCGGTATCGAAAAGAACTAGTGCAGTAAATGACTTAACCAAAAACTTACCGATTATTGCATCAGGCTGTTCTACAACCTCCTCCACATCAATGTGGTTCACCTGTCCCATGATGAAAGGGTTGGGCTTCTTTCGAGCTTCCATTGCCACCTTGGCCTTAAGGACAGTCATTAGCATAATGTCCGGTCTTGGAACACTTGAAACATGTGACATGGCTTAGGTCTTTCTTGGTTGGGGTTGATGGTGTGGTGCGGTTCTGTCCAATGATTCCACCATTCCCGTTCCCATTCTTGGTGCCATTATGGTTGTGCGAATTACTTCCTCCGTGGGTATGCTGAAACTGAATTTCTTGTTTAGGGGTATAATGAGGCTTCTGCTGAGCTCCAGAGTTATACTTCCCCTGTCCATACTTCTTGTTGCGATTCTCAATTTGTTGTTGCTTTCCTTCAATCATGAGGGCACGGTCTACCAACTCCTGGTAGTTATTGAAACTTGCCACCATCAACTGCATGCTTAACTCATCATTCAGTCCTTCCAGAAACTTCTCCTGCTTAGTTGCATCAGTAGTAACGTCATCCGGCATAACGTGCTAACTTACTAAAATCATCCACATCTTGCCAACAGTCCTTCCTCCTTGGCGTAAGTTGCTAAACTCACGCTTCTTCATGGCCATAGCTCCTGCCGAGACATGGGCGATCTTGAAAGCTTCTTGGCCGATCCCATGTGGCAAAGGTGTCTACTGAGGTAAGTGGCTGTAAAATTCTCCCACCATGCTTCTTGCTGGTCCTTCAAGTTGGTGTGCAGCAAACTTCACCTTCTCTCCATCTGTACATCCTGCAGTTGATCAACTCCCTCCCTACCTTACGGAGCCAATCATCTGCTACTATCGGCCCGGTGCTCTTTGGAAAATCTTGGCGGATTCAGTCTTAAGAAAGCGTGTCAAGTGATCCGCGGTGGTGGTGGTGGCGGTGGGTTGTTGTTGTTGTTGCCTTGATTTTGCACCAATGTTTGGATCAAAGTGTTACTGTTTCTTTGAATCAACTGGGTGATCTCTGGCGGGGAAAACAAATCCGGGGTCGCGTCTCGGAGGCATCTGATGGGTTTAGAAAAGATGAGAAATTAAGAATAGAGTGGGGTCTAAGGGGAAACACTACCCAAATGTATATGAGCAAATGCACACAAAATCACTTCATTCAATTCAAACAAAAGGGCTTACAACGGTCTAGCTATCGCAAAAGTGCGTGAACTAAAAAGGTTACATGGAGGAAATACTACTAATATGTGGGGTCATCTACTAATTTGAACCGGTGGAAGACTCCATGATGTCCGCTCGACTTCATCTTCAAAGTCGGGTTCACTTGGATCCGAGTCGGTGTCATCGATGTTGATGTAGTCGCTTGGACAACCGGCGTACTGGTCTTCATTCTTGAGTGCCAATTTCTTCTTGAGTTCTTCAATCTCATACTTAAGATCGTTATTGTGTCTTGCTAACGCTATGATCTCATCCATGTAGTCCTTACGTGTTGACTTTAGTTCTCCTTGAAGTTCGATGATCCTTCCCTTCGCATTCTTCAATTCGACCATATCATTGCACATCTGGTTCTCCTGGCGTCGAATGTGCTGGTTTAACTCCTGGATGAAAGCTGCAATGGATCGGTCCTTCTTGGTGCTGACTATCTCCCATTGTTCATCTCGGCGTCATGAATCGATAGATGGTGTCCTTGAGGTCTTCTTGATAAACTTCTCCAATGCGTCCCATGGTGATATGAGCTGCCATGCTCTTTCCCTGCACTCAGGTTGGTGCACTTGAAAACACTATCTATAGGCTTGGTGATTGGGGCGAACGTCCTTCCTGGTACATGAGCTTGAATCTTCCAGCGCTCCTCTTGAGCAGAGTGGCGTTGAACGTCCCAAAGGAAACTTGGTAGTCCAATGTTCAGGTACTTAGTGACTTCCTTCAAGTGAAATCCAAAAGGTGTGCCTTCATACGGTTGGGTATACTTGATCTTCGCGTCCTTCATCCTAAAGAGTGGAAAAGATGAGGAGTTAGAAATTGAGAAGAGAGTAGTGATCTATGGCTTTAACTTAATGGTCGTGTCCTCTGATCAACGTGTGCTCGATACCATCTCTCATGCGACCCGACCGAATGGATCAAGTCTCTGTGCTCAAAGGCGTCATCATTTGGATCGATAATCTTGACACCACACAAGATTTGAAGGATTTACAACAGAGTAGCAATCACACACTTATTACAGCGTTGTCCAAAAGAGGACTTATTACAATAAATATGGCTTAAGGCCATCTAATAACGATAACGGCGGAAGACTTGGAAGATAAGTGAGTCCATCAACTCCATCGGCATCACCGAGTATAGAACCACGACCTAAAACACCTTACTGTAAATGCGAAAAGTCTGCAACATGAACGTTGCAGCCCGAAAACGGGTCAGCACATGGAATATGCTGGCAATGTAACACATAGAGAGTAATGAAGGAATAAGCCTATACTACATGCATATATGGCTGGTGGTAAAGCTCTACGGTTACATTTTTGCATAAAGCTGGTTTTTCCCTACTGCAAAGGAATAAATTTATTTAACTATCATGGTGATTGTTAAACATTGAGAATGGTTGACAGCATCCTCAATCCCAATTAGAAGTACTCATTAAAACCCAATAACATTAATTAGAGTAACATGTTGAGATTCACATGATATTCAAGTACTAGATACTCAAGATATCCATAACCGGGGACACGGCTAATCATGATTAGTTTGTAAACTCTGCAGAGGTTTGCACTTTTCCCCACAAGACTCGATCGCCTCCGTTTGGTTCTCGCACTACATGGTGTTTGAGAGAGCGGATGACCGAGACACACATCTTTCGAAGCGCTAGCACCTTACGATGGGTGGACGGTACACCTACATCCCCTACATCTGCTAGTCCACCACTATAAGAGTTTGCACGACTTACTCAACTATGCGAGCCCATAATGGCTTGTGGCTGCACACGGAAGTTTCTAGCATGAATGATCTTATGATCCCTTTGAGCACAGGTGGCGGTCCAAGAAAAACAGGCAAGTCCTGATAGAAACCAGGTGCCTCAATCCACCCAGATGTGTGTTTAAGTTGCCACCTTAGATAAACCATTAAATTAACAATCTCACATACATCATGGATATCACTCACCCAATCCACGTCTACTAGCATAGCATGGCATAATAAGCAAGCGTAGAAGTAACTCCCAAGGTTTCATAAGTAAAACAGGTAATAGGTACTACCTCATCTACTTCCCATCCCACAATTTAATTAGATCCTAATCATGCAAGTGTTTGAGGATTGATCTAATGCATAAAAACTGGGTAGTAGGAAAGGTATGATCAAGTGTTACTTGCCTTGCTGACGATCCGCGAAACCTAGAGACTCGAAGTAACAAGCGGCGCACTCCGGGTGATCTATCGCAGACAAACAACAAGCATACAATAAGTACTCATCTAATGCACAGGTAAATCTCGAATAGAAGATCTGACCAGAAAGTTCAACTTAAGAACCCTGGTTGCAAAAAGAATCGAATCAAATAAAGCAACGAAAGTCAAACGTCGAAAGAAAAGAACTCGGTTCTAGCAAGTTGAAACTAGGTCAAATTTTACAGTAGCAAAACTTTGTTTAAGTTGATTAGTCGGAACGGCGGTTTGAAACAAAACTCCAGCGCTTGAATCACCTGATTACGATAAGCGGCGAGAAAACAAACTAGATCGAAGATTGGATCTGAAATCGAGATCGGAAAATAACGGATTAAATCCGGTTAAAAGAAAAACGACGAGCGGTTAAGCGAGCGGACGTTCATTAACAGAAACTAACGGCGAGCAGCGTTCGTTAAAACGAACGGATCGGTGAACGTTCACTAAATAACTAAACCAAAAAACCGATCTAGGGTTTTTAAAAACCGAACAACGAAAGAAAGAAACCGGAGCGGTTTTAAACAAAACCGAACCGGGAAGGCGCGGCTACCTCCGGCGAGGTCGCCGTGGCGAACGGGCTCAATGAAGTCGGGTGGGCTCGGCGGGCGGGTCGGTCAGCGAGAGGTGGCGGGCGGCAAGACGGCGCGGCGACGGCGAGGCTCGGGCGGCGTCAGGCTCGGGTGGCGGCGGGCGGCGGGTGGGTCGAGGCGGCGGCGGTGGTGGCTTTTAAGGAGGAGGGTGCCTTGGGGAGGGGCCACGGCGGGCGTGGCCGAGCCGGACTCGGCGGCGGGCGAGGACTCCCAGGGAGGCGGACGCCAGGGTGGGCCGTCAGTGGGCCTTGGCCCAGTCGGTATGTGAGGTTTTTAAATAAAAGCTCACAGAAAACGGATAAAATAAAATTTAAACGGACTCCAAAATTAATAACGTAAATTTTCCCCGACTCCTAAAAATGAGTCGAACAAAATGAACTTTAATACGGGGCCAAAAATGCAATTTTTTTAAAATACCCATTTTTTTTCCTAAAGCGAATAAACTTCGAAAATGCAAAATTTGATTTATTTATTAAATCTTCATTTTTCCTAAATTTTGGGAAAGTCATATTATTCCCTCTCTTATTTTTTTTTGTATTGGAAAAATATTTGAAGATAAAAATAAATAAATCCGAATGATCCTATTTTCAAAATTTGAGAAAGCTCAAATATGAAAATAATGAAATCTCCAACTCTCTCCGAGGGTCCTTGAGTTGCGTGAAATTTTCTAGGATCGGAAAATGCAAGAAAATATGATATGCATGATGACTTAATGTATAACAATGCAAATTGAAAATTTGGGATGTTACACATGGTGTGTAATTCACTTGATCGATATAAGTAAACTGTACTGTCAGTTTTAGAGTCCAAATTAAGATCATCAGGTATGCTATGTACTGGACATTACTTTGCTTTTGAAATAGAAAATATTTTGATCTTTTAAGTAAACAAGGGCCCCTTATTTTTGTCTTTCCCCTGGGCCCCATGTACCTATGGGCCGGCCCTGCCTGTCGTGTTGTGATGTCTACTATGCAACCTTCTTCTTGTAGACGTTGTTGGGCCTCCAAGTGTAGAGGTTTGTAGGACAGTAGCAAATTTCCCTCAAGTGGATGACCTAAGGTTTATCAATCCGTAGGAGGCGTAGGATGAAGATGGTCTCTCTCAAGCAACCCTGCAACCAAATAACAAAGAGTATCTTGTGTCCCCAACACACCCAATACAATGGTAAATTGTATAGGTGCACTAGTTCGGCGAAGATATGGTGATACAAGTGCAATATGGATAGTAGATAAAGTTTTTTGTAATCTGAAATAATAAAAACAGCAAGGTAACTAATGATAAAAGTGAGCGTAAACGGTACTGCAATGATAGGAAACAAGGCCTAGGGTTCATACTTTCACTAGTGCAAGTTCTCTCAACAATAATAACATAGTTTGATCATATAACAATCCCTCAACATGCAACAAAGAGTCACTCCAAAGCCACTAATAGCGGATAACAAACGTAGAGATTATGGTAGGTACGAAACCACCATAAAGTTATTCTTTCCAATCAATCCGTTGGGCTATTTCTATAAGTGTCACAAACAGCCCTAGAGTTCGTACTAGAATAACACCTTAAGACACAAATCAACCAAAACCCTAATGTCACCTAGATACTCCAATGTCACCTCAAGTATCCGTGGGTATGATTATACGATATGCATCACACAATCTCAGATTCATCTATTCAACCAACACATAAAACCTCAAAGAGTGCCCCAAAGTTTCTACCGAAGAATCACGACGAAAACGTGTGCCAACCCCTATGCATAGGTTCATGGACGGAACCCGCAAGTTGATCACCAAAACATACGTCAAGTGAATCACGTGATATCCCATTGTCACCACAGATACGCACGGCAAGACATACATCAAGTGTTCTCAAATCTTTAAAGACTCAATCCGATAAGATTACTTCAAGGGGAAAACTCAATTCATTACAAGAGAGTAGAGGGGAGAAGAAACATAAGATCCAACTATAATAGCAAAGCTCATGATACATCAAGATCATGCCAAATCAAGAACACGAGAGAGAGAGAGAGAGAGAGAGAGAGAGATCAAACACATAGCTCTTGGTACATACCCTCAGCCCGAGGGTGAACTACTCCCTCCTCGTCATGGAGAGCGTCGGGATGATGAAGATGGCCACCGGTGATGGGTTCCCCCTCCGGCAGGGTGCCGGAACGGGCTCCCAAGAGGTTTTTGGTGGCTACAGAGGCTTGCGGCGGCGGAACTCCCGATCTATCTCATGTTCTGGAAGTTTTATGGTACGTAGGTATATATGGGTGAAAAGAGTACGTCGGTGGAGCTACGGGGGCCCCACGAGGCAGGGGGGCATGCCCTAGGGGGGTGGGCGCGCCCCCCACCATCGTGAGCACCTCTAGTATCTCCTGACGTAGAGTCCAAGTCCATCGGGTGGCTTTCCTTCCAAAAATAACTTCTCAAGTTGATTTTTTTCCGTTTTGACTCCATTTGATATTCCTTTTCCTCGAAATACTGAAATAGGCATAAAACAGCAAATCTGGGCTGGGCCTCCGGTTAATATGTTAGTCCAAAAAATAATATAAAAGTGGATAATAAAGCCCAATATTGCCTAAAACAGTAGATAATATAGCATGGAGCAATCAAAAATTATAGATACGTTGGAGACGTATCATGTTGGCGTAGCGACTCAAGCAGGGTCAGTCCGCACACGAAATGGTGACACACTTAACAGGACTCCTTTGGCCGACATGTGGCTCATCCACCGTCTTGTTCCACATGCGATGCAACAAATTACAGTTCAGAGCAGCGGTTGGAATTGGAGGCACCCGGTCGTAAGCGCCCTTGATAGTAGAAAATGAGCGATGAGGGGTCAAATCACAAAGCCCCACCTTCCTGCATTAAAATTTGGCCGGACGAAGCAACCATCATTTCACTCTAGGGCGCAAGAGCATAAAGAAAAGAAAACCAATGATGCGTCGACAGCTACCTAGGGCACCCTAGGGTAGGGGTCTCCACTCTGAGATCATTTTTTGAAAGCGCCTCCACTACAAATCGGCTTCTCCCTCGTCCTCTTGAAGAAAACCGATAATGCGTGCGGCGGTAGGGTTTGTAGGAGTACTACTAGGGCATGCGGGTCCATGTCGTAGTAAATGGGAGAGGGATTGAGTTCAATTCGACGCCTTAAATATGTGTGGGTCGCTTGTTTTAGGGGAATGAGGCAGCATTTTGGGTTCGGGATCAGTGGAGATATAGTACGTACAAAAAATTGTGGACGTAGGTTCGACCGAAAGGCAATGATGCATGGGCCCTGCATTTTGATATACCCGCAGCCGCGTGAAATTTGCTACTCTACTCATAACTAGTAAGGTACACATGCATTGAACGCATGAGATTTGGAAACCAAATTATGAATAAATACACACTATAGCATGTAAAGCTTTGAGTCATATATGCATGATGTAGATGTTCGTTTAGTTCTTATAGTTCATCTCATTCAAAATCAATTAGTTTTATAAAAATGTTAAGATTCATGGGGTTGTGCATTGTAAAGCATAAAGTAAAAAACAAATAATGGCATTTCATTTAGAAAACAAATCAATTATGATACGGAAGATTCTAGAACAAAGGAGAAGTTCATGTGTTTTGAGGTTTGTGCATTATGCTTAAGTTCAACCATGGAGTCTTATAAATTGTACATGTGGAAGATCTGCCGGAATGTTGATGATATCCAGTGACAAAGAGGGGCTCGGATTTGCCATCTCTGCCTTTGTCGGATTAGCTTCATCCAGCGACCATCTTTCAAGTTATTCACACACTATATAGTTCTTGTGCCATAGTTGCATGTCTTGGAAAAAAGCTACTAGTGGGTTGTACTAGCTATTTAAGAATATATGATGTATACATGGAAGTTGTAGGGAAAGAGATGACATGGAGTATCTCAATTCCTATGAGTAGGGATTGGAAAAGAGTTGTCATTTGGTTGACATCATAGGAACTTTTCTATTGAATCTAGAGATGACATGTATCTCAATTCCTATGAGGAGGGATTAGAAAAGATATGTAATTTGGTTCATATCATAGGAACTTTTCTATTGAATATATGCTAATGTTTATTTTCCTTTGAAATTATGGGAGTATAGGAATCCATTCATATGAACCAAGTGGCTCTAAAGCTATAGAAATGATAGCATGTTTATTTCCTTTGAAATGTGGAGTATATGAATCTATTCCTATGAACCAATTGGCTCTAAAGGAAAAAATCCTATAAAAATCATAACATATAGAGTTCCTATGATATTCCTCCACACCAAAGTATAGTTGAAATTGCTGCAGGTGATACGATGGTCTTTCTTTGTAGATTCCTCACCATATTTATAGTTACATCTCGAAGATGAAATGAAATGATATATACAGGGTATTCTACATGTGCAATTTGGTACACGAAAACTCGGTAGAAGTTTGCGAGGTTCGAATTTTCAATAAAGCTCTATGCACTGCATTTTGGAATGGAGGGAGCATACGGCAGTTGCTAACACTCACGTGGAAGATTTGTGTGTAGGAGGAGTGGCTGTTCTGTTAAATGACATGGCAAAACTAACACTGTCGGATGCCGATCTAACGGTTCTTATGGCGTTAAATCAAGAAAAGGCTTGTGGCGAACATTTGTCGGATAATGATTTACGGACACATGCATTGCATTGATACGTGCCCCCTCTCTCTCACGCACACGCACCCTCCCGAGTCCTCTCGCACCCACCGTCTATCTGCAGGTAGACGTCACAGACATATGTGATCTTCACACCCTACCCTCAGAACTTCTAAAAAACAAAAGACGTCGCACACATTTTATTTTAGCTCACACGTCACACACTTATATTATTACTCTTGTGGCGAACGTTCTTTGGGCATAGTATATTATACTCTCACGAAGTGAAGCGGTGCACGCACGCACTAGTTCTCTCACACCCACTCGCGAGTACACGTAGGAGCATAATTTTTTGAAGCTGGTACAACAAAATCACTCCACTACATATATAAGCAGGAGCCTTAGCGCTTGCTTCACTAGGGTTCATCTCGTTCACTCTCTCATGCTCTTCAGATCTAAGCAAGACATAGGTGGCCACATTATCTCTCAGCTCACGGTGGGTCACAAATCCGGCCTGACAACCTCGACCGGGGCAGGGGTGTAGGTGCATCGTTCACGCTGTCGTCGGCGGCAAGGGAGGAGACCAACGGCTGCCCGCGCGTCCCGATTGGCGGCCGTGCCGTTCTCTCCGAGAGAGCTCCGGCTCCGGAGGGCCTCCGACCCCTTCTTCCTCCCTGCGGTATTTTGGCCAAGATGCGGTCTCCCGACGCCGTCTTTGCCACATGCTGACGACCCTCAGGTATATATTCCTTCGAAACCTGCCTTGCTCTACTGCCCAGCTCCCCACTTGGCTCCGTGTGGATCTTTTTCTACTTCCGTCCGCTGTTCCAAAGCCACCTAGACTTTTACTATTATTAGAGGTAAAGCTAGTTCATACAGTCGACTATAAGAGTTGGTTCAAACAAGGAGGAAAGTGGGAAAGCTGTAGCATGAATCTAGGACTTGGTTCTAAGAGCAAACGGGGGAAAGTAGTAGATACTGGCTACCCAACCGGTCTCTTGGTTGAAAAGACGAAGAAAGCATTGTGGATAGCGAAGGGTGGGGGAAGTGGACCTATCTCTTGGTTGAAAAAGGAAAGAAAGTGACGGGTGTTGGGGGACAACGCAAATGAGAATGAGCAGGTCTAGATTTCCTGTGCTCACGTAGGAAAATGTCGTCGGGGAGATAAAAATGGGACAAATGCAGACATGCTGCCTGAGTGTTTGCCGCTCTCGGCAACCACATCTGCCTCACCAGTTTATGCCTCTACTGTCCCTACGCCCATATCGCTACCGTTAATGTAAAATCACATGAAGCATTAAGCAATGCCACCTAATGTCACTATACGTAATGGTCTAGTGTCGTCGATAAATTGAAGCAATGCCACCACCATTTTATGAAGTGCTTCCGTCTTGCTTTATTTCCCATGAATTGTGTTTTTGCAGTTACACTTAAATCTCACACCGCTAACATTGCTTCATCCCAGTGGAACTGCACAAGATTGCACATTTACTGACCATGTGCTACTCTCATGACAGTAATACTAATGCTATTGTTCTGCATGTTAATCTAGTGGCAGTGTTGATGTGATGTGATGCTACTTACTTAAGGACACTTTCATACTGTCAATCTAGTGCCAATTATAACACAATATATGATGCTGCTAATCATACGCCCTTTGCAAATATCATCACTTTGTTTAAATAATCAGATTTCGTATTTGCGCAAACAGGGATGTCTGTCTCCATATCGTTTCGGGTTGTCTGTCTCCGTATCGTTTCTATCCATGCAATCAAAAGCACACACCTCAGTTTTAGTAGAATTGCGCAAAATGAGATGGCTATCCCTCGTTGCCGTCGTCTAACCACCCCTCTTCCAGTTATTCCTACATTGGTAGTTACTAGGTAGAATGACCAACGCAATCTAAAAGAAGTTGATTCATACGTTTTACTTCCTGATTGCAGTGCAGGGACGAGCGAAAACATCTGCATCCTAGTCCAGAATGCACTTTCCTCTAGTTCATCCATGGACCGAGGACAAGTCAGCACGGGCCTGAGAGGTTTTTGGGACAGTCTTGTGGATAAGAGGCATTGTCGTTTGCTTATTTACGCAAATAGCGGTAGCTTAAATTTAGTGGAATGCACAAGACTTTCAGCTGGTCAAGATTACCTTTGCATGGTTTAGTTCAGCATTCCAAATTGAGAACACAATTATAATTGGTTATTCCGGAATGAGAGAACCTAACCCTGGATGGTGGCAACAAGAAAAACCAGAGTGAACTCCAGAAATTTAAGCTCGCCGGAATCTTTTTTCGGAAGAAGCCTTGCTTTTTCTTTCCTGATTTGTAAATCTTCTCACAACTTTGTCTTTTGCTATTAACTAGTATATGTGTAGCGACCCGACCCGAATGGGTCAAGTCTCTGTGCTTAAGTGTCATCCCTGGATCGGTATCTTTGACACACGATTACTCAAGGATTTATAATGCAGGTAAATCACATGTAAAAATAACGTAATTACTATTACCTCAATCCAAAATAGCGGAACTAACAAGGTTGTGGATTCCCATCAACACCAACGCAAAGTTGAGTGTAGAAATCGTAACCCTAACATATCACTTACTGTCAGAAGAATCACGCAACATGAAACGTTGCAGCCCGACAATGTGTCAAAGACATGGAATATGCTGGCGATGTAACACATAGAGAGTAATGAAGGAATAAGCCTATACTACATGCATATATGGCTGGTGGAAAAGCTCTATGGTTATAATGTTTTTGCGAAAAGCCAATTTTTCCCTACTGCAAAGGAATAAATTTATTTAACTATCATGGCGGTTGTTGAACTTTGAGAATGGTTGACAGCATCCTCAATCCCAATTAAAAGTACTCATTAACAACCCAACAATACTATTTAGAGTAACATGATGAGATTCACATGATAATCCAAGTACTAGATACTCAAGATGTCCATAACCGGGGACACGGCTAATCATGATTACTTTATACACTCTGCAGAGGTTTGCGCACTTTTCCCCACAAGACTCGATCGCCTCCGTTTGATTTCTCGCAATACATGGTGTTTGAGAAACGGATGACCGAGACATAGTCTTTCAGAAGCACTAGCACCTTTCTTGTGGGTAGACCGGTACACCTACTTTCCCCTACATCTGCTAGTCTACCCGTAAGAGTTCGCACAACTTAATCAACTATGCCAGAGCCCATAATGGCTTGTAGCTGCACACGGAAGTTTCTAGTTTGAATAATCTCATGATCCCTTTGAGCCTGGGTGGCGGTCCGAAGAAATACAGGCAAGTCCTGATGGAAACCAGGTGCCTCAATCCACCCAGATGTGTGTTTAAGTTGCCACCTTAAATAAACCATTAAATAACAATCTCACATCTATCATGGATACACTCACCCAATCCACGTATACTAGCATAGCATAGCGTAATAAGCAAACGTAGAAGTAACTCCCAAAGGTTTGAAAACAAAACAGGTAATAGGTACTACCTCAACTACTTCCCAAAACCCACAATTTAATTAGATCCTAATCATGCAAGTGTTTGAGGATAGATCTAATGCATAAAAACTGGGTGTGAGAAGAGGTATGATCAAAGTGTTACTTGCCTGCAATGTTGATGAAGATGATTCGCACTCAAAACTCTTGATAGTTCTACTCGTCACACTCCGGTCAATCTACCGTAATCAAGCAATAGTAACCACACATAAGCAATCACTCAAAAGATCGAAAAGAACGAAGTGAACAACTCGGAAAACATCAAAACCAACCAAATAACTCTTGCAGCATAAAACAATTTCTAACAGTACCAAAATTATGTGAATTTGGCCTTATCAGAAAGTTTATGTCAAGAGCTTTAATTTGCAAAAAGAATCAACTAAATCGAAGTTACGAAACTCAAGTTATGATCAAATGAAGTTCAAATTCAAATCTGATATAATTCAAATTTTGAACTTTCAAAAACATGTTTGAATTGTATTACTGGATAGAGGAGATCATAACAAAGAAGTGGGCGTTGGTTTCGTTGGATTCCGACTAACGAGCAAAAAGTTACGGGGTTTTGAAAATCAGGGGCTAAACTGTAAAGAAACTAATCACAGATAGGTCCTTGACTAAAACTAACAGAAAAAGAAAAAACTAAATAATGAATGTTCGCTAACTAGTTCTAAACAGAGAACGTTCTTTGAATAGCCCTAACTAAAAAAAACTAAACCGGTTTTTTAAAGAAAAACTGAAAAAAAAAAACCTAGGGTTCGGCGGTTTTACCGGTTCACCGAATAAAACCGGCGGTGAAGGCGAACGAACTCCGGCGACGCGGGAGAGTGGCGGCGGCTCGGCTCCGGTCGGGGCGGTGGCTCCGGGCGTCGGGGAAGGCGGCGAGGAGCACGGGGAGGGGCGGCGCGGCGAGGCGAGGAGGTTGGCGGCGCTGGTGGCTCCCATGATTTTAACGAGCGGGCGGCGGCGATCTCGCCGGCGGCGAGATGCACAAGGGCGAAGAGAGAGAAGAGAGAGGGGGTGCCGGGCGGCGGATTTATAGGAGGAGGGGAGGCGCTAGCGTGGGGAAGGTGGCGGCGCGGCGGCGTGGCTCGCTCGGACTCTGGCGAGTCCGGGTTGAGCACGGGAGGAGGAAAAGGCGCGACTTGGGCCATTGGTGGGCTTGGCCCGATTGGCGAGGAACCCTTTTTAAAAACGCAGAGAGAAAAATAATAATAAAACAAAATAAAATGAAAAAATTATATATGCATATAATATATCAAAATTTTCAGGAAAAGATTTCCTACAACCTGGACATTATTCTAGCTTCAAATAAAATACACAAAAATTTAAATAAAGCAAAGAGTGCTACTGGTCTAATAAAATCCACTGAAAATTATTTTAAAAATACCAAAATGACTTCAAATTAATTTCTCTCCAATTTTCTGATGTAGGGAATCATGTTACCCGATTTTCCATATATTTTATTTTTGGAGGAAAATAATTTGAATAAAACTCAAATAACTCTAAATTCAAAAGAACTTTGAATTTAATTCTTTGAAACTCCCAACTCATATTTCATATGTTTTGAAGAAGTCATTTTATCTTCGCTCGTGAAAATCATTGAGTTGCATAAAGTTCCTGGGTTGGAAAATATTTCCAAATGGAATTCAAATATTTTCAACACCCCTTGTCATTTAAATAAATGGAAGAAGTCATGTCATCTTCTCTCCAGGGTTTTGTGATGAAAAGTATTTGAATTCACGGAAACAACAAAAAGCAAGATGAAAGTTTGGGAAGGTCCTTTTATTCCCTCTCATTTAACTTTCAAAGTTTCAAATTCACTCACTTTCAGTCAATCAATCAGACAATCAATCAAAACTATCTATTTGTTTATAACATTCCAAAATTTAGAATTTTGGGATGTTACAAAACTACCACCCTTAAAATGAATCTCGTCCTCGAGATTCGGAGAGGCTAGAAAGAAATAGGTTAGGGTTTGGGGGTCTTCTCAAAATCCATCAGTCGTCTCCGGGGTCTGGGGTGCTACCACCCTTAGAAGAATGGTTACAGTTCCATCAAAACTCATATACTCCATCCTTATTACTGACAGTGTCGGTCTTCTCAGATCTTAAGGATAATTCCTTCTCTGGGCTCTTCCGGTAGTGGCATAACTTTTCCTCAATACTTCTGTCCTTTCATCTTGGTACGGTTATTCCGAGACTGGGTCTTCTTAGTTGACGGGTCTGGCGCCAATACTAATTAGCTATCGATATCACATGGTGGTCAACAATTTATGGTTTGTCCTGCAGGAAATGGGTCTGGGTTGAACCTCACCGTATAACCTACGGTTGGCAACAACTGCCTTGTACAAGGGAAAAAATTCTTATACCATTCTAAGGTTTAAACAGGGTTTTGATCGTCGTCTCTCTACTATAGGTAAGTCACTCAGATTTACCATCCCATATAGCAAAGCGAATAATAAGAGTAAGTCGGTATGGTGATCAATCCATCCCGCACCTAAATCATTACCTTGTACATGGTTTAGAGAATCTCGCATTCTAACACTCGGTCCTCCTCACAAGCATTGCAGAATTTCTCTTGTCGATGAACCAAGTTCGGATAAATCCATTGATTCTGCAAGCCAAACAAACATCTATCGTTCATTAACAACTCTCAGGTTTTGCGTAAACTCCTATAGAATCGTCGGTGATAAAATCGTAACTTCTTCCAGGGTTTTTCCTTCAGCTATAGTGTGCTTGCTTCTTGGCAGGTCCTGGGGCATGTGGGTTATGGCCCATCTCATCACTTAAAATCCTTGAGCACATCATCTGGGCAACTAATCATTATTCCAACATCCAACTTCCAGCTTCCAAGCATACTTAAATCCATCCAATTGTACTGTCTTCCTTCCTTCTATTGGCACCAAACTAGGACATGATTACTCAGACTCATCATGGAATTTACCTTGATCCATATTTCCAACATCATACCTCCTTTATATCCAATAGTAATTCATCTCTTCATCCTCATGGGATATCCCACATACCGAGATAAAAACTTATACTTATGAAGTCCATACTCCACTTCGTGGAACATCATTATCCTTTCGAGGTCAAGCGTCCTTCTGAGGGGAACATTGGCCATTTCAGCATGGCACTTCTTCAACTGGAATACGTGAAACACATCATGAACTCCTAACAGTCCTTTGGGTGACTCCAATTTGTTGGCCACTTCTCCCATACGCTCCAAACTCGGTGTGGTCCTACAAATCTTGGGGCTAACTTTCCCTTAACTCCAAATCGTTTAACTCCACGCAGAGGGGACACACGAAGACATGCTCTGTCTCCAATTTCATAGACTAACTCCTTGCATTTTTTCTGAGTCTGCATAACTCTTCTGCCTGGACTGAGCTACCTTCAGTCTATCTCGGTCAACTTAGCATTCTCTTCCGAATCCTTGATCACATTTGATCCAAACAGCTGACGGTCTCCAACGTCATCCCACACACTCTTGGGGTATCAAACATATTGAGACAAAACTCGTATTCATTTTGTCTGAAATCCATTCAGTGGAGTATCCTTATCTTTTCCAGGGGTCACGGTTCTTACAGGGTACTACCACCCTTAAAATGTTCCAATATTCCATAGACCATATTTCTCATATCCTCGAAATTGGTCAACATATTTCCTCATAGGGTAACTCATAAAATTCAAAACAGTACCAACACTGCTAACTTTATTGATTCTTAAATTATTATAATCTCTTGCTTTTCCATTACATGTCTCAACTCAACACCTCAATATAAAAGAAAAAGCTCTCACTTCTACTACTCCATTTCTTCTGTTACAAATTCAACTATTTATCACCAGTCTCCTTCTCCTTCGGACAATCTCTGGCAAAGTGCCCTGCTACATTACAACGGAAACATATTACTTCTGACAAGTTTCGAGGTTTCCTTGTGATTATATAGCCTCCTTGGGTCCTTGGCTTCCTTTTTGGGCAATTGCTGAGGTAGTGCCCTGAGTCCTTGCACCTATAACAGGTGGCATGACTCAGATCCTTCCTGGAATCCAATCTACTTCTCTTTCTGGACTTTTCCATTCCAATCAGGGCTTCTATTTCCTTTGGGTCATACTCTACTTCCTCTGTCAGGAATTCTACTAGATCCCCATTCATACAATTCTGGGAGATGTGTCCTTCTTCTCCACATGAATAGCAAGACTTGGTGCAGGTTTAATTGGTTCCTCTTTGGGTGTGTCCTCCATCTCTTCCTCCATCACAGCTTCTCCTAGAACTTCCGTGAGGGCTCCTTTCATTTCTTCTTTCTTCTGCTGGATGATTCTTTGTACCATGGGGTAAATGTGACAATGTGCAGGGTAGTGGGTAGTCCCTTCACACAAGAAACAAGTGATCTGCCTAGTTGGGCATTCTTCAGCTGGGTGACTTCCTTCACAACTAGAGCATTCATCTTTGTGTTCTATATGGTTGTGTCCTATTTCTCCACAAAGCTTGCATGCGCAAGGTTTCTTCATATCATTTCCATAAGGCTCCAATTTCTGGGACACGAACCTAGACTTTGACAAAGTCAACTTAAATTCTTTACAACTGGTTACTCCTTGCCATCCATTGATGGTTTGGTACAACCTCCACCAAGTAGCAGCACCTCTTCCAAAGCATTGAAGAGCATCTTTGGGCCATATCCTTTCCGCTATAGGGTTATTCTCCATGTGATCCTCCATGTTCTGAATCCATCGGTCCGTCTCCAATTGACTCATCGGTCCCGAAAATACGAGCTCATCTCCATTCATCATCTATTGGGTCCATGGGTTATGGGGTGAGATAAGAGAGATCGAGAGGGAATGCACACAATACAAACAAAAGTTTTGGAAAGACAGGTTTTATTGTGGCTGTCGGAAAAACAACAAACAAATGACAGCTCACAAACGTCGCATCTAACGTAGGTACAACGGGGTTGGGTCTTCTAAAGGTCAATAAATCTTCAAAATCATCCAACTCTTCAAGTCGTGTTCATGTCTCCGATTGACTTCTTCCGGTCATGCTTGTCCTTCTCAAGTTCTTTTGCCAGATCATCACTGTTGTCGCAAAGTCTCTCGTGACGTCCTTTAATATTCTGGAGTCGTGTTCCAAACTTCTGGGTTTCAACATCCTTGGCATGAACCATGTTCCTACTGTCCTTCAATTCCTGACGAATCTCCGGTATCTCGAGGTTTAGCTCCTCCGGCTTGGCTGCTTGCCGCTTCTGGGTCCTGAGTTCTTCACGAACTGTTTCCTTGTCAAATACGGCTTCCTGCAGTTCCACCCTAAACTTCTTGATGTAATACTCCAGATCCTGGTGATGCACCAGCTATGTTAAAACTGCATCCTTCGTTGACAGATGCTCCTTCAGCCTTCTACCATCCAATCCTTCCATGCATATGCATGCTTAACTCAGCACGGTGACAATAGCATAAGCGGGCGATAACATCATGGATAGCGTGTTTCTGCTCTTGTCATTTCCATGAGCTATCTCTCCATAGTTGATATCTCCTGCATTGGGGTTTCCTTGACAAAAATTTGAGTTCTGATGCTCCATGTTCTGGTCTTTCTTAGATACACCTTAATCTCGGGTATTGACAGCTTCCATAGTCTGTCAAATTCCATAAGCGTAACCTTCCTAGGTCATAAAAAATCTGGGAATTCTTCAGAGCCTTCAAATTCTCCTAGTCTTCGGAGTCTTCACTGTTGTAGTTTCCGTCATTATAATGCACGGAAAAATCCTCTTTATTCCAAAGTAGTCTTAGTTGTCTGATATCTTGTACTCCTTGGAGTGGTCTCATCGGTCGAATCTTCCAGTGGTCAAAAGGGAAGAGGGGTATGGTCTCACTAAAAGGGAATATTTGAATAAGCTCAGAAGAGAAGAGAGGTAAAAGATCATTTTGAAAATGAAGTTGTAGAGAAAAATCTTTCCTATGGGCTTGTCAGCTTCAAGGGTCACGTCCTACAGTCTACATGTGCTCTGATACCATCTTGTAGCGACCCGACCCGAATGGGTCAAGTCTCTGTGCTTAAGTGTCATCCACGGATCGGTATCTTTGACACACACGATTACTCGTGATTTATAACAGAGGTAAATCACATGTAAAAATAACGTAATTACTATTACCTCAATCCAAAATAGTGGAAGTAACAAGGTTGTGGATTCCCATCAACACCAACGGCAAAGTTGAGTGTAGAAATCGTAACCCTAACGTATCACTTACTCGTCGTAAGAATCCTGCAACATGAAACGTTGCAGCCCGAAAACGGGTCGGCACATGGAATATGCTGGCAATGTAATACATAGAGAGTAATGAAGGAATAAGCCTATACTACATGCATATATGGCTGGTGGAAAAGCTCTATGGTTATAATGTTTTTTGCGAAAAGCCAATTTTTCCCTACTACAAAGGAATAAATTTATTTAACTATCATGGCGGTTGTTGAACATTGAGAATGGTTGACAGCATCCTCAATCCCAATTAAAAGTACTCATTAACAACCCAACAATATTATTTAGAGTAACATGATGAGATTCACATGATAATCCAAGTACTAGATACTCAAGATGTCCATAACCGGGGACACGGCTAATCATGATTAGTTTATACACTCTACAGAGGTTTGCGCACTTTTCCCCACAAGACTCGGTCGCCTCCGTTTGATTTCTCGAACTACATGGTGTTTGAGAAACGGATGACCGAGACATAGTCTTTCAGAAGCACTAGCACCTTACTTGTGGGTAGACCGGTACACCTACTTTCCCCTACATCTGCTAGTCTACCCGTAAGAGTTCGCACAACTTAATCAACTATGCCAGAGCCCATAATGGCTTGTAGCTGCACACAAAAGTTTCTAGTTTGAATAATCTCATGATCCCTTTGGGCCTGGGTGGCGATCCGAAGAAATACAGGCAAGTCCTGATGGAAACCAGGTGCCTCAATCCACCCAGATGTGTGTTTAAGTTGCCACCTTAAATAAACCATTAAATAACAATCTCACATCTGTCATGGATACACTCACCCAATCCACGTATACTAGCATAGCATAGCGTAATAAGCAAACGTAGAAGTAACTCCCAAAGGTTTGAAAACAAAACAGGTAATAGGTACTACCTCAACTACTTCCCAAAACCCACAATTTAATTAGATCCTAATCATGCAAGTGTTTGAGGATAGATCTAACGCATAAAAACTGGGTATGAGAAGAGGTATGATCAAAGTGTTACTTGCCTGCAATGTTGATGAAGATGATTCGCACTCAAAACTCTTGATAGTTCTGCTCGTCACACTCCGGTCAATCTATCGTAATCAAGCAATAGTAACCACACATAAGCAATCACTCAAAAGATCGAAAAGAACGAAGTAAACAACTCGGAAAACATCAAAACCAAGCAAATAACTCTTGCAGCATAAAACAATTACTAACAGTACCAAAATTATGTGAATTCGGCCTTATCAGAAATTTTATGTCAAGTGCTTTAATTTGCAAAAAGAATCAACTAAATCGGAGTTACGAAACTCAAGTTATGATCAAACGAAGTTCAGATTCAATTCTGATCTAATTCAAATTTTAAACTTTCAAAAACATGTTTGAGTTGGATTACTCGATAGAGGAGATCATAACAAAGAAGTGGGCGTTGGTTTTGTTAGATTCCGACTAACGAGCAAAAAGTTACGGGGTTTTGAAAATTAGGGGCTAAACTGTAAAGAAACTAATCACAGATAGGTCCTTGACTAAAACTAACAGAAAAAGAAAAAACTAAATAATGAACGTTCGCTAACTAGTTCTAAACAGAGAACGTTCTTTGAATAGCCCTAACTAAAAAAACTAAACCGGTTTTTTTAAAGAAAAACTGAAAAAAAAAACCAACCTAGGGTTTGCCGGTTTCTGCAGTTCAAGAATAAAACCCGGCGGTGGCGGCGAACGAACTTCTGACGAGGCGGGAGGCGGCGGCCAGCTCGGCTCAGTCAGGCGGTGGCTCCGGGCGTCGGGAAGGCGGCGAGGAGCACGGGAGGCGGCGCGAGGCGAGGAGGTTGGCGGCGGCGGTGGCTCCCATGACGAATCTGAGCAGGCGGCGTGGCTGGATCTCGCCGGCGGCGAGATGCGGCGCAAGCGGCAAAGAGAGAGAAGAGAGGGGGGGGCGTGATTTATAGGAGGAGGAGGTGTCTTTGGCGTGGGGAAGGGCGGCGCGGCGTGGCTCGCTTCGGACTCCCATGAGTCCGGGTTGAGCACCTGGGAGGAGGAAAAGGCGCGACTTGGGCCGGCTGGCTGGGCTTCGGCCCAGTTGGCCCGGGGAACCCTTTTAAAAAAACAGAGAGAAAAATAATAATAAAACAAAATAAAATGAAAAAAATTATATAGGCATATAATATATCAAAATTTTCAGAAAAAGATTTCCTACAACCTGAACATAATTCTAGCTTCAAATAAAATATACAAAAATTCAAATAAAGAAAAGAGTGCTACTGGTCTAATAAAATCCACTGAAAATTATTTTAAAAATACCAAAATGACTTCAAATTAATTTCTCTCCAATTTTCTGATGTAGGGAATCATGTTACCCTATTTTCCATATATTTTATTTTTGGAGGAAAATAATTTGAATAAAACTCAAATAACTCTAAATTCAAAAGAACTTTGAATTTAATTCTTTGAAACTCCCAACTCATATTTCATATGTTTTGAAGAAGTCATTTTATCTTCGCTCGTGAAAATCATTGAGTTGCATAAAGTTCCTGGGTTGGAAAATATTTCCAAATGGAACTCAAATATTTTCAACACCCCTTGTCATTTAAATAAAAGGAAGAAGTCATGTCATCTTCTCTCCAGGGTTTTTTGATGAAAAGTATTTGAATTCACGGAAACAACAAAAAGCAAGATGAAAGTTTGGGAAAGTCCTTTTATTCCCTCTCATTTAACTTTCAAAAGTTTCAAATTCACTCACTTTCAGTCAATCAATCAGACAATCAATCAAAACTATCTATTTGTTTATAACATTCCAAAATTTAGAATTTTGGGATGTTACAATATGTTTGTTATGTTCTATGAATCATTGAGATGTATAAAATTGCTTAACTTATGCTCTTCAAGTTTTTTATGAAGCCGAGTTTAATGTGAGTGTTCCACATGAACGCTGGACTAGCATGTGAACGTTTGGAATTTACATTGTGGCCTCAGTTAACTGCATGAACCACTGTAACAAAGAAACATAGTTGCTTATATGTCAGACAGCAGATTGTTGATTGTTAGCTGGTCGATAGCCGAGTGTTGAAGCGAGCTGAGCCAATGTGTCGTGTTTTGCACAACTGCTTACAAGTCGGGTAGCACCAACGGTGTTTATAAATACTTTTGTATACGTCGGCGCACAGTTCTCGAACGAGTACTCTATTTCATCATAACACACACTGCTCGTATGATAAAACTGGTGAGGACGCATCTGTTTCAGCAACAATTATGATGATTCACGGGCACACAAAAGTAGCAACAGTTCCCATAGACGGATTCAAACAGAGTACTAGCCCCAGAGGGCTCGATAACAGGCAAGGTTCGGATAATTAGACAGAATCCAAACTACTATTAAACACTAGCTGTGGCAAGTATTTCATGCCTATATCTAATTTGGGCTGCACACAAGACGGACCTTGCCATTAACATCATCGAGGATGTCCGGCAGCAGCTCAATCCTATGAACCTTCATGAAGAAAACCTTGTGGCCTTGCCACTCATAAACTTGTTTGTGGAGGCATGCCACGTCATCTTCCTGTGTAAGATTGACAAGAACAGTATGCCTCACAAACGAAGGAGTAGCTTTGAATTTCTTGTGCTTCAGTACACCCTCGACAACACGCCTGACAACACTGAGGCTGGAATACAACTCTTCATTGGTATAAGCGCAAATGGCTTCCAGGATCCAACAGCCTAAAAACTATGTTTTCCCAGTGAGTATATTCAGGTTATCCGCCTCATAGCGAGTGACATGTACAACCACACAATCCTTGTCTGCATCAGGGCTCTAATTGAAAAAGAAACAAATTCTGAATTACTTTCCAGCATAAGAAACACAAGTTATTTAAACCACTATGTATAGCGTGGCATCGAATCTAATAAAATTTTGCATTATTCATCACCACATACTTAGATGAAAACCACAATCGAGACCAACAAAGAAGAAAATCACCTTGGGCAGCTCAACGGGGACACATCCTCGAAGGGGAAAAACTGGTCCTACAGTGCCACGGGGTCTGTAACCTCAAACGGGGCGTTGACCATCTCAGTAGTGGTCGTGAGCTTATCTGGGGTCGGCTCGGTGGCTGCCTCCATCTTCTTGGAGCTCTCTGTCTCGTGGGGATCAGCCTAAAAACTCTATTTTCCCAGTGCTAATATTCAGGTCATCCGCCTCATAGCGAGTGATATGTACAACCACACAATCCTTGTCTACATCAGGGCTCTAATTGAAACAGAAACAAATTCTTAATTACTATCCAGCATAAGAAACACAAGTTATTTAAACCACTATGTATAGCATGGCATCGAAGCTATTAATTTTTTTCATTATTCATCACCACATACTTAGATGAAAAACCACGATCGAGATCGGCAAAGAAGAAAATCACCTTGGGCAGCTCAGCAGGGGGGGGACACATCCTCGAAGGGGGAAAACTGATCCTGCAGTGCCACGGGGGCTGTAACTTCAAACGAGGCGTTGACCATCTCAGTAGTGGCCGTGAGCGTATCTGGGGTCGCCTCGGTGGCTGCCTCCATCTTCTTGGAGCTCTCTGTCTCGTGGGGATCAGCCTCCCGTGTCTGCTCCAATATTGGCAGATCTTTGCCTGGTTCTCCTTGGTCCATCATGAAACTGACGAATACTAGGAGACCACTGAAAGGAAAACACAATCGCAATGACAATGAAACAAAAAGAGAGTAAGGATCGGTTCTTTGCTTTGCAAAAGTTCTTTTTTCTCTGAACGAAAATATACCAACATCACGGATCCGCTTACCTTCCCTTCGTTGGGAGAGAAGAACGATGGCGGAATCTGAGTGTTGCCTTTCTTGAAGACGGTGAGGGAGAAGGGATTCAGCAAAGAGTGAAATGATGGTTGCTTCGTCCGTCAAACTTAGGCTGCATGGGAGGTGGGGTTTTGTGATCTGACGGCTCGTTATTGCCGCTTCTGACCGAGGTGACTCTCACTTTGCATCTTGACTTCTAATTTGGTGGATGGCATTTGGGCCTGCACACTGCATGGCCCGCATGTTGGTGAACAAAAGTATAACGACATTCAGTAGAGGGAGACATTTTGATGACCTAGGAGGAGCCAGAAGCGATATTGTATCCACTGTACTAGTAGTAATTGTTCTTCTGGGCAGCTGTAGTGTGTCTCCACTGTACTAGTAGTAATTGTTTCTCTGGGCCCAAGACAAAACAGCCCATCCACCCTAGTAAATAGTAAAATCATTTCAAAAGTCCATATATTTACTGAATGAGAGGCGCTACCCACACCCAGCACACGACCCCCCAAAAAAACCTGGGTGTTCTTCTTCCTCCTCACTCCCACCCACCTCACGTTAGATCGCTCCACTCGTACCCCCAAATTCCTCACCTCACTCCTACAAGAAACCCCAACTCCCCTTCTTCCTCACTACTACAGAAAAACCCCAGCTCCCCTTCTTCTTCACTCGCATTACAACTAGGCTCGTCATTCGTTACTCTGCTCAAATCCATGAGCGTGACGCGACGCCCTCGAGGAAAATAGAGTCGGCTGACCCCAGCGCCAAGAAGATGAGGCTCCACTTGACGGCGGCCTTTGTTGTAGATCCCTTTTGACAGTAGCAGGGAGAAGCAGCGACCCGCCCCACGGATCCTGTGAACCCGTAGAATCTCGGGTGGACCGCATCAGCGATCTCCGGACGCCGATCCTTGGGAGATCATCTCGCTTCTCCCCACCAAGGATTGCTGCCGCTTTTAAGTCCTCTCAATTCGGTGGCTCCCTCTATGGCGCGTCGTGCCCCTTAATCTCGGCGTCGACTATCTCTCTTCAATGATTTTGAAATCCATGAGCCATCATATCCTCCCACCAAGGCTCCATTCAAAGCCTCTGCATCCCGTCATGCTACACGAGCAAGCATACCATGCCTGCCTGCAGTGGGCCTTTGGCTGAAATCCCACAATTCACAGATCTACAGCTGCTTGAGTTCTACTATTCCCCTGGAAATCACCTACCAGATACCGAACCGCGGTTTTCCTCCTCTCTCCACACCACCACCTTTGCGCTGTGCGACCTACCAGACAATCTGGTACTAAACATTCGACTCCCATTTCTGAAGAAACTTTCACTTGTGTGGGTTCGTATATCATCCACTCCAGTTGCCCTGCCCTGGAGTGCTTGGTGCTTGTTTTCATAGTTAGAATCGGTTGTCTCCAAATAAAGTCGCCTAACCTCGTAAGAATTGGAATTTGTTTTGACGGAAGGCAGCTCATCATCCAAGATGCCCCTTCACTTCAAAGGTTGATCATTGATTCTAGTTATTCACCGTTACAAATAACCGTCCTCTCTGCGCCTAAACTGGAGACCTTGGGTGTAATACATGATCTATGTGCTCATTTCAATATGGTGTTTGGCTCCACAGTTCTTTGGGTACTTTACATTATCATCTACACTTGTAACCATAAGCTGCATTTTAAATTTCCGCGCATAAGTTATATGTCATCTTGGAGTACACATTTTGTACTAATATTGTGGTCTATGCTCAATGAAGAGTTTCTCCATGGATGGCCTATCAATGGTGTTGGATTCTGTCAAGATCTTATATATCCAAATGAATAGTTTTGATCTGAACAAGATTATTGGCTTGCTGCAATGCTTTCCATGTCTGGAGAAGTTGTATATAAAGGTGATAATTTCACGCACATTGGAAGCCCGCATATAGTGTACTAGAATTAACCGTTCAGCTGTTGCTCTTTCGACACTCCTTTTTTTAAACCTTAATTGTTTTCAATCTTCATGTCTATTTAGGCAACAGGACGGGGTAAGAAAGTTATAACCAATCGGTGGATTTGTAAGCATCGGGATTTTCTCACTTCTCATAAGATTTGTAGCCAACCGTGCAACCGTGCAAACACTAGATTTGTCACATTCTTCCTGCTGAATGCGAGGTTACTATTGTCCATCAGGCTTAAGTTTATCCGCAGCATGGTTTTGACGGATGGGTATGTGAAAGAGCAAAAAAGGAGTTTCAGGTGGGCAAAAGAGCTTATGAACGTGTCGGGCTTCTATTTACAACATATTGTGGTCATAATCCAGTAAATTTTATGACCCAGGATGTTCATTCTATGGACATGACCGATCCATTTGACTATGACTGCCAAAAATAGTGCTGGAGTTAGATGTTGTTGCCCTTTTCAACCTGGGTTTTTTTGTAAACCTGATGAACAATTAACCCTCATGCTTTTGTATGCAGTTTATGGTGGAGTTAGATGTTCTTGCCCTTTTCAACTCGGTTGTGACTGTCATATTTTCTTTGAAGCAAGGCAAATGGCTTGCCAGTCGTTTAATTTAGAGTGAGATGTTGTAACAACTAACAAATCCCAACCAAGGGAAATAACATCACTCTCGTCGGCTGCTTGAGCTCACTGTGCATTGCAGAAGCCAAGTTATTAGCCCCCACCAGCACCCACAAACTTATTTCCAACTAGCACATCAAATGTGTTGTAAATTTTCATAGGAAGGGTTGCATGACCATGATAGATTTGGATTTTGATAGTTGGGACCAGTGAGGAAATAGCCTATCCAAGGTGGTGTCGACTTACTAGCCAGTCCACAAACGATTCTGCCTACCAGCTGTTGGATTGACATCCAACATCTGTCGTGTATCTTCTATCTCTTTTCTTCTTCTTCCTCCAGCCACCCAAACCAAACCAACCCGTCGGCTCCGCCTGCTCCCGCCTCCCATGGCTGGCAGCGCCTCAGCTGCCCTACCGTACGTACCCTCCAATGTTGGCCAGTCCCTCCCTCTATTCCCCCACACGTCCTGTTATTCTCCGGCGACGTCAGCCCCAACACGCACCCGCACCCGAACCACTCAACCCTCTACGCACCCGCAAAGATGAAAACCAAGCTTTAGCATGATCTCTAAGCGAAAAAGGAAATAGCTTCAATTTAACAATATCATTGTCCACATCTTTCTTCTTTTGCGTATCACACAAATCAACGAAGCTATTTAGATGGGTAGCGGCACCTTCACTAGGAAGGCCGGCGAATTGATCTTTCATGACAAGATTCAATAAAGCAGTAATGATTTCACAAGATCCAGTATCGGTAAGAGGAGCAATCGGAGTGCTAAGAAAATCATTGTTGTTGGTATTGGTAAAGTCACACAATTTAGTATTATCCTGAGCCATCGTGACAAGCAAGCAATCTAACACACGAGCAAACAAGAAACAAGCGAAAAAGAGGTGAACGGAAAAGAGAGGGCGAATAAAACGGCAAGGGTGAAGTGGGGGAGAGGAAAACGAGAGGCAAATGGAAAATAATGTAATACGGGAGATAAGGGTTTGCGATGGGTACTTGGTATGTTGACTTTTGCGTAGACTCCCCGCTAACGGTGCCAGAAATCCTTCTTGCTACCTCTTGAGCACTGTGTTGGTTTTCCCTTGAAGAGGAAAGGGTGATGCAGTAAAGCATCGTAAGTATTTCCCTCGGTTTTTGAGAACCAAGGTATCAATCCAGTAGGAGACCACGCGCGAGTCCCTCGCACCTACACAAACAAATAAATCCTCGGAACCAACGCGATAAGGGGTTGTCAATCCCTACACGGTCACTTACGAGAGTGAGATCTGATAGATATGATAAGATAATATTTTTGGTATTTTTATGATAAAGACGCAAAGTAAAGAAAGCAAAATAAAGACGGCAATAAAAATAACTAAGTGTTGGAAGATTAATATGATGGAAAATAGACCCGGGGGCCATAGGTTTCACTAGTGGCTTCTCTCGAGAGCATAAGTATTACGGTGGGTGAACAAATTACTGTTGAGCAATTGATAGAATTGAGCATAGTTATGAGAATATCTAGGTATGATCATGTATATAGGCATCATGTCCGAGACAAGTAGACCGACTCACCGCATCTACTACTATTACTCCACACATCGACCGCTATCCGGCATGCATCTAGAGTATTAAGTTCATAAGAACAGAGTAACGCTTTAAGTAAGATGACATGATGTAGAGGGATAAACTCATGCAATATGATATAAACCCCATCTTGTTATCCTCGATGGCAACAATACAATATGTGCCTTGTTGCCCCTGCTGTCACTGGGAAAGGACACACATAAGATTAAACCCAAAGCTAAGCAATTATCCCATTGCAAGAAAGATCAATCTAGTAGGCCAAACCAAACTGATAATTCGAAGAGACTAGCAAAGATAACCAATCATACATAAAAGAATTCAGAGGAGATTCAATTATTGTTCATAGATAAACTTGATCATAAACCCACAATTCATCGGTCTCAACAAACACACATAAAGAAGATTACATCGAATAGATCTCCACAAGAGAGGGGGGGGACATTGTATTGAGCTCCAAAAAGAGAGAAGAAGCCATCTAGCTAATAACTGTGGACCCGAAGGTCTGAGGTAAACTACTCACACATCATCGGAGAGGCTATGGTGTTGATGTAGAAGCCCTCCGTGATCGATGCCCCCTCGTGAGCTCGGAAAAAGGCGCCAAGATGGGATCTCATGGGTACAGAAGGTTGCAGCGGTGGAATTAGGTTTTTGGCTCCGTATCTGGTAGTTTGGGGGTACGTAGGTATATATAGGAGGAAGAAGTATGTCGGTGGAGCAACATGGGGCCCACGAGGGTGGAGGGCGCGCCTGGGGGGTAGGCGCGCCCCCTACCTCGTACCCTCCTGGTTGATGGCTTGACGTAGGGTCCAAGTCCTCTGGATCACGTTCGTTCCGAAAATCACGTTCCCGAAGGTTTCATTCCGTTTGGACTCCGTTTGATATTCTTTTTCTGCGAAAATCTGAAATAGACAAAAAAACAGCAATTCTGGGCTGGGCCTCCGGTTAATAGGTTAGTCCTAAAAATTATATAAAAGTGTATAATAAAGCCCATTAATGTCCAAAACAGAATATAATATAGCATGGAACAATAAAAAATTATAGATATGTCGGAGACGTATCAAGCATCCCCAAGCTTAATTCATGCTCGTCCTTGAGTAGGTAAATGATAAAAACATAATTTTTGATGTGGAATGCTACTTGGCATAATTTCAATGTAATTCTCTTAATTGTGGTATGAATGTTCAGATCCGAAAGATTCAAGATAAAAGTTTAATATTGACATAAAAGTAATAATATTTCAAGCATACTAACTATCCTCTCAAAATAACATGGCCAAAGAAAGATCATCCCTACAAAATCATATAGTTTAGTCATGCTCCATTTTCGTCACACAAGAATGCTCTCATCATGCACAACCCCGATGACAAGCCAAGCAATTGTTTCATACTTTAGTAATCTCAAACTTTTTCAACATTCACGCAATACATGAGCGTGAGCCATGGATATAGCACTATGGTGGAATAGAATATAATGATGGGGGCTATATCGATAAGTCAAAAAAGGAGAAAGTATCACATCAACGCGGCTAATCAATGAGCTATGGAGATGCCCATCGATTGATGTTAATTCAAGGAGTAGGGATTGCCATGCAACGGATGCACTAGAGCTATAAATGCATGAAAGCTCAACAAAAGACACTAAGTGGGTGTGCATCCAACTTGCTTGCTCACGAAGACCTAGGGCATTTGAGGAAGCCCATTGTTGGAATATACAAGACAAGTTCTATAATGAAAAATTCCCACTAGTAAATGAAAGTGACAAAACAAGAGACTCTCTATCATGAAGATCATGGTGCTACTTTGAAGCACTAGTGTGGAAAAAGGATAGTAGAATTGTCCCTTTTTTTGGGCCTTCTCCTTTTTCTTTTAGGCCTTTCTCTTTTTCTAGGACAATGCTCTATGAATGATGATCATCACACTTCTATTTATTTACAACTCAATGATTACAACTCGATACTAGAACATAGTATGACTCTATATGAATGCCTCCGGAGGTATACCGGGATAGCAACGACTCAAGAGTGACATGTATGAAAAATTATGAATGGTGGCTTTGCCACAAATACGATGTCAACTACATGATCATGCGAAGCAATATGACAATGATGAACGTGTCATGAAAAACGGAACGGTGGAAAGTTGCATGGCAATGTATCTCAGAATGGCTATGGAAATGCTATAGTAGGTAGGTATGGTGGCTGTTTTGAGGAAGATATAAGGAGGTTTATGTGTGAAAGAGTGTATCATATCACGGGGTTTGGATGCACCGGCGAAGTTTGCACAAACTCTCAATGTGAGAAAGGGCAATGCACGGTACCGAAGAGGCTATCAATGATGGAAGGGTAAGAGTGCGTATAATCCATGGACTCAACATTAGTCATAAAGAACTCACATACATATTGCAAAAATCTACAAGTCATCAAAAACCAAGCACTACGCGCATGCTCCTAGGAGGATAGATTGGTAGGAAAATACCATCGCTCGTCCCCGACCACCACTCATAAGGAGGACAATCAAAGAACACCTCATGTTTCAAATTTGTTACATAATGTTTACCATACGTGCATGCTACGGGACTTGCAAATTTCAGCACAAGTATTTCTCAAATTCACAACTACTCAACTAGCACAACTTTTAATATCACTACCTGCATATCTCAAAACAATCATCAAGCATCAAACTTCTCTTAGCATTCAGCACACTCATAAGAAAGTTTTTACTAGTCTTTGAATACCTAACATATTAGGATTAATTTCCCAATTTAAGAAAATTACCACGCTGTTTAATATTCTCAAAATAATATAAGTGAAGCATGAGAGAATAATAGTTTCTATAAAACAAATCCACCGCCGTGCTCTAAAAGATATAAGTGAAGCACTAGAGCAAAAACTATATAGCTCAAAAGATATAAGTGAAGCACATAGAGTATTCTAATGAATTCTGAATCATATGTGACTCTCTCAAAAGGTGTGTATAGCAAGGATGATTGTGGCGACCTAACAAATAAATACTCAAATAATACAAGACGCTCCAAGCAAAACACATATCATATGACGAATAAAAATATAACTCCAAGTAAAGTTACCGATGGAACTAGACGAAAGAGGGGATGCCTTCCGGGGCATCCCCAAGCTTTGGCTTTCAGGTGTCCTTAGATTATCTTGGGGTGCCATGGGAATCCCCAATCTTAGGCTCTTGCCACTCCTTGTTCCATAATTCATCAAATCTTTCACCCAAAACTTGAAAACTTCACAACATAAAACTCAGCAGAAAATCTCGTGAGCTCCATTAGCGAAACAAAACAAAAGACCACTTCAAGGTACTGTAATGAACTCATTATTTATTTATATTGGTGTTAAACCTAATGCATCCCAACTTCTATATGGTTTATAAACTATTTTACTAGCCATAGATTCATCAAAATAAGCAAACAACACACGAAAAACAGAATCTGTCAAAAACAGAACAGTCTGTAGTAATCTGTAACTAACGCAAACTTCTGGAAATCCAAAAAAAATCTACCAAAATAGGAGGACCTAGAAAATTTGTTTATTGATCAGCATCAATTGGAATCAATATGTTATCACTTTCTGGTGATTTTTAACAATTATTTTCGTGAACAGAAAGTTTCTGGAATTTACAGCAAGATCAAATAACTATCATCCAAGAAGATCCTATAGGTTAAACTTGGCACAAACACTAATTAAAACATAAAAATACATCTAACCAGAGGCTAGATCAAATATTTATTCCTAAACAGAAACAAAAAGCAAAAAACTAAAAATAAAATTGGGTTGCCTCCCAACAAGCGCTATCGTTTAACGCCCCTAGCTAGGCATAATAGCAAGGAAAGATCTAGGTATTGCCATCTTTGGTAGGCAATCCATAAGCGGCTCTCATAATAGATTCATAAGGTACTTTTATTTTCTTTCTTGGAAAGTGTTCCATGCCTTTCTTTAACGGAAATTGAAATCTAATATTTCCTTCCTTCATATCAATAATTGCACCAATCGTTCTAAGGAAAGGTCTACCAAGAATAATAGGACATGAAGGATTGCAATCTATGTCAAGAACAATAAATCTACGGGCACATAGTTCCTATTTGCAACAATAAGAACATCATTAATTCTGCCCATAGGTTTCTTAATGGTGGAATCCACAAGGTGCAAGTTTAAAGAGCAATCATCAAATTCATGGAAACCTAGCAAATCGCATAAAGTTTTTGGAATCGTGGAAACACTAGCACCCAAATCACACAAAGCATAGCATTCATGATCTTTAATTTTAATTTTAATAGTAGGTTCCCACTCATCATAAAGTTTTCTAGGATAGAAACTTCCAACTCAAGTTTTTCTTCATAAGATTGCATCAAAGCATCAACGATATGTTTGGTAAAGGCTTTATTTTGACTATAAGCATGTGGAGAATTTAGCACGGATTGCAACAAGGAAATACAATCTGTCAAAGAGAAATTATCATAATTAAATTCCTTGAAATCCAAAATAGTGGGTTCATTAATATCTAGAGTTTTGATCTCTTCATTCCCACTTTCATCAATTTTAGCATCAAGATCTAAAAACTCCGAATTTTTGGAATGCCTTCTAGGTAAAGGTGGATCATATTCAGTCTCATCATTATTAAGATTCATATTGCAAAACAAAGATTTAATAGGAGACACATCAATAACTTTTAGATCTTCAGCTTTATTTTCATAGAAATTAGAAGAACACGCTTTCACAAAGCAATCTTTCTTAGCACGCATCCTAGCGGTTCTTTCTTTGCACTCATCAATGGAAATCATCATAGCTTTGAGAGACTCATTGATATCATGCTTAGGAGGAATAGATCTAAGTTTCAAAGAATCAACATCAAGAGAAATTCTATCAATGTTCCTAGCCGATCCATCAATCTTAGGCAACTTTTCTTCAAGCAAAGCATTGAAATTCTTTTGCGAATTCATAAATTCTTTAACACTAGTCTCAAATTCAGAAGGTATCTTATTAAAATTTCCATAAGAATTGTTGTAGGAATTACCATAATTATTAGAGGAATTACTAGGATACGGCCTAGGATTAAAGTTCCCTCTATACGCGTTGTTACAAAAATTATTCCTACCAACAAAATTCACATCCATAGATTCATTATTATTCTCAACCAAAGTAGATAAAGGCATATCATTAGGATCAGAAGAAACACTCTTATTAGCAAATAATTTCATAAGTTCATCCATCTTTCCACTCAAAACATTAATTTCTTCTATTGCATGCACTTTTTTATTAGTGGATCTTTCGGTGTGCCATTGAGAATAATTAACCATAATATTATCTAGGAGTTTAGTAGCTTCTCCTAAAGTGATTTCCATAAAAGTTCCTCCTACGCCCGAATCTAAAAGATTTCTAGAAGCAAAATTCAATCCGGCATAAAAGTTTTGTATAATCATCCACAAATTCAAACCATGTGTAGGGCAATTACGTATCATTAATTTCATCCTCTCCCAAGCTTGTGCAACATGTTCATGATCAAGTTGCTTAAAATACATAATATCGTTTCTAAGAGAGATGACTTTAGCGGGAGAATAATACTTAGAGATAAAAGCATCTTTGCACTTATTCCAAGAATCAATACTATTTTTAGGCAAAGATGAAAACCAAGCTTTAGCACGATCTCTAAGCGAAAAAAGGAAATAGCTTCAATTTAACAATATCATTGTCCACATCTTTATTCTTTTGCATATCACACAAATCAATGAAACTATTTAGATGGGTAGCGGCATCTAAGGCCGGCGAATTGATCTTTCATGACAAGATTCAATAAAGCATTATTGATATCACAAGATTCAGTATCGGCAAGAGGAGAAATCGGAGTGCTAAGAAAATCATTGTTGTTGGTATTGGTAAAGTCACACAATTTAGTATTATCTTGAGCCATCGTGACAAGCAAGCAATCCAACACACGAGCAAACAAGAAACAAGCGAAAAAGAGGCGAACGAAAAAGAGAGGGCGAATAAAACGGCAAGGCTGAAGTGGGGGAGAGGAAACGAGAGGTAAATGGCAAATAATGTAATACGGGAGATAAGGGTTTGTGATGGGTACTTGGTATGTTGACTTTTGCGTAGACTCCCCGGCAACGGCGCCAGAAATCCTTCTTGCTACCTCTTGAGCGCTGTGTTGGTTTCCCTTGAAGAGGAAAGGGTGATGCAGTAAAGCATCGTAAGTATTTCCCTCGGTTTTTGAGAACCAAGGTATCAATCCAGTAGGAGACCACGCACGAGTCCCTCGCACCTACACAAACAAATAAATCCTCGCAACCAACGCGATAAGGGGTTGTCAATCCCTACACGGTCACTTACGAGAGTGAGATCTGATAGATATGATAAGATAATATTTTTGGTATTTTTATGATAAAAATGCAAAGTAAAGAAAGCAAAATAAAGACGGCTATAAAAATAACTAAGTGTTGGAAGATTAATATGATGGAAAATAGACCCGGGGGCCATAGGTTTCACTAGTGGCTTCTCTCGAGAGCATAAGTATTACGGTGGGTGAACAAATTACTGTTGAGCAATTGATAGAATTGAGCATAGTTATGAGAATATCTAGGAATGATCATGTATATAGGCATCACGTCCGAGACAAGTAGACCGACTCCTGCCTGCATCTACTACTATTACTCCACACATCGACCGCTATCCAGCATGCATCTAGAGTATTAAGTTCATAAGAACAAAGTAACGCCTTAAGTAAGGTGACATGATGTAGAGGGATAAACTCATGCAATATGATATAAACCCCATCTTGTTATCCTCAATGCCAACAATAAAATAAGTGCCTTGCTGCCCCTACTGTCACTGGGAAAGGACACCGCAAGATTGAACCCAAAGCTAAGCACTTCTCCCATTGCAAGAAATATCAATCTAGTAGGCCAAACCAAACTGATAATTCGAAGAGACTTGCAAAGATAACCAATCGTACATAAAAGAATTCAGAGGAGATTCAAATATTGTTCATAGATAAACTTGATCATAAACCCAAAATTCATCGATCTCAACAAACACATCACAAAAGAAGATTACATCGAATAGATCTCCACAAGAGAGGGGGAGAACATTGTATTGAGATCCAAAAAGATAGAAGAAGCCATCTAGCTAATAACTATGGACCCGAGGTCTGAGGTAAACTACTCACACATCATAGGAGAGGCTATGGTGTTGATGTAGAAGCCCTCCGTGATCGATGCCCCCTCCGGCGGAGCTCCGGAAAAGGCCCCAAGATGGGATATCACGGGTACAGAAGGTTGCGGTGGTGGAATTATGTTTTTGGCTCCGTATCTGGTAGTTTGGGGGTACGTAGGTATATATAGGAGGAAGAAGTACGTCGGTGGAGCAACGTGGGGCCCACGAGGGTGGAGGGCGCGCCTGGGGGGTAGGCGCGCCCCTACCTCGTTCCCTCTGGTTGATGTCTTGACGTAGGGTCCAAGTCCTCTGGATCACGTTCGTTCGAAAATCACGTTCGAAGGTTTCATTCCGTTTGGTCTCCGTTTGATATTCTTTTTTGCGAAACTCTGAAATAGGCAAAAAACATCAATTACAGGCTGGGCCTCCGATTAATAGGTTAGTCCCAAAATAATATAAAAGTGTATAATAAAGCCCATTAATGTCCAAAACAGAATATAATATAGCATGGAATAATAAAATTATAGATACGTTGAGACGTATCAACATCTTGAGGTTGTGGCCCGGCCCAAATTGTGGTTTTATTTATGTTTACCACATCATGAGCTTGTGTTTTTTTCTTGCTGAAAATGGCTACCCCAGTTATATTTTTTTAAAAGAAATACCCAAACGAGGCCTACTTGCTTTATCAGCCTGTTGGGTTGCAAATCTTTCAAGACGAGGATAGTATCATTGGGTTTGCCCAGAAATGGGTTGTACATTTTTAAAACACGTCAAACCGGGAATTAGTTTCAAGTTTTTTTCATTAGAAGATTTGAAATTCCATTGATTTTATGCGTGGACAATTATTTGGATTTTATATTTATATAAATTAATTTTCAAAATAGTTTGAATGTGAATCGATATTTCGGGATTAAAAATAGTTGAACGCACCGAATATGCAAAAAGTTCGTATACTTTTTAACCGTGGCCACAATATGGGGTGTAATGGTAACAAAAAGAAGATGGGATCCAAAAAAATTCTTAAGAATTAGCAAATGGGATGTACATTATTAGAAATAATGCACACGAGAGTAGTGACTGTTGGATGTCCATCCAACGGCTGTCGTGCTTCTTAGATCTCTGATTTTCTTGCTCCAGCCGTTCAAACAAGCACCGGCGGGACTGCCTGCTCCCTCCTCCCGCGGCCGCCTATGCTGCCGCGCAGGCCTCACCGCCCCATCGTACTCCTGTCACTGGCCTAGCCATCCCTCTACTCACCCACACCTGCTGTTATTCTCCGGCTATGGCAGACGAACCAGTAAACCCCCGTACAGTCGTACTCCCCTCCGCGTGGGAAACAACTGCCGAGTGTTCCCTGCCTCCGCGTCGTTCCCTTCCTAGGCCTTGCCATCGTCCACCGCCTTGGTGTTCTCGGCGCGGCCTGGTCAACGTGGTCAATGAACGACATCCATCGGACGTGGATCAGACGTGGAGAGGTCGATACCGGGTCCACGGCCGACATGCATCTGAAGTGGACTGTACGTGGAGAGGCTGACAGCTGGGTCCATGGCCGCATGCAAGGAAATGTCTCCTTATTACGCGCAAAATAATGATTCCTCCACCTGACATCTGGGACCCATCAAAAGGGCCTCTGTATTTCGCAAAAAAACGTTACCGCCGCTGACAGCTTGGACCCACAAGCTATATCTTCGCACGCAAGGAAGTGCCTCCTTATTACGCACAAAAAATGAATACTCCCCTTGCTAGCTGGGACCCAGTATAGTGGCAGGCTGACTTATCGGCCTACTAAGTTAACGGGGACGGAGGGCTTTGTCAACTTAGTCAATATGCATGATTCTAGCTCCAGTGACCGTACGATGTCCATCCAACGGCCGTAGTGCTTCTTCAACCTCTGATCTTGTTTCTCCAGCCGCCCAAAGCAGCGTCGGTCGTGCCGCATGCTCCTGCCTCCCGTGGTCGGCTGTGCTGCCATGGAGGCCTCACCGCCCCCTACTATTCCCACCGCTGGCCAGGCCCTGCGGCGACGGCAGCCTCACTCTGCAGCCGAACCAGTGAACCCTCGTACTCCTCTCCACGCGGGCTTCCACTGCCGCGTCTTTCCCGGCTCCGCGTCATCCCCTTCCTAGGCCTTGTCGTCGTCCACCGCCCTGGTGCTCTCAGCACGGCGTGGTCAACGTGGTCAAGGAACGGCTTCCATCGGATGTGGACTGTATGTGGAGAGGCTGACAGCTGGGTCCATGGCCGCAGCAAGGAAGTGCCTCCTTATTACGCGCAAAATAATTATTCCTCCACCTGACAGCGGGGACCCACTGGACGGGCCACCGTATTTCATGAAAAAAACATTTCCCCATGACAGTTGGGACCCACCAACTACATCTTCGCACGCAAGGAAGTGCGTCCGGGCAAAAAAACGATTTGCCCCCCTTATTGTTGGGACCCACCAGCTATATCTTCGCAGGCAAGGAAGTGTCTGACAGTCGGGACCCACCTAGTCGAAGCGTACGTAGCGTTGTCATTCTGGTCGCGAACGTGTACGTACATACTGGTCGATGTAGAGGCGCGCACGTGTCATAGTAGAGGCGCGCACGTAGCTTGTACACATACATACAGCGGCTAGTGTGCAAGAAAGAAAATATGGCCATGTACGTACATACGGGCAGGGTCTCGAACGCCTACTCGCGCATACGTACGGCCAGGGCTCGTGTACATGGCTGGGTCGGAACGGACAAACAACATCGTCGTCGTGTTCATGGGGAGCCAACCGGCTGGGTCGGAACGGAATGCTTCGTCATGTTCATCGGGAGGGCTTGGACGGAACAGCCGATGGAAGCGACGCCTGGCGTGCCGCAGAATGGAGGAAATGGCCTTGTGTTCGACCGACCACGTTCGAAACGGGATCCTGTTCATCGGGAGGGGTCTGGCGTACCGTAAAATGGAGGAAACGGACCTCCTACGGTCGAAACGGGGTTCCTCTTGATCGGGAGGGGTGTGGCGTACCGCAAAAAAGAGGAAACGGACTTGTGTTGGAGCGCTACGGTCGAAACGGGGTCCTGTTCATCGGGAGGGGTGCGGCGTACCACAAAACGGACTCCACGGGATACTGTTCATCTCCACCGTCGACCCCCTCCAGCCTCCATGGGCTACTATTCATCCATCGTCGACCTCCACCAGCCTCCACCTGCGACTGTTCATACACGGGCTCCTGTTCATCCAGCCTCCACTGCGCGCTACTCCACCGGCTACTGTTCAACCAACCCTCTCCACGGGCTCCTGTTCAACCACCCCTCCACGGGCTACTGTTCATCCAGCCCTCCACCGTCTCATCGCTCATCCCCGCCTCCACGGGTGGTCCTGTTCATCCAGCCCTCCACGGGTCCTGTTCATCCAGCCCCAACCGGCTCGAACGATCGGGGTCCTGTTCATCCACCCCCACCGAACTGTTCATCCAAATCCCCAAAGAACGCTCACCGTTCATCCAGAGGCAACGCCACGGGTCATGTTCATCCACCCCACCGGAATTGTTCATCCAACCCCCCAAAGAACACTCACTTTGTTCATCCAGAGGCATCATCGATCGGCTTCAGATTAGCGGCGATGGCGAAGGAATCGCTCGATCCGGTTCAGTTAACAGCCATCGATCTATCGCTCGGGTTTAGTAACGCGTAGCCTGTAGTGCAATCGCTCGGGTTCAGTTAGAGCCCAACGCCTCGCTCGGGTTCAGTTAGAGCCCAACGCCTCGCACACACATGCGTACGTATGAGAGAAACGCGCATCGCTCGGCCCACGACCACCTACCGTAATCGGGGACTCCTCGATATTTTCCGCGCCCTCGCTTCTACCATGGTTTTTTCCGTCATGGACGGCCCAAAGAATGTCATGCAGCTGCGTCTCCGGCCCGCCCAGGACGAAAAGCCCATTTTCTGTCATGATTTTTTGTCATAGAAGTAGGACCCCACCACATCTATGATGATACCTGGTTTTGTTACAATTATCGTCATAGAAGTTTCATAAGTATGACAGAAAAAAATTGTTCGGCCCAAAAAGTCACGGATGTGTCTTTTTTTTGTAGTGATACTGGCTATCCAGAGAAACGGCCTCCCCCTGCCCCCCCCCCCCCCTCGACGACCACCATTAGCACCATTGGTGTTTGGCGCCTTTCCTGCTGAGGCATGGATAGGGATGGCGGCTTGCGGGGTGGCGCCTTTGTTGGGGCAAGCACCAGAGGGGAAGCGAGGGCCACCCCAATAAGCCGGGTTGGAAGAGGAATTCTTGATGTAGACCTCTGCAATGCAGCGAGGTTTGACACATTGCTCCATCCCAAGGAGACGAGCATAGAGATCACATGAGGTGATCGAGGTATCACGCCCATGAACAACCTCAGCGAGCATGCCATACTCATTGTCAAGGCCGTTAAGAATGAATGAAGTGGATTTCTTTTCGCCGAGGGGTCGAACAATGGAGGTGAGTATGTCAGCGAGGAACTTGATCTCGCTGAAGAAGAAAGAGGCAGAAAGATCATGCTTCTTAATGTCTTGGAGTTTTATTTTGCGAAGTCTTCATGTCTTGGAGTTGCTGACACATTGCCATAGATCGCTCCATGGACTGAGACGCAAAGCTCCCCTCGAGAACAGACCACACCTCCTGGGACGTGGCGGCGAGTAGGACCATTCTAGACACCCTTCGATGAGAGACAACCGGATGGTGGAAGGATCTCTTGATCCCGAGCAATCTAGACGCGGTACGTCAGATTGAGAACTGCAACACGAGCACGGGCAGCTGTAGACTACGGGAGAAATTGTGTGGGACACAACAGGCTCACATCGACAAAACCCTCGAGGTAGTGGCTGCGAAGAAGAGGCGGGAGTTGCGCGTGCCAGTAGAGATACTTGTCAGCGGAGAGCTTGATGGTGAAGAGGTGGGCAAAGTGGAAGGGCACATGTAGCAGCGCATCTGCCGCCACTAGTTCGACGGCGTCGGAGAGGGCAGGGGCTATCATGGAGCCTTGCACGATCCGCGTGGTGGCAAGGAGCAATCCGTGGTTGATGAAGTTCGTCGTACCCAGCGGGTTGGAGAACATGGGACCAACAACAAGGGTGCCGATGGTGATGGCGGCAGCGTCACGACAACATTAGATGTGGACCCATCCGCATGGAGAGTGGAGCGGGTCGACGGTAGGTCCAAGGTGACGCAGGAGCTTGACGCTTTGGTGGACAACATCGCAGATGAGAAAAGAGAGATGGTGGCGGGGATGGAAGATGTGGGAGATTGACCTATTTTGATACATATTAGACGTAGGTTTTTGAGGGGGGTTGCTGAACCCTTTAGGGGTGGTGTGTCATGTACTTCCTTCGTTTTTATTTACTCTGCATATTAGATTTGTCTAAAGTCAAACTTCATAAAGTTTGACCAATTTATAGAAAACAATATACCATAGCAGATGTGTATGATGTGAAAGTACATTCAACAATGAATCTAATGATATTAATTTGTTATTGTATATGTTAATATTTTTATTTATAAAATTTGTCAAAGTTTGCAAAGCTTGACTTTGACAAAAGCTAATACACAAACTAAATAAAAATGAGGGAGTATTATATAGGGTGAAACCATGTACAAATACAAGGTATATACCAGTAAACTAATACAAATAAAAAGTCTAACCGACCATTAGGAAAAACGTGTTTTGGCTAAGCCATTCGACCGGTTTGGGGAAATAATGCCAGGTGGAAAAGTGTGACGCCGCATGTAACTGACGGCAGGGACCCACACTTGATAGATCACTGAATGAGGTGAAAACTGGCAAAAATGTTGCTAGCCGAGGTAAAATCTGATAAGATTCTTGCTAAATAGGGTAATCCGGATTAAAAACTGCTAAATATGATAATTTGCATCAAACACGAGTTAAAAAAAATAAATTCACTCTTGCTACACGCTCAAATCCTCTCAGTAGAGGAGTCTAACATGACTGTATATGGGCGAATCGACTTTATTTTAGGGGAAGTACATGCAGTCGTCCGCGGAAGCAGGTATGTTCTCGTATTGAAAACTAAGGGAGGATCGCAGAATTATACCTAACCAATTAACAAATAATCGCTTGCACAGACATATGCTTTCAGCATTCTTTCAAGTGATCCATGCGGTACTCCATGTGTTATGCATTGTTAAGTAGCCATTCCACAGTTATAAAATCAGCGTGCTGCAGTCCTCGAAGGTCGTAAATGGATCAACAAGGGACAATTGCAAGTGTTCGTTGAGCGCAAACGGATACTTTACTCAGCAATCGTACCGTCTAGCTGACATGCGACCTTAGTATAAGTTTGAAAGAATCCTACTGAAGTGGTGAGCTACAGCTCATTAATTCCACCCAACTTCTAGCTAGTGAAACTACAACGTTGGCATGCATGACGGCATATGTTCCAACGTTGCTGTGGGAATCTTGTTTTTCTAGAAAAGGAGAAAGACTCCCTGCCTCTGCATCTGGACGATGCATGCAGTCACTTTATTAATTATTCATAAAAAACCGTACAAAGAATATAACAGTAAGTCTGAAGCCACCGTCCAGGCAACATCTGTCGCTACTCCTATCAAGTTGATGAAGGGATGCTGATAGTCCGTGCTTAATACCACAGACCTCGCAGTCAAGCCTAACATCTAAGACCTGAGGACCTAACCAAGCCAGTTGCCGGGTATGGGGCACACACCGGTCCGGCGCGCTCTCAGAGGCCGCCGCCGCCAACTGCCACCACTCCATGTTCAGAGTTGTACTGACACATCATCCTTGCCCGGTTTTGCTGCCGTTGACACCACCACGACGCCTAATGTCACCACCTCCCTGCGCACGAACTGCTTAGCACGTCGTGGTCGCCGCCGGTACACCTCGGCACCATGCCGCCAAGTACCACCAGCCGACACAACTTGAAGTCTCTGAAAGATCTGTCGTCCGTAGCACCTGCCGACCAGGCATGACAGAGCGTAGCACCTGCTGGCCAGGCATGGCTTGACATCTCCACCGAAGCTCCATGCAAGACAAAACCGCTCCACCTCATACCTCTGACTTCCAGCGCTGCTCCACAAACGATGCTCCCAAGAAAGAAATGACACCGCAGTGTCGCCATCGTCCGATCTGGAAAACCAGATCATAGGGTTTCCGAGCGGCCGAGTGGGTCGGCGATGAGTTACAGAACGATGCCTTCATCAAGGTAACGACGCAGAACGCCGCCATCGGCTCGGTTTTCACCGGCAACTATGTCTCCCCGGCTCACAGCCGGGACTAGATTACAGATCTCGAGATCCGATCATCCAGTCTCAGGTCGACCACCTCCGACGTAGGAGATGACCACCACCGCCATAATCCTCGTGATGCGACGCAGACCCGGAGTGCTTCAGCGAGCCGTCGCCGAATCCGATGAGATGCAGCAGGTTGAGGACGTAACGGCAACCGCCCACCTAGACCCGAAGGTCCTAGATCAAGCCCGGGACGCACCCCGGCCGCTGCTGTCGCCATCTCGTACTACTCCCGCCGACTGCAGCCAAGCCCCCCGCTGCGCCCCGGCCGTCACTGCCCGCCATCCTCGTCGGGAGGGAGATCCAAATCAGGCCGCCGCCGCCTCAGATCTCGGGACGCCAGAGGAGGTCCGCCACCGCCGGACCACGGGGCCTTCGCCCAGGGACGTTGCCAGCAGCGGAGGAGGGCCAGGGGTGCACGGGGAGTCGAGGGGAGGTCGGGAGGTGGCCGCCCGGTGCGGCCCGGCGGCGGCCGCACGGGGTCGGGAGGAGGAGTCGGGAGAGAGGAGTCGGGCAGGCTAAAAAAATACATAAATAGTTGTTTAAAAAACATATGAAACTAATGAAAAGAATATGAAACTAATCTGTGTTCAAGTAATTATGACAATATGTTCGCTAATCTTTTTCTAGCGTACGTCTGAAATTTTCAAGTCCAAAAGATCAACTAAGATAGGAGTAGCTGGTATACAAACATTTCATTGTGATGTACCATGAAATATTCATCATAAATCAATAGTGGAAAAAAAAAACAAGGAATTTGGAGTGAGTAACACATGATGAACCAGACAATACGTTCCCCAAAAGATTTCGCAACATTTGTCTCTAGCCACTCGTAAAGGCTCGGTTGTCCATATCCCATCACCCCTTTTCCCACGCTCCAAGCAATTACATTCCGGCCGTAACCTTTAGCGCCGAGGTGCATTTGCTCAAAGGCAAAAGAGGACTTTGGTCAGTAGTTGTGGCCACGGCATGATACAAAATGACAGCCTACAGTCTGTACTTTCGCTGCATTTGTTTATGGACATGCATCTAGGGCACCAACCTGTGTGTTTTCTGGGATGAGCTACTTACTGGTCCTCATATTGTTTTAGTGACAGGGATAAGATGGACAACCTAGGGGGTAGAGAAGGTCAACCGTGTGACGTGGTGGGGAATCGTTAACACAGGATGCTGTCAGGATTAGGTGTCAGCTAATTATCTGAGCCTCCTTTGGACAGGCTTGGGCCACTTGACGCTAAACAACGTTTTCAGTAGAATTCCGACTTTGTCGGCATGGTAGTGCTGCCTAAACATATATGGTGGTAACGATGCCATATACCAACTCAACTCTTGCGTATTAATTGATACTCGAACACGATATCATTTAGAAAGTGTGCATTGATCGAACATAAAGATCCTTTTTATGAAGGGATGAGCCACTGCAAAGAAGGGATGAGCATGCAACGAAGCCATTAAACCTCACACACAAGAGCCTCTAAAAAATGTCTAGTTTCAGCATTCTTAGAAGCACCTTCTATCTAAAAATGGAAAAGGAAGGGCAAGACTCACTTAGTGCTTGTAGTCACAATCAGTGGTGGAGCTTCCTGGGGCCAAAGGGGGCCATTGCTCCCCCTACTTTATGAAAACTTTTAAGTGTGTCCCTAATTATTAGGCTTGAATATTAAAGATTTCTCAGAGTTCATGCATAACTTATGTTCTTCGCACCCTCAACTCTGATTAGCCTCCTCAACAATCTTCATCAAGCTCCACCACTGCTTATTTGTGTATGTGCATTATTATCTATTTTACCAAGAAGGCTAACTTGTGCAAAAGAACACATTCAGCAACCCAAAACTGATCCTTGAGAATTATTTGCCCTAGTTTTGGATATTCCTGCGGTATAGGATAAACTAAAATAAAGTGCAGGAGTTAGGTAGCATGTGGACATCAAATGCATAGTGAATCTGTATTTCTTTCCTTTGCAAATAAGCAATATGATCTCAATGACACATAGATCAAGCGCTCTTAATTATAGAAGCATAATTATTATCAACATGCGTACATGTTTGGGTATATGAGCAACACCGACAACTATGCCCACATGTGTATAGGGATTCCAAATGTAGTAGAGGACAAACATTCCAGTGCTACCATAAGTAAAATAGCACGTACCTTGATGCACCAAGACTACTAACTCTTACTGGTTAATATATTTTCTAGATGGCCGGGTTCTGCGCTGGATGTGGGGAAGCCGATCGAGGGATGGAGCTGTGGCGAATCTGTAATCTAATATACCGTGTGGCTAACTCTGTGATACACAAGAATGCAAGTTTCTTTTTTTAGGATTCATTCCTGTTAGAAGGGAGAGAGGGATATGGTGAAATAGTTTGATGTATTGCTTGAGCCTCGTGAGCATATATATAGGAGTACATGATCTACTTGGAGTACAAGGCAAGCCAGAATATTTTCTAGTCCAACCTATATTTTCTAATACAATCACGTTACTCAACATCCCCCCACAGTCACAACGGTAGCGACGCAGACGGTGAGACTGGAGAAGAATCCGAAGGGAAGCCGACGGACACCCCCCACAGTCGTAACGGTCGATGCATCACGGAGTCGTGGCTAGAGTGAAAACCAACGAGGTTGCTCAAGCAAGGCGGTAGCCCTTTGTGCCGTTTGTCGATGTAGCCGAGAGCGTGGGTTGTGGAGCCGTGGTCGAGGTAGCCGTGCGAAGAATGCCGTGGTCGATGTCGAGTCGGGGTAGTCGGTGTCGAGGAAGTCGCCACAGGCCGCTGAGCGCAAGAGGGCGCCCGAGTTAGCATGGGCGCATGGTGTCAAAGTAGGGTTCCGCCGGAAGAAAATGTTGTTGACGACAGCGTCGCGCGGGTTTGCCAAGCCCGGGACACATCGTGGGACGAAGGCACGCACCGGTGTTGCCTGCACCGGGCATGCGAGACGGACGAAGATGAAGTTGACGGCGCCGACCGGGCTTGCTGTGCCCGGGGACACGTCGTGGATGAAGGCACGATCGGTGTTGCCGGCACCGGGCATGCGTGATCGAGGACCTGCACGAGCTAGACGCCATGTCGGAGAAGTCGGAGGGCCAGCAAAGAAGAACTCGACGACGATTGCGGCGTCCATCGGCGCGGGGCCGATGTCACCAACGGTGGTCGGAGTAGACGAAGTGGTCGGGGTAGATGACGGCGACGCTGGCGACGGGCTGGTGCTTGGACGAAGACGAAGGGGATGGATGGGCGGTGGCGGCTACGAAGGTAGCGGCAGCGGTGGCCAAAGAAGAGCGTTGGCGGCGGCCTGACGGCGGCGGCGGCTAGGTTAGGAGTGCGGCGGCGGTGCTCGAAGTAGACGAAGAACCCTGACAGCGTGACAAAGACCGGCGCGGACGGTAGTGTTCCCGCGCTAAGGGAGACGGCGCGACGCATACCACGGAGGTCGACGCGCGGTGACGGCTGAGTGGACCGCGGGCCGCGGCACTACGGCCCGAATTGGCGACGCAGCGGCGGCTGGAGGGCCGGGGCGACAGCGGGAAGACCTCGGGGCGGCGGCGGGGACCGCTGCGACGCCGCGTCTGGCGGGCGACGAACGGCGATTCGCGAAGTCGGTGCAGCCTGGACGGCTCGGGCGGCGGGCGGGACCGCGACGCGCACTACTGACCGGCGGACGACAAGATGGCGATGCAATGGGCAACCCGATGCGCGATCACGGAGAGGCGCGCGGTACTCGACGATCTTCACGGGACTCGCGGAGGCGCGCGCCACCAACGGGCTGTCGGTCGCGCGGGCGAGGAGGCGGATCGCGGCGGCGAGCGGGTGATCAAGCCGATCGCGGGCGAGGTCGGGGACGCCGCTCGATGGAGGAGTAGTGGTGGCGGAGTCCGGGATGAGGCCGGTGACGACGGACGGCATGGGACGTCGTGCGGTCGAGCTTGTCAGCATCGGCACCCGGGATGCCAAAGCAGCGCCGGTGCCCGGGCAGCGAGGCCCGAGCGACCAATGGAGCAGCGGGGCCCGAGCTGAGGTAGCCGACGAGTCTGACGCAGTCAGCCCGACGCAGTCGAGAACGAGGCCGGTGAGGTAGACCGTCGGGCCGCCGTGCAGACACGACGGAGAAGGGTGACGTGGATCGATGGGCGGGCCGGCGCACGAGCGACGGCTGTGATTGGTCGTCGCATGGCGCGAGGCCGCCGGGTCGGGGCGATGCAGGTGTCCGGAGCATGGCGGTGACGGCCGGCGCAGGACGACGGCGGACCGATCTTGTGACGGGCGGCCCGGACGGGCCGCCTCGGCTGCGTGGCCGTCGGGTCGGAGGAGAGGCCGGCTGGTCGCGCCGGGGTCGCAGTAGAGGCGCACGGGGGTCGACGGTGGCGGCGGGCGACGCAAACCGATCAAGATTAGATCAAAACCAAAAAGAAAAACGCCGATCAAAACGACCAGCGAGAAAGCGAAAAAACCCAGAGCAAGGGCTCGGGAAAAAGTCTTTCTAGGGCAGCCGGCCAACACGGCCGGCGGACGAACCTTAGGTACGGGCGGCACGGCCCCCGGCGGCGGTCATGGAGGCCGACTGCCCCATGGACGGCGCGGGGTGCGGAAGCGGCGGCGGCTAGGGTTTGGATCGTGATTAGTTTGATACCATGTTAGAAGGGAGAGAGGGATATGGTGAAATAGTTTGATGTATTGTTTGAGCCTCGTAGAGTACAAGGCAAGCCAGAATATTTTCTAGTCTAACCTATGTTTTTCTAATACAATCACATTACTCAACAATTCCTTTTGATCCTCAAAAAAATTACTCGTAGAGAATTCAATGATCACAATCTTACGTGTTCCCTTTACAGGGAAACCAGAACTAAACTACAATAGTCGAATAGTGCAAGCATGTCCTTGAGAATTCGAGCGAATCATTCAACGGTATATATGCGCATATTCTTTGCACATATATAATTGAGTAGCTAGATTGGAGTTGTAGTGGAGTGTTGTGTGATATCATCTTTTAGTTGCTACCGTAACACCAACTCGCAGTGTTTTCAGAAAATCGAAGAAAAACTGAGTATATGGAAACAACATGTATCTACATACTATTCGCACGCAATTTTAATAATAAATTCAAACACACTTCAAGATTTAAAAAAAACGAGATTGTAAATATTGTATCCCACTGTTGTATTTATCTCTTTTATATCTTGAACTTTGGCTAGGATTTGGAGTTGAAATTTTGTTGAATGGTAGATACATGTTGCTTCTACATAATCAGGTTTTCTCGATTAAGAAAAAACATTGAAGTGGTGCTACCGCGAGTAGCTACGTATTACGGTAGCATCTAAAGCGTGTTATCACATGATACTCTCTAATTATACTATTTAATAAAGGCTACATTTGCAATTGGACTAATAGTGATGCATCAGAAAGATGCATATCAATGACTATATAAGATATCTATAAAACATAAGAAAGTGAAAGGTACCCTCAGACCTTAATGAAATGACGCCACCGGTTTTGACTGTATCAGCACTACATCTTGAGCCTCACTGAAACTGGACTATTCTCACTCATTCCAGTGTCTTTCACTTGACATTAATACAGATAAAATAATGTTTGCGCATGGACGTAAAGGTGGTCTCTGCAATAATAGCCAAGAATAATACCCCTGGCCCTGCTGAAATCGAATCTGCACCACGATTAAAATACAGGGAGAATAAAATGCAGCAGGATAGAGCAGGAGGGCACAGACATCCCCTCCTAAACTCTAGACGACAACCAATAGTTAACCAACTAGTTAAGCAGTGGTACTGTTTTAGCCCACATTGGACTAAATAAACCATATGTGACTCAGAGATCTAGCTCAGAGACCCCTGTCCCTACCCTAATTAACTAAGCCCTGCAGCTCAGCGCTCGCTCAGCTCTAGTAGTTTCGTGGTAGACTTCCTATGTGTTGTTGTACTTTCTCCGAATTTTGGGTTTGTCTCTAGCCTGTGCATGAGCACTGCCTTAGCTGAAGACCCGCCGCGAACGCAGGCAAACATATTCCGCTAGATGCAGATCTTCTGCGCCTTCACACTGCTGTTGCCTGGATGCTCGTTAGGCAGGCGATATCTCCTTCGTACAGCCCCGATCCCCGTGTAATCCAGTGCCATCAGCGGCAGATCCGCGGATGGAACAAATGGGGCGCTTGGAGTCATGTGCAAATTTGCTGTTTCCGCTTGTCTGCCACCCTGCGTGCTTCGAAACTAATCACCGCTCATTTCAAAAAAAAAAAAACTAATCACCGCAAATCTCAAAATGTTCCCTGCTCAAACTCGTGTGTCTCGGGGTGCCTTTCTCCTCGGCGTACGCCCGCACGAAAGTTTAGAAATAGATGAAGCTTTGAATACAATTTGAATCAAAATTTTAACCTTTTTTGACCAACGTTTAAAAATATATTGATTGAAAATTGAATCATAAGTTTAGGGTTGTCACTCGACAACTCTTTTTGAAATATTACAATTTTGCTAGGTTGCGTACATGCACTATACCTTAATTTCATGGGCACATTAACATCTTCAAAATTGTACTAATGTCAATAGTGTTTTTTAGAGTATGCAAATTGTGTATCGTATTTTTTATAGAAGGTGAATATATCAATTACAAGAGGACCTATCAGCAATGTGAAGGAAACTGTCATAGATATACACATTCCGAATGTGAAGAACAGAACGTAACGTGAATTTATCTGCCCTTTGACAAAAGATATAATATTTGTTGTTGTTGTTTTTAAAGACATATTTCATTTTTGTTAGTAAATATAAGATTATCTAGTATGGCAATGAAAACATGTCCCTTTTTCTAGCAAACTGAGCGTAGCTCACATGGTCAGGTTCCTTGCGATGGAACTAGACCACCAGGGTTCAAGCCGTAATCTTGACACGTATGCTCGTATTTGAATAGATTTCAATTTTGTCAATGATGTTTAGACAGTGGTAAAAGATGTTCTCTATTTCATCTATGTGTCTGGACAGATCATATGGTACCTTTTTCAGTGGGAATGTATCATTCCATTGCCATGTGTGTCTGGACGGGGTTGTTGGCCTGGCGATCCAGGCCGAACTAGACGCCTCGTCTGATTTAATATGTTGTTACATACATCAGCCAATAACGGATCCATGAATTAAAAGCCAGGTACGACGTGCCTATCTCCCACTTATAGCGAGACAGATGGCTGCCTCACCCGTGACCTCAGTACAAGGAGAGTCGGTAGTGGATTGACCCAGTAGGGACGTGGGTCCTCGCGCTGACATAACCCGAAGTTCATTTTTCCTTCTTTCTTATTTTAATTATATTTTAAATATATTTAGAAAACTGAAATTTACTTAAAATTTTAATAGCCATGAATTTTAAAAGTGTTAAAATATAAAAGAATGTTAGCGCAATTAGAAAAATTCTTGACAGCTTTCAGAAAAATGTGTGTGCATAAAAAGATATATGTGAAACTTTTGGAAAAAACAATTGTAGAATGTAAGAAAAATGTTTTGCGTAGTATAAAAAATTTGTTCCATACCATTTACGAAAATGTAAGTGACGTTTAAAGAAATGTTTCTGTGTTGCAAAACAAATGTTTCTTACACTTAAAAATATTTATGCGATGTAAAAAAAATGCCAGCATGGTTTTTGAAAAACAATTATGACCATTAAAATATATTTGAACGTCTATTTAAAAACATATTGACAATGTACTCAAAAAAGTGTTCAAAACATTTATTAAAACAAAATTGTACATCATCAAAACATGTACAATGAAAAATAAAGTTTGTGTAGTATATAAAACATTATTTTGTACTATTAAAAATAATGTGCATGACATATTTAATGAAATATTCTCAAGTTTCATGAAAATGTTGTGAAAATTTAAAAACAAATGTTTACACAATGTGAGAAAAATATTCACTTAATTTAAAAAATGTTTATTGCTATTCAAAAAGTGTATGTGAAATTTTCAAAGAAATATTCATGTGTTTCAAAAAACAATGCCTGTGGAATAATAAAAAATAACTGCACAATGTAAAAAAGTGTTCTAGTAGTTTGAAAAGAAATGTTAAGCGTGTATTTGAAAAAATGTTGACCATATATTCAGAACATGTTTTTAAAAAAAAAATCATTGTGTATTTGAGAAATGTACAATATGTATTACAGAAATGTTTCACGTGTACATTGAAAACATACATGGTGCACTGAAAAAAGTAGACTTTTTTCGGGAAAAATGATGAAAACCGACAAAGAAACATAAAAATGAAGAAAATTGGAGTACAACGAAAAAAGGAAAAAACAAAGAAAACAGGGGAAGAAACAAAGAAAACTGAAGTACAGCAAAGAAATCGGAAAAATAGAAGAAAACCATTGAAGAAAGAAAGAAAACTGAAGTACAACGAAGAAAACAGGTGAAAAAACAACGAAAACCCAAAGAAGAAACATATAGAATACTTAAAAAGGAAAAAAGATTTAAAACTGGACAAGTCCAACGAAGCTCTACTCACTTCACGCGAGGTATAGTCTTAGCGGAACACCCACTAAGATACATAGTCTTGTAAAGCACAAGGTGGCTTTATTCGCGAAAAAGGAAAAAGCACAAGGTGGCTTTAGGTCTAATGGGCCATATTATTCTTAGACGACAAATCTATTGAACCCAATATGCATTTAAAAAATTGACATTATATATGCAGGGATTTCGGTTTTGTGTCGCTTCTAGAAGTTTCTATAATGTTTATTGGCGATTTTTAAAATTTTCAGTTTTTCAAGTTTTGTGAATTTTTATTTAACTTTTTTCTCTTTTTCAAAATCTTAAATAGTGTTCAAGTTTTGACAAACATGTTTGAAATTTCAAAAATTTATTGCAAACTTTTCAAAATAAACATCTCAAAATGTTTACAATTTCAAAAACAAAAACAAATTACATTACGGAAAATGCTCTAGAAATTTAAAAACAAGCTCGTGTTTAAAAAATCATTTTTTTGAAAAAGGTGCTTAAATTTGAAAAAATATTGGAATTTTACTAAAAACCGGTCGCCTATTTAAAAAATGTTCGAAGTTTTAGAAAATACTTTAAAAAGTTTCAACCAATGTTCATGTTTTTAAATTTTCATGAGTTGTTTTAAAAAAGCATTCTCAAATTTTCAAAAGAAAAAACATTTATAAAATACATTTTCCCATTGGTTTTGGAAAACTAAATAGAAACTAACGAAAACAAGAAAGAGAAAATTGCCATTACAATAATCGAGTCGGCTCGTTGTAGGGCCACATGAATGGACCAGCCTAGTCAGGGACCTTGTGTGTTCAACCACCTATTTGATGCAACAAGCATCAAGTAGGGGCTCTCACCTTATGCTGGGTGAATCCTATTACGCATGTTTTTTTAACTGCACCCTTTATTAAAATTTAGTATACATCGGGATACAGATTATATCGGGCATAAAACCTGGCCACAAATGGCGCACGGTGGAAAGAGAACTCGCCGCTTTGGCAAGCATTTAAGCCTTTTAATTATGCTGACATCCTTCATGAGTGAAAAGCACGTCTCGGAATAGGTTTCATTGGTCTTTTATCTCTCGCAGAGTTGTGACATATTGACAAGGCGCATCTGTTACTCACCACTTCAATGCAGTCCGATGCATCACAAATGGAATCCAAGTGAATATCCAGGGGCAGAGCGAGTGATTGCACACCCATGCTTCAAGGGATGCCGGGCCAACAAGCCCCTCCACCACGACGGCGGAGGTGCCTATATACTGGCCATTCTTGTGCCGACAAATCACCGCCGCCACCCCCCTCGACACGTCCCTATACAAGCCTCCGTCCACATTTAATTTGACCTCATGATGAGGAGGCTAATAGCAAACTGTGGATCACCTCTCCCCAGCCTAGTGGTTGTAGTCTATGGGCCTGCCCAAGATGAGCATAAATCCACTTTCCTTCGTGAACTGGTGGACCTAGCTAAGGATAACCCATACCCAATACTTATTGGAGGGGATTTTCATATCCTTAGGTACCAGGATGAAAAAAATAATGACCGGTTCGACACTCATTGGCCTTTCCTATTCAATGTCGTGATTGATAGTTTGGACCTTCGGGAGGCTTGTATGTCGGGGCGGCAGTTCACTTGGGCTAATAACCGTTCTGTGCAAACGTACGAGAAACTCGATAGGGTACTCAAGGCTACCGAATGGGAACTAAAATTTCCTATGGTAATCGTACGAGCTCTAGAGAGAATCGAGGCATTATTGGATCATGCACCAATCATTCTTGATTCTAATTCTACTAGCCATTCTTCCCGCCACCTTTTCAAATTTGAATTGACATGGCTGCACCCGGAAGGTTTTGTGGAAATAATCAAGAAAGTTTAGGAGAGGCCAGCCATTGGTCATACACCAATTCAGAGATGGAATTATAAAATAAGGGCCATGAGGCAACACCTCTCTGGATGGGTGAAACACACCAATGAGTTATATAAAAAAGAAAAGCAGTGCCTTTGTACCATCATTGATGACCTCGACGAAATTGCAGAGACCTGCACCTTATCTCAACATGAGATTGAATTGAAAAATCTATCTAATGAGAAGGTTGCCCATCTTTTGCGAGAAGAGGAGATCAAATACTACCAGAGGTCCAAAGCTGACTTCATTCTAATGGGAGATAGTAATACAAGATACTTCCAATTGCTCGCCAATGGTCGACATAAGAAGAAATGTATTCACAGTCTCCAACGGGATGAGGGGCAGATCGAAGGTCAGAGGGAGCTCAAAAACTATATCACCCGCTACTACAAATCTCTGTTCGGAGCGTCGGATGAAGGGAATGTCACCCTTGACGAGACACGAACAGATGATATTCCCCAAGTCACGACAGAAGAGAACAATATCCTCACGGCACCTTTCTCAGAAGAAAAGGTGAGAGTGGCGATGTTCCAAATGGAATACAACAAAGCTCCAGGCCTTGATGGTTTCCCCGCAAAATTCTATCAGAATTTCTGGGATATCATCAAGGCTGACCTTTTAGAGTTGTTCAATTGTCTTCATGTCGATAGGCTTGACCTATTCAGCATAAATTTGGTTGAGATTGTTTTGTTGCCGAGATTAAGGAGGCTGAACGGATTCAGCAGTTCGCACCCATATGTCTCTTAATGTCAGCTTCAAGGTTTTCACCAAAATGGCTACAAATAGGTTAAACTTGATAGCTGACCGTGTTGTCCGTCCATCTCAAACGGCCTTTATGCAAGGACGAAATATACTAGATGGTGTAGTAATCTTGCATGAGACCGTCCATGAGATGCACCAAAAGAACATGAGTGGAGCGATATTTAAAATTGACTTGAAAAGGCATATGACAAGGTCAAGCGGTCTTTCCTTCAACAGGCCCTAAGGATGAAATGTTTCTCCGATAAATGGCGCTAGTGGATCCATAATTTTGTAACTGGAGATAGTGTGGCCATCAAAGTCAAGATGATGTAGGCCATTACTTTCAGACAAAAAAAGGACTACGGCAGGGTGACTCCATGTCCCCAATGTTATTTAACATTGTCGCTGACATGTTGAGCGTGCCAAGCAGGATGGCCAGATTGCAGGAGTAGTGCCACACCTTGTGGATGGTGGCCTCTCTATTTTACAATACGCCGATGACACAATTCTTTTTATGGAACATGATCTGGACAAGGCTCGAAACCTGAAACTCTGTCTTTCAGCGTTTGACCAAATGTCGGGTCTCAAAATAAACTTCCATAAAAGTGAATTGTTCTGCTTTGGAGAAGCTGTTGAGGCGGCGGCAGATTAAGCTGACCTATTTGGTTGCGCACATGACCAATTCCAGATTAAATATCTACAAATACCGATTCATTATCGACGCCTCACCATTGTGGAGTGGAAGCATGTAGAGGAGTGCCTAGAGAAATGGTTGAGTAGTTGGAAAGGCAAACTACTCTCAATTGGAGGACGGTTGGTTTTGATTAACTCTGTCCTCACAAATATGGTTCTCTATATGCTTTCTTTCTTCCAACTCCCAAAATGGGCCCTACAAAGACTGGATTATTTTAAATCCAGATTATTTTGGCAAGGAGAAGGGGAAAATAAAAAATACATGCTGGCCAAATGGAGCGTGATTTGTAGGACGAAAGACCAAGGAGGGTTCGGAATTCATGACTTGCAGGTCAAAAATGAGGCCCTACTCAGTGAATGGTTGTTCAAACTTTTTACTGAGGATGGTGTTTGGCAAACCATGCCGCGCAATACCCAAGCCTCTATATCAGGCAAGGTTTTCGCCTTGAGATTAAACCGCTTGTATGAAAGTGACCTATGGTGAATCGTGCATGTGGCGCGTGGTATTTTTTGGTACAGGGCTGTGTACAAACGCCATGTGTGTTCAGAGTTTCGTTCAAAAAAATTGAGCTAGTGTGATGGTTCGTTTGGTTGCTTTAGCATTTTTGATTGGATGGGGGTAGGCTGGCATGGTTGTTCTTCTTACGTGCTTCTTTTGCGTTGATCGGTTTATGTCTCCGCCTCGGTTCATGCCGATTCAGTTTTGGTCGGCTTTTTTTTGCTGTGTCGCCGGAAAAGAAAGCGAGAAAAAAAGGGGAGGAGGGGGTTAACACCGCGGTCAAATCCCTCGACGGCAGCGCGCTCACCGCAAGGACGCGCGACCGGCGAGGAGGATGGCCACGGCGCAAAGTTGCCACGCTCCTCTTCCTCCCTCTCACGCGGAAAAGAAAAAGGGGGACACGGCGAGCGCCTCTCTGTCTCTCTCTCTCTCGCGCGGAAACGGAGATGGGAGGGGGAAGGGGCTGCCTCGCCGGTGTCGCCCTGGCTCGCTGCGCCGGCGGTGGCTCGCGCGTCGAAACCGAGCGGGCGGGCGAGAGAGGAACGGACGAGCGAGAGGCGCTGGGGGCGGAATGGCGTTAGGGTTTTTGATGGATCGATCGGATCAGAGCTTTGATCTGGCGAAAATGGTGCCGAACCGTCGGATTGAAATGGACGGTCGGGATCCTAACCCTAATGCGTTGTGGGTCGTTGGGCCGAAAGAAAATGAGGTCGGCTGCGGCGGGGGGTAGCCAAGCACGCTGGGCCGAGCCTAGCAGCTGCGGGCGCCGCCGCGCGGCTGGGCCCGCTGAGCCAAGGGCGGATGGGCTGCGGTAGGCCGAGGCCAGCAGCTTCGTGCGCCGGGCCAGCTGCATTTTTTTTAAGTTTTTTGTTATTTGTCCAGTTTTTTGGCAGATTTCAAATAAGTTTTTCTATACAATTTTTTCCAACGAAATTTTGTTTTAGAGGCATTTAAATTTTGTTTGGTTCCACATATGCTGATTCCTTTTCTTGTATGAGCAATTTCCTCAATTCCAATTCTGGTTGGTATGCTTTTGATCCTTTGTGCAGTTCTTTGTTTTTATTTGTTGGTTTTTGCTGTACCTCTGATCATTGGCCAACACATGATGAGTGGTGAAGCGGCAGCTACATGGACTTACCGATGCTCATACATTGTAATAGTAATTCATTCGTGTTCACCATGGTGATAAAGTGACAGATGTGTGCTGGTGATGCAATTCTTACATAGAGCCAGCTTAATCTTAGACCATATATGTGTTGGAAATATGCCCTAGAGGCAATAATAAAAGGATTATTATTATATTTCCTTGTTCGTGATAATTGTCTTTTATTCATGCTATAATTGTATTATCCGGAAATCGTAATACGCGTGTGAATACATAGACCACAATATGTCCCTAGTGAGCCTCTAGTTGACTAGCTCGTTGATCAATAGATAGTCATGGTTTCCTGACTATGGACATTGGATGTCATTGATAACGGGATCACATCATTAGGAGAATGATGTTATGGACAAGACCCAATCCTAAGCATAGCACAAGATCGTGTAGTTCGTTTTGCTAGAGCTTTTCCAATGTCAAGTATCTTTTCCTTAGACCATGAGATCGTGTAACTCTCGGATACCGTAGGAGTGCTTTCGGTGTACCAAACGTCCACAACGTAATCGGGTGACTATAAAGGGGCACTACAGTATCTCCGAAAGTGTCTGTTGGGTTGACACGGATCGAGACTGGATTTGTCACTCCTTGTTACGGAGAGGTATCTCTGGGCCCACTCGGTAGTGCATCATCATAATGAGCTCAAAGTGACAAAGTGTCCGTCACGGATCATGCATTACTGATGCAGTAAAGTGACTTGCCGTAACGAGATTGAACGAGGTATTGGGATACCGACGATCGAATCTTGGGCAAGTAACATACCGTCTGACAAAGGGAATAGTATACGGGGTTGCTTGAATCCTCGACATCGTGGTTCATTCGATGAGATCATCGAGGAGTATGTGGGAGCCAACATGGGTATCCAGATCCCGCTGTTGGTTATTGATCGGAGAGTCGTCTCGGTCATGTCTGCATGTCTCCCGAACCCGTAGGGTCTACATACTTAAGGTTCGGTGACGCTAGGGTTATTAGGAAGACTTGTATGTGATTACCGAATGTTGTTCGGAGTCCCAGATGGGATCCCGGACGTCACGAGGAGTTCCGGAATGGTCCGGAGGTGAAGATTTATATATGGGAAGTTGTCATACGGACACCGGAAAGTTTCGGGGGCATATCGGTATTGTACCGGGGCCACTGGAGAGGTTCCGGGGGTCCACCGAGAGGGGCCACCTCTCGGAGGGCCTCATGGGCCGCAGGCAGGGAACCAGCCTGGAGGGCTGGGCGCCTTGGGCCCATGCGCCTAGGGTTGGGTGGGGGAACCCTAGTGGGGCGCCCCTTTGCTTGGGGGCAAGCCCCTCCTCGCCGCCGCCACCCCCTCTAGGTCTCATCTAGAGGGGCCGCCCCTTCCCCTTCCCTATAAGCAGAGGCGAGGGAGGGCTGAACACTGATCCAAGGTGCAGCCCTCCCTCCCCAACACCTCTCCTCCTCCGTTGAGTGCTTGGCGAAGCCACAGCCGAGTATCTTGCCTCTCCACCATCATCACGCCGTCGTCTGCTGCTGGAGCCTTCTTCCTCAACCTCTCCTTCCCCTTGCTGGATCAAGAAGGAGGAGACGCCGTCCGTTCCGCACGTGTGTTGAACGCGGAGGTGTTGTCCGCTCGGCACTTGGTCATCGGTGATTTGAATTACGCAGTAGTACGACTCCATCGTCACCGTTCCCTAGAACGCTTCCGCACGCGATCTACAAGTGGTATGTAGATGCAATCTCTCTCCCATGACTCGTTGCTTAGATGAACTCATAGATGGATCTTGGTGAAACCGTAGGAATTTTTTTAATTTTCTGCAACGTTCCCCAACAATATGTTCATTGGAGCCTCATCCCACAAAATGAGTGACGCCCAACCCTTTCTTTAATTTCTAAAATATACACCATATTTTGATCCATTTCTTAAGGATTAGTTTTAAGTTTTCACACTTAGATTGCTCAATAGTTTTATTGATAATTTGGCCCGGTTTTAATCGTAACCCCTTTTCATTTTGTAATACACCATATTTTGATCCATTTCAACAATTCATGCCTGATAACAAGGCTCATGCACCATGGTGCTTGGAGGAGGATCAGACCACTTATGTGTTTTGCCTTCAGATATGGACTGGTTCTGTTCCTATGCATTGTAAAGGTGATGAGTCTGTGCCGTCTTGGATTCATATACCTAATGATTTATTGCTTCAGCCTAAAGCAGATCATATGTCATCTATTGTTGATTATGTCTATGATTCGTTTTTCCTTAACTAAAATAATGTGGGGTATTTTTCTAGCCGAGCTATTGTTTGCCCTACAAAAACTGTGGTGGATGAAATCAATGATGTTTCGGACGGCTCTCTGGTTTCCCAATGGACTGTGACACTATTTCTAAGTCCACTGATCATAGTGAGGATGCTCATCTATTCTATCCGCCTGAGCTACTTAATCCAATTAAAATTAACAATTTCCCTCACCATAAGATTACCTTGAAGCTCGGAGTGCCTATTATGTTATTAAGGAATACCAATCAATCTCTTGGTCTATGTAATGGGACACGTTTGATTGTCACTCGCCTTGGCCACAGAGTTATAGAAGGTGAAATCATTACGGGTTCACATACAGGGGAACGAGTTTGTATTCCGTGTATTGTGCTTAATTCTCCTGGGTGTAAATGGCCTTTCACATTGCGTCGTTGCCAACTTCCAATTCGGCTGTGTTATGCGATGACAATAAATTAAAGTCAAGGGCAAACTTTATCTAAGATTTGTGTGTATTTGAGGAATCCGGTTTTTTCACATCGACAATTGTTTGTAGCCGTCTCACGTGTTACGTCCTGCAAGGGTGTAAAATTCTTAATTGAAGATGAGAACGGAGAACATTCGCCAATCACAAGGAACGTACATACTGATTTATGCTAGGTTTATAGTTTCGTTCTTACATTGTTAGTTCTTTCAAATTTGGTATTGCTTATTGATTTATGCTAGGTTTATTATAGATTTTACGAAAAAATTTATTGGGTTAAAACTGACATAAAATGTGGAAAGGTGTTAATCTAGGTGCATGGTTACATACTGCACTTCCTACCTACTGATAAATTAACATGTAAACTTTTCTATTGACCAATTTACAGCCTATGGTTCCTCATGTGCACAACGAAAACCAACCTTCGGCATTCAAGGAGTGCTTCATCTTGGAGGATTATGCTGAACGGTTAGAGATGTCCAAGCGGACGGACGGAGAAGGGGTGTTAACAATCTGAAGCTTTCCGAAATTAAAATTGACGATGGTGCGACATCAAGCAAGTCTAACGAGATTGCTTAGACGTTGCCGTTGCATCAAGGAGATCAGGTCATATTTCGTAGTTTCCCATGTGTAAAAATATCTGTCTTTGTACTTCTATGTCATGTATGTTGGTTGTGGTCTACTAACTAAGGTCTTGTGTGTTTCCTTTTATGTGTTTGATTTTGTATTTGTTTATGTGTGCAGTTCGATTTCATTTTACTTTTTTGCCGTTGAAAAAAACATGTGCATCCTTTAGCTATGTACAATTTGTGAAACACCAAGTTCTAATCCGCCGCATATGCAAACGATTTACTGACTATTAAACAACTATTGGTTCACCTTGGTGTGCTATCTATCGGTCATGCTCTCCAAAAATTATATAATCAAACGATTTACTGACTATTAAACAATTATTGGTTCACCTTGGTGTGCTATCTATCGGTCATGCTTTCCAAAAAGTATATAACCGCTAAGGAAAACAACAACAGATCTATATTGCATAATACCTTTAACATGTGACAAGGTCAACAAGCACAAAGAAGAAAAACCATGAAACCAGCAAGATGAGACCACCCAAAGAAGGAATAAAAATAAAAATAAATGAAGGAGAGCAATATGATATCTCCTTGGTAGCGCAGGTAGAACACTGGCATATCTGCCTCCAGTGGCGAAAGGCCAAAAAAATGAAGGAGAGCAATATGTTATCTCCTACGTAGCTCAGGTAGAGCACTACCAAGCATATTTCCCTCCAGTGGCAGGGCCACCAGTGCCTCGGAGAGCCACCGCTCGGGCAGCAGCGTCATGACGATCATCTAGGATCATTGCACACAGAAGCATAGAGAAGCCAAGCAATGCTGCTAGCAGCCCAGCTATGAGAACTAGGATCAACTTTGAGATCACGTCCTCCATTGGGGGCCTCCTCTCGATCTTTTGTCACCGGAGGAAGAAAAAAGGTGAAAATTAGGGAGAAGGAATGAGGCACATTGTGGGGATAGAGAAAAAGAAGAGAGTCTGTGGTTATTTTTATAACTCGAATTCGGTGTATGATGGGCGAAGTTCACCAGCATTGCTCGCCGCTCGATCGCCGGTCTTCAGGAGGCGAATCTGCGGCAAAGGTCGAAAAGGTATCTTGGTCCAGGAGGTGATCGTCATTGTATCGGTAGCGAGCACGCCCCACACTACCACGGTACTGCCCTAGATGCTCTACGCGCTAGATGGCACAAGTGGGAGTGTAACACCCCAAAATTTTAACCTTTTTTTATTAAGTAAAACTCTTGCCAGGAAATTAAATTTTTTATTTTCTGGTTTTATCTCTTAATTTCATATCACTCTGTCCCTCTGAATCTTTGGAATTTTCCCTCTTAGTGGAAACCTTTCAAAAATATTGTTGGACTTGTATACCCTCTCAAGAAACATTTCTTTTATCGGTGGAATTATTTATATAACTATTTTTTTCTGAGCTTTATTTCTTTTAAAATGGTTTCTCATAAGTTTTAGAGCCTCTTTTGCACTACAACCCTTTGATAAATTTATTTAAAAATTCCACCAAAATTGGGGGATGTTAGTAGTAGTGTATAATTCATTTCTATGCAAAAACCCACTGGTGTTCTTTGGAAGATTTGAGCAAACCATCCTCATCTTCATTCTGGTCCAGTTTGGTGATTTGTACTGCAACCATATTTTATCTTGCTCTTTTTGCCTTGGGATTTGTCCTGCTTGAAGTACACCCTACCAAACCCTTAAGTCCAGGAGATTGGACCCATTGGAGTATTTTTGGTCCATGCAATAATGCCCTTCACTTTCTGTCCAGATTTGGTTTTCTCAAAAACTTGCACTAACAAGTTTCTGGTCTTGCCAAACTAACCTTTCCACCATCACCTACATATAAAGAGACTCTGATCTAGAGATTTTGGCCACTAGAAGAGATGCCCAGATGCCCATGGCATTCTGTCGAGCACCTTGTATGCATGGCCAGTTTTGGCATAGTTTTTAGTTTACATTGTGGACTTGATCCCCTGGTCCATAAGCCATGTCCACTAATCTCCTAGCTACCTCTAACCTAGCCCTGTTGATTTCCAGCGTCATCCTAGCCCTCTAACTTGCCTTGGCATTTTGCTGAGCACATGGTGTGCGTGCTCTGGCGCTGACTAGAGCTGCTGCGTTTTGCACGTGTGCGCCCGAGCCGCTGCTCGCTCACCCCGCTGCCTTTGCTGCGCCAGCAGGCTACGCCTGTCCTCATCCGCTCATCGTAACCATCCAAGCCACCCTCGAGCCTGGCATGCCACTGTCAGTCGGCCATGGCAGCTAGCGACGGCCGCAGAGCTCGCCATGGACGGCGCCGCCGAAACCACACGCCAGCGCCCGCCTGAACAGCCCGAGCTCATCCTCTCGCCCTGCCAGACCCCGCCAGCCATCGCCACGCGCCCCCTGGCTACAGAACGGCGGTTCGCCGTTCCTATCCACTACCGCCGTCGAACTGACCTTGACCGCCTATAAAAGGAGCCCCCGAGCTTGTCCAAACCCTCAGGCGACCTCAGGCAATCTCCCTAGAGCTCCCATAGCCAGCAATCGACGGAGGGAGGCCGTCTTCCTCGTCTCCGGCCAGTTCGGCCGCCGCCATGCTCCGGGGCCGTACGTCGCGAGCGGAGCCTCCCTTGCCCTTCCAGCGCCACCGTCTGACTCCCCTCGACCGTGCGGAGCCACCCAACACCTCAGCCTCGACCGGGAGCCACCGTAGCTCGAGAACCCAATCCTCCCGAAACCACCGTTCGCCGCGGAGCTCGCCGCCGGTGACCCCCTCCACCCCCGCCAGCCTATCGACCACTGGGAGGACCGCCCTGGACCAGCGGATCCATCCCGCCCTCGAATCTCATGAGCCGCCGTTCATCGACGGCGATCGCCGGAGCCCCGCTACTGCTCGGCCAGAGGAGAAGGAGGCGCGGGCGACTGGTCAAACCTACAAGTGGGCCCAAGGGACCCACTGTCAGTGTGAGTCGACCCATGCTGGTTTAAGTGGAAGCGTATTCCACCGAATACGTCTTCGCTAAGGGGAAAGCGTAAGCCCCCGAACTGTTTTTCTTTTCCTGATTTTTATTAAAAACAGAATTTTGACTAAACATTGACTGGCTATAACTTTTTAAATATAAGTCCAATTGATTTGATTATTTTTCTGTTGTTTCTAAAATTTTGTCTAGTTTATTTTCATATTTATTTGAAAATTTTACAAACAACTTTTTTGTACTGTTTTGAAACCATGTGTTAATTCAAATTTTCGTAAAATAGGATTTTGAAGGAGAAGGCAACTTTCAAAAAGTGCACCCCCACTTGCATACTCTTGAAGGCAAGCATTCTGAACCCCGGCATAATATTTGTTGTGTGTCGTTTGATGCAAATACGACACCACCTTGACGCGAAGTATTCGGTATTTTATGTGGTGTTATGATCATATTCATGAGTGCATAATGATGATTCCTTGCTGTTGGGATTTTGATATGCTTTTGATAGTAATCACCCTCGTATGCCTTTCATGCCTACCGGAAGGAATCCGGGAAAGTCTCTGTCTTGGGTAGACACGAGCTTGTCTCTAGTTCTTCGTCGAGACGGTTATGTACGGTAAGGCATGGTGAGGTATGATGAGTGGTGATTTTGTCTGATTGGTGTGAAATATATTCCTTATGCTTATCATGCAGGTAATGCTTTAACCTCTTGAGTCGACCATAGATCGAGCCTTGTTCCAGTAACCCCCATACTTGTTTCGTACTACCACTTGTCCCTGCCGCCGGTAGGGTACAGTTCAGTAAGTTGTCGACCCCTTTCTTGGCACACACCGTACAAAGAGGCCATGGTGGAAGATACCGGCTGTAGCCGGTAGGCATGCCACCTGGTCCGGGGGCATGGGTGTTTCCGGTTGGAGCCGAGGGGGGTAGCTCCCCTAGTTTGCGCGCGTTATAATTTTTTTGATCCCATGCTAGTCGCGGTTGTAGCCTCCCCACTTAGAGTTTCGCTTAACGGGTGTCGTGGGTGATTCTAGACACCGGTAAGTTAAGATGGTGTGTGCGAGTCAGGTGTGTTTTCAATTAAAAGACCGTAAGCGGAATTAGTCCCGATGGACTAAAGGGATCCGTTACTCGTGGGTAAAGAGTACACCCTCTGCAGAGATTATATCTATTCGAATAGCCGTATCCATGGTTAAGGACTACAGTCTGGGATGGGTCAAGTGTCGGTCTTAGTGTCGCTCTTCGGAGGAAAAATTGCAAAACCAGAACATGGATCATGACTTGTGACTCATGATGATTATGATTATTATTATTATGGACTAAACATTTACATTATTTGAATTATTGAGTATCCCTGGGACGGTTCTACCTCCTGGATATTCACTGTGATTATTATCTTATAAGCCCTTTATGTGGTGTCGCTCAGACGCCCGACTGTGGCATGCTTGCTATTTAAATTACTTATAAGCCCTTTATGTGGTGTCGCTCAGACGCCCGACTGTGGCATGCTTGCTATTTAAATTACTTATAAGCCCTTTATGTGGTGTCGCTCAGACGCCCGACTATGACATGCTTGTTATTTAAATTATTTATAAGCCCTTTATGTGGTGTCGCACAGACGTCCGACTGTGGCATGCTTGTTATTTGTTTTATTTATAAGCCCTTTATGTGGTGTCGCTCAGACACCCGACTGAGGCATGCTTTATATCTTTATCCTTTCGAGGCGTCGCTTCAGACACCCGATCGGTGCATTCTATTTCTACTCCCTTATTGCATATTCATGTTGTATATGAATAACCTGCTTGTGTGCATCATGGATTTTTATTTTGTGACTGACGTTGTGATCATAGAATATTTTAGAGCATGATTATCGTTTGTTATATTATACCTGTGTTCATAATGTTTACGAGTACATTCAAAGTACTCACTGGCTTGTCCCTGGCTATTATCTTGGCCAGATTTCTTGCATGGAGAGGAGCGTTGCGATGACAGCCCCGGAACCTACGCAATGATGATAACAGCCTCGCGAAGATAGGAGTTATCCAGTCACTGTTCACTGTGGGAAATGGAGTCCCATAGACACTGATGAACCACAAACCGCTTCCGCCAGCAGCCACTAGAAACCTTGTGATGTACTCATAAGCTAGAATGGTCTTGTACTACATATTATGTATTTTTCTTAGAATTTCTGTATCAAGTTGGTGCCTCATCATTAACAAGAATCCCTGGGCTGGTGGCGCAAGGACCATTTTCCGGGAAATTGATATCCGAAAATCCGGTCCCGACAACCTTGGTATCGAGCAGTGACAATTGGCTAATCCTATCTTAGCCAGGTCAATAAACCTAGGTTAACCAACCCACCAGACCTTAACCTAGCCCCAGCCAAGCTTCTCGTGTAAGATAGCCACACAGTGACCCCGACACCTTTTGGCAGTCGGTGTCCAACCTATCAGCCTAGCATGTCGATCACGCGCGAGTGACCGACACCTAAATTGTCTCTTTCGCAAGCGTGCGAAGGAAGACTCCGTTCCCTTGTTCTATAAAAAGGGCACGCTAGCCCCAACCCATCACAGCACAACCTCTACCTCACACCAAGCTATAATGCCTGGTCCCATTGTTCACAATGAGACCACAACAACCAACCTTGGAGGTTTTGTGACCGTGCTAGCAAACCTCACCCGCCGTGCCTTTGCATTAGAAGAGCCCCCAGAATATGTTGTGTACCAAGGGCCCATGAGCGCTGAAAGCCGTCAATTCAGGCCATCAGGCACGTCTATGGTAGGGGTCTATCGCCGTAACGCCTTCTGTGTTCACCGGAAGGACAACTTCCTTTGAGCCACAAGTCATCCAGCTAGCTGTTCGAGAGGCTATAGTTCAACTCCGGCACTTGTCGCCTGTGAGTTAACTCGTCGCCGTTCTACTACTACCCAGCCGTGGCGAGTATGGTAGGCCACCCAGTTGCCAACGGAGATCACGAGACGGATCCTGCATTGTTGCATCAGTGCGCTATGTAAGTGCACTAGAGGAACTGCTTGATCAAATCACCCTTGATCTGATCGCAGCCCGTGGAGAATCGGTTCGCCGAGCCCCGCAAGAGGAGAAGATGAGCCCAACGCCGACAACCCGGTCGTCTTTGTTGGACAACCGACGAGTCCTTGAGGTCTTCCTCAACCATCGACCAAAATACTTTGGTGTCCCCAAGTGCTTAACGCCTTTTTGGGAACACGCTCCAACGGGATTGTGGCCAACAACCCCCGTGATGGTTATCATCGCTACCCGACCCTGCAGCACCTCAACTCCATCCAGCTAACCCCGATGGAGAAGCCCATGGAGAAGCCTCGACGTCCACAAGGCACGCCCGCTTAGATATAAACGAGGTAGACTAAGACACTCGAGTAGTACCGAGTCTTAGTATGTTCACGCCCTGTAATTGTGTGATCTTGTATCGCCATAATTAAATATTGTCTGCTTATGCGCCCCTATTTTAAATAATAGCCATGCATAAGTATGTTGTTGGCGTGTTACATTTTTAATTCCCGGCGTAGCTACCAAAAACCACCGACACCCACAAAGAATACGTCACTTTTGTGAGATATGTGTATCTGTGGCATTGACCTGACCCCATAGAGCGAGAACCGACAAACTAGTTGCCCCTCACCACGATAAATGACCCAGCCCAGATGCTATATAAAAGGCCACCTCGTGACCTTGCCAAGTACCCCTCACCTTGTGCACAACCCTCACAGCCATTCCTTGCCATGTCGAGCCATAGTATTTATCTGAGAACTCCAGATGCAACCCCGGGTAGTTTTGTTAAAATATTGTGGGACTTTACCTGCAGTACCATGAGTTCTACCCATCCACCCCAGTACGAGTTGCTCAAATGGAGGATCACCCCATCCACCTCGAAATATTGGGCAGTGGTGCACATTTGAAAGCACAAGTGCTCCCTAGGTGGTTTTGGTAATTAATGTCAACATATCTCTTGTTGGACTAACACATTTATCTAGTATGTTTCAAACAAGTTCAACAATGGAGTGGCATGGACTAAAGGATGTGGGAACTCCTTCAAGGTGCTAAGGACAAAGGATTGGCTCAAGCTTCAAGCTCAAGACTCTTCATTTTCCATTTTAGTGATCCAAGATCACATTGAGTCTATAGGAAAAGCCAATACTATCAAGGAGGGATGAGGTGTTGCTTAATGAGCCTCTTGCTTCATGTGCTTAGTGATATGCTCCAAAACCCTCCACTACTTTCTCACATCCACATATGACCTAAACCTAAAGTCAAACTCGGCCCTACCGATTCTTTCTATCCGGCGCCACCGAGTTCAGATGTCATAGCCACTTCCACAAACCCTAGGCAAATCGGTTTCACCGATAGGGATCTCGGTATCACCGAGATGGGATTGTAATCTCTCTATGTATGTCCATTACCAAAATCGGTCTCACCGAAGTTTGTATGTCGGTACTACCGAGATTACAATGCAAACTCTCTGATTAACTTATTACCAAAATTGGTCTCACCGAAGTTTGAGTAATCGGTCCCACCGAGTTTGCTCGACCAACTCTCCGGTTAGCTTATTACCAAAATCGGTCTCACCGAAGTTTGCGAATCGGCCTCACCGAGATTACGTTATGCCCTAACCCTAACCATATCGGTCCTACCGAGTTGCATATCGGTCCCACCGAAAACCCTAACGGTCACTAGGTTTACTAAATCGGTCTGACCGAGTTTTATGATTCGGTCCCACCGAGTTTGGTAAATTGTGTGTAACGGTTAGATTTTGTATGGAGGCTACATATACCCCTCCACCTCCTCTTCATTCATGGAGAGAGTCATCAGAACAAACCTACACTTCCAACTTACCAGTTCTGAGAGAGAACTACCTACTCATGTGTTGAGGCCAAGATATTCCATTCCAACCATATGAATCTTGATCTCTAGCCTTTCCCAAGTTGCTTTCCACTCAAATCTTCTTTCCACCAAATCAAAATCCTGTGAGAGAGAGTTGAGTGTTGGGGAGACTATCATTTGAAGCACAAGAGCAAGGAGTTCATCATCAACACACCATTTGTTACTTCTTGGAGAGTGGTGTCTCCTAGATTGGCTAGGTGTCACTTGGGAGCCTCCGACAAGATTGTGGAGTTGAACCAAGGAGTTTGTAAGGGCAAGGAGATCGCCTACTTTGTGAAGATCTACCGCTAGTGAGGCAAGTCCTTCGTGGGCGACAGCCATGGTGGGATAGACAAGGTTGCTTCTTCGTGGACCCTTCGTGGGTTGGGCCCTCCGTGGACTCGTGCAACCGTTACCCTTCGTGGGTTGAAGTCTCCATCAACGTGGATGTATGATAGCACCACCTATCGGAACCACGACAAAAACATCCGTGTCTCCAATTGCGTTTGAATCCTCCAAACCCTTCCCTTTACATTCTTGCAAGTTGCATGCTTTATTTTCCGTTGCCTATATACTCTTTGCTTGCTTGCTTGTTATGTATTGAGAATGTTAAACTTGTGCCTAAACTCCACTTAAACCTAAAAGAAGTTAAAACTGCAACTTTGATACTTAGTGTCTAATCACCCCCCTCTAGACACCTCTTCTCAAGATCCTACAAGTGGTATCAGAGCATTGGTCTCCATTGCCTTGGTTTAATCACCATTGAAGGAAGATGGGTGAGTCTACTTTGGGGAGTCTTAGACATAGAGTGCCTATCCTTGATGGAGAGTATTTTCATGAGTGGAAAAATGAGATGCTTGTAATCTTCAATCAATATCATTTGAACAAGTACATTGCTAGCCCTTGTGCACCTCATGTTGATCCTATGCATCCTACCCTTGATGAATCCATTGACATGATTAGGAACCTTAGAACTGTTAATCTCATCACTAGAGGCTTGCCTAGAAACTTAATTAGAATCTTGCCTACTCTTGAGTGTGCCTACACTATATGGAAATTTCTTGAGGAACGTTTTCCAAATTATTCCTTGAAAAATCTAGATGAAATTCTCTATAAGTCTATTGCCTTGAGTAAGATGAATACTAGTTATCCTATGTTTGGTGATCGTCTATTTGAACTTACCGACCTTATGCGTGCCAAAGGAGATGTTGGAATTATTGGTGATATTATTTCCAAAGCTATAAGAATTCATAAGCAAGATCATTGTCGAACTCACTCTAACGAATTACCCTCTCTAGGACTTGATCCACCACATGACGATGTTGAACATGAATACTATGATGAGGATGATGATAGTGACTTCGATCTTGATGATGCAATGAGACATTTTGGTCTTATGGCAAATCTTCGGGGATATGTGTCAGGAGGAAAGGAATGGGTTCTTGACATGGATGTACCGATCACATGACCGGAGATAAAGACATGTTTCATGAGCTTGCTGAAAATGATAGTCCTCGAAAGTATGTTACTTTTGGTGACAACTCAAAGGGTAAGGTGGTTGGTCTCGGTAAGGTGGCCATCTCACATGATAGCTCCATTCAGAATGTCATGCTCGTTGAATCTCTTGGCTACAACTTACTTTCAAAGATTCTAGACTTGCTGATTTTGGTTTCAATGTCCTATTTATCAAGTAGATTGCCAAGTGTTTCATCGAGACAATCATAAAATGGTCTTTACCGGTATACGTAGAGGTGATCTTTACATTGTTGATTTTTCTAAAAAGGCACAACCTAAAACTTGCTTCATTGCTAAATCCTCAAAAGGTTGGTTATGGCATAGACGAATATGTCACGTTGGCATGAGAAACCTTGACAATCTTATTAAAGGAAATCATATCCTTGGAGTTAACGATGTCATATTTGATAAGGATAGACTTTGCAGCGTTTGCAGGCAGGTAAACAGGTTGGAGGAAGGCATCCCATGAAGAACATCATGACCACAAGGAGGCCACTCGAGCTACTTCATATGGATATCTTTGGTCCCAACGCTTACAAAAGTCTCGGTGGAAATTCTTTTGGTCTAGTTATAGTTGATGATTTTTCAAGATTTACGTGGGTGTTCTTTCTCGATGATAAATTGCAGGTCCAAAAGATCTTCAAAAACTTCGCAAGGAAGGCCCAAAATAAATTCGAAGTGAAGATCAAGAAGGTTCGCGGCGACAACGGAACAGAGTTCAAGAACGCAAATGTGGACACCTTTCTTGACGAAGAAGGGATTTCACACAAGTTCCCCCTACGCATACACACCTCAACAAAATGGAGTTGTTGAGAGGAAGAACCGGACGCTCATCGAAATGGCGAGAATGATGCTTGATGAGTACAAGACGCCAAGCACTTTTTGGGCGTAAGCGGTTGAGACAAATTTTGTCATGCAACAAATCGCTTGTATCTTCACAAGCTACTCGGCAAGACGACATACGAGCTCCTCACCGGTAACAAAATCCAAGTTGGATACTTTCGAGTATTCGTCTCAAAGTGCTACATTCTTGATAAGCATCATCGTTCAAAATTTGCTCCTAAGTCTCATGAAGGTTTCCTACTAGGTTCTGGCTCAAACTCTCACACTTACCGTGTCTACAACAATTTCACCCGAAAGGTTGAAGAGACGGTAGATGTGAAGTTTGATGAATCTAACGGCTCGCAAGTAGAGCAATTGCCAATTGATGTAGGATACAAAGATCCTTCGGAAGCAATCCAAGACTTGTCTATTGGCAAGGTCCATCCAACGGAGGTGAAGGAGAGTACCTCGTCTGTCCAAGTGGAAGCTTCATCTTCACGACAAGGTGAACCAAGAGTTGATACGGAAGCATCCACAAGTGGAACACACCAAGATGAAGAAAACGAGGAAAAACATCACGAACGTCAACAACCTCCTTCTCCACCACGACAAGAGAACGACAACGCCAACAATGAAGAAGATCAAGAAGAAGAAGAAGAAGAACAAGATGAAGAAGATGTTCAACCGAGATCCAAGCAAAAGCTTTCACGAGTTCGAGCAAGAATTGCTAAAGACCATCCCGTTGAGAAAATCTACAATGATATTCAAACCGGGAGAATCACTCGCCTAAAACTCGCTTAGCTAACTTTTGTGAAAACTATTCTTTCATCTCTAGCATTGAACCTATGAAGGTCGAAGAAGCATTGGAAGATCCGGATTGGATAAATGCTATGCATGAAGAGCTACACAACTTTGAGAGGAACCAAGTTTGGACATTGGTTGAGAAGCCCGACCACCACCACAACATCCTCGGTCCCAAAGGGGTGTTTCGCGACAAGCAAGATGAAGATGGACAAGTAGTTCGCAACAAAGCACGTCTCGTCGCCCAAGGCTACACACAAGTCGAAGGTATGGACTATGGTGAGACTTATGCTCCCATTGCTAGACTTGAGTCCATTCGCATCTTACTTGCCTATGCTAATCACCATAATATCACCTTGTACCAAATGGACATTAAAAATGCTTTTCTAAATGGTGAAATAGAGGAGGAAGTTTATGTTAAACAACCTCCCGACTTTGTCAATCCTAAGAAACCAAACCATGTTTACAAACTTCACAAAGCCCTTTACGGTCTTAAACAAGCTCCTAGAGCTTGGTATAAATGCTTGACCAAGTTTATTCTTGAAAAAGGCTTTGAAATTGGGAAAATTGATTCCATACTTTTTACTAAAAGGGTTAATGGAGAATTATTTGTATGCCAATTTTTTGTTGATGATATCATATTTGGATCAACTAACCCTCATTTTAGTGAAAAGTTTGGGAAGCTAATGTCGGAGAAGTTTGAGATGTCAATGATGAGTGAACTCAAATTCTTTCTTGGGTTGCAAATCAAGCAAACTAAGGAAGGTACTTTTGTCTCTCAAACGAAGTACATTAAGGACTTATTCAAGAAGTTCAATATGCAAGAGTGCAAAGGTATGTCTACACCCATGCCTACTAGTGGACATCTTGATTTGACCAAAGATGGTAAACCGCTTGATCAAAAGGTTTATCGCTCTATGATTGGATCATTGTTATACCTATGTGCTTCACGTCCCGATATTATGCTAAGTGTGTGCATGTGTGCAAGATATCAAGCTGCTCCTAAAGAATGTCATCTTAAGGCCATGAAAAGGATAGTGAGATACTTAATTCATACACCAAATTTTGGCATTTGGTATCCTAAGAGGGCCTCTTTCGATCTTGTTGGCTAATCCGACTCGGACTATGCCGGAGACAAGGTTGATAGAAAGTCCACTTCGGGTACTTGTCAATTTCTTGGTAGATCTCTTGTGTCTTGGTCCTCCAAGAAACAAAACTCGGTATCCTTATCTACAAAAGCGGAGTACATTGTCAGCTGGTTCATGTTGTGCTCAATTACTTTGGATGACCCAAACTCTTAAAGATTATGGTATATATGTGAAACATGTTCCATTGCTTTGTGACAATGAAAGTGCTATCAAAATTGGTCATAATCCCGCATAACATTCTCGAACTAAGCATATAGAAGTTCGCCATCACTTCATTCGAGATCATGTTGCTAAGGGTGACATTAAACTTAAGCATGTTCACACCGAAAAGCAATTAGCGGATATATTTACTAAACCCCTTGATGAGAAAGTGTTTTGCAGGTTGAGAGGAGAATTGAACATCATTGATGCTTCAAACTTGGAGTAGAAACTCCATTGGATACATGCAAGACATGAGCTTATGACTAATCCGTGATATCTCTCTCATGATGAAAATATTATATCTTGGATATATTTGCATCTTGCATGTTATCTAACCCTTGTAGGTACTTGGTTGAATCAAATTCCATGAGATTGTAATCTACTCACATCTTGAGCAATCTCTACATCACCAAGTCTCTACACTATGGTGGTTGAAGACAAGGAAGCGCGGAATCATTCAAACATTTCCTTTGACAAACTCTATGTTGAGCTTCATGATTATCGTTTTTGGATACACAAGTGCTACTCCTTGCAAGAACTAAACCATGCAGGTAGATGGACTCAAATTCCAAGTAGTGCTCCCAACTCTTGATGAGCTACATCAACCTTGAGCAACCCACACAAGTTCAACTACATGATCAACACCACCAACCAAGGTATGTTATTCCATCTTAGAGAAGCTTTACTCCGAGTCATGAGCTAAAGCAACTCGACAAGATGTGAATACATCAAGATGCTGAAACGAAAATGGGTACCCCCATTTTGAGCTTAAACGATGAGTATGACCCATGATCAAGTGATCTCACTTGTCTCCTAAGTCAATATACTCTAACATAGGTGACTTTGTCACCGACCATCTCTAGATGAAGTTCTCTCGTGTTCATTTCTGTGTTTTTGCATTTGTCTCATGCATATTTGTTTCCCCTTTCAAAAAAAACTTCATCTAGATTTCCTTCTGTTTGCTCTGCATTTCCTGCATCCAATTCATTGCATATCATTCAGTTAATTCCTTGCAAATCTTTGTGAGATCTTAATAGTCTAGTGAGCTGAGGTGGCAAGTGTTTTCTCTGTGACAAACTCAGTTTCACCGATTTTTTGTTTTCGGTCCAACGAATCATTTCGGTACAACCGAAGCATACCACTCGGTGCCACCGATTTCACAACAGGAAAAACAATTTGCCACTTATTCTGTGTTTCTTCTGATCCAGCTCCACTCAATGAATCTTGTCCTCTACAAGCATCACAATTTTATCCAGTGCTTTGTGTTGTGACTCAAGGACCAAACCCATTCACAAAAAATTCCAGAAGACCCTTCTTGGAAATTGATGTCAAAGGGGGAGAGAGAGAGATCACATCAAAGCTTATCTCTTCCAAAAGGGAGAGAGTATTAAGGGGGAGAAAGAGATCTCCAGGGGGAGAGAATACTCAAGTAGAAAGTATTTCTCAAGGATCCCAGATGCTTGGTGTTCAAGAGGAGAGATGCCACATGTCTTTTTGGGGGAAAGACATGTTCATAAAGACATGTTCATATGTGCTTATTTGCATTAAGCTCTGTTCTTTTATATCTTTCAGCTCTAATTTTCAGCTCTGATTTTCTGTTCCCTATCTTCTCCCAGTATCCCATGCTAGATTTAGGGGGAGCAAGACATCTAAGGGAAAGGAATCATTTAAATTCATTGCATATCTTTACTCTTGGGGACATGTCTAATCCAATGTGGTACTTAGTACTCACTCTTTACATGTCATCCCAGTCGGTATTCTTGTGGTTTCTTTTGTTTGCTCTGGCTAGTAGATGTACCTGTGTTATATAACCTTGTTTGTGCAGGTTCATTCCACCCTAAGCCAACTCAAGACTACAAGGTAAGTATATGCATCACACTCATGTGTATGAGGAATTCTTGCTGATGTCCATACTGTTTGCAAGGACTCATGAGCATGAAGGTACTTTCTTTAAATATTCTTTGCTCTGATGCATATGGCCAAGATAAATGTAACACATTGCCTACTCTATCATGGTTATTGCTCTCACATGCTTCTATATTCCATATTCACATGATTGCATACATGTAGGGGGAGCCTATGCTTGTTACATGTCTTTCCGAAGCTTTACTTGCTATTCTGTATATCTTCATCTAAAGCTTTGATATATGTTGCCATCAATTACCAAAAAGGGGGAGATTGAAAGCACAAGTGCTCCCTAGGTGGTTTTGGTAATTAATGTTAACATATCTCTTGTTGGACTAACACGTTTATCTAGTATGTTTCAGACAAGTTCAACAATGGAGTGGCATGGACTAAAGGATGTGGGAACTCCTTCAAGGTGCTAAGGACAAAGGATTGGCTCAAGCTTCAAGCTCAAGACTCTTCATTTTCCATTTTAGTGATCCAAGATCACATTGAGTCTATAGGAAAAGCCAATACTATCAAGGAGGGATGAGGTGTTGCTTAATGAGCCTCTTGCTTCATGTGCTTAGTGATATGCTCCAAAACCCTCCATTACTTTCTCACATCCACATATGACCTAAACCTAAAGTCAAACTCGGCCCTACCGATTCTTTCTATCCCGCCACCGAAGTTCGGGATGTCATAGCCACTGCCACAAACCCTAGGCAAATCGGCTTCACCGGTAGGGATCTCGGTCTCACCGAGATGGGATTGTAATCTCTCTGTATGTCCATTACCAAAATCGGTCTCACCGAGTTTGTGTAATCGGTACTACCGAGATTACAATGCAAACTCTCTGGTTAACTTATTACCAAAATCGGTCTCACCGAGTTTGAGTAATCGGCCCCACCGAGTTTTCCTGACCAACTCTCTGGTTAGCTTATTACCAAAATTGGTCTCACCGAGTTTGTGTAATCGGTCTCACCGAGATTACGTTATGCCCTAACCCTAACCATATCGGTCCTACCGAGTTGCATATCGGTCCCACCGAAAACCACGGTCACTAGGTTTACTAAATCGGTCTGCCCGAGTTTTATGATTCGGTCCCACCGAGTTTGGTAAATTGTGTGTAACGGTTAGATTTTGTGTGGAGGCTATATATACCCCTCCACCTCCTCTTCATTCATGGAGAGACCCATCAGAACAAACCTACACTTCCAACTTACCAGTTCTGAGAGAGAACTACCTACTCATGTGTTGAGGCCAAGATATTCCATTCCAACCATATGAATCTTGATCTCTAGCCTTTCCCAAGTTGCTTTCCACTCAAATCTTCTTTCAACCAAATCCAAATCCTGTGAGAGAGAGTTGACTGTTGGGGAGACTATCATTTGAAGCACAAGAGCAAGGAGTTCATCATCAACACACCATTTGTTACTTCTTGGAGAGTGGTGCCTCCTAGATTGGCTAGGTGTCACTTGGGAGCCTCCGACAAGATTGTGGAGTTGAGTTTGTAAGGGCAAGGAGATCGCCTACTTCGTGAAGATCTACCGCTAGTGAGGCAAGTCCTTCGTGGGCGACGGCCATGGTGGGATAGACAAGGTTGCTTCTTCGTGGACCCTTCGTGAGTGGAGCCCTCCGTGGACTCACAAGAACTGCTACTCCTTCGTGGGTTGAAGTCTCCATCAACGTGGATGTACGATAGCACCACCTATCGGAACCACGACAAAAACGTCTGTGTCTCCAATTGCGTTTGAATCCTCCAAACCCTTCCCTTTACATTCTTGCAAGTTGCATGCTTTATTTTCCGCTGCCTATATACTCTTTGCATGCTTGCTTGTTATGTATTGAGAATGATAAACTTGTGCCTAAACTCCACTTAAACCTAAAAGAAGTTAAAAACTGCAACTTTGGTACTTAGTGTCTAATCACCCCCCTCTAGACACCTCTTCTTAAGATCCTACAACATTCCTCCCGCAAACCCAAACCAAGACCCAACGGTAGTCTCCTTCGTGGGAAAATAGATGCCGACTCCGCAAATGGCCATAGAAGCTGCTGCGTACGAAGCGCTTGCTCGCCTTCGATTCGCGGTACCCTATGCCAGCAAACGAGGGTATTATTACTTCCCGAGTCGGCAAAGACCCGGAGAAGTAGCATCTTTTCCCGGTGGACGAATTGAGAGAGAACCAGTGCTGGCCAACCTTGCCCAGTATGTCATCGCTCAAGAGCGTTTTACCCAACGAGTAATGGGTTATCTCCAAAGCCTCGCTGATTTAAATCCTCAGATCGCCATCGGCAGACCACTGAGGCCCGACCAGGAGAGGCGCATTCATCGACTAGTCAATCCGCTTCCCCCGATAGAAGTAGAGTGTGCCCCAATACCAGAGACATTTTCTCAGGACCCTGTCTATTTTCCATGTACATTGTAGACGTCATTGCTATGCTTATTTATGTGTTGCAGCTTATGCGTTGTACCCTAAGTTTGTGCTATGAGTAAACTATTTGGTTTCAGCTAATAGGAGTAATATTTTCAAAACAACCCTTAGCAAATCTCGAGGACGAGATTTTTCTTAAGGGGGGTAGTTTTGTAACACCCCAAAATTTTAACCTTGTTTTATTAAGTAAAATTCTTGCCAGGAAATTAATTTTTTTATTTTCTGGTTTTATCTCTTAATTTCATATCACTCTGTCCCTCTGAATTTTTGCAATTTTCCCTCTTAGTGGAAACCTTTCAATAATATTGTTGGACTTGTATACCCTCTCAAGAAACATTTCGTCTCAAGAAACATTTCTTTTATCAGTGGAATTATTTATATAACTATTTTTTCTGAGCTTTATTTCTTTTAAAATGGTTTCTCATAAGTTTTAGAGCCTCTTTTGCACTACAACCCTTTGATAAATTTATTTAAAAATTCCACCAAAATTGGGGGATGTTAGTAGTAGTGTATAATTCATTTCTATGCAAAAACCCACTGGTGTTCTTTGGAAAATTTGGGCAAACCATCCTCATCTTCATTCTGGTCCAGTTTGGTGATTTGTACTGCAACCATATTTTATCTTGCTCTTTTTGCCTTGGGATTTGTCCTGCTTGAAGTACACCCTACCAAACCCTTAAGTCCAGGAGATTGGACCCATTGGAGTATTTTTGGTCCATGCAATAATGCCCTTCACTTTCTGTCCAAATTTGGTTTTCTCAAAAATCTGCACTAACAAGTTTCTGGTCTTGCCAATCTAACCTTGCCACCATCACCTACATCTAAAGAGACTCTGATCTGGAGATTTTGGCCACCAGAAGAGATGCCAAGATGCCCATGGCATTCTGTCGAGCACCTTGTATGCATGGCCAGTTTTGGCATAGTTTTTAGTTTACATTGTGGACTTGATCCCCTGGCCCAGCAGCCATGTCCACTAATCTCCTAGCTACCTCTAACCTAGACTTGTTGATTTCCAGCCTCATCCTAGCCCTCTAACTTGCCTTGACATTTTGCCGAGCACATGGCGTGCGTGCTCTGGGCGCGGCCAGAGCGCGCGTTTTGCACGTGTGTGCGCCCGAGCCGCCGCGTTCGCTCACCCCGCGCCCCTGGCCTTTGCTCGCCCGCAGGGCCACGCCCTGTCCTCATCCGCTCATCAGAACCATCCAAGCCACCCCTGGAGCCCCGCAGCGCCACCATCAGGTCGGCCATGGCAGCTAGCGGACGGTCGCAGCAGGCTCCTGCCATGGACGGAGCCGCCCGAGCCACGCTGGCCCGGCTACCGCCTCGAACAGCCCGAGCTCATCCTCTCGCCTCGCTGCACTTCGCCACCATCGCCACGCTACCGCTGTAACGGTGGTTCGTCGTTCCTATCCACTGCCGCCGTCGAACCGACCTCGACCGCCTATAAAAGGAGCCCCCGAGCTCGTCCAGACCCTCAGGCGACCTCAGGCCATCTCCCTAGAGCTCCCATAGCCAGCAATCGACGGAGGGAGGCCGTCTTCCTCGACTCCGGCCAGTTCGGCCGCCGCCACGCTCCGGGGCCGTACGTCGCGAGCAAAGCCTCCCTTGCCCTTCCAGCGCCATCGTCCGACTCCCCTCGACCGTGCGGAGCCACCCAACACCTCAGCCTCGACCGAGAGCCACCGTAGCTCGAGAACCCAATCATCCCGAAACCACCGTCCGCCGCGGAGCTCGCCGCCGGCGACCCCCTCCACCCCCGCCTGCCTATCGACCACTGGGAGGACCGCCCTGGACCAGCGGATCCATCCCCGCCCTTAGAATCCCGCGGGAAGCCGCCGTTCATCGACGGCGATCGCCGGAGCCCCGCCACCGCTCGGCCAGAGGAGAAGGAGGCGCGGGCGACTGGTCAAACCTACAAGTGGGCCCAAGGGACCCACTGTCAGTGACCCACGAGTCGACCCGCGCTGGTTTAAGTGGAAGCGTATTCCACCGAATACGTCTTCGCTAACGGGAAAGCGTAAGCCCCCGAACTGTTTTTCTTTTTCTGATTTTTATTAAAAACAGAATTTTGACTAAACATTGACTGGCTACAACTTTTTAAATATAAGTACAATTGATTTGATTCTTTTTCGGTTGTTTCTAAAATTTTGTCTAGTTTATTTTCATATTTATTTGAAAATTTTACAAACAACTTTTTTGTACTGTTTTGAAACCATGTGTTAATTCAAATTTTCGTAAAATAGGATTTTGAAGGAGAAGGCAACTTTCAAAAAGTGCACCCCCACTTGCATACTCTTGAAGGCAAGCATTCTGAACCCCGGCATAATATTTGTTGTGTGTCGTTTGATGCAAATACGGCACCACCTTGATGCGAAGTATTCGGTATTTTATGTGGTGTTATGATCATATTCATGAGTGCATAATGATGATTCCCTGCTGTTGGGATTTTGATATGCTTATGATAGTAATCACCCTCGTATGCCTTTAATGCCTACCGGAAGGAATCCGGGAAAGTCTCTGTCTTGGGTAGAGACGAGCTTGTCTCTAGTTCTTCGTCGAGACGGTTATGTCCGGTAAGGCATGGTGAGGTATGATGAGTGGTGATTTTGTCTGATTGGTGTGAAATATATTTCTTATGCTTGTCATGCAGGTAATGCTTTAACCTCCTGAGTCGACCATAGATCGAGTCTTGTTCCAGTAACCCCCATACTTTTTTCGTACTACCACTTGTCCTTGCCGCCGGTAGGGTACAGTTCAGTAAGTTGTCAACCCCTTTCTTTGCACACACCGTACAGAGAGGCCATGGTGGAAGATACCGGCTGCAGCCGGTAGGCATGCCACCGTCCGGGGCATGGGTGTTTCGGTTGGAGCCGAGGGGTAGCTCCCTAGTTTGCGACGTTATAAATTTTGTGATCCCATGCTAGTCGAGGTTGTAGCCTCCCCACTTAGAGTTTCGCTTAACGGGTGTCGTGGGTGATTCCGCACACCGATAAGTTAAGGTGTGTCTTGGTCGGTGTGTTTTCAATTAAAAGACCGTAAGCGAAATTAGTCCCGATGGACTAAAGGAATCCGTTACTCGTGGGTAAAGAGTACACCCTCTGCAGAGATTATATCTATTCGAATAGCTGTGTCCATGGTTAAGGACTACAGTCTGGATTTTTATTTTGTGACTGACGTTGTGATCATAGAATATTTCAGAGCATGATTATCATTTGTTATATTATACCTGTGTTCATAATGTTTGCGAGTATATTCAAAGTACTCACTGGCTTGTTCCTGGCTATTGTCTTGGCCAGATTTCTTGCATGGAGAGGAGCGTTGCGATGACAGCCCGGAACCTACGCAACGGTGATAACAGCCTCGCGAATATAGGAGTTATCCAGGTCAGCTGTTCCTTTGGGAAATGGAGTCCCATAGACACTGATGAACCACAAATCGCTTCCGCCAGCAGCCACTAGAAACCTTGTGATGTACTCATAGGCCATAATGGTCTTGTACTACATATTATGTATTTTGCTTGGAATTTCTATATCAAGTTGGTGCCTCATCAGCTAACAGTAATCCTGGGGCTAGTGAGCGCAAGGACCATTTTCTAGGAAATTGATATCCCGAAACCGGTCCTGACAGGGAGACGTGCGGGAAAGCGCGCAAGGGAGAAGTAGATGAGACCTGGTGAAGAAGTTCATCGCCCCTTGAAATCTGAAATTTATTTACAGTCAAGATTAAAAAGACTTGTGCCTGACCCGATTCTTTTCTGAACTTTATTATGTGAGATTGTTATAGCTATTTATACTAAACTTTAATACTTATTTGTATGTATTTTGCCAAATCATTATCACAGATATCATATTATGGGAAATTCAAATTGTTTTTGTAATAAAATTTGTTTTTTAACATACATCTTAAAACATATTTAAACCGAACTCACTTAAATGCGAGAAAATAAGAAACGGGAAAATCCATGTTTACTTGGATTATATGGTGACAGTGCTTTAATGGTGTATTTGTATATGTGTAGCCTTAAATATCTTGGTATAGATCTGTATAGTGTATGGCATACAAAGTATCTTCATAGTGGTGTCTTTATAATTACATATACATAACTAGAAAGATGTAGAGTGTACAAGATGTTTAGGAGGAAGATTCACTCCAATTTTTAGATCATTTGAACGTCTGAGCAGCTCTCAGCAAAACAAGACAAATCGGATTAGAATGGTGCATAGTAGTAAGTCTTTGGGTGCTCGATCGTCGGTGCTTAGAGGCGAATCTGCAAGCATTGCTGAAAAGGTGTCGGTCCGTGAGGTGAGTGCTCACTGCACCTAGCACGTCTTGCACTATCGCGGTACTGCTCTAGATGCTCTACGTGCTACACGCGACGAGTGGGGGACTCGTGGGAAAGTTTGCGAGAGAGAAGTAGATGGGGGCTGGTGAAAACTTGTGCTTGACCCAACTCTTTTTTGAATTTTGACATGTGTAATTGTTATAGGTATGTATCTTTCTGATTTATGAGTTGATCATCGGAGGGGGCGGTGCGTAGTAATAGGTTTTCCGGTGCTCGATCATCGGTGTTCAGGAGGCGAACCTATGAGAAATGTAGCGAAGACACCTCGCACTACCATGGTACTGCCTTAGATGCTCTATGCGTTAGACGCCACAAGTGGGGGACCTGCCGAAAGCATGCCACAGAGAGGAGAGATCATACACGAGAAAGAAGAAGCGACTGACAGTAAGTCTTGGGTCCACCCTATCAGCCCAAGGGAGAGCTGCTCAGTGGAGTGTAGTAAGCAAAGATTAAGAATCTGAAAAAAATCGCTCTTTTTACATTTTTCGAGGATCTAGATAGCAATTATTCAGTTGCCTTTGCCCATAGACATGATGCTAATTAATTTTGTTCTTAAAAAGAGGATGAGCATGGAGTATATATGGTCATTACAAGGAATGCGGTGTGTCAAAGAGTTGTTCGTCGTTTGTACTTAATTCAAATTTAAAGAGGTTTGCTCTGTTTAAATTCCCTTCTACGTACTAAATTATATTCTCGATTTACTATGTAATTTTTCATTCATAGTAATTAGTTGAAGTTAGGCTGGATCAAAAAATAATATGTGTGTATTTGCAACTTGTTTTGTTTTCGCTTCCAGACCATATGGTTGAGTTTTTCCTTTTTAAAGCATTTTCTATTTACTACAGTTTACAGATTCAACCAGCCCATCTGGCTTCAATCAGCCCATCTGGCTTCAACCAGCCCACTTTACTTCAAGCTTCCGTCCGCTCAATATTTAACATTCTGATACAATCCATAAGGTCAACTTTTGTTGGCCCATATACACCATGCATGCATTCGAATGATAGACTATATGGTGATTTTTTTGCCAGCTAGCAATTTATATGATTACACTAGCTTACACTATTTATCTTAGCAATTGTCTACACTTGCCAATATATAGCAAACTTGCATTTATTTATAACACATACACAAGGTTACAATTCAAAAAATAAAATAAAATAACATATAACTTTTTATTTGCTCACGGCAGCGACAACTTAAGCATTACATAACCAACCCATGTGTCGCTACGGCTAAGTTTTTTATGCTTCTACAATATGGGCTCCGTAGTGTTTCCAACTGATGGTATGAGTGCAGGGATAAAAGAACAAATATTGGACTCTACCATGCATCCGTGAGTAATTGTTTGCAAGAAAACATGTAAAAACAATTAAGAAAATAATGATTCCAAGGATATGATGTATATATCGTACTACTTAATTTTGAATGCGTCAGATTCTTATATGATTAAAAAATGCAGAGGAAATTTTGCACAAATGGTCATTTGTGCAATCCAGGGAGACTTCTAAGCAGAGTACGTATGAGCCCAAGAGAGAGAAAAATGACCCATGTGAAAAAAAATCTAGGTGCAAATCTGTTATTGTTGAAGGTGAGTTGTGTCTTTTCAATCAAAGAAGATAAATAATTTGTACTTCAGCCAGAGAGCATCCCATGGTGCTCATCTGAGGGTTTATGTTTTGTAGCCACGTCCAGTCCACGTGTTGCCACACCTAACCCATGCGTTGCCATGGCCTTTTCGACATAGCCACGTCCTTCCCACGTGCCAGTGCCTCCTCCCTTCCCTTCCACGTTCAGCCTATGCGTCGGTGTGGCCCTGCTCACCTCGCCACGTCCAGCCAAGGCGTCCATAATCTGCCAAAGCTATAAAACAGCCAGACCGCACGTCCTACAATATAAGTTGTAGACAGGCGCGGCGTGCCGCCCCGCGCGAGGTTCGCTAGTAAGTATCTAGCTCAAAAGGTGGTGTCCCAGGCATTTTGGAAACCTGGCGATTCGCACTTTTGGGCTAGCCTAATGCCGGCAAAGAAACGTCTCTTTCGCTTTGGGTCTTTCATGATAAAGGATGTGTTGAAGATTCATTTTTGGGAAGACATCTAGTCAGGCAATGCCAGTCTTTGAGAACAATATCCAGCTTATACAACATTTTCGTGATAAGAATACTATTATTGCGCAAGTGCTCAGTTCATCCCCGCCGAATATTTCGTTCAGGCAGGATTTGATTGGCCCTCGACTTGTTTCATGGCATAACCTTTTATCCTGACTGGATTCGATTAACCTGACACAAGACCCGGACGTGTTTTGCTGGAACCTTACTATATTAGGGTCTTTCACTGTAGACTCTATGTATCGTGCGCTCACACATTCTAAGGTAAAAGTGAGTAATAACAAGAAAATTTGGAAGTCCAAGATTTCACTAAAAGTGAAATTTTTTCATGTGGTATCTTCGTAGGGGAGTTGTGTTAACAAAGACAAACTTGCACGACGCAACTGGCAAGGGAGTAAGAAGTGTTGTTTTTGTACTCATGACGAGACAATCAAACACATCATTTTCCAGTGAAAGTTTGCATGTTCTACGTGGTCAGTCATCCAAATAGCGTCAAATTTGTATCCACCCACAAGTGTTGCCAATAATTTTGGTCATCGGTTGGACGGTATTTCAAATAGTTTTAAACCGCTAATAAGGGTGGAAGCATATGCCTTAATTTGATTGCTTTGGCTATGTAGAAATGATTTGGTTTTTAATGCAAAAATTGCTTCTCCTCTACAGGTTATTTTTCGGTGTACATAATTGCTACGTATGTGGTTTATGTTACAACGACCGAAGGACCAACCGCTGTTCAAGATGGTGTGTATGCGATTGGAGCAGGTGTCTAGAGGTTTTTTCCCAACATGAGTGGCAACATAACCTTCGGATCGATCCACCACCTCCATCGACATAGGCATAGTGTCGGTCTATAAGGCTCTACTGTTGCTAATTTGTCGCTTTTTTTCATCAATTTTTATCAGACCTTTATATTGGGCCGTGTGCATCTTAGTTATGCAGAGGCCGGGTGTTACTCATAATGCTTTGTATCCGCTTGATGCTACATTTTGAGATAATAAAATCGCTCTTTATTGAGAGAAAAAAGCCTAGTACTCTTTGGGTCGGCTAGCACCCTATGCATGGTCTTGTCTCGATTTTCGGCCTGTCTTTTCGCTTTTTGTGTTTCTACTATTTCCTCATTATTCAATTGTAATATTGTTTATTTCTTGGGTTTGCATTTTAGAAAATATAATGTTTTAATAAACTAAAAAATATTTTCATAAAAATCATGGACATTTTAAATAAGTTTGGTAGCTGTTAAAATGTAATAATTTAAAAATCTTGAAAGAATTATATAATGGTGATTTTTTTTTGAAACATTCACTGTATTTCTCAAAAAATAAGAATATTTTTCAGGAATACATAAATAATTTTAAGTTCCAGAAAAATTTTGAAAACCATGAAATTTTTAAAAAAATTCGTAACATTTATATAAGTTAAGAATATATTTTAAATTTTCATTAGTACCTAGTTTTAGAAAAGGCTCAAAAAATAGTCAGCCTATCCTACCCAAACCTGCTATGGTGACCAAAACCATCAAATCGAAAAGGGAACAACTAATTAGGTTGGCCCACCACGCGTGCAAGGTGCACGTTTGGTTGTGTTCCATTGCGTACGTGCAAAAATAGGACGAGACCTGCTCCCCATTTTCAAATCCATGAACTTTTTCTGAATCGTGCGAAAATAGCGCCAGGGACGGGAACCGGTGCTCACGCGCACCCCCTCATGGGTCAGCCAGTAGAAGGAGGCAGCGCTAGATTGATTGGTTGGGATGCCCGGTTTGTCTAGAAAAGGAGATCAAGAAGCTCGATTTTCTTTGTTGGCTGTTCGCGGTTGACCGGTCCATGAACAGAGAAAAAAATTGTCATGAATTCCAAAAAAATCATGGTTTCAAAATTTGTTCACGAACATGAAGAAAGTATAAGAGTTCAATTTTTTTTGCAGGATTCCAAAAAAGTTAATGGATTTGAAAAATTTAACAAACTCAACAAAATTCATGGGTCCAAAAAAGTTCACAGAACTCGAAAAAAGTTTGTGCATGTGGCGGGCGGTGGCGGCGGCTCCTCGTACACATGTGCACCTAGCATGCTAGGATTTCTTGTGCCTCCCGCCGGCATCCGCACCGGCCTACCTTATTTCTTGTGATTTTAGTGCCATAGAGGTGTGGTGGATCCAGGCCCTTGCTGGCAGGAGGGTTCTGTTTTTGATGTTTTTTTTTGTTTTGTTTGGATTTGTATCCTTCTCAGAGAGCGAGGCGGCAGCGGCTTTCTGTAGATGGAATAAGGTCCTCCTTGTTTTGGTGGTGTTTCTAGCATCATCGGAGGGCGTGTGAAGGTTTGTCTTCAACGGATCCCATGGGGTTCGGCCGCCTTTTGTCTTCAATGGGTCCACGTGTATCCAGTCTTTGTTCGTCTATATTTGTGTGTCTACAGGTTGGATACTTCCGATCTATGCTTCTCTTCATCGGCAGCGGTTGCTGTTATGGTGCGCTGGTTCTATGGGGCCTTAGCACAACAACTTCCCGACTGTCTACTACAACAAGGTTTGCCGGCTCCGATGAGGGAGGGGCGATGATGGTGATGCGCCTTCGGCTCGCTCCAGTGCTTGTACTCGTCCCTAGGTGGTCTATGGACCTGGATGTATACTTTACATCTAGTTTTCTTTGTACTACATTGACATTTGATGAATAGATTGAACAAAAAAGGAGAGTTTAGATAATATGAAAAACATATAGTTACAAAAAGTGGAAACATTGCATTTTTCTTAATAGGTACTATAAATAATGGGACTGCACTGACTGCCAACCGTTATATTTTTTATTAGCGTAACTACCGAACGCCTCCCTCCTTCCTTCTAATTACATGCATGCATGCATTAGAATGACACTCGTTCCTCTCTCATATGCACTCCTCTCTCTAACTACATGGTTGCAAACACTATAGGATGAAAAGTTGATGTCATCCTAAGATTCTCTCCATTTCAAAAATTGAAAATATTATGTCGGTCTGATTTAAAAAGCATTTTCACCAAAAATAATGTAGCGACGAGACATAGCGCACTATAGCATTTAAAGAGGTCCGCTGCTAAGAGGCATAGACGGCTATTCAAAACTATGATCTTAATATGTTGCTTAACGTGAAGGCAAGAAGAATATTGATATATTACTAAATGCCTCCCCAAAAAATGTATATGAAGAAGTCAACAATGAATAAACAATTTTTTTCTTAAATATTGGGTTTATGGGATTAGGTGGAGGCTCATGGTGAAAATGGGGGAGGGGGAAGGGGGCAGGCATCGGACGTGTCAACCTATAGATTAGGATTATTGAAGTCAGAGACAATCACACATAATACACGATAATGGAGCCAAAGCTTGGGAAAACATGTTTCCTTCGAACTTGTATGGTTGTATGTATGGCCAAGTCTGTCTAACAATTAAAAGTTGCTAGACTGTATCAATGCTTAATCTCTAGGACGATGACAAGATGTAAATATGTAGTTTGACCTCTTCTCGCAAAAAAAAAGTAGTTTGACCTCCATAGCGACAAGACACACAAAATGCATATGTATTCTAAGTTGAATGCTGGACTTTCCTTGCCGTTTGCGGTAAACTACGGAAGTTTGATAGTGATGTTTCGTACAACTGTTTAGATATACTACTTAGGCGCGAAAATGTGCCAACAACCCAGCTGGTTGCAATGCATTATACAACCAGTACATAAACTATATATATAGTATTATTACTATAGCCATCAACAAAAATGTACATCAACTTGATTATTACGTGCGTGAATCTTCTCCAAATGATAGCGTTCAACACGCTAACATTGAGTCATGCATCCATATGAAAGCATGAGCTAGAAATAATCAAATTATGAAGAAGTAAAAGAAACTATTTAACAAATATGGTACATACATGCACAAATTTCCTGGAGCTGAACTCCAATTTTGAATCACATCAAAGAAATAGTTAACAATTAGTTTTGCAAATGTTGACGCTCAAAAGTGGCAAGAGAAACAAAGTGCTAAGGAACACAAACAATGGCCTGAGCCTATTGGAAGATGAAGCCAAATTGACAGTCGGATGCCGCTATTGGATTGACCTAGAATATTAGAATGGATATAAAAGATTAAGGGCAACTCAAATCAGAGCTCGGACCCGAAGGTTATGATAAGTTCAAAGGGGTTTCTTTTGACACCATATTTTGTCTTGCATGCTTTGAACCTCAAGTGAAGAAGTGAACCTCAAGACCGCCGATTTTTTACTTTTAATCATCTCAATCTCAGATTCTATGCAATTTCTATAGCCAAAATAGTGCACTGCAGAAAAGTTACCCAGAACTTCCGGGTTACTTCCGGACTTAGAGCCTATTCAGCAGCCCTCGGCTCCGCGGCACCGCCTCGAGCGAGCTGCCAGTGTGACACCGAACGCGTTAGCGTCACGCTTTTCTCGAAGCGGAGCGGAGCGGCCAGCAGGCCATTTTCTCGAGCGGCTCAAGTGACACTCAAGGCTTCGCATCTACGGGAGTTGAGAAGTGAGGAGCAGAGGGCTGCCGAACAGGCCCTTCGCAGGAGCTTTACAACGTACAAAGCAAAAATTGATCCCAGAGCCACAGGGTACCTCGGTACTTAACATGAACATTGCAACGTTATGCGTGAAATTTATCTTGGAACCTCTGGGATACCTCAGCATTGCAAGTTTGTGTGAAGATTACCTCGGAACCTCTAGGGACTACCGGGGCCAGGGCCGGAGCCTCCGCGCTGGCTCCAATATTCCGAGCATATCAGGGTGTGTTTAGTTCAAGTCCTGGAACATTGGCCTGGTCTGGAAGCTGCCTAAGAAGTGCCTGGATGGTGTTTTTTTTTTTTTTTTGAAACGGGGCAAAAGACTTGCCACTTTCATTGAATAAGAAGAAGGTTTAAGGCCAAAGGCCGAATTACAACGCATTGCTCTCGCGGCATTACATTACTCAAGCACTTAGCCCCCGCGAAACACCACAGCTTGTAGTGTTAGGTTGGCAATTTGCAATCTCAGACACATGCCTGGCCTGGAGGCTGCCTGCATCTTGATTAGCCTGGTCAGTTCACAGGCGACTTGTTTAGCGTGGTCCAGGCTGATGGAACCAGACGCCTGGGTTCCAGGCATATGTGATTTTAAGATACTTGATACATGCATATTGTGGTGATTTTAAGATACTTGATACGTATGCCCTGTCACATCAGACTGCCAATCTGTAACTTTTTAATGTTTAAACATTTCTTCTAGTCCAGGCTTCCAACCAAACAACACATACACACACATAACTGGCTAGGCAAATTTCTTCTTTTCCCCAGGCCAACAACTGGCATTGATGTTTCCCGGGCATGAAGTCCAGGACTTGAACCAAACACACCCTTAATCCGAAATAGGATAAATTTAATGATTTGGACAAAAATCTATTTTTATGTGTAGGGAAACATTTGTCACTGGCTAGTCGGCCGAAGCTTTGGGCCGGCCTGGCGTGCATCTTGTGATGTGTCCAGATCGGATGCTCAAGTTCTCCCTCAACGCAATTGCACATGTCCACGTGCTAGCAGGGTCCACCACCGCTTGGGACGCAGCCTTATCCTTTGCTCACGTCGCCTACTCTATTCTCCACCACTCGTTTTTGTTTTCTTTTTTTGCCAACAACCTCCGAGCCCTATTGCCACGTGGCGGTGACCAACGCGGCAAGGCGTTGCAGCTTTGGTGGCGAACCATCGGCGGCACCACAATAGATATGCCACGGTGTGTATTTTGCTGCAACCACCAACGCCAACGTGACAAAGATGCTTTGGGAGTAAACCACCGGCGGTGGCACGACAGAGATGTTGCAGCGGAGGCGTGCAGTGATCCAGGGGATCGGTCAGCACTTTACAGGAACCGACATCGGTGTTTGCTGCAACCAGCAAGGCTCCGGGCTGGAACTAGCTTTCCCTTTTGCTGGAATCAGAACAATCCCTCACCAGTGACTTTATTTTTTGTTGAAATCAGTGTTTTTTTTTTGCTGGAACCAGCTAGTTCATTTGCTACATTGGATTTTTATTTGAGTTTGCTGCTATGTCTTTTTTGTTGTAACGTTGGTAAATTGTGGCTGGAACCGGCCAATCTTTTTTGCTTCAACTGACCATTGAGATTTTTGTTCGCTAAGATTTTTTGCTGGGAACACTACAACAACAATTTTTTGCTGGAAGCAGCGCAATTTTTTGCCGGAACCGGCTAGTTCATTTGCTACATCGAACATTGTTGGAGTTTGCTGTTGTGTCTTCTTTTGCTGGAACGGGGCAAATTTTTTGCTTCAACTGACCACAGAGACTTTTTTGTTGCTCTGATTTCGTTTGGAACACGATGGTGCTAGTTGGACAATGATGGCGAGCTGGAGCCGGTGAGGCGAGAATTGTTGTAACCATGGCACCTGTGAGCTGGAATCGGCAGGCGTCAAAGGTACATCCATGGTGACCATGCCCCGGGATCCACCGGCAGACGTGTTGCAATCCAGGCAGCTGGGGGAGGGCCCTCGCCGGTGCTCGTCGGCCATGGCCAGGACGGCGGGCAGACATTACCTGCGGCGAGCGCGGGGCAGGGGGAGGGGGCTCTGTAATGGTGAGCGTGTGCGGCGTGGGGAAGGAGATGACGTAGAAGGGGAGGACCGAATCCTATGGTTGCACGCGGCCAAATCGGGTGGCTGCGGGGCGACCGACCCAAATTTGGGCCGGTCGACCGGCGCCTATCAGTTGCCTATTTGTATGGGAAGACTATCCATCTTATTAATATTACATTCTGTTGGAAATATGCCCTAGAGGCAATAATAAATTAGTTATTATTATTATATTTCCTTGTTCATGATAATCATTTATTATCCATGCTATAATTGTATTGAAAGGAAACTCAGATACATGTGTGGGTACATAGACAACACCATGTCCCTAGTAAGCCTCTAGTTGACTAGCTCGTTAATCAATAGATGGTTACGGTTTCTGACCATGGACATTGGATGTCGTTGATAACGGGATCACATCATTAGGAGAATGATGTGATGGACAAGACCCAATCCTAAGCCTAGCACAAAGATCGTGTAGTTCGTATGCTAGAGCTTTTCTAATGTCAAGTATCATTTCCTTAGACCATGAGATTGTGCAACTCCCGGACACCGTGAGAATGCTTTGGGTGTACCAAATGTCACAACGTAATTGGGTGGCTATAAAGGTGCACTACGGGTATATCCGAAAGTGTCTCAAGGTTGGCACGAATCGAGATCGGATTTGTCACCCGTGTGGCGGAGAGGTATCTCTGGGCCCACTCGGTAGGACATCATCATAATGTGCACAATGTGACCAAGGGGTTGATCACAGGATGATGTGTTACGGAACGAGTAAAGAGACTTGCCGGTAACGAGATTGAACAAGGTATCGGCATACCGACGATCGAATCTCGGGCAAGTACAATACCGCTTGACAAAGGGAATTGCATACGGGATTGCTTGAATCCTTGACATCGTGGTTCATCCGATGAGATCATCGTGGAACATGTGGGAGCCAACATGGGTATCCAGATCCCGCTGTTGGTTATTGACCGAGAACGCCTCTGGTCATGTCTGCATGGTTCCCGGACCGTAGGGCCTACACACTTAAGGTTCGGTGACGCTTAGAGTTGTTATGGGAAATAGTATGTGGTTACCGAAGGTTGTTCGAGTCCCGGATGAGATCCCGGACATGACGAGGAGCTCCGGAATGGTCCAAGGTGAAGATCGGTATATTGGACGAAGGGTATTGGAGTCCGGAATTGTTCCAGGGTACCTGTGATGACCAACAGGTCCGAAAGGGGTTTTGGAGGCCCCCAAGCTTTGGGGGCCTTATGGGCCAAGGGGAGAGGGCACATCAGCCCACTAAGGGGCTGAGCGCCCTCCCACCCTATCTCACGTAACTGGAGAGGTGGGGCGCCACCCCTAGGGCAGCCACCCTCCCGGCTTGGGGGCAAGTTTCTTAGGGGTGGGGCGCCAAAACCCATCTAGGGTTTCCCCTATGGCCACCGCCTCCCCTAGGGAACCCTAGGGCGCCTCCCTCCTCCCTTCCCCTATATATAGTGAGAGAGATAGAGAGAGGGCAGCCGCACCTTTCCCCGGGCGCAGCCCTCTCCCTCCTCCAACACCTCCTCCTCCTCCGTAGTGCTTGGCGAAGCCCCCGCCGGAGAACCACGAGCTCCATCACCACCATGTCGTCAGGTTGTCGGAGTTCTCCTCAACTTCTCCTCTCCCTTGCTGGATCAAGAAGGAGGAGACGTTCCCGGCTATACGTGTGTTGAACGCGAGGCACCATTGTTCGGTGCTTAGATCGGAATCAACCGCGATCTGAATCGCCATGGTACGACTCCTTCATCCGCTGTTTGTAACGCTCCGCTTAGCGATCTTCAAGGGTATGAAGATGCTCATCCTCTCCCTCTCTTGTTGCTAGAATCTCCATAGATTGATCTTGGTGATGCGTAGAAAATTTTGAATTTCTGCTACGTTCCCAACAGTGGCATCATGAGCTAGGTCTATGCGTAGTTTCTATTCACGAGTAGAACACAAGTTGTTGTGGGCGTTGATTTTGTTCCATATGCTTACCGTTACTAGTCCAATCTTGTTTCGACGGTATTGTGGGATGAAGCGGCCCGGACCGACCTTACACGTACACTTACGTGAGACAGGTTCCACCGACTGACATGCACTTGTTGCATAAGGTGGCTAGCAGGTGCCGCCTCTCCCACTTTAGTCGGATCGGATTCGATGAAAAGGGTCCTTGTGAAGGGTAAATAGCAATTGACATATCACGTTGTGGTTTTGCGTAGGTAAGAAACGTTCTTGCTAGAAACCCATAGCAGCCATCGTAGAAACATGCAAACAACAATTAGAGGACGCCTAACTTGTTTTTGCAGGTATGCTATGTGATGTGATATGGCCAAAAATAATGTGATGAATGATATGTGATGTATGAGATTGATCATGTTCTTGTAATAGGAATCACGACTTGCATGTCGATGAGTATGACAACCACAGGAGCCATAGGAGCTGTCTTTATTTATTGTATGACCTGCGTGTCATCGAATAACGCCATGTAATTACTTTACTTCATTGCTAAACCGTTAGCCATAGTAGTAGAAGTAATAGTTGGCGAGACAACTTCATGGAGACACGATGATGGAGATCATGATGATGGAGATCATGGTGTCATGCCGGTGACGATGATGATCATGGAGCCTCAAGATGGAGATCAAAAGGAGCAAAATGATATTGGCCATATCATGTCACTTTTTGATTGCATGTGATGTTTATCATGTTTATGCATCTTATTTGCTTAGAACGACGGTAGTAAATAAGATGATCCCTCATTAAAATTTCAAGAGAAGTGTTCCCCCTAACTGTGCACCATTGCGAAAGTTCGTTGTTTCGAAGCACCACGTGATGATCGGGTGCGATAGATTCTAACGTTCACATACAACGGGTGTAAGACAGATTTACACATGCGAAACACTTAGGTTGACTTGACGAGCCTAGCATGTACAGACATGGCCTCGGAACACAAGAGACTGAAATGTCGAGCATGAGTCGTATGGTAGATGAAGATGTTCACCGATGATGACTAGTCCGTCTCACGTGATGATCGGACACGGCCTAGTTGACTCGGATCATGTAGTCACTAAGATGACTAAGAGGGATGTATATCTGAGTGGGAGTTCATAAGATGAACTTTATTATCCTGTAACATAGTCAAAAGGTCTTTGCTAATTATGTCGTAAGCTCACGCTTTAGTCCTACTGTTTAGATATGTTCCTAGAGAAAATTCAGTTGAAAGATGATAGTAGCGATTATGCGGACTAAGTCCGTAAACTGAGGATTGTCCTTGTTGCTTGGAAGAAGGCTTATGTCCTTAATGCACCGCTTCGGTGTCTTTGAACCTCGAACGTCGTCTGTGGATGTTGCGTAACATCCGACATACACGCTTTGATAACTACGTAATAGTTCAAGAATGTTAAATGGTTTAGAGTTAAGGCAATCAAGACGATTTTGAACGTCGCGAAACATCTCGAGATGTTTCGAGGGCTGAAATTGGGATTTCAGGCTCGTGCCCACGCCAAGAGGTATAAGACCTCCGACGAGCTTCTTGGCCTACAAACTAAGGGAGAAAAGCTCAATCGTTGAGCTTGTACTCAGATTGTCTGGGTACAACAATCACTTGAATTGAGTGGGAGTTAATCTTCTAGATGAGATAGTGATGTTTCTCCAAAGTCATTGCCACCAAGCTACTAGAGCTTCGTGATGAACTATAACATATCAGGGATAGATATGATGATCCTTGAAGTATTCGCGATGTTTGACGCCGCGAAAGTAGAAGTCAAGTAGGAGCATCAATTGTTGATGGTTAGTAAAACCACTAGTTTCAAGAAGGGCAAGGGCAAGAAGGGATACTTCATGAAACGGCAAAACAGTTGTTGCTCCAGTGAAACCCCAAGGTTGAACCCAAACCGAGACTAAGTGCTTCGTAATGAGAGGAATGTACACTAAAGCGTAACCACCCTAGATACTTGGTAGATAAGAAGGCAGGCAAGGTCGACGGAAGTATAATGGATATACATTATGTTAATGTGTACTTTACTAGTACTCCTAGTAGCACCAGGGTATTAGATACCGGTTCGGTTGCTAAGTGTTAGTAACTCGAAATAAAAGCTACGGAATAAACGGAGACTAGCTAAAGGCGAGATGACGATGTGTGTTGGAAGTGTTTCCAAAGGTTGATGTGATCAAGCATCGCCTGCTCCCTCTACCATCGAGATTTGTGTTAAACCTAAATAATTGTTATTTGGTGTTTATGCTGAGCATAGACATGATTGGATTATGTCTATCGTAATACGGTTATTCATTTAAGGAGAATAATGGTTACTCTATTTATTTGAATAAAACCTTCAATGGTCTTGCACCTAAAAGAATGTTTTATTGAATCTCGATCGTAGTGATACACATTTTCATGCCAAAAGATATAAGATAGTAATGATAGTACCACTTACTTGTGGCACTGCCATGTAAGTCATATTGGTATAAAACGCATGAAGAAGCTCCATGTTGATGGATCTTTGGACTCACTCATTTTTGAAAAGTTTGAGACATGCGAACCATGTCTATTGGTGTATATGCATGAAGAAACTCCATGCAAATGGACCATTTGGACTCACTTGATTTTGAATCACTTGAGACATTCAAATCATACCACATGGGCAAGATGACCGAAAGCCTTGTTTTCAAAGAAATGGAACAAGAAAGCAACTTGTTGGAAGTAATACATTTTGATGTGTGCAGTCCAATGAGTGCTGAGGCACGCAGTGGATATCGTTATATTCTTACTTCACGGATGATTTGAGTAGATACTGAGTATATTTACTTGATGAAACACAAGTCTGAATTATTGAATGGTTCAAGTAATTTTAGAGTGAAGTTGAAGATCATCGTGACAAGAGGTTAAAATGTCTATGATATGATCATAGAGATGAGTATCTGAGTTACGAGCTTTGACACGCTATTAAGACATTGTGGAAATTGTTTCACAATTAATACCGCCTGGAACACCATAGTGTGATGGTGTGTCCGAACATCGTAGTTGCACCCTATTGGATATGGTGCGTACCATGATGTCTCTTATCGAATTACCACTATCGTTCATGGGTTAGGCATTAGAAACAACCGCACTCACTTTAATAGGGCACCACGTAATTCCGTTGAGACGATACCGTTTGGACTATGGTTTGGAGAAACCTAAGTTGTCGTCTCTTAAAAGTTTGGGGATGCGACGCTTATGTGAAAAAGTTTCATCGTGATAAGTTTGAACCCAAAACGGATAAATACATCTTCATAGGATACCCAAAATGGTTGGGTATACCTCCTATCTCAGATCCGGAAGCAAAAGTAATTGTTTCTAGAAACGGGTCCTTTCTCGAGGAAAAGTTTCTCTCGAAAGAATTGAGTGGGAGGATGGTGAAGACTTGATGAGGTTATTGAACCATCACTTCAACCAAGCAGGTAGCAGGACACAGGAAGTTGTTCCTGTGGCACCTACACCAGTTGAAGTGGAAGTTGATGATAGTGATCATGAAACTTCGGATCAAGTCACTACCAAACCTCGTAGGGTGACAAGGATGCGTACTACTTCAGAGTGGTACAGTAATCATGTCTTGAAGGTCATGTTGCTAGACAACAATGAACCTACGAGCTATGGAGAAGCGATGGTGGGCCCAGATTCCGACAAATGTCTAGAGGCCATAAAATCCGAGATAGGATCCATGTATCAGAACAAAGCATGGAATTTGGTGGACTTGCCCGATGATCGGCAAGCCATTGAGACAAAATGGATCTTTAAGAAGAAGACGGACGTGGACGGTAATGTCACCGTCTATGAATCTCGACTTGTGGCGAAGAGTTCTTCACAAGTTCAAGGAGTTGACTACGATGAGATTTTCTCATCCGTAGCGATGCTTAAGTCCGTCGGAATCATGTTAGCATTAGCTGCATTATGAAATCTGGCATATGGATGTCAAAACGAGTTTCCTTACCAGTTTTCGTAAGGAGAGGTTGTATGTGATACAACCAGAAAGGTTTTGACAATCCTGAAAGACGCTAACAAGTATGCAAAGCTCCAGCAATCCTTCTAAGGACTGGAGTAAGCATCTCGGAGTTGGAATGTACGCTTTGATGAGATGATCAAAGATTTTGGGTTTATACAAAGTTTATGAGAAACTTGTATTTCCAAAGAATTGAGTGGGAGCACTATAGAATTTCTGATGAGTATATTTTGTTGACATATTGTTGATCTTAAATGATGTAGAATTTCTGGAAAGCATATAGGGTTATTTGAAAAGTGTTTTCAATAGAAAACCTGGATTAAGCTGCTTGAACATTGAGCATCAAGATCTATGAGGATAGATCAAAAACCGCTAAATGGTACTTTCAAATGAGCACATACCTTGACATGATCTTGAAGGCGTTCAAGATGGATGAGTCAAAGAAGGAGTTCTTGCCTGAGTTGTCAGGTATGAAGTTAAGAGTTAAAGCTCGACCACGGCAGAAGAAAGAGGAAGGACGAAGGTCGTCCCCTATGCTTTTGTCATAGGCTCTATACGGTATGCCATGCTGAGTACCGCGCCTGATGTGTGCCTTGCCACATGTATGGCAAGAGGGTACAAAGGTGATCCAGGAATGAATCACTAGATAGTGATCAAAATTATCCTTAGAGGAATAAGGAAATGTTTCTCGATTATGGAGGTGATAAAGAGTTCGGCGTAAAGGGGTACGTCGATGCAAGCTTTAACACCTATCCGAATGACTCTGAGTAGCAAACCGGATACGTATAGTGGAGCGACCATTTGTAATAGCTCCAAATGGAGCGTGGAAGAAGCATTTACAATATGACCTAGAGATTTGCGAAATACATACGGATCTGAATGTTGCAGACCCGTTGACTAAAACCTCTCTCACAAGAAAAACATAATCAAACCCCAGAACTCATTGAGTCTTAATCACACGGTGGTGTGAACTAGTTTAGTGACACTAGTAAACTCTTTGGATGTTGGTCACATGGCGATGTGACCTATCAGTGTTAATCACATGTCAATGTGAACTAGATTATTGACTCTAGTGCAAGTGGGAGACTGTTGGAAATATGCCCTAAAGGCAATAATAAATTAGTTATTATTATTATATTTCCTTGTTCATGATAATCGTTTATTATCCATGCTATAATTGTATTGAAAGGAAACTCAGATACATGTGTGGGTACATAGACAACACCATGTCCCTAGTAAGCCTCTAGTTGACTAGCTCGTTGATCAATAGATGGTTACGGTTTCCTGACCATGGACATTGGATGTCGTTGATAACGGGATCACATCATTAGGAGAATGATGTGATGGACAAGACCCAATCCTAAGCCTAGCAAAAAGATCGTGTAGTTCGCATGCTAGAGCTTTTCTAATGTCAAGTATCATTTCCTTAGACCATGAGATTGTGCAACTCCCGGATACCGTAGGAATGCTTTGGGTGTACCAAACGTCACAACGTAATTGGGTGGCTATAAAGGTGCACTACGGGTATCTCCGAAAGTGCATGTTGGGTTGGCACGAATCGAGATCGATTTGTCACTCCGTGTGACGGAGAGGTATCTCTGGGCCCACTCGGTAGGACATCATCATAATGTGCACAATGTGACCAAGGGGTTGATCATGGGATGATGTGTTACGGAACGAGTAAAGAGACTTGCCGTAACGAGATTGAACAAGGTATCGGCATACCGATGATCGAATCTCGGCAAGTACAATACCGCTAGACAAAGGGAATTGCATACGGATTGCTTGAATCCTTGACATCGTGGTTCATCCGATGAGATCATCGTGGAACATGTGGGAGCCAACATGGGTATCCAGATCCCGCTGTTGGTTATTGACCGGAGAACGCCCTCGGTCATGTCTCAAGATGGTTCCCGGACCCGTAGGGTCTACACACTTAAGGTTCAAGGACGCTAGAGTTGTTATGGGAAATAGTATGTGGTTACCGAAGGTTGTTCGAGTCCGGATGAGATCCCGGACATGACGAGGAGCTCCGGAATGGTCCGGAGGTGAAGATCGGCATATTGGACGAAGGGTATTGGAGTCCGGAATTGTTCCAGGGTACCTGTGTGATGACCAGCGTGTCCGAAAGGGGTTTGGAGGCCCGGCAAGCTTTGGGGGCCTTATGGGCCAAGGGAGAGGGCACATCAGCCCACTAAGGGGCTGAGCGCCCTCCCACCCTATCTCACGTAATCGGAGAGGTGGGGCGCCACCCCTAGGGCAGCCACCCTCCCGGCTTGGGGGCAAGTTTCCTAGGGGTGGGGCGCCAAAACCCATCTAGGGTTTCCCCTATGGCCACCGCCTCCCCTAGGGAACCATAGGGCGCCCCTCCTCCCTTCCCCTATATATAGTGAGAGAGAGAGAGGCAGCCGCACTTTCCCCGGCACAGCCCTCTCCTCCTCCAACACCTCCTCCTCCTCCAGAGTGCTTGGTGAAGCCCCGCCGAGAACCACGAGCTCCATCACCATCATGCCATCGTCTTTGTCGGAGTTCTCCCTCAACTTCTCCTCTCCCTTGCTGGATCAAGAAGGAGGAGACGTCCCCGGCTGTACGTGTGTTGAACGCGGAGGCACCATTGTTCGGTGCTTAGATCGAATCAACCGCGATCTGAATCGCCATGGTACCACTCCTTCATCCGCGTTCTTGTAACGCTTCCGCTTAGCGATCTTCAAGGGTATGAAGATGCTCATCCTCTCCCTCTCTTGTTGCTAGAATCTCCATGGATTGATCTTGGTGATGCGTAGAAAATTTTGAATTTCTGCTACGTTCCCCAACACATTCTTCCCTATTTACTTGTCTTAAATTTATCTAGATACGTGTCTAGACATGTAGTGTGTAAATACGGGTAGTGTCTAGATACACCTGTATTTGTCAAATCTAAGACAAGTAATTCGTGACGGAGGGAGTAGATGAGAGGTGATAGCCTATTGAATAAAATACAATCGTCAAACCAATCTATCATTTTTAGCTTTTACCTTTACTCCATCATTTTATTTTTTCTCATTCTTTGTTGTTTTTCGTGTTTGATGATAGCTAACCTAGAAGCCTTAGGGCGGTAAGGCCGACCGAGGGCAACCCATAGCCACCATGCGTCCTGACGGGGTCCGTCGTGGATGTGTGGGGTTTTGGGTCTTGAAGAGACCTCGCCGGCATGTCTTGTGTACCATGTACCCGGCGAGGCTCCTCCGTCGACGTGTGCTGCGTATCTTGTTAGAGCCGGGGCAGCACTGTGACGTGTTCGTGTGCAAAGAGCAAATCCTTAGGTTCTCGATATCTTTCATAAATATTTCAAATGTACAAGGCTGTCTATCTGTAAGGTGTGCATGCATAACAGGTTTCCAGGCCTTTTTTGGTTTATTTTCGATAAAGGGCGCTTTTATTAACTCACAATGTAGCATCAAGTGGATACAAAGCATAATGAGCGACACCCGGCTTCTGCATAACTAAGATGCACACAGCCTTAACGAAGAGTCTAGCAAAGTATATATAAGAAAAAGACAAGTTGGCAACAGTAAAGCCATATGAGTCCAAAACTATCCCAATGTCGACAGAGGAGGAGGACCGATCCATAGATTATGTTGCCATCCATGTTGGGTAAAAACCTCCCTGGCCACCCGCTGCAACCGCATACACACCGCCTTGAACAGCGATTGATACTCCGTTCGCTGTAGCATAGACCACATACGAAGCCAGTGCGTACAACGGTAAATAACCTGCATAGAAGAAGAGGTTTTGCCATTAAAAACACAATTGTTTCTACATAGCCAAAGCGACCATAATAAGGCTGACGCTCCCACCCGTATTAGCGTATTAAAGTATTTGGTATTCCACCAAGTCAGTGACCATATATATTGGCAACACTTGTTGGTGGATACAAATTGGACGCTATTTGGATGACTGACCATATAGAACGTGCGAACTTGCACTGAAAGAAGAGGTGTTTAATTGTCTCGTCATGAGTACAAAAGCTACACTTCTTATTTCCTTGCCAATTCCGTCGAGCGAGGTTGTCTTTTGTTAGTATAACTCCTCTCCGAAGATACCACATGAAAATCTTATTTTTTAGTGGCATCTTTGATTTCCATATTACTTTGTTGTTATCCAATGGAACCTCTGAGTGCGAGAGTGCACGGTACATAGAGCCAACTGTGTAGGATCCAGACGTAGTGAGATTCCAGTGAAACACATCCCTCCCTTGTGTCAAGTTAACAGAATCCAAACGGGATAGAAGATGTTGCCATGACGCAAGGCGGAGGCCAATCAAATCCCTCCTAAATGATACATTCGGCGGGGAGGAGCTGAGCATGTGCGCGAGAGTATCATTCTTATCGCGTACAATTCGATATAAGGCTGGATATCGCTCTCAAGAGTGGTGTTTCCTAGCCACCGTCCTCCCGTAAACGTATCTCGGAGCCGCCCTTTATCACGAATGATCCAAAGCGGAATAGATGTTTCTTTACCGCCATCGCACTGCATCAAAAATGTGAGTCACCAGGTTTCCAATATGCCTGGGACAACGCTTTTTGGCCTAGATACTTATTGCGCAACATGGTTTGCCAAACACCATCCTTGGTAAGTAGCTTGAACAGCCATTTATTGAGCAAGGCATCATTCTTAACCTGGAGGTCCTGAACACCTAAACCTCCCTGGTCTTTTGGTCGACAAACCACACTCCATTTGGTTAGCCTATACTTTTTATTTTCACTATCTCCTTGCCAAAAGAATCTGGATCTCAAGTAATCCAGTCTTTGCAGAACCCCTTTGGGAATTTGGAAAAACTAGTTGACCCGTTGCGCCAAATGGCGCAGAGACCCTCTGAAGACATGTTGTCGATGAAAATAGTTTCATGTTGCAAGAACCTTCAACTAAACCATCCGTTGCGCCAAATGGCACAGAGACCTGCTGATTCCATGTTAGCGATGAAAAGAAATCCATGGTTTAGTTGATATAGTTACGGGTACGCACATATGACAACAAATTTAATCTTTCTTATATGAAAAAAAACAGGGATTGTTATCAACAATCAGATGTATATACACAATTAAATTTGGTAACATAGAGTTCTGTTTGAAACAAAATGTATGTAACAAATCTAATCCTCTTTAGTAGGAAAAACATGATACATTTTGTTGTCTATAATGAGATGTATATACAAATTCTAATTTGATAGCACAGAGTTATATATTCTATAAGATGTGAATGACGGACATCACATCCAGAGATATTCACATCAGCAACAAAGTTGTCTACAATTCATGTAGAGTTATATATTCTATAAGATGTGAATGACGGACATCACATCCAGAGATATTCACATCAGCAACAAAGTTGTCTACATTTCATGTGAACGATGTGGTTCGCCGAGGCGGCCGTTTCGGGGGTGTTGATTTCTGAGGGAGTCCAGGTGGTGATGATGATAGACACTCGGCGTGTTGGGGAACGTAGTAATTTCAAAAAAAATCCTACGCACATGCAAGGATCATGGTGATGGCATAGAAACGAGAGGGGAGAGTGTTGTCCACGTACCCTCGTAGACCGTAAGCGGAAGCGTTATCACAACACGGTTGATGTAGTCATACGTCTTCACGATCCAACCTATCCAAGTACCGAACGTACGACACCTCCGAGTTCAGCACACGTTCAGCTCGATGATGATCCCCGGACTCCGATCCAGCAAAGTGTCGGGGATGAGTTCCGTCAGCACGACGGCGTGGTGACGATGATGATGCTCTACCGGCGCAGGCTTCGCCTAAACTCCGCGACGATATGACCGAGGTGGAATATGGTGGAGGGGCACCGCACACGGCTAAGGAAATCCATCCAGATCAACTTGTGTGTCTATGGGGTGCCCTCCTGCCCCGTGATATAAAGGAGCAAGGGAGGGTGCGGCCGGCCCTAGGAGGAGGCGCTGCTGAGGAGTCCTACTCCCACCGGAGTAGGACTCCCTTCCTAGTTGGACTAGGACTTGGGGGAAGGAGGAGAGGGGGAAAAGGAAAGGGCGCCGCCTCCTCCTGTCCTATTCGGACTTGGGGAAGGCGCTGCTGCCCTTGGCCCCTTCTCCTCTTTCTCCACTAGGCCCACTAAGGCCCATTAGGTCACCGGGGTTCCGGTAACCTCCCCGGTACTCCTAAGAAATGTCGATTTCACCGGAACACTTCCTGTCCAAACATAGGCTTCCAATATATCAATCTTTATGTCTCGACCATTTCGAGACTCCTCGTCATGTCCGTGATCACATCCAGGACTTCGAACAAACTTCGGTACATCAAAACTTATAAACTCATAATAAAACTGTCATCGTAACGTTAAGCGTGCGGACCCTACGGGTTCGAGAACTATGTAGACATGACATAGAACTATTCTCGGTCAATAACCAATAGCGGAACCTGGATGCCCATATTGGTTCCTACATATTCTACGAAGATCTTTATCGGTCAAACCACATGACAACATACGTTGTTCCCTTTGTCATCGGTATGTTACTTGCCCGACATTTGATCGTCGGTATCCAATACCTAGTTCAATCTCGTTACTGGCAAGTCTCTTTACTCGTTACGTAATGCTTCATTCCGTAACTAACTCATTAGCTACATTGCTTGCAAGGCTTATAATGATGTGCATTACCGAGAAGGCCGTAGATACCTCTCCGACAATCGAGTGACAAAACCTAATCTCGAAATACGCCAACCCAACATGTACCTTTGGAGACACCTACTCCTTTATAATCACCCGATTCACGTTGTGACGCTTTGGTAGCACCCAAAGTGTTCCTCCGGTAAACGGGAGTTGCATAATCTCATAGTTACAGGAACATGTATAAGTCATGAAGAAAGCAATAGCAAAATACTAAACGATCAAGTGCTAGGCTAACGGAATGGGTCATGTCAATCACATCATTCTCCTAATGATGTGATCCCATTAATCAAATAACAACACATGTCTATGGTTAGGAAACATAACCATCTTTGATTAATGAGCTAGTCAAGTAGAGGCATACTAGTGACTATATGTTTGTCTATGTATTCACACATGTATCATGTTTCCGGTTAATACAATTCTAGCATGAATAATAAACATTTATCATGATATGAGGAAATAAATAATAACTTTATTATTGCATCTAGGGCATATTTCCTTCAGTCTCCCACTTGCACTAGAGTCAATAATCTAGATTACACAGTAATGATTCTAACACCCATGGAGTCTGGTGTTGATCATGTTTTGCTCGTGGAAGAGGCTTAGTCAACGGGTCTGCAACATTCAGATCCGTATGTATTTTGCAAATCTTTATGTCTCCCACCTGGACTTGGTCCCGGATGGAATTGAAGCGTCTCTTGATGTGCTTGGTCCTCTTGTGAAATCTGAATTCCTTTGCCAAGGCAATTGCACCAGTATTGTCACAGAAGATCTTCATTGGTCCCGATGCACTAGGTATGACACCTAGATCGGAAATGAACTCTTTCATCCAGACTCCTTCATTTGCTGCTTCCGAAGCAGCTATGTATTCCGCTTCACATGTAGATCCCGCCACAACACTTTGTTTAGAACTGCACCAACTAACAGCTCCACCGTTTAATAAAAATACGTATCCGGATTGCGATTTAGAATCGTCCGGATCAGTGTCAAAGCTTGCATCGACGTAACGATTTACAACTAGCTCTTTGTCACCTCCATATATGAGAAACATATCCATAGTCCTTTTCGTATTTCAGGATGTTCTTGACCTGCTGTCCGATGATCCACTCTGGATTACTTTGGTACCTTCCCGCCAAGCTTATTGCTAAGCATACATCGTGTCCGTACACAAGATTGCATACATGATAGAGCCTATGGCTGAAGCATAGGAACATCTTTCATTTTCTCTCTATCTTCTGTTGTGGTCGGGCATTGAGTTTGACTCAATTTCACACCTTGTAATACGTAAGAATCCTTTCTTTGCTCGATCCATTTTGAACTTTTTCAAAACTTTATCAAGGTATGTGCTTTGTGAAAGTCCAATTAAGCGTCTTGATCTATCTCTATAGATTTTGATGCTCAATATGTAAGCAGCTTCACCGAGGTCTTTCATTGAAAAACTTTTATTCAAGTATCCTTTTATGCTATCCAGAAATTCTATATAATTTCCAATCAATAATATGTCGTCCACATATAATATCAGAAATGCTACAGAGCTCCCACTCACTTTCTTGTAAATACATGCTTCTCCAAAAGTCTCAGATAAAACCATATGCTTTGATCACACTATCAAAGCGTTTATTCCAACTCCGAGAGGCTTGCACTGCACCATAAATTGATCATTTGGAGCTTGCACACTTTGTTAGCACCTTTTGGATTAACAAAACCTTCTGGTTGCATCATATACAACTCTTCTTCTAGAAATCCATTCAAGAATGCAGTTTTGACATCCATTTGCCAAATTTCATAATTATAAATGCAGCAATTGCTAACATGATTCGGACAGACTTAAGCATCGCTACGGGTGAGAAAGTCTCATCGTAGTCAACCCCTTGAACTTATCGAAAACCTTTCGCAACAAGTCGAGCTTTATAGACAGTTATATTACCATCGTCAGTCTTCTTCTTAAAAATCCATTTATTTTCTATTGCTTGCCGACCATCGGGCAAGTCAACCAAAGTCCACACTTTGTTCTCATACATGGATCCCATCTCGATTTCATGGCTTCAAGCCATTTTATGCGAATCTGGGCTCACCATCGCTTCTTCATAGTTCGTAGGTTCACCATGATCTAGTAGCATGACTTCCGAATAGGATTACCATACCACTCAGTGCGGATCTTACTCTAGTTGATCTCTGAAGTTCAAGAACAACTTGATCTGAAGTTTCATGATCATCATCATTAACTTCCTCACTAATTGGTGTAGGTGTCACAGAACCAATTTCTGTGATGAACCACTTTCCAATAAGGGAGCTGGTACTCATTACCTCATCAAGTTCTACTTTCCTCCCACTCACTTCTTTCGAGAGAAACTCCTTCTCTAGAAAGGATCCATTCTTAGCAACGAATGTCTTGCCTTCGGATCTGTGATAGAAGGTGTACCCAACTGTCTCCTTTGGGTATCCTATGAAGACACATTTTTCTGATTTGGGTTCAAGCTTATCAGGTTGAAGTTTTTTCACATAAGCATCGCAGCGCCAAACTTTCAGAAACGACAACTTTGGTTTCTTGCCAAACCATAGTTCATAAGGAGTCGTCTCAATGGATTTTGATGGTGCCCTATTTAACGTGAATGCGGCCGTCTCTAAAGCATAAGCCCAAAACGATAGCGGCAAATCGGTAAGAGACATCATAGACCGCACCATATCTAGTAAAGTACGATTACGACGTTCGGACACACCATTACGCTGTGGTGTTCCAGGTGCCGTTAGTTGCGAAACTATTCTGCATTGTTTCAAATGTAGATCAAAATCGTAACTCAAATATTTCTCCTCCACGATCAGATCGTAGAAACTTTATTTTCTTGTTACGATGATTTTCAACTTCACTCTGAAATTCTTTGAACTTTTTAAATGTTTCAGATTTATGCTTCATTAAGAAGATATACCCGTATCTGCTTAAATCATCTGTGAAGGTGAGAAAATAACGATATCCGCCACGAGCTTCAACATTCATCGGACCACATACATCTGTATGTATGATTTCCAACAAATCTGTTGCTCTCTCCATAGAACCGGAGAACGGTGTTTTAGTCATCTTGCCTATGAGGCACAGTTCGCAAGTACCAAGTGATTCATAATCAAGTGGTTCCAAAAGTCCATCAGTATGGAGTTTCTTCATGCGCTTTACACCGATATGACCTAAACGGCAGTGCCACAAATAAGTTGCACTATCATTATCAACACTGCATCTTTTGGCTTCGACAGTATGAATATGTGTATCACTACTGTCGAGATGTGATAAGAATAGAACACTCTTCAAGGGTGCATGACCAGAAAAGATATTACTCATATAAATAGAACAACCATTATTCTCGATTTAAATGAATAACCGTCTCGCATCAAACAAGATCCAGATATAATGTTCATGCTCAACGCTGGCACCAAACAACAATTATTTAGGTCTAAAACTAATCTGAAGGTAGATGTAGAGGTAGCGTGCCGACCGCGATCACATCGACTTTGGAACCGTTTCCCACGCGCATCGTCACCTCGTCCTTGGCCAGTGCTCACTTATTTCGTAGTCCCTGTTTCGAGTTGCAAATATTAGCAATGTAACCAGTATCAAATACCTGTGTGCTACTACGAGCTCTAGTAAGGTACACATCAACAACATGTATATCACATATACCGTTGTTCACCTTGCCATCCTTCTTATCCGCCAAATACTTGGGGCAGTTCCGCTTCCAAAGTGACCAGTTTGCTTGCGAGAAACACTCAGTTTCGTGCTTAGGTCCGCACTTGGGTTTGTTCTCTTGAGCAGCAACTTGCTTGCTGTTCTTTTGAAGTTCCCTTCTTCTTCCCTTTGCCCTTTTCTTGAAACTAGTGGTCTTGTTGACCATCAACACTTGATGCTCCTTCTTGATTTCTACCTCCGCAACTTTTAGCATTGCGAAGAGCTCGGGAATTGTTTTGTTCATCCCTTGCATATTATAGTTCATCACGAAGCTCTTGTAGCTTGGTGGCGATGATTGGAGAATTACATCAATGACACTATCATCAGGAAGATTAACTCCCAGTTGAATCAAGTGATTATTATGCCCAGACATTTTGAGTATATGCTCACTGACAGAACTATTCTCCTCCATCTTGCAGCTATAGAACTTATTGGAGACTTCATATCTCTCAATCCGGGCATTTGCTTGAAATATTAACTTCAACTCCTGGAACATCTCATATGCTCCATGACGTTGAAAACGCTGTTGAAGACCCGGTTCTAAGTCGTAGCATGGCACACCGAACTATAGAGTAGTAATCAGCTTTGCTCGCCAGACGTTCACAACTTCAAAGCGTAACCGCAGAGGGTTGGCACCCAAATGTGCTTCCAGACGTAATTCTTCCGTGCCGCAATGAGGATAATCCTCAAATTACGGACCCGATCCGTGTAATTGCTACCATCATCTTTCAACTTTGCTTTCTCAAGGAACGCATTAAAATTCAACGGAACAACAGACGAGCCATCTATCTACAAACATAGATAATAAAAATACTATCAGTAACTAAGTTCATGATAAATTTAAGTTCAATTAATCATATTACTTAAGAACTCCCACTTAGACAGACATCTCTCTAGTCATCTAAGTGATCACGTGATCCAAATCAACTAAACCATAACCGATCATCACGTGAGATGGAGTAGTTTTCAATGGTGAACATCACTATGTTGATCATATCTACTATATGATTCACGCTCGACCTTTCGGTCTCCGTGTTCCGAGGCCATATCTGCATATGCTAGGCTCGTCAAGTTTAACCTGAGTATTCTGCGTGTGCAAAACTGGCTTGCACCCGTTGTAGATGGACGTAGAGCTAATCACACCCGATCATCACGTGGTGTCTGGGCACGACGAACTTTGGCAACGGTGCACTCAGGGGAAACACTTCTTGATAATTTTTAGTGAGAGATCATCTTAAGATGCTACCGTCAATCAAAGCAAGATAAGATGCATAAAGGATAAACATCACATGCAATCAATATAAGTGATATGATATGGCCATCATCATCTTGTGCTTGTGATCTCCATCTCCAAGCACCGCCATGATCACCATCGTCACCGGGCGCGACACCTTGATATCCATCGTAGCATCGTTGTCGCCTCGCCAACTATTGCTTCTCGACTATCGCTACCGCTTAGTGATAAAGTAAAGCAATTACATGGCGTTGCATTTCATACAATAAAGCGACAACCATATGGCTCACGCCATTGCCGATAACTTCGGTTACAAAACATGATCATCTCATGCAATAAAGTATAGCATTACGTCTTGACCATATCACATCACAACATGCCCCGCAAAAACAAGTTAGACGTCCTCTACTTTGTCGTTGCAAATTTTACGTGGTACGCTACGGGCCGAGCAAGAACCGTTCTTACCTCGCATCAAAACCACAACGATAGTATGTCAAGTTGGCGCTGTTTTAACCTTCGCAAGGACCGGGCGTAGCCACACTCAGTTCAACTAAAGTGAGAGAGGCAGACACCCGCCAATCACCTTTAAGCACGAGTGCTCGCGAACGGTGAAACCAGCCTCGCGTAAGCGTCTGGCGTAATGTCGGTCCGGGCCGCTTCATCTCACAATACCGCCCGAACCAAAGTATGACATGTCGGTAAGTAGTATGACTTGTATCGCCCACAACTCACTTGTGTTCTACTCGTGCATATGACATCTACGCATAAAACCGGGCTCGGATGCCATCATTGGGGAACGTAGTAATTTCAAAAAATTCCTACGCATTAACGCAAGGATCATGGTGATGGCATAGCAACGAGAGGAGAGTGTTGTCCACGTACCCTCGTGAGACCGTGGCGGAAGCATTATCACAACGCGGTTGATGTACTCGCAAATGCGTCTTCACGATCCGACCGATCCAAGTACCGAACGTCACGGCACCTCCGAGTTCAAAGACACGCTCAAATTTCGATGACGATCCCGGACTCGATCCAAAGAAAGTATCGGGATGAGTTCCACAAGACGACGCGGCAGTGACGATGATGATGCTCTACCGGCGCAGGCTTCGCCTAAACTCCGCGACGATATGACCGAGGTGGAATATGGTGGAGGGGCACCGCACACGGCTAAGGAACGATCCGTAGATCAACTTGTGTGTCTATGGGGTGCCCCCGCCTCGTATATAAAGGAGGAAGGGGGTGGCCGGCCCTAGGAGGAGGCGGCTGAGGAGTCCTACTCCCACCGGAGTAGGACTCCCCCTTTCCTAGTTGGACTAGGACTTGGGGGAACGAGGAGAGGAAAAGGAAAGGGGGCGCCCCTCCTCGTCCTATTCGCATTTGGGGGAGGCGCGGCTGCCCCTTGGCCCCTTCTCCTCTTTCTCCACTAGGCCCACTAAGGCCCATTAGGTCACCGGGGTTCCAGTAACCTCCCTACTCTAAGAAATGCCGATTTCACCCGGAACACTTCCGATGTCCAAACATAGGCTTCCAATATATCAATCTTTATGTCTCGACCATTTCGAGACTCCTCGTCATGTCCGTGATCACATCCGGGACTCCGAACAAACTTCGGTACATCAAAACTTATAAACTCATAATAAAATTGTCATCGTAACGTTAAGCGTGCGGACCCTACGGGTTCGAGAACTATGTAGACATGACATAGAACTATTCTCGGTCGATAACCAATAGCGGAACACGGATGCCCATATTGGTTCCTACATATTCTACGAAGATCTTTATCGGTCGAACCGCATAACAACATACGTTGTTCCCTTTGTCATCGGTATGTTACTTGCCCGAGATTTGATCGTCGGTATCCAATACCTAGTTCAATCTCGCATCGCAAGTCTCTTTACTCGTTACGTAATGCATCATTCCGTAACTAACTCATTAGCTACATTGCTTGCAAGGCTTATAGTGATGTGCATTACCGAGAAGGCCCAAAGATACCTCTCCAACAATCGGAGTGACAAAACCTAATCTCGAAATACGCCAACCCAACATGTACCTTTGGAGACACCTGTAGTACTCCTTTATAATCACCCGATTCGTTGTGACGTTTGGTAGCACCCAAAATGTTCCTCCGTAAACGGAGTTGCATAATCTCATAGTTACGAGGAACATGTATAAGTCATGAAGAAAGCAATAGCAAAATACTAAACGATCAAGTGCTAGGCTAACGGAATGGGTCATGTCAATCACATCATTCTCCTAATGATGTGATCCCATTAATCAAATAACAACACATGTCTATGGTTAGGAAACATAACCATCTTTGATTAATGAGCTAGTCAAGTAGAGGCATACTAGTGACTATATGTTTGTCTATGTATTCACACATGTATCATGTTTCCGGTTAATACAATTCTAGCATGAATAATAAACATTTATCATGATATGAGGAAATAAATAATAACTTTATTATTGCATCTAGGGCATATTTCCTTCACGGCGGTCATTTGTGGATTGCATGATCAGCGCAAGTCCTGCATATTTCCCTTGCGAAGCTCGTCTTCAAAGTCGGAGTTGTCAATTGTTCGCGTGTGTAGCCATCTGTTAGCATGTGACCAGGTTGGCCGGTGGTACCCATGTTGTGTGGGTTGAGTTGTATTGGTTTTAGCCCGGTTTTCCTCAATTAACCAGGCAATTCTCACTATCTTCTAAGCCAATGAAAATGGAAGTTTTTTGCCTCGTTTCAACATAATTAAATAAAACATCAACGAGAAATAACATCCTTGGGCCAGCACCTGACTAAGTTGAAACGATATTGTTCCGCGCCTTCCAAATATGCGAAGGATATTACGATGTTGTCTTGGGCTTGCAGCCCTTCGGGTGGCATCACTTGCCAAACAAAGGAGAGATTGGTAGGAATCGAAACGCCGAGGATTGACCAAATCACAACAACAAAATTGCGGTCATTTTTTCATATATATACATGAAGTGTCAGGTCATAGCATTGCTGAACCGGACTAAAATTCAGGAGAATGGATGAGAATAGAAATGATGTAAAGTCAGGTCTCGGTTTAAAATGGGCATAAGAAAGTAGTATTTTAATAGAGTTGTATCGGAATGCACAAAGGCTTAGTAACTGCAATACTAGTTTACTCAAGGAAGAGCTGCACAATTTACTCAAGTAAGAGCTGCTCAATATTGTCGTCAGGACAAACTGTAATAGGATCGTGGGAATTATATGTTGATGTGTACACACCTTCACAATTATATAACTCTATGTAACAATGCACAAAGGAGTAGCAGCCACAATATTAATTTACTCAAGGAAGAACTGGTCAATTATGTCATCAGAACAAACTGTAATAGGATGGTGCAAATTCTGTAAACCTTGAACGGGGCGCATAGTACCTTCCAAAGCCTATTAACATCAAGATGTAATAAGGCAAGAGAAAAATGATTGTAACTATCAACATTTGAGAAAGCTTAGAGAATCCGTCCTGCTGCCTTTTTCTCCAGTGTTCTCTTCCTTCTTTTACCTGCAAAAATGAAGCATGTTCCACAAACTGGCAAAATCAGTGTTGTTACCAACATACTTCCATATTATAACAGGTATTCTGGAAGTATTTATGCTAACTAAATTCAGAAAAGACCAAAAGCATAATAATTTAGCAGCCCTATATAAGACTTGTTTCAACCATCAGGATACATCCAATAAAAGGTTTTTAGCTGACATAATTCCATACAAAAATTTATTCTCAGAAGAAGAGGCTTTGAACACTCCTCTGGGGCAAACCACTCTCCCCTATATCTTCATGCCTCTCATTTACTTGGTGTTGTGCATGTGACGGACGAGGTCGACCATGGAGGCATGAAACTAAGTACTTTTGGTCAGGAAAACAAAGATGCCCGCTTCCGCACCATGAATCGCAGAATTTTCATATAATTGTACTCACAAAGCTATTTAAACATAAAAGGAAACAGTAGTATCTTGTATATTTGTACAACCTATCAAGAACAAAGTTGTGAATTAATCTCTTCGTATTGATGCCCTCATCACCAAGCCCACTATCACTGATGCCTACTCTTCCGGCACCATAAGTAGTGTGATCATTTTAGAAATATGACCAGTTATATTCTACTTGTATCTATCTCTATCTTGCGGTTCCAGTGCTCACTGTCGTGGTTGCACTGCTCATGTCGGATTAGAGTTATGGTGCCCTGCGAAACACGAGCAAAGTTTGAACAATCCAATGGTTATATTCTACTTAAGCTGGGACCACTATGCATGATATTTTGTATGAATCGCTATGCGAGAGAGCTGAACAATTATATAGCAAATTGGGTGTCGTATTCAATTGTATCCATGGAAAATATATAATGATCTCTAAACTACAGCAGTGTACAAAGAAACGACAACCAGCGAAGGAAGCGGACGCTGACAGATGTATATATCATCTCTACTTCTGCTCATCTCCATTTATTAAGACACAACAACATATGTATATATATGATGTGCGCCCAACTCTGTCTTGAGCATTGCCCGCTGCTGAACCTGCACATGAAAAAACTGACAAATGTTCTTATTCTTGCTCTGCCTTATGCAACTTCTACATAATGTGAATAGGAGTAAGCAGGTGTCGTATCCAGAAAATTCTTGACCATTAGTAACTTCTACATAATGCATCATATTCTGCATGTAATGTCGAAGTATCGACATCAAGATTACATGACAGAAAGTGGGAATTGAAGTGGCCAACTAACCAAGCCTAGGTGAAAGGAAATCTTGAATCTGTCCATTCATGTCTGATACAAAGAACTGATCATTAGCATTGTAATTCACACAAAGGTAGCTATTTTTGTTTTTCTTATATAAATCCAAGAAATACCACTAATACAATTTATCAAACTGCGATACCGACAAATTGAGTTCCATTGCCCTTCAGTGTTTAGCAGTTGCCTTTTAACGGGATTGTAGATAGCCTCAAAAAATGGCATATCGCTTTTCACTTACTTTCTAAGTGTCAATGCAGAACTTTGTGTGACACAAACCCTAACTTTTCCGACATGCAACGGTCCCCATGAACATGGGAGGTAACTGGGTTCGTGTGTGTTGAAATAGACATGGTCCCAGAGTATCACTCATCAGAACGACCGTCCAAGGCGCAGATCATCCAACATCGACAATAAAATTGAGCAGGCTACAACAGAGGTAAGGGTAGGCTCTAAGGGCAACTCCAACGGTGACACAGACTTTTTTAGCTCTGTTTAGTCCCACAAGCCAAGGCTGTCTTGATTGCTCAAGACATGATTTTTTCAGCCAGTCATCATCGTCATCGCCCCTCTTTTTGGTCCAAAAATGAGGTTGCCTCTGCACACCAAGCAACATGACCATGATACCCAGTTACATGTGTGCACACATCCAGCCATCAAGCTCAGGAGCTGCTCATACCTGGAGTCAACCGACCAAACCCCCACGATGCGGACGGCACGTCAGACAAACACCATACGGTTCCCAGCCAACGCCACACCCGAATCCAAGGCAACAGAACGGCGGTCGCTGGCAGCGGTGCGGAACTGACGCGGCCGCCAACCCGAGCTTTTTCTCGGAGAGAGAGAGAGAGAGAGAGAGAGAGAGAGATGGGGATCGTACCGGATCCAAAGCAACAGGTAGCCAAGCTGCGAGAAATCCATCGACGGCGGCTAAGATCCAGACAAAACTGGTACATATAGCTCCTGAAAAGCTCTGTAGCATGAGAACTTTACATTAGCATATGGTGTGGCAGTGGAATCTAAACACAAAGATCTGGAAAAGGGAGAAGAAATGGACTAAAAAAGAAAACACTAATCTTCCTTTTTATCAAGTGATATACATAGCTATTTGGCACCCTTAGCCATAATAGAGAACATCACCATCTTCAACATTTTTCTAACACCTGATCTAATTCGAAAGATATTTTTAAATGCACATATTGTATTTGTTAGTAACTTTAGGTTTGAGCAAGCAAATATGGTACACGATGTAACCCTTTTTATATGGAAAAATAAAAAAGATTTATCTTTCAAAATATATACTCCAGCATGCATAATTTGTTTTGTTATTCAGGTAACATGGGTGAATAATTGGATCTAAACCAAAAGATATTTTCATATAATGGCCTTTATTTTATAGTTAGAATTTTATATACAAAAGCAGTGTAGCTAGCATCATGAACAATAGTTTTTCAAAAATACATTTTGCAAAAAAAAAAAAAAACCCAAACAGGGACCATAAGCTATGGTCTGGTCCTAAAGGGATTATCGAGATTCACCATGTAGCTAAGATAATTAATTCAACACTGAATTATGAAGGGAAGAAATGTGCCTAGCCTAACAGAATATCATAGATAGAGGATACAGAAAGTTATAAGCCGGCAGCCATCCACACTACCACATAAACCATGAGAAATTTTGAAAGAAGACCAAATTAGACATATGGACACAAAAGCATAGAGGGAAATGAGTAAAAACTCACCGGAGAGCAGTCAACAGAACAATTAGTATAGATCCTGCTTATGTGGAGCGCCACTGAAAAATTAGGACTGGTGCTTCGGCACACAGTTATTGCACATGCATGCGAACCAACCAATTAATACGAGAACAATTTTGTTTCCAGAAGGGAAACAATGAAGAAGCTTATGTGCATAAGCCTACTTAATTTGGTACCTGCACAAAACAAGGAGACACATTTTCTTCAGGCGTAATTTCAAAAATTAGAATGTCAGCTACTAAATGAAGTAAGCATTTATGTGCTCTGACTATCACAACAGCCAGAAAATAATAACTAACTATATTTATCAATATGTACAATGATATAGATTAGCTAGGGAGACAAACACAAGGGAAAGAGGATGTGCACCTGAAACCTTCTGAAGTTTGCTTGGTCTCCATCTCATAGGCCAGCCCAGAAACAGAATTAGCAAACCTATGTGCCTCCCCCCATATCAAGCTGTCCACCTTAACTTGACAAGGACGTACAAAGGCAAAATTTACATCAGCCATAATAAATCACAGGTTCTAGGCAAAGAAATAGAATTCCTACATAAGAAAACAGTGCTCTCAAATTCAGGTTGGCACTGCAAAGAACTTTTTAAATCATCAGAAAGTAAGTACCAAAACATTGCTCCATTTAAGATACTGCAAGCAAAGCACTATAGTTTTGAATAAGACAACACAAGAAAACTTCATGCAAAGGTAATAATGTCCAGAACCACACACTTTTGCATTACCTTTTCACACACCATTTTCATCATTTCCCTTCAAGGAAAATAAGTACCAAAACATTGCTCCCTTTAAGATACTGCAAGCAAAGCACTATAGTTTTGAATATGACAACAAAAGAAAACTTCAGTCAAAGGTAATAATGTCCAGAACCACACACTTTTGCATTACCTTTCCATACACCATTTTCATCATTTCCCTTCAAGAACTCCCAATGCCTTCAAGGATAAAAGGAGTCATCATGTAAACACGTGGTAGATACTACATTAAACCCAGCAAAAAAATCAAAGAAATATATTAAGTGAATTGCCATGCACAAGCTCTGAATATAGGATATGCAAACCCACAAGCTGGCTCGAGCGGGAATATAAAAACCTGAGAGGGTGAGGCATGTCGAAAGCATGCTCATCAAGAATCATATTGGCATGGTGCAGATTTGGTTTTCTAAAAAAAGCCATGACCGCAGTAGAGTCCTGCAGATTACCAAGAAGCGAACGATGCTCTCGGTAGCCTCCCCCTTTGAAGCATCATCCACATGCCTCTATACTACAGAATAGAACAAGAAAGAGGATGGAAGAAGAGCTAACCTCAACCACACAACGGAGCACAAAGCGACCTGATGTCGTAGACAAAACGAAACCACCGGCCAAGATTAGCAATGAACTGAAGCCTGTGTCGGCGTCGCTGCTCCCGATGCAGAGCTGAAGCTTGTCGCCGCCCGCGCCGCCGCCCTTCAGGATGGGACGAACACGATGTACGGACGACCCGACGTCCTCCTGACCGCAAGGCCTCGGCACGGGCCCCGCTGCTCGGTCCCCAGCCCGCGTCGCCGTGGATGTCCCCGCCGCATGGGAGGGGCGGCGACCCAGCGAGTCCGTCGGTCGGGAGCCTGGATGGCGCCGGCGGATCCCTCCATCATCGCCGCCCTTCGGGGAGGGGTGCGGCCCCAGCCGATGCGAGCCGGGTTGGCCACTCTCCCATCCGACGTCGTGCCTGCTCTCCTCTTCCTCTCTTTCTCCCTCCTCTCTCAAGCGTGCACAACACCCCGGCAGCGGCATGGCGCCACGAACGGCGGCTTCCTCCTGGCGACGTGGTTGTAGGGGAGAGAGGAGGGAGGCAGAACGGCGGCGGCGGCGGCTAACGAGGATGGAGGAGGGAGGAGCGCGAGATGTGGGGCTTGGTGAGGCTAGGGTTTGTCCGGTGGGGGCTGGGGCCTGGGGAGACGGGGGATTGGGTGCGGAGCGCGTGGTGGGGATTGGGAAAAACGGCCTGCACGCGGAAATAGGCGACCCAGCCAACCAACGTGCCGCGTGAGCCCACCCGTCATAACGATCGTGAGGTGAAAACTGATTTAACCGCCGTGAAGATCCAACGGCTCAGGCGTGTTCGAGAGCCAGATCCGACGGCCCATGAAGGCCCAATCGGGGGAGCCTTCTGGAGGGGAGTTGGCTAGCCTCTTTTATGTTTTAAATGAGAGCATGTAGAGAACCATGGTTGTGAGAACAGAATTGATCAAAACTAGTCGCCCTTCAACGGAGAGCAACTTGCCTTTCCAACTGCTCAACGTTTCTCCAATCGTTCTTCAACATGTTTCCACTCCGCATTAGTGAAACGCTGATAATGAATCGGATTCCCAAATATTTAATCGGGAATTGGCCTTGTGCACAACCGAACAAGTCAGCATATTGTGCAGCCGCCTCATTGGCTTCTTCAAAATAGAACAATTCACTTTTATGGAAGTTAATTTGCAGACCTGACATTTGCTCAAAAGCTGAAAGCAATAGTTTCATATTTTTAGCCTTATGTAGGTCATGTTTCATAAAAAGAATTGTATCATCGGCATATTGCAAGATAGAGAGTCCGCCATCCACACGATGTGGCAGTACTCCTGCAATTTGACCGTCCTGTTTGGCGCATTTGATCAAAGTAGCCAACATGCCAGCGACAATGTTAAATAACATTGGAGACACTGGGTCACCCTGTCGTAATCCCTTTTTCGTCTGGAAGTAGTAACCCCTTTTTCGTCTGGAAGTAATGGCCTACATTATCATTGACTTTTATAGCCACACTACCTCCAGTACCGAAATTTTCGACCCACTCGCGCCATTTATCTGAGAAACCTATCATTCTTAGGGTCTGTTGGAGAAATGACCATTTGACTTTGTCGTATGCCTTTTCAAAGTCGATTTTAAATACTACTCCACTCATGTTCTTCTGGTGCATCTCGTAGACGGTCTCGTGAAGGATTACTACTCCATCGAGTATATTTCGTCCTTGCATGAAAGTCGTTTGGGATGGCTCAAAAACATGATCAGCGACCGCGTTGAGCCTATTAGTCGCAACTTTGGTGAAGATTTTGAAGTTGACATTAAGGAGGCAGATCGGTCTGAACTGTTGAATCTGTTCAGCCTCCTTAGTCTTTGGCAACAAAACAATCTCGCCAAAATTAAGCCTAGATAGGTCTAGTTGGCCGGCATGAAAGAAAAATGAACAACTCCATTAGGTCAGTCTTGATGACATCCCAGAAGTTTTGATAGAACTCCGCGGGGAAACCATCAGGGCCTGGAGCTTTGATATGTTCCAATTGGAACACCGCAGCTCGCATCTCCTCTTCAGAGAAAGGTGCCGTCAGGGTATCATTCTCTTCTTCTGTGACTTTTGGAATGTCATCTATTCGGGTCTCATCTAGAGTGAAGTTCCCTTCCTCTGGACCCCCAAACAGAAACTTGTAGTATTTGGTTATATAACGCTTGAGCTTTGCCTGACCCTCGATCCGTCCCTCATCCTGTTGGAGGCTAAAAATACACTTCCTCCTATGCCGCCCATTGGCGACCATTTGGAAATATCGTGTATTGTTGTCTCCCTCCAAAATGAATTGGGCACCTGATCTTTGATACCACTTGATTTCCTCTTCCCGCAATAGAGGTGCAATCTGCTCATTGGATTGATTTTTCATATCAATCTCCTATTGAGACAAAATGCGAGTCTCTGCTATTTTGCCGAGGTCATCTATAATAGTGGAAAGGCATTGCTTTTCTTTTTTATATATACCACTTGTGTGTTTGGCCCATCCAGTTAGGAACCGCCTCATGGCTCGAATTTTGAAGTTCCATCTTTGAATCGGTGTGCGACCAACGGCAGGCCTCTCCCATAAATTCTTAACTATATCCGCAAAACCATCCCGATGTAACCATCCCAATTCAAATTTGAATGGACGGCCAATGTAGGAGAGCTAGTAGAGTTAGAATCAAGAATGATGGGTGCATGGTCCGAAAGTGACTCAATACGCTCTAGGGCACGCACTATTACCATAGGGAATTTTAATTCCATTCGCTATCCATGAGTACCGATCGAAGTTTCTCGTATGCTCAAGACCGGACGGTTGTTGGCCCAAGTGAACTGTCGCCGACATACTAGCTTCTCAAGATTCAAACCGTCAATTACAACGTTGAATAAGAAAGGCCAGTGTGTCAAAACGATCATTGTTTTCTCTTTACGGTATCTAAGGATATTGAAGTCGCCTCCAATAAGCATTGGATGGGGTTATCCTTAGCCAAGTTCACCAATTCAAGAAAAGCGGATTTATTCTCATCTTGGGCAGCCTCATAGATCATGACCGGGCTCCATGTATAATTGTCAGCTCTGTTTCGTAGGTGGAATTTAATGTGAAATTCACCAACCGAAAAAGCTAACAAGTCCATGGGCCTTCTTTGGTTTATAGGATAGGAAAATTACAACAATTGGGAAGTCATAGGAAATGAGATGACATGTATCTCAAATCTTATGAATAGGAATAGAAAAGGAGATGCCCTTTGATTCGTGCCATAGGATTTTTTTCCATTGAGTCTAGGTTAATGTTTATTTTTCTATGAAATGTGAAGGATATGAAGAATTACTCCAGAAATAGGATCTCATTCCTACAAACCAAATGGCTCTAAAGATTTTTTTTTATAGAAATCCTATCCTATTGAAATCCGAGAGAATTCCTCCAAAAGGAGGGTATGTTTGCCAAAATCGTCTGCTAAGTGTACTACTCGCCTTTTGAACTAGCCAAAACAGCCCAAGTGGACAACATGCATCTTTGTGTTTCTACAGCATTTCAACGGTTTGCTCCAACGGCCAACCCCTTTGGTTCCAGCGAAATGATTGGATTCTCGGCGTGGACAATTGCACCATCCAAGCAAGCAACCGTGTCGACGGGATTACATCCATAATTTTATGTAATTCAAGCTAGGTGCGTGTATTAGTTAGCCTGTCAATTCCCAGCGCTTTTGTTTTCTCTTCTTCCTGCCGTGACCTCGTCAAGGTTCGCCAAGATGCACGAGGCGGCAGACAGACCAGAGACCTTGTCAGTCGAGCAGAGCGTTCGCACATTCGCACGCGCGAGGAAGACGGCAGCACAAACCGAACTCTATATAAGCATATGTTTCCCCACTCGATAATCCACTGCAACTAGCTGATAGTAAGCCATAAGCATCTCACTCTCTCCTTGCTTGATTCTTCGGCACCGTGCAGCGATCGCTCTCATCATAAGTCGGCCTACAGGCATGGCGTCCTCCAGCGTTCCTTCTTGGGTTGCACTTGCGCTGCTCCTCTTGGTTGCTCTCGCTGCCACCGCCAATGGCGACGAGCTCTCCCCGGGTTACTACGAGAAGACGTGCCCCAACGTGCAGCGCGTGGTGCGGTCAGTGATGGCGAGCAGCGTCGCCGCCCAGCCGAGGATGGCGCCCGCCGTCCTCCGCCTCTTCTTCCACGACTGCTTCATCAACGTATATACGCATCTCTACTTCTATGTAAATATATACTTACCTACTATGGTTCCATTTGCTAATACTCTCTTCATATATGGCGTGACAGGGATGTGATGCTTCTGTTCTCCTGGACGCAACTCCCTTCTCCCCCGGCGAGAAGGATGTGGAACCGAACGTCTCCCTCACCGGCTACACCGTCATCGACGACATCAAGTCCGCGCTGGAGCACGACTGCCCGGCCACCGTCTCCTGCGCTGACGTCATCGCCCTCGCGTCCCGCGACGCCGTCGCCCTGCTCGGAGGTCCCACCTGGAGCGTGCCCCTCGGCCGCAAGGACTCGCGCTTCGCCGCCAACCCGGAATCCACCAAGAACGGCCTCCCCAGCCCGCACGACGACCTCGGCGAGCTCATCAGAATGTTTTCAAGGCTCAACCTCGACGCTCGTGACATGACCGCGCTCTCCGGTGCCCACACCGTTGGGATGGCTAGCTGCGAGACCTACAGGGACCGTGTCTACGGCACTGACCGTGATGAGGAGATCGACTCATACTTCGCACAGACCACACAGCAGACGTGCCAGGGTCCTTTTGGTAAGGCGCCGTTTGACGTGCAGACGCCGATGAGGTTCGACAACGCTTACTACAAGAACCTTATCGCGCGGCGCGGTCTCCTTTCCTCAGACCAGACTCTCTACGGCGGTGGAGGTCTGCAAGACAATCTCGTGGAGATGTACAGCGCCGACGGTGAGGCGTTCGCGAGGGACTTCGCCAAGGCCATGGTGAAGATGGGAAACGTACCTCCGCCCATGGGAATGCCCGTGGAGGTGAGGCTCAAGTGCTCCATGGCAAACAACTATTGATTGCCTTCATGCAACCCGGCCTGACCGTATCGGATTCAAATTTTAAATGTACAAATTGTAATAGTGCTCGTGTTCAATTTTTTGCCCATGTAATGTCGTCTCAACAAAATGTTTGACACAAATGTTTACATACATGTGTGTGTAATAAATGGTGTTTCTCAAGTTTGTTTTAACGGGAAATATATAATGAGCTTGCACTTCATTGTTATGTTCTCTACATTTAGAGGGTGTTTGTTTCCAGGGACTTATTGGTTTAGGGACTTTAAAAAGTTTCTATAAGTCCCAACTAAACCAAACAGGAGGGACTTATAGGGACTTAAAGTGAGCATTTGGGACTTATGAAATAAGACTCTCAAGGAGGGACTTATAGGGACTTATAGTTGTAATATGGTCTTATAGGGACTTATAAGTCCAGGAACCAAACAGGTAGGGACTTTTTAGGAACTTGTGACTTATAAGTTGGGACTAAAAAAAGTCCTAGGACTTATGAACCAAACAGGGCCTTATTATCAGCAATGCCTCCGCATGTCCAAACGGCTATTCTGTGAATTGCCAATAACATGGAACAAATCTAGTGAACCATTCTTTTAGCTGGAGGATTAATGCCACCGGTGTGCTAGTTTTTTTTCGGAAGGTAATTGTGACATACTTAGGGTGTCTGCATATGGCACTCCTGCAAATATTGCAGATGGGTATCTTCGAATGGCCAAAGATACAACAATAAAGTGCTCAAAAATGTTCACCAATGTTGTGCTTAGGGTTCATGGAGCTCGGTATTTCTGAGCACCAATGCCGATGAGATTGACGTTTAGCAATCAGTGAAGTAAGAGGATGACCCAAGATGCTTGGGAGCATTGATTGTATGCATTGGGAAATAGAATAATTGTCCAGTAGCACCGCACGACCAATTCACCGGGCATTACCATGATCCAACTACTTCCTCTGTATCAGTTTACAGGGCATGCACGTCGTTCTAGGTTGAGAATTTAACTATCTATATATGTATTATATGTGATGAAAAATATATATTTAGAAACTACATCCGCTTAAGAATCCAACGATATACTTTTGGTGACAAATAACTCATATTTAGTTAGTCAAAAAATGGATGATCTAGAACTACGTGCACGCCCTCTAAACCAAGACGGATGGAGTATTATCTTATAAGCGGTCCTTCGAGGATTTATGGATTTGGCATCGCGTGAATCCCACAATGACATCAATGTCTTGCAGAGATCTCGTATGTTCTTAACATTCAAGACCCCGCCATGCGAATCTCGCATCTTCTCTCCGAGGCTACTCAGGGGTGCCCAACCCTAGTACCGCCACCCCCTTCTCCCTCCTCCCCGCCCTCCGCCGCCATCTGAGGTGCTCCTCGACTCATTCATGTGACACCTATGAAGGTGGTAGCGGGGATATAGCCGCTCCAGTCGTGTGGAGGACCTCGGTCGTCGGGGCAACGTCCTCGTTGGTGTGCTCAGCATGGCCATATGCGGCAAGCCTTACCAGTGGGTGTTGGTTGGACGTTTCCCATGGCTACGCGGGTAGCAGGGGGCGGGGCGGAAGTCTTCCACAGGCTTTGTCAGTGCCCTGTCGAGGACATTCGTTTTAGATCACTAGATCTTCTGGCTCCCCTTCTGTTTCCAGTGGTCGGCAGTCTTCAATGGATGGCCTTGGGCTCAGATGGGGTGGAGCTCGTAGGTGTGAGGGAGAACTGAAGTTATTCCTTGGTCGGCATGGCAGTCACACTGATGTCGATGCCCTTGGCATTGATCCTTCATGGAGGCTTCAGTGAGGTTCCCCTCGCCTTCAAGCTTCCCTCTGCTTAGTGTTGAAAACCTTGGCCCCCTCTCTTGGGCGATGGCGGCGCTGCGGTTCGTGTTCCTTTTTGGAGGCGTCGTCCCAGCCAAGATAGTAGTTGAGTTGGGTGAGCGTTGATGGCTCTAGTGTCGATGGTTCGCATCTTAGTTTTCAGTTCTTCACCACTCTCCGGATGTAGTAGGGAAGGGCCCCTGGTGGTGCCGATGGTGGTCGACGCCCTTGATCCTAGCCGGTTGATTTTGTCAATTAGAAGTAGGGCTCGGCTTGAGCCTTTTCTCTAAGTAAAGAGATATCATTTTTTATCAGGATAGCATGTGGTACTACTCCAGGATACAAGTTGTTGGGGTCTACGGTAGGGTGCGTCGAATGCAAATTAAAATTTCCTACGCGCAGAACAACCAAGAACATGCTACGGGAGATGGATCACAGTTCGTTACCGCTAGACGCGCATTGCCGTGCAACGGAAGAAGAGTTGGGGCAGCGCGTCCGCGTGGATCGTCTCCTCCTCGTCCGATCTCCCTCGATCAGCTGGTCCACGTACAGGTTCGCCGGAGCAGCGCAAGTGCACCGCCTCTAACGGTATTCGCGCGTGCAGGAGGAACGTCGTGCGGCGGACTGCTGGGTCCGATCACACAACGGGCGGCGAGTGGAGGTGTCTATTCGCAACACATGCAAACCCTAGTGACAGCACCGAAGCGATCAACGACATGAGAGTGCCGCACCCCACTTTATATAGGCGTTCGTCGCGGTCTCAACACTTGGACCTCGCATGGACCCTAAAGCCCATAAGTCTACTCAGCCACAATTCGAAAACAGCTCGGATCACATCCGACCAGTGTCCCCAGATCCGACCTCATAGTTTCCTTCCCTTAAGCGCGCGACCCCTTAGGTTCAAGCCGGCTTGGTCGCAGTTCGGATCACCTCCGAACTGCACGGTTGGTAGCAGCCCCTAGCAAGGCTTGCCGAACACCAAGCAGACTATGAAGCTGGTTAGGCGAACCTGTACATCATTACTTTCATTTCTTTTGCCACACAATATATGTTGTCGCGCTCAAGGCGAGTCTGTCATCCTTGTGCTAGCCCGACCTTTTTCTCGTTCCAGTGATGCCGACCCACAAACCAGATTATTTCATAATCCTTGTCGCATGGCCATGCTTATCCTGGTCGGATCACACGAGGGGCCCAGAGTATATCTCTCCTGATCGGAGGGGCAAATCCCATCTTGCTCGACCATGTCTCGCACTATGGGTCTGGACAAGCCTGAAACCTACCTTTGTAACTACCCAGTCACGTAGTAGCGTTTAGTCGGTCCAAAGCAAGTCTGTCACCATCCCAAGTACATGTGCCTGCTCAAGTCTTAGGACATAGAACGTATGTTGTACTAGAGACTCACAGATGACATATTGCTGCGTCTCATAGTTGGGTCTGTCCGACTCGGACCTTATCTCGACTCGGATCCGACTACGTCGAACCCGACCAGATCCTTCCAAGTCCATATTATCCGGTTAGCATCCAATGCCCCATGGCTAGTGAGACCAAGCCATCGACCGTGTCATATGCTAGTCTAGTTGGCTGCGTGTCCACACAACCCTTTCGACTAGGGACCTTTTAGGACAGTCATCATACAATGCATAGTCCCACAAACAAGTCACATGCTTGCTGATACACATCATTGATAATGTCCAAAGACTATCTTTATTCATAAACACATAGAAAATATCATCATACATGATTGCCTTTAGGACATATCTCCAACACAAGTATAAGGTGAATGACCATGATTATGACCAAGGATACTATCTAACCAATGGCACCTATCCATCTAATCAATATTTATGAAGACAAATCCCCAGAAATAAACATTTTGCAAAGATGTAAGAAGCAGCAAGGGAGGACATTGATAGGGCATTTGGAATGTTGCAAGCTAGATTTGCAATTGTCTGGTGTCCTGCTCATTCCTCGAACAAAGATGCATTGGCAAAGATCATGACTTGTTGTGTCGTCCTACATGATATGGTCATCACAGATGAGAGAGATACACAGATGGCCAAAGAGTATGACAATGTTAGCATACCTATCAAGCCTCATAGACACACAAAAACATTCAAACATGCTTCAAGGCGTGACAGAAGAATGAAGACCGGGCCTCCCATGATTAGTTTTGATTAGTTGCGTGAAGATCTTTGAGCAATGACAACTACGTGGGCGATAGTGTGTTTACATGTCTTTAATTCATTGTTTTTTATTTGGACAATTTGATTCGTTGAAATATTTGTTGCATTCTGATTATTCATGTATTCGGATAAGTGGATTCAAATAATATTGCTGAATTGTTTAGTGTCGACGCCAAATCGAACTAGTAGAGTAGATAGAAAAAACATGAATAAAATTGTGGAGCCCGTTGTTTTGGTGACTCTGTTTATAACGGCGCCTACACAACCTTTCAAAAATTATGGTGTGCTCCAAATGCGTTTGGAGCCTGCGGATATGGCAACTGCGTCCAGATGTAAAAGTGTAGTTTGGCCTCTACTACGTTGCGCATATGTATTACATTTGGCATTTTGGATTATCGTTTTTTGTGTTAAAACTATGCGAGTTTGTTATAATGCGTGGGTGGCGTGCGTGGAAATGTGCGACCAACCCAACTAGTTACAATATATCAATAAGTACATTTAGCAATGCTATTCATTGCCCAGGGTGCAGCATAATTATTTTGCATCTAAGGTTTCTTACATCATTTCATCAAGAATTTGTATTTGGTATACAAACAGTTACGTTCATATTGATTCATTGTGCAAAATCTGTTGTAAGAAAACAATATATAAGTCATAATACAATAAAATTAGGTTTTCATGTAAATTTCATGCTATAATTTTATGTTCGTAATCTTACATAACGTAAAATATTTTCTGCGACTGTTATATGTTTCTTGTGTTCTCATTTTACTTCCGACATTATAAAAAAATTACGAGGCGTAAAAAATATGATGCAGTGATATAAAAATAGAAGGTGAAGAATAACAATTCTTCAGGGTTTCCGTTAGCCGAAACTCGGAAAATATATAGACTCCCTTCACGGCTCCGTCACCTGCTTAAACGCAGGGCCCACCTGCCAGACTTTGTCGGGTTGTTTCTGTCGGCAAGTCGGCGAACTTGAGATTCTTCCAAGTTTATTGTGTTCGCCGAGTCCTTTTTCGTTGGAACTAGCAGCAAAATGTGAAGTTTGTCAAGTTTCTTATCACTGCCAAATCCAATTTTGAATCAAACTCAGCAGATGCAAACTTTGCTGAGTTGCCGATAAAAACAACTCAGCAGAAAATCAGATTCCAGTAGTGCTGGGTGACAAGCCTGACCCTGTATACATTACTATATATAGTATTATCGCTAGAGCCATCAATGATAATATACATCAACTTGATTATGAAGTGCGTAAATCAGCTCCAACCAATGCCGTTCAACACGCTAAGTTGAGACTTGAGGGTCATGCATGCATATGAAACCATGAGTTAGACATAAAATGGAATTATGACAAAGTCAAACAGAGTTCTCAACAAATATGGGATGGACTTGTAGTTCTTTTTCTGTAGCTTTACTCAAATTTTGAATCAGTGCAAAGAAATACAATCAGTTGCAAATTCTTTGGTTCTCGAGCAATGTCCTAAATCTTTCAGTTATAAAAGGCCACAGCTGTAAGAGAAATGTCTAACAGCTCCCGGGTGCCCCTACACCCTCATGAACAGTAAATTCATATTAAATTAAAAAAATCAAATAAATCTGAAACTTTCAGGGATCAAAGATTATCAAAGGTTTGATGTTCATACAAAGTTTCAGAAACAAATAACCTTTGTGGAGCCCTCATCCAAAAAAACAAAATCACTGCTCAAAAATGTACATAAACTTTGAACAATGATTTTGTTTTTTTATTTGAGTGCTCTTCGAATGTTATTTTTAACTAAAACTTTGCAAGATCATCAAAAGTTTCATGATGTTCGATGTCCCAAAGTTTCAGATTTTTTTATTTGTTTTTGAACTTACTGTTCATAGAGGGTGTAGGGGCCGCGGGTGCTGAAAATCCTATTTCTTGCATATATACTGTGCAGGCTTTCCAGTTCCAGCAAGAGTGGGTTTAAAACTTTAAATGATGTTTTACCAAACCGTGCAAAAATCGACAACTAATTCGTCCAAGTGGACAACAAGCGTGTTTGCGATTCCATAGCATTTCAACGGTTTGTCCCAGCCCGTATTCTAACACCATACCTTTTCATTCCAGCGAGCGATTGGATCCAGCACCATCCAAGCAAGCAACCATGTTGACGGGAGCATCTTAATTTTATGTAAATTCAAGCGAGGTAGGTGTATTAGTTAGCCTGTCAATTCCCTTGGCTTTTGTTTTCTCTTCTTCCGGTCCTCCGATCCTGACCTCGCCAAGATGCACGAGGAGGCAGACAGACCGGAGACCTTGTCACTCGAGCTAATTAACATTGCAGAGCGTTCGCACATGCACACGCGGGTAAATTAGAAGCATGGATGCAACTGTACGCGCGCAGGAAGAAGGCGACACAAGTCGAAGTCTATATAAGCTTATGCTTCCATTCATCTTCCACACATCTTGCTTGCTTCTGCGCTGTGCACCGATCGCTCTCAACACCAGCCAACCTGTAGGCATGGCGTCCTCCGGGAGCGCTTCTTTGGTTACACTTGCGCTGCTCCTCTTCATCACTCTGGGCTGCCACCGCCAATGGCGACGAGCTCTCCGCAAGTTACTATGAGAAGACGTGCCCCAACGTGCAGCACGTCGTGCGGTCAGTGATGGCGAGCAGCATCTCCGCCCAGCCGAGGATGGCGCCCGCCGTCCTCCGCCTCTTCTTCCACGACTGCTTCATCAACGTATATAAGCATCTCTACTACTTCTACGTATATTCTTACCTACACTATGGTTCCATTTGCTAATGCTACGATCCATATATGGCGTGACAGGGATGTGATGCTTCTGTTCTCCTGGACGCAACTCCCTTCTCCGCCAGCGAGAAGGATGTAGAGCCGAACGCCTCCCTCACCGGCTACACCGTCATCGACGACATCAAGTCCGCGCTCGAGTACGACTGCCCGGCAACAGTCTCCTGCGCTGATGTTATCGCCCTGGCGTCCCGCGACGCCGTCGCCCTGCTCGGAGGTCCCACCTGGAGCGTGCCGCTCGGCCGCAAGGACTCACGCTTCGCCGCCAACCCGGAGTCCACCGAGAAGGGCCTCCCGAGCCCGCACGACAACCTCGGCGAGCTCGTCACCATGTTTTCAAGGCTCAACCTTGACGCGCGTGACATGACCGCGCTCTCGGTGCCCACACCGTCGGGATGGCCGACTGCATGCACTACAGCGACCGCGTCTACGGCACCGACCGCGATGAGGAGATCGACCCATCCTTCGCGCAGACCATGCAACTTATGTGCCAGAGTCCTTCTGGTAAGGCGCCGTTTGACGTGCAAACTCCGATGAGGTTTGACAACGCTTACTACCGCAACCTTATCGCGCGGCGCGGTCTCCTCACCTCCGACCAGACTCTCTACGGCGGTGGAGGCCTGCAGGGCAATCTCGTGGAGATGTACAGCACCGATGGTGAAGCATTCGCGAGGGACTTCGCCAAGGCCATGGTGAAGATGGGAAACGTACCTCCGCCCATGGGAATGCCCGTGGAGGTGAGGCTCAAGTGCTCAACGGCCAACTATTGATTGCTTGATCCCAAGTGCATCATGCAACCGGGCATGTTTATACTGGATTCAATTATTAAATGTACAAATTGTAACAGTACTCGTGTTCAAATTTTTTGCCCATATAATGTCGTCTCGACAGAATGTTTGACAAAAATGTTCCCTTACATGTGTGTGTAATAAATGGTGTTTCACAAGTTTGTTTCAATGGGAAATATATAATGAGCTCGCATTCAGTTGTCATATAATGAGCTCGCATTTGATTGTTATATTTCTGCACTTGGGTTTTAGCAGCGACGCTTCAACATCTCCGAACGGCTATTATGTCGAATTGTCAATAACATGGAATCTAATGAACCGTTCTTCAAGCAACGGAAGAATGACGCCTGTCTGCTGGGTTTTTTTTAGAAGGTGACCGTGACACTTCGGATGATTGCATATGGCACTCCAGCAGATATGACACATGGATATCTTCAAAAGATACAACCATAAAGTGCACAAAAGTGTTTGTCAATGCTGCGGTTAGGGTTCATGGAGCTCAGTATTTGTGAGCACACAATGCCAATGAAAGAGGCTTTTAGCAATTAATGGGTGAAGTAAGAGGTTTACCTTGGATGCTTGGGAGAGTCGGCTTTCTGCATTGGAGGTGGAATAATTGCATGGTAGCATGACACGGGCAATTCATCGGGTTTACATGATTCAACTATTATCTTGTAAGTTGTTACCTTCGAGAATTTGTGGATTTCACATTGCTACTTTGGCTTGCCTGAATCTCACAATGACATCAATGCTTGCAAAGATCTCATATGTTTGTTAGGCAACATGTGGTACTCCAGATACAACTACAAGGTGAATGGCTATGATTTTGACCAAGGATACTATATAGCCGATGACATCTATCCATCTTGGTCAACATTTATGAAGAAAATTTCTGATCCCCAAACATAATCATTTTTGCAAAGATGTAAGAAGTAGCAGGGAAGGACATTGATAGGGCATTTGGTGTTGCAAGCTAGGTTTGCAATTGTCCAGTGTCCTGCTCATTTCTGGAGCATAGATGTCTTGGCAAAGATCATGACTTTTTATGTGATCCTAGGACGCGTTTGGTTACCTGCACCGTTTTTTTGAGGTTGCGTGGGAAAAATAGGCCAGGCTGAGTAGAGACTGGTTGAGGAGATACAGGCCAAAACACGACGTTTGCATGTTGATTGGTCACCTGCATATAGGTTGTCTGCATTGTGGAAGATTCCTCTACCCGGTGTTTGGTTGCGTACATGCATCGTGATTAGGAGTTAACAAATACACTAAACAGAGAAGTTAAAGTAGAATGCTCACTCTCACTACTACCGGAACCGAGTCTCCTCGTCGGCCTCCTCCTCCGCGACGGCAACACGGAGCACGGGCGAGCGTCAAGGGTCCTCCTCCGCGAGCACGCAAACACGGGGGGCTGGAGTCCATGAACTGTGACCGCTGCCGGATGCGGCACCACCGAGCTTGTGTCGTTGCCGGGTGACCTCTACGGTGAACCCGTCGACGGGGCTCATGGATTCCCGGAGCTTTCTCTCATCCCCATTGTTGAAGAACCGCTTCAGGCGCCATATGATCTGCAACAGTGCGGTCGCGCGCCTCGCAGAGAGCATGGACGTCGTGTCGAACGCGTCCACAAATGCCAATACCGGCATGAACAACTCAAGGTGGCATGGGTCGAGGCTGAACGAGATCTTGCGGGCGCGTACACGCCACGGCCCGCTGGGCAGCGAGCGCCACGGTGCACGCCACGAGCGCAAAGAAGGCATCGGCCACGCGCGGCTGCAGCGAGAATGCCTTGTCACGACAAGCAAGCACGCCGGGCTGCTGCTGCTGTCGTGCAGGCGGCGAGCGCGACGGGCGGCAGGGGGCGGCAACCGCGCCAGGCGCCCGGGCGGAAGGTGGGCGCGCGGGGGGGGCTTAATGCGGCGAGAGAGGCGGCAGCAGCAAGGCGACGGGTGGCGGGGGAGGCGCGCGGCAGGGGAAGGTGAGCGCTGCAAGGGAGGCGGGCAGCAGGGGGCGGCTAGCGTGGCAGGACGCAGTGGGCGGCAAGGGGCGAGCGGGCAGGTAAACGCGGCGACTACGGCGACAGGGTGCGGCCATGGAACGAGGAAGGGGACGTGGGCGGATGGATAAGAAGGTGATTAGCTGCTGACACGTTTTCAGTGAGCCACCCACATACGCTTCCTCGCATCGCTCGGGCCTGGCTCACCGGAATTGGCCATTTCCAGCGAGCCAGGCCGAGAGGTGCTAATTTAAAAACCGTGTCATGCAGGCCCAACAGTACTTGCATGTAACCAAACAGCCCACACCGAAAAGATGTTGCATACACCGGGTCTGGTTGAACTTTTGTGAGCAACCAAACGCATCCCTACATGACATGGTCATTGTGCATGAAAGGGATACATAGGTGGCCAAAGAGTAGGACAATGTTGGCATAACTATCAAGCCGTGTAGACACACAAACCGCATTCAAACATGTCTTGAGATGTGCAGGAAGAATAAAGACTGACCTCCCATGATCAGCCGCGCGAGATCTCATGGAGCATTAATGACAACTGCATGGGTGATAGTGTATTTACATTTCTTTAATTTGTTAAATTTTACTTAGAAAAATTCATTCATTGGATTATTTGTTGCATTTAGATTGTATATTGTATTCAGATGAATGGTTTGTAATAACATTGCTGAATTGTTTGATTTTGATATCAAATTGAAATAGTATTGTAGATAGAATACAACAAGAAGAAAACTATGGAGACTGGTATTTTGGTGACTCTCTGTTTAACGTTGCGTGCGCAACCTTCGAAAATTTATGGAGTGCGTTGGAGAAGCGTTTTGGAGGTTGCGGGTATGGCAACTGCATCTTGGTGTAAATATGTAGTTTGTCATCTACTGCACTGAGACACACAAAACACATATGTATTATGTTTGATATTTTGGATTATCATTTCTTTTGCCTTAAAAGTATGCAAGTTTGTTAATGATGCATGGTGGTACGACTCTACTACTTGGCGCACATGGAAATGTGCGAACAACCCAACTAGTTATAGTATGCCAATGACTATATTTCTATATATAGTATTATCGCTAGAGCCATCAACTTGATCACGAAGTGTGTGAATATGCTCCAAACGGTGGTGCTCACGCTCTAAGTTGAGACTTGAGGGTTCATACATGCATATGAAACCATGAGTAAGACATAAAATGAAATTACGAAGAAGTCAGACAAAGTTCTTAACAAATACGGCAAGTACATGTAGTGCAATTTTTTCAGAGGTGGACTCAAATTTTGAATCAGAGCAAAGAAATACTCAACAACCAGTTTTGCAAATTCCTTTGTTTTGGAAAGATAATCCAAATCTTTTAGTTATAAGATGCCATACCTATAAGGATTGCATACATTCCAAGCTTCTGGTTCCAACAATGGTGTATTTACCAGATTGTTTTTGTCAAACCACGCAAAGTCAACTCCTAATTCGCACTACCCATCTCTTGAACTAGGAAAATAGCCTAAGAGGACAACATGCGTATTTGTGATTCAAAGGTATGGTCCAGCCCATTCTCGAACACTCTTTGATTCGAGCAAATGAATGGATCAATCAAGATTCTCGGCGTGGACAATTGCACCCAACCAAGCAACAACATTGACACATCCTTAATTTTGTGCAATTCAAACTAGGTACGTGTATTAGTTACTTGTCAATTCACAATAGTGTGAGATTACTTGGCCATTCTTTGTCCAACGTGTTTGGAGAATTGGATGAGACATTCATTATCACGGAAGCATTCATTGTTCCCGACCACTCCAACGGAAATTTACACCCTCCCAAGAGTGTGAACTTTGAATTACATCTTTGTCTCCATCACTTCTGGTCGTCTCTAACCCTAGCTTTACTTGTTATTAAGTATTACTTGCTTGCTTATTTGCCTTCTGTAGTTTTCTATCTTGTTGTAACATAACATATATGATGCATCACCTAGTTGCATTTCTAGAGAACATACATTTCCGCACTTGTCTCTAAAATCAACAAAGAAAATATTAAATTTGGTAGTCCCCTATTCACACCCCGCCTCTCTGGACATATCACGCATCTCTGGTCCTTCAGTTTGGTAGGCGGATCACCCGTGAATAGCCAAACTCCTCTTGTCAGGCTAGTTTGATTATTTATTGTCCTACCTTCTGTTGCCATCATCAATGGCCATCTCAACAATTAAGATTGGTAGACCGGACTAGTGCTTTAGGTGATATGACTTCCCATGCTCCCCATATCATCTTTGCTCCTTGTTGATACCAACACCTGGCATGTGGATGTCTCGGATTCGCTAAACAATACCTGCATAGTCCTGGGGATCTTCGGATCTAGTTATCTAGGCCCTTAAATTAGACAACAAGAAATGCGTATACCATGCATAAAAAAATCTCCCAATCAATATTCCAAGCAATCACACATTAGTAATAGAAGTAATAGGCATGATCTCGTCTTATACCATTCCCCTCCCTCTTTCACACTTGAGAGGGACTGCTCGCACATGCAAGGGTCGTCACAATCAAACAATTATATCAAATAAAGGCAAATCATATCGATAATACCGCAATCATCACAACAATATCAATGATTATCCAAGTCTCAATCTCCGAGTCAAAGTACGAAACAAGGATACAAACCCTCACAATATTGGAGTTTTCGTTCTCTTTCTCTCTCGTGGAGTTATTGGTGGTGAAGTGGTGGATCTCGTCGAGGGGGGGATCTAGGATGAATCTAAATGAAGATATTCCCTCTAGTTATCCTCTCTTCTCTTATACTTCTAGTGGTTGTGTGTTTTCTCCCTTCTCTATTATCCGAATGTTTTCATTCTACTTAGAAGAGTGGTGGGGTTGAAGATATGGTGGCAGTGCTACATGGTACAAGCAGCGGTATGAGAGCCCTCTCTCATACCAGAGCTCGGATAGGCTCCTGGATGCCCCCCTCTTTCTTTGTCTTCTGTAGGAAGTTGTTCGTCACCCCTTATTCTTCTCTTGGTGTTGGTTTCCTCAAAATACCTAAAGTGATGTGATCAAAGTCAACCACCAAGTTTTGTCTGATTTTGACAGACTGGGAGCAAAAATCAGTGAGAGCGCAACATGATCGAATGCCATATCTCCGAGAAAAAAAGATACAAAATGGAGAAGATATAGCATTCATATTTAAAACTCATGCAGCATTGTGCTAATATTTGAAGGGTTGCACCTAATCATGATTCCTAACCACATAGAGTTCACAAAATAAAATTGTTCAAGTTGTGGGTCATTATCTTGCATTGGATAAAGATTACCACTACACCCAGCTTTCCACTCATAACCCAAATATGAGTGCTTAGAGAGATGAGCTTCACAACACAACATTTATGCTACAAGTCTTCCCCTACTCATAGCCGAAATCTAGATACAAACATGGTGGATCGTTCATAGGCCAGATAAGTAGTCCACTCTCCAGGAATCACTCATGGTACATCTACTCATTGTTCATTGGTGTAGTGGCCTAATGTCAACTACGCACTTCTATTTTTGTAGTCACTTATTGGGCCTCCAAGTGTAGAGGATTGTAGGGTGTCATCAATTTTTTAAGTGGATGACCTAAGATTTATCAGTCTATGTGCGTAGAATGGAAGTATTCTCCTCTTAAGCAACCCTGTAATCAAGATACAAGTAGTCTTTAGTGTCCCAAACACAGCTAGCACACATGTCAATTTGTAGTGCCCTAGTACGGCGAAGAGATTGACAATATAGATGGTATACTTGTTTTTATATTTTTGGAATGAATTAAAAAATCAAAGTTAAAGTGTGCAAACGTGACATAAATAAGATTTTAGTGATAAAAAACAAGGCCTATGGTTTATAGGTTCGCTAAAGGAAACTCGCAATGTTAATAATTTGATTAAGATATATGATCTAACCTCACAATGTCCCAATTTTATTAAATAGGATGAGACTCGTAAGTGCCGGTAAAGTGTCACACCCAATGGTCATCTTTCTAATCTTCATCTAATGAGCACTCATATGTTATCTCAGGTGTCTCCCAAAATTATACTAAACAATGACCATATGATCTTCATGATTACAAAGTTGAATACACAACATGAACACGATTCGATCCAACATAAAAGGAACTCATATCCGGAAGCACATCATATAGTTAACTACATTAATAAAGCCCAATATCACAGTCATGTTTGGCATCATATGAACAAGAGAGAAAAGGAGGCTATTACTTACAAACCCTCAACCCCAAAGGAGTGTACACACATCACCATGAGAGGATTACAAAGAAACAATTGCTGGTGATGCTGATGAAGATTGCGTAGATGTACCCGTCGTCATTCAGGCACCACTAGAGGAAAGGGGGGAGAGGCCCCTCCTTCTTTTTCTTCCCTGGCCATCTCCCCAGCATGGATAGTTGTTTCCCCTCTATGTCAGTTTTGAGAGAAGTTTTTTGCCTTTTGTCACCGTTTTATGTCCCTATGGAGATTCATAACTCTGAAAAATAGGACGGTGGATATTTCTTCGCCAACGATGGTGTCGCAGGTGGACTAGGGTCGAAAGCACTTGGCCCACACCCACACTAGCGCATACCTGAGGAAGCGGTAACGGGTCCCAAGCGGCGGGGTGGGGGTGAGTCTGAAGAAGCCGAGCGACGGCGAGCCCAAAAGGGCCACACGGCTGAGCGGACACATGTTGTGTCTGGGCCTGCGGGAAAGGGGAGGGAGATTGCCCGTGTGGGAGTGGCAGCCGGCACAAGCTTCTTCTCTCTCTCTCTCTCTCTCTCTCTCTCTCTCTCTCTCTCTCTCACACACACACACACACACACACACACACACACACACACACACACACCAAATGTGAAGCGAAGCTGGTCGTGGACCAAGCATTCTTTTCTTCATCATGATACAATAGTCAACTTGAGCTTTTGAAGATCATTCTTATTGGCAGAGCCATCAACAATGACATACTACACATCAACTTGGTTAATTAATTGCATTAATCTTCTACTAGTCATACCACTCAACCGCTAACATTGAGAATCATGCATGCATACGAAAGCATGATCTAGAAGAAAAAAATGAAATATGAAGAAGTCAAACAAAATACTTCTTCTGTTTTGTTTTTGTTGTTGCCATTTGTATACCTGATTTGTACTACTGTTATTCTCCCTCCACAACAAGAAAAATAGGATGGAGTAAGTACTTAACAAATATAGGATGTACGTGTACAATGTTTCTGGAGCTGAACTTCAATTTTGAATCAGAGCAAAGAGATAGACAACAGTCGGTTTTGTAATTCCTAAAAAAGGGTTTTGTAATCGGATTTGCAAATTCCTTCATAAAATTTTCAATTATATAAGGCCGACTCTAAGGTGTGCATACATCCAGGCGTCAGAGGAAACGTGTGTTTAGAGTGTGTTTTCTCAGACCGTGCAAAAGTCGACTAGTGCTCATCTTTTGAACTAGGCAAACAGCCCAAGTGGACGACATGCATGCGTGTTTGCGTTTCAACGGTTGGTCCCAGCCCGTTCTCTAACACCCTTTGATTCCAGCCACCCAATTGCACCATCAATCAAAGATTCTGGGCGTGGATAATTGCACCGTCCAAGCAAGCAACCATGTCGACGCATCCTTAATTTTGTGCAATTCAAGCTAGGTACGTACTCGTATTAGTTAGTCTGTCAATTCCCTGCGCTTTTTGTTTTCTCTTGTTCTGGTCCGGTCCTGACCTTGTCAGCCTTCCGGCCAGGAAGCACGAGGCTGCAGCTCGTCAATGGAGCTCTACAATATTGCAGAGCGTTCGCACATGCGCACGCGCATAAAAGCATGCAGCATGTACACAAGCACTATATAAGCATATGCTTCCATTCATGTTCAACACATTAATATTCTCTCCTTGTTGCTTGCTTCTTCTGCACTGTGCAGCGATCGCTCTCATCACCAGACACCAGTGAATAGGCATGGCGTCCTCCAGGGCCCCTTGTTGGGTCGCGCTGCTCCTCTTCGTTGCTCTGGTTGCCACCGCCAATGGCAGCGAGCTCTCCGCGGGTTACTACGAGAAGACGTGCCCCAACGTGCAGCACGTCGTGCGGTCAGTGATGGCGAGCAGCGTGACCGCCCAGCCGAGGATGGCACCCGCCGTCCTCCGCCTCTTCTTCCATGACTGCTTCATCAACGTATATACGCACCTCTATTCTATAACTGCTTGTACATATACTCTACCTACTACAGTACTATGTATGGTTACATTTGCTAAATACTGTACGGTTTACAAATGACATGCCAGGGATGCGATGCTTCGGTTCTCCTGGACGCAACTCCCTTCTCCCCCGGCGAGAAGGATGTGGAGCCGAACGCCTCCCTCACCGGCTACACCGTCATCGACGACATCAAATCCGCGCTAGAGCATGACTGCCCGACCACCGTCTCCTGCGCCGACGTCATCGCCCTTGCGTCCCGCGACGCAGTCGCCCTACTCGGAGGTCCCACCTGGAGCGTGCCCCTCGGCCGCAAGGACTCGCGCTTCGCCGCCGACCCGGAGTCCGCCAAGAAGGGCCTCCCCAGTCCCAAAGACGACCTCGGCGAGCTTGTCACCATGTTCGCAGAGCTCAACCTCGATGCTCGTGACATGACCGCGCTCTCCGGTGCCCACACAGTCGGGATGGCCAACTGCGAGACCTACAAGGACCGTGTCTACGGCCCCAATGGCGACATCGACCCCTCCTTCGCACAGACCACGCGGCAGACGTGCCAGGGTACTTCTGGTAAGGCGCCGTTCGACGTGCAAACGCCGATGAGGTTCGACAATGCCTACTACAAAAACCTTATCGACCGGCGCGGTCTCCTCACCTCCGACCAGACTCTCTACGGCGGTGGAGGTCTGCAGGACAATCTCGTGGAGATGTACAGCGCGGACGGTGAGGCCTTCGCGAGGGACTTTGCCAAGGCCATGGTGAAGATGGGAAACATACCTCCGCCAAAGGGAATGCCCGTGGAGGTGAGGCTCAAGTGCTCCATGGCCAACTACTAATTGCTTGATCCCAAGTGCATGTAACCCAGCCAGATCGTATCGGATTCAACTATTATTTTGAAATGTACAATTTGTAACGAGTACTCGTGTTAATTTATTTGTGTACAGTGTCGTATCAACAGAATGTGTGTGCAATAAATGGTCTTTTTCGGGAAATATAGCGAGTCCTCCGTTCGTAAAGTATAAAGTGCACTTGTTTTTCTAAAGTCAAATATTCCTATGTTTCATCAAACTTGTATCAACCCCTACAATACTACATAAATGATATATGAACTCCCTCCAAAACCCTCCGTAAAGAAATATAAGAACGTTTATATCATTATTTTAGTGATCTAAACGCTCTTATATTTTTTTTATAGAGGAAGTATTTCATAACATATAAATGTTAGTGTTTTTGTCTATAAACTTGATCAAAATTAAAGAAGTTTGACTTTCTGAAGAAAATAATACACCTTGTATGTTGGAACGGATGGAGTACATTCCAAGCAGGACTCGATCTACAACCATATCCAGACTTGATGCATCTCGTGGAGTTCATTAGCGTGGCCATGGAGCGCTCTCGATTCACGCGCCTGTGCTCAGGCCCATTGTATGGCTGTTCTTGTTTTAAAATGTCCAACATGACAAACACAATGACATGAGCAATTAAAGCTCATTTCGAATATCTAAAATGTTGGATAGCCTAAATCTTCCATCTATTGGACAATTTGTTCACCATTACCTTCGTATCGATGAGAGATTCAAAATTATATCCCACCAAGTATGTTTTGAGAAAGAAAACATAATCTTTTGGTACCTCGTCGTAATATACTATTTACCATCCTATTTTGTGACAGTTTGCCATGTAATCTTACAAAAGTGGTGGTAATGATGGTCAGTGTGAATGAGTAAATTATTACCAATTCATTATGGTGTATCAACTGTCCAGTAAGTACATCACAACCTTGGTGGCAATTAACACTAATAATCATGGTAAATGTATCACCTAGTAGGTTTTTTTGTCAAAAGAGACCAAATCCTATATACCTAAAAGAGTCATCCCAACTAACTTCTCAACATGTAAGCATGTCACCTTACTGTACAATTATGAATAGGACAAGGCCCGCCTCAACATGCAATCATGCATTGAAAAGACACACCACAACATTCAACGATGTGTGGGAAATGTTTTCCATTCAATTATATTCTACTTATATTCGATAAATATTGTTATAACTATACATAATCAAATATAATTGGTCATATTTATTTTTAATTTTGATTCCAAGCCATGTTCATCAACCAATTCCTGTAGCAACGTGTAGGGTATCCTCTACTTTATTATAAAGATCCATCAATAGTACAAATCACCACAATATAATGAAAATTACATTGAGGTCCTTAGATCATCAAAAAATCACTACCACCATTAGAATGAGCAGAAGATGCGTCGTTGGCAATCGCTCCCCACTGTAGCTGACCTAACCTTGTCAATCACAGACTGGAAGTCTTTGAGCACGCGTCTCGGAGTCACAGTCGCTGTCGCCAAAACCCTTGAGTCATTCCAGTCCACCATACCTAAAATGATACCTCACACTAGATTTGGTTGGCGTGCACGCATGTCAAAAAACCCTAAGCTCGACGCCCCAAGGGAACACCATGTATGCATGTGAGATCTCTATTGATTCTGTCCTGGCATAAGATCTTGACGTGCATCGGAGCACGGAATACCATCTCCGAGCAACGGCCCGGGAGTACCTAGCCCTACCTTATCTAAAGGCCAAAACAAAGACATCTGGGATCCCCTCCCCGCCACCAGCCTGCCACTCTAGCGGGCATAGGGGAGGCAAACTCCCGGGTTCACGACGGAAGATTGGAGGGGGTGCTCTCTCCACCCTTTTCTCCACAGAAGAAGGAGAAAAAGAACCTTTCCATTGTTCTTTCTCTTAAGCTATCACCTAATAGTTTTGACCAAACGACATGGTAGATACGTGCATCATCGTCATCATCATTGTACGGGTACAACACAACTACAATTCTAACAATTTTCTAAATAGCATGGTAAGCAATCTTACAATTTGTTAAGTATAATAACCATGGTGACAACTATTACCATCGTGATTAGACAGTCATCTAAGTGGGGAGTAATTTAGACTAGTGTCATGCATATGACACTAGTCTGTATTACTACCTTTATAGTGGATAGTAACATGTGTGTAGTCGCATGCAAACTATCATTTATTTAGATATAGACTCATTTTTCCTTGGGTTATGTTATGTTACCACAAACATCAAAACTGCTTCATGCACGATGCTGGTGCCAGATGTACGCACGACAACTAAATCCATCGGCGGGTGCTTGATGTATGCATGCATGTCCGGCCGGATTTTAACCATCGTCTATGAGTCATCCGAATATTGTCGTGTGTATAGCACGGTTGCACAAACATCTATCTTCGCATTAACTACTTACTACATAAGCAAATTTGCTTTGGGATAAGTTACTCCCACTATGAGTAGCCCCTAGGTAAGGGTGTCACCACATCTTAGCGGTAACTAGTAATAAACCTCATGACGAATAGGGGTTGTCAATCCCTTCATGGTCACTTACGAGAGTGAGATCTGATAGAGATGATAGATAATATTTTTAGTATTTTTGGTATAAAGATGCAAAGTAAAATAAAAGGAAAAGTAAAAAATCAAAGCAATAATAAAGCGTAGGAAGATTAATATAATGAAAATAGACCCGGGGGCCATAGATTTCACTAGTGGCTTCTCTCAAGAGCATAAGTATTTTACGGTGGGTGAACGAATTACTGTTGAGCAATTGACATAATTGAGCATAGTTATGAAAATATCTAGGTATGATCATGTATATAGGCATCACGTCCGAGACAAGTAGACCGACTCCTGCCCGCATCTACTACTATTACTCCACTCATCGACCGCTATCCAGCATGCATCTAGAGTATTAAGTTAATGAAAACAGAGTAACGCCTTAAGCAAGATGACATGATGTAGAGGAATAAATTCATGCCATATGATAAATACCCCATCTTCTTATCCTCGATGGCAACAATACAATATGTGCCTTGCAACCCTTTCTATCACTGGGTAAGGACACCGCAAGATTGAACCCAAAGCTAAGCACTTCTCCCGTTGCAAGAACTACCAATCTAGTTGGCCAAACCAAACGGATAATTTGAAGAGACTTGCAAAGATAACCAATCATACATACAAGAATTCAGAGAAGATTCAAATATTGCTCATAGATAATCTTGATCATAAACCCACAATTCATCGGTCTCAACAAACACACCGCAAAAAAAAGATTACATCGAAAAGATCTCCACGAGAGAGGGGAGAACATTGTATTGAGATCCAAAAGAGAGAAGAAGCCATCTAGCTACTAACTATGGACCCAAGGTCTGAGGTAAACTACTCACACTTCATCGGAGAGGCTATGATGATGATGTAGAAGCCCTCCGTGGTGGAATCCTTCCCTTGAGCTCCTAACAGGCCCCAAAATGGGATCTCGTGGATACGTAAAGTTGCGGCGGTGGAATTAGGTTTTTGGCTCAGATCTCGATCTGTTGAAGTGCGTAGGTATATATAGGAGGAAGGAGTGCGTCGGTGGAGCTTGGGGCCCACGAGGCAGGTGCGCCCTAGGGGCGCCCTCCACCTCGTGGCCGCCTCCCTCCTTTCTTGACCGAGGGTCCAAGTCTCCTGGATCTTATCTCGATGAGAAATTCACGTTCCTCAAGATTTCATTTCGTTTGGACTCCGTTTGATATTCCGCTTTCTTGAAATAATCAAATAGGCAAAAACAAAGCAATTTCGGGTTGGGCCTCCGGTTAATATGTTAGTCCCAAAAGTAATATAAAAGTGCAAAATAAAGCCCAATATAGTCCAAAACAATAGATAATATAGCATGGAGCAATCAAAAATTATAGATACGTTGGAGACGTATCAGGCATCCCCAAGCTTAATTTCTGCTCGTCCTCGAGTAGGTAAATGATAAAAAGAGAATTTTTGATGCGGAGTGCTACTTGGCATAATCTCAATGTAACTCTTCTTAATTGTGGTATGAATATTCAGATCCGAAAGATTCAAGACAAAAGTTCATATTGACATAAAAATAATAATACTTCAAGCATACTAACTAAGCAATTATGTCTTCTCAAAATAACATGGACAAAGAAAGTTCATCCCTACAAAATCATATAGTTTAGTCATGCTCCATTTTTGTCACACAAGAATGCTCTCATCATGCACAACCCCGACGACAAGCCAAGCAATTGTTTCATACTTTAGTAATCTCAAACCTATAAACTTTCACGCAATATATGTGATAGAGGCAAAGGTGTCCCGTCTTTCGATGAGATGTTGGTTTTCGCTTTGGAGGAAGTCGACTTTGATGATCCGACTACGAACGTGCGAGGACGTCGCGCCTTAGCAGTCGCTAAACCAACTCCGAGAGGTTATTGACCACGCCAGAAAGCACGATCAACCTGACCACGAGGGTCTGCATTTCTGCGAGCAAACGAAGAACAAGCAAGAAACTGAGATTGCAATCTGGATATTGCGAATATAAGATGAAAGCTTTATTGATCAAGGTGGGGTTCTGTGGCGCCTTTGTCCAGTCGTTGAACACAAAGCGAAATGCACGAAGTTGCAGCTATGGCGAACTTTTAATCTAAACAAAACCCCCAAAGTCTAAACGACGCCTAAGGGCTGTATATATGGAGGAAGAGGAGGGAATTTCGTGGCCCTTGAGGGAGGGGTCCAAACCAACCCTAACTCTTGTTTCCCCACACATACGGACTCTAAAACAGCCTATACTTAAGTATTCCGAAATTACATGGGCCTGGCCCAATAATAAGGTGACGCAGCACCTAGAATAGCCTATGGACGAATATTATGAAGTGGCATCTTGTATATTTCGTCCAAGGCCTCATGCACTCATTAGGGTGGCTTCAAAGTCCTGGAATCATCACTTGTAACTCCGTTCTTGTTCCCCTTAGCATGCCAACATCTCCATGCTTGAACTTGCTCCAAGGTTCATCTTTCTTGTCCATGGTAGGCCCTTCATTTGTAAGCAAAACAAATGTATCCAATTTAGGTAGCATCATATTCTCATGAACATTGGAATCGTAACCAAGAAACGAAAGTACCTGATAATTCAATTGGCGTCTTGTGAGCTCTAGTAATTGGTCCAAGATGTATAGCAAATAGGGGCTGTGGGTGTAACAATGGTATTGATGTCCTCATCATCCTCCCCTTCTTGAAATGAAGTCGCCCTCGACGGAAGCTCATCTTCCTCACCCAAATAAGGCTTCAAATCTGCAATGTTAAAAGTGGGACTAACCCCAAAATCTGTAGGCAGCTCAAGTTTATATGCATTATCATTTATTTTCTCTAACACCTTAAATGGACCATCAGCACGTGGCATTAGCTTTCATTTGCGCAAATTAGGAAACCTATCCTTACACAAATGTAACCAAACAAGATCTCCGGTGCAAAGACAACATGTTTTCTACCCTTATCTCCAAGCAAGTTTATATTTAGCATTCATACGCTCAATGTTTTCCTTAGTTAACTCATGCATTTTTAAAATCAATTCAGCACGTTCTTTAGCATCAAAATTAACCTTCTCCGAAGATGGAAGAGGCAACAAATCAATAGGTGCACGAGGTAGGAAGCCATACACAATTTCAAAAGGGCACATCTTAGTAGTAGAATGCAATGGACGATTATAAGCAAATTCAATATGAGGCAAGCATTCTTCCCACATTTTCTTATTATTCTTCAAAACAGCCCTAAGCATAGTAGACAATGTTCTATTGACTACTTCAGTTTGTCCATCGGTTTGGGGGTGACAAGTAGTACTAAAAAGCAGTTTAGTCCCCAACTTAGCCCATAAACATCTCCAAAAGTGGCTAAGAAATTTAGTATCATGATCTGAAACAATAGTATTTGGCACACCATGCAAGCGAATAATTTCACGAAAGAACAAATTAGCAACATTAACAGCATCATCGCTTTTATTACATGGTATAAAGTGTGCCATTTTCGAGAATCTATCCACGACAACAAATATGCTATCCCTCCCTTCTTTGTTAGAGGTAAACTAATACAAATTCCATTTATATTTCCTCCCAAGGTACTCTAGGTACTATCAACAGCATATTTAAAGCATGAGGATTGAGTCGTGACTTAGCTTTTTGACATGTAGTGCAATGAGCAACAAGACGCTCAACATCCCGTCTCATCTTTGGCCAAAAGAAATGTGTAGCAAGTATATCCTCCGTCTTCTTCACGCCAAAGTGTCCCATTAATCCTCCTCCATGCGCCTCCTGCAACAACAATAGTCTAACAGAGCTAGCAGGAATGCATAGCTTGTTAGCACGGAACACAAAACCATCATTAATAACGAACTTGTTCCATGTTCTTCCTTCTTTACAATTCTGCATTACATCTTTAAAATAAGCATCATGCACATATTGATCTTTGATGGTCTCCAAACCAAATATTTTGAAGTCAAGTTGTGAAAGCATAGTATGGCGACGAGACAAAGCATCAGCAATAACATTTTCTTTACCCTTCTTGTGTTTAATGACATAAGGGAAAGTCTCAATGAATTCAACCCATTTAGCATGTCTACGATTCAGTTTAGCTTGACTTTTAATATGTTTCAAAGATTCATGATCGAATGTATAACAAATTCTTTGGGCCATAAATAATGTTGCCATGTCTCTAAAGTCCGAACAAGAGCATATAATTCTTTGTCATAAGTAGAATAGTTCACTAGGCCCACTCAATTTTTCAGAAAAGTATGCAACAGGTTTGCCATCTTGTAATAACACACCTCCTAATCCAATTCCACTAGCATCACATTCAAGCTCAAAAGTCTTATTAAAAGTCGGGAAGTTGGAGTAAAGGAGCATGTGTCAACTTATCTTTCAATACCGTGAAGGCTTCTTCCTGTGCGGTACCCCAAACAAAAGGCACATCCTTCTTTGTAAGCTCATTGAGAGGTGCAGCAATGGTGCTGAAGTCTCTCACGAAACGCCTATAGAAACCAACGAGTCCAAGAAAACTCCTCACTTGTGTGACCGTTTTGGGCTGCGGCCAACTCTCAATAGCTTCAATCTTGGCTTTATCAACTTCAATTCCCTGTGGTGTAACAACATAGCCAAGAAAAGATACTCGGTCGGTGCAAATGGTGCACTTCCCAAGGTTACCAAACAAACGTGCATCACGTAGAGCATTAAAAACAGCACGTAAATGTTCCAAATGTTCTTCCAAAGATTTGCTATAAATCAATATATCATCAAAATAGACTACCACAAATCGTCCAATGAAAGCACGTAAAACTTCGTTCATTAGTCTCATGAAAGTACTAGGTGCATTAGTTAACCCAAAAGGCATGACTAACCACTCATATAAACCAAACTTAGTTTTAAATGATGTTTTCCATTCATCTCCCAATTTCATACGAATTTGATGGTATCCACTACGCAAATCAACTTTGGAGAATATTGTAGAGCCACTCAATTCATCAAGCATATCATCTAGCCTAGGAATAGGATGACGATAACGAATAGTAATATTATTAATGCCTCTACAATCAACACACATACGTGATGTACCATCCTTTTAGGCACTAGTATAATAGGAACAACACAAGGACTAAGAGATTCGCGTATATAACCTTTGTCGAGCAGCTCCTGCTTGACGCATAATCTCCTTCGTCTCCTCCGGGTTGGTACGGTATGGTGCACGGTTGGGTAGCGATGCACCGGGAATTAAGTCAATTTGATGCTCAATCCCTCGAATAGGTGGTAATCCGGTGGCACATCTTGTGGGAAGACGTCGGTGAACTCCCGCAAAATGTTAGTGACAAAGGGGCAAAGAGGAAGGCACGTCCTCGAATGAAAATAATGCCTCTTTGCACACAAAAGCATAGCAAACAGATTTGCTAGAATCTAGCTCATCAATATGAGATTTGGTGGCAAGTAAACATGCACTTTTCAGTTTAATTTCAGAAGCAACATTAGATGGTTTATTATTAGGTTTCATTTGTTACTCAAATTCTTTTGCCACAATCTGATTTTCACTCTTATTTTTCTCCTGTTTTGCTTTATTAGCTCTATTAATATCATCTTTCAAAATGGAATCAGGAGTCATAGGAAGCAAAGTAATATTTTTATCCTTGTGAACAAGAGTATACTGATTGTTTCTACCATGGTGTACAGAATTTTTATCAAATTGCCATGGTCTACCAAGTAATAAGGAACATGCTTGCATAGGTACCACATCACAATCAACATAATCAGCATATGTAGAGATACTAAAATGCACACGAACAAGATCGTGTTACCTTAACCTTGCCGCTGTTGTTGAACCATTGGATGTAGTAAGGATGTGGATGTTGTCTTGTAGTGAGAGAAAGCTTCTCCACCATATCCATGCTAGCCAAGTTGTTGCAGCTCCCTCCATCTATGATGACGCGAATAGAACGTTCCTTCACAACTCCCTTTGTATGGAACAAGTTATGCCTCTGATTTTGCTCAGCTTGTGTAACCTGCACACTCAAAACACGTTGAGCAACTAAACATTCATACCTATCAAGATCTTCGGCAGCCATGTATTGCGCGCATGATCGTAATCATCTCCACCGTGTTCTTCATGTGTAATAAGAGCCAAAGTCTCTTCATCATAGTCACTAGCGGACTCATACCCACCATCCTCGTGAGCAATCATCACACGCTGAGATTGGCATTCTCTCAAAAATGTCCTCTTCCCTTACAATGACGACAAATAATATCACTTGTGTGCCCTGTTGACGCCATGGAAGAAGAAGAGCTCTGTAGGCCCAAAGAGGTGTGCTCTTGGCGAGATAGTGGTGGTTGTGCCTGCTTTCTTGTATCACGGTTGGAGGTGGCAGCCGATGGAGGTGCCGGTGTAGTAGAACGCGTGTGGAAGTAGATGATGCACGTGGTGTCCATGATGAAGGTCGACCTGCAGAAAAGTTAGTCCGCGCCAACGCACATCGATCCTGCACTTCACGTTCATCTTTACAAGCAAGATGGAATAATCGAGTGATATTATTATAATCCTTGTAGTCTAGAATGGTCTGAATCTCTCTATTTAATCCACCCGAACGTGCAAGCATAGCTTCATTCTCCTCAACAATACCACATCTAATCAAGCCATTTGTAATTCCCGATAATATTCTTCTCACGGAAATTTTCCTTGTCTTAAGCGCTGCAATTTTTGAAGTAATTCACGTTGATAATATGGTGGAACCCAACGAGTACGCATAGCAGTTTTCAAAGCAGCCCAAGTAGCTGGAACAGGATATAATCTACAATGTTCAGACCACCAAACACATGCAAAGCTGGTGAAAGCACAAACAGCAGTAGGAACACGTCTCTCCTCAGGATATTGTAAACATGTAAATCGTTGTTCAGTTTCTAACTCCCAAGTAAGATATATATCAGGAACATATCTACCCTCAAATGGTGGAATATTCAATTTCAGTTTAGGGAGATGGTCATCATCTCGCACTGAGGGGAGCCCTAACATTGCCATTATTTGCATGTGGGCGACCTGGTGGTTGTGGTGCCGGTGGTTGCACGTAGTTCGATGTTGATCAACCTCATCCTCGTAATCTCCCACATAATCATCCTCCCCACATCGCCAGCAGGAGCCATAGAAGTATCAACAAAGAGCACCAAAGCAGCTTGGCCAGTGAAGAGGGACACGGGAAGCTCGGCAGAGGGTTGTTTCGTGATGTGGAGGTAGTCGTTGTTGTTGTAGTAGAGGTGCGTTAGGTGCAGCCGGTGGTGGTGGTGGTAGACGCGCGAGCAATTCATTAAACTTGTTATCGAGCTTTGTTTGACGCCTTCTCAATGCCATCTATCTTCTCCATGGCCTCTTCAAATCTATTTAGCACATCTTCCACCTGCCCACTCATCATTTGTTGAAACTTATCATGTAGCGCTTTGTTTGTCATGTTCTCCCGGTCGGTCTAAATCGGCTTGTGATCCTGCCATGGTTAGCAGCAATAGAAACACACAAGAATATGATTAGACAGACTACTAGGAAGTGGTGGTGGTGGTGTGGTGGACAGTCACAAATCCGTCAAGCAAATCTCAAATTCTTACCAGTTCTTACCCAGCAGCAGGCGGTGATCGGCAACAGATGTAGTCAAAACTCTCAAAGCTTGGATAGAGCGATTACCTGGGAGAGTCAAACGCACGATGTAGATGTATGTGGAGCTGGGAAGGCTTATAATATGGTAGCAAAAAGGGTCAGCAATAATCAATTCAGAGATGCAAAGTTGAATAAACGCTCAACGACGGTGATCTTGTCTTTGGTCCTAGGCTAGACCGTGCTAGAGACGCGAGCCTAGAACACTAACAAAATCACGGCGCTGCACGTAAACAAGGGAAAAGCACACTTTGGAATTTTTTTTCGCTCTTTTTTTTTTGCGCAGCTTTTTTTTGTGCTGCTCTTTGTTTTGCGTAAAAATCACTATAATGGCGAGTGTCTCAAAACTCTTCCCAGGTCAAACTGACAGGATGGGCACGAAATTTTTTCGACCAATTTTTTTTCGAACGCCGGACCCAAACCTGGAAACGGGTCAAAAAAACTTTCTATAACGGCGACTGTCTCAATACGCTTAGAAACACCTAAAAATAGGATAGCCAGAAAAATTTTCGACAAGTGCGTTTTCGGAAAATTTTGGGCCTAAACGGAGGGTGGTTTCCGGACTCTTTTTTTTTCGAAACCTAAACACGAATCAGAAACTAGATAGATCTCGAAAACAAACCTAATATGCAAGGAACTCTGATTGGTGGTGGATATATGGTGGTGGTATATGGCAGCGGTGGTGGTAGCGGTGGTAGTATATGGATATGGATCGGTGGTGGTATATGGACACGGATTGGTGGTGGTCTATGGATACGGATTCGGAGCGGTGGTGGTAGGTGGCGAGGCGATGATGATGGTGCGGTGGCGGCGTGACAACTTATGACCGTAACTCGAAACTCTAAAGGACTAGACGCTAAGACCAAAGAACTAGACACGACGATGCAACCGCAAATTCAACAAAGCAAAACCCTAAAAAGATTATGCAAAGGCTCAGATTGGTTCGGATATGATGAACTAACCCTAATTTTTGTGTGGTGGCTTTTTCGTGGACTGTAGGTATGAAGAAAAGACTCGATGTAATCTATGAAAAACAGTAAAATCTCACCGAGCAACCTGAAAATCTGATACCACTTGATAGAGGCAAAGGTGTCCCGTGTTTCGATGAGATGTTGGTTTTCGCTTTGGAGGAAGTCGACTTTGACGATCCGACTACGAACGTGCGAGGACGTCGCGCCTTAGCAATCGCTAAACCAACTCCGAGAGGTTATTAACCATGCCAGAGCACGATCAACCTGACCACGATGGTCTGCATTTCTCGCGAGCAAACGAAGAACAAGCAAGAAACTGAGATTGCAATCTGGATATTGCGAATATAAGATGAAAGCTTTATTGATCAAGGTGGGGTTCTGTGACACCTTTGTCCGGTCGTTGAACACAAGCGAAATGCACGCGAAGTTGCAGCTATTGCGAAATTTTAATATAAACATATCCCCAAAGTCTAAACGACGCCCTAAGGGCTGTATATATGTAGTAAGATGAGGGAATTTCGTGGCCCTTGAGTTATGGGTCCGAAACCAACCCTAACTCTTGTTTCCCCACACATACGGACTCTAAAAACAGCCTATACTTAAGTATTTCGAAATTACATGGGCCTGGCCCAATAATAAGGTGACGCAGCACCTAGAATAGCCTATGGACGAATATTATGAAGTGGCATCTTGTATATTTCGTCCAAGGCCTCATGCACTCATTAGGGTGGCTTCAAAGTCCTGGAATCATCACTTATAACTCCGTTCTTGTTCCCCTTGCGCATGCCAACATCTCCATGCTTGAACTTGCTCCAAGGTTCATCTTTCTTGTCCATGGTAGGCCCTTCATTTGTAAGAAAAACAAATGTATCCAATTTAGGAAGCATCATATTCTCATGAACATTGGAATCGTTACCAAGAAACGAAAGTACCTGATAATTCAATTGGCGTGCGCGAGCTCTAGTAATTGGTCCAGTATGTATAGCAACAGGGGCTGTGGGTGTAACAATGGTATTGATGTCCTCATCAATATGAGCGTGAGCCATGGACATAGCACTATGGGTGGAATAGAATATAATGATGGGGGTTATGTGGAGAAGACAAAAAAGTAGAAGATCTTACATCAACGAGGCTAATCAACGGGCTATGGAGATGCCCATCAATTGATGTTAATGCAAGGAGTAGGGATTGCCATGCAACGGATGCACTAGAGCTATAAATGTATGAAAGCTCAACAAAAGAAACTAACTGGGTGTGCATCCAACTTGCTTGCTCATGAAGACCTACGGCATTTGAGGAAGCCATCGTTGGAATATACAAGCCAAGTTCTATAATGAAAAATCCCCACTAGTATATGAAAGTGACAAAATATGAAACTCTCTATATGAAAATCATGGTGTTACTTTGAAGCACAATATATGAGACTCGCTATATGAAGAACATGGTGCTACTTTGAAGCACAAGTGTGGAAAAGAGATAGTAACATTGCCCTTTTTATTTATCTTTTTTTTGGGCCTTTTTTTTTTCTTTTGGCCTTTCTCTCTTTTTTTTTGGGGGGACAACACTATAGAAAATGATGATCATCACACTTCTATTTATTTACAACTCAATGATACAACTCGACACTAGAACAAAGTATGACTCTATATGAAAGCCTCCGGCGGTGTATCGGGATATGCAATGAATCATGAGTGACATGAAAGAATTATGAACGGTGGCTTTGCCACAAATACTATGTCAACTACATGATCATGCTAAGCAATATGACAATGATGAATGTGTCATGAAGAACGATATGGTGGAAAGTTGCATGGTAATGTATCTCGGAATGGCTATGGAAATGCCATAATAGGTAGGTATGGTGGCTGTTTTGAGGAAGATATAAGGAGGTTTATGTGTGAAAGAGCGTATCATATCACGGGGTTTGGATGCACCGCTAAGTTTGCACCAACTCTCAATGTGAGGAAGGGCAATGCAGTGCAGAAGAGGCTAGCAATGATGGAAGGGTGAGAGTGCGTATAATCCATGGACTCGACATTAGTCATAAAGAACTCACATACTTATTGCAAAAATCTACAAGCCATCAAAACCAAAGCACTACGCGCATGCTCCTAGGGGGATAGATTGGTAGGAAAAGACCATCGCTCGTCCCCGACCGCCACTCATAAGTAGGACAATCAAATAACACCTCATGTTTCAAATTTGTTACATAACGTTTACCATACGTGCATGCTACGGGACTTGCAAACTTCAATACAAGCATTTCTCAAATTCACAACTACTCAACTAGCACAACTTTGATATTATCACCTCCATATCTCAAAACAATTATCAAGCATCAAACTTTTCTTAGTATTCAACGCACTCAAAAGAAAGTTTTACAAATCTCGAATACCAAGCATATTATTATTTTAAGCAAATTACCATGCTATTTAAGACTCTCAAAATAATCTAAGTGAAGCATGAGAGATCAATAGTTTCTTTAAAACAAATCCACCACCGTGCTCTAAAAGATATAAGTGAAGTACTAGAGCAAAACTATAAATCTCAAAAGATATAAGTGAAGCACATAGAGCAAAACTATAAAGCTCAAAAGATATAAGTGAAGCACACAGAGTATTCTAACAAATTCCAATTCATGTATGGCTCTCTCAAAAGGTGTGTACAGCAAGGATGATTGTGGTAAACTAACAAGCAAAGACGCAAATAATACAAGACACTCCAAGCAAAACACATATCATGTAGTGAATAAAAATATAGCTCCAAGTAAAGTTACCGATGGAAGTAGATTTAAAGAGGGGATGCCTTCCGGGGCATCCCCAAGCTTTGACTTTTTGGTGTCCTTGGATTATCTTGGGGGTATCATGGGCATCCCCAAGCTTAGGCTCTTGCCACTCCTTGTTCCATAATCCATCAAAAGATTTCACTCAAAACTTGAAAACTTCACAACACAAAACTCAACAAAAATCTCGTAAGCTCCGGCAGCGAAAGAAAACAAAAGACCACTTCAAGGTACTGTAATGAACTCATTATTTATTTATATTGGTGTTAAACCTACTGTATTCCAACTTCTCTATGGATTATAAACCATTTTACTAGCCATAGATTCATCAAAATAAGCAAACAACACACGAAAAACAGAATCTGTCAAAAACAGAACAGTCTGTAGTAATCTGTAACTAACGCAAACTTATAGAACTCCAAAACTTCATCCAAAATAGGGAGACCTAGGAAATTTGTTTATTGACCAGCAGCAATTGGAATCACTATTTTATCACGTTCTGGTGATTTTTAATAATTGTTTTCTTCAACAGAAAGTTTCTGGAAATTACAGCAAGATCAAATAACTATTATCCAAGAAGATCCTATAGGTTTAACTTGGCACAAACGCTAATTAAAACATAAAACCACATCTAAACAGAAGGTAGATGGATTATTTATCCCTAAACAGAAACAAACACACAAAAAACTAAAAAACAATTGGGTTGCCTCCCAACAAGCGCTATCGTTTAACGCCCGTAGCTAGGCATAAAAGTAAGGATAGATCTAGGTATTGCCATCTTTGGTGGGCAATCCATTGGTGGCTCTCATAATAGTTTCATATGGTAATTTTATATTCTTCCTAGGGAAGTGTTCCATGCCTTTCTTTAATGGGAATTGGAATCTAATATTCCCTTCCTTCATATCAATAATTGCACCAATCGTTCTAAGGAAAGGTCTACCAAGAATAATAGGACATGAAGGATTGCAATCTATATCAAGAACGATAAAGTCTACGGGCACATAATTCCTATTTGCAACAATAAGAACATCATTAATTATTCCCATAGGTTTCTTAATAGTGGAATCTGCAAGGTGCAAGTTTAGAGAGCATTCATCAAAATCACGGAAATCTAGCAAATCACACAAAGTTTTGGGAATAGTGGAAACACTAGCACCCAAATCACATAAAGCATAAAATTCATGATCCTTAATCTTAATTTTAATAGTTGGTTCCCACTCATCATAAAGTTTTCTAGGGATGGAGACTTCCAACTCAAGTGTTTCCTCATAAGATTGCATCAAGGCATCAACGATATGTTTGGTAAACGCTTTATTTTGACTATAAGCATGCGGATAATTTAGCACGGATTGTAACAAGGAAATACAATAAATTAAAGAGCAATTTTTCATAATTGAATTCCTTGAAATCCAAAATAGTGGTTTAGCAACATTTAAGGTTTTACTTTTTTCAATCCCACTTTTATCAATTTTAGCATCATACTCTAAAAGCTCCGAATTTTTAGAACGCCTTCTAGGTAAAGGTGTCTCATATTCAATCTCTTCATTATCAAGATTCATATTGCAAAACAAGGATTTTATAGGGGACACGTCAATAACTTTTAGATCTTCATCTTGATTTTCATGGAAATTGGAAGAACACGCTTTAATAAAGGCATCTTTCATAGCACGCATCCTAGCGGTTCTTTCCTTGCACTCATCAATGGAAATTCTCATGGCTTTGAGAGACTCATTTATATCATGCTTAGGAGGAATAGATCTAAGCTTTAAAGAATCAACATCAAGAGAAATTATATCAATGTTCCTAGCCAATTTATCAACCTTAAGCAATTTCTCTTCAAGCAAAGCATTAAAATTCTTTTGAGAATTCATAAACTCGTTAACACTAGTCTCAAATTCAGAGGGTATCTTATTAAAATTTCCATAAGAGTTGTTGTAGGAACTTCCATAATTATTAGAAGGATTACTAGGATAAGGCCTAGGATTAAAATTCCCTCTATACGCGTTGTTACCAAAATTATTCCTACCAACAAAATTCACATCCATAGATTCATTATTATTCTCAATCAAATTAGACAAAGGCATATCATTAGGATCAGAAGAAACACTCTTAGTAGTAAATAATTTCATAAGTTCATCCATCTTTTCACTCAAAACATTGATTTCTTCTATCACATGCACTTTTTTATTAGTAGATCTTTCGGTGTGCCATTGAGAATAATTAACCATAATATTATCTAGGAGTTTAGTAGCATCTCCTAAAGTGATTTCCATGAAAGTGCCTCCCACGGCTGAATCTAAAAGGTTTCTAGAAGCAAAATTCAATCCAGCATAAAATTTTTGTATAATCATCCACAAATTCAAACCATGAGTATGGCAATTACGTATCATTAATTTCATTCTCTCCCAAGCTTGTGCAACATGTTCATGATCAAGTTGCTTAAAATTCATAATATCATTTCTAAGGGAGATGATCTTAGCGGGAGGAAAATACTTAGAGATAAAAGCATCTTTGCACTTGTTCCAAGAATCAATACTATTTTTGGGCAAAGACGAAAACCAAGCTTTAGCACGATCTCTAAGCGAAAAAGGAAATAGCTTCAATTTAACAACATCATTGTCAACATATTTCTTCTTTTGCATATCACACAAATCTACGAAGCTATTTAGATGGGTAGCGGCATCTTCACTAGGAAGGCCGGAGAATTGATCTTTCATAACAAGATTCAATAAAGCAGCATTGATTTCACACGATTCAGTATTGGCAAGAGGAGCAATCGGAGTGCTAAGGAAATCATTATTGTTGGTATTGGTAAAATCACACAATTTGGTATTATCTTGAGCCATAGTGACAAGCAAGCAATCCAACACACGAGCAAACAAGCGAACAAGAAAAAGGCAAACGGAAAAGAGAGGGCGAAAAAAACGGCAAGGGTGAAGTGAGGGAGAGGAAAACGAGAGGAAAATGGCAAATAATGTAATGCGAGAGATAAGGGATTGTGATGGGTACTTGGTATGTTGACTTTGCGTAGACTCCCCGGCAACGGTGCCACAAATCCTTCTTGCTACGTCTTGAGCTTGCGTTGGTTTTCCCCGAAGAGGAGAGGATGATGCAGTAGAGTAGCATAAGTATTTCCCTCAGTTTTTGAGAACCAAGGTATCAATCCAAAGAGGAGGCCACGCCAAGTCCCTCGTACCTACACAAAGCAAATAACTCCTCGCAACCAACGCGAATAGGGGTTGTCAATCCCTTCACGGTCACTTACGAGAGTGAGATCTGATAGAGATGATAGATAATATTTTTGGTATTTTTGGTATTTTTGGTATAAAGATGCAAAGTAAAATGAAAGGCAAATTAAAAAAGCAAAGCAATGATAAAGCATAGGAAGATTAATATGATGAAAATAGACCCGGGGGCCATAGATTTCACTAGTGGCTTCTCTCAAGAGCATAATTATTTTACGGTGGGTGAACGAATTACTGTTGAGCAATTGATGTAATTGAGCATAGTTATGAAAATATCTAGGTATGATCATGTATATAGGCATCACGTCTGAGACAAGTAGACCGACTCACCTACATCTACTACTATTACTCCACTCATCGACCGCTATCCGGCATACATCTAGAGTATTAAGTTAATGAAAACAGAGTAACGCCTAAGCAAAATGACATGATGTAGAGGAATAAATTCATGCAATATGATAAATACCCCATCTTGTTATCCTCGATGGCAACAATACAATACATGCCTTGCAACCCTTTACATCCTTTGGGTAAGGACACCGCAAGATTGAACCCAAAGCTAAGCACTTCTCCCATTGCAAGAACTACCAATCTAGTTGGCCAAACCAAACGGATAACTCAAAGAGACTTGAAAAGATAACCAATCATACATAAAAGAATTCAGAGAAGATTCAAATATTGCTCATAGATAATCTTGATCATAAACCCACAATTAAATCGGTCTCAACAAACACACCGCAAAAAGAAGATTACATCGAATAGATCTCCACGAGAGGGGGAGAACATTGTATTGAGATCCAAAAAGAGAGAAGAAGCCATCTAGCTACTAACTATGGACCCGAAGGTCTGAGGTAAACTACTCACACTTCATCGGAGAGGCTATGATGATGACGTAGAAGCCCTCCGTGGTGGAATCCCCTTCCGGCGGAGCTCCAGAACAGGCCCCAAGATGGGATCTTGTGGATACAGAAAGTTGCGGCGGTGGAATTAGGTTTTTGGCTGCGTATCTGATCTGTTGGGGGTACGTAGGTATATATAGGAGGAACGAGTACGTCGGTGGAGCTTCGGGGGGGCCACGAGGCAGGGGGCGCGCCCTCCACCCTCGCGGCCGCCTCCCTCCTTTCTTGACCGAGGGTCCAAGTCTCCTGGATCTTATCTGACGAGAAAATCACGTTCCCGAAGATTTCATTCCGTTTGGACTCCGTTTGATATTCCGTTTCTTCGAAATACTAAAATAGGCAAAACAAAGCATTACGGGCTGGGCCTCCGGTTACTAGATTAGTCCCAAAAGTAATATAAAAGTGGAAAATAAAGCCCGATATAGTCCAAAACAATAGATAATATAGCATGGAGCAATCAAAAATTATAGATACGTCGGAGACGTATCAGTAACCATCTGGGGTTAGCATACATCATTACGCGTGGCAATCCTTTGACAATAATAGTTTGGTAAATGCATCAGCTATAAAACCCGAGACGTGAGCTATGTGGTGACTTATCTCTCTTCTTAATACATGTTGAATAAGACAGGTTCTCAGGGCCACTGGAATGGTGGCGATTCTGAAGGAAATATGCCCTAGAGGAAATAAAAAAGTTTTTATTTTATATTTCCTTATTCATGATAAAGGTTTATTATTCATGCTAGAATTGTATTGATTGGAAACCTTAATACATGTGTGAATAAATAAACAAACAACGTGTCCCTAGTGAGCCTCTACTAGACTAGCTCATTCATCAAAGATGGTTAAGGTTTCCTAACCATGGACATGAGTGGTCATTTGATAACGAGATCACATCATTAGGAGACAAGACCCATCCGTTAGCTTAGCATAATGATCGTTCAGTTTTATTGCTACTGCTTTCTTCATGTCAAATACATATTCCTTCGACCATGAGATTATGCAACTCCCGGATACCGGAGGAATGACTTGTGTGCTATCAAATGTCACAACGTAACTGGGTGATTATAAATATGCTCCATAGGTAACTCCAAAGGTGTTTGTTGAGTTGGCATAGATCGAGATTAGGATTTGTCACTCCGAGTATCGGAGAGGTATCTCTGGGCCCTCTCAGTAATACACATCATAAGCTTGCAAGCAAACGACTAAGGAGTTAGTCGCGAGGTGATGTATTACGGAACGAGTAAAGATACTTGCTGGTAATGACATTGAACTAGGTATGAAGATACGCACGATCAAATCTCGGGCAAGTAACATACCGATGGACAAAGGGAATTACGTATGTTGTCATAACGGTCCGACCGATAAAGATCTTCGTAGAATATGTAGGAGCCAATATGGGCATCTAGCTTCCGCTATTGGTTATTGACCGGAGAGGTGTCTCGGTCATGTCTACATAATTCTCGAACACGTAGGGTCCTACGGGTCCGCACGCTTAACATTCGATGACGATATAGTATTATATGAGTTATGTGATTTGGTGACCGAATGTTGTTCGGAGTCCCGAATGAGATCACGGACATGAAGAGGAGTCTTGAAATGGTCAAGAGGTGTGGATTGATATATAGGACGATGGTATTCGTACACCGGAAGTGTTTCGGGGTGTACCGAGTACTTATCTGGTCGCCGGAAGGGGTTCCGGACACCCCCGGCAAAAGATATGGGCCTTATGAGCCAAGAGGGGAAACGCACCAGCCAGAAGGGGCTGGTGCGCCCCCATATGGGCCAGCCTAGTAGGAGGAGGAAAGAGGGGAAGGGAAAGGAAAGAGTGGAATAGGATTCCCCCTACTTGGGGCGCCTCCTGGCAGCCTCCCCTCTCCCTCCCACCTGTATATATTGAAGGAAATATGCCCTAGAGGCAATAATAAAGTTGTTATTTATATTTCCTTATATCATGATAAATGTTTATTATTCATGCTAGAATTGTATTAACCGGAAACTTAGTACATGTGTGAATACATAGACAAACAGAGTGGCACTAGTATGCCTCTACTTGAGTAGCTCATTGAATCAAAGATGGTTAAGTTTCCTAGCCATAGACATGAGTTGTCATTTGATTAACAGGATCACATCATTAGATAATGATGTGATTGACTTGACCCATTCCGATAGCTTAGCACTTGATCATTTAGTATGTTGCTATTGCTTTTGTCATGACTTATACATGTTCCTATGACTATGAGATTATGCAACTCCCGAATACCGGAGGAACATTTTGTGTGCTATCAAACGTCACAACATAACTGGGTGATTATAAAGATGCTCTACAGATCTCTACGATGGTGTTTGTTGAGTTGGCATAGATTAAGATTAGGACTTGTCACTCCGATTGTCGGAGAGGTATCTCTAGGCCCTCTCGATAATGCACATCACTATGAGCCTTGCAAGCAATGTGACTAATGAGTTAGTTTCGGGATGATGCATTACGGAACGAGTAAAGATACTTGCCGGTAACGAGATTGAACTAAGTATTGAGATACCGACGATCGAATCTCGGGCAAGTAACATACCGATGACAAAGGGAACAACGTATATTGTTATGCGGTTTGACCGATAAAGATCTTCGTAGAATATGTAGGAACCAATATGAGCATCCAGGTTCCGCTATTGGTTATTGGCCGGAGATAATTCTCGGTCATGTCTACATAGTTCTCGAACCCGTAGGGTCCACACGCTTAACGTTCTGTGACGATCGGTATTATGAGTTTATGTGTTTTGATGTACCGAAGGTTGTTTGGAGTCCCGGATGTGATCACGGACATGACGAGAAGTCTCGAAATGGTTGAGACATAAAGATCGATATATTGGATGGCTATGTTTGGACATCGAAATGGTTCCGGGTGAGTTTGGGCATTTACCGGAGTACAGAGAGGTTACCGGAACCCCCGGGGAAGTATATGGTCCTTATTGGGCCATAGTGGGAGAGAGGAGAAGGGATCCTAGGAGGGGGCGCCCCCCCCAAGCCCAATCCGAATTGGGTGGGGGGCCGCCCCCCCCCCTTCCTTTCTCCTTCCTCCCCCTTCCTTCCTCTCCTAGTCCAACTAGGGAAGGGGGGGATCCTACTCCCAGTGGGAGTGGGACTCCTCCAGGGCGCGCCATAGAGGGCCGGCCCTCCCCCTCCTCCACTCCTTTATATACAGGGAGGGGGGCACCCCATAGACACACGAGTTGATCATTCTCTTAGCCGTGTGAGGTGCCCCCCTCCACCATAATCCACCTCGGTCATATCGTCTTAGTGCTTAGGCGAAGCCCTGTGCCAGTAGCTTCATCATCACCGTCATCACGCCATCGTGCTGACGAAACTTTCCCTCGACACTCAGCTGGATCGAGAGTTCGTGGGACGTCACTGAGCTGAACGTGTGCAGATCACGGAGGTGCCGTACTTTCGGTACTAGGATCGGAAGGATCGTGAAGACGTACGACAACATCAACCGTGTTGTCATAACGCTACCTCTTTCGGTCTACGAGGGTACGTAGACAACACTCTCCCCTCTCGTTGCTATGCATCACAGATACGTCTCCAACGTATCTATAATTTTTTATTGTTCCATGCTATATTATATTCTGTTTTGGACATTATTGGGCTTTATTATACACTTTTATATTATTTCTGGGACTAACCTATTAATCGGAGGCCCAGCCCAGAATTGCTTTTTTTGCCTATTTTAGTTTCGCAGAAAAATAATATCAACGGAGTCCAAACGAAATGAAACCTTCAGGAACGTGATTTTCGGAACGAACGTGATCCAGAGGACTTGGACCCTACGTCAAGACATCAACCAGGAGGCCACGAGGTAGGGGCGCACCTCCCCCCCCCAGGCACGCCCTCCACCCTCGTGGGCCCCCTGTTGCTCCACCGACGTACTCCTTCCTCCTATATATACCTACGTACACCCAAACTACCAGATACGGAGCCAAAAACCTAATTCCACCGCCGCAACCTTCTGTACCCGTGAGATCCCATCTTGGGGCATGTTCCGAAGCTCGGCCGGAGGGGGCATCGATCACGTAGGGCTTCTACATCAACACCATAGCCTCTCCGATGATGTGTGAGTAGTTTACTTCAGACCTTCGGGTCCATAGTTATTAGCTAGATGGCTTCTTCTCTCTCTTTGGATCTCAATACAATGTTCTCCCCTCTCGTGGAGATCTATTCGATGTAATCTTCTTTTTGCGGTGTGTTTGTTGAAACCGATGAATTGTGGGTTTATGATCAAGTTTATCTATGAACAATATTTGAATCTTCTCTGAATTCTTTTATGTATGATTGGTTATATTTGCAAGTCTCTTCAATTATCAGTTTGGTTTGGCCTACTAGATTGATCTTTCTTGCAATGGGAGAAGTGCTTAGCTTTGGGTTAAATCTTGCGGTGTCCTTTCCCAAAGGATGAGGGGCAGCAAGGCACGTATTGTATTGTTGCCATCTGGGATAACAAGATGGTGTTTTTATCATATTGCATGAATTTATCCCTCTACATCATGTCATCTTGCTTAAAGCGTTACTCTGTTCTTATGAACTTAATACTCTAGAGGCATGCTGGATAGCGATCGATGTGTGGAGTAATAGTAGTAGATGCAAAAGGTGAGTCGGTCTACTTGTCTCGGACGTGATGCCTATATACATGATCATACCTAGATATTCTCATAACTATGCTCAATTCTGTCAATTGCTCAACAGTAATTTGTTCATCCACCGTAAATACTTATGCTCTTGAGAGAAGTCCCTAGTGAAACCTATGGCCCCAGGGTCTATTTTCCATCATATTGATCTCCCATCAACAAGTTATTTCTGTTGCCTTTTATTTTGCTTCTATTTTACTTTGCATCTTTATCATAAAAATACCAAAAATATTATCTTATCATATCTATCAGATCTCACTTTCGTAAGTGACCGTGAAGGGATTGACAACCCCTTATCGCGTTGGTTGCGAGGATTTATTTGTTTGTGTAGGTGCGAGGGACTCGTATGCGTGGCCTCCTACTGGATTGATACCTTGGTTCTCAAAAACTGAGGGAAATACTTACCCTACTTTGCTGCATCACCCTTTCCTCTTCAAGGGAAAACCAACGCAGTGCTCAAGAGGTAGCAAGAAGGATTTCTGGCGCCGCTGCCGGGGATTCTACGCACAAGTCAACATACCGTGTACCCATCACAAACCCTTATCTCTCGCATTACATTATTTGCCATTTGCCTCTCGTTTTCCTCTCCCCCACTTCACCCTTGCCATTTTATTCGCCCTCTCTTTTTCGTTTGCCTCTTTTTCGTTTCCTTTTCGTTTGCTCGTGTGTTGGATTGCTTGCTTGTCACGATGGCTCAAGATAATACTAAATTGTGTGACTTCACTAATACCAACAACAATGATTTCCTTAGCACTCCGATTGCTCCTCTTACCGATACTGAATCTTGCGAAATCAATACTGCTTTATTGAATCATGTCATGAAAGATCATTTCGCCGGCCTTCCTAGTGAAGATGCCGCTACCCATCTAAATAGCTTCGTTGATTTGTGTGATATGCAAAAGAAGAAAGATGTGGATAATGATATTGTTAAATTGAGCTATTTCCTTTTTCGCTTAGATATCGTGCTAAAGCTTGGTTTTCATCTTTGCCTAAAATAGTATTGATTCTTGGAATAAGTGCAAAGATGCTTTCATCTCTAAGTATTTCCTCCCGCTAAGATCATCTCTCTTAGAAACGACATTATGAATTTTAAGCAACTTGATCATGAACATGTTGCACAAGCTTGGGAGAGGATGAAGTTAATGATACGTAATTGTCCTACACATGGTTTGAATTTATGAATGATCATACAAAAAATTTATGCCGGGTTGAATTTTGCTTCTAGAAATCTTTTAGATTCGGCCACGGGAGGCACTTTTATGGAAATCACTTTAGGAGAAGCTACTAAACTCCTAGATAACATTATGGTTAATTATTCTCAATGGCACACTATAAGATCTACTAATAAAAAAGTGCATGCGATAGAAGAAATTAATGTTTTGAGTGGAAAGATGGATGAACTTATGAAACTATTTGCTACCAAGAGTGTTTTTTCTTATCCTAATGATATGCCTTTGTCTACTTTGATTGAGAATAATAATGAATCTATGGATGTGAATTTTGTTGGTAGGAATAATTTTGGTAACAACACGTATAGAGGAAACTTTAATCCTAGGCCTTATCCTAGTAATTCCTCCAATAATTATGGTAATTCCTACAACAATTCTTATGGAAATTTTAATAAGATTCCTTCTGAATTTGAGACTAGTGTTAAGGAATTTATGAATTCGCAAAAGAATTTCAATGCTTTGCTTGAAGAAAAATTGCTTAAAGTTGATGAATTGGCTAGGAACGTTGATAGAATTTCTCTTGATGTTGATTCTTTGAAACTTAGATCTATTCCACCTAAGCATGATATCAATGAGTCTCTCAAAGCCATGAGAATTTCCATTGATGAGTGTAAAGAAAGAACCGCTAGGATGCGTGCTAAGAAAGATTGCTTTGTAAAAGCGTGTTCTTCTAATTTTTATGAAAACAAAGATGAAGATCTAAAAGTTATTGATGTGTCCCCTATTAAATCTTTGTTTTGCAATATGAATCTTGATAATGATGGGACTGAATATGATCCACCTTTACCTAGAAGGCGTTCCAGAAATTTGGAGTTTTTAGATCTTGATGCTAAAATTGATAAAAGTGGGATTGAAGAGATCAAAACATTAGATATTAATGAACCCACTATTTTGGATTTCAAGGAATTTAATTATGATAATTGCTCTTTGATAGATTGTATTTCCTTGTTGCAATCCGTGCTAAATTCTCCTCATGCTTATAGTCAAAATAAAGCCTTTACCAAACATATCGTTGATGCTTTGATGCAATCTTATGAAGAAAAACTTGAGTTGGAAGTTTCTATCCCTAGAAAACTTTATGATGAGTGGGAACCTACTATTAAAATTAAAATTAAAGATCATGAATGCTATGCTTTGTGTGATTTGGGCGCTAGTGTTTCCACGATTCCAAAAGATTTTGTGCGATTTGCTAGTTTTCCGTGATGTTGATGATTGCTCTTTAAACTTACACCTTGCGGATTCCACTATTAAGAAACCTATGGGAAGAATTAATGATGTTCTTATTGTTGCAAATAGGAACTATGTGCCCGTAGATTTTATTGTTCTTGATATCGATTGCAATCCTTCATGTCCTATTATTCTTGGTAGACCTTTCCTTAGAACGATTGGTGCAATTATTGATATGAAGGAAGGGAATATTAGATTCCAATTCCCATTAAAGAAAGGTATGGAACACTTCCCTAGAAAGAAAAAATAAAATTACCTTATGAATCTCTTATGAGAGCCACTTATGGATTGCCTACCAAAGATGGCAATACCTAGATCTATCCTTGCTTTTATGCCTAGCTAGGGGCGTTAAACGATAACGCTTGTTAGGAGGCAACCCAATTTTATTTTTAGTTTTTTGCTTTTTGCTTATGTTTAGGAATAAATATTTGATCTAGCCTCTGGTTAGATGTGTTTTTATGTTTTAATTAGTGTTTGTGCCAAGTTTAACCTATAGGATCTTCTTGGATGATAGTTATTTGATCTTGCTGTAAATTCCAGAAACTTTCTGTTCACGAAAATAATTATTAAAAATCACCAGAACGTGATAAAATATTGATTCGAATTTCTGCTGATCAATAAACAAATTTTATAGGTCATCCTATTTTGGCTCAATTTTTGGAGTTCCAGAAGTTTGCGTTAGTTACAGATTACTACAGACTGTTCTGTTTTTGACAGATTCTGTTTTTCGTGTGTTGTTTTGCTTATTTTGATGAATCTATGGCTAGTAAAATAGTTTATAAACCATAGAGAAGTTGGAATACAGTAGGTTTAACACCAATATAAATAAAGAATGAGTTCATTACAGTGCCTTGAAGTGGTCTTTTGTTTTCTTCCGCTAACGGAGCTTACGAGATTTTCTGCTAAGTTTTGTGTTGTGAAGTTTTCAAGTTTTGGGTGAAAGATTTGATGGATTATGGAACAAGGAGTGGCAAGAGCCTAAGATTGGGGATTCCCAAGGCACCCCAAGATAATCTAAGGACACCTAAAAGCCAAAGCTTGGGGATGCCCACGGAAGGCATCCCCTCTTTCGTCTACTTCCATCGGTAACTTTACTTGGAGCTATATTTTTATTCACCACATGGTATGTGTTTTGCTTGGAGCATCTTGTATTATTTGAGTCTTTATTTGTTAGTTTACCACAATCATCCTTGCTTTACACACCTTTTGAGAGAGTCACACTTGATTCAGAATTTATTAGAATACTCTATGTGCTTCACTTATATTTTTTTGAGCTATATAGTTTTTGCTCTAGTGCTTCACTTATATCTTTTAGAGCACGGTGGTGGATTTGTTTTATAGAAACTATTGATCTCTCATGCTTCACTTACATTATTTTGAGAGTCTTAAAATAGCATGGCAATTTTCTTTAATTAATATCATGAGAAATTTGATGCTTGATAATTGTTTTGAGATATAAAGGTAGTAATATCATAGTTGTGCTAGTTGAGTAATTGTGGAATTGAAAAATACATGTGTTGGAGTTTGTGATTCCCGTAGCATGCATGTATGGTGAATCGTTATGTAACAAAGTCAGAGCATGAAGTATTTGTTGATTGTCTTCCTTTGTGTGGCGGTCGGGATCGCGCGATGGTTAACTCCTACCAACCCTTACCCTACGAGCATGCGTAGAAGTACTTTTCTTCGAGGGCTAATAAATTTTTGCAATAAGTATATGAGTTATTTATGTCTAATGTGAGTCCATGGATTATATGCACACTTACCTTTCCGCAATTTTCTAGCCTCTTCGGTACCGCACATTGCCCTTTCTCACCTTGAGAGTTGGTGCAAACTTCACCGGTGCATCCAAACCCCGTGATATGATATGCTCTATCACACATAAACCTCCTTATATCTTCCTCAAAACAGCCACCATACCTACCTATCATGGCATTTCCATAGCCATTCCGAGATATATTGCCATGCAACTTTCCACCATTTCATTCATCATGACATACTCCATTATTGTCATATTGCTTTGCATGATCATGTAGTTGACATTGTATTTGTGGCAAAGCCACCGTTTATAATTCTTTCATACATGTCGCTCTTGATTCATTGCATATCCCGGTACACCGCCGGGGGCATTCATATAGAGTCATATTTTGTTCTAAGTATTGAGTTGTAATTCATGAGTTGTAAGTAAATAAAAGGGTGATGATCATCATTATTAGAGCATTGTCCCAAGTGAGGAAAGGATGATGGAGACTATGATTCCCCCACAAGTCGGGATGAGACTCCGGACTAAATAATAATAAAATAAAAAAAAGAGGCCATAAAAAAGGAGAAAAGGCCCAAATAAAAAAATGATGAGAGAAAAAGAGAGAAGGGACAATGTTACTATCCTTTTACCACACTTGTGCTTCAAAGTAGCACCGTGATCTTCATAATAGAGAGTCTCTCATTTTGTCACTTTCATATACTAGTGGGAAATTTCATTATAGAACTTGGCTTGTATATTCCAATGATGGGCTTCCTCAAATGCCAGAGGTCTTCGTGAGCAAGCAAGTTGGATGCACACCCACTTAGTTTCTTTTTGAGCTTTCATACACTTATAGCTCTAGTGCATCCATTGCATGGCAATCCCTACTCCTCGCATTAACATCAATTGATGGGCATCTCCATAGCCCGTTGACTAGCCTCTTTGATGTGAGACTTACTTTTTTTTTGTCTTCCCACATAACCCCTACCGTTATACCTTATTCCACCATAATGCTATATCCATGGCTTGCGCTCATGTATTGCGTAAGAGTTGAAAAAGCTGAAGCGCGTTAAAAGTATGAACCAAATACTTGGCCAAAACCGGGGTCGTACATGATATGAATATTTTTGTGCGGGGAAGATGGAGCATAGCCAGACTATATGATTTTGTAGGGATAACTTGATTTGGCTATGTTATTTTGATAAGACATAATTGCTTAGTTAGTATGCTTGAAGTATTATTGTTTTTATGTCAACATTAAACTTTTATCTTGAATCATATCAAATCTGAACGTTCATGCCACAATAAGAAGAATTATATTGAAATTATGCCAAGTAGCATTCCACATCAAAAATTCTGTTTTTATCATTTACCTACTCGAGGACGAGCAGGAATTAAGCTTGGGGATGCTTGATATGTCTCCAATGTATCTATAATTTTTTATTGTTCCATGCTATATTATATTCTATTTTGGACATTATTGGGCTTTATTATACACTTTTATATTATTTTTTGGGACTAACCTATTAACCGGAGGCCCAACCCAGAATTGCTGTTTTTTGCCTATTTCAGAGTTTCGCATAAAAAGAATATCAAACAGAGTCCAAACGGAATGAAACCTTCGGGAAGGTGATTTTCGGAACGAACGTGATCCAGAGGACTTGGACCCTACGTCAAGACATCAACCAGGAGGCCACGAGATAGGGGGCACGCCTACCCCACCCCCCCCCCCAGGCGCGCCCTCCACCCTCATGGGCCCCCTGTTGCTCCACCGACGTACTCCTTCCTCCTATATATTCCTACGTACCCCCGAACTACCAGATACGGAGACAAAAACCTAATTCCACCGCCGCAACCTTCTCGCACTTCGTGAGATCCCATCTTGGGGCCTGTTCCGAGTTCACGAGGGGGCATCGATCACGGAGGGCTTCTACATCAACACCATAGCCTCTCCGATGATGTGTGAGTAGTTTACTTGCACCTTCGGTCCATAGTTATTAGCTAGATGGCTTCTTCTCTCTTTTTGGATCTCAATATAATGTTCTCCCCCTCTCTCATGGAGATCTATTCGATGTAATCTTCTTTTGCGGTGTGTTTGTTGAGACCGATGAATTGTGGGTTTATGATCAAGTTTATCTATGAACAATATTTGAATCTTATCTGAATTATTTTATGTATGATTGGTTATCTTTGCAAGTCTCTTCGAATTATCAGTTTGGTTTGGCCTACTAGATTGATCTTTCTTGCAATGGGAGAAGTGCTTAGCTTTGGGTTCAATCTTGCGGCGTCCTTTCCCAAAGGATGAGGGGCAGCAAGGCACGTATTGTATTGTTGCCATCGAGGATAACAAGATGGGGTTTTTATCATATTGCATTAATTTATCCCTCTACATCATGTTATCTTGCTTAAAGCGTTACTCTGTTCTTATGAACTTAATACTCTAGATGCATGCTGGATAGCGGTCGATGTGTGGAGTAATAGTAGTAGATGCGGTGAGTCGGTCTACTTGTCTCGGACGTGATGCCTATATACATGATCATACCTAGATATTCTCATAACTATGCTCAATTATGTCAATTGCTCAACAGTAATATGTTCACCCACCGTAAATACTTATGCTCTTGAGAGAAGCCACTAGTGAAACCTATGGCCCCCGGGTCTATTTTCCATCATATTAATCTCCCATCAACAAGTTATTTCCGTTGCCTTTTATTTTGCTTCTATTTTACTTTGCATCTTTATCATAAAAATACCAAAAACATTATCTTATCATATCTATCAGATCTCACTCTCGTAAGTGACCGTGAAGGGATTGACAACCCCTTATCATGTTGGTTGCGAGGATTTATTTTTTGTGTAGGTGTGAGGGACTCGTGCGTGGCCTCCTACTGGATTGATACCTTGGTTCTCAAAAACTAAGAGAAATACTTACGCTACTTTGCTGCATCACCCTTTCCTCTTCAAGGGAAAACCAACGCAGTGCTCAAGAGGTAGCAGTCACCTAGATGGATCTTGCGTGTGCGTAGGAAAACTTTTGAAATTACTGCGTTCCTCAATAGTGGCATTCCAGCCAGGTTTATGCGTAGATGTTATATGCACGAGTAGAAGACAAAGAGTTGTGGGCGATAATAGTCAAACTGCTTACCAGCATGCATACTTTGATTTGGCGGTATTGTTGGATGAAGCGGCCCGGACCGACATTACGCGTACGCTTACGCGAGACTGGTTCTACCGACGTGCTTCGCACACAGGTGGCTGGCAGGTGTCCGTTTCTCCAACTTTAGTTGAATCGAGTGTGGCTATGCATGGTCCTTGTTGAAGGTTAAAACAGCACACTTGACGAAAAATCGTTGTGCTTTTTGATGTGTAGGTAAGAACAATTCTTGCTCAGCCCGTAGCAGCCACGTAAAAGTTGCAACAACAAAGTAGAGGACGTCTAACTTGTTTTTGCAGGGCATGTTGTGATGTGATATGGTCAAGACATGATGCTAAATTTTATTGTATGAGGTGATCATGTTTTGAAACAGAGTTATCAGCAACTCGCAGTAGCCATATGGTTGTCGCTTTATTGTATGAAATGCAATCGCCATGTAATTGCTTTACTTTATCACTAAGTAGTAGGGATAGTCGTAGAAGCAATAGTTGGCGAGACGACAACGATGCTTCGATGGAGATCGAGATCAAAGGCACAAGATGATGATGGCCATATCATATCACTTATATTATTGCATGTGATGTTTATCCTTTATGCATCTTATTTTGCTTAGTTCGAAGGTAGCATTATAAGATGATCTCTCACTAAATTTCAAGGTACAAGTGCTCTCCCTGAGTATGCACCATTGCAAAAGTTCATCGTGCCGAGACACCACGTGATGATCGGGTGTGATAAGCTCTACGTTCACATACGACAGGTGCAAGCCATTTTTGCACACGCAGAATACTCGGGTTAAACTTGACGAGCCTAGCATATGCAGATATGGCCTCAGAACACTGAGACCGAAAGGTCGAGCGTGAATCATATTGAAGATATGATCAACGTAGTGATGTTCACCATTGAAAACTACTCCATCTCACGTGATGATCGGACATGGTTTAGTTGATATGGATCACATGATCACTTAGATGATTAGAGGGATGCCTATCTAAGTGGGAGTTCTTTAGTAATATGATTAATTGAACTTTAATTTATCATGAACTTAGTACCTGATAGTATTTTGCATGTCTATGTTGTTGTGATAGATGGCCCGTGCTATTGTTCCATTGAATTTTAATGCGTTCCTAGAGAAAGCTAAGTTGAAAGATGATGGTAGCAACTACACGGACTGTGTCCGTAGCTTGGATTATCCTCATTGCTGCACAGGGGAATTACGTCCTGTAAGCACCGCTAGGTGCCAAACCCACAGCAGGAGCAACACCAGACGTTATGAACGTCTGGCAGAGCAAAGCTGATGACTACTCGATAGTTCAGTGTGCCATGCTTTACGGCTTAGAACCGGGACTTCAACGACGTTTTGAACATCATGGAGCATATGAGATGTTCCAGGAGTTGAAGTTAATATTTCAAGAAAATGCCCGGATTGAGAGATATGAAGTCTCCAATAAGTTCTACAACTGCAAAAGGGAGGAGAATAGTTTTGTCAGTGAGCATATACTCAAAATGTCTGGGTATAACAATCACTTTATTCAACAGGGAGTTAATCTTCCTGATGATAGTGTCATTGATGTAATTCTTCAATCATCGCCACCAAGCTACAAGAGCTTCGTGATGAACTATAATATGCAAGGGATGGATAAGACAATTACCGAGCTCTTCGCAATGCTAAAGGTCATGGAGGTAGAAATCAAGAAGGAGCATCAAGTGTTGATGGTCAACAAGACCACCAGTTTCAAGAAAAAGGGTAAAGGGAAGAAGGGGAACTTCAAGAAGAACGGCAAGCAAGTTGTTGCTCAAGTGAAGAAGCCCAAGTCTGGACCTAAGCCTAAGACTGAGTGCTTCTACTGCAAAGGGACTGGTCACTGGAAGCGGAACTGCCCCAAGTATTTGGCGGATAAGAAGGATGGCAACATGAACAAAGGTATATGTGATATACATGTTATTGATGTGTACCTTAAAAAGGCTCGCAATAGTGCCAGGGTATTTGATACTGGTTATGTTGCTAATATTTGCAACTCGAAACAGGGACTACGGATTAAGCGAAGATTGGCAGGACGAGGTGACGATGCGCGTGGGAAATGATTCCAAAGTCGATGTGATCGCAGTCGGCACGCTACCTCTACATATACCTTTGGGATTAGTTTTAGACCTGAATAATTGTTATTTGGTGCCAGCATTGAGCATGAACATTATATCTTGATCTTGTTTAATGCAAGACGATTATTCATTTTAATCTGAGAATAATGGTTGTTCTATTTATATGAGTAATATCTTTTATGGTCATGCACCCTTGAAGAGTGGTCTATTTTTGTTGAATCTCGATAGTAGTGACACACATATTCATAATATTGAAGCCAAAAGATGCAGAGTTGATAATGATAGTGCAACTTATCTGTGGTAATCGCCGTTTGGGTCATATTGGTGTAAAGCGCATGAAGAAACTCCATTCTGATGGACTTTTGGAATCACTTGATTATGAATCACTTGGTACTTGTGAACCATGCCTCATGGGCAAGATGACTAAAACACCGTTCTCCGGAACAATGGAGCGAGCAACAGATTTGTTGGAAATCATACATACTGATGTATGTGGTCCGATGAATGTTGAGGCTTGCGGCGGGTATCATTATTTTCTCACCTTCACAGATGATTTGAGAAGATATGGGTATATCTACTTGATGAAGCATAAGTCTGAAACATTTGAAAGGTTCAAATAATTTCAGAGTGAAGTGGAAAATCATCGTAACAAGAAAATAAAGTTTCTATGATCTGATCGTGGAGGAGAATATTTGAGTTACGAGTTTGGTCTTCATTTGAAACAATGCGGAATAGTTTCGCAACTCACGCCGTCCGGAACACCACAACATAATGGTGTGTCCGAACGTCAGAATCAAGCACTTTATTAGATATGGTGCGATCTATGATGTCTCTTACTGATTTACCGCTATCATTTTGGGGTTATGCTTTAGAGACCGCTGCATTCACGTTAAATAGGGCACCATCTAAATCCGTTGAGACGACACCTTATGCACTGTGGTTTGGCAAGAAACCCAAGTTGTCATTTCTGAAAGTTTGGGGCTGCGATGCATATGTGAAAAAGCTTCAACCTAATAAGCTCGAACCCAAATTGGAGAAATGTGTCTTCATAGGATACCCAAAGAAGACTGTTGGGTACACCTTCTATCACATATCAGAAGGCAAGACATTCGTTGCTAAGAATGGATCCTCTCTAGAGAAGGAGTTTCTCTCGAAAGAAGTGAGTGGGAGGAAAGTAGAACTTGATGAGGTAATGATACATCTCCAACGTATCTATAACTTTTGATTGCTCCATGCTATATTATCTACTGTTTTGGACAATATTGGGCTTTATATTCCACTTTTATATTATTTTTGGGACCAACCTATTAACCGGAGGCCCAGCCCAGAATTGCTATTTTTTGCCTATTTTAGAGTTTTACAGAAACGGAATATCAAACTGAGTCCAAACGGAATGAAACCTCCGGGAACGTGATTTTCTCACCGAACGTGATCCAGGAGACTTGGACCCGAAATCAAGGAAGCTTCAAGGAGGGCACGAGGTAGGGGGGCGCGCCCACCCCCCAGGGCGGGCCCTCCACCCTCGTGGGCCCCATGTTGCTCCAATCGACGCATTTCTTCCTCCTATATATACCTATGTACCCCAAACGATCGACACGGAGCCAAAACCTAATTCCACCGCCGCAACCTTCTCAGACTACGAGATCCCATCTTGGGGCCCGTTCCTGAGTTCACGAGGGGGCATCCACCATGGAGGGCTTCTACATCATCACCATAGCCCCTCCGATGAAGTGTGAGTAGTTTACCTCAGACCTTCGGGTCCATAGTTAGTAGCTAGATGGCTTCTTCTCTCTTTTTGGATCTCAATAAAATGTTCTCCCCCTCTCTTGTGGAGATCTATTCGATGTAATCTTCTTTTTGTGGTGTGTTTGTTAAGATCGATGAATTATGGGTTTATGATCAAGATTATCTATGAACAATATTTGAATCTTCTCTGAATTCTTTTATGTATGATTGGTTATCTTTGAAAGTCTCTTCGAATTATCAGTTTGGTTTGGCCTACTAGATTGGTTTTTCTTGCAATGGGAGAAGTGCTTAGCTTTGGTTTCAATCTTGCGGTGTCCTTTCCAAGTGATGAGGGGCAGCAAGGCACGTATTGTATTGTTGCCATCGAGGATAACAAGATGGGGTTTTTATCATATTGCATGAATTTATCCCTCTACATCATGTCATCTTGCTTAAGGTGTTACTGCTTTTCTTGAACTTAATACTCTAGATGCATGCTTTGGATAGCGGTCGATGAGTGGAGTAATAGTAGTAGATGCAGCAGAGTTGGTCTACTTGTCTCGGACGTGATGCCTATATACATGATCATACCTAGATATTCTCATAACTATGCTCAATTCTGTCAATTGCTCAACAGTAATTCGTTCACCCATCGTTAAATACTTATGCTCTTGAGAGAAGCCACTAGTGAAACCTATGGCCCCCGGGTCTATCTCCATCATATTAATCTTCCATCACTTTATTTATTGCCTTTTCCTTTTACTTTTCTTTTATTTTACTTTACATCTTTATCATAAAAATACCAAAAATATTATCGATCATCTCTATCAGATCTCACTCTCGTAAGTGACCGTGAAGGGATTGACAACCCCTAATCGCGTTGGTTGCGAGGAGTTATTTGCTTTGTGTAGGTACGATGGACTCACGCGTAGCCTCCTACTGGATTGATACCTTGGTTCTCAAAAACTGAGGGAAATACTTACGCTACTTTGTTGCATCATCCCTTCCTCTTCAAGGAAATCCAACGCAATGCTCAAGAGGTAGCAAGAAGAATTTCTGGCGCCGTTGCCGGGGAGGTCTACGCAAAAGTCAACATACCAAGTACCCATCACAATCCCTTATCTCCCGCATTACATTATTTGTCATTTGCCTCTCGTTTTCCTCTCCCCCACTTCACTCTTGTCGTTTTATTCGCCCTCTCTTTTTCGTCTGCCTCTTTTTCGCTTGCTTTTTGTTTGCTCGTGTGTTGGATTGCTAGTTTGTCGCGATGGCTCAAGATAATACCAAATTGTGTGACTTTACCAATACCAACAATAATGATTTCCTTAGCACTCCGATTGCTCCTCTTACCAATACTGAATCTTGTGAAATCAATGATGCTTTGTTGAATCTTGTAATGAAAGATCAATTCGTCGGCCTTCCGAGTGAAGATGCCGCTACTCATCTAAATAGCTTCATTGATTTGTGTGATATGCAAAATAAGAAAGATGTTGATAATGATATTGTTAAATTGAAGCTATTTCCTTTTTCTCTTAGAGATTGTGCTAAAGCTTGGTTTTCGTCTTTGCCTAAAAATAGTATTGATTAATGGAATAAGTGCAAAGATGCTTTTATCTCTAAGTATTTTCCTCCTGCTAAGATCATCTCTCTTAGAAACGATATTATGAATTTTAAGCAACTTGATCATGAACATGTTGCACAATCTTGGGAGAGGATGAAATTAATGATACGTAATTGCCCTACTCATGGTTTGAATTTGTGGATGATTATACAAAAAAATTATGCTGGATTGAATTTTGCTTCTAGAAATCTTTTAGATTCGGCCGCGGGAGGCGCTTTTATGGAATTCACTTTAGAAGAAGCTACTAAACTCCTAGATAATATTATGGTTAATTATTCCCAATGGCACACTGAAAGATCTACTAATAAAAAAGTGCATGCGATAGAAGAAATCAATGTTTTGAGTGGAATGATGGATGAACTTATGAAATTATTTGCTACTAAGAGTGTTTCTTCTGATCCTAATGATATGCCTCTCACTACTTTGATTGAGAATAATAAGGAATCTATGGATGTGATTTTTTTGGTAGGAATAATTTTAGTAACAACGCGTATAGAGGAAACTTTAATCCTAGGCCTTATCCTAGTAATTCCTCTAATAATTATGGAAATTCCTACAACAACTCTTATGGGAATTATAATAAGATGCCCTCTGAATTTGAGACTAGTGTTAAAGTGTTTATGAATTTGCAAAAGAATTTTAATGCTTTGCTTGAAGAGAAATTGCTTAAAGTTGATGAATTGGCTAGGAATGTTGATATAATTTCTCTTGATGTTGATTCTTTAAAGCTTAGATCTATTCCTCCTAAGCATGATATCAATGAGTCTCTCAAAGCCATGAGAATTTCCATTGATGAGTGCAAAGAAAGAACCGCTAGGATGCGTGCTACGAAAGATGCCTTTATTAAAGCGTATTCTTCTAGTTCCTATGAAAATAAAGATGAAGATCTAAAAGTTATTGATGTGTCCCCTATTAAATCTTTGTTTTGCAATATGAATCTTGATAATTATGGGACTGAATATGATCCACCCTTACCTACAAGGCGTTCCAAAAATTAGGAGTTTCCAGATCTTGATGCTAAAATAGATAAAAGTGGGATTGAAGAAATCAAAACCCTAGATGCTGCTAAACCCACTATTTTGGATTTCAAGGAATTTAATTATGAAAGTTTCTATTTGATTGATTGTATTTCCTTGTTACAATCCATGCTAAATTCTCCTCACGCTTATAGTCAAAATAAAGCGTTTACTAAACATATCGTTGATGCCTTATGCAATCTTATGAAGAAGAACTTGAGTTGGAAGTTTCTATCCCTAGAAAACTTTATGATGAGTGGGAACCAACTATTAAAATTAAATTTAAGGATCATGAATTTTATGCTTTATGTGATTTCGGTTCGAGTGTTTCCACTATTCCCAAAACTTTGTGCGATTTGCTAGATTTCCGCGATTTTGATGATTGCTCTCTAAACTTGTACCTTGCGGATTCCACTGTTAAGAAACCTATGGGAAGAATTAATGATGTTCTTCTTGTTGCAAATAGGAATTATGTGCCCATATATTTTATCGTTCTTGATATAGACTGCGATCCTTCATGTCCTATTATTCTTGGTAGACCTTTTCTTAGAACGATTGGTGCAATTATCGATATGAAGGAAGGGAAAATTAGATTCCAATTTCCATTAAAGAAAGGCATGGAACACTTCCCTAGGAAGAAAATAAAATTAACATATGAATCTATCATGAGAGCCACTTATGGATTGCCTACCAAAGATGGCAATACCTAGATCTATCCTTGCTTTTATGCCTAGCTAGGGGCGTTAAACGATAGCGCTTGTTGGGAGGCAACCAAATTTTATTTTTAGTTTTTTTGCTTTTGATTATGTTTAGGAATAAATCTTAGATCTAGCCTCTGGTTAGATGTGTTTTTTTTTGTTTTAATTAGTGTTTGTGCCAAGTTAAACCTATAGGATCTTCTTGGATGATAGTTATTTCATCTTGTTGTAAGTTCCAGAAACTTTATGTTCACGAAAACAATTGTTAAAAATCACCAGAACATGGTAAAATACAGATTCCAATTGCTTATGATCAATAAACAAATTGCCTAGGTCTTCCTATTTTTTCTGATTTTTTGGAGCTCCATAAGTTTGCGTTAGTTACAGATTACTACAGACTGTTCTGTTTCTGACAGATTCTGTTTTTCGTGTGTTGTTTGCTTATTTTGATGAATCTATGGCTAGTAAAATAGTTTATAAACCATATAGAAGTTGTAATACAGTAGTTTTAACACCAATATAAATATAGAATGAGTTCATTACAGTACCTTGAAGTGGTCTTTTGTTTTCTTTCACTAACGGAGCTCACGAGATTTCTGTTGAGTTTTGTGTTGTGAAGTTTTCAAGTTTTGGGTGAAATATTTTGATGGATTATGGAACAAGGAGTGGCAAGAGCCAAAGCTTAGGGATGCCCATGGCACCCCCAAGATAATATAAGGGCACCAAAAAGTCAAAGCTTGGGGATGCCCCAGAAGGCATCCCCTCTTTCGTCTACTTCCATCGGTAACTTTACTTGGAGCTATATTTTTATTCACCACATGATATGTGTTTTGCTTGGAGCATCTAGTATGATTTGAGTATTTTTTTAGTTTAACACAATCATCCTTGCTGTACACACCTTTTTAGAGAGCCATACATGATTTGGAAATTATTATAATACTCTTTGTGCTTCACTTATATCCTTTGAGTTATATAGTTTTGCTCTAGTACTTCACTTATATCTTTTAGAGCACGGTGGTGGATTTGTTTTAAAAGAAACTATTGATCTCTCATGATTCACTTAGATTATTTTGAGAGTCTTAAATAGCATGGTAATTTGCTTAAATAATCCTAATATGCTAGGTATCAAAAAAAAGTAAAAACTTTCTTATGAGTGTGTTGAATGCTAAGAGAAGTTTGATGCTTGATGATTGTTTTGAGATTTGGAGGTAATAATATTAAAGTTGTGCTAGTTGAGTTGTTGTGAAATTGAGAAATGCTTGTGTTGAAGTTTGCAAGTCCCGTAGCATGCACGTATGGTAAACGTTGTGTAACAAATTTGAAACATGAGGTGCTCTTTGATTGTCCTCCTTATGAGTGGCGGTCGGGGACGAGCGATGGTCTTTTCCTACCAATCTATCCCCCTAGGAGCATGCGCGTAGTGCTTTGGTTTTGATGGCTTGTAGATTTTTGCAATAAGTATGTGAGTTCTTTATGACTAATGTTGAGTCCATGGATTATACGCACTCTCACCCTTCCATCATTTCTAGCCTCTTCGGTACCGTGCATTGCCCTTTCTCACATTGAGAGTTGGTGCAAACTTCGCCGGTGCATCCAAACCCCGTGATATGATATGCTCTTTTCACACATAAACCTCCTTATATCTTCCTCAAAACAGCCACCATACCTACCTATTATGGCATTTCCATAGCCATTCCTAGATATATTGCCATGCAACTTTCCACCATTCCGTTTATCATGACACATTCATCATTGTCATATTGCTTAGCATGATCATGTAGTTGACATAGTATTTGTGGCAAAGCCACCGTTCATAATTATTTCATACATGTCACTCTTGGTTCATTGCATATCTTGGTACACTGCCGGAGGTATTCATATAGAGTCATACTTTGTTCTAGTATCGAGTTGTAATCATTGAGTTGTAAATAAATAGAAGTGTGATGATCATAATTTTCTAGAGCATTGTCCCAAGTGAGGAATAAAAAAAAGAAAGGCCATAAAAAAAGAGAAGGCCAAAAAAAAAGAAAAAAATGAGGGAAAAAGAGAGAAGGGACAATGTTACTATCCTTTGCCACACTTATGCTTCAAAGTAGCACCATAATCTTCATGATAGAGAGTCTCTTGTTTTGTCACTTTCATATACTAGTGGGAATTTTTCATTATAGAACTTGGCTTGTATATTCCAACAATGGGCCTCCTCAAGTGCCCTAGGTCTTCGTGAGCAAGCAAGTTGGATGCACACCCACTTAGTTTTCTTTTGTTGAGCTTTCATACATTTATAGCTCTAGTGCATCCGTTGCATGGCAATCCCTACTCTTTGCATTAACATCAATCGATGGGCATCTCCGTAGCCTGTTGATTAGCCTTGTTGATGTGAGACCTTCTCCTTTTTTGTCTTCTCCACATTACCCCCATCATCATATTCTATTCCACCCATATTGCTATGTCCATGGATCGTGCTCATATATTGCGTGAAAGTTTATAGGTTTGAGATTACTAAAGTATGAAACAATTACTTGGCTTGTCATCGGGGTTGTGCATGATGAGAGCATTCTTGTGTGACGAAAATGGAGCATGACTAAACTATATGATTTTGTAGGGATGAACTTTCTTTCGCCATGTTATTTTGAGAAGACATAATTGCTTAGTTAGTATGCTTGAAGTATTATTATTTTCATGTCAATATGAACTTTTGTCTTGAATCTTTTGGATCTGAATATTCATACCACTATTAAGAAGAATTAGATTGAAATTATGCCAAGTAGCACTCCGCATCAAAAATTCTGTTTTTATCATTTACCTACTTGAGGACAAGCGGGAATTAAGCTCCGGGATGCCTGATACGTCTTCAATGTATCTACAATTTTTGATTGCTCCATGCTATATTATCTACTGTTTTGGACAATATTGGGCTTTATTTCCCACTTCTATATTATTTTTGGGACTAACCTATTAACCGGAGGCCCAGCCCAGAATTGCTGTTTTTTGCCTATTTCGAGTTTTGCGTAAACGGAATATCAAACGGAGTCCAAACGGAATGAAACCTTCGGGAACGTGATTTTCTCACCGAACATGATCCAGGAGACTTGGACCCTAAGTCAAGGAAGCTTCGAGGAGGGCACGAGGTAGGGGGGCGCGCCCACCCCCCCAGGGCGCGCCCTCCACCCTCGTGGGCCCCATGTTGCTCCACCGACGTACTTCTTCCTCCTATATATACCTCACGCACCCCAAACGATCGACACGGAGCCAAAACCTAATTCCACCGCCGCAACCTTCTGCACTCCACGAGATCCCATCTTCCGGCCTGTTCCGAGCTCTGCCAAGGGGCATCCACCACGGAGGGCTTCTACATCATCACCATAGCCCCTCCGATGAAGTGTGAGTAGTTTACCTCAGACCTTCGGGTCCATAGTTAGTAGCTAGATGGCTCCTTCTATCTTTTTGGATCTCAATACAATGTTCTCCCCCTCTCTTGTGGAGATCTATTCTATGTAATCTTCTTTTTGCGGTGTGTTTATTGAGACCGATGAATTGTGGGTTTATGATCAAGATTATCTATGAACAATATTTGAATCTTCTCTAAATTCTTTTATGTATGATTGGTTATCTTTGCTAGTCTCTTCGAATTATCAGTTTGGTTTGGCCTACTAGATTGGTTTTTCTTGCAATGGGAGAAGTGCTTAGCTTTGGGTTCAATTTTCGGTGTCCTTTCCCAGTGACAGTAGGGGCAGCAAGGCACGTATTGTATTGTTGCCATCGAGGATAAGAAGATGGGGTTTTTATCATATTGCATGAATTTATCCCTCTACATCATGTCATCTTGCTTACATGCTACTGCTTTCTTGAACTTAATACTCTAGATGCATGCTTTGGATAGCGGTCGATGAGTGGAGTAATAGTACTAGATGCAGGCAGGAGTCGGTCTACTTGTCTCGGACGTGATGCCTATATACATGATCATACCTAGATATTCTCATAACAATGCTCAATTCTGTTAATTTCTCAACAGTAATTGGTTCACCCACCGTAAAATACTTATGCTCTTGAGAGAAGCCACTAGTGAAACTTATGGCCCCCGGGTCTATCTCCATCATATTAATCTTCCATCACTTTATTTATTGCCTTTGCCTTTTTCTTTTCTTTTATTTTACTTTGCATCTTTATCATAAAAATACCAAAAATATTATCTATCATCTCTATCAGATCTCACTCTCGTAAGTGACCGTGAAGGGATTGACAACCTCTAATCGCGTTGGTTGCGAGGAGTTATTTGCTTTGTGTAGGTACGAGGGACTCGCGCGTAGCCTCCTCTTTGGATTGATACCTTGGTTCTCAAAAACTGAGGGAAATACTTACGCTACTTTGCTGCATCATCCTTTCCTCTTCAAGGAAATCCAACGCGGTGCTCAAGAGGTAGCAGGTAATTGTACCTGCTCCCTTATTGGAAAGTAGTTCATCATAGAAATCAGTTCCTGTGACTCCTACAGCTATTAGTGAGGAAGCTAATGATGATGATCATATAACTTCAGATCAAGTTACTACTGAACCTCGTAGGTTAAACCGAGTAAGATCCGCACCAGAGTGGTATGGTAATCCGGTTCTGGAGGTCATGTTACTTGACCATGACGAACCTGCGAACTATGAGGAAGCGATGATGAGCCCAGATTCCGCAAAATGGCTTGAGGCCATGAAATCTGAGATGGGATCCATGTATGAGAACAAAGTGTGGACTTTGGTTGACTTGCCCGATGATTGGCAAGCTGTCGGTGTCAAAACCGGCAGATCTCGGGTAGGGGGTCCCGAACTGTGCGTCTAGGCGGATGGTAACAGGAGACAAGGGACACGATGTTTTACCCAGGTTCGGGCCCTCTCGATGGAGGTAAAACCCTACGTCCTGCTAGATTAATATTGATGATATGTGTTACAAGAGTGGATGTACCACGAGATCAAAGAGGCTAAACCCTAGAAGCTAGCCTATGGTATGATTGTTGTATATATGAGATTGTCTATCGACTAGCCTGGCCTCGATTTATATAATGCACCGTGAGGCCTAGGATAACAAGAGTCCTAGCCGAATCTGCCGGTGGGGAGGAGTCCTTGTCTTGATCGCCAAGTCTTGTGGAATCTTCCTTGTATGCGGCAACCGTCCGGACTAACCCATGAGTATCTGACCATGGGGTCCTCAGCCCAATCCAATCGATCGAGAGACGACGTGGTGAGTACCCCTAGTCTAGGACACCGCCAAGAGCCCTCGAACCGGTCTTCCAGCTTAGGGACGCTCCTCGATTCTTCCGAACTGTTCTTCATCTTTAGTCGCCGGTCTTGAAAACTGGTTCAACAAATCTTCTCATCTTCGATCTTGAGGATCGCCAAATGCATTCGACGAGTTTACACGCCGGTATCCGAGGAGCCCCTTTAAGCATTCGGCCTTTATCAATGCCTTGTTATTTTTATGCCACGCCTCGGGTTTGAAGTTGTTCCCGGGAGGCAGTGTCCTCTTGCGTCCGAGCTCTAACGCCGGACTGCATTCGAGGTATCTTTTGCAGCTGAGCACCAACGCCGGACTGCTTCCCAGCTCTATCGCCGGACTATGTATCCGAGCTCCAACGCCGGACGGTATCCGAGCTCCAATGCCGGACTGTATCCGAGCTCCAACGCCGGACTATGTATCCGAGATCCAACGCCGGACTATGTATCCGAGCTCCAACGCCGGACTGTATTCGAGGTGTCGTAAATCACCTTGGTTCAAAGAAGTTTGAAGGAGTTTAGCTGAGCTTAATGCCGGAAATGCCCTCTATGGAGCCAGCCACTAGCGCCTGTGCTTTATGCCGGACTGCTTCTGAGGTGGCGCACCACCCCGAATGTGGGCAGATTTTTGGTCAATATTTTTTATTGATGCAATTTATTCTCTGACGAGATATATAGCCAGTAGCCCTCAAGGTGTGTATCGGTCTAAAACCCGAGATGCACATGAAGGATGACATAAGACCGCTGATCCCCGTAGCTGCTGAGACTCAGGTTGATTTGCAAAATCGGTCTGAGGATCAAGTCCTAGCTCGGCAGAATACTTCGGGACACAAAAAGCGGTGTGCTCAGTCCTCAAGACTCAGGTTGGGTGCGGCCGACCAACCTGAGGATCAATATCTCCTCGAAATCATACAGACTTAAAAATTTCTGCATAGAACAGTGCAATGCAAGAGCCCGTGACATTGGTCGGTGGCAACACGCATCGAGGATTGATGTGCCCTTTAATATTTGTAAATAATAAGCCCGAAGCTCAAGAGCCCCGAGCCTTAATGCGGGCATGGGTGGCCAAATTAAGGATCGATATCCATAGTAAAATCACAAATTATGTGTAATGACTCAATGTATCCAAGTACTTTATGTCATTAATGCTCGGATCCGCATTGTACAAAACTTTGTTGACCGACCATCGGCTTCAACCTCCTCGGCCAGAACCGAGGAGTGTTTGTCCTACTTTATAAAGCCTTTATGAGGGCAAAGATTTACGACAAACAAGGCAATCTGGCCATACGGTTTTATAAACAAAGGTACGCAGAGAGATATGTTATATTACTGTTTAACAGAAGAAATGTCTTCCAAAGAAAATAGTCCTGCTATCGGTTCCTTTCTTTGGGTTGTCATGCTAAGCATGATCATGAAACCTCAGCTCCAATGTAAGAGCAAAATATTGAGGATTTAGTTTGGGAGGCCAGTTACTAGCCCCCGGTAGTGTTCGGCGACAGTCGAGGTCAAGCCGGAAACACTTCAGCCAATTTTATGAATGACCCGTCTCTTAATATAGTCATCGGATCGCTGACCAGTTTACACCTATTGTGACAGTCAGTTTTCGACTTTCTCCACTGAGGTGCTTGACCATGCGAGCTGGAAGCACAATCGCAGTGGTTCTCCCTTTGCACACCTAGCCGAACAAAGCGGAACGTAGGAGGCAAGCGCGGGAGCCGGGCAACCCAACTATTGACCGAAGACACAATTCGAAACCGATGCATATATAGCAATATCCGAGAATGTTTTTGCCGAATCTCTAAAGGAGTCCGACGTTGCACTGCGAGACTTGTGCTGAAAACACACGAATAGTTTAAAAAGTGCCAAAAGCTTGGAAAACTAAAAAACGCCAGTAAAAATATGACGTCCGAACAGGATCAAGTGTTCGGTGCCAATCCGAAAATTGGACTTTAGAAAAAGTGCTTCTGCCGTGCTTTAACATGACACATCCTATCTCAAGACTTCAAGCGGGTCAGCCTACGACTTCAGTCTCCCATCCCGAAGGCAGAGTACTTCTCATTAGGCCGGTTTAGAAAACTAAACTCTAGCGGTTTTGAGAGAGAAATTAGGCTCCCTGGCTAGTGACCACACGCTCGTGTCGAAAAAAGGAGTGATAGATAATAATAATAATAACAATAATAAAACTTTGCATCGACTAAGAAGAAAAACACTTAGTATGAAACGGCTCAAATAAAAATAAGAGCCCCCAAGTGACTTGGGTAAAAGTTAACTATATAATGTAAGGTGACATGTAGAATGCCTTCTAGCCGGATTGTAGATCGTTTGTCGTAGCGGACCTTTTCGCTTCAACCTGTGGAACCAATAGTCCGGAGTGTGTCCGAATACCCTCATGTTATAAAAACCGGGCATGCGTGGAGACCAGCGTAGGGGTCATTAGTGCTTTATCGGACAAGTGCCCAACTAGTTATGTTATATTACATGGTTATTAAGAAACATCTTCCAGGAGAATAGTTCCGTTAGGGGTTCCTTTCTCGAGGCATGCCCTAAAGTGCATGTCCGGACTGCGAAAAAGAGCAGAAAAACATCTGGGGGCAGGTAAATAAATAGGTAAGAAATCATCTTTTAGTTCACCGACCGAATATTCCCTTAATAACACTAGCTTTCGGCTTCAACCAGTCTGAGGTACACATCCGGCTGACCCGGCAGTAACAATCGCAGAGGTGCTCCCTTTACCACCTAGCCGAACAATCGGGAACGTAGGGGTAAGCACAGAGCCAGCAACCCAGCTTGGCCAAAACTTAAGTCATATCGATGCATATAATGGTGAATAAAAGGTACATGCGGAAGCGTGACACATGTGTTGGGCATAAAGCCCGAATTAATAAGCTTCATAAAGAAGCCCCTGTGTATAATGAGCGGGTAGTAGCGTCAAGTATGTGCAAACAAAGTATGGAAGGAAAAATTTACAAGCAACTTTTTTCCAAAAAGTATAATGCTTGGTCGAGCCGAACACAAGTTAAAAATTTAAAACTTTGAGCATGAAGGCAACTTAGCTGGTTAATGTGTTCGGTATTGACGACGCTGTCCGAGCTTGATGCGGACAAGGTTCCATCCCCAAGCCGATCCCGAGGTGGCGGAGCAAAAGAGCTCGGCACTCAAGTGGTGACATAGCACGGTCAATGCAGGACGGCAGAGTGATGCCAAGTCCCCGCATGGGGTAATGAAGTGTTGACAAAGCCCCCGTCCAAATGAGGTGACGCCTAAAGGATATAGTCCGCTGGATCGTTTCCTATGCACAAAAAATAGTGCAGACCGGGATAACAGTAATAATAAGAATTAAAAAATGTTGCATAATAAATAATTTATGCAAAGTGAGTAATAAAAGAAATATGGCCTGGCGCCGAAGTCAATGTCGATGCAGGCCATCGGCGTAATGCAATAAAGGCATGGCAAGGCCTGAATTCATAGGTCGGTCCGAGTTCCGGATGCGGCGTTCGCCGGACTGTGTACGGAAACTAACCGAACCATCATGCGACCGTCGTTAATGCGGCCACCGTTTGATAGACCTGCGTACATATGATGGACAAACCAGAGTAATAATTCCTTGGGAAAAATTAACCCAAACAAGCAAAAAGAAATACTAGGATTAATAGCACCTGGTTTATTTGTTGTAGCAAACCGAAGGAAGGTGATTTCCCAAAATTGGGACTCGATCCGCGCACCCATTGCCTGGTTGGCTAGTGACGCCGAAGTGTCCGGAGTAGGTTGATGAAGAGATGGCGAAGCCCCCAGTCCAGCCGAGATGTCGAAGTAGGTCGGCGTGATGGACACCACTTCAAGAAGCAATAGTGCGCCCGCCGATGCGTGTCGTGACGTGGTCGATGCCGGCTTGATGAAGCGACCGTGCGGCGATGCCGGTATGCCCGCTCCGTGTAATCCGTGGGGCGGCGATGTTGGTGATGATTTATCCTTCGCGATTCCGGACTCTTGCTAGGCTTGCCGAGATGATAATCCGAAGAAGTTGAGCTCGGCTCAACAAAGTGACGACGTGTCTAGCGCAGGTCGGCAGCCGTGGAGCAATATTGCCGGACTGGTTTGACACCAGCATGATATTGAAGATCATGTTCAAAAGATCTTAAAGTTAGTGGGATGTGTTCGGAAACAAAACACTATACCCCATACAAAACTTCCTTCAAAAAGGATGTCCAAATCCCGTTCATAAAAAATACGAACTCGGTCGGATTCGTTTCGCCTGAAAACAGATCCGAAAAGTGATGCACTAATCGGAAGGTTCCCCGAGTTTGGACGGTCGGATCGAGCTGAATTTGGAGGGGTGGTAGATATAGGAATTCCGCAGCCGATCAACGGTTGGATCTTCCAAAGAAAGTCCAAGCTAGAAGCTGGACACCACGCCCTAAACTCGTCCGGATTCTCGTCCAGATTCAATGCGGCTCCGGTATATCGGAGATTGCCAGAGATTCCTCCATCGGAACTCGACGGAATTTTTCAGGGTTGTTGTAGACTCAATTCCGCACAAATCCACCGGAGCAATCGTTAAAACGATGCTTGAGGAGGCGGTGGCGGCGGACACAAGTCCGCTGTCCAGAAAAACAGTACGGTCGCCCGAGAATAAATGGATCTTCAAGAAGAAGACTGACACTGACGGTAATGTTACTGTCTACAAAGCTCGACTTGTTGCAAAAGGTTTTCGACAAGTTCAAGGAGTTGACTACGATGAGACCTTCTCACCCGTAGCGATGCTTAAGTCCGTCTGAATCATGTTAGCAATTGCTGCATTTTATGATTATGAAATTTGGCAAATGGATGTAAAGACTGCATTCCTGAATGGATTTCTGGAAGAAGAGTTGTATATGATGCTACCCGAAGGTTTTATCCATCCAAAGGATGCTAACAAAGTGTGCAAGCTCCAGCGATCCATTTATGGACTGGTGCAAGCATCTCGGAGTTGGAATAAACATTTTGATAGTGTGATCAAAGCATATGGTTTTATCTGAGACTTTTGGAGAACTCATATTTACAAGAAAGTGAGTGGGAGCTCAGAGCATTTCTAATATTATATGTGGATGACATATTGTTGATTGGAAATGATATAGAATTTCTGGATAGCATAAAAGGATACTTGAACAAGAGTTTTTCAATAAAAGACCTCGGTGAAGCTGCTTATATATTGGGCATCAAGATTTATAGAGATAGATCAAGACGCTTAATTGGACTTTCACAAAGCACATACCTTGATAAAGTTTGGAAGAAGTTCAAAATGGATCAAGCAAAGAAAGGGTTCTTTCCTGTGTTACAAGGTGTGAAGTTGAGTCAGACTCAATGCTCGACCACTGTAGAAGATAGAGAGAAAATGAAGGTCATTCCCTATGCTTCAGACATAGGTTCTATCATGTATGCAATGCTGTGTACCAGGCCTGATGTGTGCCTTGCTTTTAGTTTAGTAGGGAGGTACCAAAGTAATCCAGGAGTGTATCACTGGAAAGCGGTCAAGAACATCCTGAAATACCTGAAAAGGACTAAGGATATGTTTCTCGTTTATGGAGGTGACAAAGAGCTCGTCGTAAATGGTTACATCAATGCAAGCTTTGACACTGATCCGGATGACTCTAAGTCACAAACCGGATGCGTATTTATATTGAACGGTGGAGCTGTCAGTTGGTGCAGTTCTAAGCAAAGCGTCGTGGCGGGATCTACGTGTGAAGCGGAGTACATAGCTGCTTCAGAAGCAGCAAATGAAGGAGTCTGGATGAAGGAGTTTATATCCAATCTAGGTGTCATACCTAGTGCATCGGGTCCAATAAAAATCTTTTGTGACAATACGGGTGCAATTGCCTTGGCAAAGGAATCCAGATTTCACAAGAGAACCAAGCACATCAAGAGACGCTTCAATTCCATCCGCGATCAAGTCAAGGAGGGAGACATAGAGATTTGCAAGATACATACAAATCTGAATGTTGCAGACCCGTTGACTAAGCCTCTCTCACGAGGAAAACATGATCAACACCAAGACTCCATGGGTGTTAGAATCATTACTGTGTAATCTAGATTATTGACTCTAGTGCAAGTGGGAGACTGAAGGAAATATGCCCTAGAGGCAATAATAAAGTTGTTATTTATATTTCCTTATATCATGAGTACATGTTTATTATTCATGCTATAATTGTATTAACCGGAAACTTAGTACATGTGTGAATACATAGACAAACAGAGTGTCACTAGTATGCCTCTACTTGACTAGCTCGTTGAATCAAAGATGGTTAAGTTTCGAAGCCATAGACATGAGTTGTCATTTGATTAACGGGGTCACATCATTAGAGAATGATGTGATTGACTTGACCCATTCCGTTAGCTTAGCACTTGATCATTCAGTATGTTGCTATTGCTTTCTTCATGACTTATACATGTTCCTATGACAAAGAGAACAACGTATGTTGTTATGCGGTTTGACCGATAAAGATTTTCGTAGAATATGTAGGAACCAATATGAGCATCCAAGTTCCGCTATTGGTTATTGACCAGAGATGAGTCTCGGTCATGTCTACATAGTTCTCGAACCCGTAGGGTCCGCACGCTTAACCTTCTGCGACGATCGGTATTATGAGTTTATGTGTTTTGATGTACCGAAGGTTGTTCGGAGTCCCGATGTGATCACGGACATGACTAGAAGTCTCGAAATGGTCGAGACATAAAGATCAATATATTGGATGGCTATGTTTGGACATCGGAATGGTTCTGGGTGAGTTCGCGCATTTACCGGAGTACGGGGAGGTTATCGGAACCCCCGGGGAAGTATATGGGCCTTATTGGGCTATAGTGGGAGAGAAGAGAAGGGAGCCTAGGAGGGGGCACGACCCCCCCCCCCCCACACACACAAGCCCAATCCGAATTGGGTGAGGGCCGCCCCCCCCCCCTTCCTTCTTCTCCTAGTCCAACTAGGGAAGGGGGGAATCCTACTCCCGGTGGGAGTAGGACTCCTCCAGGGCGCGCCATAGAGGGCCGGCCTTCCCCCCTCCTCCATCCTTTATATACGGGGGAGGGGGCACCCCATAGACACACAAGTTGATCATTGTCTTAGCCGTGTGCGGTGCCCCCCTCCACCATAATCCACCTCGGTCATATCGTCGTAGTGCTTAGGCGAAGCCCTGCGTTGGTAGATTCATCATCACCATCATAACGCCGTCGTGCTGACGAAGCTCTCCCTCGACACTCAGCTGGATTGAGAGTTCGTGGGACGTCACCGAGCTGAACGTGTGCAGATCACAGAGGTGCCGTACTTTCGGTACTAGGATCGGTTGGATCATGAAGACGTACGACTACATCAACCTCGTTTTCATAACGCTTCCGCTTTCGGTCTACGAGGGTACGTAGACAACACTCTCCCCTCTCGTTGCTATGCATCACCTAGATGGATCTTGTGTGTGCATAGGATTTTTTTTTGAAATTACTGCGTTCCCCAACATATATATGTGGGGGCGCCCTAGCACACCCCATTCAATTGCCTAGCCGTGTGCGGCACCCCCCTCCACCGTTTACAACCCCGGTCATATTTTCGTAGTGCTTAGGCAAATCCTTGCGGAGATCACTTCATCATCACCGTCACCTGAAGGACATATGCCCTAGAGGCAATAATAAAGTTATTATTTATTTCCTTATATCATGATAAATGTTTATTATTCATGCTAGAATTGTATTAACAGGAAACATAATACATGTGTGAATACATAGACAAACAGAGTGTCACTAGTATGCCTCTACTTGACTAGCTCGTTGATCAAAGATGGTCATGTTTCCTAGCCATAGACATGAGTTGTCATTTGATTAATGGGATCGCATCATTAGGAGAATGATGTGATTAACTTGACCCATTCCGTTAGCTTAGCACTCGATCGTTTAGTATGTTGCTATTGCTTTCTTCATGACTTATACATGTTCCTATGACTATGAGATTATGCAACTCTGCCATCGGAGGAACACTTTGTGTGCTACCAAATGTCACAATGTAACTGGTTGATTATAAAGGTGCTCTACAGGTGTCTCCGGAGGTACTTGTTGGGTTGGCATATTTCGAGATTAGGATTTGTCACTCCGATTGTCGGAGAGGTATCTCTGGGCCCACTCGGTAATGCACATCACTTAAGCCTTGCAAGCATTACAACTAATGAGTTAGTTGCGGAATGATGTATTACAGAACGAGTAAAGAGACTTGCTTGACGAGATTGAACTAGGTATTGAGATACCGACGATCGAATCTCGGGCAAGTAACATACCGATGACAAAGGGAACAACGTATGTTGTTATGCGGTCAGACCGATAAAGATCTTCATAGAATATGTGGGAGCCAATATGAGCATCCAGGTTCCGCTATTGGTTATTGACCGGAGACGTGTCTCGGTCATGTCTACATAGTTCTCGAACCCGTAGGGTCCGCACGTTTAACGTTTCGATGACAATTACATTATGAGTTTATATGTTTTGATGTACCGAAGGTTGTTTGGAGTCCCGGATGTGATCACGGACATGACGAGGAGTCTCGAAATGGTCTAGACATGAAGATTGATATATTGGAAGCCTATGTTTGGATGTCGGAAGTGTTCCGGGTTAAATCGGGATTTTTTCGGAGTACCGGGAGGTTACTGGAACCCCCCGGGAGGTTAATGGGCCATAGTGGGCCTTAGTGGAAGAGAGGAGAGGTGGCCAGGGCAAGGGCCGCACGCCCCTCCCCCCTAGTCTGAATAGGACAAGGAGAGGACCCCCCCTTTCCTTCGTCCCCTCCACCTCTTTCCCCCTCTCTCCTAGTCCAACAAGGAAAAGGGAGGGAGTCCTACTCCCGGTGGGAGTAGGACTCCTCCTGGCGCGCCCCCTCTCTAGGCCGACCGCACCCCCCCTCCCTTGCTCCTTTATATACGGGGGCAGGGGGCACTCTAGAGACACTACAATTGATCGTTTGATCTTTTAGCAGTGTGCGGTGCCCCCCTCCACCATAGTCCACCTCGATAATACAGTAGCGGTGCTTAGGCGAAGCCCTGCGTCGGTAGAACATCATCATCGTCACCACGCCGTCGTCGACAAAACTCTCCCTCAACACTCGGCTGGATCGGAGTTCGAGGGACGTCATCGGGCTGAACGTGTGCTGAACTCGGAGGTGTCGTGCGTTCGGCACTTGATCGGTCGGATCGTGAAGACATATGACTACATCAACCGCGTTGTGCTAACGCTTCCGCTTTCGGTCTACGAGGGTACGTGGGCAACACTCTCCCCTCTCATTGCTATGCATCACCATGATCTTGCGTGTGCGTAGGAAATATTTTGAAATTACTACATTCCCCAACAGTGGCATCCGAGCCTGGTTTTATGCGTAGATGTCATATGCACGAGTAGAACACAAGTGAGTTGTGGGCAATATAAGTCATACTGCTTACCAGCATGTCATACTTTGGTTCGGCGGTATTGTTGGATGAAGCGGCCCAGACAGACATTACGCGTACGCTTACGCGAGACTGGTTCTACCAACGTGCTTTGCACACAAGTAGCTGGCGGGTGTCAGTTTCTCCAACTTTAGTTGAACTGAGTGTGGCTACGCCCGGTCCTTGCGAAGGTTAAAACAGCACCAACTTGACAAACTATCGTTGTGGTTTTGATGCGTAGGTAAGAACGGTTCTTGCTAAGCCCGTAGCAGCCACGTAGAATTTGCAACAACAAAGTAGAGGACGTCTAACTTGTTTTTGCAGGGCATGTTGTGATGTGATATGGTCAAGACATGATGCTAAATTTTATTGTATGAGATGATCACGTTTTGTAACCGAAGTTATCGGCAATCGGCATGAGCCATATGGTTGTCGCTTTATTGTATGCAATGCAATCGCCCTTTAATGCTTTACTTTATCACTAAGCGGTAGCGATAGTCGTAGAAGCATAAGATTGCCGAGGCGACAACGATGCTACGATGGAGATCAAGGTGTCGCGCCGGTGACGATGGTGATCATGACGGTGCTTCAGAGATGGAGATCACAAGCACAAGATGATGATGGCCATATCATATCACTTATATTGATTGCATGTGATGTTTATCTTTTATGCATCTTATCTTACTTTTATTGACGGTAGCATTATAAGATGATCCCTCACTAAATTATCAAAGTATAAGTGTTCTCCCTGAGTATGCACCGTTGCGAAAGTTCTTCGTGCTGAGACACCACGTGATGATCGGGTGTGATAGGCTCTACGTTCAAATACTACGGGTGCAAAACAGTTGCACACACGGAATACTCAGGTTAAACTTGACGAGCCTCGCATATAACAGATATGGCCTCGGAACACTGAGACCAAAAGGTCAAGCGTGAATCATATAGTAGATATGATCAACATAAATGATGTTCACCATTGAAACTACTCCATCTCACGTGATGATCGGACATGGTTTAGTTGATATGGATCACGTGATCACCTAGAGGATTAGAGGGTTGTCTATCTAAGTGGGAGTTCTTAAGTAATATGATTAATTGAACTTTAATTCATCATGAACTTAGTCCTGGTAGTATTAGCATATCGATGTTGTAGATCAATAGCTCGCGATGTTGCTCCCCGTTTAATTTTTATATGTTCCTAGAGAAAACTAAGTTGAAAGATGTTAGTAGCAATGATGCGGATTGGATACGTGATATGAGGTTTATCCTCATTGCTGCACAGAAGAATTATGTCCTTGATGCATGATGACCCACAAGTATAGGGGATCTATCATAGTCCTTTCGATAAGTAAGAGTGTCGAACCCAACGAGGAGCAGAAGGAAATGGTAATCGGTTTTCAGTAAGGTTTTCTCTGCAAGCACTGAAATAGTAAGTGATAGATAGTTTCGTGATAAGATAAATAGTAACGAGCAAAAAGTAAATAAAGTAAATAAAATGCAGCAAGGTGGCCCAATCCTTTATGTATCAAAGGATAAGCCTGGAAAAATTCTAATAATCAAGAAGGAGCTCCCGAGGACACATTGGGAATTACCGTCAAGCTAGTTTTCATCACGCTCATAAGATTCGTGTTCGGTACTTTGATAATTTGATATATGGGTGGACCGGTACTTGGTTACTGTTCTAACTTGGACAAGCATCCCACTTATGATTAACCCCTATTGCAAGCATCCGGAACTACAAAAAGGAGTATTAAGGTAAACCTAACCATAGCATTAAACATATGGGTCCATATCAGCCCCTAACGAAGCAACGCATAAACTAGGGTTTAAGCTTCATCACTCTAGCAACCCATCATCTACTTATTACTTCCCTATGCCTTCCTCTAGGCCCAAATAATGGTGAAGTCTCATGTAGTCGACGTTCACATAACACCACTAGAGGAAAGACAACATACATCTCATCAAAATATCGAATCTAATACCAAATTCACATGACTACTAATAGCAAGACTTCACCCATGTCCTCGGGAGCAAACGTAACTACTCAAAAATCATATTCATGTTCATAATCAGAGGAGTAATAATATGCATAAAGGATCTGAACATATGATCTTCCACCAAGTAAACCAACTAGCATCAACTACAAGGGGTAATCAACACTACTAGCAACCCACAGGTACCAATTTGTGGTTTTGATACAAGATTGGATACAAGAGATGAACTAGGGTTTTGAGAGGAGATGGTGTTGGTGAAGATGTTGATGGAGATTGACCCCCTCTCGATGAGAGGATCGTTAGTGATGACGTTGGTGATGATTTCCCCCTCCCGGAGGGAAGTATCCCCGGCAGAACAGCTCCGCCAGAGCCCTAGATTGATTCCGCCAAGGTTCTGCCTCATGGCGGCGGAGTTTCGTCCCGTAAGCTTGCCCACGATTTTTTCCAGGGTAAAAGTGATGATATAGCAGAAGATGGACGCCGGAAGCCCACCAAGGGGCCCAGAGATAGGGCGCGCCTCTGGGGGGCGCCTCCCCTCTGGGACAGGTGTGGGCCCCTGACCTATTTCTTTTGCTCATAAATTCTTATAAAATCCAAAAAGTTGTCTCATGGAGTTTCAGGGCTTTTGGAGTTGTGCAGAATAGGTTTCCAACGTTTGCTCCTTTTCGGCCCAGAATTCCATTTAAGATTCCCCTCTTCATGGTAAACCTTGTAAACTAAGAGAGAATAGCCATAAGTATTGAGATATAATGTGTAATAACAGCCCATAATGCAATAAATATTGATATAAAAGCATGATGCAAAATGGACGTATCAACTCCCCCAAGCTTATACCTCGCTTGTCCTCAAGCGGAAGCCGAAATCAAAAAATATGTCCACATGTTTAGAGATAGAGGTGTCGATAAAAAAAACGGACATGAGGGCATCATGATCATTCTAATAACAGCAACATATATAGATTTCGTCATATGATTTCCCATGCTCAAGAATAAGCAATTCACAATGTCAAGTATGGTTCAAAAACTTCATTGGGAACTAACAAACTATAATCTCAGTCATTGAACCAATTGCAATTTATCGTAACATCGGAAAGAGTCAATAATAGAGCTTTTCAAAGAAGCTCACATACTCAACTATCTCGTAGTCCTCTATAATTATTAACACTCACGCAATACTTGTGGTTATAGAGTTTCAGCCGGACACTGAGAAAGATAGGGGCTTATTGTGTTGCCTCCCAATGTACTCACCTTTAGGTGATGTCAACAATAATAGCCTATGCCAACTTACATCCAATTGGATATATGGATCATGATCTTTCAAACACGAGGAGCTTGCCAAAAGATAAAAATAAAAAGGGAAAGGTGAGCATCACCTTGACTCAAGCATAAAGTAAAACATAAAGTAAAAGATAGGCCCTTCGCAGAGGGAAGCAGAGGTTGTCATGCGCGTTTAGGGTTGATGCATAAAGTCTTAGTGCAAAAGAACCTCACTTTATATTGCCCCTTGTATGTGGACCTTTATTATGCAGTCCGTCGCTTTTATTACTTCCACAACAAGTTCGTACAAAGTTTATTTTCTGCACTAATAAGTCATACATATTTAGAGAGCAATTTTTATTGCTTGCACCGATGAAAACTTACTTGAAGGATCTTATTCAATCCATAGGTAGGTATGGTGGACTCTCATGGCAAAACTGGGTTTAAGGATATTTGGAAGCACAAGTAGTATCTCTACTTGGTGCAAGGAACTTGGCTAGCATGAGGGGGAAAGGCAAGCTCAACATGTTTGGAAGGTCAATGACAATATACTTTAACTGAGATGTCGGAAAACATAAACCATTACGTTGTCTTCCTTGCCCAACATCAAGTCTTTTAGCATGTCATACTTAATGAGTGCTTCACAATCATAAAAGATGTCCAAGATAATATATTTATATGTGAACCCCTCTTTCCTTATCACTTCCTATTAATTGCAACGATGACCAAGGCTACGTTCATCAACTCTCAACAATTTTTATGCCTCATACTTTCTATGTGTGAAGTTATCACTATCCATAAGATGAATATGAACTCTTTCTGTTCTTTCTACCTTCTCAAGATCATAGCAACATAGCAAAGCCCTTGACTCAACACTAATCTTTATTATAGATAGCACACGGACTTGCTTACATAAAGAGCTCACAATGCAAAACTCAAAACTACTTGATATCAAAACTTCAATCTACTAGATCAAGATATTACTAAAAGGATCAAACTAAATAAAGCGGTAAAGATAGGAGTGTGATGGTGATACGATACCGGGGCACCTCCCCCAAGCTTGGCAGTTGCCAAGGGGAGTGCCCATACCCATGTGATTATTTCTTCGGAGGTGATGGAGGTCCTTGAACAAAATATTCTCCTGTGTGTGATACTTGTTCTGTATGAGGGCTAACTCAATCATCTTGAAAGCTTCAATCTCTGTTGGGGTAAAAAGGTTAGGTAAAGGTTGAGGGACGTCTTCTTCTTTCACCACCGGAGTTTGAACCTCCATGGCCTTCTTGATCCCTTCATCCTTGTTAATCTCTTCCGGTTCCTCTCTTTTCAACTCTATCTTCAATAGCCAAGCATCCTTGTCTTCGTTGTTGGAGAAGGGAGAAGTCATGGTGTTCTAAATCTGCAACAGAAATAGCTCGAAACGAAAACAGAGGATATTTGCGTGATACGGTGGTCAAAACCTTCAGGAGTATATATAATGAATTTTACCGACCAAAATACGTAACATACAAGAAAACGGAGTCCGGGAGGCACATGAGGTGCCCACGAGACAGGGGGGCGCGCCCTCCTCTCTCGTGGGAGCCACGTGTCCCTTTCGGACTACTTCTTTCTTCCTAAAATTCTTAAATAATCCAAAACTGATAAAAATTGCCATTAGAGTTGTTTTGGAGTCGGTTTTCTTACCGTACCACGTACCTATACCTTTTCGGAGTCTGGAACGTTCTGGAAAGTGTCTCTTATGTATTCCTCAGGGGTTATGGTTTCAATAATATTAGTTTCAACATTGATAGGATTACGTGAAATATAATGTTTAATTCTTTGACCGCTTACCACCCTCGGATTTGTGCCTTGAAGTTGTTGATTTTTATAGCACCAGAACAATAGACCTCCTCGATAACGTAGGGACCTTCCCATTTTGAGAGAAGTTTTCCTGCAAAAATCTTAAACGAGAGTTGAACAATAACACATAATCTCCTACGTTAAACTCACGCTTTTGTATCCTCTTATCATGCCAGCGTTTGACTTTTTCTTTGAAAAGCTTGGCATTCTCATATGCTTGGGTTCTCCATTCATCAAGTGAGCTAATATCAAACAACCTCTTCTCACCGCAAGTTTGAAGTCATAATTGAGCTCTTTAATAGCCCAATATGCTTTATGTTCAAGTTCAAGAGGTAAATGACATGCTTTTCCATAAACCATCTTATATGGAGACATACCCATTGGATTTTTGTATGCAGTTCTATAGGCCCATAATGCATCATCAAGTTTTATGGAACAATTCTTTCTAGATCTATTCACAGTCTTTTGCAAAATTAATTTGATCTCTCTATTGCTCAACTCTACTTGACCACTAGACTGCGGGTGATAAGGAGATGCAATTCCATGATTGACATCATACTTAGCAAGCATCTTACGGAAAGCACCATGAATAAAGTGTGAACCACCATCAGTCGTAAGATATCTAGGGACTCCAAACCTTGGAAAAATAACTTCTTTAAGCATTTTAATAGAAGTGTTATGATCAGCACTACTAGTTGGAATAGATTCTACCCACTTAGTAACGTAATCAACAACAACTAAAATATGTGTATAACCATTGGAAGCAGGAAAAGGTCCCATATAATCAAAGCCCCAAACATCAAACGGTTCAATAACAAGAGAATAATTCATAGGCATTTCTTGACGTCTACTAATGTTACCTATTCTTTGACATTCATCACAAGATAAGACAAACTTACGAGCATCTTTGAAAAGAGTAGGCCAATAAAAACCAGATTGTAGTACCTTGTGTGCAGTTCTATCTCTAGCGTGGTGTCCTCCATAGGATTCAGAATGACACTTGTGTAGGATTTGTTCCTATTCATGCTCAGGCACACAACGTCTAATAATACCATCTACTCCTTCTTTATAAAGGTGTGGATCATCCCAGAAGTAATGTCTTAAATCATAAAAGAACTTTTTCTTGTGTTGGTATGTGAAACTAGGCGGTATATATTTAGCAACAATGTAATTAGCATAATCAACATACCAAGGAGCAGTACGAGAAGCATTGACAACCGCTAATTGTTCATCAGGGAAACTATCATTAATAGGCAGTGGGTCATCAAGAACATTCTCTAACCTAGACAAGTTGTCTGCAATGGGGTTCTCAGCTCCCTTTCTATCAACAATATGCAAGTCAAATTCTTGGAGCAAGAGAACCCATCTAATGAGTCTAGGCTTAGCATCTTTGTTTTCCATAAGATATTTAATAGCAAAGATGATCGATGTGAATAGTAACTTTGGAATCAACAATATAAGGTCTAAACTTAACACATGCAAACACAACTGCTAAGAACTCTTTTTAGTAGTAGCATAATTTCTCCGGCAAGATCAAGAGTCTTACTAGCATCTTGGATAACATTCAATTTCTTATCGACTCTTTGCCCTAAAACAAAGCACCTCTGACAAAGATAATCACTAGCATCTCACATAATTTCAAAAGGTAAATTCCAATCAGGTGGCTGAACAATAGGTGAAGTGATCAAGGCTTTCTTAAGTGTTTCAAATGCTTCCAAACAATCATCATCAAAGACAAAAGGAATATCTTTTTGCAATAAATTAGTCAGAGGCCTAGAGATTTTAGAGAAGTCCTTAATGAACCTCCTATAAAAGCCGGCATGACCAAGGAAACTTCTTATACCTTTTAAGTCCTTGGGACATGGCATCTTTTCAATAGCATCAACTTTGGCCTTATCAACTTCAATACCTCTCTCGGAGATCTTGTGCCCCAAGACAATGCCTTCATTAACCATAAAGTGACACTTTTCCTAATTCATGAGGAGACTACTGTCTTCGCATCTCTACAAAACTCGATCAAGGTTGCTCAAACAATCATCAAAAGAAGATCCATAGACGGAGAAGTCATCCATGAATACCTCACAAATCTTTTCACAAAAATCAGAGAATATAGCCATCATGCATCTTTGAAAGGTAGCAGGTGCATTACATAAACCAAAAGGCATACGCCTATAAGCAAAAGTACCAAAAGGGCAAGTAAAAGTAGTTTTAGATTGATCCTTTCTTGACGTATTTGAGAGAAGCCGAATAACCATCTAGAAAGCAAAAATGTGTGTGTTTGGATAGCCTTTCTAGCATTTGATCAATAATAGGTAAAGGGTAATGATCTTTCTTAGTAGCTTTATTTAACTTACGAAAATCAATTACCATCCTATAACCTGTAATAATTCTTTATGGATCAATTCATCTTTATCATTAGGAACAACGGTAATACCTCCCTTTTAGGGACACAATGGACATGGCTTACCCATTCACTATCAAGAACGGGATAAATAATACCGCCTCAAGGAGCTTTAGAATCTCCTTTCTTACCACTTCCTTCATTTTGGGATTTAATCGTCTTTGAGGATCTCTAACTGGTTTGGCATCTTTCTCCATTGAAATTTTGTGTTGACATAATGTGGGACTAATGCCCTTAAGATCGCCCGTAGTATATCCAATAGCAGCTCGGTGCTTCTTCAGAGTTTTCAATAATCTTTCTTCTTCTTTCTCTAAAAGGTTAGCACTAATAATAACAGGATATATTTCTTTTTCATCAAGATAAGCATACTTAAGATTATCAGGTAAAGGTTTGAGTTCAAACATGGGATCGCCCTTGGGTGGAGGGGGATCCCCAAGAATTTCAACGGGAAGGTTATGTTTCAGCATAGGTTCTTGTTTAAGGAACACTTCATCTATTTCTTCCCGTTCCTTCATAAACATATCGTTTTCATGGTCTAACAAATAATTTTCTAACGGATTAGTTGGATGAACAGCAATGGAAGCAAGACCAATAATCTCATCCCTACTAGGTAATTCCTCTTCACGGTGTTGTCTACGAAATTTAGAAAAGTTGAACTCATGAGACATATCACCTAGACCAATAGTAACAACATCCTTTTCGCAATCTATCTTAGCATTAACGGTGTTCAAGAAGGGTCTATCAAATATAATGGGACAAAAGCTATCTTGTGGGGAGCCAAGAACAAGAAAATCAGCAGGATATTTAGTTTTCCCACACAAGACTTCAACACCTCTAACAATTCCCATTGGTGAAATAGTATCTCTATTGGCAAGTTTAATTGTGACATCAATATCTTCTAACTCAAGAGGTGCAATATCGTGCTTAATTTCTTTGTATAAGTCAATAGGTATTGCACTAGCACTAGCACCCATATCACATAAGCCATGATAACAATGATCTCCTATTTTAACGGAAATAACAGGCATGCTTACCACAGGTCTATGTTTATCTTTAGCACAAGGTTTGGCAATTCTAGCAGTTTCATCACAGAAATAAATAACATGCCCATCAATATTATCAGACAAGAGATCTTTAACAATAGCAACATTAGGTTCAACTTTGATTTGCTAAGGACGTGTATAAGTTCTAATATTGCTCTTACGAACAACAGTCGAAGCTTTAGCATGATCTTTTATCCTAACAGGAAAAGGAGGTTTTTCAACATAAGAAGTAGGAATAATAGGATCATTATATGTAATAGTCTTCTCTTCAACTGTAATAGGTGCAACTACTTTCACTTCAACAGGAGGATTATATTTAAACCACTTCTCTTTAGGGAGATCAACGTGAGTAGCAAAAGATTCACAAAAAGTAGCTACTATCTCGGAGTCAAGTCCATACTTAGCGCTAAATCCACGAAAAGCATCAGTATCCATAAAAGATTTAACACAATCGAACTTAGGTGTCATACCGACTCCTTAGCATCGTCGGAACCCCAATCTTGAGTTGCGTTTAATTCTTTCCAATAAGTCCCATTTGAAATCAATAGTCTTCCATATAAGAACCAACACAGGAAGTATCGAAAGCAAAAGTTGCGATTATCAAGAGAAAGCCGAGCATAAAAATTCTGAATAATCATTTCCGAGAGAGCTCATGATTGGGGCATGAATATAACATTGACTTAAGCCTCCCCAAGCTTGAGCGATGCTTTATCCTTCATGAGGCCAGAAATTATATACGTAATTACGATCACGATGAACAAGATGCATAGGATAGAACTTCTGGTGAAATTCCAACTTCAATCGCTTATAATTCCAAGATCCTGTATCATCACATAGCCTATACCATGTCAATGCATCTCCCTTCAAAGATAAAGGGAAGACCTGCCTTTTAACAACATCATAGGGAATACCTGCAAGCTTAAATAATCCACAAACTTCATCCACAAAGATAAGGTGTAGGTCGGGATGCAATGTTCCGTCTCCTGCAAAAGGATTAGCTAGCAGTTTTTCTATCATACCCGAAGGAATCTCAAAGTGAATATTTTCATAAAGTTCAGTAGGTTGAGGAGCATCTCTTTGCTCTTCTGGTTGGTGCTAAGATACCCCAAACAGGCCCCTCTAAGGATTAGTTTCCATAGTGACAAGTAACAGAAATTTTCAGCACACTATATAAATGTTTCCTTACCAAGTTCCACTCACCAAAAGCACTACACTCCCCGGCAACGGTGCCAAAAAAGAGACTTGATGACCCACAAGTATAGGGGATCTATCGTAGTCCTTCCGATAAGTAAGAGTGTCGAACCCAATGAGGAGCAGAAGGAAATGATAAGCGGTTTTCAGTAAGGTTTTCTCTGCAAGCACTGAAATAGTAGGTGATAGATAGTTTCGTGATAAGATAGATAGTAACGAGCAAAAAGTAAATAAAGTAAATAAAATGCAGCAAGGTGGCCCAATCCTTTACGTCTCAAAGGATAAGCCTGGACAAATTCTAATAATGAAGAAGGAGCTCCCGAGGACACATTGGGAATTATCGTCAAGCTAGTTTTCATCACGCTCATAAGATTCGCGTTCGGTACTTTGATAATTTGATATGTGGGTTGACCGGTACTTGGGTACTGTCCTAACTTGGACAAGCATCCCACTTATGATTAATCCCTATTGCAAGCATCCGCAACTACAAAAAGGAGTATTAAGGTAAACCTAACCACATCATTAAACATATGGGTCCATATCAGCCCCTAACGGCAACGATAAACTAGGGTTTAAGCTTCACACTCTACCAACCCATCATCTACTTATTACTTCCCTATGCCTTCCTCTAGGCCCAAATAATGGTGAAGTGTCATGTAGTCGACGTTCACATAACACCACTAGTGGAAAGACAACATACATCTCATCAAAATATCGAACGAATACCAAATTCACATGACTACTAATAGCAAGACTTCACCCATGTCCTCGGGAGCAAACGTAACTACTCAAAAATCATATTCATGTTCATAATCGGAGGAGTAATAATATGCATAAAGGATCTGAACATATGATCTTCCACCAAGTAAACCAACTAGCATCAACTACAAGGGGTAATCAACACTACTAGCAACCCACAGGTACCAATTTGTGGTTTTGATACAAGATTGGATATAAGAGATGAACTAGGGTTTTGAGAGGAGATGGTGCTGGTGAAGATGTTGATGGAGATTGACCTCGATGAGGGGATCGTTGGTGATGACGTTGGTGATGATTTCCCCCTCCCGGAGGGAAGTATCCCCGGCAGAACAGCTCCACTAGAGCCCTAGATTGATTCCGCCAAGGTTCCGCCTCGTGGCGGCGGAGTTTCGTCCCGTAAGCTTGCCCACGATTTTTTTCCAGGGTAAAAGTGATGATATAGCAGAAGATGGACGCCGGAAGCCCACCAGGGGCCCCAGGAGAGAGGGGGTGTGCCCTACAGGGGAGCGCGCCCTCCTGTCTCCTGGACAAGGTGTGGGGCCCCTGGCCTATTTCTTTTGCTCATAAATTCTTATAAAATCCAAAAATTTGTTTCGTGGAGTTTCAGGGCTTTTGGAGTTGTGCAGAATAGGTTTCTAACGTTTGCTCCTTTTCGGCCTGAATTCCAAATTGGCATTCCCCTCTTCATGGTAAACCTTGTAAAATAAGAGAGAATAGGCATAAGTATTGTGACATAACGTGTAATAACAGCCCGTAATGCAATAAATATCGATATAAAAGCATGATGCAAAATGGACGTATCAATGCACCGCTAGGTGACAGACCTATTGCAGGAGCAGATGCAGACGTTATGAACGTTTGGCTAGCTCAATATGATGACTACTTGATAGTTTAGTGCACCATGCTTAACGGCTTAGAATCCGGACTTCAAAGATGTTTTGAACATCATGGACCATATGAGATGTTACAGGAGTTGAAGTTAATATTTCAAGCAAATACCCCAGTTGAGAGATATGAAGTCTCCAACAAGTTCTATAGCTAAAAGATGGAGGAGAATAGCTCAAGCAGTGAGCATGTGCTCAGATTGTCTGGGTACTACAATCGCTTGAATCAAGTGGTAATTAATCTTCCAGATAAGATAGTGATTGACAGAATTCTCTAGTCACCATCACCAAGTTAGTAGAACTTCGTGATGAACTATAGTTTGCAAGGGATAACGTAAAAAATTCCCAAGCTCTTCGTGATGCTGAAATCGACGAAGGTAGAAATCAAGAAAAACATCAAGTGTTGATGGTTGACGAGACCACTAGTTTCATGAAAAGGGCAAAGGGAAGAAGGGGAACTTCAAGAAGAACGGCAAGCAAACACCAAACATCAAGTCTGGTCCTAAGCCTTAGACTAAGTGCTTCTACTGCAAAGGGACTGGTCACTGGAAGCGGAACTGCCCCAAGTATTTGGCGGATAAGAAGGATGGCAAAGTGAACAAAGGTATATTGGATATACATGTTATTGATGTGTACTTTACTAGTGTTTATAGCAACCCCTCGGCATTTGATACGGGTTTAGTTGCTAAGAGTAGTAACTCGAAACGGGAGTTGCGTATCAAATGAAACGAGTAAAAGGCGAGGTGACGATGTGTGTTGGAAGTAGTTCCAAGATTGATATGATCATCATCGCACACTCCCTATACTTTCGGGATTAGTGTTGAAACTAAATAAGTGTTATTTGGTGTTTGCGTTGAGCATGAATATGATACGATCATGTTTGTTGCAATATAGTTATTCATTTAAATTTGAGAATAATTGTTGTTCTATTTACATGAATAAAACCTTCTATGGTCATACACCCAATAAAATGGTTTGTTGGATCTCGATCGTAGTAATACACATATTCATAATATTGAAGCCAAAAGATGCAAAGTTAATAATGATAGTGCAACTTATTTGTGGCACTGCCGTTTAGGTCATATTGGTGTAAAGTGCATGAAGAAACTCCATGCTGATGGGATTTTGGAATCACTTGATTATGAATCACTTGATGCTTGCGAACCATGCCTCTTGGGCAAGATGACTAAAACATCATTCTTCGGAGCAATGGAGCAAGCAACAGATTTGTTGGAAATCATACATACTGATGTATGTGGTCCGATGAATATTGAGGCTCGCAGCGGATATTGTTATTTTCTCACCTTCACAGATGATTTAAGAAGATATGGGTATATCTACTTAATGAAACATAAGTCTGAAACATTTGAAAAGTTCAAAGAATTTCAGAGTGAAGTTGAAAATGATCGTAACAAGAAAATAAAGTTTCTACGATTTGATCATGGAGGAGAATATTTGAGTTACGAGTTTGGTCTTCATTTGAAACAATGCGGAATAGTTTCGCAACTCACGCCACCTGGAACACCACAGCGTAATGGTGTGTCCAAACATCGTAACCGTACTTTATTAGATATGGTGCAATCTATGATGTCTCTTACCGATTTACCACTATCGTTTTGGGGTTATGCATTAGAGACAGTTGCATTCACGTTAAATAGGGCACCATCTAAATCCGTTGAGACGACACTATATGAACTGTGGTTTAGCAAGAAACCAAAGTTGTCATTTCTTAAAGTTTGGGGTTGTGATGCTTATGTGAAAAAGTTTCATCCTGATAAGCTCAAACCCAAATCGGAGAAATGTATCTTCATAGGATACCCAAAGGAGACAGTTGGGTGCACCTTCTATCACAGATCCGAAGGCAAGACATTCGTTGCTAAGAATGATCCTTTCTAGAGAAGGAGTTTCTCGCGAAAGAAGTGAGTGGGAGGAAAGTAGAACTTGATGAGGTAACTGTACCTGCTCCCTTATTGGAAAGTAGTTCATCACAGAAATTTGTTCCTGTGACTACTACACCAATTAGCGAGGAAGCTAATGATGATGATCATGTAACTTCAGATCAAGTTACTACCGAACCTCGTAGGAAAACCAGAGTGAGATCCGCACCAGAGTGGTACGGTAATCCTGTTCTGGAGGTCATGTTACTTGACCATGACGAACCTACGAACTATGAGGAAGCGATGATGAGCCCAGATTCCGCGAAATAGCTTGAGGCCATGAAATCTGAGATGAGATCCATGTATGAGAACAAAGTATGGACTTTGATTGACTTGACCAATGATCGGCGAGCCATTGAGATTAAATGGATCTTCAAGAGGAAGACGGACACTGATAGTAGTGTTACTGTCTACAAAGCTAGAATTGTCGCAAAAGGTTTTTGACAAGTTCAAGGTGTTGACTACGATGAGTGTTTCTCACTCGTATCTATGCTTAAGTCTGTCCGAATCATGTTAGCAATTGCCACATTTTATGAAATCTGGCAAATGGATAAACAAAACTGCATTCCTTAATGGATTTATTAAAGAAGAGTTGTATATGATGCAACCAGAAGGTTTTGTCAATCCTAAAGGTGCTAACAAAATATGCAAGCTCCAACGATCCATCTATGGACTGGTGCAAGCATCTCAGAGTTGGAATATACGCTTTGAGAAGTTGATCAAAGCATATAGTTTTATACAGACTTGCAGTGAAGCCTGTATTACAAGAAAGTGAGTGGGAGCACTACAGCATTTCTGATAAGTATATGTGAATGACATATTGTTGATCGGAAATAATGTAGAATTATTCTGCAAAGCATAAAGGAGTGTTTGAAAGGATTTTTTCAAAGAAAGACCTCGGTGAAGTCACATATATTGAGCATCAAGATCTATAGAGATAGATCAAGACGCTTGATAAGTTTTTTCAATGAGTACATACCTTGACAAGATTTTGAAGTAGTTCAAAACGGAACAGTCAAAGAAGGAGTTCTTGCCTGTGTTGCTAGGTGTGAAGTTGAGTAAGACTTAAAACCCGACCACAGCAAAAAATAGAAAGAGAATGAAAAGTCATTCCCTATGCCTCAGTCATAGGTTCTATAAAGTATGATATGCTATGTACCAAATCTATTGTATACCCTGCACTGAGTTTGGCAAGGGAGTACAATAGTGATCTAGGAGTAGATCACTGGACATTGGTCAAAATTATCCTTAGAGGACCAAGGAAATATTTCTCGGTTATGGAGGTGATAAAGACTTCATTGTAAAAGTTACGTCGATGCAAACTTTGACACTGATCCAGATGACTCTAAGTCTCAATCTGGATACATATTGAAAGTGGGAGCAATTAGCTAGAGTAGCTCCGCGAGCATTGTTGACATAGAAATTTGCAAAATACATACGGATCTGAATGTGATGTAACCCGTTGACTAAAATTATCTCACAAGCAAAACATGATCACACCTTAGTACTGTTTGGGTGTTAATCACATAGCGATGTGAACTAGATTACTGACTCTAGTAAACACTTTGGGTGTTGGTCACATATGATTGTGAACTATGGGTGTTAACTGATACGTCTCCAACGTATCTATAATTTTTGATTGCTCCATGCTATATTATCTACTGTTTTGGGCAATATTGGGCTTTATTATCCACTTTTATATTATTTTTGGGACTAACCTATTAACCGGAGGCCCAGCCCAGATTTGCTGTTTTATGCCTATTTTAGTGCTTCGAGGAAAAAGATTATCAGGCGGAGTCAAAACGGAACGAAATCAACTGGAGAAGTTATTTTTGGAAGGAAACCCACCTGATGGACTTGGACCGCACATCAGAAGATACGGGAGGTGCTCACGAGGGTGGGGGCGCGCCCACCCCCGGGCGCGCCCGCCTCGTGGCCCCTGTAGCTCCAACCGACGCATTCTTTCACCCATATATACCGTCGTACCCTAAAACTTCCAGAACAGAAGTTAGATTGGGAGTTCCGCCGCCGCAAGCCTCCAGAGCCACGAAAAACCAATCGGGGCCCCTTTCCGGTACCCTGCTGGAGGGGGGATCCATCTCCGGTGGCCATCTTCATCATCCCGACGCTATCCATGACGAGGAGGGAGTAGTTCACCCTCGGGGCTGAGGGTATGTACCAGTAGCTATGTGTTTGATCTCTCTCTCGTGTTCTCTCTCGTGTTCCTCTATGGCACGATCTTGATGTATCCCGAGCTTTGCTATTGTAGTTGGATCTTATGATGTTTCTCCCCCTCTACTCTCTTGTGATGAATTGATTTTCCCCTTTTGAAGTTATCTTATCGAATTGAGTCTTTATGAGAACACTTGATGTATGTCTTGCAGTGATTATCTGTGGTGACAATGGGATATCATGTGCCACTTGATGTATGTCTTGGTGACCAACTTGCGGGTTCCTACCATGAACCTATGCATAGGGGTTGGCACACGTTCTTGATTCTCCGGTAGAAACTTTGGGGCACTCTTTGAAGTACTTTTATGTTGGTTGGATGAATCTGAGATTGTGTGATGCATATCGTATAATCATGCCCACGGATACTTGAGGTGACAATGGAGTATCTAGGTGACATTAGGGTTTTGATTGATTTGTGTCTTAAGGTGTTATTCTAGTACGAACTCTTTTATAGATTGATCCGAAAGAATAGCTTTGAGGTGGTTTCATACCCTATCATAATCACTATGTTTGTTCTCCGCTATTAGTGGCTTTGGAGTGACTCTTTGTTGCATGTTGAGGGCTTGTTATATGATCTATCTATGTTATTATTGTTGAGAGAACTTGCACTAGTGAAAGTATGAACCCTAGGCCTTGTTTCCTATCATTGCAATACCATTTACGCTCACTTTTACCGCTTGTTACCTTGCTGTTTTTATATTTTCAGATTACAAAAACCTATATCTACCATCCATATTGCACTTGTATCACCATCTCTTCGCCGAACTAGTGCACCTATACAATTTACCATTGTATTGGGTGTGTTGGGGACACAAGAGACTCTTTGTTATTTGGTTGCAGGGTTGCTTGAGAGAGACCATCTTCATCCTACGCCTCCCACAGATTGATAAACCTTAGGTCATCCACTTGAGGGAAATTTGCTACTGTCCTACAAACATGTGCACTTTCAGAGGCCCAACAACGTCCACAAGAAGAAGGTTGTGTAGTAGACATCAAGCTCTTTTCTGGTGCCGTTGCCGGAGAGGCTAGGTAAGTGAAGGTATATCTTTAGATCTTGCAATCGAATCTTTTTGTTTCTTGTTTTAGCACTAGTTTAGTTTATAAAAGAAAATTACAAAAAATGGAATTGAGTTTGTCTCATACGCTTCACCTTTTTAATATCTTTCGTGAGTATGATGGAAAGGAAAATTGTGCCAAAATGTTAGAAGAAGAATGCATTAAATTGTTTGCCACTAAATCTTTGAATGATGAGCATGATTGCAATGTTGTTAGTATGAATTCCTTGAATATCCATGATGCTAATGATATGCAAAGCCACAAGCTTGGGGAAGCTATGTTTCATGAAGATGATATTTTTTTGTCCCCCGAGCTTTGATGAGCAAATTTACTATGATGAAAGCATGCTTCCTATCTATGATGATTATTGTGATGACACGTATGCTTTAAAGAATAATAATAACCATGAAACTTGTCATCTTGATCTTAATTTTCAATCACATGATAGTTACTTTGTTGAGTTTGCTCCCACTATTATTCATGAGAAGAAATTTGCTTATGTGGAGAGTAGTAAAATTTCTATGCAAGTAGATCATGAAGAGAATGCTTTAGGTGATGGTTATATTGTTGAATTCATTCATGATGCTACTGAAAATTATTATGAGGGAGGAACATATGCTTGTAGGATTTGCAATAATATCAAGTTTCCTCTCTATGTGCTTAAAGTTTTGAAGTTATGCTTGTTTTACCTTCCTATGCAAGTTGATTATTGTTCCCATAAGTTGTTTGCTCACAAAATCCCTATGCATAGGAAGTGGGTTAGACTTAAATGTGCTAGTCATATTCTTCATGATGCTCTCTTTATGTTTCAATTCTTATCTTTTATGTGAGCATCATTGAAATCATCATGCCTAGCTAGGGGCATTAAACGATAGCGCTTGTTGGGAGGCAACCCAATTTTATTTTAGTTTCTTGCTTTTTGGTTCTGTTTAGTAATAAATAATCCATCTAGCCTCTGGTTAGATGTGGTTTTATGTTTTAATTAGTGTTTGTGCCAAGTAGAACCTTTGGGAAGACTTGGGTGAAGTCTTTATGATCATGCTGTAAAAACAGAAACTTTAGCGCTCACTAGATTAGCTTCAACTTTTTACTGGAGAGTGATATTTAGTTGATTCTTTTTGCAGATGATTACTGGACAAATTACTCAGGTCCACCAATTTATTTTATAATTTTTGGAGTTCCAGAAGTTTGCGTTAGTTACAGATTACTACAGACTGTTATTTGACAGATTCTGTTTTCATTGTGTTGTTTGCTTATTCTGATGACTCTATGGCTAGTAAAATAGTTTATAAACCATAGAGAAGTTGGAATAAAGTAGATTTAACACCAATATAAATAAATAATGAGTTCATTACAGTACCTTGAAGTGGTGTTTTGTTTTCTTTCGCTAACGGAGCTCACGAGTTTTCTGTTAAGTTTTGTGTTGTGAAGTTTTCAAGTTTTGGGTAAAGATTCGATGGACTATGGAATAAGGAGTGGAAAGAGCCTAATCTTGGGGATTCCCAGGGAACCCCAAGGTAATATTCAAGGACAACCAAGAGCCTAAGCTTGGGGATGCCCCGGAATGCATCCCCTCTTTCGTCTTCGTTCATCGGTAACTTTACTTGGAGCTATATTTTTATTCACCACATGATATGTGTTTTGCTTGGAGCGTCATTTTATTTTCTTTAGCTTTGCTTGCTGTTATTTAGATTAGTGTTTTGCATCTCTAGTTTCAATAAAAATGTCAAGGATAGCCTTTGGCATGCTTATTTTGCAAGTAGGCATGTTGCTGTTTGAAAACAGAAAGTTTACCGCTGTTGCAAAAATTCCCTAGAAAAGTCAGAGAGTGGTATAATGTTGAATATTTTTGATTATTAAGCTATGATAAATTTATTACAGTGGGAATTTTAGTTCATAATTTTTGGAGTTAGGGAAGTATGATGAATCTTGCATTCTTTACAGACTATACTGTTTTGGCAGATTGCTGTTATGTTTGCGTTGTTTGCATATGTTTGCTTGTTTAATGATTCTATTTGAGGATAGGAGTATTAAATATGCAGAGGCATTTAGTATGCAATGTTGAATAATAATGTTATTGATTTGTTACAGTATAAAATGATAAGGTTTTGCATTTGTTTATACTAACCTATCTCACGAGTTCTTGTTGAGTTTGGTGTGAATGAAGCTTTTGATAAAAAGAGAAACCATGATATGAGAGGAATTAAGGAGACATAAAAGCTCAATCTTGGGGATGCCCAAGGCACCCCAAGATAATATTTCAAGAATTATCAAGCATCTAAGCTTGGGGATGCCCCGGTAGGCATCCCACCTTTCTTCTTCAACAACTATCGGTTAGTATCGGTTGAACCTAAGTTTTTGCTTCTTGACATGAGTTGTGCTACCCTTGCAATGTAGTTTTATTTTGTTTTGCTTGCTGTTTGGATACAATAACAAGATCTGAAATTATTAAATGGGAGAGTCTTCACATAGTTGTATAATTATTCGACTACTCATTGATCTTCACTCATATCTTTCGGAGTAGTTTGTTGTTTGCTCTAGTGCTTCACTTATATCTTTTAGAGCATGGTGGTAGTTTTGTTTTGAAGAAATAGATGAACTCTCATGCTTCACTTAGATTATTTTGAGAGTCGTTAATAGCATGGTAATTTGCTTAATTTTAATATACTTAGTGTTCAAGATATGTGAAACTTTCTTTTTGAGTGAATTAAATACTAAGATAAGTTTGATGCTTGATAATTGTTTTGAGATATGGAGGTAATAATATCAAAGTCGTGCTAGTTGATAATTGTGAATTTGAGAAATACTTGTGTTGAAGTTTGCAAGTCCCGTAGCATGCACGTATGGTTAAAGTTGTGTAACAAATTTGAAACATGAAGTGTACCTGGCTTGTGCATCCTTATGAGTGGCGGTCGGGGACGAGCGATGGTCTTTTCCTACCAATCTACCCCCCTAGGAGCATTGCGCGTAGTACTTGATTTTTGATGGCTTCTAAATTTTTGCAATAAGTATATGAGTTCTTTGACTAATGTTGAGTCCATGAATTATACGCACTTTTACCTTTCAGCATTTGCTAGCCTCTTCGGTACCGTGCATTGCCCTTTCTCACCTTGAGAGTTGGTGCAAACTTCGCCGGTGCATCCAAACCCCGTGATACGATGCGCTCTTTCACACATAAACCTACTTATATCTTCCTCAAAACAGCCACCATACCTACCTATCATGGCATTTCCATAGCCATTCCGAGATATATTGCCATGCAACTTCCATCATCATTATTATGACATACATTACTTTTGTCATATTGCCATTGCATGATCATGTAGTTGACATCGTATTTGTGGCAAAGCCACCATGCATTATTTTCCATACATGTCACTCTTGATTCATTGCACCATCCCGCACATCACGGAGAGGCATTCATATAGTGTCGGGAGGCTGATCGCACCCACGAACACCTATGGGGCCGGGCGGACCAGGCCCCTTTGTGGTTCGGAGGGGGCGGAGATCACACGAAGAGCGGATCGAGGCGAGGCACCCGAAGCAGTTTACCCAGCTTCGAGCTCTCCGAGAGATAAAACTCCTACTGCTGCTTGTTTGATGTATTGTGTTCTTGCTAGGGAGCGATGCGAGCTACAAAACCTAGCGTGAGTGTATCTGGTCTCTGGTGAGTCGAATGAACCGAACCTCGAACCTCCTCTACGTTGCGCATGGGCCTCCTTTTATATGCTAAAGGGGTCTCCGACAGGTGGCAACATAGGCGAGGGTACAAATGTAAAAACAGGAGTTGGTACACCTACTCGAGCAAAGGTACAGTGCAAAATACCTAACTCTGACGGCAAGGGACAAAAGCAATAAATGCCCGTCAGTGTCGCCCAAATAGTGCAATAGAGACCGTCAGGTGCGCCACCGCTCGCCACGATGGCAAGCTTGTCAGCGCCGCTTATCGCTGCTCATCGCTGGCTGCACAGCCTCTCGACACGCGCGCATGGAATGGTCCCATGGCGACACGTTGCTGGATGAGCTGGAGCGGAGATGGAGAGAGGTTGCTTGCCGCGGCCGAATCCTTGTCGCGTCCGGAGGCTTGTCGCGCTCCGAGCCTTCCCGGCAAGCTCCTCTTGCCGGGCCTTGTCTTCTGCATGCCTTGAGTGGCCTTCCGGCAAGCTCCTCTTGCCGGGCCTTGTCTTCTTAATCAAATACTTTGTTCTTGAACGGCTCCAAAGGAGCCACGGAGGATCTTGGCGGTGACGAGGCAAACCCTGCCGCTGGTGCTGCAATCGTCTGCATGAGTACGGGATACTAGGGTACCCCTACTCTAGTACACCGACAGGAGCCCCTGGGCCTGGGCCGTACATGGTGCCGAGCGCTGTCGGGCCAGGCCCAAAACAGTGCACGGTCACACGCGGCCTCGACCACGTCGCAACTCGCCCCGGACCCACCACGACCCCCACTAACGGCACGCACCGGACGTGGCGTCGTGCGAGAGATCGTGGGCGTGGTCGTGGGGGTTTCTTTATTAGGAAAAGCGGAACGTCCGCCCCCTCCCCCTCTTTATAAGCGGAGGAAACAGGGGCAAGCCGTCCACTCCGCCATTGCTGTCTTGTCAAGAAAACCACCGCCGCTCCCCCCTTCTTCTCCGGCGAAGAGAGCGCCCCTTTTCGCCACAAGCGCTCACCATTGTCGGCCTCCTCCGCCTCCCTCGCCATGGCTCCGAAAGCCGACAAGGAGAAGGGCGTCAAGTCGGCCGAGGCGCTTGGCCGGCTCATGGCGCCATGCAAGGAGCGGGCCATCTTCCCTCCCCAGCTCGGCGCAAGGGAGCTGCGGGATGTCTTCTATCTCTTTTGGTCGACGGAGATGCGTGCGCATCCGCGCACGAAGTTACTCCCCGCCTCCGCTTCTGATTTGGCCCCAACTGGGTACCCCTTTTTCGCCCTTTTCTTCTGCTACTTCATGAACACATATGGCCTCCGCCTCCTTGATTTCACCCCCAACGCCGTCTTGACCATGGCAGTTTTCGCGCACCTTTGTAAAACTTTGTCGGAGTCCACCCAAATGTGGCACTCTTCCGCCACTTCTTCGTGCCCCGCGTCGAGAGAGGAGAGCCACTTGCCGAAGGGATAGCTTGGGTCTCCAGGATCGGCAAGAAAGAAGCCTACCTGGAAGGAGAGTTCCGCAACAAGTGGGAGGAGTGGAGAGCCAATTGGTGTTGGGTCGTAGAGGAGAACCCGCAGCCCTTCACTGCCGTGCGCCAAACCCCAATAGTGCGCGGCAGAGATTGGAGTAACTTGGCGCCGGAGGATGCTAGGTTGAAGATAGCTGTGACCCGGATTTTGCGCCTCAGGCTTGCCGGACTAACCGTAGGCACAGTTGGCGCAGACTTCCTTCGCCGCCGCATTGCTCCCTTGCAGGAGAGGAGGAGGCCTGCTTGGGAGTTCCAAAATGCGGCGGACATCATGAGGTTGCGCCCGGGCCTGAATTGGAATTTCACCGTCTTGGAGTTGGATGCGATGCTGCTAGAGCTATTCAAGAACGACCCCGATCAACCTGAGTGGTTTAGGTTGCCGCGGGGGGTCGTCCCATTGTGCAACAACTCGGCGCTCGACCGCATCCGCGCCATGATGCCGTTGTGCGATTCCCATGGGATCGTTCAACTGGCAGGAGCCCCGACGAGGTCGTGCAGCAGTTCTTTGACAACTTGGAAGAAGTGCCGATCCGCCCGACGAAAGCGTAAAAGGCTCACCCGCAACACCACCGACGAGGAGATGGCGCGTATTGCCACCAGGGTGGAGGAGGCGGCAGCAGCCGCTGCCGGAGCCTTCGGTATACCGTGGAGGAGGCGGACGCTGGCGGCAAGCCTTGCCGAGCGAGGGAGATCGCCGGCGAGGACGAGCTTGTCGAGCCCGAGGCCGGGTCGAGTGGACCCGCCGAGGGCGCTTCTTCTCCAAAGACTCCAGCAACTTGCCGCCAGCCGGAGCCCCGTTCCGCCAAGAGGCGTCTCCGCAAGGCCGAGATGAGTCGGGCGGCAGATCGCCCACAAGAAGAAGCGCTGCGTGACGCTGCTCTACCGCGCAAGCGATGTTGCCGTGGGGCGCCTCACCTGCTGCGACAACTGGGGCGGGATCTTCTCAGGCCACCGCCGACGCCTCCGCCAAGCGGCCAAGAGAGCCCACTCCCCCGCCTCATCGCACCGGAGGTGAGCCGGAGTTTGACTTCTCCGCGCTCAGCTCCGAGGAGGAAAACGAAGAGTAAGCTCTTGAGATTGTGCTTATATTTCTTCAATTTTATTGCTTCATCTTGAATCTGATTTGCTCCGTTCTGGACTCTTTCCTTTTCAGGACGCCGCCCGTAGAGCGTCGAAGAGGGCCAAGATCCCGACGGCCGTCGTTGAGGACGATTCTCCTGCGGGCAACAGGGGACGCGTCTGAGACCCCTTGCGGACCGGCGACCCTTCCTCAGAGCAGCCCCCAGCACAGCCCCCAAAGTAAGTGTGCGGTTTTGTCCTTACTATTAGGTGTGCAGGGGTGCTCCTTCTTCGTTGATACCTGATTGTTTGCTTGTGTAGGAGCAGAGCAGCCTCATCGGGAGGGCTCGGAAGCCGCCCCCGAAATCCTGTCTGCTGCCACTACGCCGCCAAGGGAGGATTCTCCGGCAAGGGAGCGCCCTCCGACAAGGGAGGCCACTCCGGCAAGGGACAGCGCCAGTGACCCTACAGTGGCCGAGGTCATGGTCATGATCCGTTGCAGTGTAATTTCCTTATCTGAAAATTTCCCTTGGGCTTACTTTCTTTTCTTTCTCTTTTTGAACATTTGCTTGACTGCTCCTTCTTCGTCTGACGCAGAGCCAATGGAGGTCGAGGCTGCCGGCAGGGAGGAAGCGCGCGGCAACACCGACGAGGCCGCCGTCGTGGAAGAAGAGGTCGTTGCTGTGGAGGAAGAGGCCGTCGCCGACGAGCCTGTTGGCGAGAAGGCCACCGAGGCTGCCGACGCAGAAGCCGGGCGAGGGTCGGGCGATCGATCGACGGCCCCGAGGCCGCAGGAGCGCCAGACGCCACACCAACACCGACTTCCCGCCGCTGCAGCCAGTTCGAGGAGCTCAGCCTGCCGCCACCAAGGCCGGGCGAGGGTGTCTTCATCAAACTCCCCGGGAACCAAGCCTGTGGCGTCAAGGAGAGAGACCTTTGACGGCGAGCTACTTCGCCTCATTGGCTGACGCCGTGGACGCGCCAAGCAGCAGATGCGGCGAGTCTCGAGGAGGAGCAACCGAAGAAGTTGTCGCTCTACTGCCCGGAAGCACTTGTCGCGAGGGCAGGAGCAGACATGGAGAAGCGCAGAAGAGCTCCGAGCGCCAACTAAGAAACCCTCTCGCTATGTAGCGAAGCGCTGGGAAACTTGCAAGAGCACACGGCCTTCATCCTTGAGAAGGCCGCAATGAGGAGGAGCAGGTGGCTGCCGAGAAGCTCTCCGCAGAAAGCGAGCCGGGCGCAGCGGAAGGTCAACCCGGACAGCCACGGCGCACCTTTTGCCGCTGCGAGGAGTCACCGGGCGGGCGCTTAAGGAAGCGAAGGATGCCGCCGCAGCCGCCGAGGCCGCCAAGGAAGAGTTGAAGGCGAAGGTGGCACAGCTGGAGGCCAGCCTCAAGAAGAGCGGCGAAGAGCTTGCCGTGCTCAAGCACGAGCGCGAGAAGGACGCCTACACTCTTGGCGAAGCTGCAGTCGTCTCGCCGATAGGGGCAAGGAGCTCGACGCCGCCAAGGATTCCAAGGCGGATCTTGAATCGAAAGCCGACCACCCCGACGCAGACGTTGGACGGGCGCCAGGAGCGGGAGGTGGCCTTGTTGGAGACGATCAAGGCCAAGGAGGAGCTGCTGGCGAATGCCGCCTCCATCCAGAAAGCACCTTGAGGGAGAGCGTGGAGCACCGGATCAAGGTCTTGTGGACACCGCCACGACATCCACAATGAGCTGATGGAGCTGGGGATGGCGGACCTTGCATACTCCTCCGACGAGCATCTCCAACCCAGCGCCAAACTCAGTTTATTCTTCAAAGGCGTGGTGACGGGTCTCCAGCGGCTTCGGGAAGAGGTCCCAAAGCAGCTGGCCAAGGAATCACGCCAGATCTGTGCAGGAGCCCTCGAGAAGGTGTTGATAAAGGTGGCCTTACGCAATCCGGGCCTCAACCTTAACGGCGTCCTCAGATCCTTGCCGCCAGATGCCAACGTGGAGGAGTTTCAAAGCCCTTGTCGCACCCATTGTGGACAAGGTGAACAAGATCAAGCGGATTGATGGCGACCGCGTAGACTAGGCCGCCAATTTTATCTTTTCCCTTGTCGTCACGATCATGTTTAGGACACTTTGTTAGATCAGCGACAAGTTATTTTGTAATATACTCTATCTTAGGCGATCAATGCAACGTTATTTCCTCTACTTGATTCCTTCCTTTGTAATGCTTCGCCTCACGCAATTGGGGGACTTGTCGGTGCGGGCACCTTTTGTCATGAAGCGCCGAGTGCGAACGTCAAGAGCCTCACCGGCAAGCCGCCTCCCGACAAGGTTCTTGTCGCGATTTAGCCGCACTCACTTAAGTTGTTGAGCGGACTCGAAACAAAGTAAGGGCGCGACTAGCCGCGAGTTGGTTCCTCTGCGCGCATGTGTTTTCCATACAAAGTACTATCGTTCGAGGAAGATAACTTAAAAATTTAAAAATTGATTGCTCAAACTTTGGCAACTTAGCTTTTCTGTCTCTTGCTTCCCCATGAGGCGAAACTTCCTCGAGCGGTGCCTGGTCCATAGTATTATCTCCTCCTTCTCCCCTGGTTAACTTGTGCGCGAGGGAGCCTTTCTTTCTTTGAGGAAAGGGAAAGAAGAGGAAATAAAGTTATGGAGCCCAGCGGCTCGATTTTGCTTACCGGGTGTGGTTGCTGCACAAAGTGTTAGCCAAAACATGCAATAAAATGATGAAAGCATGAATTTGACAAGTTGTGCGCAACACATGAGTTTTATCGATGCACGGGTCTGCGCCGCTTTGTACAAAGGATTACATGCAACAGCGGCAAGACTTGTATAAAGGTGGTTGCCGGAACGGGTTCCGGACAACCGCGCCCTATGGGTAAAACTTACGAAGATGCTCAATGTTCCGAGAGTTGCTCACCGGGATGCCATCTTCGGTCTCAAGGCGGACATCGCCAGTGCCTAGTGACTCGTTTCACCCGATAGGGGCCTTCCCACTTCAAGGCCAACTTGTTTGAATTCTTGGCGGACTGAACACGCCGAAGAACAAGGTCGCCTTCCTCGAGACTTCTCGCACTAACTTTGCGGCTATGGTAGCGACGCAAAGCTTGTCAGAAGTAGCAGCTCGCCAAGGGCTCAAGACGATCCTCCTCAAGGAGCAGCGCGTCATCTTGTCGCAGCTTGCTCTTGCTCAAGCTTATCATAAGCGAGCACTCGAGGCGATCCGTGATACGAAGTTCCGTGGGGAGAATCTGCGTGCTCCGTAGACTAGAGCAAAGGGTGTCTCGCCGGTGGCTCGATTTGGCGTCGTCTGATCGACCAAAGAACCACCGGCAGCTCCTCGATCCAGCTTTCTTCCGCACTTGTGCAGCCTGTCGAAAGTTCTGGTCTTGAGCCCGCGCAAGACTTCAGATTCGCCCTCTTCGCTTGACCGTTGCTTCTCGGTGAGCAACGAAGCAAAGGCACTTTGGCGCCAAGATCTTGGACGTCTTGCATGAAGGTGCGACTTCAGAATTGTGTGCCGTTGTCGGTGATGATCCCGTTAGGGATTCCGAAACGGCAAACAATCGACCAAGAACTTGATCGCCGATCGCGGCCGCCACCTTCCTCACCGCTTCCACTTCCGCCACTTTGTGAACTTGTCGATGGCGACGCATAAGTATTCAAAGCCCCGACAGCTCGGGGAAGGGGCCGAGATGTCGAGCCCGCACCGAAAATGGCGAGGATAAAGGGATCGTCTGGAGAGCCCGAGCTGGTGATGTATTGCTTGGAATGGAACTGCACGCTTCACACTTCGTTACTTGTGCAATGCATCCCGGAGGGCTGTCGGCCAAAAGAAACCTTGCGGAACGCTTTGCGGCAAGTGCTCTCGCGCCAATGTGGTGACCACATATGCCTCCATGTATCTCTCGCCAACAGCTTTTGTCCGTCTTCCCCGAATACACTTCAATTTCACACCGTTGAGTCTTCTTCGCATAAAGATGTCAGTCGACAAACTGGTACATACTCGATCGCCGGGCTACTCTTTCCGCTTCTTCTCGCTCTTGGAAGTTCTCTGTCTGAAGGAAATGGACAATCTGCTGCGCCCATCTTTGAGCTTTGCGGCTCGACAACAATGACCAAAGGCATATCTGCTGCTGCGGGAACATCAGCTTCTACGGCAAGAACCTGCGGCTCTACCGGAGCTTGATGCTCCCCGACAATCTTGCCGGAGCAAAACTTGTCGGAAGCGTCTGCTTCAACGAAACAAACCCTGGGGCTTGTCGGAGCAGACTGGCCCTCAACACTGTTGATGTTGATCTTGGGGACCTTCGCAACGACGGCTTCGGGAAGCTCTGCCGGAAAGTAGTCACCAGAGATCAACTTCCTCTTCTTGCTTTGTCCATTTGATGGTGTTACGGTTGGTCGAGTCGCCTTGAGCACGAAAATCCCTGGTTCCATTGTGCAACTTAAGTGCAGCGCACTTTGTGACAAAGCCGTCGACAATATCATTCTGAGCTCTTGGAACATGTTCCATTTGCAGGCCGTCAAATTGCTCTTCTAGCTTCCTCACTTCATCAACGTAGGCTTCCATCAACGGACTCTGGTAATCTTTGTTCACTTGGCGGACGACGAGTTGTGAGTCACCCCTGACAATAAGCTTTTTGATCCCAAGGTCCATGCGATCTCGAGACCGGCAAGCAAACCTTCATACTCTGCAGTATTGTTTGTTGCTTGCTCCTTGGGAAAGTGCATCCGACTACGACTTGAGGAGCTCTCCGGTGGGTGCGATAAGTAGCACGCCGGCACCGGCGCCTTGCAGTGAGAAGGCACCATCAAAGTACATCAGCCACTCTTTGCTTGCTTCTTTGACGGGAATGCTCGCCTCCTAATCTCTTCATCCGGGTGTTGGCGTCCATTCTGCTATGAATTCTGCCAATGCTCTGCTTTGGATAGTTGATGTGCTTTCAAACTTGAGACCAAAGCTTGACAGCTCCAATGCCCACTCGACAATCCTGCCTGTCGCTTCTGGATTCTGCAGTATCCTCTTCAGCGGAAAGCGAGTGACAACTGTGATCTCATGTGCTTGGAAGTAATGGCGCAGCTTTCTCGAGGCCATGGGGAGGCCGAAAAGCATTTTTTGCACACCAGAGTACCTTGACCTAGCCCCTCGCAGAGGGAATCGACAAAGTAGACCGGGCGCTGCACCATCCTTTTCTCGTGATCTCGGTCGCAAGGCCTGCGTGGATTCGTTCTTGTCGGGACCAGAGCTTGTCGGTGAAGCCCTTGCTTGTCGCTGGATGTGCTTGCCGTGGTTGCCGGCTCGTCATCCGCCTCCTCTCCGCTACATTAACGCAGCACTAACCACTTGATTGGTTGCTGCTATATATAGCGGCAACTTCTCTTGTGGTTTAGGTGCGACAAGTGTTGGAGTGGAGGACAGGTATCTCTTTAAGTCTCGCAGCGCAGCCTCCGCCGAGTCCATTTCATTGGACCTGCCTTTTCAAAATCTTGAAAAGGCAGTATGCTGCTCAAAGAACCTAGAAATAAACCTGCCGAGAGCAGCTACGCAACCGCAAGTCTTCGTGACATCCTTGACGCGCTTTGGTGCTTCAATCTGCTCAATGGCCTTGATCTTGTCGGGATTAGCTCCAATCCCTCGTTGAGATACGAAGAACCCGAGAAGCTTGCCGGAAGGGACTCCAAACACGCACTTCTCGGGGTTGAGCTTGAGGTTGATCTTGCACATATTTGCAAAGGTCTCGTCCAAATCTTGAACTAGAGTTGCTTTGTCCTTGCTTTTGACCACTATGTCATCCATGTAGGCTTCTACATTTCTGTGCATTTGCGGCTCAAAAGCGTCATGGACTACCCTTGCAAATGTTGAACCAGCATTCTTCAAACCGAAAGGCATCCGTATGAAATAAAGATGTGCCACATGGTGTAATGAATGCGGTCTTCTCCTCATCCTCTTCAGCCATGAAGATCTGATGGTATCCTGAGTATGCATCAAGAAACGAAAGCAAATCACATCCAGCCGTGGAGTCAACAATCTGGTCAATGCGCAGCAAGGGAAATGGATCTTTGGGACAAGCTTTATTAACATCCGTGAAGTCAATACAAAGTCTCCATTTTCCATTTGCCTTGCGCACGACTACAGGATTGGCCAACCACGTAGGATGGAGCACTCCTCTGACAAGGCCTGCTTCTTCCAGTTTCTTGATCTCTTCTGCTATGAATTCTTGGCGTTCCACTCTTGCTTCCTGACTTTTTGCTTGACGGGCCGCGCATGAGGACAAACGGCCAGGCGGTGCTCAATCACTTTCATGGTAACACCGGGAATGTCAGACGGTTGCCATGCAAACACGTCCACATTCGCCCGCAGAAAGCAACGAGCGCCTTCCTATTTAGGGTCGAGAGAGGCACTGATGGTAAAGGTACCACCAGTGCCGTCCTCCTTCGCGGGCACCTTCTTGGTCTTTGGCGGAGCCACCATCTTCTTGCACTTGCCGGTGGAGCTCGATGGTGCGTCCTCAACGGTAGCGCAGCACTTCGAAGAGGTGCGCTTGCCGGAGTGAGCATCAGAGCTCTTGCCGGACTTCGACTTTGTCTTCTTCCCCCCGGGAGCTTCAGCGGCAAGTGTTTGGCAATCTGTCGCGGCTTCTGCATCCCGGTAGATCTAGTCGGCACAGATAAGGGCATCCTTCCTGTCGCCATGGACAGAGATGACGCTTATCGGGCCTGGCATCTTGAGTAAGTTGTAGGCGTAGTGAGAGGCTGCCATGAACTTGGCGAGTGCCGGACGGCCAAGTATTCCATTGTAAGGCAATGGGAAATCGGCAACGTCGAATGTGACCCTCTCAGTCCTAAAGTTCAGCTCGCTGCCAAATCTGGGCAACGTAATCTTCCTTCGCTTGCTCCTTCCCGGATTGATTCCTTGAAGGTGCCGGACTCTTCGAGCTCATTGTCGGGATTTGAAGCTTCAGGAGCACCGCGGAGGAGATCAGATTCAAGCCGGCCCCGCCGTCAACTAGCAGTTTGGTGACCTTGAGGTTGCGGATGGTTGGTGAGACCAACATCGGCAAGCACCGACCGCAGCTTATGCGATCGTGGTGGTCCTCAATATCAAAAATGATAGGCGTCTTTGGACCACTTGAGAGGCTTGCGTGACTTCACGGATGGTTCCGCTGCATTGACCTCCCGCACCCATTGCTTGAGTTGGCGGTGGGAGGTATGCGTGAAGCACCTCCGCCAACGCAGAGGACCTCTCGTGGCTTTCTCAAACTCCTGCTCATCAGCCGCTGCCGTCTTCCATATCTTCGTCGTTGTCATCATCTTCATCCTTGTCGCGCCGCTGGGAGGTCTGTCTCCTTGCCATTGCTTGGCCTTGCCGCGGCGTCCTCCCCCGGCCGGGGCGTTTCTTGCTTGTTTCCCCAAAGCACCTTCCTGGGCCTTCTCCTTGTCGCGCCGGCCAGACGCAGCCCTCTGCTGTTCGACAAGCTGCTCGACCTTCTTGCAGCTCTGGAGGTCGTGGCCCTTGGTGCGGTGGATCTTGCAGTACTTCTTGCCGGAGCTGTCCTGCTTGTCGGCGGCCGCCACCGACTGGTGGTTGGCGTCAGTGGCAACCTCCTTGCTGGAGCCACCAGCCTTGGCGTTCTTGTCGCCACCTCCATTGCCGGACTGCTCAACAGCTAGCACTTCTCTACCTTTATTCTTCCTGTTGCCTCGCCGCCGGCCCTTCTTTGCCGGGGCGGCCTCCTCACTGTCAGAGCCTGCTCCCGCATTCTCTCCCGAGTCTCCTCCCTTCCTCGCCAAGGCACACTTGTCGGCCAAGGCGCATAACTCACCGACGCCCTTGACTTTGCACATCGCCATCTCCTCCCTCATCCTGCGGTTCCGCACATTCTCGATGAAACGCGCTGATCACCGGCGGGGTGGTGGACATCTGGGATGTTGTAGTGCACACGGCTGAATCTCTGAATGAACTTGCGCAGGGACTCTCCTTCCTTCCGGCGAAAGCGTATGAAGGTCACTCTTGGCCATGAGGTTTGTGGCCACACCGTGAAGGCGCCAACAAACCGATGGCACAGATCTGCCCAAGAGGATATGGAGCTGTCCGCAAGTGCATGAGCCAAGATCTCGACGTTGGGTTTGAGCACGAGCGGGAAGTAGTTGGCGAGATCTTGTCGCCCCGCCCCCGCAGCCTGCACCGCGATGGTGTAGATGCTGAGGAACTCCGACCGATGCGCCCCGCCATCGCATTTCTCCGCACGTCTGGTTTGAAGTTTTTCTGGCTGGGCCATCGACTTGCCGCAGCTCACGAGTGAACGCAGGGCAACCTACCGCGACGGCAAGTCGCTCGCTCCTCCGCGCGCATGTCAACAGAAGGCCCAGCGCTTGTCGGACTGACCTCGCGCTTCTCTCCGGCGCTGGCGCGAAGTTCGAAGCGTCCTCTTGCTTGCCGCTCATGAAGAACTTGGCGCTGATCGCGGCGAGCTCATGGATCCGGCGACGCGGTGGAGTCGCTGTCGAGGTGGATCCGTGAGTCGGCGATCTTGGCCTTCACAGCGGAGAGTGCATGGTGGTTGCACCTCCGACAGTCTGCCGCCACCGGCTCGTGCCTTGTCGTCTTGCCGCGGCAATGATGGCGTTGGTTGCCGCGAACGCCGCTGCTGGCAAAGCCGATGAGGCTCGGATAGTGGCCCTCCACTCGTCGACCTTGTTGGCCGTTGGAGGGTAGTCGAGAGCAGCCGAGCTCTCGCCGTAGCTTCTGCTGGAGTAGTGGGTGGCATTGGCGAACGGTGCGAGGAGCGGGATATGCTCGGACTTCTAGCTACGCGTTAGAAGGCGCAGCACCCCGCCCAGCGATCAGATCTCACTCGTACAAGCATGTTGGCGCCGCATGCTGGTCTTGAGGGTCTCGATCCAACGAACGTATGGCATTGTGAACGCCATGACGTTGTTGGTCCCGCGTCTCCGAGATGGGCGCTGGGATGTGCGACGCCGAGGTTTGCGGGGCCTTGTCCTTGGACTTGGCAACGCCGCGAACACCTTCGTCGGCGCCCGTTCCTCCGCCGCCGCCCCACCACCCGGTTGCTGCGGTGAGGGTGGGTACGACGCGGACGGCTCTGCTGCCGCCGACGCCTTCTTCGTCGGTGGCCGGTTGGGGAAGATGTGGATGACCCTGCTCGTGTGAACGCCGGATCAGATTCACACGGCCTCGACGCCCCCTACCTGGCGCGCCAAAGATGTCGGGGAGGCTGATCGTACCCACGAACACCTATGGGGCCGGTAGACCAGGCCCCTTTGTGGTTCGGAGGGGGCGGAGATCACACGAAGAGCGGATCGAGGCGAGGCACACGAGCAGTTTACCCAGCTTCGGAGCTCTCCGAAGAGATAAAACTCCTACTGCTGCTTGTCTGATGTATTGTGTTCTTGCTAGGGAGCGATGCGAGCTACAAAACCTAAGCGTGAGTGTATCTGGTCTCCGTGAGTCGAATGAACCGAACCTCGAACCTCCTCTACGCTATGCATGGGCCTCCTTTTATATGCTAAAGGGTCTCCGGCTGTGGCAACATAGGCGAGGGTACAAATGTAAAACAGGAGTTGGTACACCTACTCGAGCGAAGGTACGATGCAAAATACCTAACTCGGACGGCAAGGGACAAAAGCAATAAATGCCCGTCGGTGTCGCCCAAACAAGGCAACAGAGACCGTCAGTGCGCCACCGCCGCCACGATGGCAAGCTTGTCGTCCGCTTATCGCTGCTCTCCGCTGGCTGCACAGCCTCTCGACACGCCAGCATGGAATGGTCCCATGGCGACACGCTTCTGGATGAGCTGGAGCGGAGATGGATAGAGGTTGCTTGCCGCAGCAAGCGCCTTGCCGCGGCTGAATCCTTGTCGCGTCCGGAGGCTTGTCGCGCTCCGAGCCTTCCCGGCAAGCTCCTCTTGCCGGGGCCTTGTCTTCTGCATGCCTTGAGTGGCCTTCCCGGCAAGCTCCTCTTGACCGGGACCTGTCTTCTTAATCAAATACTTTGTTCTTGAACGGCTCCAAAGGAGCCACGGAGGATCTTGGCGGTGACGAGGCAAACCTCGCCGCTGGTGTAATCGTCTGTCCGTGCACGAGTACGGGATACTAGGGTACCCCTACTCTAGTACACCGACATATAGAGTCATATTTTGTTCTAAGTTTCGAGTTGTAATTGTTGAGTTGTCAGAGAAATAAAAGTGTGATGATCATCATTATTAGAGCATTGTCCCAAGTGAGGAAAGGATGATGGAGACTATGATTCCCCCATAAGTCGGGATGAGACTCCGGACGAAAAAAATTAAAAAAAAGAAAAAAAGAAGAAGAAGAAAAAAGCAAGGCAAAAAAAGGCCCAAAAAATGAGAGAAAAAGAGAGAAGGGACAATGCTACTACCCTTTTACCACACTTGTGCTTCAAAGTAGCACCAAGATATTCATGATAGAGAGTCTCTCATTTTGTCACTTTCATATACTAGTGGGAATTTTTCATTATAGAACTTGGCTTGTATATTCCAATGATGGGCTTCCTCAAAATGCCCTAGGTCTTCGTGAGCAAGCGAGTTGGATGCACACCCACTTAGTTTCTTTTGTAGAGCTTTCATATACTTATAGCTCTAGTGCATCCGTTGCATGGCAATCCCTACTCCTCATGTTGACATCAATTGATGGGCATCTCCATAGCCCGTTGATTATCCTCGTCAATGTGAGACTTTCTCCTTTTGTCTTCTCCACACAATCCCCATCATCATATTCTATTCCACCCATAGTGCTATATCCATGGCTCGCGCCATGTATTGCATGAAGGTTGAAATTTTTGAGATTATTTGAGTATGAAACAATTGCTTGGCTTGTCATCGGGGTATAGAAGTTGGGAACATCTTTGTGTGACGAAAATGAAGCATAGCCTAACTATATGATTTTGTAGGGATGAACTTTCTTTTGCCATGTTATTTTGAGAAGACATGATTGCTTTGATTAGTATGCTTGAAGTATTATTATTTTTATGTCAATATGAACTTTTGTCTTGAATCTTACGGATCTGAATATTCATATCACAATTAAGAATAATTACATTAAAATTATGCCAAGTAGCACTCCGCATCAAAAATTCTTTTTTATCATTTACCTACTGAGGACTAGCATGAATTAAGCTTGGGATGCTTGATACGTCTCCAACGTATCTATAATTTTTGATTGCTCCATGCTATATTATCTACTGTTTTGGGCAATATTGGGCTTTATTATCCACTTTTATATTATTTTTGGGACTAGCCTATTAACCGGAGGCCCAGCCCAGATTTGTTGTTTTATGCCTATTTCAGTGTTTCGAGGAAAAAGAATATCAGACGGAGTCAAAACGGAACGAAATCAACTAGAGAAGTTATTTTTGGAAGGAAACCCACCTGATGGACTTCGACCCCACGTCGAAGATACGGAGGTGCTCACGAGGGTGGGCGCGCCCACCCCCGGCGCGCCGCCTCGTGGGGCCCCGTAGCTCCACCGACGCATACTCCTTTCACCCATATATACCGTCGTGCCCTAAAACTTCCGTAACAGAAGTTAGATCGAGTTCCGCCACTGCAAGCCTCCGAGCCATGAAAAACCAATCGGGACCCCTTCCCATTCTCACGGAGGGGCGATCCATCTCCATTGGCCATCTTCATCATCCCGACTCTATCCATGACGAGTAGGGAGTAGTTCACCCTCGGGGCTGAGGGTATGTACCAGTAGCTATGTGTTTGATCTCTCTCTCTCCTTTCTCTCTCGTGTTCCTCTATGGCACGATCTTGATGTATCCCGAGCTTTGCTATTGTAGTTGGATCTTATGATGTTTCTCCCCCGCTACTCTCTTGTGATGAATTGAGTTTCCCCTTTTGAAGTTATCTTATCGGATTGAGTCTGTATGAGAACACTTGATGTATGTCTTGCCGTGATTATCTGTGGTGACAATGGGATATCATGTGCCACTTGATGTATGTTTTTGTGACAAACTTATGGGTTCCGCCCATGAACCTATGCATAGGGGTTGGCACACGTTCTTGATTCTCCCGGTAGAAACTTTGGGGCACTCTTTGAAGTATTTTTATGTTGGTTGGATGAATCTGAGATTGTGTGATGCATATTGTATAATCATGCCCACGGATACTTGAGGTGACAATGGAGTATCTAGGTGACATTAGGGTTTTGATTGATTTGTGTCTTAAGGTGTTATTCTAGTACGAACTCTTTTATAGATTGATCCAAAAGAATAGCTTTGAGGTGGTTTCGTACCATACCATAATCTCTATGTTTGTTCTCCGCTATTAGTGGCTTTGGAGTGACTCTTTGTTGCATGTTGAGGGCTTGTTATATGATCTATCTATGTTATTATTGTTGAGAGAACTTGCACTAGTGAAAGTATGAACCCTAGGCCTTGTTTCCTATCATTGCAATACCGCTTACGCTCACTTTTACCGCTTGTTACCTTGCTTTTTTATATTTTCAGATTACAAAACCTATATCTACCATCCATATTGCACCAGATCACCATCTCTTCGTAACTAGTGCACCTATACAATTTACCATTGTATTGGGTGTGTTGGGGACACAAGAGACTCTTTGTTATTTGGTTGTAGGGTTGCTTGAGAGAGACCATCTTCATCCTATGCCTCCCACGGATTGATAAACCTTAGGTCATCCACTTGAGGGAAATTTGCTAATGTCCTACAAACCTATGCACTTGCTGGCCCAACAACGTCTACAAGAAGAAGGTTATGTAGTAGACATCATTAACCACATAAAGATGCGGACTATAGATGTTAAATCACATGGCGATGTGAACTAGATTATTGACTCTAGTGCAAGTGGGAGACTGAAGGAAATATGCCCTAGAGGCAATAATAAAGTTATTATTTGTTTCCTTATATCATGATAAATGTTTATTATTCATGCTAGAATTTTATTAACCGAAAACATAATACATGTGTGAATACATAGATAAACAGAGTGTCACTAGTATGCCTCTACTTGACTAGCTCATTGATCAAAGATGGTTATGTTTCCTAGCCATAGACATGAGTTGGCATTTGATTAACGGGATCACATCATTAGGAGAATGATGTGATTGACTTGACCCATTCCGTTAGCTTAGCACTTTCGATCGTTTAGTATGTTGCTATTGCTTTCTTCATGACTTATACATGTTCCTATGACTATGAGATTATGCAACTCCCATTTACCGGAGGAACACTTTGTGTGCTACCAAACATCACAACTTAACTGGGTGATTATAAAGGTGCTCTAAAGGTGTCTCCCAAGGTACTTGTTGGGTTGGCGTATTTCAAGATTAGGATTTGTCACTCCGGTTGTCGGAGAGGTATCTCTGGGCCCACTCGGTAATGCACATCACTTAAGCCTTGCAAGCATTGCAACTAATGAGTTAGTTGCGGAATAATGTATTACATAACGAGTAAAGAGACTTGCCGGTAACGAGATTGAACTAGGTATTGAGATACCGATGATTGAATCTCGGGCAAGTAACATACCGATGACAAAGGGAACAACGTATGTTGTTATGCGGTCTGACCGATAAAGATCTTCGTAGAATATGTGGGAGCCAATATGAGCATCCAGGTTCCGCTATTGGTTATTGACCGGAGACGTGTCTCGGTCATGTCTACATAGTTCTCGAACCCGTAGGGTCCGCACGCTTAACGTTTCGATGACAGTTATATTATGAGTTTATATGTTTTGATGTACCGAAGATTGTTCGGAGTCCCGGATGTGATCACGGACATGACGAGGAGTCTGGAAATGGTCTATACATGAAGATTGATATATTGGAAGCCTATGTTTGGATGTCGGAAGTGTTCCAGGTTAAATCGGGATTTTTCTGGAGTACCGGGAGGTTATCGGAACCCCCCGGGAGGTTAATGGGCCATAGTGGGCCTTAGTGGAAGAGAGGAGAGGTGGCCAGGGCAAGGGTCGCGCACCCCTCCTCCCTAGTCCGAATAGGACAAGGAGAGGGGGGCGGCACCCCCCTTTCCTTCCTCCCCTCCACCTCTTTCCCCCCTCTCTCCTAGTCCAACAAGGAAAAGAGAGGGAGTCCTACTCCCGGTGGGAGTAGGACTCCTCCTTGTTGAGTATATGTGTTATGTGCATATTGTGTATTGGGCGTACCTCCTAGTTCCTTGTATAGTTGAGGTTCGTGGCCCACCTTTGTACATCATATATACGTGCCTATGCACGAGGAGCAATACATCATGCAATTCACATATTCTACATGGTATCAGTTTTTTAGATTTCTTTCCTCGCTTCCGCTCAGCCGCCGCCGCCGCCGCATGTCTACCCGCGCCGCCGCTGCCGCCGCTCCAAGCCGCCGCCGCCGCCTCTCCAGGCCGCCACCGCCCGCGCCCTCCTATCGCGATCCGCCACCGCCGCCTTCCATCTTCTAGCGCTGCCGCCCGTGATCTTCCAATCGCGCCGGCCGCCCTGACCCGAGCCGCCGCTGCCGCTTTTCCCCGCAGTAGCTGCTCCACCTGCTGTTGTCTTTCGCATCATCTCATCTTGACCACGCACTGCCTGCTGCTTGCTGCTGCCACCACCAATGAATTTCTGTGGAGTTGGCCGTCCCAGAACTTGAGCGGTCTCGCTCTCTTTTCTTTCCCTCGAGATCTTGTGGTCTATCCTTCCTACTCCTTAGTACCTGGCCTTCCTAAGTAACAGACTTACAGCCATGGCACCACGCCATCACCAAAGCTTGGGTTCTGGTGAGTACTTGCATTAAGTGTGGTCGCTTGCATCACCCGACCCGCTGCTGCATCGCCGCTTGCATCGCCCGCACGCCGCTCGCACTGCTCGCCTTGCGGGCACCCGCTTGCCAATCCGGCCGCTCGCCAGCCCCAGACCCCCTGCGTGCGCCACTCCGGCCACTTGCCAGCCGCGATGGCGTCCACTGGCCCGTCCGCCGCCCGTCCCTTGCCCGTCCTGCCGCCCGGCTACCTCTGGCGTGGCTCCGCCGCCCGGCGTCCTCTGGCCTTGACCCGTCGCCGTCTGAGGACCGCTACCTCTGGCGCGTCCGGCTTCACCCGCCCGGCCCGTCCCGGCCAGCGCCCGGCTCGCTCCGCGCCCTAACTGCCGTGCCGCCGCCCCATCGCCCGGCGCTCTCGGCCGGTCCGTCGTTGCCCGCCAGCGCCCGACTCTGCCCGTTGACCCCTTCTTTATTCGCGGCGTTCGGCCGCGCCCGTATCTGAGGCTCCAGCGTACTAGTGGCGGTCGTCGGCCGAATATGAGTTTTCGGCGGGCCATCCGGCCTACCGGCATGATCGCGGCAGGGCTGCTTCCTATACCGTCTTGAGCGTATCCACCGCCGCTGACGAGCGGTGGTTACGGCGTCCCCATGGCGTCTCCGTCCCCCTCGCCAGCCCTGCCGTCGGCGCCCTGGGACCCGGTGCTCCTTCCCACACTGCATGCCGCTCCTACGCCGAACAACTACACCAGAGGTGATGATTGGTACACGGACACCAGGGCTACGGCTCACATGTTTGCTCATCCTGGTAATCTTGCTTCCTTCACTCCCGTCAGCACCGACCGCCGCATCATTGTCGGCGACGGTTCCACACTTCCTATCACACATGTCGGGCACACTTCTTTTCCTTCTAATTCCATACCTATTACTTTGTCTAACATACTTGTCTCACCTCATCTTATTAAGAACCTTGTTTCTGTTCGTCATTTAACTCGTGAAAATCCTGTTACTGTTGAATTTGACGAGCTTGGATTTTGTGTCAAGGACGCTCGCACCAGGATGGTACTTCACCGATGTGACAGCCTCGACAAGCTCTATCCGGTGCACTCGCCATCCACCTCCACCATCGCACCGATTGCTCTCTCCGTCGGTGTCGATCTCTGGCATGCTCGTTTGGGTCATCCCAACCCCGCCACACTTCGTCACATTCTTAGGAGTTTCAGTTTCAGTTGTCATAAGATAGAGGATCACACCTGTCATGCCTGTCGTGTCGGCAAACATGTTCGCCTCCCGTTTAATAACTCCACCACCATAGCTTATTTTCCTTTTCAGTTGTTTCATAGCGATGTGTGGACCTCTCTGGTTCCTAGTAATTCGGGCTATTTATATTATCTGGTTATCCTTGATAACTATTCTCATTATGTGTGGACTTTTCCTTTGCGCAGAAAGTCGAATGCACTCTCCACTTTGACGGTTTTTTACTCCTATGTCAGCACGCAGTTTGGGCGTCCCATCCTTGCTCTTCAGACTGACAATGGAAAAGAGTTAGACAACCTTGCTTTCCGCACTTTTCTGTCGCACCACGGCACAATTTTTCGTCTCACATGCACGTATACTTCCCAGTAGAACGATCGAGCCGAATGCGTCCTTCGCACTCTGAACGACTACGTTCGCACGCTCCTGTTCCATGCTAATGTGCCACCTCGTTTCTGGCCGGACGCCCTCGCCACTGCTTCTCTTCTCCTTAACCTTAGCCCTTGCCGCCCACGATGGAACTATGCACCTCACAACCTTCTCTTCGGTACGCCACCATCCTATGATGTCTTGCGTATTTTCGGGTGCCTTTTGTCGTGGTTTTGTCATGGCAGATGTCCTTAGTGTCAGGACTTAGTCGCGAGGCCAACACATCTATGTGGTAGCTTGAGAGGGGTTGAGCGGAATCGAGAAACGCAACACAAGACAGAGATTTAGACAGCTTCGGGCTCCGGGAAACATCATCCGGTAATAACCCTACATGCTGTTTGAGGCTAGGTCTCATTATCATCACGAGGGAGTCGCCGTAAACCGGCTCTCCTCTTTGTGTCTAGCCCTAAGATTGTTTCTTCTTGCTTGTCCCTTCTTCCTCTTTGGGGAGCCCTGCCCCTCCTTATATAAGTTAGAGGGGCGGGTTACATGTGGAGTCCTAGTAGGACTAGGACTAGCCTATCTTCTATTACAAGCCGGATACAGGTCCGGGTCTTGATTCCTTGTAAGGGAAATATTCGTCATGCCTTTCCTCTTGAACTGGCCCACCATAGTATGAACCGGCCTTCATGAACCGCCAGTTGGGCAACCGGGTCTTGTCGCTCCGACCCGCCGCTGGTTACTAATGAACCGCCAAGACCGGCGGGTAGCCCGTGAACAGCCAAGCTCGGGCGGGTCACCGGTGAGTCGTCCAAATCCGCCGGGTTATACTTCCGCCGGTTTACGCCACGGGTATATCCTCGACATTAGCCCCGCTTAATTTGGACTTATCCATGTTAAACTGATCCTGTAAAATAAACCCAAGAACAAATTTGACAGGTTGTGCTCCGGGTTAAGAATTCTTGTAAACCGGCACTTGATCATCCTTAATTCCTTGTCATTTCTTCCTTCTAAAAATCCGAGTCAATAGACCAGTTTCATAATCAATTTGCTTGCAGAAAAAATATTGTAAATAAAGAATCCATTTGAATTGGCCTTCAATGCTCTGATTTGACAAAAATACTAGTCTCTGAAATATTCAAGCGATATCCAAAGCTTGAAGATGTAAAACTTGCCGGTTTATGATTACCACCATTGTCGGGTTATAAAAACTGATAATTCCGGGTCATGATTATTGCCAACGCCGGTTCATGATTGTTGCCAACGCCGGTTCATGATTATTGATGACGCCGGGTTGCAGACACAGGATCGTAATGATTGGTGATGCCAAGTCAATCCGGTTTGCTCAAAACAGAGAATTTGAAAATAGTTTTTCAATAATAATATAATACCTGTAGCCCCCAAGTCTTGAGCAGAACAAAGGGATGGCTTAAGACTTGCTTCAATATGAATACTGCCACTTAAGAAGAAATCCATGTTGTTCATCCCAGTCACTTAGTAAAAACGGAATACTCCATATTATGTAGCCCCCAAGTGCCGGATTGTCATGCTTGCAGCAACCTGGGACTTGTAATTGTCTTATACTCATAAAAACTGAATAATGAGCAGGGACTTTGTAAATATAATCATGTAGATTTGAGCAGTGATGTGTAGCCCCCAAGGGCCGGCTCAGTAAGACAATATTGAGCTGGCACTTGATATATACTTCAATGAAAATAACATCATATGATGTAACCCCCATCACGGGGCTTGAATTCTTGATAGGAGCAATTGGTAGCCCCCAAGGGTCTACATTATAATGTGATGAGTCGGGTCTTCAATAAGATGAGCAAAAAATGACTTTGCATTAGCCCCCAAGTGTCATGGTGCATGCTTGGAGTGACATGAGACTTGCATATTTGATGTAATCTCAACTTAAATAATGTAGCCCCCAAGTACCGGGTCGTAAGCCTGCAGCAACTCGGGACTATTCCTTCAATTGTAGAATAAATCATATCTAATGATAATATGATATCCATTGCGCTAAAGCGACTTTTTAAAACCCAATGATTTATAAGCACATGATTCCAATGGCGCAATCCAAATATATATCGCTAACTTATAGTCCAAAGCCAGCCGGTTTAACAAACACTAGATAATTTCTCATCATATCTTTGGCGACTTATCGTCTTAAAGCCAGGCCGGTTTAATAAACACCGGATAATTTATCATCATGCTTTATTCAACCTGTTTCTGCATAGAACAAGTTTAAAGTGTCCTGGCGGTTTACCGCCAGACGGGTCATAATGCCCAACATATAACCCAGGTTTATAACCAAGGCTGCACTTAAGAATAATCAAGTATGAAATATATCATACCTGTGACATTGAATCACATAATTGGTTTACCAACTTTTTGTAGTAAGGGTGATAACCCCAATCTTGAGTAATGATAACTCCTTTCATACTGTGCCGGTTTATGATAAAACCGTACCGGGTTTGTAATAGACACCGGATTAACCATATAGAATACTGGTGACTTGTAGGCAAACCAAGCATGAACCGGAGGCCGGTTTAGACCGCTGGTCTTGGTATGCCTTCGTGCATATTTATCTTCGACTGATGCCTGTTTGAATCATATGTTTCCAAACTGTTTTCTGCAGTTAAGAAGCTTAAAAGGCCCTGCCACCGTTAGGCATGATGTTGGCTGGCCAATCTTGAAGCGGGGTTGAAATCCCAAACTTTGGAGAAAACGGCTCCTGTTAATATAAGGCCAGTTTACAATGTAAACTGCTCCGGGTTATAATAAACACCGGTTTACTCCATAATAGGATGGTAACAGAAAATCAACCGGGCAGAAAGTCTCCGGATTAAGATTTGACCGTGTTCCGTCAATTTGTAATTGACAGTTGAACCGGATTAACAATGTCGGTTTGAAAACGCAACAAAGAAATGTTTATCAAAAGAAAAACAGAATTCGAGCAAAGGCAAAGATAAAACCATTGCAAATGAGGCTTTGAGCCGATCAAGAGGCATTACCATGGTCGGACAAGACCATGCCCCCAAAAGGCGTAGCTATGGTTCAAGTCAGCCAGGTCCCCAAATGATGCTTCGACATTACGCCGATCAAGAGGTGTAGCTATGGTTCGGGTTCGACCAAGCCCCCAAGTGATGCTATGGCACTAGGCCGATCAAGAGGCGTGGATCGGTTCAGACGTGACCAAGTCCCCAAGTGATGTCAGTGGCTTTCGCCTATCAAAAGGTGTTGCTATGGTTCTGGACACGACCAAAGCCCCCAAATGACATCGTGGCATTACGCCGATCAAGAGGCGTGGCTATGGTTCGGATACCACCAAGCCCCCAAGTGATGCTGTGGCATTGAGCCGATCAAGAGGTGTGACTATGGTTCGTATATGACCAGGCCCCCAAGTGATCAATAATATGATAAGCCAATAAGGCATGATACCCATGTTTGAACCACAAGATCATGGCAAGCAGGTCCTTTTGGCACCCTTTAACTTTTGCAAGAGATAAATCCTTCTTGAACCGGGATTTTGAACCAGATATCGAGAGCTTCAAAGCTTTGTGGGAGACATCTTTCCTTGAACCGGATTTTAAACCGAATCTTCATTTTCAGCCGGAAATTTTCTCGACGGCCTTTAAACTCGAACTTGCAAGTTAATTCCTTTTGAACCGGACATTTTTAAACCGGATTTGAGAGCTTTAGAGCTTTGCAGAGAACAGATTTCCTTGAACCGGATTGTAAACCGGATATTTGAGAGCTTCGAGACTAACTTCCCTTGAGCCGGATTGTAAACCGAATCCTTTCTCGATGACCCGAACTTCCTCATTGAGCCGGATTTTGTAATCGCTATATACTTTTTAAGCCGGAAATTTTCTCGACGGCCTTTAAATTTTGATGAATATAACAAGAGCCTCCGGGACCGGGTTATCCTTCCTCCATCGCCCCGGGTTCTTAAATTTGCTAAAACTGCAAGATTTTTCGAGTCATGTCATCAGAGCCCCGAGTCTCAAAGGTGACTCGAGGAGTTGGCTTGAGACTCTCCATATTTGACCGTGATATAAACCGGTATAACTTGTATATCATTGGTGTTGATAGCACAATGTGAATCCACAGAAGGTTGAGGTGATGGCGGCGGGTTATAAATGATCCCATATGAGCCGTGTCAGCAACTCAGACAATGGTTCCTTCCAATCGGCTATTTGAAGCTAACCAAACTGTAGTGGCGGCAACTTGTGCACATGTCCACTGAACCCTCCAGCATAGACGGCGGTTGATAATAATTTGCCTCCATTTTGTTGGAAGAAAACCGGCTACTCAAGCAGTGACTTGCTCATACTCAATAAGCAGCTCATGCAGACAGGTGCGGCCCGGTATGTTGATGTAGACCAGGCCACGAGAAATGGACGGACAAGATGACCTCAGCATCATAGGCGGCTTAAACAGATGAACCGGCCGCGGTGTTGTAAACCGGCGCGGACGGGCGAGTTAACCACGTTGTTTTGATGTAGTGAACAATTGTCCTGCATCAACAATATTGCAGACCAAGGCAAAGATAAACTTCTCTTTGAAAAAAAATAATATGTGCCAATAAAATGTATTTTAGATGAATATCACATGAAATCGATGATCGCTAGGTGGAGTTGAAGTCTCTCACGGGTGAACCGGCCACGGCGTGGTAAACTGGTGCGGACGGCTGAGTCGGCCGCAACGTTTGTGAGCCGGCGCGGACACGTGAACCGGCCGCGAGGGCGGACGGGCGAGTCATCCGTGGCGCTGTAAGGCGGCACGGATGGGCGAAGTCACCGGGCGCTTTTGATGTAAATCGGACCGCGACACGCTGCGCCCATGAAGCCACGCAGCACAAATGAACGTGCCTCCGCGGTATAACACCACCTCGCTTTTCTTTTAATAGCCGCCCGCATAAAAAATATTACGTGCCGTAGTAATTGTTGCTCGATGAAAACAACGTGTTAATTAACATGGACTTAGATGGATATCACCTGATTTGTCCGTATGACAAATGATCCGCAAGTGACATCCGTAGATAACCTTTTAGTACTGTTGCTTTGGTCCTTATATTTATCCAAAGGATTTTTAGTTGATCCCCTTGAGGACCTCGCAAGATGCTGTCGTGGCTCTTCTCCTTTATATCTTGTTGATCCTTAACAAATACTTTATCCAGATGACCTCATGCATCAATACCGGTCTTCATCTCTGGATGTCAGTTCTCCACAAGTAATAATATCTGACGCCGCAGACCCGGCATGACCCCAATGCATGCGCTCTTGTGATCCATTGTGTGTTCAACGCTTTTCGCTTGTTTTTTCTTCCTTGGCGAATCGTCGCATCGTGGGCGCCGCGTGTCGTGCCGGGTTGCTGCAGCGGATAGCATGGATGAAGCGAGCATCGCGGTGGTGACCATGGGCGGCGACTCGAAGTGAGACGGCAGGCGGCTCACAACAGAAGCGAGTCCCGCGGGAGGCTGCAGCGGTAAGTTTGCGTGGACGATGTAATCCGGTCGAGCAGAGGCCGTGCAAAGTCCGGTCGTAGAAACGGGCGGCTCGGACGGCAGAACGAGCCGGGCGCCGAGTACAAAGAAAGGCATATCGACGGGTCAACGGCCGAGGCAAACCGGGCGCACAGCAGAGATGGGAAGCCGGGTCGTGAGGTTTGATCACCAGAAACAAGATCGCCATCGCGGCAAAGCGGGCGGCTACGGCCAAAGCGATGAGGCGAATCCAGCAGCGTGCCGGTCGTAGCGTAATGGTCGGAGGGTACGGGCTAGGTGATTTTGCATCGCTCGAAAACAAAGACCGAGGCGGAGACCAATCCTTCCAGTTGCTATTCGTAGTAACTTTCAACCGCTAATAATACGCTTTGGCTGGATGTAGAAAAACAAATCCGATCTAATGCTTATCTAGTACGAGTCTTCTGTCCTTCACGTAAGCAATAGCCATCAAGTCCAATCAATAACCTTGTCCTTGTCTTCACATGAGAAGTACTCTTGCTTGAATCAATTGTCGTGAAGTAGCGTCAATACTCATTGCGGCAAATCCTTGTTGCTTCACGACCCACACACCTCGGTACTTGATCCAGCAGATTACTCGTGGAATATGCAAAGATGGCGGTAGCGACACACTGCGTATATACGCGTAAACAGCGACTAGCAGACCGAGTAGATTTAAAAAACTGATTCCACTTAGTCCCGGACCAAGTCGTAGAGAATCTTCAACTTGGCGGCTTCGTAGGTGGCGCAGCAGCAAAAATCAATTGCTGTCGGATTAAACAGATCACAGATGCAACCCTAACTCTTGATCTCAATTTCGTACACGCCAATACAACTGTTCGTCGAGCCCGTAGATCCTTCCGCGAGTTCTCTTCTTTTTCCGGTATATCACGAACTTCTCGATCCTTGGGAGAGATCCCTTCAAGAACTCAACACCACCGTGCGCATGCCCCACGGTGGGCGCCAACTGTCATGGTTTTGTCACGGCAGATGCCCTTTGTGTCAGGACTTAGTCGCGAGGCCAACGCATCTATGTGGTAGCTTGAGAGGGGTTGAGCAGAATCGAGAAACGCAACACAAGACAGGGATTTAGACAACTTCGGGCCCCGGGAAACATCATCCGGTAATAACCCTACATGCTATTTGAGGCTAGGTCTCTGGCACGCTCGATAGCCCCACGGTGGGCGCCATCCACCTCCACCATCGCACCGATTGCTCTCTCCGCCGGTGTCGATCTCTGGCACGCTCGTTTGGGTCATCCCAACCCCGCCACACTTCGTCACATTCTTAGGAGTTTCAGTTTCAGCTTGTCATAAGATAGAGGATCACACCTGTCATGCACCGTGGTCGGCCAACATGTTCGCCTCCCGTTTAATAACTCCACCACCATAGCTTCTTTTCCTTTTCAGTTAATTCATAGCGATGTGTGGACCTCTCCGGTTCCTAGTAATTCGGGCTATTTATATTATCTGGCTATCCTTGATGACTATTCTCATTATGTGTGGACTTTTCCTTTGCGCAGAAAGTCGGATGCACTCTCCACTTTGACGGTTTTTTACTCCTATGTCAGCACGTAGTTTGGGCGTCCCATCCTTGCTCTTCAGACTGACAATGGAAAAGAGTTCGACAACCTTGCTTTCCACACTTTTCTGTCGCACCACAACACAGTTTTTCGTCTCACATGCCCGTATACTTCCCAGCAGAACGATCAAGCCGAACGCGTCCTTCGTGACTCGAACGATCGCGTCAGATGCTCCTATTCCATGCTAATGTGCCACCTCGTTTCTGGCCGGACGCCCTCGCCACTGCTTCTCTTCTCCTTAACCTTCGCCCTTGCCGCCCATGGTGGAACTATGCACCTCACCGCCTTCTCTTCGGTACGCCACCATCCTATGATGGCTTGCGTATTTTCGGGTGCCTTTGCTATCCTAGCATTGCCGACTCTACTCCTCACAAACTCGCACCTCGTTCTGTCGCTTGCATATTCATCGGCTACCCGTCTAACTCCAAGGGATATCGGTGCTACTATCCCGTCTCCCACTGTGTCTTCACTTCCCGGCACGTTTACTTTGATGAGCATGTGTTTCCATTTCACCAGGTACCCCTGGCTATTCCTCCCGCCACCGGTGACGCGGGCTCCTCGACGCCTCTCCTGTGGCGCCACCTCTTTACCCGCCTCATTGCTTTGAGGCGCGGCCCCCGCATGCGGCGCCTCCTACAGCTGCGGTGTTGGCGCCCCCGACGTTGGCTCCCACGGCCCCACCAGCTGGCGCCCGCGCCCCCAGCCGCCTCCCCGGTGCTCAAGGACCCCACGGCACCTGGTGCCCCCAAAGACCTGCGTGGCGGTCCGGTCACCATACCAGACGGGCGTTACCGAGCTCACGCCACGCCGGATGACTATGTCCATGCGGCGCCCACCTCTCGAGCCGCCGCCGTTGCCATCCTCCGTTGGAGCCGCTCTTCGTGACTCCGCTCGATGGCTGCGATGCAAGAGGAGTTTGACGCTTGGCGCAACCGGACGTGGCAGCTTGTTCCCCGCCCCGCACGCCAACGTGATTACCGGGAAGTGGGTCTTTAAACACAAGCTCCGTCCTGATGGTACCCTTGATCGCTATAAAGCGCGATGGGTCGTTCGTGGCTTCCGACAGCGTGCTGGCATCGACTTCACTGACACCTTCGCTCCGTTCGTCAAGCCCGGCACAATACGCACGATTCTCCACCTTGTGGTCTCCCGTGCTTGGCCGGTGCATTAGATGGACGTCTCCAACGCCTTCCTCCATGGTCACCTCGAGGAGCGGGTATTCTGCCAGCAGCCCACCGGTTTGTTGACCCGACGCTTCCCGACCACATGTGCCTGCTTTCGCGGTCCTTGTACGGACTCAAGCAGGCTCCGCGCGCTTGGTACCAGCGCATCGTGGCGTTTCTCCACCAGCTTGGGTTCCGCTCTACTCGCTCGGACGCCTCGCTCTTCATCTATCATCAGGGCTATGACACGGCCTACTTGCTGCTCTATGTCGACAACATCATCCTGACAGCATGTACGGCTGGTCTCCTCGGCCACTCACGGCTTGTCTTCGCTACTGAGTTCGCCATCAAGGACTTGGGTCCTTGCACTACTTCCTCGGTGTCGAGGTGGTGCGCCCGTCCGGATGGCTTCTTCCTTCATCGCCGAAGTACGCCACGAGCTCTCGAGCACGCCGCATGCTTAATCGCAAGCCCGTCGCCACGCTCGCTGATATGAAGGCCAACCTTTTGCCACGGATGGTTCTCCGCCGGATGCTGTTTTCTATCGGTCTATCGCTGGTGCTCTCCAAGACCTCACTCGACTCGATCGGAGATCCAAAGATGCCGTGCAGCAGGTGTGTCTTCATATGCATGCTCCTCGAGACGCTCACTGGCTGCCATCAAGCCGGATTCTCCGCTATATCTCGTGGCACTATGGATCTTGGCGCCACGCTTCACGCCTCGCCGACGCCGCCTCACCGCCTACTCCGATGCAGACTAGGCGGGTTGTCCCGACACTCGCCGCCCACTTCGGCTATTGTGTTCACCTTGGACCTCGCTATCTCGTAGTCGCCTGCGGCAGCCACGGTCTCTCGCTCCAAATACCGAGGCTGAGTATTGTGCGGTGGCCAACACCGTCGCCGAGTGTTCGTGGCTTTGCCAGCTGCTTCAGGAGCTCTCTTGCTCTATTTACCGTGCCACGGTGGTCTACTGCGACAATGTCTCGGCGGTCTACCTCTCCGCTAACCCGGTGCATCATCGACAGACCAAGCATATTGAGTTGGATATTCATTTTGTTCGGGAACAGGTGGCCCTTGGCCATATTCGTGTTCTACACGTCCCTACTTCGCAACAATTTGCAGATATTATGACCAAGGGCTTGCCTACGGCGTCATTTGAGGAGTTCCGGTCCAGTCTTTGCGTCACCATGTGCCGCTCGATCAAGGGAGAGTGTTGAGTATATGTGTTATGTGCATATTGTGTATTGGGCCTACCTCCTAGTTCCTTGTATAGTTGAGGTCCGTGGCCCACCTTTGTACATCATATATACGTGCATATGCACGAGGAGCAATACATCGTGCAATTCACATATTCTACACTCCTGGCGCGCCCCCTCTCTAGGCTGGCCGCACCCCCCCCCCCTTGCTCCTTTATATACGGGGGCAGGGGGCATCCTAGAGACACAACAATTGATCATTTGATCTTTTAGCCGCGTGCGGTGCCCCCCTCCACCATAGTCCACCTCGATAATACTGTAACGGTGCTTAGGCGAAGCCCTGCGTCGGTAGAACATCATCGTCGTCACCACGCTGTCGTGCTGACGAAACTCTCCCTCAACAATCGGCTGGATCGGAGTTCGAGGGACGTCATCGTGCTGAACGTGTGCTGAACTCGGAGGTGCCGTATGCTCGTACTTGATCGGTCGGATCGTGAAGATGTACAACTACATCAACCGCTAGCAGTTAACGCTTCCGCTTTCGGGTTCACGAGGGTACGTGGACAACACTCTCCCCTCTCGTTGCTATGCATCACCATGATCTTGCGTGTGCATAGGAATTTTTTTGAAATTACTACGTTCCCCAACATCACCACGCCATCGTGCTGACGGAGCTTATCTACTACCTCGACGTCTTGCTGGATCAAGAAGGCGAGGGACGTCATCGAGCTAAACGTGTGCTGAACACGGAGGTGTCGTGTGTTTGGTACTTGATCGGTTGAAGCGCGAAGAAGTTCGACTACATCAACCGCGTTGTGAAACGCTTCCGCTTGCGGCCTATGAGGGTACGTAGACACACTCTCCACCTCGTTGCTATGCATCTCCATGGATAGATCATTGTGTGTGCGTAGAATTTTTTTGTTTTCCATGCAACGATTTCCAACAGTGGCATCATGAGCCAGGTCTATGCGTAGATGATATGCACGAGTAGAACACAAAGAGTTGTGGGTGGTGATAGTCATATTGCTCCACCAAAGTCTTATTTTGATTCGGCGGTATTGTGGGATGAAGCGGCCCGGACCAACCTTACATGTCCACGCTCATCAGACCGGTTCCACCGACTAACATGCAACTAGTTTTGCATAAAGGTGGCTGGCGGGTGTCTGTTTCTCCTACTTTAGTTGAATCAAATTTGACTATGGCCGGTCCTTGAAGAAGGTTAAAACAACAAACTTGACGAAACACTGTTGTGTTTTTTTTGCCGTGGGTAAGAACGGTTCTTGCTAGAAACCCGTAGCAGCCACGTAAAACTTGCAACAACAAAGTAGAGGACATCTAACTTGTTTTTGCAGGATATATTGTGATGTGATATGGTCAAGACATGATGATATATACGTTATTGTATGAGATGATCATGTTTTGTAAGATATCTGGCAACCGACAGGAGCCTTATGGTTGTCTCTTTATTGTATGAAATGCAAATGCCATGTAATTGATTTACTTTATCACTATGCGTTAGCGAAAGTTGTATAAGCAATAGTTGGTGATACGACCACGACGCTACGATGGAGATCAAGGTGTCGAGCCAGTGACGATGGAGATCATGACGATGCTTTGGAGATGGAGATCAAAATCACGAGATGATGATGGCCATATCATGTCACATATTTTGATTGCATGTGGTACGGCGGTAGCATTATAAGATGATCCCTTCACTAAATTTCAAGGTAAAAGAGTTCTCCCTGAGTATGCACCGTTGCTACAGTTCGTCATGTTGAGACACCACATGATGATCGGAAGTGATAGACTCTATGTTCACATACAACGGGTGCAAGACAGTTTTGCACATGGGGAATACTTGGGTTAAACTTGACAAGCCTGGCATGTATAGACATGGCCTTGGAACACTAGAGACCGAAGGGTCGAATGTGAACTGTATAGTAGATATGATCAACATAGAGATGTTCACCATTGATGACTACCCCATCTCACGTGATGATCGGGCATGGTTAGTTGATTTGGATCATGTGTCACTTAGATGACTTGAGGGATGTCTATTTAAGTGGGATTTCTTAAGTAATTTGATTAATTGAACTTAATTTATTATGAACTTAGTCTTGATAGTATTTGCATATCTATGTTGTAGATCAATGGCCTGTGCTACTGTTCCCCTAAATTTTAATGCGTTCATAGAGAAAGCTAAGTTGAAAGATGATGGTAGCAACTACACGGACTGGGTCCATAACTTGAGGATTATCCTCATTGCTGCATAGATGAATTGTGTCCTTGATGCACTGCTCGGTGAAAGGCCTGTTGCAGGAGCATATGCTGATGTTTTGGACGTCTGGCAAGCTCGATCTGATGACTACTCGATAGTTCAGTGTGCCATGCTTTACGGCTTAGAACCGGGACTTCAAAGAAGTTTTGAATGTCATGGAGCACATGAGATGTTCCAAGAGTTGAAGTTAATATTTCAAGAAAATGCCCGGGTTGAGAGATATGAAGTCTCCAAAAGGTTCTATAGCTGCAAGATGGAGGAGAACAGTTCTGTCAGTGAACACATACTCAAAATGTCTGGGTATTATAATCACTTGACTCAGCTGGGAGTTGATCTTCCAGCTGATTGTGTCATTGACAGAGTTCTTCAATCACTGCCACCAAGCTACAAAGGCTTCGTGATGAACTATAATATGCAAGGGATGAACAAGAAAATTCCTGGGCTCTTCGCAATGCTTAAGGCCGCGGAGGTAGAAATCAAGAAGGAGCATCAAGTGTTGATGGTTAACAAGACCACTAGTTTCAAGAAAAGGGGCAAGGGAAAGAAAGGGAACTTCAAGAAGAATGGCAAGCAAGTTGCCACTCCCGGGAAGAAGCCCAAAGATGGACCCAAGCCTGAAACTGAGTGCTTCTAATATAAACGGACTGGTCACTGGAAGCGGAATTGCCCCAAGTATTTGGCGGATAAGAAGGATGGCAAAGTGAACAACGGTATATTTGATATACATGTTATTGATGTGTACCTTACTAATGCTCGTAGTAGCGCCTGGGTATTTGATACTGGTCCGGTTGCTCATATTTGTAACTCGAAACATGAGCTACGGATTAAACGAAGATTGGCTAAGGACAAGGTGACGATGAGCGTCGGGAATGGTTCCAAGGTCGATGTGATCTGAAGGAAATATGCCCTAGAGGCAATAATAAAGTTATTATTTATTTCCTTATATCATGATAAATGTTTATTATTCATGCTAGAATTGTATTAACCGGAAACATAATACATGTGTGAATATATAGACAAACAGAGTGTCACTAGTATGCCTCTACTAGACTAGCTCGTTGATCAAAGATGGTTATGTTTCCTAGCCATAGACATGAGTTGTCATTTGACTAATGGGATCACATTATTAGGAGAATGATGTGATTTACATGACCCATTCCGTTAGCTTAACACTTGATCGTTTAGTATGTTGCTATTGCTTTCTTCATGACTTATACACGTTCCTATAACTATGAGATTATGCAACTCCCGTTTACCAGAGGAACAATTTGTGTGCTACCAAACGTCACAACGTAACTGGGTGATTATAAAGGTGCTCTACAGGTGTCTCCGAAGGTACTTGTTGGGTTGGCGTATTTCGATATTAGGATTTGTCACTCCGATTGTCGGAGAGGTATCTTTGGGCCCACTCGGTAATGCACATCACTATAAGCCTTGCAAGCATTGTAACTAATGATTTAGTTGCAGGATGATGTATTATGTAACGAGTAAAGAGACTTGCTGGTAATGAGATTGAACTAGGTATTGAGATACCGACGATCGAATCTCGGGCAAGTAACATACCGATGACAAAGGGAACAACGTATGTTGTTATGCGGTTTGACCGATAAAGATCTTCGTAGAATTTGTGGGAGCCAATATGAGCATCCAGGTTACGCTATTGGTTATTGACCAGAGACGTGTCTCGGTCATGTCTACATTGTTCTCGAACCCATAGGGTCCGCACGCTTAAGATTTTGATGACAGTTTTATTATGAGTTTATGAGTTTTGATGTACCGAAGGAGTTATGAGTTCCCGAATGAGATCGGGGACATAACGAGGAGTCTCAAAATGGTCGAGACGTAAAGATTGATATATTGGACGACTATATTCGGACATCGGAAAGGTTCCGAGTGATTCGGGTATTTTTCAGAGTACCGGAGAGTTATGGGAATTCATATTGGGCCTTAATGGGCCATAGGGAAAGGAGAGAAAGGCCCCAAAGGGTGGCCGCACCCCTCCCCATGGACTAGTCCGAATTGGACTAGGAGGGGGGCGCCTCTTCCTTCCTTCTCCTTCTCCCTTCCCTTTCCTTCTCTCCTACTCCTTCTACTTTGAAGGGCTCCTAGTTCTACTAGGAAAGGGGAATCCTACTCCTGTGGGAGTAGGACTCCCCTAGGGCGCGCCATAGAGAGAGGGCCGCCCTCCCTCCTCCACTCCTTTATATACAGGAGGGGGCACCCTTGGAGACACAACAATTGATCCTTGAGATCTCTTAGCCGCAGCGGTGCCCCTCCACCATAGTTCTCCTCGATAATATTGTAGCGGTGCTTAGGCGAAGCCCTGCAACGGTAGAACATCAAGATCGTCACCACGCCGTCGTGTTGACGAAACTCTTCCCCGACACTTTGCTGGATCGAAGTCCGGGGAACGTCATCGAGCTGAACCTGTGCAAGAACTCGGAGGTGCCGTAGTTTTGGTGCTTGATCGGTCGGGCCGTGAAGATGTACGACTACATCAACCGAGTTGTGCTAACGCTTCCGCTTTCGGTCTACGAGGGTACGTGGACACACTCTCCCCTCTCGTTGCTATGCATCACCATGATCTTGCATGTGCGTAGGAATTTCTTTTTAAATTACTACGTTCCCCAACATGATCGCCGTCGGCACGCTACCTCTACATCTACCTTCGGGGTTAGTTTTAGACCTGAATAATTGTTATTTGGTGCCAGTGTCGAGCATGAACATTATATTTGGATCTTGTTTAGTGCGAGACGGTTATTCATTTAATCAGAGAATAATGGTTGTTCTATTTATATGAGTAATATCTTTTATGGTCATGCACCCTTGAAGAGTGTTCTATTTCTGTTGTATCTCGATTGTGGTAATACACATATTCACAACATTGATGCCAAAAGATACAAAGTTGACAATGATAGTGCAACATATTTATCGCACTGCCGTTTAGATCATATTGGTGTAAAGCACATGAAGAAACTCATGCAGATGGACTTTTGGAATCACTTGATTATGAATCATTTGATACTTGCGAACCATGCCTCATGGGCAAGATGACTAAAACTCCGTTCTCCAGAACAATGGAGCGAGCCAATGACTTATTGGAAATAATACATACCGATGTATGCGGTCCGATGAGTGTTGAAGCACGCGTGGGTATCAAGTATTTTCTGACCTTCACAGATGATTTGAGCATATATGGGTATATCTACTTAATGAAACACAAGTCTGAAACATTTGAAAAGTTCAAAGAATTTCAGAGTGTAGTGGAGAATCATCGTAACAAGAAAATAAAGTTTCTATGATCTGATCACATATGCGAATATTTGAGTTACGAGTTTGGCCTTCATTTAAAACAACATGGAATAGTTTTACAACTCACGCCACCTGGAACACCACAGCGTAATGGTGTGTCCGAATGTCATAACCGTACTTTATTAGCTATGGTGTGATCTATGATTTTTCTTACCGATTTACCATTATCTTTTGGGTTTATGCATTAGAGACATCTGCATTCTCGTTAAATAGGGCACCGTCTAAATCCGTTGAGACGACACCGTATGAACTGTGGTTTGGCAAGAAACCTAAGATGTTGTTTCTTAAAGTTTGGGGTTGCGACTCTTATGTCAAAAGGCTTCAGCGTGATAAGCTCGAACCCAAATCGGAGAACTGTGTCTTCATAGGATACCCTAAGGAAAAAATTGGGTACACCTTCTACCACAGATCCGAAGGCAAGATCTTTGTTGCCAAGAATGGAACCTTTCTAGAGAAGGAGTTTCTCTCGAAAGAAGTGAGTGGGAGGAAAGCAGAACTTGATGAGGTAATTGTACCTTCTCTCAATTTGGAAAGTAGCACATTAAAGATATCTGTTCTCGTGATGCCTACACCAACTGGAGAGGAAGTTAATGATGATGATCATGAAACTTCAGATCAAGTCACTACTGGACCTTGTAGGTCGAACATAACACGTTCCGCACCAGAGTGGTACGGTAATCCTGTCCTGGAAGTCATGTTACTAGACCACGGCGAACCTATGAATTATGAAGAAGCTATGATGAGCCCAGATTCTGACAAATGGCTTGAGGCCATGAAATCTGAGATAGGATCCATGTATGAGAACAAAGTATGGACTTTGGTGGACTTGCCCGATGATCGGCAAGCCATAGAGAATAAATGGATCTTCAAGAAGAAGAGTGACGCTAATGGTAATGTTACTGTCTACAAAGCTCGACTTGTCGCAAAAGGTTTTCGACAAGTTCAAGGGGTTGTATGAGAACAAAGTATGGACTTTGGTGGACTTGCCCGATGATCAGCAAGCCATAGAGAATAAATGGATCTTCAAGAAGAAGACTGACGCTAATGGTAATGTTACTGTCTACAAAGCTCGACTTGTCGCAAAAGGTTTTCGACAATTTCAAGGGGTTGACTACGATGAGACCTTCTCACTCGTAGCGATTCTCAAGTCCGTCGAAGCATGTTAGCAATTGCCGCATTTTATGATTATGAAATCTGGCAAATGGACGTCAAAACTGCATTCCTCAATGGATTTCTTAAAGAAGAGTTGTATATGATGCAACTAGAAGGTTTTGTCGATCCTAAAGGTGCTAACAAAGTGCGCAAGCTCCAGCGATCCATCTATGGATTGGTGCAAGCATCTCGGAGTTGGAATATACGCTTTGATGAGGTGATCAAAGCATATGGCTTTATACAGACTTATGGTGAAGCCTGTATTTACAAGAAAGTGAGTGGGAGCTCTGTAGAATTTCTGATATTATATGTAGATGACATATTGTTGATTGGAAATGATATAGAATTTTTGGATAGCATAAAAGGATACTTGAGTAAGAGTTTTTCAATGAAAGACTGTCGTTGTTAAAACCGGCGGATCTCGGGTAGGGGGTCCCGAACTGTGCATCTAGGAGGATGGTAACACGAGACAAGGGACACGATGTTTTTACCCAGGTTCGGGCCCTCTCGATGGAGGTAATACCCTACTCCTGCTTGATTAATATTGATGATATGGGTAGTACAAGAGTAGATCTACCACGAGATCGTAGAGGCTAAACCCTAGAAGCTCGACTATGGTATGATTGTTGTTACGTCTCTACGGACTAAAACCTTTCGGTTTATATAGACACCGAATAGGGTTAGGGTTACACAGAGTCGGTTACAATGGTAGGAGATCTACATATCCAGACGCCAAGCTTGCCTTCCACGCCAAGGAAAGTCCCATCCGGACACGGGACGAAGTCTTCAATCTTGTATCTTCATAGTCTAGGAGTCCAGCCAAAGATGATAGTTCGCTATCCTGGACACCCCTAGTCCAGACTCCTCAAGAGCCTTTAACGAGGCTTCAATGACGACGAGTCCGGTGCGCATATTGTCTTCGACATTGCAAGGCGGGTTCCTCCTCCGAATACTTCATAGAAGGTTTTGAACACAAGGATAGTGTCCGGCTCTGCAAAACAAGTTCCACATACCACCGTAGAGAGAATAACTTTTTGCATAGATCTGCTGACGTATTCCGCGGCGTGACATCACACCACGGCCAGGCCTTTATTCGAATTGTTTTTTACTGTTTCCACCTCAGCATGTTCAGCGAGGCGTTTTCCTTGGCACGTCTTATCAAAGCCTAGATCGTGCCCCCTTATTTCGGGATTCTCATCAATACGGACGTTGGTAACCCAATCGCGCCATTGATTGCGGCGCTTGGGAGATAAGCGAGTTTTATCAGGCTGGTGGGGGACGATAGCTTCATTCATTCATACAAGGGGATAAGGATCCACCCTTTTCACCTACGCCTTCCTCCTCTCTTGCTCATCCATTTCCGCGCACTCTGAGCTCCAGCGCCCAAGTCCTCCGCGGACTAGGGTTTCCACTTCACCCATTTTTCCGGGGGCTCATGTTCTACTACGGCCTAGATTTCCACGATCTGGCCCCGAATTTCATCCTCAACATCTCGGCGTTTATCGTCATGTGCGAGGCCTTCCTCTGCATCTAGCCCCACTTCGGCTTATGGCTGAAGATATTTAATGTCAGGCCAAAGGTAGTGGGCGGCCGCCAAGCGGAGTGCGGAGGCGCCATGGTTGGCAAGATGGCCAAAGTCCTATGGCTCGAGGGCTCCTTTGTGGAGACCGTAAAGGGTTGGCAATCGGGGTGGTTCTACATCACTGAGCCGCGCGACTCTCAATGGGCAGCGGCCCCCGAATTCCGATCTGGCTTCCCCACATGGCTCACGTCATGGAAAGAGACGGGCCACCGTGGGGGATTCGATGAGCTATCCGGACTCCAAACCTGCGTCCGAACCTGGTGGACAAGAATCTCAGGCTTGTCAACGTAATCCGTGTGATGCTCATCCGCTGGATTCTCCCATGCCAACAACAGCCTTCAAATTGTGGGAGTTCGATCCGCACAACACCCAACTCTGAAAAGGCTCTTCGACACTACGCACGAAGATGCCCGGAAGGTGCCGCTCAAGGGCGCCGAGGTTCTACATCCGCCATCAAGATCGCGATTTAGCTCGCAGCGTCAAGCCAGCGAGGTAAGTTATTATACCCTTTATGGGACTGTTTTTCATAGTTTGACTCTATGCGGGATCTAAAACTCCCTAACCTTTGACAGACTGGTCAAGACGTCCGAACAGGTTAACTGTCCGCCCTTTGCTGAAGACCAGCCGGACGCCCGATTGGCGGGGCTGCTGGTTCGGTCACCTCACGTGGTGCCGGAGAAGAAGGCCAAGAAAGAGGCCACGGGAACTCGAAAGAGCTCCCGGCGCCAGGTGCTGTCGGACTCATCGCCCGATGACCCTGAGGCGGAATCCTCCTCTAAGGAAGAGGAGGAGGAGAAAGAAGCCTCTCCCCCAGCGAGGGGAGAGAAGAAAAGGAAGGCCGCCCCAACTGGGAAGGCCGGAGGGTCCAAGAAGGGAAGGACCCTTCCTCCGGACTTCTCCGCCAATGCCGACAGCGACGAGGAGGAGTGGCCAACAAGGGCCAAGCCCCTGGCGAGATCGTAAGTGTCCGGATAACCATGGTTTTTTTTTCATTGCATAGTGTTCTATAATGCCGAACAATCATGCAGCCCGCCCGAGGATGAGCTCGCCACTTCGTCGAGCGGGTCCCTGAATTCGTCGGAAGTGGAGAGTACTTCACTTCTGACCGCCTCCTCACCTCACGCTGCTGACAACACCGAGGTGGAGCCCCAAGGGGGGCCTGGTCAAGAGGAGGTGGTGCAGGAGGCGCCGCAAGGCAGCCTCCCGGATTCCAGGCGCGAGGGGAGCGAGACCCCCAGGGGCTCTAAGCCCGACCCTTGTCCGAACTCCATACCGGAACCTTCAGCGGTTCCGAAGTCCGGCAAGCGGCCCCTTCGTAGGAAGGGTAAGACGCCGGTGTCCTCCGTCCAACCGGAGGCACCGGATAGCTTCATCGGGAGGCGCTTAAAAGCGCCTCCATCGAGGAGGAGCACCGCACTGTTATGAGTGTGGTGATCCGAAGTTCAGTCCGCCAAGAGCGGGCTGATCAAGCCTGTACCAGCCTTCTAACAGGTTTTGAGGTAAGTTTTAGAATATGTAAAAATATTACTGCATAGACAAGAGTTCTCGATGCTTAGTTCGGTGTTCGGAAAGAAAAGCCGGACTAAGGATCTAAAAAGATATAATGAGGAGTCTAACATAAGTATGTCAATATGGGAATGCAAAGGCTGCCGACCTCTCGCACAGACCGATCATGGAGGTCAATGTATTGAAGCAAAGCCTCTAGCGGTCAGAGAACAAGCTCGGCCAAGCCAAGAAGCAGCTCGAGGACAAGGAAGGTAAGTAATACCTTATTAAAGTAATACCTTATAGAAAAGATTCGGTTGCAAAAAATGACAGGAATAGCGTGGGTATTGTAGGGGCCACGAACGAGGTGGCGACCCTGAAGGAAGCGGTGTCCACGGCCGAAAGCAAAGCGGCCACGGAGCGCACCGAGCGAGAGAAGCAGGAGGAGCGGGTGGCGGAGGTGCGGCAAGAGCTGTGCCTCGTGGAAAAACACGAGAGTTTGGAGCGTGACTCAAGACTCGAGAGTCCGAGCTCGCCTCGGCTCTTGAGAGTGCCAAAGCCGCTAAGGCCGAAGCCCAAAAAGCCCTCCAAGAAATTGAATCATTAAAGAAGATAGCAGCGGGTAAGGCATTCTTTATGCAAAGCAAGCATGTGAAAGTGAATTACCTATTACATACCCGGATTCGGAGCTCTCCAGGAGCATTCGCAGATCTACCCCGTAGTGTGTCCGATGTCAGCTGTTCTACCGCGCCAAGGAGGGGAGCTCGGCGGAGAAGGTGTTCTCGTCTCGATGTCTGAGGTCGGACATCCGGTGCCCCTAAGCGACCAGCTGAAGCAGCTGGTCGAGCTCCTAAGGTCGCCGAACAGGCCATGAAGGGCCTTATAGTTCGGCCGTGGCCATTGGAAGCCATGCCCGGAGCTACTTTGGGCTAGTGCGGCGGCTGGTGGACGCCTTTGTCCATGGATTGCATTCATCAAGCGCCCGTCTGCATTGAAGGTGCCCGTCGGGCCCTTGCCCGTGCTTAAGTGCACTGGGGCAAGCTGGATGCGGAGAAGCTTGTGACGGACGGGCCACCGAAGGGCAAGGAGCATCGCACGCCCGAAATGTACTATGAGGGCGTCCTCAAGGGTGCCCGCCGTATAGCGGATGAGTGCTCCAAGGATGTAATTTTTGAATAGACTCGCATTTGTTATCATGTACGCTGAAAACTTGTTCATATGCGCTAAGCAACGCTTGTTAATTTTTAATATTACCTTCTGTGCGGCCGTTTATCAAATTTGAGAGATGGCAAGTCGTTTGCTTCAGCCCCCATGCCACGAGTGCTGGGGTGTTCGGGATAAACTTGAGCGCTCTTGTTCCCATTCTTGGGTCCGTCGGGGGAGGCGCTCAACGCAACGAACAAGGCAACCAGACTTATAATGCTTGAACACTCTCACTTAGCCATATAATTCTATAATTTTAAATTTCGGCGAAGCCCCTAGTATTCGGAAGACCGAGTTCGGGGCGCTATCCACGCCTTGGCCGGACAATGCCGGTTCCTCGCTCTAAGCGGCATAAGTCTTTAGGGACCTGGAAAAACCTCTCGAACAGGGACCGACTCTCGCCCTATCATGACGGTCAGTTTTAGCTTTCTCCACTGAGGTGCTCAACCCAGCTCAACCGGGGCACAATCGCAGTGGTTCTCCCAGCGCTACCTTAGCCGATATAACGGAACGTAAGGTACCAAAACATGGGAGCCGGGCAAACCCAACTATTGACCCAAGACATGATTCGAGCTGATGCATATAATGCTATAAGTTCGGGTGCCGCACTCGTGAGAGTGTTCGGACTTCTAACACCATATTCGGGAACTTGAGCCCTCGGTGTATTGGCCGTACTAAAGTGTACGGGTGCAACATGTCATGAAATGAACATATATATAGATAAAGAAAGGAGTGCAATAATAGGCAAAAGCTATGTATTGTTTATTCAAAAAGGAACTGCAATGAAAGCAGAACGATACAAATAGTGCGGTAAGCAAGGGATGGGACTATTTAACATGTCCTTCTCCAGGTAAGTCATGGGATGGTATGTAAAACAGGTATAATGATCGTAGTAGAGACCACCTGGACACTCGACGTAGCTTTCTGCTTCCCTGGCTGTTGTATCGTGAGTTCGACAATTCTAGTGCCGGACAGGACTTCTGGAAAACGGAGTCCTGAAAGTAAGAAAAAGGAAGAAAAGAAAAATAATGACAGAATCGGGAGCCCCTAGTGCGGTTGAGCCGCATTCTGGGCGTGACGTGGTCGTGCCCCTCCCCTTATGCCCATGGTATCTCCAGAGCGTAATTATCTACGCGTAGTACTGGCTTCGCATTTTCGCGAGGGCCGGGTTAGCCGGATTACTACGCTGCGTTTCGGATCGTGCCAGGCGGTCTTGTTGTAGGTTACTCTGGGCGCGCTTGACAGTGTCCGATTGTTTATTGGCCGGACTGGAAAATTGCCTTAAGAGGCTGTTCTGCACTTCTACCGCAAGGGCGGCCGTATGCTCCTCCGTTCGGAGGGAGTGTTCGGTGTTTCCATTGACCATGATTACACCTCGAGGGCCTGGCATCTTGAGCTTGAGGTATGCGTAGTGCGGCACCGCATTGAATTTTGCGAATGATGTTCGTCCGAGCAGTGCGTGATAGCCGCTGCGGAACGGGACTATGTCGAAGGTTAACTCTTCACTTCGGAAGTTATCTGGGGATCCGAAGACCACTTCGAGTGTAACTGAGCCTGTACAATTGGCCTCTACACCTGGTATGATGCCTTTAAAGGTCGTATTTGTGGGTTTAATCCTTGAGGGGTCTATGCCCATTTTGGCGACCGTATCCCGATAAAAGCAGGTTCACGCTGCTACCGCCGTCCATCAGGACTCTAGTGAGGTGAAATCCGTCGATGATTGGGTCAAGAACCAATGCGGCGAATACGCCGTGACGGATGCTAGTGGGGTGGTCCCTTCGATCAAAGGTGATCGGGCAGGAGGACCATGGGTTGAACTTCAGGGAGACTGGCTCCATCGCATATACGTCCCTTAGCGCACGCTTCCGCTCCCTTTTGGGTATGTGAGTTGCGTATATCATGTTCACCGTCCGCACTTGTGCGGGAAACCCCTTATGTCCTCTACTGTTCGGCGGCCGGGGCTCTTCTTCGTCATTGCTATGCAGCCCCTTGTCGTTGTTTTCGGCGCTTAGCTTGCCTGCTTGCTTGAACACCCAACAATCCCTGTTGGTGTGGTTGGATGAGTTTTGGGGTGCCATGTATCCGCACAGGCGATCGAGTATTCGGTCCAAGTTGGACGGGCCCTGGATATTTCTTTTGAATGGCTTCTTCCGCTGACCGGGTTTAGAGCCTCTGAATCCGGCATTGACTATCGTATCTTCAGCATTATCGCCGTTAATGCGGCGCTTGTTCTTATTGCGACGCGACCTGCCATTGCTATCCTTGGTATCCGAACTACCGTGGTGTTTGGCCAAGTTGTTGCTTCGAGCTAGCTACCTGTCCTCCTCTCCGCAAAAGCGGGTCATGAGTGTTGTGAGGGCTGCCATGGATTTTGGCTTTTCCTGTCCTAGGTGCCGGCAAGCCACTTGTCGCGGATGTTATGTTTGAAGGCTGCAAGGGCCTTCGTGATCCAACAAATGACGATCTGATTTTTCTTTGTTAGGAACCGCGCCCGTAATTGTCTCGCTGATTCTTCCGCTGCTGAATTATATGGCTAAGGTCATCGGCGTCGGTGGTCGCATATATGTGCCCCGGAAGTTATCGAGGAATGCGGCTTCCGTGTCCTCCCAACAACCAATTGTTCTCACGGCAAGCTGTTAAGCCAATGCCGAGCTGGTCCTTTAAGCTTGAGTGGGAGGTATTTGATGGCATGTAGATCATCACCATGGGCCATGTGGATATGGAGGAGATAGTCCTCGATCCGCATCGCAGGATCTGTGGTACCATCGTATGATTCGATGTTTACGTGTTTGAAGCCCTCGTGATTTGATGATCCATTACTTCATCTCGTGAAGCATAGTGGGTGTGCGCGCCTCAGTATAATATATCACGACGTAGCTCATATGAGCTTTGTCTACTGTGTTCGGCCCGGCCGGGTTTGCTGTATCCGGCGTGACGGTTATCGTCACGTGTATTGGGGCGCCCACGCGATCCGTAGATCGGTCTTGTATGCTTTGCCTTATCCTCCAATATATCTTGCAAGTCCGGCGCGTTTTCCCATGCCTTGGTATTTTTTGAGCGGCGTCGGGGTGTGGCTTGAGCGGAGGGCCGAGAGGCTTCTGTCGTCATGCGCACGGGTGGCCGGGTCTTCCATGTCGTCTGCCGGTGACTTGGGTGCTTCCTCCTCCGATCGAGGCAATGGCCTGCGTATGGGGTAGCTTTTGGAGGGGCGTTCGAGTTCATACTCTTCGGCTGCAAGGACTTCAGTCCATCTGTCAGCTAGCAGGTCTTGGTCAGCTCTAAGCTGTTGCTGCTTTTTCTTGAGGCAGCTTGCCGTGGCCATGAGCCTGCGTTTTGAAATGCTCCTGCTCGGCGGGATCCTTAGGCACGACAAATTCGTCGTCGTCGAGGCTTGCCTCATCTTCGGAGGGAGGCACATAGTTATCGCCCCTCTACCTCTCTTTTCTCGCCAGACCGTCAGGCGGACTTGCTTCTCCCTCCTCCTGCACCGAGTCCCGCCGAGGGGGTCATCTTCGGCACCGCCCTGTGGTGTTATTGTCTCCCGTGCGGAATCTCCGCTTTATCAGGCGAGATTTAGAGCGGCGCCACGACGCCGACGCTTGGGCTGTTTCTTGAGGGGTCATCCTCCGCTGTTCCATCGCCGCTCCCATCTTTTGGGATGTCCACCATGTGTATGTCGATGACGAGGTGGCCTTCCAAAGGCCCTCAGTAGGCGCTGGTTCTTGGTCGCCTCCAGCATCGCCGTCCATACCGCCGATGTCTTGGAGTCGAAGTCGAGCATGTCGGTTAAATCATCGACAAGTGGCTACAAAGTGGGTGGTGGATGGGAGTTGAATTTCTTCGTCGTCTGCATCCCAACCTTCCCGACCGTAGTCCGCCAGGCTCTCCGGATAAAGAGAGAGACTTTAGTGAATCCAGGATGTCGCCAAAGGGCGAGTGCGAAAGATGTCCGCGCAAGGAACTCCATGACCGGCGCCCAACCGGATTCGATTGGCGGGGCGCCGAGGGTTGAGTCCCGGAGAGGAGTCCGCACCTTGGAGTCACGGTCTTCGCAGCGACAGGATGGAGTTCGCTCAATCGCCATTGAGATTGTAGCCCCGAGGCGGTGTCCAACCACTCGCCCTCGATCGGGGAGCAGGCTCGGATTAAGGGTCGGAGCGAGCACCGGTGCGGCCTCTAGGGCACCTGTTCGCGGCAGAGCTAGATCGCACCCATCGAGACAAAGGCGGCACGCCGGGTTGTGGCTCGAATCCGTCAAGATCAAGTCTCCGCGGACATCGGCCGAGTAGTTCAAGCTTTCCAAATCTGACTCGATGGCCAGGGGCGAAGCTTTCGATCTGCTTCCAGATGGCTGCTTAATTGGCCCGCAGCAGCAAAGCCGCCGAATCTGAAGATCTGTCCGAGGAGAAAAGTCTCACCGGATCTGCGTCGTTGTTGATGATCGAAGGAGCCATCGGGCCTATCGGTGAAGACACAGAGGAACTCTCAATGAAAGCACCAATGTCGGTGTCAAAACCGCTGGATCTCGGGTAGGGGGTCCCGAACTGTGCGTCTAGGCGGATGGTAACATGAGACAAGGGACACGATGTTTTTACCCAGGTTCGGGCCCTCTCGATGGAGGTAATACCCTACTCCTGCTTGATTAATATTGATGATATGGATAGTACAAGAGTAGATCTACCACGAGATCAAAGAGGCTAAACCCTAGAAGCTAGCCTATGGTATGATAGTTGTTACGTCTCACGGACTAAAACCCTTCGGTTTATATAGACACCGAATAGGGTTAGGGTTACACAGTAGTCGGTTACAATGGTAGGAGATCTACATATCCAGACGCCAAGCTTGTATTCCATGCCAAGGAAAGTCCCATCCGGACACAGGACGAAGTCTTCAATCTTGTATCTTCATAGTCTAGGAGTCCGGCCAAAGATGATAGTTCGGCTATCCGGACACCCCCTAGTCCAGGACTCCCTCAAAGACCTCGGTGAAGCTGCTTATATATTGGGCATCAAGATCTATAGAGATAGATCAAGACGCTTAATAGGACTTTCACAAAGCACATACCTTGACAAAGTTTTGAAGAAGTTCAAAATGGATCAATCAAAGAAAGGGTTCTTGCATGTGTTATAAGGTGTGAAGTTGAGTGAGAGTCAAAGCCCGATCACTGCAAAAGATAGAGAAAAAAATGAAAGTCATTCCCTATGCCTCAGCCATAGGATCTATCATGTATGCTATGTTGTGTACCATACCTGATGTGTGCCTTGCCATAAGTCTGGCAGGGAGGTACTAAAGTAATCCAGGAGCGGATCACTGGACAACGGTCAAGAACATCCTGAAGTACCTAAAAAGGACCAAGGATATGTTTCTCGTTTATGAAGGTGACAAAGAGCTTGTCGTAAATGGTTATGTCGATGCTAGCTTTGACACTGATCTAGATGACTCTAAGTCACAAAGCGGATACGTATTTATATTGAATGGTGGAGCTGTCAGTTGGTGCAGTTCCAAACAGAGCGTCGTGGTGGGATCTACGTGTGAAGCGGAGTACATAGCTGCTTCAGAAGCAGCAAATGAAGGAGTCTGGATGAAGGAGTTCATATCCGATCTAGGTGTAATACCTAGTGCAATGGGTCCAATTAAAATCTTTTGTGACAACACTAGAGCAATTGCCTTGGCGAAGGAATCTAGGTTTCGCAAGAGAACCAAACACATCAAGAGACGCTTCAACTCCATTCGTGAACAAGTCAAGGATGGAGACATAGAAATTTGCAAGATACATACGGATCTGAATGTGGCAGACCCATTGACTAAGCCTCTTCCGCGAGCAAAACATGATCAGCACCAAGACTCCATGGGTGCTAGATTCATTACAATGTAATCCAGATTATTGACTCTAGTACAAGTGGGAGAATGAAGGAAATATGCCCTAGAGGAAATAATAAAGTTGTTATTTTATATTTCCTTATTCATGATAAAGGTTTATTATTCATGCTAGAATTGTATTGGTCGGAAACCTTAATACATGTGTGAATACATAAACAAACAACATGACCCTAGTGAGCCTCTACTAGACTAGATCGTTGATCAAAGATGGTTAAGGTTTTCTAACCATGGACATGAGTTGTCATTTGATAACGAGATCACATCATTAGGAGAATGATGTGATGGACAGGACCCATCCATTAGCTTAGCATAATAATCGTTCAATTTTATTGCTATTGCTTTCTTCATGTCAAATACATATTCCTTCGACTATGTGATTACGCAACTCTCGGATACCGAAGGAATGCCTTGTGGGCTATTGATACGTCTCCAACGTATCTATAATTTTTTATTGTTCCATGCTATTACATTATCTGTTTTGGATATTTAATGGGCTTTATTATACACTTTTATATTATTTTTGGGACTAACCTACTAACCAAAGGCCCAGTGCAAATTGCTGTTTTTTACCTATTTCAGTGTTCCGCAGAAAAGGAATATCAAACGGAATCCAAACGGAATGAAACTTTCGGAAGAGTGATTTTTGGAACAAACGCAATCCAGGAGACTTGGAGTGGACGTCAAGAAAGAAACGAGGAGGCCACGAGGCAGGAGGGCGCGCCCAAGGGGTAGGCGCGCCCCCACCCTCATGGGCCCCTTGTGGCTCCCCTGACCGACTTCTTTCGCCTATATATACTCGTATACCCCGAAAACATCCGAGAGCACCACGAAACCCTATTTCCACCCCCGCAACCTTCTGTACCCGTGAGATCCCATCTTGGGGCCTTTTCCGGCGCTCACGGAGGGAATCGATCACGGAGGGCTTCTACATCAACACGATAGCCTCTCCGATGATGTGTGAGTAGTTTACCACAGACCTTCGGGTCCATAGTTATTAGCTAGATGGCTTCTTATCTCTCTTTGGATCTCAATACAAAGTTATCCTCGATCTTCTTGGAGATCTATTCGATGTAATTCTTTTTGCGGTGTGTTTGTCAAGATCCAATGAATTGTGGGTTTATGATCAAGATTATCTATGAACAATATTTGAATCTCCTCTGAATTCTTTTATGTATGATTTGTTATCTTTGCAAGTCTCTTTGAATTATCAGTTTGGTTTGGCCTACTAGATTGATCTTTCTTGCAATAGGAGAAGTGCTTAGCATTGGGTTCAATCTTGCGGTGTCCTTTCCCAGTGACAGTAGGGGCAGCAAGGCACGCATTGTATTGTTGCCATCGAGGATATAGATGGGGTTTATATCATATTGCTTGAGTTTATCCCTCTACATCATGTCATCTTTCCTAATGTGTTACTCTGTTCTTATGAACTTAATACTCTAGATGCATGCTGGATATTGGTTGATGTGTGGAGTAATAGTAGTAGATGCAGAATCGTTTCGGTCTACTTGTCGCGGACGTGATGCCTATATACATGATCATGCCTAGATATTCTCATAACTATGCACTTTTCTATCAATTGCTCGACATTAATTTGTTCACCCACCGTAATACTTATGCTATCTTGAGAGAAGCCACTGGTGAAACCTATGGCCCCCGGGTCTATTTTCCATCATATAAGTTTCCTATCTATTTTACTTTGCAATCTTTACTTTCAATCTATACCATAAAAAATACCAAAAATATTTATCTTATTATCTCTATCAGATCTCACTTTTGCAAGTGGACGTGAGGGATTGACAACCCCTTTATCGCGTTGGTTGCAAGGTTCTTATTTGTTTGTGTAGGTATGAAGCGGCTTGCGTGTAGTCTCCTACTAGATTGATACCTTGGTTCTCAAAAACTGAGAAAAATACTTACGCTACTTTGCTGCATCACCCTTTCCTCTTCAAGGGAAAACCAACGCAGTGCTCAAGAGGTAGCAAGAAGGATTTCTGGCGCCGTTGCCGGGGAGTCTACGCTCAAGTCAAGACACACCAAGTACCCATCACAAACTCTTATCCCTCGCATTACATTATTCGCCATTTTCCTCTCGTTTTCCTCTCCCCCACTTCACTTTGCCGTTTTATTCGCCCTTTCTTCTTTCGCTTCTTTCTGCTTTTCGTTTGTGTGTTCGCTCTTTGCGTGATTTGCTGCCTTCATGTCGGAGGTTATCATTGATAAGGATAAGGGTAATAACATGGAAACCTTTGATACTTTTGATGATCCTCATGAAGAACCTACTATTTTACATACTAAAAAGTTTCAGATTGGTAGTGGTAATATTATTGGAAAAAGAGTTATTCAAGATTTCTTTACTTGTGCCGGTGCCTTGCCCACTATGGGTGGGTCTATTCTTCATAGAACTAGTAGCCTTGCGGATGCTTTATCTTTGCTCATAGTTGAACTTGAAAGACAATTTATTCATATGCATCCTTGCATATAAAGGATATTTCTAGAGTTTTCCAATATCGAGCATTCTTCTGTTAAGCGAGCAGCTACTATCTTTTTGGCACATGAGTTTAGGTTTATAATGAAAGAAGCCAATGAAATTTTTGCGCATTATAGGGTGGACGCTGGTCGTCCTCCCATAGAAGTTATCCTTTTTAATCAAGAAGACTTAATGCGTTATTTATCTTTAGATCTTGTCGCTTACAATGAAAACCTTAGAAAGAAGGTTCCTACTGATGTTCTAGTTGATAGAATTTCTGAACTCAATGATGATTTTTCTATTCAGAATAATGGGTTAGGTTTTTCTCTTGAACAAAGGCTCATGACTTTTTGCCAAAAGAACGCTTATAATGATGAATTGGTTGTGCAATATAAGGGGCCAAAGGAGGAACCCATACCTCCTGAGCTTGATCTTGGGGAATTTTGCCCCATTAAATTTAGCCCTTTTGGTTATTTTTGCTTTCCACAAAGAAAACTTTCTGCTAAACGTAGGGAATATGAGAGGAGTTTTCGCCATTTGCCTTACCATTATTATGATAATACCTAGATCTATCCTTGCTGTCGTGGAATTGTCACAACAGATGTCCTCTTGCAAGGACTTAGTCGTGGAGCCATCGCAACAAGGAAGCTTAAAGGGGTTAATCGGGACAAAGGACACGAGAGAGGTTTTATACTAGTTCAGCCCCTTACGGTGAAGGTAAAGCCTACGTCTAGTTGGGTTGGTATTGCTAGGGTTTCGATGATCGGGGAGCGAGACACGCTATGCCCGGCTCTCGATGAGATGTTACCTGCCCTAAGCCGCCAGCGGGTCGTCCCCTTATATACACGGGTTGACGCCCTGCGGCCTACAGAGTCCCGGCCGGCTCATAAACAGTGTCTGGATCGGTGACTAGTTAAGCCTGCCTTATAATACAAGTCATGCCATTACGACGGTTTATCACTACGGGCCTTAGGTCGCCTGTGGGCTTTAGACCCTTTATTGAACCGCCATCCTCATGCTTGATCTTGGGCTTCATATGATGAATCACCTTTGCGTAACCCGACCCCTCCTAGGCGGCTTACACAAATAGTTATATCCCCAACATTAGGCCCCAGATTGATTTGAACCGGTTCATGTCAATCTTGAAATACCTTTAAAGAAAGGCCTTCTGTCTTCTGTCTGTGCAAAGGTTATAACCCGCCATGACGTCATCTTCTGAATCCGTGACCACCCGTCGTGATGGCATCTTCTATTAAATGTGCATTTTACTCCATCATATCTTCAATGGATCTTTATCTTTACTGTCCATTTCGAAAATCGAGGCATCGGAGTTGTTGGATACTGATGCCTGTCCTCCTCGTTTCTCGTGCTTTCTCAATCGGCCCTTCTTTATAAATAGGCACGACCCCTAGGTCTTTTTCCATTCTTCCCCTTCAGTCGTCTTCTTCCTCTCGCGACCCCGCTGCTACTCAAGCTCCGCCGCCACCGCCGCCGCCGCAGCAGAGCACCGCATCTTCATCAACCTCGGCTGCTGCATCGACCTGAATCGTCCAGAGATCCGCGACGAACCCCCGGAACAAGTCTACATCTTTAAGTTTTTCTTCTTCCCTGTACTTCAGATCCACACTAGGATTCTCGAGTTCCTCGGTGTTCTTCGTTGTTCGTCACGAACTCTTTATTGATTTCGCCACCACAGCCTGATTCAATCTATAAAGGAGTAAAAACTCATGCGGTAGCTGTTCCGCCCCCTTTTAGAATGTAAACAAACCCCTTTTTCCTTGCATAGAAGCCTCATTCGAGCTTATGAACTCATCTGTACTGGCTTTAGGTCTGGAATAGTTTCTTTTTTGGAACGACCATATTTGATCCAAAATAATAACTGCAACTTGTGAAACCTGTTTGTTCCATACTTAGTAAAAAAATCTGTTTTTGCCAGATCCATTTAACCACAGCGACTCTCACTGCCGGTTTAAAGAGACCATACTAATCGACAGTCGCCGACTTCTGGCGGTTTAAAGTAACTTAACTGCTTCTGATATTCGTAGCGGCTTAACTGACCAAATACAATTAGCCATATGTCATTAGGCCCCTTTATAAGCCGCTATATTGAATAGAATTTGAAATGTTTTTCTTAAGTTAAATTGAACTGGATTTTTTTTGCCATAGGCTTCCATCGCATAATGGCACCCAAGGCTCCCAAAGCACCCGGTGACACAGAATCGGGTCAAGTCCATCGTTACTGAGAACACCTTGTCCGATTTTGTGAAGACCAGCTATCTGCCAGAGAAAGAAGTTATGTCTTATCGTGCTCCTAATCCGTCAGAAGAAAAACCTCAACCCAAGGAGGGGGAAGTGATCGTTTTTACTGATCATATGAACCGGGGCTTTTCTCCACCCGGCTCAAAATTCTTGAGGATGTTTTACACCTTTTTGACCTCAGACCTCAAGATATCGGGCCCAACTCCGTGTCAAATATTTGCAACATCCAAGTCTTTTGCGAGGTGTATCTTGGAGAAGAACCCAGCCTGTTACTTTTCAGAGAATTGTTTTATTTAAACCACCAAAATGAACGTGCCAACGGGCCCAGCCTGGAACTTGGTGGTATCTCCATTCAGCGACGGAGGGACTGCCTTTTCCCATATGCCGAACTGCCAAGCCACCCTAAGGATTGGAACCAGACGTGGTTCTATTGCCAGGATGCTTCTCCGGCTGATGAGAACCCGCTGCCCGGCTTTCGCGCTCTGCGCCTCGAATCCAATCATCCATCACGGACAAGTTAAGCTGCTGTTGGCGTCTACAACTTCCTCCCACCATAAAGAAAATCAAAGCTCTCTTGGGAACGGCTTAGATGGCATTGATTTGGTCCGAGTCTGGTGTCATGGCGGGTGATTCCGTTAAGCCGCCGCCCGGCTTGATGTGCACTTACACAGTGAAAAGGATGACTCGCTGCGTCATTGTCCTGATGACTTACCTGATGACACGGTTGAAGCCACGGTCCAATCTCTTTTGAAAGAGGGCTCAGTGGTCAGCAACACCTTCGGCTTACTTCCATTCTGCAAGAGTAATCCGGCTCCTGCGATGAAGTCATCAATCTAAAACTTACTCTTTTGTGGAATGCCTTGCCTTTACTAATAACCTTTTCTCATTATTTGCAGGCAAATGACAAATTCTGGAAGGTCAAATATGATCATGAGGCTGCAAACAGGCCAGAGCGACCAAGAGAGTCGAAAGGAGAACCGCCAAACCAGGAACTCAGAGGAAGAAGAAGCCAAGTGCTTCAGATTTGCTCAAATTGGACGACTCCTCTGATGATGAAGAAGAGGTAATCCCTAACTCCCCTGAATCCTTTACCATCATCTTATTGACATTAATTTCCTTCAGGAGGACATGGGAAATAGCCAAGCAGTAGAGGACGAGGTAACTATAATTTCCTCCGACTCCGAGCCTTTGCCAAGGCAGAAAGTCCGAAGAGTGACCCGGAAAGTAAGATTTTCACATCCTTTAGCTTATCAAGATCCTCAATTTCTTTTGAAGCGACAGGCTCATGAGAGCCAAGGCAGACCCGGACCAGCAAAGACGCGGAACTCTCCTCTGGCTTACCTGACGTAACAAGGAAGCGCCGGCTGAGGTTATCTCCGATTTACGTTCCTTTTTACCTTTGGCGGGTTTCATTCGTCAAGCCCTCAATTCATCTGACTCAAACTATCAGGATACTTCACCTTCCTCCGGCGAATCTATGCAATCCAACATGCCGGCTTTCAAGACTGCTCCAGGGTAATTTCAACTTATTTATTTTATGTTTGTCTTACTCATGTCTTTGTACTAACTCTTCTGATTTGCACACAGCGTACAAGTGAAGCCCAGCAAAAGGGCGAAGAAAAATAAGCCAACCAAAGAGCCAGTCGTGACTGACCCGGAGCTCGGAACAACCGGTCTTGAGACCTCCACACATGAGCCGCCAACTGAACCAGCCCATGACATTCCAACACCAACCTTTGATCCACTTGCCGAACAGACTCTGAACAGTTCTGATAACCCGGAGGTTCCTAGCCCGGCAAAAGCAGATGACCCGGAAGTCGAGATTCTTAAGACTCAGTTTGTTGAACCGGGAAGACCCACTATTCTTGCTAAGTGTTCTGCCAAGGAAGAACTTTTGAAGCGCCGAAAAACCAAGATGGACGTCACTGATTATACTCATCTCAGCATTGGAGACATTGTTTCTGGCTATATAAGTCAAGTGCAGCAATGATCGTGACACGGAAGTTGATATGGTGAAGCAAATACACCAAAAATCTGAGGTATAACTCTTGTTGATATTCCTTATTCCTCCTTACTGTACCAGCCCCCAGGTCTATTGCTTATGAGAAAAAATATGTTGTAGACTTAGAATCTGCTTAGCACTGCTTGTCAAACGCCCGGCTTATCCTGTGACAATCGAAGGTCGGCTTTTAAAGAAGATATTTGAACTGGCGTAATACAATACTTTTAACTGCAATATGCATTAGCCCCCAAGTGCCAAGTATCTTTTGCTTGCAAAGTGCCTGGGACTTAATTTCCATGAACCACCACAGTAATTTAGAGTTCTTCAGCATACATTAGTCCCCAAGTGTCAAGTATCTTTGCTTGCAAAGTGCTTGGGACTTAATGCTATATTATAACAATGCTGACTGTAGTCCGGCTTGATTCAGGCCACCATAAGTCAATTTGAGTCGGAGATTGCTGATTTGAAGAGTCGCCTGGCAGTTCAAGAAACTGAAATCCAAAAGGCCAACTCCAAATTTGAGTTCAGCATATCTGAGCAGGAGAAATTGAAGAAAAGCTTTGGAGCTGATAAGAAGGTATGGGCTGATGAAAAGGCCTCCTTGGTCACCCGGGCCGAGAAAGCAGAAGCGGCTCTCGCAGACACAACGGCTGAGTTAACCGGCTTAAAACGCCATATATCTCAGATGACCTCAGCAATCTTTGGTAAGCTATTCTGCAAGTTTAAATATCGTAAATCTTAATTTGACAAGTATTTTGTTTGTCATCTCCGGCTCACCTGATGTTTGTTAACGCAGGCCCCAGGAGCTCCAATCTGAACCAGAACATGTTAACAAAGCTGAAGGCGGTTTATACATTGGTGGAACAACTCTACGCCGGGTCACAACACGCTTTAGCCGTTGTGGCTTTGTCAAATGATGTTCCCAGTCGCCTGGCTGATGTATTGAAGCGACTTGCTATGCTCCCTCAACGGGTCCAAGAATTGAGATGTGTACGCAGAGCAAGAGCCATAGCCGACGTAAGCGGGCTAAGGCACAGTTACAGTGAGCTGGACCCAGCCGTCCTCTCCTTGGATATCCAAGCTTTAAGGAGGATGGCACCCCTTTGAGGAAGGATTTCACCGCTGCGTGAAAGAAATAAATCTGTGGCCACTCGAGGAGGATCATAGCGCCACATTATGATGCAATCGACTTGACCCCTCCAATTCGTAAGCATACCTTCACCCCGAAGTCGATCCGGCGGGTTAATTGATGATGAAGCTGAATTTGAAGCTTTGAGTGGCATTGGTGGTCATCATCGACCTTCGAGACAGGGCAGCCCGGCGGAGGAGCGGAAAGGGATGACCCGGAAGCTTCAGGCCAACAAAATGAGTGATCCGACGGGCGTCTTATTTTTATGCCTTGTAGAAAACAATGATTCCTTATCCAGACTCAGGGAGTCTTGTAATAGGGTAGAAGAAAAACTTGACTTTGTCGTGCCATCGTGCATGTTTGAGGCGCTCAACACTTGTTCAAGCCGCCGTCGTTATATTCTTTCGGTTTATATTGATCTTCTGCTTTAGTTGCCATGTGATCCTTTGATTACCTTGCCGGCTTATGCGACCCGAACAATGAGGATAAGCTTTTTAATCTTGAAACCCTACACATATGATGCTTGTTACATACCAACAACTGTATTTGATCAAAAGTAAGCCGGTGGGATAAAATCACCTCATAAGCGCTTTCAGAAAAAGATCTGCAAACCGTCAAACAATTGTGATTTGCAAAGCTTTATGATTGATAGACAAAATTCAAAGGCTGCTGATTCGAATACGATCAGCAAGCCGTTCCAAAGGGGTTAAGCTAAGATTCGGATACGATCATATATCCCCCAGTGGCTCTGGCAATGCCGATCAAGTGGGTATCGACAGCTATGTTCTCTTTGGTTCGAATACGACCTATGTTTGAACAGGAAGCCCCCAAGTGACCGTAAGAGTTGTTTAATGACGCTGATTCGAATACGATCCACGTCAGACCCAAAGGGGTTACGCTATGATTCAGATATGATCAAGAAGCCCCCTAGTGGGTTTGGCAGTATGCCGATCAAGAGGGTATCAACAGATATGTTCTCTTTGGTTCGAATACGACCTATGTTTGAACAGGAAGCCCCCTAGTGATCATGGCTAGATTCATATATGATCATAAGCTACACCAAACGGAAAGCCGGATTCAAATATGACCCGCTCCCTATTGGTTGTTCCAAGATAATAAAGAATACATGTAAACATTTGAGGATGAAAAGGACAGAGGTCCTGTTTTATTGCTTTTCATAATATATACATCTCAAAATATATGTACATCCTGAGAGCCGGCGGCTCAAGTATAGTAAGGCCAAAGATGAGCGATATTCCACGGCCGACGGGTCTCCTCCTCCGACTTACGTGAATCTTTGTGTTCTCGAACATCGATGAGGTAAAATGATCCGTTGTTCAGGTTCTTGCTGACCACAAAGGGCCCTTCCCAAGGGGGAGATAGCTTGTGCATATCGGATTGATCCTGGATGAGTCGGAGCACCTTAAATAACGGGGAACCGCTGGCTCAACAGCGTTCACAACCCTTTTATGAAGCTTCTTGTCCCGCTTGCATAAGCTAGTGGTGAACACATGATACTGTCCACTATTTAGCTGCTTTGGATTAATTTGATAACCTGACGGCTGCTGCTGTTGACCTCCCTGACCAGACTGCTGGTGATTATAGCCACCTTGATTTCCCTGAAAGCCGGAATTTGAACCGCCACCCGGGCCTTGAAACCCGCCAACACCTGAGCCGCCACCCGACCCATGATTGTCGTCGAACGTGTTGGAATTCTTGAAAGCCTTCATGATCGTGCAATCCTTCCATAAGTGAGTGGCCGGCTTTTCCCGGGTACCGTGTCTCGGCGGGAGTTCATTGAGTAGCTGCTCAAGAGATGGACCTGACCCGCCAGATCGAGGGGGCCGCCTCCCCTTGCGTCTTTGATCGTTACCTTGCGCATTAGTGTTGGCCACAAACTCCGGATTACCATCGGCTTTATGCTTGTTGCCTCCTTGATTTGCCGGGTTATCTTGCTGGCCCTTTCCATTGTCGTTCTTCTTTCCCTTCCCCGCCTTTTCCTCGTCAGACGCAGGATCCGCGGTATTATCAGAATCGGCGTATTTGACTAGAGCCGCCATCAGCTGACCCATATCATTACAATCACGCTTGAGGCGCCCCAGCTTCTGTCTCAGCGGTACAAATCGACAATTTTTCTCCAACATGAGGACTGCAGAGCCGGCACCCATCTTGTCAGACGAATGTATTATCTCCTTGACCCGGCACACCCAATGAGTGGTAGATTCACCCTCCTCTTGTTTACAATTAGTTAAGTCCACAATTGACATGGACTGTTTGCAGGTGTCTTTGAAGTTCTGAATGAACCGGGCCTTTAATTCCGCCGATGAGCCGATGGAATTGGGCGGCAGGCCTTTTAACCAAGTCCGGGTCGTTCCATCCAACATCATGATGAAGTACTTAGCCATTGCCGCATCACTGACCTCCAACAGCTCCATGGCCATCTCATAGCTTTCAATCCACGCCCCGGGCTGTAAGTCGGCCGTATAATTTGGCACCTTCCGGGGTCCCTTGAAATCCTTAGGCAGACGCACATTACGTAAAGCTGGCACCAAACAAGGAACACCACCGGTTCTGGTGGCCACTCCTGCCTCAACAGAAGTCGTCAGATAATCCGGGAAAGCTTGATGAACCGTCTGCTGAGCCGCCAGTTGAGCCGCCCGCTCGTCCCCCTGACGTATCCGATCCTGCACCGGGTAATAACCGCCGAGTTGGTTACGGCGCTGGGCGTTGCTTGACAAAGCTTCTGACTCCATGTGCCTGCTATAGCTCGGACTCCGGTTCGGGCGAGGAGTCGAATGAATCCTGTCTCGACTATAAGAATAAGCCTCTTGCTGAGACAGAGCCGTCTGGACGAGTTCTCTGATCCTTCGCGTCTCCACCATTGTTGGATCGTCACCGTCCACTGGAGAGCCGCCAAACGTGTCGATGCTGCGATTAGGTTCTCCATGGGGTTAGAGAAATGACCCGGTGGTGTTGGTACGTAGCGGGGCAGGGCCATATTCACATGAGGAGGTGCCATCACCCGAGGCTGAACCGGTCCCCCTGCTCCGGGTGTTATGAACTGGTTTGCTTCTGGAGGGTTGCTAGGGCGGCTCGGGTGTGGAAAAAGGCTCGAGGATCATAAACCGGAGGCAAACGGGATTGAGTTTTCTGGTGTCTCCTCCTCATCACCTCGTTAGACGCGTTCAGGTTCATCGTAAGCTGGAAAGCCTCTGACTGGAGCTGTTGTGCCCGTGCATCCAAAGCTGCTAAGGCCTCCTTGGCCCGAGCTATTTCCTCACGCACCTGTGCCACCTCTGCATCATGTTCATATTGATTTGCAGGAATAATTGTGGCGGTTAACAGGGTCGTCAGCTTATCCATGAGATCAAGCAACACCTGAGCCGGCGGGCGCACAAGGCCTCCTGCCCTGGCTACTCCTGACCCGGACGTTATTGCTGCCGCAGCCGTGGAGTTTTGGCCGGGTTGAGTGCCAGCCATGAAGACCCCTACCCAGCTTGGCGGCTCAAAGGGGTCCGTAATACTGCTGCCATCGGAACAGCCCCCAAGCCTGCCATCTTGCAGTTGATACAACGAATCTGTCTCACCAATGGACGAATCACCATCGGAGTGGACGGCCGTCTCACCGCCATCGACGGATCCTTCAGAAAGTTCTCCTCCATGGATGCAACCCATGAAGGCACGCTTCACGACGGGTTGAGCACGGGCGAGTCTCGCACGCTGAGCCGTCTCGACGAGGTCGGTGCAGTTGTCCGGCTCAGGGCCCGGCTCACCGATCCGGCCGATGAAAACGTGGATTCCGCCCGAAGGAACCCGGTACACTGTACTCAATTGAGCGGCGTCGGGGCCCGACCTTCGTCGTCGATGTAGATCTTCTTTGCGGCGACTCTTGGTCATTCGGCCCCACAGTATCCCTTGAGCCCTTCAAAGTTGCCCTTCAAGAACTCAAATCCATCGTCGCCGCCCCACGGTGGGTGCCAACTGTCGTGGAATTGTCACGGCGAGATGTCCTCTTGCAAGGACTTAGTCGTGGAGCCATTGCAACTAGGAAGCTTAAAGGGTTAATCGGGACAAAGGACACGAGAGGTTTTATACTAGTTCGCCCCTTACGGTGAAGGTAAAGCCTACGTCTAGTTGGGTTGGTATTGCTAGGGTTTCGATGACCGGGGCGAGATACGCTATGCCCGGCTCTCGATGAGATGTTACACCCTAAGCCGCCCGGTAGTCGTCCCCTTATATACACGGGTTGACGCCCTGCGGCCTACAGAGTCCCGACCGGCTCATAAACAGTGTCCGGCTCGGTGACTAGTTAAGCATGCCTTATAATACAAGTCATGCCATTACGACGGTTTATCACTACGGGCCTTAAGTCGCCTGTGGGCTTTAGACCCTTTATTGAACCGCCATCCTCACGCTTGATCTTGGGCTTCATATGATGAATCACCTTTGCGTAACTCGGCCCCTCCTGGGCGGCTTACACAAATAGTTATATCCCCAACACTTGCCTTTATGCCTAGCTAGGGGCGTTAAACGATAGCGCTTGTTGGGAGGCAACCCAATTTTATTTTTGTTTCTTGCTTTTTGGTTCTGTTTAGTAATAAATAATTCATCTAGCTTCTGTTTAGATGTGTTTTTATGTTTCAAATTAGTGTTTGTGCCAAGTAAAACCTATAGGATCTTCTTGGATGATAGTTATTTGATCTTCTTTGAAAAAGTCGAAACTTTACGCTCCACGAAAACAATTGTTAAAAATCACCAGAACGTGATAAAAATACTGATTCCAATTGCAGTAGATCAATAAAAAAATATTTAGGTCGTCCTATGTTGGTAGAATTTTTGAGTTACAGAAAGTTTGCGTTTGATACAGATTACTACAGATTTATTACATTTTTGTGATTCTGTTTTTCGTGTGTTGTTTGCTTATTTTGATGAATCTATGGCTAGTATCGGGGGGTATGAACCATAGAGAAGTTGTAATATAGTAGGTTTAACATCAATATAAATAAATAATGAGTTCATTAGAGTACCTTGAAGTGGTGGTTTGTTTTCTTTCACTAATGGAGCTCCTGAAATTTTCTGTTGAGTTTTGTGTTGTGAAGGTTTCAAGTTCTGGGTAAAGATTTGATGGATTATGGAATAAGGAGCGGCCAGAGCCTAAGCTTGGGGATGCCCAAGGAACCCTAAGGTAAAATTCAAGGACAACCAAAAGCCTAAGCTTGGGGATGCCCCGGAAGGCATCCCCTCTTTCGTCTTGATCCATCGGTAACTTTACTTGAGCTATATTTTTATTCACCACAAGATATGTGTTTTGCTTGGAGCGTCTTGTATGATTTGAGTCTTTGATTTTTATTTTACCACAATCATCATTGTTGTAAACACCTTTTTGGAGAGACACACATGAATCAAAATTTCTTAGAATACTCTATGTGCTTCACCTATATCTTTTGAGTTAGATAATTTTGCTCTAGTGCTTCACTTATATCTTTTAGAGCACGGTGGTGGTTTTATTTTATAGAAATTATTGATCTCTCATGCTTCACTTATATTATTTTGAGAGTCTTTTAGAACAGCATGGTAATTTGCTTTGGCTATGAAATTAATCCTAATATGATAGGCATCCAAGATTGGTATAATAAAAACTTTTATAAAAAGTGCATTGAATACTATGAGAAGTTTGATACTTGATGATTGTTTTGAGATATGAAGATGGTAATATTAAAGTTCTGCTAGTTGAGTAATTGTGAATTTGAGAAATACTTGTGTTGAAGTTTGCAAGTCCCGTAGCATGCACGTATGGTAACCATTGTGTAACAAATTTGAAGCATGAGGTGTTCTTTGATTGTCATCCTTGTGAGTGGCGGTCGGGGATGAGCGATGGTCTTTTCCTACCAATCTATCCCCCTAGGAGCATGCGCGTAATGCTTGATTTTTGATGACTTATAGATTTTTGCAATAAGTATGTGAGTTCTTTATGACTAATGTTGAGCCCATGGATTATACGTACTCTCACCTTTCCATCATTGCTAGCCTCTTGATGGTGCATTGCCCTTTCTCACCTTGAGAATTGGTGCAAACTTCAGCAGTGCATCCAAACCCCGTGATATGATATGCTCTATCACACATAAACCTCCTTATATCTTCCTCAAAACAGCCACCATACCTACCTATTATGGCATTTCCATAGCCATTCTGAGATATATTGCCATGCAACTTTCCACCGTTTCATTTATTATGACACGCTTCATCATTTTCATATTGCTTAGCATGACCCTGTAGTTGACATCGTATTTGTGGCAAAGCCACTATGCATAGTTTATCATACATGTCACTCTTGATTCATTCCGCATCCTGGTACACCGCCGAAGGCATTCATATAGAGTCATATTTTGTTCTAGTATCGATTTGTAATCATTGAGTTGTAAATAAATAGAAGTGTGATGATCATCATTAATAGAGCATTGTCCCATGCTACCTCTTGAGCACTGTGTTGGTTTTCCCTTGAAGAGGAAAGGGTGATGCAGTAAAGTAGCGTAAGTATTTCCCTCAGTAGGAGACCACGCTCAAGTCCCACGCACCTACACAAACAAATAAGAACCTTGCAACCAACGCGATGAAGGGGTTGTCAATCCCTTCACGGCCACTTGCAAAAGTGAGATATGATAGAGATGATAAGATAATATTTTTGGTATTTTTATGATAAAGACTAAAAGTAAAGAAAGCAAAATAAACGGTAATAGAAATAGCTTGTTGACGGGAGATTAATATGATGGAAAATAGAGCCGGGGGCCATAGGTTTCACTAGTGGCTTCTCTCAAGATAGCATAAGTATTATAATGGGTAAACAAATTACTGTCGAGGAACTGATAGAATTGAGCATAGTTATGAGAATATCTAGGTATGATCATGTATATAGGCATCACGTCCGTGACAAGTAGACCGACTCCTGCCTGCATCTACTACTATTACTCCACACATCGACCGCTATCTAGCATGCATCTAGAGTATTAAGTTTATAAGAACAGAGTAATGCTTTAAGCAAGATGACATGATGTAGAGGGATAAACTCATGCAATATGATATAAACCCCATATTTTTATCCTCGATGGCAACAATACAATACATGTCGTTTCCCCTACTGTCACCGGGATCGAGCACCGCAAGATTGAACACAAAGCTAAGCACTTCTCCCATTGCAAGAAAGATCAATCTAGTAGGCCAAACCAAACTGATAATCCGAAGAGACTTGCAAAGATAACCAATCTTACATAAAAAGAATTAGGAGGAGATTCAAATATTGTTCATAGATAATCTTGATCATAAACCCACAATTCATCGGATCTCGACAAAAACACATAAAAAGAAGATTACATCGAATAGATCTCCAAGAGAATCGAGGAGAACTTTGTATTGAGATCAAAGAGAGAGAAGAAGCCATATAGCTAATAACTATGTACACGAAGGTCTGAGGTAAACTATTCACACATAAACGGAAGGCTATGGTGTTGATGTACAAGCCCTCCGTGATCAATGCCCCCTCCGGCGGAGCGCCGGAAAAGGCCCCAAGATGGGATCTCATGGGTACAGAAGGTTGCGGCGGTGGAATAAGGATTTGGCTCCGTGTCTGATGTTTTCGGGGTACATAGGTATATATACGAGGAAGAAGTAGGTCGGTGGAGCTACGAGGGGACCATGAGGGTGGAGGGCGTGCCCAGGGGGCAGGCGCGCCCCCTGCCTCGTGGCCTCCTTGTTGATTGCTTGACGTCCACTCCAAGTCCTCTGGATCACGTTTATTCAGAAAATCACGTTCCCGAAGGTTTCATTCCGTTTGGACTCCGTTTGATGTTCCTTTCCTTCGAAACACTGAAATAGGCAAAAAAACAGCAATTTGGGCTGGGCCTCCGGTTAATAGGTTAGTCCCAAAAATAATATAAAAGTGTATAATAAAGCCCATTGAACATCCAAAACAGATAATATAATAGCATGGAACAATAAAAAATTATAGATACGTTGGAGACGTATCATCCCAAAAAAAAAGAAGAAAGGCCAAATAAAAAAAAGGAAGGCCCAAAAAAAAGAGAAAAGAAATAAAAAAGGGACAATGCTACTATCCTTTTTTCCACACTTGTGCTTCAAAGTAGCACCATGGTCTTTATGATAGAGAGTCTCTTGTTTTATCACTTTCATATAATAGTGGGAATTTTCATTATAGAACTTGGCTTGTATATTCCGACAATGTCCTTCCTCAAATGCCCTAGGTCTTCGTGAGCAAGCAAGTTGGATGCACACCCACTTAGTTTCTTTTGTTGAGCTTTCATACATTTATAGTTCTAGTGCATCTGTTGCATGGCAATCCCTACTCCTTGCATTGACATCAATTGATGGGCATCTCCCTAGCCCGTTGATTGGCCGCGTCAATGTGAGACTTTCTCCTTTTTTTGTCTTCTCCACATAACCCCCATAATTATACTCTATTCCACCCATAGTGTTATATCCATGGCTCACGCTCATGTATTGCGTGAAGGTTGAAAAAGTTTGAGATTACTAAAGTATGAAACAATTGCTTGGCTTATCATCGGGGTTGTGCATGATGAGAGCATTCTTGTGTGACGAAAATGGAGCATGACCAAACTATATGATTTTGTAGGGATGAACTTTCTTTGGCCATGTTATTTTGACAAGACATAATTGCTTAGTTAGTATGCTTGAAGTATTATTATTTTTATGTCAACATTAGACTTTTATCTTGAATCTCTCGGATCTGAACATTCATGCGACAACAAAGAAAATTATATTGAAAAATATGCTAGGTAGCATTCCACATCAAAAATTCTGTTTTTATCATTTACCTACTCGAGAACGAGCATGAATTAAGCTTGGGGATGCTTGATACGTCTCCAATGTATCTAATTTTTTATTGTTCCATGCTATTATATTATCTGTTTTGGATGTTTAATGGGCTTTATTATACACTTTATATTATTTTTGGGACTAACCTACTAACCAAAGGCCCGGTGCAAATTGCTGTTTTTTTTGCCTATTTCAGTGTTTCGCAGAAAAGGAATATCAAACGGAATGAAACCTTGGAGAGTGATTTTTGGAACAAGCATAATCTAGGAGACTTGGAGTGGGCGTCAAGAAAGAAGCGAGGAGGTCACGAGGCAGGAGGCGCGCCCGAGGGGTGGCGCCTCCCACCCTCGTGGGCCCCTCGTGGCTCCCCTGACCGACTTCTTTCACCTATATATATACTCATATACCCCGAAAACATCCGAGAGCACCACGAAACCCTATTTCCACTGTCGTAACCTTATGTACCCGTGAAATCCCATCTTGGGGCCTTTTTCGGCGCTCCGCCGGAGGGGGAATCAATAACGGAGGGCTTCTACATCAACACCATAGCCTCTACGATGATGTGTGAGTAGTTTACCACAGACCTTCGGGTCCATAGTTATTAGCTAGATGGCTTATTCTCTCTCTTTGGATCTCAATACAAAGTTCTCCTCGATCTTCTTGGAGATCTATTCGATGTAATTCTTTTTGCGGTGTGTTTGTCGAGATCCGATGAATTGTGGGTTTATGATCAAGATTTTCTATGAACAATATTTGAATCTCCTCTGAATTCTTTTATGTATGATTTGTTATCTTGGCAAGTCTCTTTGAATTATCAGTTTGGTTTGGCCTACTAGATTGATCTTTCTTGCAATAGGAGAAGTGCTTAGTCCTACGTCTTGAGCTTGCGTTGGTTTTCCCCGAAGAGGAGAGGATGATGCAGCAGAGTAGTGTAAGTATTTCGCTCAGTTTTTGAGAACCAAGGTATCAATCCAGTAGGAGGCCACGCGCAAGTCCCTCGTGTACCTACACAAAGCAAATAGCTCCTCGCGACCAACGCGAATAGGGGTTGTCAATCCCTTCACGGTCACTTACGAGAGTGAGATATGATAGAGATGATAGATAATATTTTTGGTATTTTTGGTATAAAGATGCAAAGTAAAATAAAAGGCAAAGTAAAAAAGCAAAGCAATAATAAAGCGTAGGAAGATTAATATGATGAGAATAGACCCGGGGGGCATAGATTTCACTAGTGGCTTCTCTCAAGAGCATAGGTATTTTACGGTGGGTGAACAAATTACTGTTGAGCAATTGACAGAATTGAGCATAGTTATGAGAGTATCTAGGTATGATCATGTATATAGGCATCACGTCCGAGACAAGTAGACCGACTCTGCACCGCATCTACTAATATTACTCCACTCATCGACCGCTATCCGCATGCATCTAGAGTATTAAGTTAATGAAAACAGAGTAACGCATGTAAGCAAGATGACATGATGTAGAGGAATAAATTCATGCAATATGATAAACACCCCATCTTGTTATCCTCGTTGGCAACAATACAATATGTGCCTTGCAACCCTTTACATCCTTTGGGTAAGGACACCGCAAGATTGAACCCAAAGCTAAACACTTCTCCCATTGCAAGAACTACCAATCTAGTTGGCCAAACCAAACAGATAATTCAATGAGACTTGCAAAGATAACTCAATCATACATAAAAGAATTCAGAAAAGATTCAAATATTGCTGATAGATAATCTTGATCATAAACCCACAATGCATCGGTCTCAACAAACACACCGCAAAAAGAAGATTACATCGAATAGATCTCCACGAAAGAGGGGGAGAGCATTGTATTGAGATCCAAAAGGAGAGAATAAGCCATCTAGCTACTAACTATGGACCCAAAGGTCTGAAGTAAACTACTCACACTTCATCGAAGAGGCTATGATGATGATGTAGAAGCCCTCCGTGGTGGAATCCCCTTCCGGCGAAGCTCCGGAACAGGCCCCAAGATGGGATCTCGTGGATACAGAAAGTTGCGACGGTGGAATTAGGTTTTTGGCTTCGTATCTGATCTGTTGGGAAGTGCGTAGGTATATATAGGAGGAAGAATGCGTCGATTGGATCTTGAGGGGCCACGAGGTAGGGGCGCGCCCTAGAAGCGCCCTCCACCCTCGTAATCGCCTCGTAGCTTTCTTGACGGAGGGTCCAAGTCTCCTGGGTCTTATCTGATGAGAAAATCACGTTCCCGAAGATTTCATTCCGTTTGGACTCCGTTTGATATTCCGTTTCTTCGAAACACTGAAATAGGCAAAAAAAAACAGAAATTATGGGCCTTGGTTAATAGGTTAGTCCCAAAAGTAATATAAAAGTGGAAAATAAAGCCCAATATAGTCCAAAACAATAGATAATATAGCATGGAGCAATAAAAATTATAGATACGTTGGAGACGTATCGGGCATCCCTAAGCTTAATTCCTACTGCGTCCTCGAGTAGGTAAATGATAAAAGAGAATTTTTGATGCGGTGCTACTTCGCATAATTTCAATGTGACTCTTCTTAATTGTGGTATGAATATTCAGATCCGAAAGATTCAAGACAAAAGTTCATATTGACATATAAATAATAATACTTCAAGCGTACTAACTAAGCAATTTTGTCTTCTCAAAATAACATGGCCAAAGAAAGTTCATCCCTACAAAATCATATAGTTTAGTCATGCTCCATTTTCACACACAAGAATGCTCTCATCATGCACAACCCGATGACAAGCCAAGCAATTGTTTAATACTTTAGCAATCTCAAACCTATAAACTTTCACGCAATATATGAGCGCGAGCCATGGACATAGCACTATGGGTGGAATAGAATATAATGATGGGGGTTATGTGGAGAAGACAAAAAATGAGAAGGTCTCACATCAACGAGGCTAATCAACGGGCTATGGAGATGCCCATCAATTGATGTTAATGCAAGGAGTAGGGATTGCCATGCAACGGATGCACTAGAGCTATAAATGTATGAAAGCTCAACAAAAGAAACTAAGTGGGTGTGCATCCAACTTGCTTGCCCACGAAGACCTAGGGCATTTGAGGAAGCCCATCGTTGCAATATACAAGCCAAGTTCTATAATGAAAAATTCCCACTAGTATATGAAAGTGACAACATATGAAACTCTCTATATGAAAAACATGATTCTACTTTGAAGCACAAGTGTGGAAAAGGATAGTAACATTGTCCCTTCTCTCTTTTTCTCTCATTTTTTTCTCTTTTTTTTGTTGGGCTCTTTGGCCTATTTTTTTATTTGGTGGGCTCTTTGGCCTCTTTTTTTTATTTGACCTCACATGGGACAATGTTCTAATAATGACGATCATCACACTTCTATTTATTTACAACTCAATGATTACAACTCGATACTAGAACTAAGTATGACTCTATATGAATGCCTCCGGCGGTGTACCGGGATAAGCAATGAATCAATAGTGACATGTATGAAAGAATTATGAACGGTGGCTTTGCCACAAATACTATGTCAACTACATGATCATGCTAAGCAATATAACAATGATGAATGTGTCATGAAAAACGGTATGGTGGAAAGTTGCATGGCAATATATCTCGGAATGGCTATGGAAATGCCATAATAGGTAGGTATGGTGGTTGTTTTGAGGAAGATATAAGGAGGTTTATGTGTGAAAGAGCGTATCATATCACGGGGTTTGGATGCACCGTGAAGTTTGCACCAACTCTCAATGTGAGAAAGGGCAATGCAAGGTAATCAAGAGGCTAGCAATGATGGAAAGGTGAGAGTGCGTATAATCCATGGACTCAACATTAGTCATAAAGAACTCACATACTTATTGCAAAAATCTACAAGCCATAAAAAACCAAAGCACTACGCGCATGCTCCTAGGGGGATAGATTGGTAGGAAAAGACCGTCGCTCGTCCCCGACCGCCACTCATAAGGAGGACAATCAAATAACACCTCATGTTTCAAATTTGTTACATAACGTTTACCATACGTGCATGCTACGGGACTTGCAAACTTCAACACAAGCATTTATCAAATTCACAACTACTCAACTAGCACGACTTTGATATTATCACCTCCATATCTCAAAACAATTATCAAGCATCAAACTTTTCTTAGTATTCAACGCACTCATAAGAAAATTTTTATTATACCTAGCATATTATTATTAAGCAAATTACCATTCTATTTAAGTCTCTCAAAATAATCTAAGTGAAGCATGAGAGATCAATAGTTTCTTTAAAACAAATCCACCACCGTGCTCTAAAAGATATAAGTGAAGTACTAGAGCAAGACTATAAAGCTCAAAAGATATAAGTGAAGCACATAGAGAAAAACTATAAGCCTCAAAAGATATAAGTGAAGCACATAGAGCAAAACTATAAAGCTCAAAAGATATAAGTGAAGCACATAGAGCAAAACTATAAAGCTCAAAAGGTATAAGTGAAGCACATAGAGTATTCTAACAAATTCCAATTCATGTATGGCTCTCTAAAAAGGTGTGTACAGCAAAGATGATTGTGGTAAACTAACAAGAAAAGACGCAAATAATACAAGACGCTCCAAGCAAAACACATATCATGTGGTGAATAAAAATATAGCTCAAGTAAAATTCTTGATGGAAGTGGATTTAAAGAGGGGATGCCTTCCGGGGCATCCCCAAGCTTTGAATTTTTGGTGTCCTTGGATTATATTGGGGGTGCCATGGGCATCCCCAAGCTTAGGCTCTTGCCATTCCCTGTTCCATAATCCATCAAAAAATAATTCACCCAAAACTTGAAAACTTCACAACACAAAACTCAACAGAAATCTCGTGAGCTCCGTTAGCGAAAGAAAACAAAAGATAACTTCAAGGTACTGTAATGAAATCATTCTTTATTTAAATTTGTGTTAAACCTACTGTATTCCAACTTCTCTATGGATTATAAACTATTTTACTAGCCATAGATTCATCAAAATAAGCAAACAACACACGAAAAACAGAATCTGTTAAAAACAGAACAGCCTGTAGTAATCTGTAACTAACGCAAACTTCTGGAACTCCAAAAATTCAGCCAAAACAGGACGACCTAGGCAATTTGTTTATTGATCAGAATCAATTGGAATCACTATTTTATCACGTTCTGGTGATTTTTAACAATTATTTTCATGAACCGAAAGTTTCTGGAAATTACAGCAAGATCAAATAACTATTATCCAAGAAGATCCTATAGGTTTAACTTGGCACAAACACTAATTAAAACATAAAACCACATCTAAACAGAAGGTAGATGGATTATTTTATTACTAAGAAGCAAGGAAAAATATTGGGTTGTCTCCCAACAAGCGCTTTTCTTTAAAGCCTTTTTAGCTAGGCATTGAGATTCAATGATGCTCACAAGAAAGACAAGAATTGAGGCACAAAGAGAGCATCATAAAACATGTGACAAACACACTTAAGTATAACATACTTCCTATGCATAGGCATATTATAGGCAAACAAATTATCGTAGCAAGCAAAAACTAGCATATGCAAGGAAGCGGAAAGGAACAATAGCAATCTCAACATAACGAGAGGTAATTTAGTAACATGAAAATTTCTATAACCATATTTTCCTCTATCATAGTAATTACATGTAGGATCATAAGAAAATTCAACAATATAGCTATCACATAACATATTCTCAACACGATCCACATGCATGCGAAGTTTACACTCTTCCAATATAGTGGGATTATCATTAACTAAAGTCATGATTTCTCCAAGCCCACTTTTATCAAAAATTTCATAAAATTGAATGTTATCCAAATATGTGGGATCTAAAGTTGACACTCCTCCAAACCCACTTTCAATATTATTGCAAACACTGTTATCAATCTTATATTCATCATGGGGCTTAAATAAATTTTCAAGATCATAAGAAGAATCTCCCCAATCATGACTATTGGACATAGCAAAACTAGCATCCCCAAGCTTAGGGTTTTGCGTATTATTAGCATAATTTACATCAATTGAATTTATAATAAAATCATTGCAATCATGCTTTTTATTCAAAGATCTATCGTGAAGCACTTCATCACAATTTTCAGATTTACGGATCTCAGGCAAAAGCTTATAAAGATAATCTAGTGCATCCAAATCACTAGGAATTGGTTCATCATAATTGGATCTCTTAAAAAGATTGGCAAGCGGATGAGAATCCATAGATATTAGCTTCTCTGTTTAGGAATAAATACTCAACTATTTCAACCAAGCGAGAAAAACGAGCCAAGAAAGACATAAAGGCGAACGGAGAAGAGAGGGCGAATAAAACGGCAAGGTGAAGTGGGGGAGAGGAAAACAAGAGGCAAATGGCAAATAATGTAATGCGGGAGATGAGGGATTGTGATGGGTACTTGGTATGTTGACTTTTGCGTAGACTCCCCGGCAACGGCGCCAGAAATCCTTCTTGCTATGTCTTGAGCTTACGTTGGTTTTCCCCGAATAGGAGAGGATGATGCAGCAGAGTAGCGTAAGTATTTCCCTCAGTTTTTGAGAACCAAGGTATCAATCCAGTAGGAAGCCATGCGCAAGTCCCTCGTACCTACACAAAGCAAATAGCTCCTCGCAACCAACACGAATAGGGGTTGTCAATCCCTTCACGGTCACTTATGAGAGCGAGATCTGATAGAGATGATAGATAGTATTTTTGGTATTTTTGGTATAAAGATGCAAAGTAAAATAAAAGGCAAAGTAAAAAAGCAAAGCAATAATAAAGCGTAGGAAGATTAATATGATGAGAATAGACCCGGGGGGCATAGATTTCACTAGTGGCTTCTCTCAAGAGCATTGGTATTTTACGGTGCGTGAACGAATTACTATTGAGCAATTGACAGAATTGAGCATAGTTATGAGAGTATCTAGGTATGATCATGTATATAGGCATCACGTTCGAGACAAGTAGACCGACTCACCTTTGCATCTACTACTATTACTCCAATCATCGACCGCTATCCAGCATGCATCTAGAGTATTAAGTTAATGAAAACAGAGTAATGCCTTAAGCAAGATGACATGATGTAGAGGAACAAATTCATGCAATATGATAAATACCCCATCTTGTTATCCTCGATGGCAACAATACAATACGTGCCTTGCAACCCTTTTACATCCTTTGGGTAAGGACACCGCAAGATTGAACCCAAAGCTAAACACTTCTCCCATTGCAAGAACTACCAATCTAGTTGGCCGAACCAAACGGATAATTCAAAGAGACTTGCAAAGATAACTCAATCATACATAAAAGAATTCAGAAAAGATTCAAATATTGCTCATAGATTGTCGGGGAGGCTGATCGGACCAACGAACACCTCTGGGACCGGGTCCCTTGTGGTTCGGAGGGGGGCGGAGATCGCACGAAGAGCGGATCGAGGCGAAGCACACGAGCAGTTTTACCCAGCTTCGGAGCTCTCCGGAGAGATAATACTCCTACTGCTGCTTGTCTGATTGTATTGTGTTCTTTGGGTACGTTGGAATCGAACTGAGCCGAACCCTCTCTACGTTGCGCATGGGCCTCCTTTTATATGCACAAAGGGGCTCCGACGGTGTAGCGTAGATGAGGGTACAAATGGAAAAACAGTGGTTGGTACACCTACTTGAGCGATTATGCGATTGCAATATACCTAACTCTGACGGCAAGGGACAAAAGCATTGAATGCCCGTCTGTGTCGCCTAAACAGTGCAACAGAGACCGTCAGGTGCGCCACCGCTCGCCACGATGGCAAGCTTGACAGTGCCGCTTATCGCTGCTCCCCGCTGGCTGCACAGCCTCTTGACACCCGCGCATGGAATGGTCCCATGGCGACACGTTGATGGATGAGCTGGAGCGGAGATGAAGAGAGGTTACTGCCTGCGGCAAGCGCCTTGCCGCGGCTGAACCCTTGTCGCGTCCGGAGGCTTGTCGCGCTCCGAGCCTTCCCGGCAAGTTCCTCTTGCCGGGGTCTTGTCTTCTGCGTGCCTTGAGTGGCCTTCCCGGCAAGCTCCTCTTGTTGGGGCCTTGTCTTCTTGGTCAAATACTTTGTTCTTGAATGGCTCCAAAGGATCCACGGAGGACCTTGGCGGTGACCGAGCAAGCCACCTGCTGAGGTCTTTGAATCGCCCGTGCAAGTCACGGGATACTAGGGTACCCCTACTCTAGTACAACCGAGGAGCCCCCCGGCTGGGTCACACACGGTGCCGAGCGCTGTCGGGCCAGGCCCAAAACAGTGCACGGTCATACGCGGCCTCGATCATGCCGTAAGTCGCCCCGGACCCACCACGTCCCCCACTAACGGCACGCACCGAACGTGGCTCGTGCGAGAGATCGTGGGCGTGGTCGTGGGGGTTTCTTTATTAGGAAAAGCGGGCGTCCGCCTCCCCTCCTTATAAACAGGGGAAATAGGGGCAGGCCGTCCACCTCGCCATTGCTGTCTTGTCAAGAAAACCACGCCGCTCCCCCCTTCTTCTCCATGCGAAGAGAGCAGCCCCCCGCCCCCTTTCATCACAAGCACACTCACCGTCGTCGACCTCCTCCACCGCCTCCGCCATGGCTCCGAAGGCCGACAAGGGAAAAGGCGTGAAGTCGGCCGAGGCGCAGCGGCTCATGGCGCGCAAGGAGCCATCTTCTCCCCTCAGCTCGACGCAAAGGAGCTGAGGGAGCTCTTCTACCTCTTCTGGTCGACGGAGACGTGTGCGCATCCGCGCACGAAGGTACTCCCCGCCACCGCGTCGGATTTAGCCCCAACTGGGTATCCTTTCTTTGCCCTTTTCTTCTATTATGCGGGCTCTGCCCGCCTTCTCTGAAGTTCTTCTGCGATATTATGAACACATACGGTTCCGCCTCCTTGATTTCACCCCCAACGCCATTACGACCATGGCGGTTTTCGCACACCTTTGCGAAAACTTTGTCGATCTATCCCAAGGTAGCCCTCTTCCGCCACTTCTTCATGCCCGCGTTGAGAGAGGGAGCCGCTTGTCGGAGGGATAGCTTGGGTCTCTGTGGTCGGCAAGAAAGAAGCGTGTCTGGAAGGAGAGTTCCGCAGCAAGTGGGAGGAGTGGAGAGCCAACTGGTGTTGGATCGTGAGAGGAGAACCCGCAGCCCTTTCACTGCCGTCGCCAAACCCTAATAGTGCTTGGCAACGATTGGAGTAACTTGGCGGAGGGCGCTAGGTTGAAGATAGTTGTGACCCGGATTTTGCGCCTCGGGCTTGCCGGACTCACCGTAAGCGCAGTTGGCGCAGATTTCCTTCGCCGCCGACGCTTCCCTTGCAGGAGAGGAGGAGACCCGCTTGGGAGTTCCAAAATGCGGCGGACATCATGAGGTTGCGCCCGGGCCTGAACTGGAATTTCACCATCTTGGAGTTGGATGCGATGCTGCTAGAGCTGTTCAAGAACGACCCCGATCACCCCGAGTGGTTTAGGTTGCCGAGGGGGGTCGTCCCATTGTGCAACAACTCTGCACTCGACCGCATCCGGGCCATGATGTCGTTGTGTGATTCTCATGGGATCGTTCCAACCTGGCAAGAGCCTTCCGACGAGATCGTGCAGCAGTTCTTCGACAACTTGGAAGAAGTGCCGATCCGCTCCGACGAGCAGAAGAGGCTCACCCGCGACACCACCGACGAGGAGATGGTGCGCATCGCCACCAGGCTGGAGGAGGCGACAGCAGCTGCTGCCGCAGGCGTCTTTGGGTACACCATGGAGGAGGCGGACGCAGCCGAGGCGGCAAGCCTTGCCGAGCGAAGAGAGTTCGCCGGCGAGGAAGAGCTTGCCGCGCCCGAGGCTGAGTCGAGCGGACCGGCCGAGGGCGCTTCTTCTCCACCACCCAGCGACTTGCCGCCAACGGAGCCCCCGGCTCCGCCAAAGAGGCGCCTCCGCAAGGCCGGAGACGAGACGGGGCGGCAGACGGGCCCACAGCCGCAGCGCCGCGCGACGCGCTCCACCGCCGCAAGTGATGTTGCAGCTGAGCACCCCACACCGCTTTGCGACAAGCTGGGGCGGGATCCTCCCAGGCCACCGCCGACGCCTCCGCCAAGCGGCCAAGGGAACCCACTCCTCCGCCGCGTCGCACCGGAGGCGAGCCGGAGTTTGACTTCTCCGCGCTTAGCTCCGAGGAGGAAGAAGAAGAGTAAGCTTCAATATTGTGCTTGTATTTCTTCAATTTTGTTGCTTCATCTTGAATCTGATATGCTTTGTTCTGAACTATTTCCTTTTCGGGGCCTAGCCCAGAGAGCGCCAAGAGGGCCAAGACCCGGTGGTAAATGCGTTGAGGATGATCCACCAGTGGCAACAGGAGGCGCGTCTGAGACCCCTTGCGGACCGGCAACCCTTCCTCAGAGCAGCCCCAGACAGCCCCCCAGGTAAGTATGCGGTTTTCTCCTTCTTGTTAGGTGTGCGTGGGTGCTCCTTCTTCGTTGATATCATTTGTTGGTTTGTGTAGGAGCGAGCAGCCTCATCGGGGAGGGCCCGGAAGCCGCCCGAATTGCATGCCTTGACTACGCCCGCCAAGGGAGGATTCTCCGGCAAGGGCGTCCTCCGACAAGGAGGCTACTCCGGCAAGGGAGGCTACCCCGGCAAGGGGCAGTGCAGTGATCCTCCGGTGGTCGAGACCATGGCTGCAGATCCCATTGCGGAGTAATCCCCTTACGCGAAAATTTCCCTTGGGCTTGTTTTCTTCTGCTTTTCTTTGAATATTTGCTTGACTGATCTTTCTTTGTCCGCCATAGAGCCGATGGAGACCGAGGTCGTCGGCGAGGAGGACGCGCGCGGCAACATTGACGAAGCCGCCGCCGTGGAAGAAGAGGCCGGCGCTGACGAGCCTGTCGGCGAGGAGGCCACCGAGGCTGCCGCCACAGAAGCTGGCGAGGGGTCTGGCGATCGCACTGACGGCCCTGAGGCCGCAGGAGCGCCAGGCGCTACACCGACCGCCGACTCCCCCGTCGCTGCTGCAGCGTCAGGCTCCGAAGAGCCCCAGCCCGGCGCCTACTTGAAGGCCGGCGACGGCGTCTTCATCAAGCTCCCATGGGAGTCGAGCTCCAGGGCGCCGGTCGAAGGGGAGACCTTCGACGGAGAGCTGCTCGCCTCATTGGCTGGCCGACGCCAGTGGACGCGCCAAGCAGCAGCGGCGAGTCTGAGGAGGAGCTGCTTGAAGAAGCTGTTGTCGCTCTACTGCCCGGCAAGCCAAGTTGGAGTCCCGGAAGCACTTGTCGCGAGGGCGGAGCAGACATGGAGAAGCGGAAGAGCTCCGGGCGCCAACCAAGAAGCTCTCGAGCGTGGCGGAAGAGCGGGCGCTACTCAAGAAAGCGCATGGCCTTCATCCTCGAGAAGGCCGCACGAGGAGGAGGAGCAGCGGCTTGTCACCGAGAAGCTGTCGCGCAGGAAAGCGAGTGGGCGTAGCGGAAGATCAACCTAGACAGCCACGAGGAAGAGCTTGTCGGCGAGGAGTCACTTGGCGGGCGCTTAAGGAAGGGAAGGATCTTTGCCGCACAGCCGAGGCCGCCAAGGAAGAGTTGAAGACGAAGGTGGCGCGGGAGGCCGATCTCGAGAAGAGCGGCGAGGAGCTTGCAGCGCTCAAGCACGAAGCCTTGAAGGACGCCTACACTCTTGGCAAGCTGCAGGCCGTCTCGCTGATAGGGGCAAGAAGCTCGGCGCCGCCAAGGATTCCAAGGCGGATCTTGAGCTGGCCCGACCACTCTGGCAGCCAGCTGGGCCAGGCGCCAGAGAGCGGGAGGTGGGCCTGTTGGAGACGATCAAGGCCAAGGAGGAGCTGTGGCGAATCTTTGTTGACACCAGGCGCCTTGAGGGAGAGTGTGGAGCATTGGACCGAAGGTCTTGTGGATATCTTGCCGACATCCACAACGAAATGATGGAGCTGCGGATGGTGGATCTTGCATACTCCTCCGACGAGCATCTCCAACCCAGCGCCAAGCTTAGCTTATTTTTCAAGGCGTGTTGGCGGGCCTCCAGCTGACTACGGGAAGAGGTCCCAGCAGCTGGCTGAGGAGTCGCGCCAGATCTGTGCAGGAGCCCTCGAGAAGGGGTTGATAAAGGTGGCCTTCCGCAATCCAGACCTCAACCTCAACGGCGTCCTCAGATCCTTGCCGCCAGATGCCGATGTAGAGGCGCTCAAAGCCCTTGTCGCACCCATTGTGGACAAGATGAACAAGATCAAGCGGATTGACGGCGACCGCGTAGACTAGGCCGCCAACTTTATCTTTCCCTTGTCGCTGCTGATCATGTTTAGAACATTTTGTTAGATCAGCGACAAGTTATTTTGTAATATATTCTATCTTAGGCGATCATTGCAATGTTATTTCCTTTACTTGATTCCTTCCTTTGTATGCGTTTTGCCCCTCGCATTTAGGGAACTTCGTCGGTCAGGCACCTTTGCCACGCTGAGTGCGGAACGTCGGCGACTTCTTTGGCGGTGCCGCCTCGACAAGCAACCTTGTCACGACTAGCTGCAGCTCACTTAAGTTGTTGAGCGGACTCGAAACAAAGTAAAGGGCACGACTAGCCATGAGTTGGTTCCTCTGCGCCTGAGTTTTCCATACAAAGTACTATCGTTCGAGGAAGATAACTTAAAAATTTTAAAACTGATTGCTCAAACTTTGGCAACTTAGCTTTTCTGTCGTTTGCTTCCTGATAAGGCGAAACTTCCTCGAGCAACGCTTGGTCCATAGTATTATCTTCTTCTTCCCCCCCTGGTTAACTTGTGCGCGAGGGAGCCTTCCTTTCTTTGAGAAAGAGAAAGAAGAGAAAATAAAGTTATGGAGCCCAATGACTCGATATTGCTTACGGTGTGGGTGCTGCACAAAGTGTTAGCCAAAACATGCGATAAAATGATGAAAGCATGAATCGACAAGTTGTGTGCAACACATGAGCTTTCTTGATGCACGGGTGCGTGCCCGGCTTTGTACAAAGGATTACATGCAAGCTGCGGCAAGACTTGTACAAAAGGTGGTTGCTTGAACAGGTTCCGACAACGCGCCCTATGGGTAAAACTTACGAAGATGCTTAATGTTCGAGAGTTGCTCACCGGAATGCCATCTTGGTCTCAAAGCCGGACAGCGCCGAGCCTAGTGACTCGTTTCACCCGATAAGGGCCTTCCCACTTTGGCGTCAACTTGTTTGAATTCTTGGCGGTGAACGCGCCCGAAGAACAAGGTCGCCTTCCTCGAGGCTTCTGGCACTAACTGCGGCTATGGTAGCGGCGCAAAGCTTGCGATAACGGCGGCTCGTCTGGCGGCTTTGAAGGCGATCTTCCTCAAGGAGCAGCGTCATCTTGTCGCAGCTGCTCTTGCTCAAACTCATCATAGCGAGCACTCGAGGCGATCCGTATCTGAGTTCCGTGGGGAGAACTGCCTCTGCTCCATAGACTAGAGCAAAGGGTGTCGGCGATTGGCTCGATTTGGCGTCGTCTGATCGACCAAAGAACCACCGGCAGCTCCTCAATCCGGTTTCTTCCGCACTTGCGCGCACTGTCGAAAGTTACGGTCTTGAGCCAGCGCACTTCAAGATTTGCCCTCTACGCTTGACCGTTGCTTCTCGGAGAGCAACAGCGAAGCTCGCCGGAACCTTGGCGCCAAGATCTTGGGCGTCTTGCATGAAGGTGCGGCTTGTGAGCTGTGTGCCGTTGTCGGTGATGATCCTGTTAGGGATTCGAAATGGCAAACAATCGACACGAAGAACTTGATCTTGTTGTCTTTGTCACCTTCCTCACTGCTTCCACTTCCGGCCACTTTGTGAACTTGTCGATAGCAGCGTACAAGTACTCAAAGCCCCCAACAACTTCGGGGAAGGGGCCGAGGATGTCGAGCCCCAGACGAAAATGGCCGGGATAAAGGGATGCGTCTGGAGAGCTTGAGCTGGCTGGTGTGTATCTGTTTGGAATGGGCCAGCACGCTTCACACTTGGTTACTTGTGCGGTTGCATCACGGAGGGCTGTCGGCGGAAGAAACCTTGCCGGAAAGCTTTGTAGGCAAGTGCTCTTCTTGCGCCAATGTGGTGACCACATATGCCTCCGTGTATCTCTGCCAACAGCTTACATCCATCTTCCGGCAAATACACTTCAATTTCACACCGTTGAGTCTTCTTACATGCAGGTATGCTGTCGACAAACTGGTACATACTTGACTGCCGGGCTACTCTCTCAGCTTCTTCTTGCTCTTCGGGAAGTTCTCCTGTCTGAAGGAAATGGACAATCTGTTGCGCCCATGCTGGAGCTTGTGGCTCGACAACAAGGACTAAAGGCACATCTGCTGCTGCGGGAACACCAGCTTCCACGGCAAGGACCCGCGGTCCTACCGGAGCTTGATGTTCCCCGGCAAGCTTGCCGGAGCAAAACTTGTCGGGAGCGTCTGCTTCAACGCAACAAACCCTGGGGCTTGTCGGAGCAGACTGCCCCTCAGCTCTGTTGGTGTCGATCTTGGGGACCTTCTTGGCTGCGGCTTCGGGAAGCTCTGCCGGAAAGTAGTCACCAGAGATCAACTTCCTCTTCTTGTTCTGTCCAGTTGATGGTGTTACGGTTGGTTGAGTCAGCTTGAGCACGAAAATCCCTGGTTCCACATGCAACTTAAGTGCAGCGCCTTGACGAGCCATCATCAATATCATTCTGAGCTCTTGGAACATGTTCCATTTGTAGGCCGTCAAAGTGTTCTTCTAGCTTCCTCACTTCATCAACATAGGCTTCCATCAATGGACTCTGATAATCTTTGTTCACTTGGCGGACGACAAGCTGCGAGTCACCCCTGACAATAAGCTTCTTGATCCCAAGGTCCACTGCGATCCTGAGACCGGCAAGCAAGCCTTCATACTCTGCAGTATTGTTTGTTGCTTGCTCCTTGGGAAAGTGCATCTGGACTACGTACTTGAGGTGCTCTCCGGTGGGTGCTATAAGCAACGCCGGCACCGGCGCCTTTGCGAGAAGGCACCATCAAAGTACATCAGCCACTCCTTGCACTGCTTCCTTGTCGGGAATGCTCGTCTCTGGAATTTCTTCATCTGGTGTTGGCGTCCATTCTGCTATGAACTCTGCCAATGCTCTGCTTTGGATAGTTGAGGTGCTCTCAAAATTGAGGCCAAAGCTTGACAGTTCTAGTGCCCACTCGACAATCCTGCCTGTTGCCTCTGGATTCTGCAGTATCCTCTTCAGCGGAAAGCGAGTGACAACTGTGATCTCATGTGCTTGGAAGTAATGGCGTAGCTTTCTCGAGGCCATGAGGAGGCCGAAAAGCAATTTACGCACACCAAGTACCTTGACCTAGCCCCACAGCAGGAGGGCCGACAAAGTAAACTGGGCGCTGCACCATCCTTTTCTGCATCTGCTCTTGCGTCTGCGCAGATCCATCCTTGTCGGGACCAGAGCTTGCCGGTGAAGCCCCCTGCTTGTCGCTGGATGTGTCTGCCTTGGTTGCTAGCTCATCATCTGCCTCCCTCTCCGCTACTAACGCAGCACTAACCACTTGATTGGTTCCCGCTATATATAGCAGCAACTTCTCTTGTGGCTTAGGTGCGACAAGTGTTGGATTGGAGGACAGGTACCTCTTTAAGTCCTGCAGCGCAGCCTCCGCTTCGGGAGTCCATTGCATGGGACCTGCCTTTTTCAAATTTTGAAAAATGGCAGGGCGCGTTCAGCAGACCTAGAGATAAACCTGCTGAGAGCAGCTACACAACCGGCAAGCCTTCGTACATCCTTGACGCGCTTTGGTTCTTCAATCTGCTCAATGGCCTTGATCTTGTCGGGATTGGCTTCAATTCCCCGAGACCACGAAGAACCCGAGAAGCTTGCGGAAGGGACTCCAAACACGCACTTCTCGGGGTTGAGCTTGAGGTTGATCTTGCAGATTTGCAAAGGTCTCATCAAATCTTGAACCAGAGTTGCTTTGTCCTTGCTCTTGACCACTATGTCATCCATGTAGGCTTCTACATTTCTGTGCATTTGTGGCTCAAAAGCATCATGGACTACTCTTGCGAACGTTGAACCAGCATTCTTCAAACGGAAAGGCATCCGTATGAAACAGTATGTGCCACATGGAGTAATGAATGCGGTTTTCTCCTCATCTTCTTCAGCCATGAAGATCTGATGGTATCATGAGTATGCATCAAGAAACGAAAGCAGCTCACATCCAGCCGTGGAGTCAACAATCTGGTCGATGCGCGGCAAGGGAAATGGATCTTTGGGACAAGCTTTATTAACATCCGTGAAGTCAATACAAAGTCTCCATTTTCCATTTGCCTTTATGCGACTACGAGATTGGCCAACCACGTGGGATGGAGCACTCCTCGACAAGGCCTGCTGCTTCCAATTTCTTGATCTCTTCTGCGATGAACTCTTGACGCTCCACTACTTGCTTCGACTTTACGCTTGACGGGCGCGCATGAGGACAAGCGGCGACGGTGCTCAATTACTTTCACAGGAACACTTTGGGGATGTCGGGGCGGTTGCCATGCAAACACGTCGACATTCGCCCGAGAAAACAGCAGCAGCGCCTTCCTATTTGGGGTTGAGAGAGGCACTGATGGTGAAGGTACCACCAGTGCCGTCCTCCTTGGCGGACACCTTCTTGGTCTTTGGCGGAGCTGTCATTGTCTTCTTGCACTTGCCGGTGGAGCTCGATGGTGCGTCCTCGACGGTAGCGCAGCACTCGAAGAGGTGCGCTTGCCGGAGTGGGCATCGAGCTCTTGCGGACTTGGACTTGGTCTTCTTCCCTCCGGAGCTTCAGCGGCAAGTGTTTTGCTTTTTGTCGCATTCTTTGCATCCCGATAGATCTTGTCGGCACAGATAAGAGCATCCTTCTTGTCGCCATGGGCGGAGATGGCGCTTATCGGGCCTGGCATCTTGAGTAAGTTGTAGGCGTAGTGAGAGGCTGCCATGAACTTGGCGAGTCTTTGGACGGCCAAGTATCCCATTGTAAGGTAATGGGAAATCAGCAACGTCGAATGTGACCCTCTCAGTCCTAAAGTTCAGCTCGCTGCCAAATGTTACCGACAACGTAATCTTCCCCTTCGGCTTGCTCCTTCTCGGATTCATTCCTTGGAAAGTGCCAGTCTCTTCGAGCTCGTTGTCAGGGATCTGAAGCTTCTGGAGCACCGCGGAGGAGATCAAGTTTAAGCCGGCCCCACCGTCAACTAGCATCTTGGTGACCTTGAGGTTGCGGATGGTTGGTGAGACCAACATCGGCAAGCACCCGACCGCAGTTATGCGATCAGGGTGGTCCTCAATATCAAAGATGATAGGCGTCTTTGGACCACTTCAGAGGCTTCTTTATGCGCCCGGATTCGATCGCCGGTGTCCGCGGTTATTAGCCGTCGTTGCCATGTCATTGGCTTGCGTGTTGCACTTTGCCATGTCATCATCTGCATTTCATATCATGTCGTCATGTGCATCGCATTTGCATACGTGTTCGTCTCATGCATCCGAGCATTTTCCCGTTATGCATTTTGCAATCCGGCACTCCTATGTCTCCGGCGCCTTTTACCTCTTTTCATATGCGGGTGTTAAACTTTCTCGGAATGGACCGAGGTTTGCCATGACCTTGGTATAGCACGATGAACCGCTGTCAAGTTTCGGATCATTTGGAGGTCGTTTGATACTCCAGCAGTTAGCAAGGTAACCGTAAAGCCCCCTTCTTTTTGCAGCCCAACACCCCTTTCAAAGTGGCCCAAAACCCAGCAAACTCCCCTCCATGCTCTCGGTCGTTCGATCACGATCGCGTGGCCGAAAACCGCACCTCATTTGGACTCTCCTAGCTCCCTCTACCTATAAATATGTGCATCCCCTCCAATTTTCGCGCAGTCCAACCCTAGCCTTCCTCTTCCTCGCGCCGCCGGACACGTCCAACCTCACCCGGACGTGTCCACCACCCCAGCCACCTCACTCCGGCCAATCTGGAGCCGCCACATCACCACCGCCGCCTCCGCGCCCAATGGGACGCCGCCACGTCACCCCGCCGCCGTCTCCACCACGACGGCCATCCCGGCCCAGATAAGGGCCCTTGAGCCCGCCAGGCCAGACGGGCCGTCGCCCGCGCCCGCCGCACCGCCGGCGCCCGCCGCCGTTCGCCGCCCGCCCATCCCTCGGCCAGCCGCCGCCTCCGCCTCCCGCCCATGGCGCCAACCGCGCCCGGCCGCCCGGCGCCCGCGCCCTCAGCAGCTCTCTCTCCTCCCCAGCGTCGACCGGCGCCGCGCCCTCGCCCTCGCGCCCGGCGCCGCCGCCCGCCGTCCCGCCGCGCCCGCTTCCTCCGCCCGCCGCCTCCCTCCGGTCGTCCCCGGCCGGATCCGGGACGGGACCGGCCGGATCCGCCTCCCTCGGCGCGTCTCTCTTCTTCCCCGGCCGCCGCAGCCCCGTCTCCGGCGAAACTCCGGCGAGCCGCCCGGATCAGTTCCCCCCAACGGTTGACTTCTTCCCCCCCCCCCCCCCCCCGTTTTTTGCCCGTCCCCGAGTTTTTCATCATATGTACCCATCTTCATCGCATCATAACTCTGCATCCGTAGCTCCGTTTCGTGTGTGTAATATGTCAAATCGTTCGCCTCAACAAGTACATCATTTATTCTCATTGCGTCATTTACATTTGAGCTCATGTTGATGCCCGAAATGCTGTTGGAAGAGGGCTATGTGATGTTAGTTTCAGATTCTTATCAGAACATGCACTTTTGTCATTTTTCCCATGATTGATGTGTGCACCCTATGAACTTGAGTCCTACATGTGTTTTGTAATATGACATGCCATCTTTACAGGGGTGTATGCCATGTATTTTTGTGATCTCTGTGGTGACTAGAACAAGCATGCAAACTAGGCTTCATGATGTTGCTGATTTCAGCCCCTGTTCTGCTGATATTTTTATGCCATGTAAACTTGATGCTACAGAGAGATCCATGCTTATTTTGAGATACTTCAGTAAGGATGTTTTGAACCTATGGTTATGCTCTATCCATCCATGCCCTTGTTTGCAATTATGGAGTGCCATAGCTTGAGTCAATCAAGCTCTACTTTTGCTATAAAATGTTTCTGGCAGGTTGTTTACATGTTATTCAATTTTGCCAAGGTTGTTGTAGTTGATCCGTGTATGCTATGATCTTGTTCTTGCCATTATTAGCTTTATAAACATGTCTTATTTCTGTTGGTTGCCTTGACATTCCATGTATTGCTCTGTGGTGAGTGGTTCAAGCTCACCAACATGCCTACTTATTGTTGTTCCTGCCATGTATGAATCTGTCATATAACTTACCATGTTTACATGGGTGCCATCATATTTTTCGATCCTTTTTGGCTCATTGTCGATGCAGGACTTTTGTTCTATGAATTTATTAGTATCATGCCGTGCCTTTGTTTGCCATGATCAGTTCCTGTAGCATGTTGTTTGATAGCTCTAAATATTGCAACCTGATGTTATTTCTGCCAAAGTCTGAAACTGTTATTATTTGCAATCTTTCCATGTCATTTTGAGCATGTTCTAGTGATTTTTGGAGATAGCTCAGTGTTCATGTCTTGTCATGCTTTACCTGGACATCATGCCCATGCCTTTTTTTTCATATTGAGGTGTTGTAGCATATTGTTTTGATGCTTGCAATATGCCTAGTTGCTGTTTTGGACAGATTCTTGTCATGACTTGTATTGTGTGTATGTGTTGAGCCGTTGCCCCGTTTCGAGTGTGCTCTATATGAACTTGCTTGATTTTGCATGTAGTTTCATATTATCATGTTGCATCCTTGTTTTGAGGTGTTTGCTTGATGTTTGTATGCATTTTGCATCAATGCCATGTTTAACTTGTTTTGCTCATATCTTCTAGACCGTAGCTCCGAATCTAATGAACTTTATATGAAACTTGACTAGAATTTCGTGTAGATCATCGTGGTGCATCTTAACTTGCTGTTTAACAACTTGAACATAAGGTTTATTCAGATCTGGACCAATTTCAAAATTTGCATATGAGGACTTACTAGGAATCGTTCTATGTTGTTTAGGCCTCATTTAAACTTGCCTTGATGTGTTGCTCTTGTTTGCATCATCCCTTGCCATGAGTAGCTTCATGTAGCCGTGTCATGCATCATGCTTGATTGTGCTTCATGTCTTGTTCATGTGTGGTGTGTTTACTATGTTGTGTGCTTCTTCTTGTTAGTTTCCCGTTTCGTTGCGATCGTGAGGATTCGTTCGTCTACGCTTGGTTCGGCTTCATCTGTTCATCTTATTCATGGACGCGTTCTTCTTCCTTGCGGGATTTCAGGCAAGATGACCGCTACCCTGGATCTCACTACTATCATTGCTATGCTAGTTGCTTCGTTCTATCGCTATGCTGCGCTACCTATTACCTATTTATCAAGCCATCCCAAACTGCCATGTCAGCCTCTAACCTTTTGCACCCTTCCTAGCAAACCGTTGTTTGGCTATGTTACCGCTTTGCTCAGCCCCTCTTATAGCATTGTTAGTTGCAGGTGAAGATGAAGTTTGTTCCTTGCTGGAACATGGAGATGTTGTTCCTTGTTGGAACATGTTTACTTGTTGGGATATCACAATATATCTTATATTATTAATGCACCTATACACTTGGTAAAGGGTGGAAGGCTCGGCCTTATACCTGGTGTTTTGTTCCACTCTTGCCGCCCTAGTTTCCGTCATATCGGTATTATGTTCCCGGATTTTGCGTCCCTAACGCGGTCGGGTGATTTATGGGACCCCCTTGACAGCTTCGCTTTGAATAAGACTCCTCCAAGAAGGCCCAACATTGGTTTTACCATTTGCCTCACCTATGCCCTTTTTCCTTGGGTTTCCGGAGCCCAAGGGTCATCTTTATTTTAGCCCCCCCCTCCCCGAGCGATTGCTTCTCTAAGTCTTGGCCTGAACCGAGTACTGCAGGGCCCCTCGGAGAAACTTCGAGGTCTGGTTTTACTCGTAGCTAGTCTCATCCGGTGTTGCCACGAGAGCGAGATATGTGCAGTTGCTATCGGGATTGTCGGTAGCATCGCGGCTTTGCTGGTCTTGTTTTATTCTTTGTCGAAATGTCTTGTAGCCGGATTCGAGACTGATCGGGTCTTCCCGGGAGAAGGAATATCCTTCGTTGATCGCGAGAGCTTATCATGGCCTAAGTTGGGACACCCTGCGAGGTATAAACTTTCGAAAGCCGTGCCAGCGGTTATGTGGCGAGATGGGAATTTGTTAATATCCGGTTGTAGTAAACTTGAAGCAAACTCTTCTAAAATACACCAACCGTATGCGTAACCGTGAGTGTCTCTTTTCGGGGTTGATCGAGAGGAGAACACGGTTTACGGGTTATGTCGGCGTAAGTAGGAGTTCGGGATCACTTCTTGATCATTACTAGTTGACGACCGTTCCTTTGTTTCTCTTCTCGCTCCCATTTGCGTATGTTAGCCACCATATCATGCTTAGTCATTGCTGCAACCTCACCACTTTACCCCTTCCTTTCCTTTAAGCTTTGCTAGTCTTGATACCCATGGTAATGGGATTCTTTGAGTCCTCGTGGCTCTGATTACTACACCACCAGTTGCGGTACAGGTTTGCGATGATCATGGCCGAGAGCGATGTTTGCTTTTGTTGGAGTTCTTCTTACGCTTCTTCTTCGATCGGAGGATAGGTTCGTGTCGGCACTGGGCTAGCAGGTGGATGTCGTTTGAGCTTCTGTTTATGTTTCATCCGTAGTCGGATGTTGATCTTGTATATGATGTTGATGTATTCTTGTGGCACTCGTGCTTTATGTATGTATCCCCATCTATTATGTAATGTCGATGTAATGATATCCACCTTGCAAAAGCGTTTCAATATGCGGGTCTATCCTTGGTGGGACCGTCGAGTTCCTTTTGGATAGGGTCGCATATTAGGCGTGACAAGTTGGTATCAGAGCCTCGACCGACCTTAGGAGCCCCCTTGATTGATCGTGTAGTTTGGCCGTTGTCGAGTCTAGAAGAAAACTGTTTTGGAGTCTAGTTATATCGGAGAGTAGGAATTCTTTTTACTCCTCTGCCTTATACGTCGCTACGGTGAGGAACCTTGACATAGGTGTTTTGAATTACTCCTCTTCCCCTTCAAATTTTTCTTTAGGATCACGCAGTTGGTTTTCCGATCGTTGGTTCTCATCTCTTTACATCTGGTGCATTTTCTCGTCAAGTCGACTCGAACCCCTACATCTTTGCAAATTCAATCCTCAGTTGTTTTCTTTTCCCACCCACCCACCCTTTTTCTTGTCGGAACCGGAGTCCGTAATCGAGTATCCATCCTACTCGTGCGAAGTCTTTGCTTTCTTTCCTCAATGATTTCAACCGGTGTTTCCTCTTGAAGATATTCGTCGATTTCCCCTTCCAAGTTGCCTTTGTTTTCCCGCCCTCCCACCCTTTTCTTCCCAGAGTTCGAGTCTCTTTCGACCATCAATTTCATTCGTACGAAGCCTCTTCAGTCTTCCCTCAATTATTTCAACCAGTGAATTCTCGTCTTGTTCGTCATTCTTCATCCCTTTATTTTTCCGGTGCACTCAATTCAAGTTTTTCGTTGTCGATCGTATTATTTCCCTCAGCTCAAATATTTCCCTTTGCTCGTTCGCCTCTACTTGATTTATCCTTAGGAGTGATGAAGACATCTCAGAAGATTCGTGTTTGCATCCAATTAATTCGAGGTTGTCACCTCATTCTAATATTTCAAGTGTTCCGGTGCATCACCTATCTCTTCAACATCCCTTTCCAACGGTGTTTTCTTTTAGTGGGCCCTAACCCACAGGTCTTTTCCCAAGATCTTACCTGACTCTTCTAATTTCCCCGGAGTTATTCCCAATTCTTTTCGGAGTTCGACGTAAGAATGAATTTCATCAGTCAGATGCTTTTCCAAGATCGATTTCAAATCATTTCATTGTTGGCTCAACCTCTTCGCTTTTCATTCTTCGGAGTATCTCAGTAATTTCGGTGGTGTTTCTCGTCGTCTTTCTCAGATTTGAAGATAGAAGAAGAGTTTTCATGTCATCCTCTCGATTTATTCCATTTGTCAGATATTCCTTTTCTCACCCATCCGGAGTATTTCAGGAGTTGTTTTCTATTTCTTTTCACCAGAGGCCATCATTCCAGTAGAATTCTTCGTCCTCACATTTCAGCTAGCGTTATCTATTTATCCCGGTGCCTCGTTCTAGTGTTCTTTAATCAGCTCATGATCTCTTTGTTCTTTTGCATCTAAATCCCCTCTAGCATACTTGTTCTTCTAATTCTTCCCGGTGATTCATTCTCTATCAAGTCAATTTTGAATTCCTACGGTGGTTCGTTCAAGATTCTTTTCCCTTGATTATCATTTTAATCCATTCGTTCTTTCGAAACCTACCGGTGATTCATGAAGTCCTTCTCAGTTTGTGATATGTCACCTCTCAATCCTTTTTCAAGAAGAATAAGTAGTATGCAAATCCACTGCTTGTCATCAATTTAACTCGATGAAGGATAAGCATACAATAAATCTTATTCTTATTTCATCCAAGTGTTTAATCCCCTCCTTCAGAGTTTGTTCGTGAGGAATAAATTCTAGTTCCAAGTGTTTTCATCTTTTCTTTTCCGGAGTTCAAATTTCCTCAGCCATTTCGTCGGAACCTCCATCTAAATCATCGCAAGGCTCATCTTATTCTTTTCATTATTCAATTCTATCTCATCATCCTTTTGTTACCGGAGTTCTTCATGGTGGTTCTTCATGATTTAATTCATTCATCAAGTGTTCATCAAGATTTTGTTGGTGGAGCTCAAGTATCTTTCCTTCTTGCTTTTCGAAGTGCAATTAAATCTCCGTATTCTTTTGAAGTGGAGTTTTGCATTTCTTCGTTCTCTCAGCTATTCAATCATTTACGTTTGTGGCCGGTTATCACCTTATGATTTTGAGAGGTTATCCATAAGTCCACAACAAGCTTATTCTTTTGTTGTTGAAAATTTCCAACAACTCAGTTCAATCCTTCCTTCTAAAGATGCTTCTAATTTTATTCGTGGCACAAGTTGTCATATTCTTATCCGTTCTTTTCATTCAACTTTTTCATTTCTTTCCGGAGGTTTTTGTGTCATGTCTTCATCAAGTATCATTCCATCCTCTCAAGTTCAAGTTCTATTCTTCCATGTTCGATTCGCAGTGTTGCCTAAATCCTTTCAGTCTTATTCGTTTCTTTTTCTCATTCTAGCCACTCCGGTTAGAACGAGTTGTTTCATAGTCTATCTGTTTCCGTGAGCTTTCGATTCTCGTCATTCTCATCGTTCCTCTCTTCTTCTCGAGTACTTTCGATTCTTTGCTTCTTCTCTTGAGTTCTTATTTCACCTCATCCTTTTTCCCTTCCGTCTCGGTCCTAAGATCTCGGGACAAGATCTTTTGTTAGTGGGGGAGTGTTGTAACGCCCCGGATTCGATGCGCCAGGTGTCTGCCAGTTATTCGCCGTCGTTGCCATGTCATTGGCTTGCGTGTTGCACTTTGCCATGTCATCATCTGCATTTCATATCATGTCGTCATGTGCATCGCATTTGCATACGTGTTCGTCTCATGCATCCGAGCATTTTCCCCGTTGTCCGTTTTGCAATCCGGCACTCCTATGTCCTCCGGCGTTCCTTTTTATCTTTTTCCGTGAGCAGGTGTTAAACTTTCTCGGAATGGACCGAGGTTTGCCAAGCGGCCTTGGTATAGCACCGGTAGACCGCCTGTCAAGTTTCGGGTCATTTGGAGGTCGTTTGATACTCCAACGGTTAACTGGGTAACCGTAAAGCCCATTCTATTTGCTGCCCAAAACCCATTTCATAGTGGCCCCAAAACCCAGCAAACTCCCTCCATGCTCTCGATTCGTTCGATCACGATCGCGTGGCCGAAAACCGCACCTCATTTGGACTCTCCTAGCTCCCTCTACCTATAAATATGTGCATCCCCTCCAATTTTCGCGCAGTCCAACCCTAGCCTTCCTCTTCCTCGCGCCGCCGGACACGTCCAACCTCACCCGGACGTGTCCACCACCCAGCCACCTCACTCCGGCCAATCTGGAGCCGCCACATCACCACCGCCGCCTCACGCGCCCAATGGGGCGCCGCCACGTCACCCGCCGCCCGTCTCCCACCAGCAGCCATCCGGCCCAGATCGGGGCCGCCCGAGCCATCGGGGCCCAGACGAACCCGTCCGCCCGTGCCGCCCGCACGGCGCCCGCCACCGTTCGCCGTCGCCCGGCCATCCTCGGCCCGCCGCCTCCGCCTCCGCCGCCCGCCCTTGGCAACCGCGCCCGCTCCCGGCAACCGGCCGCGGCGCCGCGCCCTCGCCAGCTCTCCGCCCGCCAGCGTCCCGACCGCCGCCCGCCCGTCCGCCCTACGCGCCGCGCCGGCGCCGCGCCGCCGCCGTCGTAGCGCCCGGCTTCCTCCGCCCCGCGCCGCCTCCCTCCGGTCGTCCCCGGCCGGATCCGGGACGGGACCGGCCGGATCCGCCTCCCCCGGCGCGTCTCTCTTCTTCCCCGGCCGCCGCAGCCCCGTCTCCGGCGAAACTCCGGCGAGCCGCCCGGATCAGTTCACCCCCGCGGTTTCCTTCTTCCCCCCCCCCCCCCCGTTTTTTGCCTAAGTCCCCGAGTTTTTCATCATATGTACCCATCTTCATCGCATCATAACTCTGCATCCGTAGCTCCGTTTCGTGTGTGTAATATGTCAAATCGTTCGCCTCAACAAGTAAATCATTTCTTCGCATTGCGTCATTTACATTTGAGCTCATGTTGATGCCCGAAATGCTGTTGGAAGAGGGCTATGTGATGTTAGTTTCAGATTCTTATCAGAACATGCACTTTTGTCATTTTTCCCATGATTGATGTGTGCACCCTATGAACTTGAGTCCTACATGTGTTTTGTAATATGCCATGCCATCTTTACAGGGGTGTATGCCATGTATTTTTGTGATCTCTGTGGTGACTAGCACAAGCATGCAAACTAGGCTTCATGATGTTGCTGATTTCAGCCCCTGTTCTGCTGATATTTTTATGCCATGTAAACTTGATGCTACAGAGAGATCCATGCTTATTTTGAGATACTTCAGTAAGGATGTTTTGAACCTATGGTTATGCTCTATCATCCATGCCCTTGTTTGCAATTATGGAGTGCCATAGCTTGAGTCAATCAAGCTCTACTTTTGCTATAAAATGTTTCCTGGCAGGTTGTTTACATGTTATTCAATTTTGCCAAGGTTGTTGTAGTTGATCCGTGTATGCTATGATCTTGTTCTTGCCATTATTAGCTTTATAAACATGTCTTATTTCTGTTGGTTGCCTTGACATTCCATGTATTGCTCTGTGGTGAGTGGTTCAAGCTCACCAACATGCCTACTTATTGTTGTTCCTGCCATGTATGAATCTGTCATATAACTTACCATGTTTACATGGGTGCCATCATATTTTTCGATCCTTTTTGGCTCATTGTCAGTAAGGGACTTTTGTTCTATGAATTTATTAGTATCATGCCGTGCCTTTGTTTGCCATGATCAGTTCCTGTAGCATGTTGCTTGATAGCTCTAAATATTGCAACCTGATGTTATTTCTGCCAGTCTGAAACTGTTATTATTTGCAATCTTTCCATGTCATTTTGAGCATGTTCTAGTGATTTCTGGAGATAGCTCAGTGTTCATGTTTTGTCATGCTTTACCTGGACATCATGCCCATGCCTTTTTTTTCATATTGAGGTGCTGTAGCATATTGTTTTGATGCTTGCAATATGCCTAGTTGCTGTTTTGGACAGATTCTTGTCATGACTTGTATTGTGTGTATGTGTTGAGCCGTTGCCCCGTTTCGAGTGTGCTCTATATGAACTTGCTTGATTTTGCATGTAGTTTCATATTATCATGTTGCATCCTTGTTTTGAGGTGTTTGCTTGATGTTTGTATGCATTTTGCATCAATGCCATGTTTAACTTGTTTTGCTCATATCTTCTAGACCGTAGCTCCGAATCTAATGAACTTTATATGAAACTTGACTAGAATTTCGTGTAGATCATCGTGGTGCATCTTAACTTGCTGTTTAACAACTTGAACATAAGGTTTATTCAGATCTGGACCAATTTCAAAATTTGCATATGAGGACTTCTAGGAATCGTTCTATGTTGTTTAGGCCTCATTTAAACTTGCCTTGATGTGCTGCTCTTGTTTGCATCATCCCTTGCCATGAGTAGCTTCATGTAGCCGTGTCATGCATCATGCTTGATTGTGCTTCATGTCTTGTTCATGTGTGGTGTGTTTACTATGTTGTGTGCTTCTTCTTGTTAGTTTCCCGTTTCGTTGCGATCGTGAGGATTCGTTCGTCTACGCTTGGTTAAACTTCATCATTCATCTTATTCATGGACGCGTTCTTCTTCCTTGCGGGATTTCAGGCAAGATGACCGCTACCTGGATCTCACTACTATCATTGCTATGCTAGTTGCTTCGTTCTATCGCTATGCTTTGCGCTACCTATTACCTATTTATCAAGCCATCCCAAAGCGCCATGTCGGCCTCTAACCTTTTGCACCCTTCCTAGCAAACCGTTGTTTGGCTATGTTACCGCTTTGCTCAGCCCCTCTTATAGCGTTGTTAGTTGCAGGTGAAGATGAAGTTTGTTCCTTGCTGGAACATGGAGATGTTGTTCCTTGTTGTAACATGTTTACTTGTTGGGATATCACAATATATCTTATATTATTAATGCACCTATACACTTGGTAAAGGGTGGAAGGCTCGGCCTTATGCCTGGTGTTTTGTTCCACTCTTGCCGCCCTAGTTTCCGTCATATCGGTATTATGTTCCCGGATTTTTGCGTCCCTAACGCAGTCGGGTGATTTATGGGACCCCCTTGACAGTTCGCTTTGAATAAGACTCCTCCAAGAAGGCCCAACATTGGTTTTACCATTTGCCTCACCTATGCCCTTTTTCCTTGGGTTTCGGAGCCCAAGGGTCATCTTTATTTTAGCCCCGGGCGGTGCTTCTCTAAGTCTTTGGCTGAACAACTACTGCAGGGCCCCTCGGAGAAACTTCGAGGTCTGGTTTTACTCGTAGCTAGTCTCATCCGGTGTTGCCACGAGAACGAGATATGTGCAAGCTATCGGGATTGTCGGCGCATCGGGCAGCTTTCTTTGGTCTTGTTTTATTCTTTGTCGAAATGTCTTGTAGCCGGATTCAGACTGATCGGGTCTTCCGGGAGAAGGAATATCCTTCGTTGATCGCGAGAGCTTATCATGGGCTAAGTTGGGACACCCCTGCAGGTATAAACTTTCAAAGCCGTGCCAGCGGTTATGTGGCGAGATGGGAATTTGTTAATATCCGGTTGTAGTAAACTTGAAGCAAACTCTTCTAAAATACACCAACCGTGTGCGTAACCGTGAGTGTCTCTTTTCGGGATTGATCGAGAGGAGAACACAGTTTACGGGTTATGTCGGCGTAAGTAGGAGTTCGTGATCACTTCTTGATCATTACTAGTTGACGACCGTTCCTTTGTTTCTCTTCTCGCTCCCATTTGCGTATGTTAGCCACCATATCATGCTTAGTCGTTCTTTGCAACCTCACCACTTTACCCCTTCCTTTCCCTTTAAGCTTTGCTAGTCTTGATACCCATGGTAATGGGATTCTTTGAGTCCTCGTGGCTCACAGATTACTACATCACCGATTGCGAGTACAGGTTTGCGATGATCATGGCCTTAAAGCGATGTTTGCTTTTGTTGGAGTTCTTCTTACGCTTCTTATTCGATCGGGGATAGGTTCCGGTCGGCCTTTGGGCTAGCAGGGTGGATGTCGTTTGAGCTTCTGTTTATGTTTCATCCGTAGTCGCATGTTGATCTTGTATATGATGTTGATGTATTCCTGTGGCACTCGTGCTTTATGTATGTATCCCCATCTATTATGTAATGTCGATGTAATGATATCCACCTTGCAAAAGCGTTTCAATATGCGGGTCTATCCTTGGTGGGACCGTCGAGTTCCTTTTGGATAGGGTCGCATATTGGGCGTGACACTTGCGTGACTCTACGGATGGTTCCGCTGCATTAACCTCCCGCATCCACTGTTTGAGTTGGCGGTGGGAAGTATGCAGGGAAGCATCTCCGTCAACGCAGAGGACCTCAGTAGCTTTCTGAAACTCCTGCTCATCGGCCTCGTCGTCTTCCATATCTTCGTCGTCGTCGTCATCTTCATCCTTGTCGCAGCCGCGGGGAGGTCTGTCTCATTGCCGCTTGGCCTTGCTTGCCGCGGCGTCCTCCCCGGCCGGGACGTTTCTTGCTTGCTCCCCCAGCACCTTCCTGGGCCTTCTCCTTGTCGCGCCGCTCGTACTCAGCCTTCTGCTGTTCGACAAGCTGCTCGACCTTCTTGCAGCTCTGGAGGTCATGGCCCTTGGTGCGGTGGATCTTGCAGTACTGCTTGCCGGAGCCGTCCTGCTTGTCGGCGGCCACCACGGACTGGTGGTTGGCGTCAGCGGCAACCTCCTTGCCGGAGCCACCAGCCTTGGCGTTCTTGTCGCCACCTCCGTTGCCGAACTGCTCAACAGCTAGCACTTCTCTGCCTTTCTTCTTCCTGTTGCCTCGCCGCCGGCTCTTCTTTGCCGGGGCGGTCTCCTCACTGTCAGATCCTGCTTCTGCATTCTCTCCGGGGAGTCTCCTCCCCTCCTCAGCACGTGCACACTTGTCGACCAAGGCATACAGCTCACTGACGTCCTTGACTTTGCACATCGCCATCTCCTCCCTCATCATGCGGTTCCGCACGTTCTGATGAAACGCGCTGATCACCGCGGCAGGGTGGACATTTGGGATGTTGTAGTGCACACGGCTGAATCTCTGAATGAACTTGCGCAGGGACTCTCCTTCCTTCTGGGCGAGCAGATGAAGGTCACTTTCTTGGCCATGAGGCTAGTGGCCGCCTGTGAAGGCACCAACAAACTGGTGGCATAAATCTGCCCAAGAGGATATGGAACCGTCCGGCAAGTGCATGAACCAAGACCTGACGTTGGGTTTGAGCACGAGCGGGAAGTAGTTGGCAAGGATCTTGTCGTCCCGTCCCCCCGCAGCTTGCACCGCGATGGTGTAGATGCTGAGGAACTCCGACGGGTGCTTCCTGCCATCGTACTTCTCCGGCGCGTCGGCTTGAAGTTTTTACGGCTGGGCCCTTTGGACTTGCCGCAGCTCACGAGTGAACGCAGGGCAGCCTACCGCGTACGGCAAGTCGCCCGGCGCGTGCATGTCAACAGAGGGCCCAACGCGCTTGTCGGATTGACGCCGCGCTTCTCTTCGGCACTCGATGCGAGTTCGAGCGTCCTCTTGTTGTCGTTCGTGCAGCACTTGGCGCTGATCACGCTGAACTCGTGGATCCGACGACGCAGTGGAGTCGCCGTCGAGGTGGATCCGACAAGTCGGCGACCTTGGCCTTCGGGGCGGGGAGTGCATGGTAGTTGCACCCCCACCGGTCTCGTCGCCACCGGCTCGCGCTTGGCGTTCTTGCCGCGGCACGCACTTTCGGTTGCCATGGAGCGTCGCCGTTAAGCGGCCGATGAGACTTCAGATGGTGGCCCTCCACTCATCGACCTTGTCGGTGTTGGAGGGTAGTCGAGGAGTAGCTGAGCTCTTGCGAGCTTCTGCTGGAGTAGTGGGTGGCAGTGGCGAACGGCGCGAGGAGCGGGATATGCTCGGACTTCTATCTACGTTAGAAGGAGCAGCATCCCGCCCGAGCGACCGTGCCTCGCTCGTGCCAGCGTGTTGGCGCGCACGCTGGTCTTGAGGGTCTCGAGATCCTCCAGCTCCATCTCGGTCCAACGAGCGTATGGCACTATGAATGCCATGACGCTGTTGGTCCCGCTGTTGGGGAACGTAGTAATTTCAAAAAATTTCCTACGATCACGCAAGACCATGGTGATGGCATAGCAACGAGAGGGGAGAGTGTCCGTCCACGTACCCTCGTAGACCGAAAGCGGAAGCGTTATAACAACGCGGTTGATGTAGTCGTAAATGCGTCTTCACGATCCGACCGATCCAAGCACCGAACGTCTGGCACCTCCGAGTTACGCACCACGTTCAGCTCGATGGCGATCCCGGACTCCGATCCAGCAAAGTGTCGGGGATGAGTTCCGTCGGCCTGACGGCGTGGTGGCGATGTTGATGCTCCACCGGCGCGGGGCTTCGCCTAAGCTCATGACGATATGACTTCTCCGGTAGCGAGGGCTTCGCCTAAGCTCTCTGACGATATGACGAAGTGGAATATGGTGGAAGGGGCACCGCTGCAGCTAAGGAAAGATCCGTAGATCAACTTGTGTCTCTGGGGTGCCCCCTGCCCCGTATATAAAGGAGCAAGGAGGAGGTGGCCGGCCAAGGGAGGAGGCGCACCAAGATGTGGAGTCCTACTAGGATTCCAAGTCCTAGTAGGAGTCCACCAAGAGGAGGAAGGGAGAAGGAAGTGGAGGAGAAGGAAAGGTGGCGGCCCCTTTTCCCTAGTCCAATTCGGACTAGAGGGAGGAGGGGCGCAGCAGCCCTTGGCCCTTTCTCCTCTTTCCACTAAAGCCCATCAAGGCCCATTGCTTCTCCCGTAACTACCGGTACTCGAAAAATACTCGAATCATTCGGAACCTTTCCGAACTCCGAATATAGTCGTCCAATATATCGATCTTTACGTCTCGACCATTTCGAGACTCCTCGTCATGTCCCCGATCTCATCCGGGACTCCGAACTCCTTCGGTACATCAAAACTCATAAACTCATAATATAAGCATCGCCGAAACCTTAAGCGTGCGGACCCTACGGGTTCGAGAACTATGTAGACATGACCTAGAACCATTCTCGGTCAATAACCAATAAGCGGAACCTGGATGCCCATATTGGTTCCTACATATTCTCTGAAGATCTTTATCGGTCAAACCGCATAACGATATCGTTGTTCCCTTTGTCATCGGTATGTTACTTACCCGAGATTCGATCGTCGGTATCCAATACCTAGTTCAATCTCAAGTTCGTAAGTCTCTTTACTCGTTCCGTAATACATCATCTCACAACTAACTCATTAGTTGTAATGCTTGCAAGGCTTATGTGATGTGTATTACCGAGAAGGCCCAGAGATACCTCTCCGACAATCGGAGTGACAAAACCTAATCTCGAAATACGCCAACCCAACAAGTACCTTTGGAGACACCTGTAGTACTCCTTTATAATCACCCAATTACGTTGTGGACGTTTGGTAGTACCAAAGTGTTCCTCCGTAAACGGGAGTTGCATAATCTCATAGTTACATGAACATGTATAAGTCATGAAGAAAGCAATAGCAACATACTAAGCGATCAAGTGCTAGGCTAACGGAATGGGTCATGTCAATCACATCATTCTCCTAATGATGTGATCCCGTTAATCAAATGACAACTCATGTCTATGGCTAGGAAACTTAACCATCTTTGATTTAACGAGCTAGTCAAGTAGAGGCACACTAGTGACACTATGTTTGTCTATGTATTCACACATGTATTATGTTTCCGGTTAATACAATTCTAGCATGAATAATAAACATTTATCATGAAATAAAGAAATAAATAATAACTTTATTATTGCCTCTAGGGCATATTTCCTTGATCTCCCACTTGCACTAGAGTCAATAATCTAGTTCACATCATCATGTGATTCAACACTGATATTCACATCTGTATGTGATTAACACCCATAGTTCACATCGTCATGCGACCAACACCCAAAAGGGTTTACTAGAGTCAATAATCTAGTTCACATCGCTATGTGATTAACACCCAAAGAGTACTAAGGGATGATCATGTTTTGCTCGTGAGAGAAGCTTAGTCAACGGGTCTCATCACATTCAGAGCCGTATGTATTTTGCAAATATTCTATGTCTACAATGCTCAAAGACGGGCTACTCTAGCTAATTGCTCCCACTTACGATATGTATCCAGATTGAGACTTAGAGTCATCTGGATCAGTATAAAAAGCTTGCATCGATGTAACTCCTTACGACGGGCTCTTTTATCACCTCCATAATCGAGAAATATTTCCTTAGTCCTAACTAAGGATGTTCTTGACCAATGTCCAGTGATCTACTCCTAGATCACTATTGTACTCCTTGCCAAATTGAGCAAGGTATACAATAGGTCCGGTACATAACATAGCATACTTTATAGAACCTATGGCTGAGGCATAGGGAATGACTTTCATTCTCTTTCTATCTTACTGCCGTGGTCGGGTTTTGAGTCTTACTCAATTTTACACCTTTGTAACACAGGCAAGAACTTTTCTTTGACTGTTCCATTTTGAACTACTTCAAAATCTTGACAAGGTATGTATTTATTGAAAAACTTATCAAGCGTCTTGATCCATCTCTATAGATCTTGATGCTCAATATGTAAGCAGCTTCACTGAGGTCCTTCTTTGAAAAACTCCTTTCAAATACTCCTTTATGCTTTGCAGAATAATTCTACATTATTTCCGATCAACAATATGTTATTCACATATACTTATCGAAATGTTGTAGTGCTCCCACTCACTTTTTTGTAAATACGAGCTTCTCCAAAAGTTTGTATAAAACCATATGCTTTGATCACACTATCAAAGCGTTTATTCCAACTCCGAGATGCTTGCACCGGTCCATAGATGGATCATTTGGAGCTTGCACATTTTGTTAGCTCCTTTAGGATTGACAAAACCTTCTGGTTGCATCATATACAACTCTTCTTTAATAAATCCATTAAAGAATGTAGTTTTGACATCCATTTGCCAGATCTCATAAAATGTGACAATTGCTAACATGATTCGGACAGACTTAAGAATCGCTACAGTTTTGAGAAAATCTCATTGTAGTCAACACTTTGAATTTGTCGAAAACCTTTTTGCGACAAGTCGAGCTTTGTAGATAGTAACACTACTATCATCATCTGTCTTCCTCTTGAAGATCCATTTATTTAACTTGACTTGCTGATCATCGAGCAAGTCAACCAAAATCCACACTTTGTTCTCATATATGGATCCTTTCTCGCATTTTATGGCCTCAAGCCATTTCGCTGAATCTGGGCTCATCATCGCTTCCTCATAGTTCGTAGGTTCATCATGGTCTAGTAACATGACTTCCAGAGCACGATTACCGTACCACTCACGGTGCGGATTTTGCTCTGGAAGACCTCTGAGGTTTGGTAACAACTTGATCTGAAGTTTTATGATCATCATCATTAACTTCCTCACTAATTGGTGTAGGAATCACTGGAACTGATTTACGTGATGAACTACTTTCCAATAAGGGAGAAGGTACAATTACCTCATCAAGTTCTACTTTCCTCCCACTCACTTCTTTCGAGAGAAACTTCTTCTCTAGAAAGGATCCACCTTAGCAACAAATAACTTGCCTTCGGATCTTGTGATAGAAGGTGTACCCAATAGTTACCTTTTGGGTATTCTATGAAGACGCACTTCTCCGATTTGGGTTCGAGCTTATCAGGTGAAAACTTTTTCACATAAGCATCACAACTCCAAACTTTAAGAAAGCGGCGACTTAGGTTTCTTTGTTAAACCATAGTTCATACGGTGTCGCCTCAACGGATTTAGATGGTGCCCTATTAAATGTGAATGCAGCTGTCTCTAATGCATAACCCCAAAAGCGATATTGGTAAATCGGTAAGAGACATCATTGATCGCACCATATCAAAATAAAAATGCAGTTTACGATGTTCGGACACACCATAACGTTGTGGTGTTCCGGTGGCGTGAGCTGTGAAACTATTCCACTTTGTTTTAATTGAAGACCAAACTCGTAACTCAAATATTCATCTCCACGATCAGATCGCGAAACTTTATTTTCTTGTTACGATGATTTTCTACTTCACTCTGAAATTCTTTGAACTTTTCAACTATTTCGGACTTATGTTTCATCAAGAAGATATACGCATATCTGCTCAAATCATCTGTGAAGGTCGAGAAAATAATGATACTTGCCACGAGCATCAACACTCATTGAATCGCATACATCGGTATGTATTATTTCCAATAAGTCAAGAGCTTGTTCCATTGTTCCGGAGAACGGAGTTTTAGTCATCTTGCCCAAAAGGCACGGTTCGCAAGCATCAAATGATTCAAAATCAAGTGATTCCAAAAGTCCATCAAAGATGGATTTTTCTTCATGCGTTTTACACCAATATGACCTAAACGGCAGTGCCACAAATAAGTTGCACTATCATTATTAACTTTGCATCTTTTGGTTTCAATATTATGAATATGTGTATCATTATGATCGAGATCCAATGAACCATTTTCATTGGGTGTGTAACCATATAAGGTTTTATTCATGTAAGCGTAACAACAATTTATTCTCTTACTTAAATGAATAACCGTATTGCAATAAACATGATCAAATCATATTTATGCTCAACACCAAATAACACTTATTTAGGTTCCACACTAATCCCGAAAGTATAGGGAGTGTGCGATGATGATCATATCAATCTTGGAACTACTTCCAACACTCATCGTCACTTCCCTTCAACTAGTTTTTATTCAGAACTCCCTGCTTTGAGTTACTAATCTTAGCAACCGAACAAGTATCAAATACTCGGGGCTACTATAAACATTAGTAAAGCACACATCAATAACCTGTATATCAAATATACCCTTGTTCACTTTGCCATCCTTCTTATCCGCCAAATACTTGGGGTAGTTCCGCTTCTAGTGACCAGTTCTATTGCAGCAAAGCACTTAGTCTCGTGCTTAGGTCCAGACTTGGGCTTCTTCACTCGAGCAGCAACTTGCTTGCCGTTCTTCTTGAAGTTCCCCTTCTTCCCTTTGCCTTTTCCTTGAGACTAATGGTCTTGTCAATCATCAACACTTGATGCTCTTTCTTGATTTCTACCTTCGTCGATTTCAACATCATGAAGAGCTCGGGAATCGTTTTCGTCATCCCTTGCATACTATAGTTCATCACGAAGTTCTAGTAACTTAGTGATGGTGACTAGAGAATTACGTCAATCGCTATCTTATCCGGAAGATTAACTCCCACTTGATTCAAGCGATTGAAGTACCCTGCATAATCGAGCACATGCTCACTAGTTGAGCGATTCTCCTCCATCTTTTAGCTATAGAACTTGTTGGAGATTTCATATCTCTCAACTCGGGTATTTGCTTGAAATATTAACTTCAATTCCTGGAACATCTCATATGTTCCATGACGTTCAAAACGTCTTTGAAGTCCCGATTCTAAGCCGTTACGTATGGTGCACTAAACTATCAAGTAGTCATCATATTGAGCTAGCCAAACGTTCATAACGCCCCGCATTTGCTCCTGCAATAGGTCTGTCACCTAGCGGTGCATTAAGGACATAATTCTTACGTGCAGCAATGAGGATAAACCTCGGATCATGGATCCAATCCGCATCATTGCTACTAACATTTTTCAATACAATTTTCTCTAGGAACACATATAAAAACATAGGGAAGCAACAACGCGAGCTATTGATCTACAACATAATTTGCAAAATACTACCAGGACTAAGTTCATGATAAATTTAAGTTTAATTAATCATATTAAAAAACCTCCCACTTAGACAGACATCTCTCTAGTCATCTAAGTGATCACGTGATCCAAATCAACTAAACCATGTCCGATCATCACGTGAGATGGAGTAGTTTCAATGGTGAACATCACTATGTTGATCATATCTACTATATGATTCACGTTCGACCTTTCGGTCTCCGTGTTCAAGGCCATATCTGTTATATGCTAGGCTCGTCAAGTTTAACTCGAGTATTCAGCGTGTGCATCTGTTTTGCACCCGTTGTATTTGAACGTAGAGCCTATCACACCCGATCATCACGTGGTGTCTCAGCACGAAGAACTTTCGCAACGGTACATACTCAGGGAGAACACTTCTTGATAATTTTTTTTTATGAGAGATCATCTTATAATGCTACCGTCAATCAAAGCAAGATAAGATGCATAAAGAATAAACATCACATGCAATCAATATAAGTGATATGATATGGTCATCATCATCTTGTGCTTGTGATCTCCATCGCCGAAGCACCGTCATGATCACCATCGTCACCGGCGTGACACCTTGATCTCCATCGTAGCATCGTTGTCGTCTTGCCAACTATTGCTTCCACGACTATCGCTACCGCTTAGTGATAAAGTAAAGCAATTACATGGCGTTTGCATTTCATACAATAAGCGACAACCATATGGCTCTCGCCGATTGCCGATAACTCGGTTACAAAACATGATCATCTCATACAATAAAATATAGCATCACGTCTTGACCATATCACATCACAACATGCCCTGCAAAAACAAGTTAGACGTCCTCTACTTTGTTGTTGCAAGTTTTACGTGGCTGCTACGGGCTGAGCAAGAACCGTTCTTACCTACGCATCAAAACCACAACGATACTTCGTCAAATAGACTCCGTTTAACCTTCTCAAGGACCGGGCGTAGCCACACTCGGTTCAACTAAAGTTGGAGAGACAGTCTTCCGCAAGCCATCTATGTGCAAAGCACGTCGAGAACCGGTCTCGCGTGGAAATGCAGCGTAAGGTTGGTGCGGATCGTCTGGCCCAACAATACCGCTGAACCAAAGTATGACATGCTTTGGTAGGCGTATGACTTGTATCGTCCACAACTCACTTGTGTTCTACTCGTGCATATGACATCAACGCATAAAACCAGGCTCGGATGCCCTTTGTTGGGGAACGTAGTAATTTCAAAAATTTCCCTACGATCACGCAAGACCATGGTGATGGCATAGCAACGAGGGGAGAGTGTCCGCCCACGCACTCGTGAGACCGAAAGCGGAAGCGTTATAACAACGCTGTTGATGTAGTCAGACGTCTTCACGATCCGACCGATCCAAGCACCGAACGTCTGGCACCTCCGAGTTACGCACACGCTCAGCTCGATGACGATCCCCGGACTCCGATCCAAAGCAAAGTGTCGGGGATGAGTTCCACAAGACGACGGCGTGGTGGACGATGTTGATGCTCCACCGACGCGAGGCTTCGCCTAAGCTCATGACGATATGACTTCTCCGTAGGCAGGCTTCGCCTAAGCTCTACGACGATATGACCAAGTGGAATATGGTGGAAGGGGCACCGCACACGGCTAAGGAAAGATCCGTAGATCAACTTGTGTCTGGGGTGCCCCCTGCCCCGTATATAAAGGAGCAAGGAGGAGGTGGCCGGCCAAGGGAGGCGCGACAAGATGTGGAGTCCTACTAGGATTCCAAGTCCTAGTAGGAGTCCACCAAGAGGGAGGAAGGGAGAAGGAAGTGGAGGAGAAGGAAAGGTGGCGGCCCCTTTTCCCTAGTCCAATTCGGACTAGAGGGGAGGGGGCGCAGCAGCCCCTTGGCCCTTTCTCCTCTTTCCACTAAAGCCCATCAAGGCCCATTGCTTCTCCGTAACTACCGGTACTCCGAAAAATACTGAATCATTCGAACCTTTCCGAACTCCGAATATAGTCGTCAATATATCGATCTTTACGTCTCGACCATTTCGAGACTCCTCGTCATGTCCCCGATCTCATCCGGGACTCGAACTCCTTCGGTACATCAAAACTCATAAACTCATAATATAACCGCCATCGAAACCTTAGCGTGCGGACCCTACGGGTTCGAGAACTATGTAGACATGACCTAGAACCATTCTCGGTCAATAACCAATAGCGGAACCTGGATGCCCATATTGGTTCCTACATATTCTCTGAAGATCTTTATCGGTCAAACCGCATAACGACATATCGTTGTTCCCTTTGTCATCGGTATGTTACTTACCCGAGATTCGATCGTCGGTATCCAATACCTAGTTCAATCTCGTTCTTGGTAAGTCTCTTTACTCGTTCCGTAATACATCATCTCACAACTAACTCATTAGTTGTAATGCTTGCAAGGCTTATGTGATGTGTATTACCGAGAAGGCCCAGAGATACCTCTCCGACAATCGGAGTGACAAAACCTAATCTCAAATACGCCAACCCAACAAGTACCTTTGGAGACACCTGTAGTACTCCTTTATAATCACCCGATTACGTTGTGACGTTTGGTAGTACCACAGTGTTCCTCCGGTAAACGGGAGTTGCATAATCTCATAGTTACATGAACATGTATAAGTCATGAAGAAAGCAATAGCAACATACTAAACGATCAAGTGCTAGGCTAACGGAATGGGTCATGTCAATCACATCATTCTCCTAATGATGTGATCCCGTTAATCAAATGACAACTCATGTCTATGGCTAGGAAACTTAACCATCTTTGATTTAACGAGCTAGTCAAGTAGAGGCACACTAGTGACACTATGTTTGTCTATGTATTCACACATGTATTATGTTTCCGGTTAATACAATTCTAGCATGAATAATAAACATTTATCATGAAATAAAGAAATAAATAATAACTTTATTATTGCCTCTAGGGCATATTTCCTTCACCCGCGTCTCCTGAGATGGGCGCGGGGCATGTGCGGACACCGAGGTTTGCGCGGCCTTGTCCTTGGACTTGGCAGCGTCACGAACTCCTTCGCCGGCGCCCGTTCTCCCGTCAGCGTCCGCTCCACCACCCGTTTGCTCCGGTGATAGTGGGTACGACGCGGACGGCTCCGCTGCGCCTCGGCCGACTTCACGCCTTTTCCCTTGTCGGCCTTCGGAGCCATGGCGGAGGCGGTGGAGGAGGTCGACGGCGGTGAGTGTGCTTGTGACGAAAGGGGGCGGGGCGCTGCTCTCTTCGCACTGGAGAAGAAGGGGGGAGCGGCGGTGGTTTTCTTGACAAGACAGGAATGGCGAGGTGGACGGCCTGCCCCTGTTTCCCCTGTTTATAAGGAGGGGGAGGGGCGGACGTTCCGCTTTTCCTAATAAAGAAACCCCCACGACCACGCCCACGATCTCTCGCACGACGCCACGTTCGGTGCGTGCCGTTAGTGGGGGACGTGGTGGGTCCGGGGCGACTTACAGCATGATCGAGGCCGCGTATGACCGTGCACTGTTTTGGGCCTGGCCCGACAGCGCTCGGCACCGTGTGCGGCCCGGGCGAGGCTCTGTCGGTGTACTAGAGTAGGGGTACCCTAGTATCCCGTACTGCGTGCACGGGCGATTGCAACACCATGGCAGGGCTTGCCTGGTCACCACCAAGGTCCTCCGTGGCTCCTTTGGAGCCATTCAAGAACAAAGTATTTGACCAAGAAGACAAGGCCCCGGCAAGAGGAGCTTGCCGGGAAGGCCACTCAAGGCACGCAGAAGACAAGACCCGGCAAGAGGAACTTGCCGGAAGGCTCGGCGCGACAAGCCTCCGGACGCGACAAGGGGTTCAGCGGCAAGGCGCTTGCCGCGCAGCAACCTCTCTTCATCTCCGCTCCACTCATCCATCAACGTGTCGCCATGGGACCATTCCATGCGCGTGTCAAGAGGTCAGGCAGCCGGTAGGGGAGCGGCGATAAGCGGCGGCGACAAGCTTGCCATCGTGGCGGCGGTGGCGCACTGACGGTCTCTGTTGCCTTTGTTTAGGCGACCTACGGGCATTTAATGCTTTTGTCCCTTGCCGTCGAGTTAGGTATATTGCACCGCATAATCGCTCAAGTAGGTGTACCAACCATCGCTTTTTCCATTTGTACCCTCATCTACGTTGCCACCGCCGGAGCCTTTGTGCATATAAAAGGAGGCCCCACATAGCGTAGAGAGGGTTCGCTCGGTCGATTCCAACGCACCCAAAGAACACAATACAATCGGACAAGCGGTAGGAGTATTATCTCTCCGGAGAGCTCCGAAGCTGGGTAAAACTGCTCGTGTGCTTCGCCTCGATCCGCTCTTCGTGCGATCTCCGCCCCCCTCCGAACCACAAGGGACCCGGTCCCATAGGTGTTCGTGGGTCCGATCAGCCTCCCCGACCCCAAAACAATAGATAATATAGCATGGAGCAATCAAAAATTATAGATACGTTGAAGACGTATCACTTAGCTTGGTTCAATCTTGCGGTGTCCTTTCCCAGTGACAGCAGGGGCAGCAAGGCACACATTGTATTGTTGCCATCGAGGATAAAAAGATGGGGTTTATATCATATTGCTTGAGTTTACCCCTCTACATCATGTCATCTTGCCTAATGCGTTACTCTGTTCTTATGAACTTAATACTCTAGATGCATGCTGGATAGCGGCCGATGTGTGGAGTAGTAGTAGTAGATGTAGAATCGTTTCGGTCTACTTGTCGCGGACGTGATGCCTATATACATGATCATGCCTAGATATATTCTCATAACTATGCACTTTTCTATCAATTGCTCGATAGTAATTTGTTCACCCACCGTAATACTTATGCTATCTTGAGAGAAGCCACTAGTGAAGCCTGTGGCCCCCGGGTCTATTTTCCATCATATAAGTTTCCAATCTATTTTACTTTGCAATCTATATCATAAAAAATAACCAAAATATTTATCTTATTATCTCTGTCAGATCTCACTTTTGCAAGTGGCCGTGAAGGGATTGACAACCCCTTTATCGCGTTGGTTGCAAGGTTCTTATTTGTTTGTGTAGGTACGAGGCGGCTTGCGTGTAGTCTCCTACTGGATTGATACCTTGGTTCTCAAAAACTGAGGGAAATACTTACGCTACTTTGTTGCATCACCCTTTCCTCGTCAAGGGAAAACCAACGCAGTGCTCAAGAGGTAGCAGCTATCAAACTTCACAGCATAACTGGGTGATTATAAATATGCTCTGCAGGTATCTCCGAAGGTGTTTGTTGAGTTGGCACAGATCGAGATTAGGATTTGTCACTCTGAGTATCAGAGAGGTATCTTTGGGCCCTCTCGGTAATACACATCATAAGCTTGCAAGCAAAAGACTAAGGAGTTAGTCACAAGGTGATGTATTACGGAATGAGTAAAGAGACTTGCCGGTAACGAGATTGAACTAGGTATGAAGATACCTACGATCGAATCTCGGGCAAGTAACATACCGAAGGACAAAGGGAATTACGTATGTTGTCATAACGGTTCGACCGATAAAGATCTTCGTAGAATATGTAGGAGCCAATATGGGCATCCAGGTTCTGCTATTGGTTATTGACCGGAGAGGTGTCTCGGTCATGTCTACATAATTCTTGAACCCGTAGGGTCCGCATGCTTAACGTTCGATGATGACATAGTATTATATGAGTTATGTGATTTGGTGACCGAATGTTGTTCCGAGTCCCGGATGAGATCACAGACATGACGAGGAGTCTTGAAATGGTCGAGAGGTAAAGATTGATATATAGGACGATGGTATTCAGACACCGAAAGTGTTTTGGGGTGTACCGGGTACTTATCAGGTCACCGGAAGGGGTTCTGGGCACCCCCGCAAAAGATATGGGCCTTATGGGCCAAGAGGAGAAATGCACCATCGACAAGGGGCTGGTGCGCCCCCATATGGGCCGGCCTAGGAGGAGAAGGAAAGAGGGGAAGGGAAAGGAAAGCGTGGAATAGGATTCCCCCTTCCTTCCCCCCCCCCCCCCCTCTTTCCTTCCCCCTCCGACAAACATGGCAAGGGGGGTAGCGGCCAAGGGGAGGACCCCAAGTAGGATTCGACCTACTTGGGGCGCCTCCTGGCAGCCTCCCCTCTCCCTCCCACCTCTATATATGTGGGGGCGCCCTAGCACACCCTAGACAATTGCCTAGCTGTGTGCGGCACCCCCTCCACCGTTTACAACCCCAGTCATATTTTCGTAGTGCTTATGTGAAGCCCTGCGGAGATCACTTCATCATCACGGTCACTACGTCGTCGTGCTGACGAAACTTATCTACTGCCTCGACGTCTTGCTGGATCAAGAAGGCGAGGGACGTCACCGAGCTGAACGTGTGCAGAACACGGAGGTGCCGTGCGTTCGGTACTTGATCGGGTGAAGCGCGAACAAGTTCGACTACATCAACCGCGTTGTGAAACGCTTCCGCTTACGGTCTACGAGGGTACGTAAACACACTCTTCGCCTCGTTGCTATGCATCTCCATGGATAGATCATTGTGTGTGTAGAATTTTTTTTGTTTCCCATGCAACGTTTTCCAACAGACTCCGTTCGTTGCTAGTTTGGACCGTGACCAATGATTGCCACTTATTTTCTCATTACCTAGCCTTACTCTCCCATCTCCTTGTCTTCATGTGGATCTACTCCTTAGTTTCTTTTGTCGACCCCATGTGTTAGGGACAACATGTCGTCCTTGTGGTCTGGTATGTAAGCGAGAGAGGGGTTGTGGTGGTTCTGCTCTTGGTTTAGGCTCTTGAGCAGGGGTATTCCTTGATTTTCATGTGTCGTCCCTGTCCTCACTTCTCAGCTCGTATGTGTCTAGCGATGGTTCGCATTGGGCATGAGAGCTACAATTCCTCCGCTCGGTGGAGAACTACATTGCTGTAATAGCGGAGGTACCTATGAAATGCAGCACCAAGGTCAAAACTGAAAGGCACCTCTAACAGAAAGAATCAAAAGGGATTTGGCGACTATAGATGACCCATAGGCATTTTCATAAAAAGAAGCTTTCGCGCGGTACACCTATTTTTCTATAAAAGTAAATGGGCCGTTAGTTGGCTAGTCCGATCAATCAGCGTGCTCAGCCTCTACGTCGCATTGTGATATAGAAGGAAAATAACCGAACTCTTGGAGGGTGAAAGAAGAATCTCAAGTCGATACTTTGCCAAGGGATCAGTCAATTTTATGGAAGCAAGACGAAAGGTCATTTCGCCAATCTGGGAAATAGCAGCGAAAGCAATCGATCGAAGAAGGCCCTGAGTATTGAGATAAAAAGTGGATTCATTCTCCAGGTGTTATGTGCACGTTTTTCATGGGCCTGATCTCGATTTCTTCTGAAGCTGACTAGCGGAGCCTCTCTTCTTATCCGCTCATGCGGTCCTGCCTCTCATCTTCTCCTTCTCACCTTCCCTTCCACCGCCACCTTCAGACCCACTTTCCACCTCCTCGTCCACTCTACCTCCTTGCCTGCTTCGCTACTCTTCTAACCAAACTCTATCACCATGCCCGATCCACACTTCCTCGTCGACCTCATAGATGGGGAAAAATACTTATAAAAAACTTGCAAGAAAACAGAAAGCTGTAAAAATAAAAATAAACAGAAAAGAAAAACCGTGAAGGAAAGAAGAAAACAGAAAAAAGAAACTGGCAAAATCGGAACAGAAACCAGAAAACCCGCAGCGAACAGCCTCGCAAAAGCAGAAAATGGGCCTGGCCCAGTAGCAGCGGCGTAGCGTCCTTAACTGGGCGCCCCTCCCAGCCCGCCGTGGCATCTCCCTCTTCTCTCCTCCTCCTGATTCCTAAACCTTCCGCCGCCGCCGCCTTGCGCCTGGCTGCGCCGCTGTAGCCGCCCATCGAGCACGCATCCCAGCCACCACCGACGCCATGGGCGGAACGAAGCCCAACCCGAAGGCGAGAACCAATAGCCTGGCCGCCAGGGGATCACGCGGCACTGGGAGGGGCCGTGGCAGGGGCAGGGGCAGGGGCGGGGCGGGGAGGCCCGGGGAGAAGCGCAGCCACGGTCCGCATCTTCCCAACAAGCTGCGCCGGGAGCTCGAGTCGCTGGGACCTGCCCGCGACCGGGGTTCCGACGACGACGACGACGACGAGGATGACGTGGTGGGCGAGGACGTGTACGAGTACGAGGAGGGGGTGCCCGAGGAGGAGGCGCGCAAGAACGACCGCTACGACGCCGTCGCCAAGTACGAGTACGACTTCGACAGCGACGGCTCCAATGCGGTACGTGCCAATTCTCCCCTGTGCGCGTGATTTTAGCTTAGCTTCTGATTTAGCGGTAAAGATGCAACTTTGCGGGTCTTCCACTCTTGGTTTGCATTGTAGAAGAAAATGGCGAGGTGGTTTCTACCAGTAAAGAGATCTCGGTGTTAAATTACATGCGTATTTGGAAGCAAAGCTATAGTAAACATTTGTGCTTATATTTTAGGACGAGGATGTGCCTTCGGATGAAGGCGAGGATATGGAAGAAGATGATGACGGAGATGTGGACGAGGAGAAGCAGATAAGAATACTCCAGGAAACGACAGGAATGCCTAGAGAAGCCTTCGATGGTAATACATTTGGACATATTAGTTAGATAGTTGAATACTCCTAGGAGATTGCTATACCTAACATGGAACAAAATTGGGTCACTTATGCTGAATTTCTCTGTGTTTCGGAACAGTTGCTAGCCCCTACACATTATTGTAGGGTTTTTAACAAAAGATGTTGAACTAAAAAATGCCGTGCATGAAAGTTTGGTCCTTGTCATGACATTCAAAAGATCATGATAAAGATTTAACCCATTTCTGTCATTCTTAAATAGGCAATAGGAAGAAGAAGGAGAAGAAACAGGCACAGGAGCTGCTTTTGCAGCCTGGAGATTGTCCGGTAACAATTCACGATCTCTTGGATAATATCCAGGATAAGCCTGGGTATAGCAAGATACGTAAGATGGTCCAGCAGCAGGAGAAAAAGCCAATGGTCGTGCAGCCCCCACTTCCAAAAGGGCAGAGGGACAAGATGGACCGTAGTGTGGCATACATCCTATCCAAGAAGGAAATCGGCAAGTGGGAGCGGATAGTGAAGGACAACCGGGAAGCTGCCACGCTTCGCTTTGAAAATGATTTGAACTTAGGTGTCGATACTGTTGGGGCAATTGCTAGCAAATTTGAACCAAGGTCATCATTTGAGAAGCAGATGGCTGGTGTGTTTAACAACACAGAAATTATGGAAGCACACAAGAATGATGGTGCTAAAATCTTGGAACTTAACAAGGTATGTCGCTTCATCTCACTTCACTAGACCAGTTAGGTACTTTATGAGTGTTGATGCTTATTGTTTTGCTGGGCGAGCATATTTAGTGATAATAATATGTAAGTTTCAAGCTTCAGAGGTGAGATTGCTATGCTAAATAAGTTCATGTAATTGTGTAGATGGATGTGGAAAATGCGAGAGAGCTTCAAGATCGTCTTGCTAAAATGTGCAGCCTTCTGTTTTGTCATGAAATGAAAGAAAGCAAAGCGTGTGAAGAACATCAAATCCAGGACATATCACCGGTTGTTCAAGATGGACAAACTGAAGGCATCCTCAGCAGGCTTGGAGGCAGATCCTGAAGCTGCAAAAGAGTCTGCTATGAAACTAGAATTTAAGCGTGCGGAGGTAATTCATAGTTTATTTTGACAATTCCCTTGTATATCTCCCTGTTAACTTTGCTAATCTATCTATCAGGAAAGGATGACACTGAAGCACAAGAATAATTCGAAATGGGCAAAGCGAATCTTGAAGCGTGGCTTGTCTGTTCAAGACGATGGCACTCGAGATGCTATTACAGCACAACTCCAACAGCATGCTCTTCTTACTAGAAAAATGAATTCCATAAAAGATGGATCTAGTAGTAGTGATGAAAGTTCTGATGACGCATTTACGATGATGAAGACGAAGATGAAAGCAAATTAGAAGCAAAGCTTCTGAACAGAGGGAAAGAAAAGATTCGTAAAGTGATTGAAGAAGATAATGAGATTCCAAAGTCTGGAGTTTTTTCATTGCCTTTCATGGTGCGCTTTCAGTTTTACATCGTGTTCCTGTTTGTGCATATGTTTACTTAATATAATTTTGCTTGCGTTGCTGCTGTTGCATCACAACCCATCATCATAATTATTTTCTTATCTGCAGGAGCGTGCTATGAAAAAGCGTGCAGATGCAACTTATGAGGAAACACGGCTAGATTATGAAGAATTGGAGGAATCCTTAAGGAAATTGGAGGATGACAACACCGAGGAGAATGTAGATTCAATGAAGGTGACAGGTAAAAGAACTTTTGGGCCTGTGAAAAGGGCACATGAAGAGGCAAACAAGAGGCCAAAATTAGGTGATGCTGACAAGAACAGTGACAGTCAGTATGACTCTGACTCTGGTCAACATTTCGACAGCAGTGAAGTAAATAAGAAGGCAGAATATGCAAATAACAAGGCAGATGATGTCCAACTTGGGACTGCACTGCTCGACAATGAACAACAGAATGATCTATACGTTGTAAGATGTTCTAACCTTTACACTTTTGCAGTATCATATGATTTTTATCGTAGAAATCTTATTTATAATCCCATGTAGAGCTTTGATGGTACTAGAAAAAGCCAAGGCCCAAAGACAGACATTGAAGTTCGAATGTTAGCCAATAATTCGTGGAAGAAGGTACTTGTACTGGCACCTTGTGTTGAAAGCTCTTTGATTCCTTGCCATATTTCTCTTCCATATCTGTAACTTTTGTTACTGACCAGGTGAAAAATAGCAAAACAAATGGTGGTAACAATATTAAAGAGAGTCGCAATAAATCCAAAGTGCAGATCCCTTCTGTGGATTCAAACCCTAAGGTTTGCCTTCAGCACTGACGTTGGTTCCTACTTTCTAATCAAGTTGATTACTGTTACTCATTGCTTTTTTTGGGGGGGTAGCAGCCTCAAAATTCTGATTCAGATTCTGAGGAAGAGATGGTTGACGGTTTCTTGACTGTCTCTGATGAAAAGGAAACTTATGAACTTCCATCGCAAGCTGATCTTATACGTCAAGCTTTTGCTGGTGATGATGTTGAAGCTGAGTTTGAGGATGAGAAAGTGAAAGCTTTAAATGAAGAGAATCCTGAACCTGAAGAACCTGCACTTGTTCCTGGTTGGGGGCAGTGGACTCATGTACAACAGAAAAGAGGACTTCCTTCATGGATGGTGAAAGAACATGAAGATGCCAAAAGGAAGAGGGAAGAAACCTTAAAGAGTAGGAAGGATGCAAAGCTAAAACACGTTATTATTTCTGAACATGTTGACAAGAAGGTAAAATATGTGCCTTTTTATATATCATATTTGTTTCTGGGATGTTACTTGACCATGAAGTGTTGCTATTAAGCAATAATTTGGAGTACTCTGCTGTTTGCAGGCTGAAAAACTTTTAGCAGCGAATCTTCCTTTCCCGTACACCTCAAATGATGTGTATGAAAATAGCATGCGTATGCCTCTTGGACCTGATTTCAACCCAGCAATATCACTGTCTGCTCTTAACCGACCTGCGGTGAGTACATCTAAATCTAGCTGATGCATGAAGCTTTTAAGCATTTAAGATTATTAATGGTTGTGTGGAGTGATCCAAAGCTGCACTTTGGAAGTTACAACTATTCATCCTACTGCATGTACAGTGAAAGTTTATTTCTTGTGCATATGCAACCAAGGTGTTTGTTTATAATGCTTGTTTAGGATTTTCATTTTATTTATTATATTTAACATTATGGATAGAGAATGTTATGTACTCCCTCCGTTCCTAAATATAAGTCTTTTTAGAGATTCCAATATGAACTACATACGGAGCAAAATAAGTGAATCTACACGCTAAAATACGTCTACATACATCCGTATGTAGTCCATATTGAAATCTCTAAAAAGACATATTTAGGAATGGAAGGAGTACATATATTTGATGATTAATCTCTCTTGACGATAAGACTTCTTTTCTGTGAATAGTAAACCATATTTGATGATAACGTTTTTCTTGATTATAATACTTCTCTTACCAGAATAGTAAAACACTCTGGCTTGGAAATACTTGTACAGCGTCTTAAGTCCCCAGGCTCTAATTTTGTACTTAGCTATGTTTCACTATAATTGTCTACAACCCACCAGACACGCAGACTGAGAAAGCACCAATTCTAAGAAATGACCATTCATACCCCTATTAGATGACATACTAGCTGCATCCACTTATCCTCTCCTGAAGCATTTATTACGGGTATAGATCTGTCATGAACTAGGGTTCGTGAGGTTAAATAGCACCAGAAGGATGGCCGGGCAGTATGGCCGATCTATGAGAGGGGTTGACTTGGGGATTTGAGGACGAAGTAGACGGGAGATATCAAACTATTCTTGCTTGATGAGAATAGAGCTGGTCTCCTGGCCCTAACAAATGAACTATATAGATCTCATCTCTAAGTGATATTTTGAGAAAATTGTCTTAAGCTCAAGCTAAGAGGTATCTTATTTCTAATTAATCAAATAAATTATTTGAAGTTAGATAACAGATAACAAATGAATCTAGGGCCAGGTTGGGCCTGGCATAGTGGCATGTGGGTTATCGCCACAAAAGTGGAAACTTCACAAACAACTATACCCTTGATACAGTTATTTTGAAGTAAGAATCTGAGGCTGTGGACAATTTTCTTGAAGCAATAATGACCAATACATTAACTTTTTGTCAACCCCTTGTGCGGCAGCAGTTGATTAAGACGTGCTTCTATGGTTCTAATTCCTGTTTTCTGTCCTACCTTTCAGATTGTGAAGAAGCCTGGTGTTGTTATTAAGCCAATACAGTACGGGGAGATTGATCCGCATGAGAAGCCTGATGAGCTCAAGCGGGTCATTCAGAGAGTAAAACCGAACCCGAACATAAAGAAGGCCTCTGCGAAACAAGCGAAGAGGACAGCTTCACATCAGAGGAACTGATGAGACAGTAGTCAATACATACCCAGTTGGTGAGAGATGCGCATAACAGAATGCGGACCTGGGTGTTCTTGCCATGGCTATTTTCAAACACTTGAGAAGTATACAAAGATTCTTCTCATGCAGTCAAACGACAGCTTTGGTTTTGCTATTGGAAGCGGGGTTTTTGGGGTGCCATTGTTCACACACCTGTGCTGTATTGTGATTTGAAATTTTGCAGCTGGTTCCTGCACCAGGGCCGAAATATGTTTGTACACGGAAAGTCGCAAGTTAGTGTAGTGTTTTTTTTCTATGTGGTATCTATATGTAGCACAAAATTAAAGAGCACCGGTTGCTTCTCGTCTCGTCTGCTCCTAGATTCAACAAGTCTTCCATGGTAGGTATTCTCAAATCTTAAAGTTTGAATACCAATATTTTCTACCTTTAATTTATCAATTCTGAGCTATTCATGTATAAACTTCAAATTAGAGAAATCAAAGCCTCACATTTGTTAAATTGGCTTCAATGTGGTTCATCAAACCTAGCCCATATGTTCGGTCCGAAACACTTTTAGGCCTTCAACACGGCAACCCATTTAGGCTAGATTGGACGTACGTTAGCCACCGCCCAGTGTCATGATGTGAGGAGCCTATTCTGGATACCAAAGCCGCTCGACGCCCCCCTTAAACCTTATGCTTAACTACTTCTCTCCCCTCCTAAACACGTTCCCACAACACCGCTTTTGACCGCCTCCCTGCATCCTGCATGGGAAAGAAGAAGATGCTGAAGGAGGCTTGAATCCGATGATGTGGGTACCTCCAGCGTGTTGCCACCTCGCCAGGTAGCTCGGGCTCGTGGTGAGACGCATCATCGCCACATTCCATCCTGACTAATGTGCCTCGCCGGCGCATGACGTCGAGCCCGTCTTCCTCCATCATGAAGTGGGAGGCCTCCTCCGACTTCCGTTGACATCGATTGGGAGGCAGCGGTGACGAGGTCATCAACCGCCCACCACACTGCTTTCGACCACCTCCCCGCATGGGAAAGAAGAAGACGTTGGAGAAGGCCTTGTGAAGCCAATGATGTTGGTACCTCAAGCGGGCACCTCTCCAATGTGTCGGCGCAATGACGAATTTGGTAGCAAAGGCAACTCGGGCTTGCGGCGAGATAAATCGTCGGCACATCCCGCTTCGAGTAATGTGCCTCGCTGGCACATGACGTCAAGCTTTTCTTCATCGTGATGTAGGAGCCCGCCTTTGACGACGACGACGTCAATTGGGATGTGGCGGCGAGGTCATCGGGCGAGGAGGCGCCGCTGCCCCGGTCGCCTCGGACATCAAAGGAGGAGGAGCAACTTTTGCTGCTGGTTGGGCTTGTCACGTCCCTCCTTGATGAGCCGGTGCAACCGCAACCATCCTCGCCACAACTGGGGCATCCAGATAGAACGTCGCGTGAAGAAGGAGCAGTCGCCCCCACTACGCCGCCAGCCCGACACCCTAGTGGCACCTGGCCGCCGTCAAGCATAAGCAGCGGCCCTTTCCATCATGTCGCCGCCACACCTGCACACCCTCCTCATGTACTACCTCAAAGGCAGCGGGTTACACGACGAGACCTCCTCCTCGTCTAGGGGCTAGAAAGCCCTCACCGAGGCGGAGCTGAGCCGGCAGCGCCATTCAGCCTAGTTTGCCAAGACCTAGGTGGTGGTGGCATGTGTCCTCGCCGACGAGGTGCTCGCGGCGGCGTGGGCCTTGGACCGGTCCTAGATTAGCAAGGGCCTCCTTTACCTCGACGTCATCAAGTCTGAGCGGGTGAAACGTCTTCAACGTATCTATAATTTTTTATTATTCCATGTTGTTATATTATCAATTTTGGATGTTTTATGTGCATTTACTGGCAACTTTATATTATTTTTTGGGACTAACCTATTGATATATTGCCCAGTGTCAGTTACTGTTTTTGCTTGCTTTTTACTTTACAGAATATCAATACCAAACGAAGTCCAAATGCCACAAAACTTTTTGAAGATTTTTTTCTGACAGGAAGACACCTACGAAGCTTCTAGAGGGCACGAGGGGACGCTCATGGGGCCCACTAGGCACCAGGGCGTGCCAGGGGCCTCAGGCGCGCCCTGGTGCCTAGTGGGGCCCACGGGCACCCCCTTGACCTACCTCCGCCTCTATAAATACTCTAAAATCCCCAAAACCCTAAGGGAGGCGACGAAATACTTTTTCCGCCACCGCAAATTCCGTAACCACGAGATCCAATTTAGAGGCCTTTTAGGCACTTTCTGCTTTGGAGGGGGCAACGATCACGGATGGGTTCTTCATCATCCTTCCTGCCCCTCCGATGATGCGTGAGTAGTTTACCACAGACCCATGGGTCCGTAGTTAGTAGCTAGATGGCTTCTTCTCTCTTTTTGATTTTCAATACAACGTTCTCCTTGTTGGGGAACGTTGCAGAAAATTAAATTTTTTTCTAAGGTTTCACCAAGATCCATCTATGAGTTCATCTAAGCAACGAGTCAAGGGAGTGAGTTTGCATCTACATACCACTTGTAGATCGAGTGCGGAAGCGTTCAAGGGGATGGTGATGATGGAGTCATACTCGCCGTGATTCAGATCATCGATGACCAAGTCTTCGAACGGACAAGCACCTCCGCGTTCAACACACGTGCATTGCAGACGGACGTCTCCTCCGTCTTGATCCAGCAAGGAGGAAGGAGAGGTTGAGGAAGACAGCTCCAACGGCGGCACGACGGCGTGGTGTTGTTGGTACAAAGAATACTCCCATAGGGCTTCGCCAAGCACGTGAGGAGGAGAGGTGTTGGGAGGGAGGGCTGCGCCTTGGCTTAGGTGTTCAGCCCTCCCTCACCCCTCTATTTATAGGGGAAGGGGCAGGGGCCGGCCCTCTAGATGGGATCTAGAGGCGGCGGCCAGAGGGGGACTTGCCCCCAAGCAGGCGCCCTCTAGGGTTCCCCCAACCCTAGGCGCATGGGCCCAAATGGGGGCGCCCAGCCTCCAGGCTGGCTCCTGCCCACGCAGCCCATGTGGGCCCCCGAGGGGTGGCCCCTCCCTGGACCTCAGAACCCTTCCCGGCCCCAGACAATACCGATAAGCCCTCAAACCTTCCTGTCCGCTTGACAACTTCCCATATATAAATCTTTACCTCCGACCATTCCTAACTCCTCGTGACGTCTGGGATCTCATCCGGACTCCGAACAACATTCGGTAATCACATACAAGTCTTCCTAATAACCCTAGCGTCCACCGAACCTTAAGTGTGTAGACCCTACGGGTTCGGAGACATGCGAACATGACCGAGACGGCTCTCGTGTCAATAACCAACAGCGGATCTGGATACCCATGTTGGCTCCCACATGCTCCTCGATGATGTCATCGGATGAACCACGATGTCGAGGATTCAATCAATCCCGTATACTATTCCCTTTGTCGACGACGGTATGTTACTTGCCCGAGATTCGATCGTCGGTATCCCAATACCTCGTTCAATCTCGTTACGGCAAGTCACTTTACTCGCATCTGTAATGCATGATCCCATGACCGCACACTTGGTCACTTTGAGCTCATTATGATGATGCACTACCGAGTGGGCCCAGTGATACCTCTCCGTAACACGGAGTGACAAATCCGATCTCGATCCGTGTCAACCCAATGTACACTTTCGGAGATACCTGTAGTGCACCTTTATAGTCACCCGATTACGTTGTGACGCTTTGGTACACCCAAAGCACTCCCTACGGTATCCGGGAGTTACACAATCTCATGGTCTAAGGAAGAGATACTTAACATTGGAAAAGCTCTAGCAAAACGAACTACACGATCTTGTGCTATGCTTAGGATTGGGTCTTGTCCATCACGTCATTCTCCTAATGACGTGATCCCGTTGTCAATGACATTTGATGTCCATAGTCGTGAAACCATGACTATCTGTTGACCAACGAGCTAGTCAACTAGAGGCTTACTAGGGACGTATTGTGGTCTATGTATTCACACGTGTATTACGATTTCCGGATAATACAATTATAGCATGAATAAAAGACAATTATCATGAACAAGGAAATATAATAATAATGCTTTTATTATTGCCTCTAAGGCATATTTCCAACAGTCTCCCACTTGCACTAGAGTCAATAATCTAGTTACATTGTGATGAATCGAACACCCATAGAGTTCGTGTTGATCATGTTTTGCCCATGAAGAGAAGAGGTTTAGTTAACGGATCTGCGACATTCAGATCCGTATGTACTTTACAAATTTCTATGTCTCCATCTTGAACATTTTCACGGATGGAGTTGAAGCGACGCTTGATGTGCACGGTCTTCTTGTGAAACACAGGCTCATTGGCAAGTGCAATAGCTCGATGTTGTCCTGAGAAGAGTTTGATCGGCCCCGACACATTGGGTATGACTCCTAGGTCGGTGATGAACTCCTTCACCCAAAGTGCTTCATGCGCTGCCTCCGAGGCTGCCATGTACTCCGCTTCACATGTAGATCCCGCCACGACGCTCACTTTTGGTACCGCACCAGCCATCGCTCCACCATTTAACATATACACGTATCCGGTTTGTGACTTAGAGTCATTCAGATCTGTGTCGAAGCTAGCGTCGACGTAACCCTTTACGATGAGCTCTTTGTCACCTTCATAAACGAGAAACATGTCCTTCGTCCTTTTCAGGTACTTTAGGATATTCTTGATCATTGTCTAGTGTTCCTTGCGGGATTACTTTGGTACCTTCCTACCAAACTTACGGCAAGGTTTACATCAGTGCAGTACCTGACATGGCATACATAATAGATCCTATGGTCGAGGCATAGGGGATGACGCTCATCTCTTCTTTATCTTTTGCCGTGGTCGGGCATTGAGCTGAGCTCAATCTCACACCTTGCAAAGACAGCAAGAACCCTTTCTTGGACTGATCCATTTTGAACTTCTTCAAAATCTTATCAAGGTATGTGCTTTGTGAAAGACCTATGAGGCGTCTCGATCTATCTCTATAGATCTTGATGCCTAATATATAAGCAGCTTCTCCAAGGTCCTTCATTGAAAAACACTTATTCAAGTAGGCCTTAAGGCTGTCCAAGAATTCTACATCATTTCCCATCAAAAGTATGTCATCTACATATAATATGAGAAATGCTACAGAGCTCCCACTCACTTTCTTGTAAACACAGGCTTCTCCATAAGTCTGCATAAACCCAAACGCTTTGATCATTTCATCAAAGCGAATGTTCCAACTCCGAGATGCTTGCACCAGCCCATAAATGGATCGCTGGAGCTTGCATACTTTGTTAGCATTCTTAGGATCGACAAAACCCTCCTATTGCATCATATACGCTTCTTCCTTAAGATGCCCGTTAAGGAATGCCGTTTGACGTCCATCCGCCATATCTCATAATCATAGTATGCGGCAATTGCTAACATGATTCGGACGGACTTAAGCTTCGCTACGGAGAGAAAGTCTCATCGTAGTCAATCCCTTGAACTTGCCGATAACCCTTAGCGACAAGTCGAGCTTTATAGATGGTGACATTACCATCCGCCCCGCCTTCTTCTTAAAGATCCATTTGTTTTCTATCGCTCGCCGATCATCGGGCAAGTCACCAAAGTCCATACTTTGTTTTCATACATGGATTCTATCTCGGATTTCATGGCTTCTAGCCATTTGTTGGAATCTGGGCCCGCCATCGCTTCTTCATAGTTCAAGGTTCACCGTTGTCTAACAACATGATTTCCGGGACAGGGTTGCCGTACCACTGCAGTGCGGAACGTGTCCTTGTGGACCTCTGAAGTTCGGTAGCTACTTGATCCGAAGTACCTTGATCATCATCATTATTTTCCTCTTCGTTGGTGTAGGCATCACAGGAACATTTTCCTGAGCTGCACTACTTTCCCGTTCAAGAGGTAGTACTTCATCGAGTTCTACTTTCCTCCCACTTACTTCTTTCGAGAGAAACTATTTTTCCAGAAAGGATCCGTTCTTGGCAACAAAGATCTTACCCTCGGATCTTAAGTAGAAGGTATACCCAATGGTTTCTTTAGGGTATCCTATGAAGACGCATTTTTCCGACTTGGTTCGAGCTTTTCAGGTTGAAGTTTCTTGACATAAGCATCGCATCCCCAAACTTTTAGAAAGCGATATTAGGTTTCTTCCCAAACCATAATTCATACGGTGTCGTCTCAAGGGATTTAGACGGTGCCCTATTTAAAGTGAATGTAGCTGTCTCTAGAGCGTATCCCCAAAATGATAGCGGTAAATCGGTAAGAGACAACATGGATCGCACCATATCCAATAGAGTGCGATTACGACGTTCGGACACACCGTTCTGTTGAGGTGTTCCAGCGGCGTGAGTTGTGAAACGATTCCACATTTTCTTAAGTGTGTACCAAATTCGTGACTTAAATATTCTCCTCCACGATCGTCGATCAGAGAATTTTATCTTTCGGTCACGTTGATTCTCTACCTCATTCTGAAATTCCTTGAACTTTTCAAAGGTCTCGGACTTGTGTTTCATTAAGTAGACATACCCATATCTACTCAAGTCATCATGAGAGTGAGAACATAACGATATCCTCCATGAGCCTCAACGCTCATTGGACCGCACACATCGGTATGTATGATTTCCAATAAGTTGGTTGCTCGCTCCATTGTTCCGAGAACGGAGTCTTGGTCGTTTGCCCATGAGGCATGGTTCGCATGTGTCAAATGATTCATAATCGAGAGACTCTAAAAGTCCATCAAGATGGAGCTTCTTCATGCGCTTGACACCAATGTGACCATAGGCGGCAATGCCACAAGTATGTGGGACTATCGTTATCAACTTTACATCTTTTGGTATTCACGCTATGAATATGTGTAACACTACGCCGAGATTCATTAAGAATAAACCATTGACCATAGGGGCATGACCATAAAACATATCTCTCATATAAATAGAACAACCATTATTCTCGGATTTAAATGAGTAGCCATCTCGTATCAAACGAGATCCAGATACAATGTTCATGCTCAAACTTGGCACTAAATAACAATTATTAAGGTTTATAACTAATCCCATAGGTAAATGTAGAGGTAGTGTGCCGACGGCGATCACATCGACTCTGGAACCATTCCCCGACGCCAAGATCGTCACCTCATCCTTCGCCAGCCTCCGCTTATTCCGCAGCTCCCGCCGTGAGTTACAAATATGAGCAACGGCACCGTATCAAATACCCGGGAGTTACTACGAGTCTTGGTAAGGTACACATCAATTACATGTATATCAAATATACCTTTGGTGTTGCCGGCCTTCTTATCCGCTAAGTATTTGGGGCAGTTCCGCTTCGATGACCCTTCCCTTGCAATAAAAGCACTCGATCTCGTGCTTGGGTCCATTCTTTGACTTCTTCCCGACAACTTGCTTACGGTAGCGGCAACCTCCTTGCCGTCCTTCTTGAAGTTCTTCTTGCCCTTGCCCTTCTTGAATTTAGTGGTTTTATTGACCATCAACACTTGATGTTCTTTCTTGATTTCAACCTCTGCTGACTTCAAAGATTGAAAATACTTCAGAATGGTCTTCACCATCCCCTGCATATTGTAGTTCATCACAAATCTCTTGTAGCTTGGTGGGAGCGATCAAGGATTCTGTCAATGACCGCCTCGTCCGGAGGTTTATGTCCAATTTGGGACAAAGTACGGTTGTGCAACCTGCACATTTTGAGTATGTGCTCACCTTGTAACTGTTTTCCTCCATCTTACAACTATAGAACTTGTCGGAGACTTCATATCTCTCGACCCGGGCATGAGCTTGAAAAACTAGTTTTAGCTCCTCGAACATCTCATATGCTCCGTGTTGCTCAAAACGCTTTTGGAGCCCCGGTTCTAAGTCAGAAGCATGCCGCACCGAACGAGGGAGTAATCATCGGTAGAGTCCGCCAAGCATTCATAATGTCTTGGTTCTTCTGGGACGGAGCGTCACCTAGCGGTCCTTCTAGGACATATTGTTTCTGGCAGCTATGAGGATGATCCTCGTGTTAGGACCCAGTCCAGATAGTTGCTGCCATCATCTTTCAACTTGGTTTCTCTAGGAACGCGTTGAAGTTCAAAGTTGACATGAGCGTTGGCCATTTGATCTACAAGACATATTTGCAAAGGTTTTAGACTAAGTTCATGATAATTAAGTTCATCTAATCAAATTATCTTAATGAACTCCCACTCAGATTAGACATCCCTCTAGTCATCTAAGTGTTACACGATCCGAGTCGACTAGGCCGTGTCCGATCATCACGTAAGACGGACTAGTCATCGTCGGTGAACATTCTCCATATCTTCCATATGACTCGTGTTCGACCTTTCGGTCTCCGTGTTCCGAGGCCATGTCTGTACATGCTAGGCTCGTCAAGTTAACCCTAAGTATTTTGCATGTGTAAAACTGTCTTACACCCGTTGTATGTGAACGTAAGGATCTATCACACCCGATCATCACGTGGTGCTTCAAACGAACTTTAACTTTAGCAACGGTGCAGTTAGGGAGAACACTTCTTGAAATTGTTGTAAGGGATCATCTTATTTACTACCGTCGTTCTAAGTAAACAAGATGCATAAACATAATAAACATCACATGCAATTATATAGTAGTGACATGATATGGCCAATATCATATAGCTCCATTGATCTCCATCTTCGGGCTCCATGATCATCTTGTCACCGGCATGACACCATGATCTCCATCATCATGATCTCCATCGTCGTGTCTTCATGAAGTTGTCACGCCAACGACTACTTCTACTTCTATGGCTAACGTGTTTAGCAATAAAGTAAAGTAATTTACATGGCGTTCTTCAATGACACGCAGTCATACAAACATAAAGACAACTCCTATGGCTCCTGCCGTTGTCATACTCATCGACATGCAAGTCGTGATTCCTATTACAAGAACATGATCTCATACATCACAATATATCATTCATCATTCATCACAACTTCGCCATATCACGTCACATGACAATTCTTTGCCAAAAAACAAGTTAGACGTCCTCTAATTGTTGCATCTTTTACGTGGCTGCAATTGGGTTCTAGCAAGAACGTTATCTTACCTACGAATAACCAAAACGTGATTTTGTCAACTTATATTTACCCTTAATAAGGACACTTTACATCGAATCCGCTCCAAATAAAGAGGGAGAGACAGAAACACGCCACCACCTTATGCAACTAGTGCATGTCGATCGGTGGAACCGGTCTCACGTGGCGTGCGTGTAAGGTTGGTCCGGCCGCTTCATCCCACAATACCGCTGAAGCAAGATAGGACTAGTAGCGGCAAGCAAGTTGACAAGATCTACGCCCACAACATAATTGTGTTCTACTCGTGCAATAGAGAACTACGCATAGACCTAGCTCATGATGCCACTGTTGGGGAACGTTGCGAGAAAATTAAAATTTTTCCTACGGTTTCACCAAGATCCATCTATGAGTTCATCTAAGCAACGAGTCAAGGGAGTGAGTTTGCATCTACATACCACTTGTAGATCGAGTGCGGAAGCGTTCAAGGGGATGGTGATGATGGAGTCGTACTCGCCGTGATTCGGATCACCGATGACCAAGTGCTGACAGGAAGACACCTACGAAGCTTCTAGAGGGCACGAGGGGACGCTCATGGGGCCCACTAGGCACCAGGGCGTGCCAGGGGCCTCAGGCGCGCCCTGGTGCCTAGTGGGGCCCACGGGCACCCCCTTGACCTACCTCCGCCTCTATAAATACTCTAAAATCCCCAAAACCCTAAGGGAGAGGCGACGAAATACTTTTTCCGCCACCGCAAATTCCAGAACCACGAGATCCAATTTAGAGGCCTTTTCCGGCACTCTGCTGGAGGGGGCAACGATCACGGATGGGTTCTTCATCATCCTTCCTGCCCCTCCGATGATGCGTGAGTAGTTTACCACAGACCCATGGGTCCGTAGTTAGTAGCTAGATGGCTTCTTCTCTCTTTTGATTTTCAATACAACGCGTTCTCCTTGTTGGGGAACGCGTTGCGTAAAATTAAATTTTTTCTAAGGTTTCACCAAGATCCATCTATGAGTTCATCTAAGCAACGAGTCAAGGGAGTGAGTTTGCATCTACATACCACTTGTAGATCGAAAAGTGGAAGCGTTCAAGGATGGTGATGATGGAGTCATACTCGCCGTGATTCGGATCATCGATGACCAAGTCTTTGAGCAGACAGACCTCCGCGTTCAACACACGTGCAGTGCAGACGGACGTCTCCTCCGTCTTGATCCAGCAAGGAGGAAGGAGAGGTTGAGGAAGACAGCTCCAACGGCAAAGACGACGTGGCAGTGTTGTTGGTACAAAGAAGATTCTACAGGCTTCGCCAAGCACGCATTTGAGGAGGAGAGGTGTTGGGGAGGAGGGCTGCGCCTTGGCTTAGGTGTTCAGCCCTCCCTCACCCCTCTATTTATAGGGAAGGGGCAGGGGCGGCCCCTCTAGATGGGATCTAGAGGGGGCGGCTGAGGGAGGGGACTTGCCCCCAAGCAGGCGCCCTCTGGGGTTCCCCCAACCCTAGGCGCATGGGCCCAAATGGGGGCGCCCAGCCCTCCGAGGCTGGCTCCTGCCCCACGCAGCCCATGTGGCCCCGAGGAGGTGGCCTCCCGGTGGACCCCAGAACCCTTCCGGTGGCCCCAGACAATACCGATAAGCCCCGAAACCTTCCTGTCCGCTTGACAACTTCCCATATATAAATCTTTACCTCCGGACCATTCCGAACTCCTCGTGACGTCTGGGATCTCATCCGGACTCCGAACAACATTCGTAATCACATACAAGTCTTCCTAATAACCCTAGCGCCACCGAACCTTAAGTGTAGACCCTACGGGTTCGGAGACATGCGCATACATGACCGAGACGGCTCTCGTGTCAATAACCAACAGCGGGATCTGGATACCCATGTTGGCTCCCACATGCTCCTCGATGATGTCATCGGATGAACCACGATGTCGAGGATTCAATCAATCCCGTATACTATTCCCTTTGTCGACGACGGTATGTTACTTGCCGAGATTCGATCGTCGGTATCCCAATACCTCGCTCAATCTCAAGTTCGGCAAGTCACTTTACTCGCATCTGTAATGCATGATCCCATGACCGCACACTTGGTCACTTTGAGCTCATTATGATGATGCACTACCGAGTGGGCCCAGTGATACCTCTCCGTAACACGGAGTGACAAATCCAGCCTCGATCCGTGTCAACCCAATGTACACTTTCGGAGATACCTGTAGTGCACCTTTATAGTCACCCGATTACGTTGTGACGCTTTGGTACACCCAAAGCACTCCTACGGTGTCCGGAGTTACACGATCTCATGGTCTAAGGAAGAGATACTTGACATTGGAAAAGCTCTAGCAAAACGAACTACACGATCTTGTGCTATGCTTAGGATTGGGTCTTGTCCATCACGTCATTCTCCTAATGACGTGATCCCGCTTGTCAATGACATCGATGTCCATAGTCGAGAAACCATGACTATCTCGTCAATTAAACGAGCTAGTCAACTAGAGGCTTATTAGGGACGTATTGTGGTCTATATATTCACACGTGTATTACGATTTCCGGATAATACAATTATAGCATGAATAAAAGACAATTATCATGAACAAGGAAATATAATAATAATGCTTTTATTATTGCCTCTAAGGCATATTTCCAACACTCCTCGATGTTCTTGGAGATCTATTTGGTGTAACTCCTTTTTGCCGTGTGTTTTGTTGGATCCGATGAATTGTGAGTTTATGATCAGTTCTATCCATGAAAATTATTTGAGTCTTTGTTGAACTCTTTTATGCATGATTGTTATAGCCTCGTATTTCTTCTCCGGTTTATTAGTTTGGTTTGGCCAACTAGATTGATTTATCTTGCCATGGGAAGAGGTGCTTTGTGATGGGTTCGATCTTGCGGTGCTCAATCTCAGTGACAGAAAGAGACGTGACACACACGTATCGTTGCTATTAAGGGTAACAAGATGGGGTTAATTCATACGTGAGTTTATATTGTCTACATCATGTCATCTTTCCTTTTGGATTATTCCGTTTTTCATGAACTTAATACACTAGATGCATGCTGGATAGTAGTCGATGTGTGGAGTAATAGTAGTAGATGTAGGCAGGAATCGGTCTACTAATCTAGGATGTGATGCCTATATACATGATCATTGCCTTGGACATCGTCATGATTATTCGATTTTCTATCAGTTGCCCAACAGTAATTTGTTTACCCGCCGTATGCTATTTTCTTGAGAGAAGCCTTTAATGAAAACTATGGGCCCCGGGTCTATTTCCTATCATATATTAAATCCAAAAAAGTTTGTTGCAAGTTTTCTTTATTTATTTTATTTTGTATTTTTGTTAGATCTATTTATCAAAATCTATACTATTTAATCTATCTCAATACCGTTGAAGGATCGACAACCCCTTTTACACATTGGGTTGCAAGTATTTGTTGTTCGTGTGCAGGTGTTGTTTACATAGTGTTGCTTGATTCTTTTACTGGATTGATAACCTTGATTTCATAACTGAGGAAAATACTTACCTCCGCCGTGCTGCATCATCTTGTCCTCTTCGGGGAAATACCAACGCAGATTACAGCAATCAGCGGGCCTCCCGCAAAGAGGAGACAAATATGCGGCGGCTGCAGCGCGAGTGCGTCGCCGCGGTCGGTGAGAAATGTCGTGGCGCCTAGCTGGGCTTCAATCGGTGGCCAAACAGGACAACAACGACGAAGGCGCCCCGAGTGGCCTCGAAGGCTATGCCTACGAGGTTCTATTTTGTTTTATATTTAGTTTAGTTTCCTTTGGAGTAGTTTGCATGTAATATATGAACTCGGTTAAATTTTGTCTGAAATTCGTGTTTGAAATGGAAGAAATTATTGGAAATGTAGATGGATGACCGGCGGTTGACCGGATGTCGCGTATGCACCACATTTGAGCGTGCCCGTTTGATAATCCGCGTTGGTGAGTAGGAGTTAATTTTCTTCACGAGATATCTCGCAGAAAAAAAAAATCTTGACGAGATGATGAACGAATTAGTAAAATTGCAGTGAGAACCTTCTCCTGGAAAACCTCACGTGTCAACGGACACGGGGGTTGGTGTGGTGGAAGAAAATGGCGAAATCGGGTAAACCATTATTACACGAAAATGGTTGGTGGGATCGAAAAGAAAATAAAAGAAATTCTCCACCACCTTCCCCGGACCGTCGCCTACCCCGACCCACCTCGCCTCACCTCACCTCACCTCCCTCCTCCCCTCGCGCCTCATCCGAACCAAACCCACTCCCGCATCTCAACAACCGCCACCCCACCCCACCGCCACCTCGCCATCCATGGCCGCCGCCTCCTCCGACTCCGACCCCGCCGCGCACCCGCGGGACGACCCCAACCTCCCCTTCGCCTCCTTCTCCCTCTCCCTCTCGCTCCGCACGCCCACCGCCCCCGCCGCCACCCTCGCCTCCGTCCCCTCCGCCGTCCGCCTACCCACCCAAATCTCCACCCTCGCCGCCTGCCTCCACCCCTCCGCCGCCTCCTCCTCCCCGCGCCGCGCCACCCGCATCAACGCCGCCGCGGCCTCCCTCCTCTCCCCGCTCACCGCCTCGTCGCCCGGCCTCTCCCGCTCCTTCCCCTCCGGCGCCCCAGGCGCCGCCGGCCGCCGCCGCACGCTCGTCTGGTTCCGCGCCGACCTGCGCCTCCACGACCACGAGCCTCTCCACGCCGCCGTCGGCGCGTCATCCTCCCTCCTCCCCGTCTTTGTCTTCGACCCACGCGACTTCGGCAAGTCGCCCTCGGGCTTCGACCGCACCGGACCCTACCGCGCCAGCTTCCTGTTGGACTCCGTCGCCGACCTGCGCCGGAGTCTCCGCGCACGCGGCGGCGACCTCGTTGTGCGGGTTGGGAGGCCCGAGGTGGTGATCCCCGAGCTCGCGCGTGCAGCCGGAGCAGAGGCCGTCTACGCGCACGGGGAGGTGTCGCGGGACGAGTGCCGCGCGGAGGAGAAGGTCAGCAAGGCCATAGAGAAGGAAGGCGTCGAGGTCAAGTACTTCTGGGGCAGCACGCTGTACCACTTGGACGATCTGCCCTTCAGGCTCAATGACATGCCTTCGAACTATGGCGGATTCAGGGAGGCCGTCAAGGGGTTGGAGGTTAGGAAGGTGCTGGACGCGCCAGAAGAGGTCAAGTGTGTGCCTATGAAGAATGTGCTCGAGCCTGGTGACATCCCCACGCTTGGTGAGCTTGGACTCTCTGCACCGCCGGCCATGGCACAGGTAAAATACATTCAGCTTCGAGCCAAGATATAAGTCAATGCTCACACAGTCACACTTATAAGTTCGATAATTCTTGCGCCAAATTGTGCAAAATAGAAGTGGATGGTGCAGCCAACCATCGCATTTTTTTAGAAAAGGAGGACGACCCCCGGCCTCTGCATCTGGACGATGCATACGGCCATTTTATTAATTATTGACACAAGACCTTACAAAGTCATACAACAATAAGTCTAAAGCCACCAAACAAAGCAACATCTGTCGCTAACCCTATCCAGTTGATGTAGGGGCGCTGAAAGTCTGGGCCTAAAACCAAATGACTACGCAGCCAAACCTAACATCTAAGACTTGAGGTCCCAACCAGGACGCCTTCCCGGTATGGGCACCCACCAGTCCGCATGCTTCTCAACCAGACCCTGCCAGTATGAGGCCGCTGCAGCCACCGCACCAATCCATCTTCGTGGCTGTCTTGCTGCATCAACCTTGCCCGGTCCAACTGCTGCCGACGCCACCACGACGCCAGTCGCGTCACCCTCTGCGCGAGTCCATCTCCGCTCATCGTGCACCGAAGTCTCCATCAAGCGCTACGCCGCCGAGATCCGCCGTCATCAATGGAACGGATGAAACACCGCTCCTCCGCTTGTCCCCTCCAACCAGCACTTGCTCCAAAACGATGCCCCCATGAGGGAGAACGATACCGATGGCACCGTCATCGTCCGATCCGGTAGACCCAGATCTAGGGTTTCCCCCGGAACTTCCCGATCAAGTTGATGTGACTTGCAACGACGATGCCTCCAGAAGGAAAACGACGTCTGAGACGCCGCCATCGTCCGCCAAGACCTCAGTCAGGCGCGATTTTCACCGGAAGCCACGTCTTCCCGACCTCGTGGTTGCCGAACCGAAGCGGAACCTCGCCACGGCGTATGTCGCCGCGTCGGTACTCGGTGGAGATCCGGCATCTCCTCACCGGTCCTCCACGCCGCCCGGTCGGCGGAAGGTTTTCGCGACGGATCCAAACGGGCGTTGATCCGCAGAATCGCCGTCACCATCGCGACCAGACAGCCTCCCCGCCGGATGGGGCGCCGCACCGCCGCCGTCAAGCAGATTCGCCGCATCACGGCGATGGTGCTCCGACCCCGCCAGACAGCCCGGATTCTCCGACCTAGCCGCCGCCGATGGATCTCATGAGAAGGGCCGCCCCCACCGCCTCAGATGCGATCCGCCGCAACCACCCGCCCAGGCACTTTGGCAACGGGCCCGCCGCCACAGCATACGCCGGCGGCAGCGGCAGGAGGGGAGGCGGGGAGGGGCTGGCGGCGCTAGGGTTGGGGCCCCTGGCGCCGCCCGGGGGGAGGCGACGCGAGGAGCCAGCTTGAGGCCATTTAGCTAGTGAATTGTTGTAAAAGATAAAATTCTTAGTCGATTTTGTTAGTAGGTTGGATCAACAGATCTTTGACGGTCAGGAATGGGAATTGAGTTGAAAGGTTGTTCCTTCGTGTATTTAGGTTTGTACGACATAATTGCTGTATATTGGTCATATTAATGAAGTTAGTGCTAGGGTTTGCATGCTTGCTTCTTGTCTGGTCGGGCATGTGGTAGCATTTTCAGAGCAGTAGGCGACAAAATGAGAACACAGACATTTTTTTTCCTTTTGTTGTAAATTCATAAGAAAGGTAACAAGATTGTAAAGAAAGGGCAAACCAGTGCAGGTAGCTCCCGCGTGCGCAGGGTCCAGGGAAGGGTCCGACCAACCACATGAAAAGAAAAAATGGTTTTGTCTTTGCTTCTGTACAATCGTGATATGCTTCTTTGTTGTCCCGGTGTCCCACTAATTTAAGGACACCTTGCGCCTATAACCTGAGGTCTGCTTGATTCGTACGTGTAAATTCTGGACTGCGACATTGATGCTGACAGCCTGACACCAGATGCTTAGTTTTATGGTAGTCACAACAACGATAGGATATGGTCAGTTTATTTGAGCTATAGTCCATAGCTTTCTGTAATGTTTGTTTACCTAGCATAATGGTTTTTTATGTTTCCATTAATGATGTGCTTATGCTCCTGTCATCAACAATTCCCTACACACATTCAGTTCAACATATCTATCTATCAACATACCTATAACCCGAGCTCCTTTTGAGTGTATGTGTAAAATGTGGACTGCGACATTGGTGCTGACAGCCTGACACCAGATGCTTAGTTTTGTGTTAGTGACAACAACTATAGGATAGGATCACTTTATTTGAGCTATAGTCCATATCATTCTGTAATGTTTGTTTACCTAGCATAATGGCTTTTTATGTTTAAATTAATGATGTGCTTATGCTCCTGTCATCAACAATTCCCTACACACATTCAGTTCAACATGTCTTGACATCCTGAATGCTATGTTTTTCTGAACTTCAAGTTTCACCTTGTTAACTCAGGACTCAAAATCTGCTGCTGGTTCAAATCTCATTGGTGGTGAGGCAGAAGCCCTGGAAAGGCTGAAGAAATTTGCTGCAGAATGTTGTATGCAGCCAAACAAAGCTGTGAAAGATAGTACTCAGAATAGCATATATGGTGCTAATTTCTCCTGCAAAATTTCACCATGGCTTGCTACTGGTTGTCTCTCTCCACGTTTCATGTATGAGGAGTTGAAGAAGCATGCCATTAGGTATGTGGTGTTACTGTGAACCCTAACAAAAGTATAGGGAGAAAGTAGTAGCGTACTCTGTCTCGTCATTATGCTATGGTCTTATTTCTTTTGTGCATAATTGGCAATTCTCTTTCTTCTAGATCAATTCCATCCAAGGACGGTGACGGAACATCCGATGCTGGGACAAATTGGTTAATGTTTGAATTGCTATGGAGAGATTTCTTCAGGTATCTATTGTTTATAAACCTCAGTTCTTATGATAATATCATGTACTACACTTGTGATATCCGGTAAATTGCATGCCTGTGTTAAAGTGAAGTTTGTTGTTTTATCAAGAGAACACAAATGGCAGTATAATATTGTTAGCTTCCTTTTATGATAGCCTTCCAAAAAAATATTGCACTGAAGATGTTAGGAAGATGTTTAGTCGCTTTAATATCAGTGTGTAAACACTAAACAGCAGATAGCTTCTGCAGTATGATTTAGCTGATGACCATTAACTGACAAATGAAACATGTTAGGTTCGTCACAAAGAAGTACAGCTCTGCACAGAAGACGTCCGAAGTTGCACCCGCCACTGGTTGCACACCCGCCCCTGCGTTTGCTTGAGTATGCACGTAGTTAGCCAAGCAGAGAGTCGGCTGCTGGTTTTTGGTTGTGACCAACTGATGCAACCTTTCAATGGAGTGAATTTTTCCGCCAATAAATGTTGCCTGAAAATGATGCCCCAAGTAAGCTGTTCCTGCATTTTGGACCAATTTGATCTCGGAAGAGATCCTTGTATCTGTCGACATTTTTTGTAAGACTTGAATGGTATCTAAAAAAAAAAAATCCTAGATGCTTCCTTCACTTTCTTCCTTGCAGTTGAATATAATAGGAGTGAATAGATTCGCTTGTGGCAACAAGAATTGAACTGATATAATGCCAGCTTTTGATTGGTGCATTGATTATCCATTGTGTGAAATTTTGGACTTTGGGATGTGCGAAAATTTGGATTTCAAATCCTAAAATCTGAAGTGTTCGTCAGCTGGATGAAAGAAAAACGCAATCTGCCTTTCTGATTTGAGTTCCTTGCTCTATATATAGCAGAGCTCCATTTTGGTAACTGCACTCCTTTTTTGAGATGGTAATTGCGCTCCTGATAGAAAGGTATTCCGGGAAGCAACAGTGACAAATGCAAGGCTATATGATTAGGGGGGAAATCTGCTCCCAAGCATTTGGGGGCTTTGTCAGACCCGGGTGGTCTGAAGAACGAAATTCAGAAAGACATGAACATATCCAGTCGAATTTAGCTGGAATTCAGAGGAAAGATTAATCGAGTCTAGCTCGTTACAGTTGTTCTTGCCAACCAGGAACACTGGCGGCGCATAGGGGGAAACCCTAACAACAAGATATGCTCCCCTCGATCCCAACTCCTGGCTTTATAGCCTTACAAAAGGGAAGGAAAAAGAGAAGAGAAAGCAAAAAGAAAGAGAGGGGCGCTGCGGTCTTTGCCGGAAAGGGAACAACGACCTCCAGAGCAATCCCCGCCACACGATGGAGATCGGACGCTCTACGGGTCATCATAACTGGCGAAGCGGTACGATGTCGTCTCGGCCGTCGGCCAGAAGATGTGTAGCTCTTGGCGTTCCACTTTGTTAGAATGGGTTTGAATTAACTGAATCCCCATTGCAGCGATCAGATCTTCAGACATAGACATTTGGGTCCTGACAACTCCCCCCGTTCCAGACCTGTCCTCAGGGCTGGAAATTAGGAAACACTTTTTGTATGAACCGTGGCGTCCTCCCAAGTGGCTTCCTCCTGGGGTAGATTGCTCCATTTGATAAGCCATCGAACCACGGGAATACTGATGTTGCCTTGCACACGCGGTACCAGTTTGCGTTCAAGCAGTTGTTACGGTTCCAAAGCAGATTGTTCCATCGAGTTGAGCAAAGGAAGCTTGGGGTTTGGAATCGCCATTGGACCAATATGCTTCTTGAGCTGGCTCACATGAAAAGTATCATGTAGTTTGCAGTCGTCAGGGAGGAGGAGCTTGTAAGCCACTGGACCAACTCTCTGGGTAACTCTGAATGGGCCATAATATTTGGAATGCGACTTAAGACATCTATGGATGCTGAGAGTGGTATGCCCGTAAGGTTGTAGTTTCGGGTAGACCATGTCACCTACTTCCAAAGTTCTCTCAGATCTCTTCTTGTCGGCGTAATGTTTCATCCTGGCTTGAGCTCTCGTGAGATTTTCCTTAATGTGTCTTCTTTGTTTGTTCGGCGATGAGTACATCGAGGAACTGCTCCAGCTTCTTCCACAGGATAAAGAGCCGATTCAAGAAGCATATGAGGAGGTCTGCCATACAGGGCCTGGAAGGGGGTGATCTTGAGGGCTGTGTGGTAGCTAGTATTGTACCACCACTCTGCTAGGGATAACCAGTTGAGCCATTTTTGAGGTTGGATGAAGGCCATGCATCTGAGATAATTTTCAAGTCACTGATTGACTCTTTCTGTCTGGCCATCAGACTGAGGGTGATAAGAAGTGCTCAAGTGTAATTTGATGCCCAACTTCTTGAACAAGTCCTGCCAGAGCTTGCTGGTGAAGATTTTGTCTCTGCTGCTGACAATCACAGTTGGTAGTCCATGGAGTTTGAAGATGTTATCGTGAAGGCCTTGACTACAATATTAGGCTGTAATGGGATGTTTCATTGGGATAAAGTGATCAGTATTTGGTGAATCACGACCACAACCAAGATCATGTTCTTGTTGTGAGAAGTAGGAGACCTTCCACAAAATCCATGCTTATGTGGCACCGTGCAAAGTCTGGGACCGGCAGAGGTTGGAGTAGCCTGTGGTACTTGCAGTGTTCTCGCTTTGTTTATTTGATGTAGGGCATTGTTTAATATAGTCAACAACAAATTGCTTCATGCCGTGCCGATTGGAATAGGAGCTTAACTCTTTGGTATGTAGCTCTGTGTCTGAATGGCCCCCAGTTCAGAGCTATGTAGAGCAGCTAGCAATTTAGTTCTGATGGTGTTATCAGCTCCAATGACAATTCTGTTTTTGTATCTGAGCACACCCTGTTGCACAGTGTAGTTGGTCTCAGAAGCAGGATTTATAATCAGTTGAGCTAGAAGATCCTTGCATCTTTGGTCATTTTTGTAGCTGTCAACCACTTCAGTTATCCAGGTAGATTTGACAGAAGAAGCAATTAGTGCATGAATTTTGTGGTGCACCCTGGAGAGGGCATCAACCACTTTATTTTTCTTTCCCTGCTTGTACTCCACAGTGTAATTGTAGCCAAGAAGTTTGACCAGAAGCTTGTGCTAAATTCCCTCAGTGAGTTTTTGTTCTTGTATATATTTTAAACTCTGTTGATCGATTCGATGATGAGAGAGGATGCACAAAATAATGTTTCCATTGCTTGAGGGCTTCAATAATTGCTAAAGCTTCCTTTTCATAAGTGGAATATGCTGCTGCTCTAGGACCAATTGCTTTACTGAAAAAGGAAATAGGTCTCCCCTCTTGCATTAGAACTGCACCTAGTACATATGCACAAGCATCTGTTTCCAGGATGAAAGGCTTTGAGAAGTCTGGTAGGGCCAACACTGGGGCTTGTGTCATTTTGTTCTTCAGGGTGTTGAAAGCTTGAACTTGCTCTTGCCCCCAAGTGAAACTGTCCTTTTCGTGGAGTTAAACAGTGGCTGCAAATTAGTCCATAATTTTTCACAAATCTCCTATAGTAACCTGTCAAGCCTAAAAAGCTCCCGAGCAGTGACATTTTCAGTTCTCGCCATTCTTTGCCTTTGAATTTTGATAGGGTCGATTGCCACTCCATCGACCCTAATAACATGTCCTAAGTACTCCACACGAGGTGAGCAAAGACACATTTGCTTGCTTTGATGTACAAATTGGTGTTCCGTTAGTGTTTCAAATACTTGTTTCAAGTGAAGTATGTGTTCCTTCATGTTTTTACTGAACACCAGGATATCATCAAAGAATACTAGTACAAATTTTCTGAGATACTTGGCTAGGATAGTATTCATGAGCAATTGGAAAGTTGCAGGGGCATTGGTTAAACCAAAGGGCATGACCAAGTATTCATAGTGCCCACAGTGGGTGCTAAAGGCAGTTTTCTCAATATCCTCTTCCTTCATTCTTATCTGGTGGTAACCACTTCTGAGATCCAGCTTTAGTGAAAACAAGTGGCTCCATGCAGTTCATCCAATGTGTCCTCAATAATGTGGATGGGGTACTTGTTTTTGATAGTCTGAGTATTGACCTTTCTGAAATCATTGCAAAGTCTCCAGGAGAGGTCTTTCTTTTTCACTAAAATTGCAGGAGAGGAGTAAGGACTAGAACTATCTCTGATCACTTTGTTTTTAATCATTTCCTGAATGATCTGTTCCATAGCTTCCTTCTGGTGATAAGGCAATCTGTAAGGCCTTTGGTTTATAACTTTTGCACCAGGTTCAAAGGGGATTGCATGATCGACAGTCCTCTTAGGAGGTAAATCAGTAGGAGTTCCAAAAATATCCTTGTACTGACCCAGAAGTTCTTGGACAGGAGGGGGAACAACAGTGTCCTCTTCTGTCAGAGCAATTTTGTTTAGCAGCAACACAACTCCACAGATATTGTCATCAGATAAGTGCTCCATGCTGTCCATTTCTTGAATTGGCTCACTGGATAGGCTTTCATCCCTGAAGATTTTCTTTTCTCCTGATTTCAGTGTGACTTGTACTTCCATTTCCTCAAAATCTAGTCAGACAGGACTAACAGTTTTCATCCAGTCAGCTCCCAGTATCACATCATAACCTTGTAACTGTAGGACTCAGAAATCATGAGAAAATTCAGTTCCCTGCACCACAAAAGGGCACTGGAGAGCAATGAATTCAGTCCATAAAGTTGCACCATTGGCAACTAACACTTTCTTCTTCTTAGTTGGTGTGAGAGCACACAGAGCCGGCTTTGCTAGTGCAGGAGTTACAAATGTTGCAAAGGTTGCCACTTTGTCGATGAGGGCGATTGCAGGTTTGTCTCCCAAAGATGATCAGAATAGTGAAACTCAGCTTGGAAGAAGTGACTCCCATGAGGGCATGCATGGAGATTTGCAAGGGAGTGTCATCCAAGTCAGTGGGAGGAGGAGTTTCAGTATCATCAGCTGTGTAGTAGACCAATTATGCATCCTCAGGGAAGGTCTCTTGCAAGGCTTGTATTTGCATTTGATTTGCCAATTTGCAAACTTTCTTGTGGCGAGAAACCATGGTTCTTTGCACTTGTAGCAGATCCCTTTCATTACGGCCTGTTGGATGACAAGAGGTGTGTTGTTAGGAGGGGCTTTCACAGGGTCAAATCGAACTGCCTCCTAACTGGCTGATTTATATAAGCCCTTTGGTGTTTTCTTCTTTGGGCTGAGCTTGTTCCATTCTTCCGCCAACCAAATGGCTTTTTGTAGGTCTGCTGGTTCATGACATTGAACATAATGTTGGATAGAGTCACTCGGGCCAGCAATGAAACTAGCTTTGTAATAATCGGCAGGTAGTGCGAGGTTGTCCCTTCCGAGTAAGTTCATGGACTGTTCAAACTTGAGAACATAGTCATTAATGAGACCCAGTTGGTTGAGAGAATGAAAAGTTCGACATTGTCACACACCGAAGTTTACGAAAACACTGTCTCCAATCGATCTGAGAACACATGCAGGGTAAGGTATTGGCAGTAATTCCAGTTCCTCTCCACCACTCTATTGCTGGCCCCTTTAAGTAAGTGACAACAATCTTTGTTTTTTGCTCCAGTGGTGTCCTAGCAGCTTCAAAGTACATTTCAATGGTTTGGATCCAAGAGTCAGTTCCACTTCCATCGAACTCAGGTATGTGTTGGGGAACGTAGCAGAAATTCAAAATTTTCCTACGTGTCACCAAGATCTATCTATGGAGAAACTAGCAACGAGGGGAAGGAGAGTGCATCTACATACCCTTGTAGATCGCTAAGCGGAAGCGTTCAAGCGAACGGGGTTGAAGGAGTCGTACTGCCGTGATCCAAATCACCGGAGATCCTAGTGTCGAGCAGACGGCACCTCCGCGTTCAACACACGTACATCCCGGGACGTCTCCTCCTTCTTGATCCAGCAAGGGAGAGGAGAAGTTGAGGGAGAGCTCCGGCAACCTGACGGCGTGGTGTTGGAGCTTGTAGTTCTCCCAGTGAGCCGCCAAGCACTACTACTACGGAGGAGGTGTTGGGGAGGAGAGGGCTGCGCCAGGAAGCGTGAAGCTCCCATGCGCCTCCCCACTATATATAGGGGTGGAGGGGCTGGTTTCTTGCCCTCCAAGTCCATTGGGGCGTTCGCAAAGGTGGGAGGAAAGAAATCCCATCATTTCCTTCCCCACCGATTGTTATCCCCCCTTTTTAGGGATCTTGATCTTATCCCTTTGGGATATGATCTTATTCCTTCTAAGGGGGGATCTTGGTGCGCCTTGACCAGGGGTGTGGGGCCTTGACCCCACTACCCACGTTCATGTGGGCCCCCCCATGCAGGTGGGCCCCACTCCGGAACCTTCTAGAACCTTCCCGGTACAATACCGAAAAATCCTGAACATTTTCCGATGGCCAAAATAGGACTTCCCATATATAAATCCTTACCTCCGGACCATTCCGGAACTCCTCGTGACGTCCGGGATCTCATCCGGGACTCCGAACAACATTCGGTAACTGCACACTAATTCCCATAACAACTCTAAGCGTCCTTTGAACCTTAAGTGTGTAGACCCTAAGGTTCGGGAATCATGCGTACATGACCGAGACAGCTCTACGGCCAATAACCAACAGCGGGATCTGGATACCCATGTTGGCTCCCACATGTTCCACGATGATCTCATCGGATGAACCCACGATGTCAAGGACTCAATCGATCCCGTATACAACTCCCTTTGTCTAGCGGTATTGTACTTGCCGAGATTCGATCGTCGGTATGCCGATACCTTGTTCAATCTCGTTACCGAAGAAGTCTCTTTACTCGTACCGTAACACATCATCCCGTGATCAACCCCTTGGTCACATTGTGCACATTATGATGATGTCCTACCGAGTGGGCCCAGAGATACCTCTTCGTTAACCGGAGTGACAAATCCCAATCTCGATTCGTACCAACCCAACAGACACTTTCGGAGATACCTGTAGTGCACCTTTATAGCCACCCGATTCGTTGTGACGTTTGGTACACCCAAAGCATTCCTACGGTATCCGGAGTTGCACAATCTCATGGTCTAAGGAAAAGATACTTGACATTAGAAAAGCTTTAGTATACTGAACTACACGATCTTTGTGCTAGGCTTAGGATTGGGTCTTGTCCATCACATCATTCTCGCTAATGATGTGATCCCGTTATCAACGACATCCAATGTCCATGGTCGAAACCGTAACCATCTATTGATCAACAAGCTAGTCAACTAGAGGCTTACTAGGGACATGGTGTTGTCTATGTATCCACACATGTATCTGAGTTTCCTATCAATACCATTATAGCATGGATAATAAACGATTATCATGAACAAGGACATATAATAGTAACTAATTTATTATTGCCTCTAGGGCATATTTCCAACAGTATGTTGTACTTGGCAGGTTTTACCAGAGTCAGAGGTCTTCTGTTGTCTTGGACTTGGTCTCTCTGAGCATGACCTCCTCTGCCGACAATTTCTTGAGCACTGCTCCTCACCTTGCTCTTGTTCCAACCCAGTGATTTGTTGCATGTTTCTGTTTGAGGAATTGCAGTAGCTGCTCTGGCATCAGGTGGAGGAAGCTTGTTGTCAGCAAAGTGGGGGTGCCTGTAAGGAATTTTGGTGCTGCCATCCAAGTTAAGTTCTTTTCCAGTGTGCTTATCCACCAAGGTTATAGAGCCCGCAGTAGGGGGGGGGGGTTTGGAGGCCATCGACAGGCCGAGTCACTGGTCCTTGCGGTGTATGGTTTTGGACACTGCCTTGAGGGATATCTTGGGGAATGGGTGGGTTTTCTCGTGGCTTAGGAAAACCAGAGATAAATTTGTTGAGTGTGCCCTGTATTTCCCCCAAAGCCTTATGCATGGATTGAAAATTTTCTTGCACATGATCCCTGAAATCCTCAAAGTCCTGTCATCTGCTCTCGATTTCTCTGCGAGTTTGGACATCAAGTTGTAAGGATCGCATCTCCAGTTCTTTGGTGGAGGATGAATCGACGGGCGATCATCTTGATGGAGGAACGCAGAGAGGGTTTTAAAACTGGCGAGGAGCCAAGTAACCTCACCGCCCGAGATCGTCGGCGAAGGGAGGAATTTTACCACATCATGTCGCAACCTGACCACTGCCTTAGATCCTGCCGCCTTTGCACCGCCGCCGTCGCCGCCCGCCCTTGATACCGGATCTGGGTGGGAGGTGGGATTTTCTTAAACAAGGTGTTCCCAACCACGCCCGGCACCAAACTCAGTCTGAGCTATTCGCCGCGCCAACGCCACCTTGACTCGCCCGCCGCCAAGATAGTCCGGTGAAAAGTGAAGGATTTTACGGCTCCTCCAACTCCACTTCGCACTGTAACTCGCGCCGCCAAGGAGAAGAACCTTGCTCACGAATACCACTTGTCGGACCTGGTCTCAAGAACGAAATTCAGAAAGACATGAACATATCCAAATCGAATTTAGCTGGAATTGGGAAAGATTAATCGAGTCTAGCTCGTTCTGATTGTTCTTGCCAACCAGAACACTCAAGCGCATGGAAACCCTAACAACAAGATATGCTCCCCTCGATCCCAACTCCTGGCTTTATAGCCTTACAAAAGGGAAGGAAAAAGAAGAGAGAAAGCAAAAAGAAAGAGAGGGGCGCTGCGGTCTTTGCCGGAAAGGGAACAACGACCTCCAGAGCAATCCCCGCCACACGATGGAGATCGGACGCTCTACGGGTCATCATAACTGACAAAGCGGTACGACGTCGTCTCGGCCGTGCGATCGAAGATGTGTGGCTACTGGCGTTTCCCGCCTGTTAGAATGGGTTTGAATTAACTGAATCCCCATTGCAGCGATCAGATCTTCAGACATAGACATTGGGTCCTGACAGGCCTCTTTGACTATAGAATTCTTTTTGGAGGATTTAAATCCTTATTTACATTGTTTGTTTGATTTGTAGGATTGGATCATATATGATTTTCCCCCTGAATAATCATTTGTACTATATCCAATAGAAAATCTCTTTTTGAAGAGACATTCTAGGGCATCTAATATCTGATATAAAAAAGGTATGGATTTTTGGAACCTGGGCCTAGGTGCACCCATGTAGGCAAATTTTTTTTGGAGAACAGTAAGAAACAAGTGAATTTTTTAAAAAGTAAGGTTAATATAATCAGTTTTGTTTTATTCGCAAAACATACCAGTCTCCTTTTACTTCGATTTTCTACCAACAAAGTAAAAGTCGCCTAAAAAAAGTACACCTACAAACTCAATAGGAAGAGGACCCTCAAGAGGCAATCGAGGACGCTGTTTATTGGACTCCTGTGATTCAATCAAACGAAAATTCCTTTGTTTTTCTTTCTAATCCAGCAGGAAGAGGACCCTGAAGAGGCTATCGAGGACGCTGTTTATTGGATTTAATTTGTACGCTGGAGGAAATGGGTTGATACTTGATTAAGGCATTGGACTTGAGAAGGAAAGCGTACGTGTTGGAACATTTCTAGGCCCCGCATGCTCTCACCAACATTTCTACAAACCACAAGAACAAGAACGGACAATTCTTCAGCTTGGTTATCTAAGCATCCATCACATGGCGTCCAGGCCACAATTCAAAACATGGGTGAAAAAAATAAACATCAAAACTCTACTGCAGAAGTGCTCCAACAAGTTCAAAGTTTCACACGACACAGAAGCATGGCAGTGCATATCTAGTCCTCCTCCTCGCCCTCGTTCTCAGCAATGTTGAAGTACCGGAGCTCGTAGACGCTGCGGTCCTTGTTGGATGAGATCACCCGAAGCCAGTCACGCACATTGTGCTTCTTCAGGTACTTCTTCGTCAAGTACTTCAAGTACCTGCAAAAATGAGAACATATGAGATTCAACATAAGAGGAGAGCATGATACACAATGAACAAAAGCAGCATATGAACACAGGAGCCATTGCAGCATATGAACATAGGAGCCATTGTTCACGAGACAGGTAACAAATGCGTCCTATGGACTACTAAACTGGATAACAGAAGCAATACTCATTTTTAAGCAGGACTTGTGAAACTGTATTTGAAGCATTTACTACTAAAATGGATAATAAAGATTTGAAGCATGACTTGTATCCAGAATTCTGGACCTCCAACACAGAGGGGGCTAAATTAGGTCGACACCATAGGCGACATGGTTTATGACAACAGTTTCCACTATGTAAAAGCGTGCAATCAGCAAATCTGCTACTGATGGAGCGACTAATAAAGTAGCCATCTCAATTTCTAATACTGGACTGACATTGAAAGATATCATGGTAAAAACTAAAACTAAATTAGAATGCGTCGACAGAATACTTCAAGCGCTCCACATCACCCAGCCATCACAAATGGAGAACGAATTCCTAATCGCGATCCACTAGCAGATTGACAACCTACGATGCATCCGCCCTAGGATTCAAAAAGTGCTACCCGGCAACCACGCCCGACCAGGACTGCTCTTGTGCGTGGATCTGGGGAGGGAGGGAGGGAGCGGCGGCATGTCCGTACCTCTTCGAGAAGGCTCCGTCGGAGGTGACGGTGACCTTGCTCTTGTCGCGGGCGACGGTGACGGAGTCCCCGAGGTTGCCGGCCTTGCCCCCGGCGACCTTGATGCGCTCCTGCAGGAACTTCTCGAGCGACGCGATCTCCATGATCTTGTCGTCGACGGGCTTGGTGCAGTCGATCACGAAGGTGACCGATCCCTTCTTCTTCCCGGCGCCCGCGCCGCCCTTGGTAGCCGCCGCCACGCCGCGCGCCATCTCTCTCCGCCTTGCCTGCTCTCCGGAGTCTGCTTCGGTGGTGGCTGCGCCTGAGTCGATAGGGTTTCTCGGACGTGGGCGGAGGTCTCTTATAAATACGGTTAGGGTTGGGAAGATCGGACGGTTGCAGTTGCTCGGTGGAGAGAGATGGATGCTGCTGTTATAATTGTCCAATGGGCCGAAATGTTAGGCTGTGTTTGGGCCCGTTAAAGAACGCAGTCATCATCTCGATGTTTGATGAGCTTCTCTTCTTGTTGGGCTTTGGCTGCAGGCTCTATCGGCTAGTGATATAACACGACAAAAGGTCTGCGGAGGGGCAAGGTGCGGTTTTATCTCGCTTAGGGTTTTTCGGCTCTGCTCATCGCCGCCGTGAGATCTTACCGGGTATCGACCGCCGGCTGCTCCCCCTGCGCAGATCATCCTCCTGGTTGGCAGGTGAGCGAGTCGGATCGGCTGCTTGGAGCGTTTCTACCGCCGAAGGAAGGAACCCTAGATGGCGGAACGTGCGGAATCCTCGTCTGCGGGGTGGACAGGGAAGAATCTTGAAGAGATGCTGCAGCTCTTGGATCTCCAAGATGATGAGCTCGATGATGTGGTTGTAGGGGAGGAAGAGGTGAAGAAGTTTGAAGCGGATGATAGGTGGCTGGCGATTGCGAAGGTGAACACGACCCGTACTTTCAGCCCGTCTGCGATGTTTGAGTGCATGAAGTCGATCTGGTCGCTAGCGCACGTTCCCAAGTACAGGGAGGCGGGCGAGAACCTGTTTATCTTCCAGATGTTCTGCCTCGGCGACTGGAAGAAGGTGGTGCACGGTGGTCCATGGCTTTTCAGGGGGGATGGGGATGCTGATTGAGGACTATGATGGCAAGAAGAAACCTACATCTTTCGACTTTGATGGATTATATGTATGGGCTCAGATTCATAACATACCAGAGCTATATCGTAAGGCAGAGGTGGTGGATCAACTAGCCCGTCGCATCGGACGGGTGAAGGAAATTCAGCTTGCTCCTCGACTGTTTTATGAAGGGGATTATGTTAGGGTTCGGGCCAAGGTTCTTGCCAATAAACCACTCACACGAGTCACACCATTGAATGTCGTGGGAGAGGGCCGACTGCTCCTGCCGGTAAAATACGAGAAGATTCCCTATTTTTGCAAGGTCTGTGGACTCATGGGACATAACCATGAGGAGTGCGGCGATGGTGTTTGGGAGGAGAAACACAAACAATGGGGAGGTTGGATGTTGGCACAGAGGAGGGAAATTGCCCCAGAGCAACAAGGCGGCTGGGCCACTCGTGGAGGCCGCTCAGGTGGAAGAGGAAGAGGTAGGGCAGGCCGTGCTCAGGCGCCCGCCAGCGCTCTCCACAGCGGAAGCGATCTTCTCAAGATGCTGGTTTTGACAAGGCAACTGAAGAGGACGAAGCTACCAGCCCACTCAAGCCTGGAGATGCGAGGGAGAAAGTGCACGACACCCCAACCGCACGCAGAAACATGTCCCTCGTCCTGATGGACAACTCGGCTACTGCGAACGGGACGGAGAGGGACACAACAGCTACTTCGGTTGAGATGGCAGTCCCGCCGCCCCCACCAGCCTACGTCTCCTCGAGGGACGCCAAGAAAGCAAAGAAGTTTGGGTCACCGATGAAGCAAGGAACAGAAAAGTTGGCGCTATTGGCGGACTCCTCCGAGGAGCGCCGCCAAGCCCAATGAAAATATTAAGTTGGAACTGTCGTGGGATAGGCGATCCCGCGACAGTTCGAGAACTCCGCGACCTCGTGGAGCTTTGTTCGCCCACTATCCTTTGCTTAGTTGAAACTCAGTTACAGAAGAGTCGTGTTGAGGGTCTGCGTTTTTCTCTTGGTTTTGATTTTAGTTTTGGTGTTGGTAGTAGTGGTCGAAGTGGAGGTATTTGTATCTTCTGGAAAAACTCGGTTGATGTTGCAATAAAAAACTTTTCGGAGTACCATGTGGATGCTTGGGTGCTCGAAACAGGGAAGGAACAGTGGTGCCTCTCATGTTTTTATGGTGAAGCAACGAGATCCCTCAGGTACAAAACTTGGAACACAATGAAGATGTTGAGGGGAGAGAGTACGCTCCCATGGATGTGTATTGGGGATTTTAACGAAATCTTGGGGGCTGAGGAACAACTTGGTCCGAACGAGCGAGACAAAGGTACGATGGAAGCTTTCAGGAAGCGGTGGATGTTTGTGGACTTGCTGATTTGGGTTACCGCATGCAGATTGGACGTGGGAGAAGAAAGTGGCGGGGGACATTTTCGCGAGTCCGGTGGATAGAGCTTTGGGTTCGGCCGATGGTCCAACCTTTTTCCTTTGCTACGGTTGAACATCTAAGCGCATAAAGTCTGATCACCGTCCTATCTTCTTTGAAACGGAGCTTGTTGTCTCGGTGTGCGAGCAAAGCGAAGCGGTTCAGATATGAGTGCATGTGGGAACGTGATCCCAGATTTGGCGGCGTGGTTGCGGATGCTTGGAACATCTTTGGTAAGGCCCGAACTATTGGGGCGTGTCGACAAAGCTGGCAGCGGTTGCGGGACTCTGAAAACATGGGGCGGACTACGTTTGGTGCGGTCCGGTCGGAGCTGCGTTCGCTACTTACGCAACTTGCGGGCGGCACCTTTGCCAGACCGTGTTGGACCGTCGCCGGAAGAAGAACGCATCGAAGCTAGAATGGCTGAGCTGTGTTTACGAGAGGAGATCATGTGGCGACAGCGGGCTCGTATACAATGGCTCGCGGAGGGAGACAGCAACACACAGTTTTTTCACAGGAAAGCTAGTGCGAGACGAGCAAAAAACCGTATTATTGAACTACAGCGTGCAGATGGTACGGTGTGTACGGACGAAGAAGAGATGGCGAGCAGGGCTACCAGCTTCTACGACAACCTCTACGCTTCTAAAAATACGATCGGGATCGAGGAAGTGTTATCTCACATCCCACCTAGGGTGGATGCAGCCATGAATAATTTGCTCAATGCTCCATATACAAACTTTGAAGTGAAAGCGCCGTTGTTTCAAATGTTTCCCACCAAGGCTCCGGGACCCGATGGCTTTCCTGCGCATTTTTTTCAACGGCACTGGGAGTTGTGTGGCGATGAGATAACCGATATGGTGCTCCGTGTTCTAAAGGGAGAGGATTCCCCGGAGGAGATAAATCAAACGTTCATTGTTTTAATCCCCAAGATTGCAAGTCCAAAAAACCTAGGACAGTTTCGACCGATCAGTCTCTGCAATGTGATCTTCAAGATTGCATCTAAAGTTTTGGCTAATCGGCTCAAGCTCATTCTCCCCGACATCATCTCTGAGGAACAATCAACATTTGTACCAGGTCGTCTCATCACAGATAACTTTATCTCTGCCTATGAGTGTCTTCACTACATGAAGACAAGGAAGTTAAAGGGAAACAGATTTTGCGCCCCGAAGCTTGATATGATGAAAGCATATGATAGAATCGAGTGGAATTATCTGGAACGGGTGATGCTAAAGATGGGCATCAGTCCACGCTTTATCGAGATTGTCATGAGATGTGTTACTTCAGTCTCTTTCTCTGTCATTTTCAACGGTGAAAAGCAAGAGGGGTTCAACCCATCCCGAGGCCTAAGGCAAGGTGACCCAATATCTCCATATCTTTTTCTGTTGGCAGCCGAGGGGCTCTCTTGTTTGCTGAAATCAGATGACCCGAACACAAGTGTGAGGGGTATAAAGGTGGCAGCGGATGCTCCCGAGGTAAATCATTTGCTCTTTGCCGATGATAGTCTCTTATTTTTTAACGCTACACCTGAGATGGCAACTAGGGTGGACTCTCTGCTGCGTCGTTACTGTGATGCTTCGGGGCAACGCATCAACAAGGACAAATCATCTATATTTTTTAGCAAAGGTTGCACAGATTCTTTGAAGCATGAAGTTAAGCAGATTCTTGAGGTCCAAAATGAGCAGCTCTCCGATAGGTACCTTGGCCTTCCGGCAGATGTGGGGAGAGCTAAGGAGGGTTCTTTCAAATACCTAAAGGATCGAATATGGCATCATGTGCAAGGATGGATGGAGAAATCCTTGTCCGCGGGTGGCAAGGAAGTGCTTATTAAATCTGTTGCTCAGGCGATTCCTACATACTCCATGGCTTGTTTCAAATTGCCACGTGGCCTATGCCAGCATATCAACGGCTTGTTAAGGAAATTTTGGTGGGGATCAAAGAAAGGGGAAAGGAAGACTGCTTGGGTCTCATGGGAGGTCATGTCGCAACCAAAGTGCATGGGAGATGCAGACTTAGAGATATTGAGCTCTTCAATTTGGCGTTACTTGCCGAGCAAGCTTGGCGCCTCGACTCAGCCCGACTCTCTCGCTCGGATACTTAAAGCAGTATACTACCCATCTACCTCAATCCTGGAAGCGGAAGTGGGTAAGAACCCATCACAAGTCTGGTGTTCGATAACAGAAGGGCGTGATGCACTCAAGCTTGGCCTTGTGAAACGTATTGGATCGGGAGAAGGAACCAACATCTGGCACGATAACTGGATTCCCCGTGATTTCAAGTTGCGGCCGGTGTGTATAAAATCTCCGGACCCGCCCCAATGAGTTTCGTAATCGATAAACCCCTGTCACTTTTACTTGGGATCGCACAAAACTTCGGAACATCTGTACCCTATGGATATTGATGAATTCCTCAACATCCCGCTCAGCAGCAAAATGCGGGAGGACTTCTGGTCGTGGCATTATGATCGAAAGGGGATTTTCACAGCTAGCTCAGCGTATAGGCTACTCGCCTCGACAAAGCAGCAGCGGACAGACTGGCTTGAACACAACGACGGGCATTCCAACGGCAAAGCAGACAGCCGTTCATGGGCCAAGTTATGGGGAGCACAAGTTCCCTCAAAGGTGCGGGTTTTTGCTTGGAGACTAGCGAAAACTTCGATCCCAACAGGAGCAGTCCGTAAGCACAGAAGCATGGCCGACTCTGCTGAATGTTCACTATGCCATGCGGAGGTGGACACTTGGCGCCATTCTCTTTTTGATTGCCATATTGCACGATGCATGTGGGCACTTTCCGACGAAGAGATCACGGATACAATCATCTCCAACCGGACGGAGGATGCCAAGCTGTGGATGTTTTGGTTGGTTGATACCCCACCGACGGCAGCCCTCGCGCGTGTGCTTGTAACGATATGGGCAATCTGGTGGGCGAGACGCCGAGCTATTCACGACAACCAGTTCCAGAGCCCGCTTAGTACCCATGTCTTCGTAAAAAAGTTCATGGCAGAGCTGGATCAAATCCCAGAAAGAGGGGCACGTATAAAGGATCTGCACACGCACTCAAAGGACCTGCATGCTACTCCCAGGGGCCTGCATGCAATGGCAAAGGACTTGCATGTAATTTCAAGACCAAGAGCGGGGCAACTACCAAAGCCTGCATGGCTTCCGCCCGAGGCGCACGACGCCAAGATAAATGGAGACGGCGGCCTGTCAAAAATTGGGGACAAAGGTGCCTCTGCTGCAGTTTGTCGAGACAAGCACGGAAACTACCTAGGGGCCTCTGCCATTATCTTCGAGGGCCTTCTAGATCCGGCAATTCTCGAGGCTCAAGCATGCAGCGAGGCGCTAGCGCTTGCCACAGACCTTCATGTCCGGTGCATTTGTGTGGCCTCAGATTGCCTCGAAGTGGTAACAAGGATAGCTGACGATTCTCCATGCAAGTTCTATCCAATCCTGCAAGATATCAAGCATCAGCGAAAGGATTTCAGTGACGTTAAATTCATTCACGAGAATAGGAGACACAATGGGGAGGCTCACGCCTTAGCGAAGGCAGCTGCATCTCCCCCCCCCCCCCCCAGGCGCCATGTGTGGCTTTCATCTATGCCCGAAATAATCTGTATTCCCATGTCTTTAACTGTTTAATAAAGAGTACAGATTCGCTCAAAAAAAAACACGACAAAAGGTCTTTCAGAGTCCTTTATCCACGTTCTCTTTTATTCAGAGGTTCTGCTGAGCTGGAATTAGTGCCAACAAAGAAGTTACAAAAGCCAATCTCAAAGCCAGGAGCAGCCACAAAACGTTGGCTTAAGAGTGATCCAGGTGTGGCAAAAATAAACGTAGATGCTGCAATCTCTAGGAACAATGCAAAAGGCGCAAGTGCAGCCATCTGTCGCGACGACCAAGGTAATTATCTGGATGCGTCAGTGACAGTCTTTAATGATCTTATTGATCCTGAATGCTTGGAAGCCCATGCCTGCTGTGAGGCTTTTGCTCTCACTACGGACTTACAAGTGAGAAGGATCAGAGTTGCAACGGATTGCCTGTCCACTGTTCATAATTTGTCCAGAAATTTTATGGGCTGCTTGGCGACAGTTATCAGGGATATCAAGCAAAGAATGATGCTTTCTGATGAGCCAGAAGTGGTGCATAAAGTTAGAGCACGACTTGGCAAAGGCCTCGGCCACTCTTGCCGCTGGACGGCACATTTGGTTATCCACAACTCCTACTATTTTATTTGTACCAAACATTCTTAAAGTTTGAATAAAGTGTGGTAATCCCTCAGAAAAAAAGACAAAAGGTTTCGTTCATATTTGAGTTGATAATGCTCTTTGATATTAAAGCGGTGTTGGTTGCCGTTGCCGGTGTCACAGACCTCACCTACTCTAATACTCCCTCTCCCCTAAAAAAATCTAATACTCCCTCCGTTCCTAAATGTAAGTCTTTGTAGAGGTGCCAGGAGATGGAAAGCTTCACGATGGAGTTATATTTATGAGTTTTGACTCAGATGCAAAGCTATAACATTTCATCAACATACGATAGTGGAAGCATTTCTTGGAAGAGCATGCGAGCGGGCACATGGACAATCTAATGGGATTGCAACAATTACAGTCTCATCAGCATGATCTGGTTTGACATGGATTGATCATGAGTATGAATGCATGTTCCCCAAAATTTGACGGCCACTGGAGCATATTCCCAACGTACGGGATAAGTCTTGCGACCACCACACAATTTACTCCTTATGCATTACTCGCTATGACTAGATTATCAAGAACAACATACCTCAGACCTTGCCAATAGAAGATTTTCATAGAGGAGATTTCCTTTCCTATCCACAGGGCCATCCGAAATCTCATCTTAACTTAAAACATTTGAGTTTGTCCAAACCCATAACCCTCTTTGTTTGCTTGCTTTTTTGTACATAATAAAAAGAACAATTTAAATACAAAATCATGATGCGCATGGGATACATTCCCACCGTTTCGCTCGGAAATTTGAGGTATGCTAGTCTTGTCTTTCTCAAACGATAACTTCTACAAAACTTTTACTAATTTACATTGGTAATCTTAAAACCCAATAAACATTCATGCCATATTTTCCAACTAGGGATCAATTAGCGGTATGATTCTTAACCCTCACACACAGGGAGAAAATGACGGATATTCCATCTTTGATTCCTTTTTAATCAAGCGACCAACAATGTATCATTAGAAGGTGTTTTAGAGAGGGGTGGGAGTGAGGAGAGGGCTACATGTGCAAAATACGGAAGAGGTTGTGTAGCTTTGAACCCATGCCTCGAGAATATATTTACAAATGGATCAAGAGCAGAGTTAGTGCCACATGAAGACATAGAAGCAACATTTCGAGAGACGGCTCGACTCTGCGGCCACAGGGGATGGAAGAACATGCCATTCCGGCTTATACTTCACGCTGCACCATAGCCTCAATCGTGTTGCGACATGCACCTTCGAGAGAGTGGTTGTCAAGCTTGAGATGGCTATGTCTTCTGCACATGAGATCCCGAAGTCGTGCGTCATGATCAATATCCACCAGATGCAACTTGCATCCTTGTGATGAACTACAGAAACAAGAGATCACTGGTCGTTCGCAGTGCCTTATCTCAACATACCGAGCAAGTACATTGCCATAGATGTCAGTGCTTATGACGACCACATTTACACTGGCCCACACAATGCCCTTCCTTCGAGCGGTTGAGAGGGGCTCCTACATACACTTTATTGCTCATGGATATCATTCAGCTCTCCTATCATGTTCTCCTACAAACCTTATACTACAGATCGTACGAGAGCTTGGTTGTTATCTTGTCGAGTTGGTGTATGATGCACTTTTTTTTGAGACAATGGGCAGCAGCCTCTCATTCATTCCTTAATTGTTCAGTACAAATAATTGCCCTGATTATCTCAGGAGATTCATTTAACCAAGAGGACCCATAATCATGTTCTGCCGACCTGGCTAGAACATGGGCTGCCTCATTACATACTCGACTAACATGCTTAAAAGTGCAGGATACAAACTTTTTGGCTCTCAGTTTAATATCATGAACAATGGCACCTGTTGAAGTCCTATCCAGCCCCTGCTGTTGCAGTTTGTTAACAAGTGAAAGACAATCAGATGCCACTTCGAATGACTGAACTCCTATGCTTTTGACCAGTTTGAGCGCCTGGAGGATAGCCACTGCTTCAGCAACTTCGGGGCATTGCACATGATCAACAAGGCCTCGACAAGCAGCCTGCATAACCCCAAGATGATTACGCATGAAACGCCATACCCAGCTTTACTAGTACTGGAGAAGATCGCAACGTCTACATTGATCAACATTAGGCCCTCCGGTGGCGGAGCCCATTTCTTGGTTGACTTCAAGGTCTCACGCCTATTGGAGTATTCTGATCTGACATTGTTCAAACAAAATAAACTCAATGTAAGCTTTAATCTTTCCAGATACATGTAATGGATGAGGTAGGGCCTCACCATTTCGGCAAGAATTCCTGTTGTCCCAAATATGCCGCATAACTACTTCAAATATCATCAGGTGGAACTCCGAGGCTTCAGATATCCAATCCAATACCCATTGCCTGATATGAGAAAAGTTTTTTAGATTCAGGCAAATACCATACTCCTTTTTTAGGTCCTTCCAAATTTCTTTAACATATCCGCACTAAAGGAAACAATGTTCAACATTCTCCATGCGGTTACAAAAATAGCAGTCATACCTTGTAGGAATTGACCGCACCTGGAGTTGAGTCCCTGTGGGGAGACAGTTGTGGGACATTCTCCATAGTACAACCTTCATTTTGTTTGGACAATTGGTCGCCCATAATTTCTTCCAAGCTATCTCCATAGATCCCTGTTTTGAAGAATTTCCCTTGCCGTCACAACTTTGAGTTTTCCAGAACAATTGTATCTGGCTAGATTGTATGCAAACCTGACTGGATATATCCCATTTTTTGTGTACGACCAAGAAGGAAAATCATGGCAACCTTCAGAGTTTACGGGAGTGCGGAGGATCTTCATCGATATTTCCCTTGCCCGCTCCACCTTCCTGCTGCCATCCATGCTCCGCGCACTTTCCTTCGTCATCGAACGGTTGGAGCAATTTTCCTCTACCGCAAGCCTTTTCACCACAAAATGTGATTCTAGGCTGGGGTTGTGCTCATGGTAAATGAGGAGCAGCATGTCAACATCAGGAAGGTCTATTGTGGCTTGGCGCTTGGCCAGTTGTGTGGCCGACAGCCCGATGCCGTCCACATGGGTCACGATTGTGCGTGCGTGTGTATTTATAGAAGGGATCAGTATTATAATTGGGATTTGGATTTTTTTTCTTTGAAGTGAAATGGGTCACGGTGGAGGAAAATTGCTGCAACCGTTTAATGATGAAGGAGCATGCGCGAAGCATAGATGGGAGCAGGCAAGCCTCGTCCAGGTCCCCAACTGCTTGATTGCCGGTCGCGTCGTGTCTTCCCATCCACCATCGGTTGCCTGGCCCATCCTTCGCCCGTTCCTCACAACTCATCGCTCATCCCACCCATTCTTGTCTGCCCTCTGCCATCCCTGCGTGTTCGCCTCAGCACTTGCCCTTTCCCTCCCTATTAGCATCTCCTGCACGCCCCTGCGCAGCTTCCCAATCCCCTAGTCATCCATCTATTGCATATTGAACACCTTAAGGAAGATCAGTAGCCCACCCAACTGGTTGCTGAGGCCGGCCAGGCAGCCCAAGGTTATCCTGTGAGTAGCGCGTTCATGCCCAAAATGGCAACAACCCACGACGGCCACTACGGGGCCAGACTTCTTGGACACCTCCTACGGCTGTAGTTGCACCAGGAAGACATCGACGAGGAGGGCGACATGGATGGAGTGGAGTCCGGTATGGGTGGGAGAGGAGGGCAGCGACACGTCATGATAGGAGGCGCAAGGAAAGAGAGGAGTGAATGAGCTGCCAGGGAGTGGATACGGACGCGCCGAATCGGTGTCGTTATGCACCGACAAGGACAGGGCGAGCAGGAGGAGTGGGCAATGACACGCAATTCATATGAATACATCCTTATTAAATGTACGATGCGCAAGGATTCAAATGGGTCATACATGTTTCAATAGGGTTAGACTTGACTTAATTATTTGTTAATGCTCATCATGCCATTAATTATGAAGGGGTAATTAAGGTCTGATCTCGATTGTTGATGTATTTATGGGGTGTACCAAAGCAGAAGTGTTGCATATATTATAGTGCGTATTATTATTACATATGTAAGCGTGTGTGCAAAACTCTATGCATAAAAGACGCTTGAATATGTTTATGTAGAAAATCTTAGTACTATTGGTGTGTAGAGTCAGAAATAGCTTAATCTAAGCTTAAAAAATGAAGCACAGTTAAAGGATTTGTATGTTCTTTCAGGCACCCCAAGGACTTGAGTGTGTGAGAAGAATTTGCGAAAGAAATGAAATCTTGTGCAGCCTATCGAAATAATAGGACAAAAACAATTCACATCCATTGGCTCCAAATGATGATTTGGAAGCATGCAAGTTGTAGAGTGTTCTTTGATCACAACCCAATATAGGAGGGCCTTTTTATGAGAAAGCACTGGATTTTCCAGGAGCACATCCAGTAGACCTACCTGCTAATCATAGTTGAGATAATTATGGTATATATGGTGATGAGACAATCCAGTGGCTCGGTGTGTATGTACCCATTGGCTCATTGTTTCTAGTAGATCAATTTCTACCCGCGATTCAAGCCACGCCTCATCCACACATGAAAACCTAGTGTAGGATATTGTGGAAGCAAATTGACCTATCTTTCATCCCGATGTCTCCTATTCTCAACATTTTCGACACCTTCAGATCCTTCTTTGATGTACCGATCTTGATTAATTTGTTTTTTGTGAATTTCTAGCACGGTGGAGATACCAAAACAGGCGCGAGCAACAAGTTAGCATTTTCTATCTTACGATATTAGAACCAAAACAATGTGCTCACATTTATATAATACTCTTGCATATATAGTTGTTGAGGGCACTTATCACACACTAATTTCTCCAGATACTGTGCATCAGAGCTGCTGAGTATTACATGCATGAGGCTGGTGGGGGAGTACTTCGTGTGTGTATGAAGCTGAGATTACGGTGCGTTTGGTTATCCAAGGCTGCTTTTTGCCACTTTGCGTACTTGTCCCAGTTGGACTGGTTGAGCATATCTTGAGCAAAAACCAACATCTGCATGTTGATTGGTTGCCTGCATTGCATCAAGCCCAGCTGGGTGCATGTTGTTTGGTTGCGTGTGTTTGTGCTTCGGGTGTGAGCAGATGCGAAACACAACTGTTTGGTTGTGTGCAAGTACTTGATCTGCTCACCCCTTTCAAATGTGGTGGACTTACCACCCATTTGACAGCAACAACACAGAGGGGATGATCAACATAAGAACAACAACAGAATAACATGAAGAACAGAGCACAAAACATGAAAACATGCAGCTAAGCTAGGCATAAGTAGGATAATAACAGTACTAGGCTTAAGTTTAAAGAGTAGGGCATCCCATGCCCCTGCTGGACCCCAGGGTGCTGCTCCCTGGGCAAAATATGGACTTGTTCACATCAAAAGATAAGTTCAAACTTAACCTAAACTACTTCAGTTAGAGTTTCAGACTTAACAGACGAACTACAGGGCCTGAGTGATGTCGCCGACGCAGCTGTGCGTGGAGCACCGGACCGTGCATATGTTGGAGCTGTTGGCGTTGAAGATCTGCACCTTCAACACTAGGCCGGAGAGCTTGAAGACTACAAGGTCACTGGGGACGATCTTATGCCGGCAGCAGAAGTACTCCCAACCACGCCCCAGCACCATGTGCCCCTTGAATATCTGCACCCGGACCTAGAATTCGCACAACTTGTTGGCTGAGAGGCTGACAACATGAGGAGGGCCGCTGACCAACAATTGCTTCATCACCGGCCTGAATTTACGCGGGATCATCGGCGATGTCCTCCTGGTCACTGATCTGCATGTAGAACCTGATAGGTTCCCGTGCACCCACCTCATGGCCGGTCCTCGGCCTCCTGCCAGCGCCCAGTGGCATCCTCATGTAGTCCACCCTGCTAGGGAGCACCACCCTCTTCAGCCACCGGATGGTGGGGATGAGGTCCTCTGTCCCCTCTACGCTGGCAACGACATGCGCACCACCACCGGCTCTGTCCCACTCCATCTTCATTATCTTGTCAGCATATGGATATCAGTTAGCAACATATGACACATGATCAAAGCTAACAAGTAGGACATCATCTATGCTCATTGAACACAGCTTACAATGATCACTACGAACACATGATCGGTGCTACTCTGGTCAGTGCTAACACTGATCATATGAAGTCACCACTCACATGTCCTACTTGCACCTACTATTTTTTGTATTCAGGTATGTCCTACTTGCATGCCACATGCACTCACATACCCAAGCAACAAGCGCAAGAGGAGCACTAAGAACGAACAACATCAGCAAGAACAGTAGTATATACACTAGTAACATTACTAAGAACTAACAATGTGGCAGTACAAATTAACAATGTGCCACTACAAACTAACAATTTGGCAGTACAAAGTAACAATGTGGCACTAACAAGACGCAAACTAACACTGCATTATGAACAATCTAGCCATGTGGGATGAACAAAGTACACACGCACTCTGGTTCATCCCCAAAACAATGGATTCTGATCGAATCCGGTCGAACCGGATCGAATCAGGTCCAATGTACTGTCCACAATCTAATCTAACACACTTAGAACTACCCTAAGAACCCTAAGAACGAAGCAAAGGGAGATTTGAGAGCTTATGGTGGGGGCTAGTGTACGCGGTCATGGTGAAAAACCCGGCGGGAAGAGGGGTGCTGCCGCCGCCGATGAAGAGGACCCGGCCATTCCGAGGGCTGCGACCATGCACCTCGTCTTGCGCCGGCTCAAAGATGATGCTGGTGTCCTGGAGCTCCCCTCCCATTGCACCGGATGTAGAGGAGAAAACCCTCGTATGGGGGTAAAAATATCCCCATAAGAGGGGCCATCAAAGGATGGTGCCGGCGAGCACTACTAGGGGGGAACGTAGCATGCAATTTAATTTTTTTCCTACGATCATGCAAGATCTATCTAGGAGATGCATAGCAATGAGAGGGGGAGAGTGTGTCCACGTACCCTCGTAGACCGAAAGCGGAAGCGTTAGTTTAACGCGGTTGATGTAGTCGAACGTCTTCGCGATCCAACCGATCAAGTACCGAACGTACGACACCTCCGAGTTCAGCACACGTTCAGCTCCATGACGTCCCTCGAACTCTTGATCCAGCAAAGTCTCGAGGCAGAGTTTTGTCAGCATGACAGCGTGGTGATGGTGATGTGGTCCGCGCAGGGCTTCGCCTAAGCACTACGACAATATGATCGGAGGAGTAAATGGTGGAGGGGGCACCGCACACGGCTAAGAAACAATTGATGTCCTTAGAGGTGCCCCCCTGCCCCCGTATATAAAGGAGGAGAGGGGAGGAGGCCGGCCTAGGGGGCGCGCCAAGTGGGGGGGGACCCACTTGGGCTCCTAATCCTATTCACCCCTTCCTTCTTTCCGAGGGAGAAGGGGGAAGGAGAGGGAGAGGGAGAAGGAAAGGGGGGCCGCGCCCCTCCCCTTGTCCAATTTGGACTCCCCATGGGGGGGGGGGGGGTTCGCTGATGCGGCTTGAAGCTACGTTGGTATTTCCTCAAAGAGGAAGGGATGATGCACACAACATCAGTAGGTATTTCCCTCAGTGATGAAACCAACACTACTAGGGAAAACCTTATACACAGAACTTTAGCTGTAGCGCGTGTTAAAAAAGCACGCTGGTGCTATGTAGTAGTAGCGCGCTGGTGTAAACGGCGCTACAGATACAATTGTAGCAGTAGAGCGCCTGAAGATAAAAGCGCTACTACTAAAATTCCCACGGCTTACCCGCTAGCTACACATAGTAGTAGCGATCTACGTAGAACCGCGCTGCCGCTACTTGCTTTGTAGCAGCGCGTTTACGATGAAATCCACTACTACTAAAGGAAATAAAATTAAATGGAAAGCAAATAGAAAATTAAATGAAAATGAAAGAAATATAAAAAGGTGAAAGGAAAAAAATAAAATGTGAAGAAAAATAAATGAAAAAGGGGGAAAAAGAGAAAGGAATAGCAGTAGCGCGTATCGAGGAAGACATCAGAGCTACCTTAGCGATGGCGCACTTCACGGAACGCGCTCTTGCTACGTCTGACTTAACCGCTGATCGTTCTTCCCCACGGCCACTTCCCCAAATCCAACTCCTCCATTGTCATTGCCCGCGCCTGGCCGTCGGCCGCCAGCATATCCGTCGCTCTCCGCACACCTCGGCCGCCCGACCCCTACCTCGGCGTTGCCCCCGACCTCGGCGCGCTCCCGACCCGACCTCGGCGCCGCCCTCCGCCCAAGACGAGCCCCTAACCCCGACCTCGGCGCTGCCTCCCTCCCTCGCCAAGGCACCCGAGGTGAGCACGCTGCTCCTCCCCTCCCTACCTCTGCCTAGCTAGGGTTCTTCAAATTTTAGTTGCATCAAATTAGTTAGGGTTCATCTATGGGTGGAAATGATTCGGATACGGATGCGGCTCGGATGTTTTCTTAGATGATGAATAAACACTATTGTAATGCATAATAAAACGAGTAAAATTTGACCACTTATTTCACTTTTAAGTTGGATAATTGGAATATCCGCTACCACTTTCCACCCCTAGGTTCATCAAATTAGATGGTAATTAGGGCAGTAGTTCCTAGGTACTAATTAGTTAGTAAGAACTAGGTACTAATTAGGTACTAGTTTATTTTTATTTATAGTAAGTTTATTTTTAGGAAGAACTAGTTGAATTAATAGAACTAGTTAGTAAGAACTTGTTGTTATTTTTTAGTTAAAGCAATTTTTCCGCATCGGCGTCGACGATGCTTATCCACATCCTCGCCGTCGAGTCGGCGGAGGACACTGCGTCACCGGATGGGCCATGTCCGGACTGGGCTCCACCGGGTGGTCTTGGGGCGCTACGTATCGGGGGGCGCAGGTTGGTGAGGAGCCAGCCTGTCGTTGACCCGAACCTTCTTTGGTGGCGGTCACGTGGGCCAGTGACGGTCCAGAGGCTCGAGGACCCCGCGGAGGTGGTGCGTCACCATGTCAGTGAGGAGGAAGCGCACGTCCGTCGCTACTTGTTTGTGTTGGAGCATAGGTTCTCCAATACCTGGCAGGTTCTCCAGGGATCTCACTGGAGCTATGATCCTATGATGGTTCCTTCTCTGTGGGTGTCCACCGCCCGCGCCGATACCCGTCGTGCGCTAGGGTTTTAGTTGTATTAGTGATGTTATATGTATGATACTATTCGGGATGTATTAGTGATAATATTCGACGATGTACGGACGCATGAGATGATTTACTTTTGCTTATTGAATGCATGCTAATTTGAATACTTATTTATTTTACCATTTGGTTTTGCTTATTGAATGCTCATGTCAATATGAGTCCTATAAGATATTTTGAAATGTATATCTTGTGTTGCTCAAATAGGATATGTGCTTGCCCAAGTGGCCGGTCATGTTTGCAGGTTACACCTCCGATTGGCCTATGTTTTACCGGAGTGTTGATTCATTTCCGTTCCGGCAAATTTCAGGCGCTCGATATGTCCTATTTTAGTAAAGGTCATGCCGGATTTTTCCGTGAATTTTGGCATGACTTGTGCCAGAATATGTAGGAAATATCGAGTGCCCCGGATTTGTGTGTTGAGTATCCCTGGTAGTTGTCTTGATCGATTTTCAATTAATGTTTCAACTATGAACATAGGAAATGTCTCGACAACGAAAAGGATTTCAGTATTTGCAAATCTTGCAAAGACGAAGCTGACTTTGTCGTGAAATCTTCCTAGATGATGATAGGCGCTCCAACATCAGGCTGGACGAGAACTTCGAAGTGGATACAGTAAGTCACGACGACAAGTCTTTTTTCATAATTAAGCATGACATTTGCTTCAACTTATAATTTAATTTTTTTACTATTCTACTAGCGTATCCCCTGCCATGCAAGAGTTTGTCTTGGATAAGATAGGTTTCAGTCGTACTATGGAGGTAAAGAAAGTTTACTTGAAGACCGAGCATGGTTCTATTTTCCATGCAAAATTATACAACGCAAACGACTACACCTATTTTGGATGCAAAACTTGGCGAGCACTATGCAAGACTTATGCATTTGAGCCCGATATGGTTATCACCTTTGATATTCATCCGGAAGATGATATTGAAGGTAATATCGACATCTGGGTCGATGTGCAGACGCCTCCAGTTATACCATTATGTGAGTTTCTCAACCATATTTATGTCTTTGATATTGTTTATTCAAAAATAGTTGACAACTAATTTCTATTGTCAGCTTATTTCGTTCAAGCAAACATGTCCATCGCTTGGTAGACAGGACCTACCACTGTCCCGGGGCTGAACTAAACTGCGAGGAGATAAGTCATTATTGTGACGCCCGGATATTTAAGCTACAGTAATTCCCTGTTAATCATGCCACATCATCACGGTTACTGTTGTTAATCTCACGATAGTTCAAGACGATTCAAATTCAAATTTGAGTTAAAGGCAAACCACCAAAGTTTTCAAATATTAAAACTAAAATGTTCAAAGGTGCCATAATTTGCTTAAGTAAATATGGTGTAATAAACACATTTTTATAAAGTTCCTAGATAATTTAAAATGATTTAAAACAAAAAAAAAGAAAATAAATAAAAGAAAATGCAAAACAAGAAAACACACACACACACACCCACAAAAGGAAAACCCCCTTCCCGTGTGGGCCTTGGCCCAGTTGGCCGGGCAGCCGACCGGCTTGCCGGCCCACCCCTGCACGCCCCCTGGCCAACTTGGCCCGCGTCCCCCCCACTACCAGAAACCCTAGCTACCGCACCCCATTCCCCCCACACCCACGTCCCCTCCCCCACTCATCTCGATCCCATCTGGATCGGGGAGGGGTTCGATCCACCTCCCCTCCTCTGCCCCCGATTGGATCGGGGGGATCGATCCCCGCAGCTACACGCGCGACGCCGCCCCGACCCCATCACCTCGCACGCCGCTCGCCACCGACACCGGGGCAACCGAGCCCCCGAACCCGTCGACGCCGCCGCCGCCCGGAGGGCTACCTCGCCAGACCTCCCCCCTGCTGGATCTGGATCGGCACCCGAGCCGGTCCCCGGTGCCCGCGCTCGCCGCCATTCACCGTCACCACGCCGGCCCCCGTCGCCGCCCGTCGCGGGAACCTCCCCGCCGGTCTGCCTCCTCCTCATCGACGGTCTGCTTCCCCTCGGGCACCGTCGTCCCCGCCGCCCTCCTCACGCCCCGTTGCCACGACCCCTTCTCCGCGCTGTGAGACCCCCGGCTTCTCCTTCTTCCCCCCTCTCCACGGCCCCGGCGTCCTCCTCCGGTGGCCGCCCGCTTCACCACGGCCACGCCCCGCCGAGGCCTCGCCCGGCGCCAGCTCACATGGCTCCGTGCCGCCCACGCCTCTTGTGCCTCATGGCGGCCTCCACCGATCCGGGTGAGCCCATGGTTCTCCCTCCTCCTACCCTCATTCGGCCGCCCACCGCGCCATCACCGGCCGCCACTGGCGCGCCGGCGCTTAGTCGTCGCCCAGCGCCCTCGAACGCAGCGCCCGTTCGAGGCGACGCCTTCCATGTGATTTGCCCCATGGGCCCATCGACCCACGAGGCCTCGCCCCAAAACGAGATTAAAAAAAGGATTTTAAAGGAAAAAAATAATAATAAATAATTAATTAATTAAAATAATTAAAACATTAATCAATTAATTAAAGAATTAATTAATTTAACTAATCCTGATTAGTTAACCTAATTAATTGTAGTTAATAAAACTAATCGTTTTTAGTTAGACTAACTAAACTTGATTAGTTAGTCTTGAACAATGACAACCGGGACCCACGTGTCAGTTTGACCCAGTCAACTCTCTTGACTGCTGATGTCAGCATGACGTCATGCTGATGTCATTAAATCATTTTCGAATTAATTAAATAATTAATTAAATCCCAGAAATTAATAAAATCTTAGAAAATCATATCTTTTAATCCGTAACTCGGATTAAAATATTTTCAACATGAAAGTTGCTCAGAACGACGAGACGAATCCGCATACGCAGTCCGTTCGTCCGCCACACACCCCTAACCTATTGAGCCCGCAACTTTCCCCCTCCGGCTCCTCTGCCCGAAAACGCGAAACATCGGGAATACTTTCCTGGATGTTTCCCCCCTTAACCGGTACCACCTCATACCACGTTAGGGCACGCCTAGCATCGTTACTTGTCTTGTCATGCATCGATATGCATCTGTTTACATGGTATTCATTGTTTCTTCCCCCTCTTCTCTCAGGTAGACTACAAGACCGACGCTGCTGCTGCCCAATTCGACTACGGAGTTGACGACCCCGCTCTCTTGCCAGAGCAACCAGGCAAGCCCCCCCCTTGATCACCCGATATCGCCTATTCTACTCTATACTGCTTGCATTAGAGTAGTGTAGCATGTTACTGCTTTCCGTTATACCATCCTGATGCATAGCCTGTCCTTGTTACTACTGTTGTTACCTTTACCTGCAGTCCTATATGCTTAGTATAGCATGCTAGTATTTTCATCTGTGGCCCTACATTCTTGTCCGTCTGCTGTGCTATACTATCGGGCCGTGATCACTCGGGAGGTGATCACGGGTATATACTATATACTTATACATGATACATGTGGAGACTAAAGTCGGTCGGTGGTGGAGCACCATGAGTGGATCTTTGTGGCGGAGCGACAGGCAGGTTGAGACCGCCTAGGAGAGAGGTGGGCCTGTCCTGCTCGGGCGTTCATGGATACTTAACATGATTAACGAGATCTTGGTATTTGATCAGAGATCTCTACGAGCCTATACGCACTCACCATCTACGTGGGAGTAGTTATGGGTAACCCGGCTTCCTGGTATCGGCACTTCGTGACGCCATTGGCCGGCCCGAGTGGCGCGCACGGATTGGAACGTAAGCCTGCTCTTGTATTAAGGGGCTAGTTCGCTTCCGGCACAGACGTCATAGCGTGCAGGTGTGCTCGAGGCGATGGGCCTGCACCCTGCGCTTAGGTTTAGACCGGCGTGCTGGCCTCTCTGTTGAGCCTAGGTGGGGCTGCGACGTGTTGATCTTCCGCGCCGGGCATGACCCAGGAAAGTGTGTCCGGCCAAATGGGATCAAGCGTGTTGGGTAAGTTGGTGCACCCCTGCAGGTGAAGTTAATCTATTCGAATAGCCGTGATCTTGATAGCAGGACGACTTGGAGTTGTAGCTTGACCTTATGACAACTAGAACCGGATACTTATTAAAACACACCCTTCCAAGTGCCAGATACAACCGGTGGTCGCTCTCTCTCAGGGATACGAGGAGGGGATCGCCGGGTAGGATTATTGCTATGTGATGTTACTTGGAGGACTTCAACCTACCCTCTTCTACCTGTTGCAAGGCAAGACAGGTGACCGAGCGTAGTCTTCGATAAGACTAGCTATCCCCTCTTATTCGGCATTCTCGCAGTTCTACCCACCGATATGGCCTTTTACACATATATCCATGCATATGTAGTGTAGATCCTTGCTTGCAGTACTTTGGATGAGTACTCACGGTTGCATTGTTCCCCCTTTTCCCCCTATCTCTACTCGATTGCTGCAACAGCAGACGATGGAGCCAGGAGCGACGCCACTGTCGATGGCGACTACTACCTGGAGGTGCCTACTACTACGTGCAGCCCGGCGGCGGCGACCGTGAGTAGTTTAGGAGGATCCAGGCGGAGGCCTGCGCCTCTTCGATCTGTATCCCGGTTTGTGCTAGCCATCTTATGGCATCTTGTTTAAACTTATGTACGTACTCGAGATATTGTTGCTTCCGCTGACTCGTCTATGATCGAGCACTTGTATTCAAGCCCTCGAGGCCCCTGGCTTGTATTATGATGCTTGTATGACTTATTTTATTTGTAGAGTTGTGTTGTGATATCTTCCCGTGAGTCCGTGATCTTGATCGTACACATTTGCATGCATGATTAGTGTACGATTAAACCGGGGGCGTCACAAGTTGGTATCAGAGCAGACTGCCTGTAGGATTCCCCCTTTCCAACTCCTTGGCCGAAGTTGAGTCTAGACATTGGAAAACTTTTACTAACATGGCTGTGCAGCCCATGGGCCCACGTCGCCATTGGGTGGTATTAGGATCTTTTACTCCTCGACCTTTACTCTGGGACTCTGATCTCTCCTCTGTTCGGGTTAAATGAAGTTTACTAAATCTAACATTAGGATCTCGTTATCACTTTCAACCGCAGAGCCCTTATTATCGATGATCGTCACGCACTGTAAGACCCTCAAGATACTCTCCATTGTTAACTCGAGAACTTGTGTTCATCGCGTTTGCAATTCCCCTTCCACCATCAACCCTTATGGATAACTACTTCCAGTTGTTATTCTTACACTCATCCCCAGTTGGACTTGTTATTACAAGATACCCCGAAACACTCGTCGTTGTTTCGATAATCCCTTGAGCTTACTGCCTTACTGTTCTTTGTCACCTGAATACCCATACGGTTAATTCTCGCACTTGACGAGTATCCGCTCAACCCCAGTTGTTCATGTGTTTCACAAAAGTCTTCAAAATAATATTCGATCTTCCGAAAATCCTTTGGGGCCTTTGGCTCTTGAAATTCTTGCTTGCTTGCATTATGGTTAATCCTATAAGTCTCGTGGTCATATTGACATTCCTTGTCACTATCATTTTGAGTCTGTTGACTCAATACGTCTACGAATACACGCAATCATCATTGATCCTTATGAATTACTTTTCCGGCTGAGCTGCCATTCTTTTAACTGGAATTGGTTCTCGACCAATCCAATTGTCTTTGATTGTACCCTAAGGCTATTCAACTTACCCACCCCTAATCAGAGCATTGCTTCTGATCCCTTGATTTGGAAATCATAATTCCTTTGCACTTGACAATTGAGTTAGTCAGTTGTTTCTATAATCTACTTCCCCTAGTTGAGTATCGATGCTCACGTCAGATCCCTTGTGGACCACCAGATCCTTTGTTGGATTTTATCTGACAACGCCCTTCATATTCAATAACCTTGTGAGCCTTTTCTCTGATACATAATGCCTTTGGTAAATTGTATCGTCGCTTTCTCAACCATGCTCGCCTTGAGCTTGAGTTAATTACTTCTAAAAGATTACGGTATATGATTCTAAGATGCCCCTATGGGTTGAACCTATGCCTGCCTTAATATGTGTGAACTCGAAAGTTTTCACGAGTCGTACTCTTCCGGTATTTTGCCGATAAAATTTCAACGCTATAACTTCATCGAAAGCGAGAAGTGAATGAAAGGGTATGCATTGGAGAAGTGGGAGTCGACCTTGAACTCCGAGTTCATGCCCATGGACCTGATGTGGAACTTATCATGGAAGCTTCTTGTAACAATAACTATTTCCTTGATAACTAACATATGGTATCTGTGAATTGATCCCTTGCAACCGTGGTTCCGACCATGATTGTTCTTCTTTGATTCCATTTCTCGGACAAGTTAAAGCAATTGTCTTCTATGAATCAATACACCAGTCCAACCTTTACTTTGATCTTGTGTCGAGTATTACCCCCCTGGTATCTCGAGATCATCATGGAACTGCATAACTTCTTATGAATTCTTCATCAAGTGCTACCTTCCCACTGATTCCAATTTTTCACGGACTTCGAGTTATTAAACACTCAAGGACATCGATAACTAAATCGAGTCCGCGTCGCGATTAAACGACTCGTGGTAATCTTCTTTGCTTACGAGTTTGTACTCGATCACATCTTCCCTAGCCTGATCGGCTATATCATTACCGTGCTAAATTTTAACTGTGCTACCTGGTCCTTCTTCCCGGAGCATGATTCTCGACGATGAACTAACCTTTACGTCGATCCTCATCGTCATATCATTTCGCCTTGAACAACAAGCTTGGTTTCAAGTTTGTGCCCTACCCATGGTTCCAATAACCTTCCGCTTCATCTTTCCTTTGACTTGATGTCGTTGCTGATTGATTACATCATCATGAAATCTATCGACAAATGTGTCGTGATCATCATCAACCTTATGAGCTCTTCTAGGATATCAATTGAGTTCATGATGAGAAATACCATCCTTGCCCCCGATGATTTGTGTTATCTTTGACCACTTTATTGCCTTCCGTTCAACACAAACTTGTTCGTGTTTTGTGTTATACCTTGAGCTCCTCGCTATCCAAAGCATTTGTTCTTCTTTACCTTGGAGTATTACCATCTTTTAATATCAAGGATGTTGTGAGGACTGCTACACCTCTTTAGTAATTCTTGGTATAGTGATACTTCTCACCATCACCATTTTTCTTGGTCCTCGTGTTGATTCCAACCAGGGTACCAACAAGTGAGCGGTGCTGTTTGGATTCTGCCCTTCTAGCAACCCTATTGCTTTGAAGTTAATGGTCGGCTGTTCGTTCTTAGACTATTGATTATTGAATCACCATTCCAATGTTGGCCGTGCAACCCAGCCCATATTTCAGGTGCACCTTTCAACCATTGTTAAATTGTGTATATTTTCCTCGAGCATACATCAATATATCATTTTGACCTGACAAATGTTATCTCCTTGTTCACATAATTGTGGAAATCCATCCTTTGGAAATCTTGATGAATTGTCGCTGAGTTCATCAGCCACCTCCTTGTCCTCTCCTTGGGTTAATGATGAACTCTTGTTAACGGAAATCACTTCATAGTTCATTTCTCGAGAATCTTACAGTGTCATCCCGTCAAAGTGTGTCGCACCTTTTCTTCTCAAGCATCCTGAGTCTGGGGTATCCTAACACTGATCAGATATGGATCTCGGTCAGATATGATGGTTGGGACAACTTTCCAAGAGTTATGATGTTGATCCTTTGATGACCCGGTAACATGATGTCATGCCTAGCACCCCCCCCCCGGCTGGAGGACCTATCATTATAGATTCCTTTTCAGCAAGGTTATCCATTCATCCATGAGGAAATTGTAGGACTTATTCTACAAGTCATTCCTGATGGATCCTTCGTGTTTCCAAAGTCTGATCTTCACCTGAAAACCATGTCAATGCTATCTCGAAGCATGTCAATGGTACTCCGATTTTCAACAGGAACATTTGAAGCACGATGCTAAATTTTATTTATCACTTATCCTAACACCGTTGTATGGGTAATATCATGAGGTTCCTTCCCACTTACCAAATGGTTTTCTACTTTATATCCTGTCATGGATATCTTGCTCTGCTTGTCCTTGGGAAGGATATACCCTTGAAATATGTGTTTAAACATATTTTCCTTTCCATTGTTATGTTTAATCTGATGATCATATTTTCCTTCCATTGGTTTGTTTGAACCCTTTCTATGATCTATATGATATAAGCAGTAATAATCCACTACTTGTGCAAACACCTCGAGGTACAACTCTGTCAGTAAGACCCTGTTACTATTGTTGATGACATTCCGGTAGCCATCGATGGACGAGAACCTTGCCTATTGGTCCGCCTCGTTCAACGAGCAGGAAAATGGTTCTCTTCGTCCCTCGCCCTTGGTACCAATGGTTGTTGCCGACATAATCGATAGTCCATCCTCTGACAGGCCTTGCTTACATGATCATGCAAGACGTCATCCCTTCCTACTTTTTACCCACATGGTGGGCCCATAACCCACAGCCCACAGGATCGAAACTGACTCTCCTGTACACCCCATTTGCTAAAGTTATTTCTCGTGTTTGACTCCGTATGTAATTCACGGGCTACTTCCTAGAGATGATCTATTCTGGTATCAGACGCAATACTTATTCTCGTTGCTCTGGACCCCTTTCACACTTTGTTTCAAGAAACGAATGATTGCCTACCTGCTTGAAACTTTCCATGCTACCTCCTTACTTGCTCTCGATATTTTCTTAAGTTTCAATTCAGGAGTTACTTTCCGCCACCTTGCTCGATGTTATCGACCAGATAGACAACCTTGTAGAGGTCTGTCCTTTTGAAGCTACCCCTTATCGTTTCCGTAAGTACGATGAAGATCCCCAAGGAAGGACGACAACTTCATCTTGATGACCAAGCGTAGAAGGCGAAGACATCAATGTAATGGATCGACCTCTTCAAGAAGAGCAACTATGACCGAGAAGAATCATTAGAGTTACGTAACCAGATCCCTTCCCCCTTACTCCCGCTCCTAAATCTCGGGATGAGATTTCTTGTAGTGGAGGAGAATTGTGACGCCCGGATATTTAAGCTACAGTAATTCCCTGTTAATCATGCCACATCATCACGATTACTGTTGTTAATCTCACGATAGTTCAAGACGATTCAAATTCAAATTTGAGTTAAAGGCAAACCACCAAAGTTTTCAAATATTAAAACTAAAATGTTCAGCAAAGGCCATAATTTGCTTAAGTAAATATGGTGTAATAAACACATTTTATAAAGTTCCTAGATAATTTAAAATAATTTAAAACAAAAAAAAGAAAATAAATAAAAGAAAAAAATAAATAAAAGAAAATGCAAAACAAGAAAACACACACACACACACCCACAAAAGGAAAACCACCTTCCCGTGTGGGCCTTGGCCCAGTTGGCCGGGCAGCCGACCGGCTTGCCGGCCCACCCCCGCACGCCCCTGGCCTACTTGGCCCGCGTCCCCCCCCCCCCACTACCAGAAACCCTAGCTACCGCACCCCATTCCCCCCCACACCCACTTCCCCTCCCCCCCTCCTCTCGAGCCCATCTGGATCGGGAGGTTCGATCCACCTCCCTCCTCGCCCCGATTGGATCGGGGATCGATCCCGCCGCTTCTGCAGCCTTGCCGCCCGACCCCATCACCTCGCCCGCTCGCCACCGACACCGGGGCAACCGAGCCCCGAACCGTCGGCCTTGCCGCCCGCCGAGTCCTCGCCAGACCTCCCCTGCTGGATCTGGATCGGCACGAGCAGTCCCGGTGCCCAGCGCTTCGCCGCCATTCCACGATCCACGACCCCGTCGCCGCCCGTCAGCGGAACCTCCCGCCGGTCTGCCTCCTCCTCATCGACGGTCTGCTTCCCCTCCGGCGCCGTCGTCCCCGCCGCCCTCCTCACGCCCCGTTGCCTCGACCCCTTCTCCGCGTTGTGAGACCCCCGGCTTCTCCTTCTCCCCCCTCTCCACGGCCCCGGCGTCCTCCTCCGGTGGCCGCCCGCTTCACCACGGCCCCGCCCCGCCGAGGCTTCGTCGGCGCCCGCGCTCACCATGGCTCCCGTGCCGCCCCACGCCTCTTTGTGCCTCGTCTTGGCCTGCACCCGATCCGGGCAAGCCCGCCGTTGCTCCCCTCCTCCTACCCTCTTGTCGGCCGCCCATGCCCGTGGCGCCCATCACCGGCCGGCCAGCGCCGGCAGCGCCACGTCATGCGCCCAGCGCCCTCGAACCTCAGCCATTCGGGCGACGCCGCACCAAGGCCGATTGCCCCATGGGCCCCAACCGCAGGCCCTCCCGAGCGAGATTAAAAAAAGGATTTTAAAGGAAAAAAATAATAATGAATAAATAATTAATTAATTAAAATAATTAAAACATTAATCAATTAATTAAAGAATTAATTAATTTAACTAATCCTGATTAGTTAACCTAATTAATTGTAGTTAATAAAACTAATCGTTCTTAGACAATGACAACCGGGACCCACGTGTCAGTTTGACCCAGTCAACTCTCTTGACTGCTGATGTCAGCATGACGTCATGCTGATGTCATTAAATCATTTTCGAATTAATTAAATAATTAATTAAATCCCGAAATTAATAAAATCTTAGAAAATCATATCTTTTAATCCGTAACTTCGGATTAAAATATATTCAACATGAAAGTTGCTCGTAATGACGAGGCGAATCCGGATCACGCAATTCGCTCGTCACCACACACCCCTAACCTATCGAGCCCGCAACTTTTCCCTCCGCTCCTTTGCGGTAACGCTAAACACCGGAATACTTTCCTGATGTTTCCCCTTAACCGGTACCACCTCATACCACGTTAGGGCACGCCTAGCATCGTTACTTGTCTTGTCATGCATCGATATGCATCTGTTTACATGGTATTCATTGTTTCTTCCCCTCTTCTCTCCTAGAGACTACGAGACCGACGCCGCTGCCTGATTCGACTACGGAGTTGACGACCCCTCTCTCTTGCCAGAGCAACCAGGCAAGCCCCCCTTGATCACCAGATATCGCCTATTCTACTCTATACCGCTTGCATTAGAGTAGTGTAGCATGTTACCGCTTTCCGTTATACCATCCCGATGCATAGCTTTGTCCTTGTTACTACTGTAGTAACCTTTACCTCCAATCCAATCTGCTTAGTATAGCATGCTAGTAATTCCAACTGTCGCCCTACATTCCTGTCCGTCTTTGTGCTATACTATCGGGCCGTGATCACTCGGGAGGTGATCACGGGTATATACTATATACTTATACATGATACATGTGGAGACTAAAGTCGGGTCAGCTGGTGGAGCACCCGCGAGTGGATCTTTGTGGCGGAGCGACAGGGCAGGTTGAGACCGCCTAGGAGAGAGGTGGGCTGGCCTGTTCGGCGTCAAGCGGATACTTAACACGCTTAACGAGATCTTGGTATTTGATCTGAGTTGGCTCACGAGCCTATACGCACTAACCATCTACGTGGGAGTAGTTATGGGTATCCCGGCGTCGTGGTATCACCGGCACTTCGTGACGCCACGATCGAGTGGCGCCGGATTGGAACGTAAGCTGCTCTTGTATTAAGGGGCTAGTTACGCTTCGGCAGACGTCGCATAACGTGCAGTGCTTTCGAGGCGATGGGCCCGGACCCTGGCGCTTAGGTTTAGACCGGCGTCTTTGGCCTCTCTGTTGAGCCTAGGTGGGGCTGCGGCGTGTTGATCTTCCGGCCGGGCATGACCCAGGAAAGTGTGTCCGCCAAATGGGATCAAGCGTGTTGGGTAAGTTGGTGCACCCTGCAGGGAAGTTAATCTATTCGAATAGCCGTGATCTTGATGAATGTGGGCGACTTGGAGTTGTAGCTTGACCTTATGACAAATAGATCAGGATACTTATTAAAACACACCCTTCCAAGTGCGGATACAACCGGTGGTCGCTCTCTCGTGGATACGAGGAGGGATCGCGGGTAGGATTATTGCTATGTGATGTTACTTGGAGGACTTCAACCTACCCTCTTCTACCTGTTGCAAGGCGAAGGTGACGAGCGTAGTCTTCGATAAGACTAGCTATCCCCTCTTATTCTGGCATTCTGCGATTCGGTCCTTGATATGGCCTTTTACACATATATCCATGCATATGTAGTGTAGATCCTTGCTTGAGTACTTTGGATGAGTACTCACGGTTGCATTGTTCCCCCCTTTTTCCCCTATCTCTACTCGATTGCGCAACTGCACGATGGAGCCTGTGAGCCTGTGACGCCACCGCCGATGACGACTACTACCACCGAGGTGCCTACTACTACGTGCAGCCCAGCGACGACCATGAGTAGTTTAGGAGGATCCCGAGCGGGGAGGCCCGCCTCTTTCGATCTCAGTATCCCGGTTTGTGCTAGCCATCTTATGGCATCTTGTTTAAACTTATATGCGTACTCAGATATTGTTGCTTCCACGACTCGTCTATGATCGAGCACTTGTATTCAAGCCCTCGAGGCCCCGGCTTGTATTATGATGCTTGTATGACTTATTTTATTTGTAGAGTTGTGTTGTGATATCTTCCCGTGAGTCCCTGATCTTGATCGTACACATTTGCGTGCATGATTAGTGTACGATTAAACCGGGGGCGTCACAATTATGTTTCATGGCTTCAGGATCTTCATACTGTCAAGATAAATTTTCTTCCTGCACTTAGAAATGTTAGTACTGAAAACGTGCGACCAATAGTGTTCGTACTGAACTACAGTCACATCTATTTAGGAAAGATGGTAAGATTTTTACTATTTATCCTCAGTGCATCTTTTGCATACATTATTTTTAAGCTAAACTTCATTGCTAAGTATGTTACTATACGATGTTCTTCAACAGGACTCCCGATGAATGTTGTTCATCATGTGATCGAGACTAAAGGTACCATGAGTATTGTTAGCTTACGGCGAAGATATCCTACAATGCACTTTAGTGCATTCAGGATTTCTAATAGCGAGGAATGCTTAATAGTGAAAGACTGGACCAAAACTGTGAAGGAGGAGTGCAGATAAGTACTAGGGGGCAGCAATCAGAAGCGCAACCCACGATTAGGAGACAGGTTCATCTGCATGCTCCAACTTGATGAAGGAGGAGTGCTACACATGTTTTATGTTATTTTACCTGAGAGAGAGAGAGAGCAGCAGCAGGAGCGATTAGCTAGCTAGAAATGAGTTTGAAGATGATGATGTGCTACACTATGACTATGATGATTAAATAGCTAGTGTTGGTGGTAATGACTATGATGATTATTATTAGCTAGTGTTGGTGGTGATTAGATAGCTACCGCATCTAGTTTTGGTGGTGATTAGCTAGCTAGAATGAGTTAGAAGATGATGACGTGCTACACTATGACTATGGTGATTAAATAAATACTGTTGGTGGTAATGATTATGATGATGATTAAATAGCTTGTGCTGGCGGATTAGATTCAAGTGGAGGCAACATGTGGTGCACATCGAAAGTACTACTAGTCCAAACTAGATCAAGTTTGGATTAGTAGTATACTTTTTACATGCACCACATATTGCCTCCACTTGAACCTAATCCACCTTCATTTGACACACTGTTATGGACATAATGATATAAACCTCATAATTGGTATTGTACCAAAATTTGTATAACGGCGTATAAATACACTAAAAAAATGAAAAAAAGAATACTAGTAGCGATGGATAGTAAACACGCTGCTACTAGCTAGATTAGCAGCAGCGCGGGAGAGGACAAGCGCTGCCGCTATGTGTCTTAGCAGTAGCGCGTGTGTAGTGCCTTATTAGTAGCGCGACAGCCCGCACTACTAGTGGGCATTAAACCCGCGCTACTACTAGGGTTTTCCCTAGTAGTGCAAGGTTATCGAACCAGTAGGAGAACCAAGCAACACAACGTAAACAACACCTGCACACAAATAACAACTACTCGCAACCCGACGTGTAAAAGGGGTTGTCAATCCCTTCCGGGTAGGGGCTCCTCAAGATAGGCAAACAGACATGATGAAATTGTAGTAGATTGATAGATCGAACGCCAAATAAAATAAATAAGAATAAAACACAGCAAGGTATTTTTGTATTTTTGGTTTAATAGATCTGAAAATAAAAGCAAAGGAAAAGTAGATCGCAAAGGCAAATATATGGGAAAGAGATCCGGGGGCCGTTGGTTTCACTAGTGGCTCCTCTCGAGAAAAATAGCAAATGATGGGTAAACAAATTACTGTTGGGCAATTGATAGAACTTCAAATAATCATGACGATATCCAGGCAATGATCATTATATAGGCATCACTTCCAAGATTAGTAGACCGACTCCTGCCTGCATCATCTACTATTACTCCACGCATCGACCGCTATCCAGCATGCATCTAGTGTATTAAGTTCATGGAGAAACGGAGTAATGCAATAAGAACGATGACATGATATAGACAAGGTCTATTTATGTAGAGATAGACCCCATCATTTTATCCTTAGTAGCAACGATACATACGTGTCGGTTCCCCTTCTGTCACTGGGATCAAGCACCGTAAGATCGATCCCACTACAAAGCACCTCTTCCCATTGCAAGATAAATAGATCAAGTTGGCCAAACAAAACCCAAATATCGAAGAAGAAATACGAGGCTATAAGCAATCACGCATATAATAGATCAAAGAAACTCAAATAACTTTCATGGATATAAAAATATAGATCTGATCATAAACTCAAAGTTCATCCGATCCCAACAAACACACCGCAAAAAGAGTTACATCATATGGATCTCCAAGAGACCATTGTTTTGAGAATCAAACGAGAGAGGAAGCCATGTAGCTACTAACTACGTACTCGAAGGTCTACAAATAACTACTCACGCATCATTGGAGAGGCACCAATGGAAGTGGTGAACCCTCCGTGATGGTGTCTAGATTGGATCCGTGGTTCTGACTCTACGGCGGCTGGAATTGATTTTCGTCGACTCCCCTAGGTTCTATGGAATATTGGGGTATTTATAGAGCAAAGAGGGGTCCGGGGGGCACCCGAGGTGGGCACAACCCATCAGGGCGCGCCTGGGCCTCCTGGTGCGCCCTGGTGGGTTGTGCTCCCCTCGGAGCACCCCCCCAGGTGCTGCCTTGGCCCATTGGGTGTCTTCTGGTCCATAAAAAAATCTCTGTGAAGTTTCGTTGCATTTGGACTCCGTTTGGTATTGATTTCCTACGATGTAAAAAACATGCAGAAAACAGCAACTGGCACTTGGCACTATGTCAATAGGTTAGTACCAAAATGATATAAAATGACTATAAAATGATTAAAAAACATCCAAGATTGATAATATAACAGCATGGAACAATAAAAAATTATAGATATGTTGGATACGTATCACGCGCCAACCCCTTTTGGGTTGCCTTGCCTCTCCCCTATGGCCCATGAGGCCCATTACTTCCCCCGGGAGGTTTCGGTAACCTCCCGGTACTCCGAAAAATACCCGAAACACTCCGGAACAATTCCGGTGTCCGAATACTATCGTCCAATATATCAATCTTTACCTCTCAACAATTTTGAGACTCCTCGTCATGTCCGTGATCTCATCCGGGACTCCAAACAATCTTCGGTCACAAAAACACATAACTCAAAATACAAATCGTCATCGAACGTTAAGCGTGCGGACCCTACGGGTTCGAGAACTATGTAGACATGACGGAGATGAAGGAAATAAACCCTAGAGGCAATAATAAAGTTGTTATTTATATTTCCTTATATCATGATAAATGTTTATTATTCACGCTATAATTATATTAACCGGAAACTTAGTACATGTGTGAATACATAGACAAACAGAGTGTCACTAGTATGCCTCTACTTGACTAGCTCGTTGAATCAAAGATGGTTAAGTTTCCTAGCCATAGACATGAGTTGCCAATTGATTAACGGGATCACATCCTTAAAGAATGATGTGATTGACTTGACCCATTCCGTTAGCTTAGCCTTTGATCATTTAGTATATTGCTATTGCTTTCTTCATGACTTATACATGTTCCTATGACTATGGGATTATGCAACTCCTGAATACCGGAGGAACACTTTGTGTGCTACCAAACGTCACAACATAACTAGGTGATTATAAAGGTGCTCTAAAGGTGTCTCCGATGGTACTTGTTGAGTTGGCATAGATCAAGATTAGGATTTGTCACTCCGATTGTCAGAGAGGTATCTCTGGGCCCTCTCGGTAATGCACATCACTATAAGCATTGCAAGCAATGCAACTAATGAGTTAGTAGCGGGATGATGTATTACAGAACGAGTAAAGAGACTTGCCAGTAATGAGATTGAACTAGGTATTGGGATACCGACGATCGAATCTCGGGCAAGTAACATACCGATGACAAAGGGAACAACGTATGTTGTTATGCGGTTTGACCGATAAAGATCTTCATAGAATATGTAGGAACCAATATGAGCATCCAGGTTCCGCTATTGGTTATTGACCGGAGACGTGTCTCGGTCATGTCTACATAGTTCTCGAACCCGTAGAGTCCGCACGCTTAATGTTCGGTGACGATCGGTAATATGAGTTTATGTGTTTTGATGAACCGAAGGTAGTTCGGAGTCCCTGATATGATCACGGACATGATGAGGAGTATCGTAATGGTCGAGACATAAAGATAGATATATTGGATGACTATGTTTGGACTTCGGAAGGGTTCCGGGTAAGTTCGGATAAATACCGGAGTATCGGGGGGTTACCGGAACCCCCCGGGGAGTGTAATGGGCCTATTGGGCCTTAGTGGAGAAGAGGAGGGGCAGCCAAGGCAGGCCGCGCGTCCCCTCCCCCTATAGCCTGAATTGGACAAGGAAGGGGGGGGGCGCCCCCCCCTTTTCCTTCCCCCTCTCTGCTCCTTCCTTGCCTCCTACTCCTACTCTTGGAAGGGTTGGAGTCCTACTCCCGGTGGGAGTAGGACTCCCCGTGGGGCGCGCCTAGGAGGCCGCCTCCCTCCTCCACTCCTTTATATACGGGGAGGGCACCCCATAGACACACAAGTTGATCAGTTGATCTTTTAGCCGTGTGCGGTGCCCCCCTCCACCATAATCCACCTCGGTCATATCGTAGCGGTGCTTAGGCGAAGCCCTGAGTCGGTAGCATCACCATCACTGTCATCACGCCGTCGTGCTGACGGAACTCTCCCTCGAAGGTCTACTGGATCATGAGTTCGTGGGACGTCACCGAGTTGAACGTGTGATGAACTCGGAGGTGCCGTGTGTTCGGTACTTGGACCGGTAGAATCGTGAAGACGTACGACTATGTCAACCGCGTTGTCGTAACGCTTCCGGTTACGATCTATGAGGGTATGTAGACAAGACTCCCCCCTCGTTGCTATTGATACGTCCATTTTACATCATGCTTTTATATCGATTTTTATTGCTTTATGGGCTGTTATTACACATTATGTCGCAATACTTATGCCTATTCTCTCTTATTTTACTAGGTTTACATAAGTAGGGAGAATGCCGATAGTTGGAATTCTTGGCTGGAAAAGGAGCAAATATTAGAGACCTATTCTGCACAACTCCAAAAGCCCTGAAACTCCACGAAAGTTATTTTTGGAAATAATAAAAAATACTGAGCGGAAGAAATACCAGAGGGGGCCCACACCCTGTCCACGAGGGTGGGGGGCGCGCCCTACCCCCTGGGCGCGCCCCCTGCATCGTGGGCCCCCTGTTGGCCCTCCGATGCCCATCTTCTGCTATATGAAGTATTTCGTCCGAAGAAAAATCATAAGCAAGCTTTCGGGATGAGACTCCACACGAGGCGGAACCTTGGCGGAACCAATCTAGGGCTCCGTGAGCTCTCTTCTTTGGGACACTTCCCTCCGGGAGGGGGAAATCATCGCCATCGTCATCACCAACGATCCTCTCATTGGGAGAGGGCAATCTCCATCAACATCTTCACTAGCACCATCTCCTCTCAAACCCTAGTTCATCTCTTGTATCCAATTCTTGTCTCCAAGTCTGGGATCGGTACCTGTAGGTTGCTAGTAGTGTTGATTACTCCTTGTAGTTGATGCTAGTTGGTTTATTTGGTGGAAGATCATATGTTCAGATCCTATATGCATATTAATACTCCTCGATTATGAACATGAATATGCTTTGTGAGTAGTTACGTTTGTTCTTGAGGACATGGGAGAAGTCTTGCTATTAGTAGTCATGTGAATTTGGTATTCGCTTCGATATTTTGATGAGATGTATGTTGTCTCTCCTCTAGTGGTGTTATGTGAACATCGACTACATGACACTTCACCATTATTTGGGCCTAGAGGAAGGCATTGGGAAGTAATAAGTAGATGATGGGTTGCTAGAGTGACAGAAGCTTAAACCCTAGTTCATGAGTTGCTTCGTAAGGGGCTGATTTGGATCCATATGTTTCATGCTATGGTTAGGTTTACCTTAATACTTATTTTGTAGTTGCGGATGCTTGCAATAGGAGTTAATCATAAGTGGGATGCTTGTTCAAGTAAGGGCAGCACCCAAGCACCGGTCCACCCACATATCAAATTATCAAAGTATCGAACGTGAATCATATGAACGTGATGAAAACTAGCCTGACGATAATTCCCATGTGTCCTCGGGAGCACTTTTCTCTATATAAGAGTTTGTCCAGGCTTGTCCTTTGCTACAAAAAGGATTGGGCCACCTTGCTGTACTTTATTTACTTTTTTTACTTGTTGCTCGTTACCAATTATCTTATCACAAAACTATCTGTTACCTATGATTTCAGTGCTTGCAGAGAATACCTTGCTAAAAACCGCTTATCATTTCCTTCTGCTCCTCGTTGGGTTCGACACTCTTACTTATCTAAAGGACTACGATAGATCCCCTATACTTGTGGGTCATCAAGACTCTTTTCTGGCGCCGTTGCCGGGAATTAAGCGCCTTTGGTAGGTGGAATTTGGTAAGGAAAAATTTATATAGTACTATGGAAAGTAATCCTCTGAGGGGCTTGTTCGGGGTATCTTCACCCCGACCAGTAGAGCAAAGAGTTGCTCCTCAACCTACTGAACCTACTGAAAATGAAAATGTCTACTTTGAGATTCCTTCGGGTATGATAGAAAAACTGCTAGCTAATCCTTTTGCAGGAGACGAAACAATGCATCCTGATGAGCACCTAATATATGTGGATGAAGTTTGTGGATTATTTAAGCTTGCAGGTGTGCCCAATGATGTTATTAAGAAGAATGTCTTCCCTTTATCTTTGAAGGGAGATGCATTGACATGGTATAGGCTATGTGATGATATGGGATCATGGAACTACAAACGATTGAAATTGGAATTTCATCAGAAGTTTTATCCTATGCACCTTGTTCATCGTGATCGCAATTTTATATATATATATATATATATATATATATATATATATAAAATTTTTGGCCTCGCGAAGGAGAAAGCATCGCTCAAGATTGGGGGAGGCTTAAATCAATGTTATATTCATTCCCCAATCATGAGCTCCCAAGAGAAATAATTATTCAATATTTTTATGCTCGGCTTTCTGATAACAATCGCACCATGCTCGATACTTCTTGTGCTGGCTCTTTTATGATGAAGACTATTGAATTCAAATAGGATTTATTAGAAAGAATTAAACACAACTCTGAAGATTGGGACCTCGACGAAGGTAAGGAGTCAGGTATGACACCTAAGTTTGATTGTGTTAAATCTTTTATGGATACCGAGGTTTTCTGTAAATTTAGCACTAAATATGGACTTGACTCTGAGATAGTAGCTTCTTTCTATGAATCTTTTGCTACTCATGTTGATCTCCCTAAGGAGAAGTGGTTTAAATATCATCCTCCCATAGAAGTAAAAGTAGCTGCACCTATTAAAGTTGAAGAAAAGACTATCACTTATAATGATCCTATTGTTCCTACTGCTTATGTTGAGAAACCACCTTTTCTTGTTAGGATAAAAGATCATGCTAAAGCTTCAACTGTGGTTCATAAAAGCAATATTAGAACCTATACACCTCCTGGGCAAGTTAAAGTTGAACCTAATATTGCTATTGTTAAAGATCTCTTGTCTGATAATATGATGGGCATGTTATTCATTTATGTGATGAAACTGCTAGAATTTCCAAACCTTGTGCTAAAGATAAACATAGACCTGTGGTAGGCATGCCTGTTATTTCAGTTAAAATAGGAGATCATTGTTATCATGGCTTATGTGATATGGCCTATGGGTGCTAGTGCTAGTGCAATACCTATTGGCCTATACAAAGAAATTATGCATGATATTGCACCTACTGAGTTAGAAGATATTGATGTCACAATTAAAGTTGCCAATAGAGATACTATTTCACCCATGGGAATTGTTAGAGATGTTGAAGTCTTGTGTGGGAAAACTAAATATCTTGCTAATTTTCTTGTTCTTGGTTCCCCACAAGATAGTTTTTGCCCCATTATATTTGGTAGGCCCTTCTTGAACACTGTTAATGCTAAGATAGACTGCAAAAAGGATGTTGTTACTATTGGCTTGGGTGATATGTCTCATGAGTTTAATTTCTCTAAATTTCGTAGACAACACCGTGAAGAGGAATTGCCTAGTAAGGATGAAATTATTGGTCTTGCTTCTATTGCCGTACCTCCTAGTGATCCTTTAGAACAATATTTGCTAGACCATGAAAATTATATGTTTATGAATGAAAGAAGGGAAATAGATGAAGTATTCTTTAAACAGGAACCCATCCTGAAACACAATTTGCCTGTTGAAATCCTAGGGGATCCTCCTCCACCCAAGGGTGATCCCGTGTTTGAGCTCAAACCGTTACCTGATACTCTTAAATATGCTTATCTTGATGAGAAGAAGATATATCCTGTTATTATTAGTGCTAACCTTTCAGAGCATGAAGAAGAGAGATTATTGAAAACTCTGAAGAAGCACCGCGCTACTATTGGATATACTCTTGATGATCTTAAGGGCATTAGTCCCACTCTATGTCAAGATAAAATAAATTTGGAGAAAGATGCCAAACCAGTTCATGATCACCAACGACGGCTGAATCCTAAGATGAAAGAAGTGGTAAGAAAGGAAATACTAAAGCTCCTTGAGGCAGGTATAATTTATCCCGTTCTTTGATAGTCGATTGGGTAAGTCATGTCCATTGTGTCCCTAAGAAGGGAGGTATTACCGCTGCTCCTAATGATAAAGATGAATTGATTCCGCAAAGGATTATTACAGGTTATAGAATGGTAATTGATTTCTGCAAATTAAATAAAGATACTAAAAAAGATCATTACCCCTTACCTTTCATTGATCAAATGCTAGAAAGATTATCCAAACATACACATTTTTGCTTTCTAGATGGTTATTCTGGTTTCTCTCAAATACCTGTGTCAGCCGATGATCAATCAAAGACCACTTTTACTTGCCCTTTCGGTACTTTTGCTTATAGACATATGCCTTTTGGTTTATGTAATGCACCAGCTACGTTTCAAAGATGCATGATGGCTATATTCTCTGACTTTTGTGAAAAGATATGTGAGGTTTTCATGGATGATTTCTCCGTTTACGGATCCTCTTTTGATGATTGCTTGAGCAACCTTGATCGAGTTTTGCATATATGTGAAGAAACTAACCTTGTCTTGAATTGGGAGAAGTGCCACTTTATGGTTAATGAAGGTATTGTCTTGGGGCATAAAGTCTCCGAAAGAGGTATTGTAGTTGATAAAGCCAAGGTTGGCGCTATTGAAAAGATGCCATGTCCCAAGGACATCAAAGGTATAAGAAGTTTCCTTGGTCATGCCGGTTTTTATAGGAGGTTCATTAAGGACTTCTCAAAAATCTCTCGGCCTCTGACTAATTTGTTACAAAAAGATATACCATTTGTCTTTGATGATGATCGTGTAGAAGCATTTGAAATACTTAAGAAAGCATTGATCTCTGCACCCATTGTTCAACCACCTGATTGGAATTTACCCTTTGAAATCATGTGTGATGCTAGTGATTATGCTGTAGGTGTTGTTCTAGGGAAAAGAGTTGATAAAAATTAAATGTTACTCAATATGCTAGTAAAAATCTAGACAATGCTCAGAGAAATTATGCTACTACTGAAAAAGAATTCTTAGCAGTTGTATTTGCTTGTGATAAGTTCAAACCTTATATTGTTGATTCTAAAGTAACTATTCACACTGATCATGCTGCTATTAAATATCTTATGGAAAAGAAAGATGCTAAACCTAGACTTATTAGATGGGTTCTCTTGTTACAAGAATTTGATTTGCATATTATTGATAGAAAGGAGTCGAGAACCCCTGCTGCATACAACTTATCTAGGTTAGAAAATGTTCTTGATGACCGACTACCTATTGATGATAGCTTTCCTGATGAACAATTAAATGTCATAAATGCTTCTCGTACTACTCTGTGGTATGCTGATTATGCTAATTACATCATTGCTAAATTCATACCACCTAGTTTCACATACCAACAAAAGAAAAAGTTTTTCTATGATTTAAGACATTACTTCTGGGATGACCCACATCTTTATAAAGAAGGAGTAGATGGTGTTATTAGACGTTGTGTACTGAGCATGAACAGAACAGATCCTCACGCAAGTGTCATCACGAGGCTTATGGAGGACACCACGCTGGAGACAGAACTGCACATAAGGTATTACAATCCGGTTTTTATTGGCCTACTCTCTTCAAGGATGCCCGTAAGTTTGTTTTATCTTGTGATGAATGTCAAAGAATTGGCAATATTAGTAGACGTCAAGAAATGCCTATGAATTATTCACTTGTTATTGAACCATTTGATGTTTGGGGCTTTGATTATATGGGACCTTTTCCTGCCTCCAATGGATACACACATATTTTAGTTGCTGTTGATTACCTTACTAAGTGGGTAGAAGCTATTCCAACTAGTAGTGCTAATCATAACACTTCTATTAAGATGCTTAAAGAAGTTGTTTTTCTGAGATTTGGAGTCCCTAGATATTTAATGACTGATGGTGGTTCACATTTTATTCATGGTGCTTTTCGTAAAATGCTTGCTAAGTATGATGTTAATCATAGAATTGCATCTCCTTATCACCCGCAGTCTAGTGGTCAAGTAGAATTGAGCAACAGAGAGCCAAAATTAATTTTGCAAAAGACTGTTAATAGATCCAGGAAGAATTGGTCCAAGAAACTTGATGATGCATTATGGGCCTATAGAACTGCATATAAAAATCCTATGGGTATGTCTCCATATAAAATGGTTTATGGAAAAGCATGTCACCTACCTCTTGAACTAGAACATAAGGCTTATTGGGCTATTAAAGAGCTCAATTATGATTTCATACTTGCCGGTGAGAAGAGGTTATTTGACATTAGCTCACTTGATGAATGGAGAACCCAAGCCTATGAAAATGCCAAGTTGTTTAAAGAAAAAGTTAAAAGATGGCATGACAAAAGGATACAAAAGCGTGGGTTTAATGTAGGTGATTATGTATTGGTATACAACTCTCGTTTAAGATTTTTTGCAGGAAAACTTCTCTCTAAATGGGAAGGCCGTTATGTTATCGAGGAGGTCTATCGTTCCGGTGCTATAAAAATCAACAACTTCGAAGGCACAAATATGAAGGTGGTGAACGGTCGAAGAATTAAACATTATATCTCAGGTAATCCCATAAATGTTGAAACCAATGTTGTTGAAACCGTAACCCCGGAGGAATACATAAGGGGCACTTTCCGGAACACTTCAGACTTCGAAAAGGAATAGGTATGTGGTACGGTAAGTAAACCGACTACAAAACAGTTCTAAAGGCAATTTTTCTCCGTTTTGGAATATTTAGAAAAATAGAAAAATAAGAAGCAGTCCGGGAAGGACACGAGGGTGGAGGGCGTGCCCCCTGCCTCGTGGGCAACTCATGCGCTCTTCGGACTCCGTTTTCTTGCATGATACGTATTTTGGTCGGTAAAAATTCATTATATAATCTCCCAAAGGTTTTGACTCCTGTATCACGCAGATATCCTCTGTGTTCGTTTCGAGCTGTTGCTTCTACAGATTAGGGCAAGATGTCTTCTCAAGAGTAAGTCGGGGAGAGCCGGGTGTCTCATCCTCATCGAGATCAAGGACAAACAGCGATGCTGACCACTTCGGGCCAGCAATGGAGGAAGAGATGGAGGCTGATTTGAAAAGGATAGACGCCATGGAGGAGGATCAAGAAGTCACTTCTCGATTCCGAGCTGGATTCACAATGGGACAGAGCTCGGCTATTCCAAACTCGGTTATCCCTTCCAATGTTAGATTTCTTTCTTATGAAAATATGAAGAAGAGTGTCACTTGTTCTCCCTCAGATATGCAACACCCTTGGGTGCAAGGAGCTTTGGCCATTACAGGAAAGCTTCGTAAGGAGATAATGGATCTCAAGCAGCAACTCAATAAGCTCGAAGAAGAGAATCGTATCCTGAGGAGTATCATCGCAAAGAATATCACATCAACACCTCCGAAGAAGGAGATATAATCACATGGGTATGGGCACTCCCCTTGGCAACTGCCAAGCTTGGGGGAGGTGCCCCGGTATCGTATCACCGTCACACTCCTATCTTTACCGTTTTTCTTAGTACGATCATTTTAGTAATATCTTGATATAGTAGAATAAAGGTTTGGTTAGATCTAGTTTTGAGTTTTGCTTTATGATCTTTCTATGTAATCAAGTCCATGAGCTATATATAATAAAGATTAGTGTTGAGTCAAGGGCTTGATTGTCTTGCTATGATCTTTAGGGAATAAAAGAAAAGAAAAAGAATAAAAAGAAACAAAGAGATCATATTGATCTTATGGAGAGTAATGACTTCACATAGAAAGAGTAGGATGATTAAAAGTTGTTGAGAGTTGACAGACATAGCTTTGGTCGTCGTTGCAATTAATAGGAAGTAATAAAGAAAGAGAGGTTTCACATATAAATATACTATCTTGGACATCTTTTATGATTGTGAGCACTCATTAAAATATGACATGCTAAAGAGTTGATGTTGGACAAGGAAGACAACGTAATGGGTTATGTTTTCTTATATCTGAGATAAAGTATATTGTCATGGATCATCCAACATGTTGAGCTTGCCTTTCCCCCTCATGCTAGCCAAATTCTTTGCACCAAGTAGAGATACTACTTGTGCTTCCAAATACCCTTAAACCCAATTTTTCCATGAGAGTCCACCATATCTACCTATGGATTGAGTAAGATCCTTCAAGTAAGTTGTCATCGGTGCAAGCAATAAAAATTGCTCTCTAAATATGTATGATTGATTGGTGTGGAGGAAATAAGCTTTATACGATCTTGTGATGTGGAAGAAATAAAAGCGACAGACTGCATAATAAAGGTCTATATCACAAGTGGCAATATAAAGTGATGTTCTTTCATATTAACATTTTGTGCATCCAACCCTGAAAGCGCATGGCAACCTCTGCTTCCCTCTGCGAAGGGCCTATCTTTTATTATTACCTTCTACCTTATGCAAGAGTCATGGTGATCTTCACCTTTCCTTTTTACATTTTATCCTTTGGCAAGCACATGATGTTGGAAAGATCTTGATATATATATCTAATTGGATGTGGGTTAGCATGAGTTATTATTGTTGACACTACCCTTGAGGTAAAATGTTGGGAGGCGAAACTGTAGGTCCCTATCTTTCTCTGTGTCCGATTAAAACTCCGTAACCACAAGTATTGCGTGAGTGTTAGAAATTATGAAAGACTAAATGATAGTTGAGTATGTGGACTTGCTAGAAAGCTCTGGCATAGACTCTTTGTGATGTTATGATAAATTGCAATTGCCTTAGTGACCGAGATTATAGTTTGTTAGTTCTCAATAAAGTTTCTGATTCATACTTTGCATTGTGAATAAATTATCACTTGAGCATAAGAAATCATATGACAATATCCATATATGTTGCTATTATGAGAATAACCATGATGCCCTCATGTCCGTATTTTATTTTATCGACACCTCTATCTCTAAACATGTGGACATATTTATCGTTATCGGCTTCCGCTTGAGGACAAGCGAGGTCTAAGCTTGGGGGAGTTGATACGTCCATTTTGCAAAATGCTTTTATATCAATTTTTATTGCTTTATGGGATGTTATTACACATTATGTCACAATACTTATGCCTATTCTCTCTTATTTTACTAGGTTTACATAAGCAGGTAGAATGCCGGCAGTTGGAATTCTGGGCTGGAAAAGGAGCAAATATTAGAGATCTATTCTGCACAACTCCAAAAGCCCTGAAACTCCACGAAAGTTATTTTTGGAAATAATAAAAAATACTGAGCGGAAGAAATACCAGAGGGGCCCCACACCCTGGCCACTAGGGTGGGGGGCGCGCCCTACCCCCCTGGGCGCGCCCCCTGCATCGTGGGCCCCCTGTTGGCCCTCCGATGCCCATCTTCTGCTATATGAAGTCTTTCGTCCGAAGAAAAATCATAAGCAAGCTTTCGGGATGAGACTCCGCCGCCACGAGGCGGAACCTTGGCGGAACCAATCTAGGGCTCCGGCAGAGCTGTACTGCTAGGGACACTTCCCTCCGGGAGGGGGAAATCATCGCCATCGTCATCACCAATGATCCTCTCATTGGGAGAGGGCAATCTCCATCAACATCTTCACCAGCACCATCTCCTCTCAAACCCTAGTTCATATCTTGTATCCAATTCTTGTCTCCAAGTCTGGGATCGGTACATGTAGGTTGCTAGTAGTGTTGATTACTCCTTGTAGTTGATGCTCGTTGGTTTATTTGGTGGAAGATCATATGTTCAGATCCTATATGCATATTAATACTCCTCTGATTATGAACATGAATATGCTTTGTGAGTAGTTACGTTTGTTCCTGAGGACATGGGAGAAGTCTTGCTATTAGTAGTCATGTGAATTTGGTATTCGTTCGATATTTTGATGAGATGTATGTTGTCTCTCCTCTAGTGGTCTTATGTGAACGTCGACTACATGGCACTTCACCATTATTTGGGCCTAGAGGAAGGCATTGGAAAGTAATAAGTAGATGATGGGTTGCTAGAGTGATAGAAGCTTAAACCCTAGTTCATGCGTTGCTTCGTAAGGGGTGATTTGGATCCATATGGTTCATGCTATGGTTAGGTTTACCTTAATACTTCTTTTGTAGTTGCGGATGCTTGCAATAGGAGTTAATCATAAGTGGGATGCTTGTCCAAGTAAGGGCAGCACCCAAGCACCGGTCCACCCACATATCAAATTATCAAAGTATCGAACGTGAATCATATGAACGTGATGAAAACTAGCTTGACGATAATTCCCATGTGCCCTCGGGAGCGCTTTTCTCTATATAAGAGTTTTTCCCGGCTTGTCCTTTGATACAAAAAGGATTGGGCCACCTTGCTGCACTTTATTTACTTTTGTTACTTGTTACTCGTTACCAATTATCTTATCACAAAACTATCTGTTACCTATAATTTCAAAGGTTTGCAGAGAATACCTTGCTGAAAACCGCTTATCATTTCCTTCTGCTCCTCGTTGGGTTCGACACTCTTACTTATCGGAAGGACTATGATAGATCCCCTATACTTGTGGGTTATATGCTATGCATCACCATGATCTTGCGTGTGCGTAGGATTTTTTTTTGAAATTACTACGTTCCCCAACAGTGGCATCCGAGCCAGGTTTATGCGTAGATGTTATATGCACGAGTAGAACACAAATGAGTTGTGGGCGATACAAGTCATACTGCTTACTATCATTGCATACTTTGATTCGGAGGTATTGTTGGATGAAGCGGCCCGGACCGACATTACGCGTACGCTTACGCGAGACTGGTTCTACCGACGTTTTCGCATACGTGGTCAATGGAGTCGCTTTCTCCAACTTTAGTTGAATCGAGTGTGGCTACGCCCGGTCCTTGTGAAGGTTAAAATAGCACATACTTGACGAAATATCATTGTGGTTTTGATGCGTAGGTAAGAACGGTTCTTGCTCAGCCCGTAGCAGCCACGTAAAACTTGCAACAACAAAGTAGACGACGTCTAACTTGTTTTTGCAGGGCATGTTGTGATGTGATATGGTCAAGACATGATGCTAAATTTTATTGTATGAGATGATCATGTTTTGTAATAGAGTTATCGGCAATCGGGCAGGAGCCATATGGTTGTCGCTTATTGTATGAAATGCAATCGCCATGTAATTGCTTTACTTTATCACTAAGCGGTAGCGATAGTCGTAGAAGCAAATAGTTGGCGAGATGACAACGATGCTACGATGGAGATCAAGGTGTCGCGCCGGTGACGATGGTGATCATGACAGTCCTTTGGAGATCAAAGGCACGAGATGATGATGGCCATATCATATCACTTATATTGATTGCATGTGATGTTTATCTTTTATGCATCTTATTTTGCTTAGATCGACGGTAGCATTATAAGATGATCTCTCACTAAATTTCAAGGTATAAGTGTTCTCCCTGAGTATGCACCGTTGCAAAAGTTTGTCGTGCCGAGACACCACGTGATGATTGGGTGTGATAAGCTCTACGTTCACATACAACAGGTGCAAGCCAGTTTTGCACACGCAGAATACTCGGGTTAAACTTGACGAGCCTAGCATATGCAGATATGGCCTCGGAACACTGAGACCGAAAGGTCGAGCGTGAATCATATAGTAGATATGATCAACATAGTGATGTTCTCCCTTGAAAACTACTCCATCTCACGTGATGACCGAACATGGTTTAGTTGATATGGATCACGTGATCACTTAGATGATTAGAGGGATGTCTATCTAAGTGGGAGTTCTTAAGTAATTTGATTAATTGAACTTTAATTTATCATGAACTTAGTACCTGATAGTATTTTGCATGTCTATGTTGTTGTAGATAGATGGCCCGTGCTGTTGTTCCGTTGAATTTTAATGTGTTCCTTGAGAAAGCAAAGTTGAATGATGATGGTAGCAATTACACGGAATGGGTCTGTAACTTGAGGATTATCCTCATTGCTGCACAGAATAATTGCGTCCTGGAAGCACCGCTAGGTGCCAAACCCGCTGCAGGAGCAACGCTAGATGTTATGAACGTCTGGCAGAGTAGAGCTGATGACTACTCGATAGTTCAGTGTGCCATGCTTTACGGCTTAGAACCGGGACTTCAACGACGTTTTGAACGTCATGGAGCATATGAGATGTTCCAGGAGTTGAAGTTAATATTTCAAGCAAATGCCCGGATTGAGAGATATGAAGTGTCCAATAAGTTCTACAGCTGCAAGATGGAGGAGAATAGTTCTGTCAGTGAGCATATACTCAAAATGTCTGAGCATAACAATCACTTGATCCAAGTGGGAGTTAATCTTCCGGATGATAGTGTCACTAACAGAATTCTTCAATCACTGCCACCAAGCTACAAGCTTCGTGATGAACTATAATATGCAAGGGATGGATAAGACAATTCCCGAGCTCTTCGCAATGCTAAAGGCTGCGGAGGTAGAAATCAAGAAGGAGTATCAAGTGTTGATGGTCAACAAAACCACCAGTTTCAAGAAAAAGGGTAAAGGGAAGAAGGGGAACTTCAAGAAGAACGGCAAGCAAGTTGTTGCTCAAGTGAAGAAGCCCAAGTCTGGACCTAAGCATGAGACTGAGTGCTTCTACTACAAAGGGACTGGTCACTGGAAGTGGAACTGCCCCAAGTATTTGGCGGATAAGAAGGATGGCAAGGTGAACAAAGGTATATGTGATATACATGTTATTGATGTGTACCTTACTAATGCTCGCAGTAGTGCGTGGGTTTTTTATACTGATTCTGTTGCTAATATTTGCAACTCGAAATAGGGACTACGGATTAAGCGAAGATTGGCTAAGGACGAGGAGACGATGCGCGTGGGAAATGGTTCCAAAGTCGATGTGATCGCGGTCGGCGCGCTACCTCTACATATATCTTCGGGATTAGTTTTAGACCTGATTAATTGTTATTTGGTGCCAGCGTTGAGCATGAACATTATATCTGGATCTTGTTTGATGCGAGACGGTTATTCATTTAAATCGGAGAATAATGGTTGTTCTATTTATATGAGTAATATCTTTTATGGTCATGCACCCTTGAAGAGTGGTCTATTCTTTTTGAATCTCGATAGTAGTGATACACATATTCATAATATTGAAGCCAAAAGACGCAGAGTTGATAATGATAGTGCAACTTATTTGTGGCACTGCCGTTTAGGACATGTTGGTGTAAAGCGCATGAAGAAACTCCATTCTGATGGACTTTTGGAATTACTTGATTATGAATCACTTGGTACTTGCGAACCATGCCTCATGGGCAAGATGACTAAAACGCCGTTCTCCGGAACAATGGAGCGAGCAACAGATTTATTGGAAATCATACATACTGATGTATGTGGTCCAATGAATGTTGAGGCTTCATGGCCGGGTATCATTATTTTCTCACCTTCATAGATGATTTGAGCAGATATGGGTATATCTACTTAATGAAACATAAGTCTGAAACATTTGAAAAGTTCAAAGAATTTCAGAGTGAAGTGGAAAATCATCGTAAAAAGAAAATAAAGTATCTACGATCTGATCGTGGAGGAGAATATTTGAGTTACGCGTTTGGTCTTCATTTGAAACAATGCGGAATAGTTTCGCAACTCACGCCACCTGGAACACCACAGCGTAATGGTGTATCCGAATGTCGTAGTCGTACTTTACTAGATATGGTGCGATCTATGATTCTCTTACTGATCTACCGCTATCGTTTTGGGGTTATGCTTTAGGGACGGCTGCATTCACGTTAAATAGGGCACCATCTAAATCCGTTCAGATGACGCCTTATGAACTATGGTTTGGCAAGAAACCAAAGTTGTCATTTCTTAAGTTTGGGGCTGCGATGCTTATGTGAAAAAGCTTCAACCTGATAAGCTCGAACCCAAATCGGAGAAATGTGTCTCCATAGGATACCCAAAGGAGACTATTGGGTACACCTTCTATCACAGATCTGAAGGCAAGATATTTGTTGCTAAGAATGGATCCTTTTTAGAGAAGGAGTTTCTCTCGAAAGAAGTGAGTGGGAGGAAAGTAGAACTTGATGAGGTAATTGTACCTACTCCCTTATTGGAAAGTAGTTCATCACGTAAATCTGTTCTCGTGACTACTACACCAATTAGTGAGGAAGCTAATGATGATGATCATGTAACTTCGGATCAAGTTACTACAAAGACTCGTTGGTCAGCCAGAGTAAGATCCGCACTGCAGTGGTACGGTAATCCTGTTCTGGAGGTCATGTTGCTTGACCATGACGAACCTACGAACTATGAGGAAGCGATGATGAGCCCAGATTCCGCAAAATGGCTTGAGGCCATGAAATCTGAGATGGGATCCATGTATGAGAACAAAGTGTGGACTTTGGTTGACTTGCCCGATGATCAGCAAGCCATCGAGAATAAATGGATCTTCAAGCAGAAGACTGACGCTGACGATAATGTTACTGTCTACAAAGCCCGACTTGTTGCGAAAGGTTTTCGACAAGTTCAAGGAGTTGACTATGATGAGACTTTCTCACCCGTAGCGATGCTTAAGTCCATCTGAATCATGTTAGCAATTGCCGCATTTTATGATTATGAAATTTGGCAAATGGATGTAAAGACTGCATTCCTGAATGGATTTCTGGAAGAAGAGTTGTATATGATGCAACCTGAAGGTTTTATCGATCCAAAGGATGCTAACAAAGTGTGTAAGCTCCAACGACCCATCTATAGACTGGTGCAAGCATCTCGGAGTTGGAATAAATGTTTTGATAGTGTGATCAAAGGATATGGTTTTATACAGACTTTTGGAGAAGCATGTATTTACAGCAAAGTGAGTGGGAGCTCTGTGGCATTTCTAATATTATATGTGAATGACATATTGTTGATTGGAAATGATATAGAATTTCTGGATAGCACAAAAGGATACTTGAATAATAGTTTTTCGATGAAATACCTCGGTGAAGCTGCTTATATATTGGGCATCAAGATTGTCGGTGTACAAAAGTAGGGGCTCTCCTTTTGACCCCTTTACTTGTACGTGGGCAACCAGAGCCTCCTGCCATGGCCGCACATAACAGGGAAGGGAAAGGGAAACCGGAGAGAAGCCGAAGGCACAAGACGAGGCAAAGCAATGACAAGGACCAAGGCCACAAAGATCAGATGGACGAAGCAGGTTTCCCCGGCAAGGACCCTTGCCAGGGCAGCCTCAGCGGACCCGGCAAGACCCTTGCCGGGGCAGCTCGCCCACGCTAGCCAAGCGAGCCACCCTCGAGCCCACCAACACCTGACAAATGCATTGGGACAGGGCTCGGAAGGCACCTCTGTGGTGGCATGCAGATCTTTGTGGAGACAAGGAATAGTCAAGATCAAATGAGGATAGGGAGGCAGCCATCCTCACCGAAGAAACCCACAAGACCCCCGGCAAGATCCTTGCCGGGGACGCCTGCGCGCCACGGCAAGACCCTTGCTGGGCCACCCGGCAAGACCCTTGCCGGGCCACCCGGCAAGACCCTTGCCGGGCCACCCCGCAAGGCCCTCGCCAAGCGCACCAACAGGGCCACCGTCAGGCGCGCACCAGCCAAGTCTCCGCCGCCGTTCGCATGGAGCTGCCGACCCAACCAACTGGGCAGGCACCTGCGTGGCAATATGCAGCCCTTCATGGAGGCTCCACCACCGCGCCACCTCAGCTGCCGACCTGCCTACATGGCACCGCATGCATCACTAGCCAGGGCGCGTGTCGAAGCTTGGAGGAGCGGCGACGGACGGGACGGGCCTCGCCCCCGTCCCTGATAAAGTGAAGGGACACCTAAGCCTCGCATTAAATGCGCTTTGTCCTATAATACCAGTGATAAGCTCGTGACGCTGTAGCACTTTCCACCTCCTGTGTGCCACTGTGGCAGCCCCTTTCGCCTATAAAAGGAGGCCCATGGCACACGGGAGAAGGATTCGGCTCTTTCAAACCTCACAGCACCTAGAGCTAGTTCAAGAGCTCAAGAACACTAAATACATCCACCAAAGCAGGATCGTAGGGTTTTACGCATCTTTGCGGCCCGAACCTGGGTAAATCCCTTTGTGTTGTCTGCTAGTCCCGCTCTTCTCACAATCCCTGCGCCCCACAACCATAGAAGGGATTCCAGTGATCCCATAGGTGTCGTTTCCCACCGACAAAGATCTACAGAGATAGATCAAGACGCTTAATTGGACTTTCACAAAGCACATAGATTGATAAAGTTTTGAAGTTCAAAATGGATCAAGCAAAGAAAGGGTTCTTGCCTATGTTACAAGGTGTGAAATTGAGTCAGACTCAATGCCCGACCACTGCAAAAGATAGAGAGAAAATGAAATATGTTCCCTATGCTTCAGGCATTGGCTCTATCATGTATGCAATGTTGTGTACTAGACCTGATGTTTGCCTTGCTATTAGCTTAGCAGGGAGGTACCAAAGTAATCCAGGAGTGGATCACTGGACAGCGGTCAAGAACATCCTGAAATACCTGAAAAGGACTAAGAATATGTTTCTCGTTTATGGAGGTGACAAAGAGCTCATCGTAAATGGTTACGTCGATGCAAGCTTTGACACTTATCCGGATGACTCTAAGTCACAAACCGGATACGTATTTATATTGAACGGTGGAGCTGTCAGTTGGTGCAGTTCTAAGCAAAGCATCATGGCGGGATCTACATGTGAAGCGGAGTACATAGCTGCTTCGGAAGCAGCAAATGAATGAGTCTATATGAAGGAGTTCAGATATGATCTAGGTGTCATACCTAGTGCTTCGGGTCCAATGAAAATCTTTTGTGACAATACGGGTGCAATTGCCTTGGCAAAGGAATCCAGATTTCACAAGAGAACCAAGCACATCAAGAGACACTTCAATTCCATCCGCGACCAAGTCAAGGAGGGAGACATAGAGATTTGCAAGATACATACGGATCTGAATGTTGCAGACCTGTTGACTTAGCCTCTCTCACGAGCAAAACATGATCAGCACCAAGACTCCATGGGTGTTAGAATAATTACTGTGTAATCTAGATTATTGACTCTAGTGCAAGTGGGAGACTGAAGGAAATATGCCCTAGAGGCAATAATAAAGTTGTTATTTACATTTCCTTATATCATGATAAATGTTAATTATTCATGCTAGAATTGTATTAACTGGAAACTTACTACATGTGTGAATACATAGACAAATAGAGTGTCACTAGTATGCCTCTACTTGACTAGCTCGTTGAATCAAAGATGGTTAAGTTTCCTAGCCATATACATGAGTTGTCATTTGATTAACGGGATCACATCATTAGAGAATGATGTGATTGACTTGACCCATTCTATTAGCTTAGCATTTGATCGTTTAGTATATTGCTATTGCTTTCTTCATGACTACATAGTTCCTATGACTATGAGATTATGCAACTCCCGAATACCGAACGAACACTCTGTGTGCTACCAAACGTCCCAACGTAACTGGGTGATTATAAAGGTGCTCTACAGGTGTCTCCGATGGTACTTGTTGAGTTGGCATAGATCAAGATTAGGATTTGTCACTCCGATTGTCGGAGAGGTATCTCTGGGCCCTCTCGGTAATGCACATCAGTATAAGCCTTGCAAGCAATGCAACTAATGAGTTAGTAGCGGGATTATGTATTACGGAACGAGTAAAGAGACTTGCCGGTAATGAGATTGAACTAGGTATTGGGATACCGACGATCGAATCTTGGGCAAGTAACATACCGATGACAAAGGGAACAATGTATGTTGTATGCGTTCTGACCGATAAAGATCTTCGTAGAATATGTAGGAACCAATATGAGCATCCAGGTTCCGCTATTGGTTATTGACCGGAGACATGTCTCGGTCATGTCTACATAGTTCTCGAACCCGTAGGGTCCGCACGCTTAACGTTCGGTGACGATTGGTAATATGAGTTTATGTGTTTTAATGAACTGAAGGTAGTTCAGAGTCCTGGATATGATCACGGACATGACGAGGAGTCTCGAAATGGTCGAGACATAAAGATCGATATATTGGATGACTATGTTTGGACTTCGGAATGGTTCCGGGTAAGTTCAGATAAATACCGGAGTACCGGGGGGTTACCGGAACCCCCCGGCGAGTGTAATGGGCCTATTGGGCCTTTGTGGAGAAGAGGAGGGGCGGCTAGGGTAGGCCGCACGCCCCCTCCTCCTCTAGTCCGAATTGGACAAGGAAGGGGGGGCGGCGCCCCCTGAGGGAGTCCTGGATTAGGGGGTCCTCGGACAGCTGGACTATAAACTTTGGCCGGACTATTGGACTATGAAGATAAGATTGAAGACTTCGTCCCGTGTCCGGGTGGGACTCTCCTTTGCGTGGAAGGCAAGCTTGGCGATTCGGATATGTAGATCTCCTTCTCTGTAACCGACTCTGTGTAACCCTAGCCCCCTGGGTGTCTATATAAACCGGAGGGTTTAGTCCGTAGGAAGAGAACAATCATAATCATAGGCTAGCTTCTAGGATTTAGCCTCTACGATGTCGTGGTAGATTAACTCTTGTAATACTCATATCATCAAGATCAATCAAGCAGGAAGTAGGGTATTACCTCCATCGAGAGGGCCCGAACCTAGGTAAACAATGTGTCCCCCGCCTCCTGTTACCATTAGCCTTAGACGCACAGTTCGGGACCCCCTACTCGAGATCCGCCGGTTTTGACACCGACATTGGTGCTTCCATTGAGAGTTCCACTGTGCCGTCACGATAAAGGCTTGATGGCTCCTTTGATCATCGACAACAATGCGATCCAGGGTGAGGTTTTTCTCCCCGGACAGATTTTAATATTCGGTGGCTTCGTATTGCGGGCCAACTCGCTTGGCCATCTCGAGCAGATCGATAGCTACGCCCCTGGCCATCAGGTCAGGTTTGGAAGCTTGAACTATACTGCCGACATCCGCGGAGACTTGATCTTCGACGGATTCGAGCCCATGTCAGGTGCGCCGCACAATCACGACGAGCATGACTTAGCTCTACCGTCGGACGGTGTTCGGGAGACCACACCTGCGGCTACACCGGCCCTCAATCCGGAGCAGATCGTGCCATCCGAGGACGGGTGGATGGACCTCGCCACGGAGGCCGCACACTCAGCGGAGATAGAGCCGAATACTGACTTCACCTCCTATGAGACCTGTGTCATCGGACCCTTGGATTCGTCCCCAGCCACAGGCTCCGAACCACTTGCGTCCGTGCCTATCGAATCTGATTGGGCACCGATCATGGAGTTTACCTCCGCGGATATCTTTCAGCACTCGCCTTGGGTGATGTGCTAAATTCATTGAGGTCTCTCTCCTTGTCAGGAGACCCTTGGCCGAACTATGTCCAGCTTGAGTGGGAAGCGGACGACGAAGAAATTTTTTCCCCACCCACCACCCACTTAATAGCCACTGTCGACGACTTAACTGACATGCTTGATTTCGGCTCCAAAGACATCGACGGTATGGACGATGATGCAGGAGAAGAACAGGAACCACCGCCCACAGGGCGCTGGACAGCCACCTCATCATATGATATATATATGGTGGACACCCCCAAAGAAAGCGATGGCAATAAGGCAACGGAGGGTAATCCCCCCGAGAAGCAATCTAAGCACCGGTGTCATCGGCGCCGCTCTAAGCCCCACCATAGAAAAAGCAGCAATACCGGCACAAGAGACAATAACGCTACGGATAGTGCCAAAGACGAAGACAATCCCCCAGCCAGGCTTTGAGCGGGAGGACGGGCAAGCTAGCCCTAAGGAACAGGCGACAAACGGAGAATCAGAGAATGACAATTACATGCCCCTCTCTGAGGACGAGGTGAGCCTCGGCGACGAAGAATTCATCATGCCTGAGGATCCCGTCGAACAGGAGCGCTTCAAACGCCGGCTTATAGCCACAACAAAAAGCCTGAAGAAAAAGCAGCAGCAGCTTCAAGCTGATCAAGATCTGCTAGCGGATAGATGGAGCAAAGTCCTGGCAGCCGAGGAATACGAACTCGAGCGCCTAACCAAAAGTTACCCAAAGCGCAGGTTGCTACCCCAACTCGAGGAGGAAGCATTAAATCCTACACTACCAGCATATGATTCGGCTGACCGGCCACCTCGTGGCCGAGACAAAGCGGCGTATCAGCCCGAAGTCCAGCCCGCACCCTGTCGCCAGTCAAACAAAAACACCAAGGCCCAGGGCTACACGCAGGACCTGCGAGACGTATTGGAAAACAAAGCAGGACATATAAGATCGATTTACGGATCACGGGGGCGCGCCCCAACGCGTGACGACGACCGTCACGCCGGATATACTAAAAGCAAACTGGCGGGCGAATCTGACGAACCCGGACTCATATGAATCTGCGCCATGCTATAGCCCGCATGCAGGCGCCAAGACACCCCTATGCTTCACCGATGAAGTAATTGATCACGAATTCCCAGAAGGGTTTAAACCCGTGAACATTGAATCATATGATGGTACAACAGACCCCGCGGTATGGACTGAAGATTTCCTCCTCCACATTCACATGGCCCGCGGTGATGATCTACATGCCGTCAAGTACATCCCACTAAAACTCAAAGGGTCGGCTCGGCATTGGCTGAATAGCCTGCCGACAAACTCCATTGGCAGTTGCGAGAACTTGGAAGACACATTCCTTGACAACTTCCAGGGCACTTATGTGCGACCACCGGATGCTGATGACTTGAGTCACATAACCCAATAGCCCGGGGAGTCAGCCAGGAAATTCTGGACTTGGTTCCTAACTAAAAAGAACCAAATTGTCCACTATCCAGATGCCGAGGCCTTAGCGGCATTTAAGCATAACATCCGCGACGAGTGGCTCGCCCGACACCTCGGCCAAGAGAAGCCAAAGTCCATGTCAGCCCTCACGACACTCATGACCCGCTTTTGTGCGGGCGAGGACAGCTGGTTGGCTCGCTGCAACAACACATGAAGAAATCCTGGCAGTTCAGATGCCAGAGATAGCAACGGCAAGCCACGTCGCAACAGACACAAGCGTCGCAACAACGGCGACAATGCCGAAGACATGACAGTCAATGCCGGATTCAGTGGCCCTAGGTCCGGTCAGCGGAAAAAGCCGTTCAAAAGAAGCAATCCGGGCCCGTTGATGTCTACTACGCAACCTTCTTCTTGTAGACGTTGTTGGGCCTTCAAGTGCACATGTTTGTAGGACAGTAGCAAATTTCCCTCAAGTGGATGACCTAAGATTTATCAATCCGTGGAGGCGTGGGATGAAGATGGTCTCTCTCAAGCAACCCCTGCAACCAAATAACAAAGAGTCTCTTGTGTCCCCAACACACCCAATACAATGGTAAATTGTATAGGTGCACTAGTTCGGCGAAGAGATGGTGATACAAGTGCAATATGGATGGTAGATAAAGGTTTTTGTAATCTGAAAATATAAAAACAGCAAGGTAACTAATGATAAAAGTGAGCGTAAACGGTATTGCAATGATAGGAAACAAGTCCTAGGGTTCATACTTTCACTAGTGCAAGTTCTCTCAGCAATAATAACATAGATAGATCATATAAAAATCCCTCAACATGCAACAAAGAGTCACTCCAAAGCCACTAATAGCGGAGAACAAACGTAGAGATTATGGTAGGGTATGAAACCACCTCAAAGTTATTCTTTTGGTTCGATCTATTAAAGAGTTCGTACTAGAATAACACCTTAAGACACAAATCAACCAAAACCCTAATGTCACCTAGATACTCCATTGTCACCTCAAGTATCCGTGGGCATGATTATACGATATGCGTCACACAATCTCAAATTCATCCAACCAACACAACGTACTTAAAAGAGTGTCCCAAAGTTTCTACCGGAGAGTCAAGAAAATGTGTGCCAACCCCTATGCATAGGTTCATGGGCGGAACCCACAAGTTGGTCACCAAAACATACATCAAGTGGCACGTGATATCCCATTGTCACCACATATAAACACGACAAGACATACATCAAGTGTTCTCAAATAAAGACTCAATCCGATAAGATAACTTCAAGAGGGAAACTCAATTCATCACAAGAGAGTAGAGGGGGAGAAACATCATAAGATCCAACTATAATAGCAAAGCTCGCGATACATCAAGATCGTGCCATAGAGAGAACACGAGAGAGAGATCAAACACATAGCTACCGGGTACATACCCTCAGCCCCGAGGGTGAACTACTCCCTCCTCGTCATGGAGAGCCGGATGATGAAGATGGCTACCGTGATGGATTCCTCTGGCGAGGGTGCTTAATGGGCTCCCGAGAGGTTTTTGGTGGCTACAGAGGCTTGCGGCCGCGGAACTCCCGATCTATCCTCATATTCGATGGTTTTAGGGTACGTAGGCATATATAGGCGAAAGAAGTCGGTCGGGAGGTGCTCGAGGGGCCCACGAGACAGGGGGCCGCGCCCTGAGGGGGGGGGGGGGCGCCCCTATCTCCTGGGCTCCTCGAGTATCTTCTGACTTGATCTCCAAGCCTCCAAGATGGTATTCTTCCAAAAAATCACGATGCTGAAGATTCCATTCCGTTTGGACTCTGTTTGATATTCCTTTTCCTCGAAATACTGAAACAGGCAATAAAACAACAATATGGGCTGGGCCTCCGGTTAGTAGGTTAGTCCCAAAAATGATATAAATGTGTAAAATAAAGCCCATAAACATCCAAAACAGTAGATAATATAGCATGGAGCAATCAAAAATTATAAATACGTTGGAGACGTATCAAGCATCCCCAAGCTTAATTCCTGCTCGTCCTCGAGTAGGTAAATGATAAAAAGATAATTTTTGATGTGGAGTGCTACTTGGGATAGTTTCAATGTAATTCTTCTTAATTGTGGTATGAATATTCAGATCCGAAAGATTCATGACAAAATTTTAATATTGACATAAAAATAATAATACTTCAAGCATACTAACAAAGCAATCATGTCTTCTCAAAATAACATGGCCAAAGAAAGTTATCCCTACAAAATCATATAGTCTGGCTATGCTCTATCTTCACCACACAAAGTATTTAAATCATGCACAACCCCGATGACAAGCCTAGCAATTGTTTCATACTTTTGACATTCTCAAACTTTTTCAATCTTCACGCAATACATGAGTGTGAGCCATGGACATAGCACTATAGGTGGAATAGAATGGTGGTTGTGGAGAAGACAAAAAGGAGAAGATATTATCACATCAACTAGGCGTATCAACGGGCTATGGAGATGCCCATTAATAGATATCAATGTGAGTGAGTAGGGATTGCCATGCAACGGATGCACTAGAGCTATAAATATATGAAAGCTCAACAAAAGAAACTAAGTGGGTGTGCATCCAACTCGCTTGCTCACGAAGACCTAGGGCACTTTTGAGAAAGCCCATCATTGGAATATACAAGCCAAGTTCTATAATGAAAAATTCCCACTAGTATATGAAAGTGATAACATATGAGACTCTCTATCATGAAGATCATGGTGCTATTTTGAAGCACAAGTGTGGAAAAAGAGATATTAGCATTGTCCCTTCTCTCTTTTTCCCTCATTTATTTATTTTTTCTTTCTTTTTCTCTTTTTTTCTTTTTCTTTTCTTTGGCCTTTTTTTTGGCCTTTCTCTTTTTTTCTTTTTTCTTTAAGTCCGAAGTCTCATCCCGACTTGTGGGGGGAATCATAGTCTTCATCATCATTTCCTCACTAGGACAATGCTCTAATAATGAAGATCATCACACTTTTATGGATTTACAACTCAAAGCTAGAACAAGATATGACTCTATATGAATGCCTCCGGTGGTGTACCGGGATATGCAATGAATCAAGAGCGAGAAGTATGAAAATTATGAAGGTGGCTTTACCACAAATACAATGTCAACTACATGATCATGCAAAGAGCAATATGACAAAAGTAATGCGTGTCATATGAACGGAACGGTGGAAAGTTGCATGGCAATATATCTCGGAATGGCTATGGAAATGCCATAATAGGTAGGTATGGTGGCTGTTTTGAGGAAGGTATATGGTGGGTGTATGTAATCTTTGGCGAAAAGTGCGCGGTATTAGAGAGGCTAGCAATGGTGGAAGGGTCAGTGCGTATAATCCATGGACTCAACATTAGTCATGAAGAACTCATATACTTATTGCAAAAATCTACAAGTTATCAAAGCAAAGTATTACGCGCATGCTCCTAGGGGGATAGATTGGTAGGAAAAGTCCATCGCTCGTCCCTGACCGCCGCTCATAAGGAAGACAATCAATAAATAAATCATGCTCCGACTTCATCACATAACGGTTCACCATACGTGCATGCCACGGGAATCTCAAACTTTAACACAAGTATTTCTCAAATTCACAACTACTCAACTAGCATGACTCTAATATCACCATCTTCATATCTCAAAACAATCATCAAGCATCAAACTTCTCTTAGTATTCAACACACTCATAAGAAAGTTTTAACTATTTTTGAATACCTAGCATATTAAGATTATTTAAGCAAATTACCATGCTATTTAAGACTCTGAAAATAATATAAGTGAAGCATGAGAGTTCATCTATTTCTTCAAAATAAAACCACCACCGTGCTCTAAAAGATATAAGTGATGCACTAGAGCAAACAACAAACTACTCCGAAAGATATAAGTGAAGATCAATGAGTAGTCGAATAATTATACAACTATGTGAAGACTCTCTAACATTAAGGAATTTCAGATCTTGGTATTGTATTCAAACAGCAAGAAAATCAAAATAAAATTACATTGCAAGGATAGCACAACTCATGTGAAGAAGCAAAAACTTAGGCTCAACCGATACTAACCGATAGTTGTTGAAGAAGAAAGGTGGGATGCCTAACAGGGCATCCCCAAGCTTAGATGCTTGAGACTTCTTGAAACATTATCTTGGGGTGCCTTGGGCATCCCCAAGCTTGAGCTTTTATGTCTCCTTAATTCCTCTCATATCATGGTTTCTCTTCTTTTTATCAAAAGCTTCATTCACAACAAACTCAACAAGAACTCGTGAGATAGGTTAGTATAAACCAATGAAAAACCTTATCATTTTATACTGTAACAAATCACTAAAATTATTATTCAACATTGAATACTAAATGCCTCTGCATATTTAATACTCCTATCCACAAATAGAATCATTAAACAGGCAAACATATGCAAACAATGCAACCATAACAGCAATCTGTCAAAACAGTATAGTCTGTAAAGAATGCAAGATTCATCATACTTCCCTAACTCCAAAAATTATTAACTAAAATTCCCACTGTAATAAATTTATCATATCTCAATATGAAAAAAGATTCAACATTATACCACTCTCTGACTTTTCTATGGAATTTTTGCAACAGCGGTAAACTTTCTGTTTTCAAACAGCAACATGTATAGTAGCAAAATAAGCATGGCAAAGTCTATCCTTGACTTTTTTATTGAAACAAAAGATGCAAAACATTATTATAAATAACAGCAAGAAAAAAGTAACAAGAGAAAATGACGCTCCAAGCAAAACACATATCATGTGGTGAATAAAAATATAGCTCCAAGTAAAGTTACCGATGAACGAAGATGAAAGAGGGGATGCCATCCGGGGCATCCCCAAGCTTAGGCTCTTGGTTGTCCTTTAATATTACCTTGGGGTGCCTTGGGCATCCCCAAGCTTAGGCTCTTGCCACTCCTTATTCCATAGTCCATCGAATCTTTACCCAAAATTGAAAACTTCACAACACAAAACTTAACAGAAAACTCAGACGCTCCGTTAGCGAAGAAAACAAAACACCACTTCAAGGTACTGTAATGAACTAATTATTTAATTATATTGGTGTTAAACCTACTTTATTCCAACTTCTCTATGGTTTATAAACTATTTTACTAGCCATAGAGTCATCAAAATAAGTAAACAACACACGAAAAACAGAATCTGTCAAAAACAGAACAATCTGTAGTAATCTGTAACTAACGCAAACTTCTGGAACTCCAAAAATTCCAAAATAAATTGGTGGACCTGAGGAATTTGACTATTAATCATCTTCAAAAATAATCAACTAAATATCACTCTCCAGTAAAAAGTTCTAGCTAATCTCGTGAGCGCTAAAGTTTCTGTTTTTTACAGCATGATCATAAAGACTTTACCCAAGTCTTCCCAAAGGTTCTACTTGGCACAAACACTAATTAAAACATAAAACCACATCTAAACAGAATCTAGATGGATTATTTATTCCTAAACAGAACCAAAAAGCAAGAAACTAAAATAAAATTGGGTTGCCTCCCAACAAACGCTATCGTTTAACGCCCTAGCTAGGCATGATGATTTCAATGATGCTCACATAAAAGATAAGAATTGAAACATAAAGGGAGCATCATGAAGAATATGACTAGAACATTTAAGTCTAACCCACTTCCTATGCATAGGGATTTTGTGAGCAAACAACTCATGGGAACAATAATTAACTAGCATAGGAAGGTAAAACAAGCATAACTTCAATACTTTAAGCATATAGAGAGGAAACTTGATATTATTGCAATTCCTACAAGCATATATTCCTCCCTCATAACAATTTTCAGTAGCATCATGAATGAATTCAACAATATAACCAGCACCTAAAGCATTATTTTCATGATCTACAAGCATAGAAAATTTACTACTCTCCACATAAGCAAAATTCTTCTCATTCGGAATAGTGGGAGTATCATAAGAGACTTGAAAACTAAAAATTGTTTCCACATTAAAAGAGTAATGTTCAGAAAAAGGGTAATCATAATCATGACAAGATTTTTAAATATAATCATCACTACTTTTTATAGCATAAGTTTCATCACAATAATCATCATAAGTAGCAACTTCGTTCTCATCATAATCGATTGAAACCTCTCCCAAGATAGTGGAATCACTAAATAAAGTTGACACTCTTCCAAATCCACTTTCATATTAATCACAATAAGATTCAACATCCTCCAAAATAGTGGGATCACTAGTTCCTAAAGTTGACACTCTTCCAAACACACTTTCATCAATATAATCATCATAGGTAGGAGGCATGCTATCATCATAGTAAATTTGCTCATCAAAGCTTAGGGGACAAAAAATATCATCTTCATCCAACATAGCTTCCCCAAGCTTGTGGCTTTGCATATCATTAGCATCATGGATATTCAAGGAGTTCATACTAACAACATTGCAATGATGCTCATCATTCAAAGATTTAGTACCCAGCATTTAGAGCATTCTTCTTCTAGCACTTGAGCACAATTTTCCTTTCCATCAAACTCACGAAAGATATTAAAAAGATGAAGCGTATGAGACAAACTCAAGTCCATTTTTTTTGTAATTTTCTTTTATAAACTAAATTAGTGATAAAACAAGAAACAAAAAGATTTGATTGCAAGATCTAAAGATATACCTTCAAGCACTCACCTCCCCGGCAACGGCGCCAGAAAAGAGCTTAGTTGGACGGGGTGTGAGTGAGTGCCGCTACCTAGCCTCCCGCAACGGGCCGAAAAGAGCTTGATGTCTACTACGCAACCTTCTTCTTGTAGACGTTGTTGGGCCTGCAAGTGCACAGGTTTGTAGGACAGTAGCAAATTTCCCTCAAGTGGATGACCTAAGGTTTATCAATCTGTGGAGGCGTGGGATGAAGATGGTCTCTCTCAAGCAACCCTGCAACCAAATAACAAAGAGTCTCTTGTGTCCCCAACACACCCAATACAATGGTAAATTGTATAGGTGCACTAGTTCATGTAAGAGATGGTGATACAAGTGCAATATGGATGGTAGATAAAGGATTTTGTAATCTGAAAATATAAAAACAGCAAGGTAACTAATGATAAAAGTGAGCGTAAACGGTATTGCAATGATAGAAAACAAGGCCTAGGGTTCATACTTTCACTAGTGCAAGTTCTCTCAACAATAATAACATAGATAGATCATATAACAATCCCTCAACATGCAACAAAGAGTCACTCCAAAGCCACTAATAGCGGAGAACAAACGTAGAGATTATGGTAGGGTACGAAACCACCTCAAAGTTATTCTTTCGGATCGATCTATTAAAGAGTTCATACTAGAATAACACCTTAAGACACAAATCAACCAAAACCCTAATGTCACCTAAATACTCCATTGTCACCTCAGGTATCCGTGGGCATGATTATACAATATGCGTCACACAATCTCAAATTCATCCAACCAACACAAAGTACTTCAAAGAGTGTCCCAAAGTTTCTACCGGAGAGTCAAGAAAACGTGTACCAACCCCTATGCATAGGTTCATGGGCGGAACCCGCAAGTTGGTCACCAGAACATACATCAAGTGGCACGTGATATCCCATTGTCACCACAGATAAACACGGCAAGACATATATCAAGTGTTCTCAAATAAAGACTCAATCCGATAAGATAACTTCAAGAGGGAAACTCAGTTCATCACAAGAGAGTAGAGGGGGGGGGGAGAAACATCATAAGATCCAACTATAATAGCAAAGCTCGCGATACATCAAGATCGTGCCATAGAGAGAACACGAGAGAGATCAAACACATAGCTACTGGTACATACCCTCAACCCCGAGGGTGAACTACTCCCTCCTCATCATGGAGAGCGCCGGGATGATGAAGATGTCCACCGGTGATGGATTCCCCCTCCCCTCAAGCGAGTCTTGAGCGGGCTCCGAGAGGTTTTTGGTGGCTACAGAGGCTTGCGGCGGCGGAACTCCCGGTCTATCTTCATATTCCATGGTTTTAGGGTACGTAGGCATATATAGGCGAAATAAGTCGGTCGGGAGGTGCTCGAGGGGCCCACAAGACAGGGGGCTGCGCCCTGTAGGGGGGGGGGGGGCTATCTCGTGGGCTCCTCGAGTATCTTCTGACTTGATCTCCAAGCCTCCAGGATGGTATTATTCCAAAAAATCACGATGCCGAAGGTTTCATTCCGTTTGGACTCCGTTTGATATTCCTTTTCCTCGAAATACTGAAACATGCAATAAAACAACAATATGGGCTGGGCCTCCGGTTAGTAGGTTAGTCCCAAAAATGATATAAATGTGTAAAATAAAGCCCATAAACATCCAAAACGGTAGATAATATAGCATGGAGCTATCAAAAATTATAGATACGTTGGAGACGTATCACCCGTCCAGTTTGGACCGCATACTCGATCGCTCGTGTGGCACCCCCGATAAACCATCCAACCACCCCAACAGAGAATGCTGGGTGTTCAAACAGGCCGACAATTTGAATGCTAAAAACAAGGAAAAGGGGCTGCATAGCGACGACGAGGAGGAGCCCCGGCCGCCGAACACAGGAGGACAGAAGAAATTTCCTCCCTAAGTGAAAACGGTGAACATGATATACGCAACCCATATTCCCAAGCGGGAATGGAAGCGTGCACTAAGGGATGTCTATGCGATGGAGCCAGTGGCCCCAAAGTTCAACCCTATGGTCTTCTTGTCCGATCACTTTCGATCGCAGGTACCACCCTACCAGTATCCGTCATGGCGGTTCTGCCGCATTGGTCCTTGACCCCATCACTAAGGGATTTCACCTCACTCGAGTCCTTATGGACGGTGGCAGCAACCTGAACCTGCTCTATCAGGATACAGTGCGCAAAATGGGTATTGACCCCTCGAGGATCAAACCCACAAAAACCACCTTTAAAGGTGTCATACCAGGTGTAGAGGCCTGTTGCATGGGCTCAATCACACTGGAAGTGGTCTTCGGATCTCCGGACAACTTCTATAGCGAGGAGTTAATCTTCGATATCGCCCCCTTCCACAGTGGCTATCACGCACTGTTCGGACGAACCACATTCACCAGATTCAATGCGGTACCACATTATGCATACCTCAAGCTCAAAATGCCAGGACCTCACGGGTTATAATAGTTAATGGAAACACAGAGAGCTTGCTCCGTACGAAGGAGCACACTGCGGCCCTCGCAGGAGAAGTACAAAGCAGCCTTCTGAGACAAACCGCCAATTCGGCGATAAAGCCCCCGGACACCTTCAAGCGAGTCTGGAGTACCCTGCAACAGGATCGCCAGGCACATCCAGAGCTCACCTAGCAATTCGGCCTCCATCCTAGTCCCGGTCAAGCGGCGAAATTTGTGCCGCGCGTACATAATTACGCACTCGAGATACCATGGGCATAGGAGGAGGCACGGCTATGGCACGGCCCACAATGCGGCTCAACCGCCTTAGGACCTAAATATCTTTACCATTTTCTTCCTTTCAGGACCCTATTCTCTGGAAGCCCTTTCCGATAGCCTGATTATCGGACCCATCACGGGAAGGGAACACCAAGGAAGCAAGAAGCTTTGACGTACAAGGGAATCCCCAGGTGGTCTCTGATAACGATCGCTATACCTGTTTTACATACCCACACGCAGCTAGCCCTTGGATAGGACATGTCAAATAGTCCTATTTTTTCTTATTGCACTACTTGTATACATACGCTTTGACGTATCATTTAAATAACAATGTACAACGTTAGCTTATTATTGCATTTCTTCATCTTTTTTTCCTTGTCTGCTTATTTACGACAAATTGCACCCGTACATTCTGGTACGTCCAGTGCACCAGGGGCTTCAGTGCACCCCATAACACGGCAAGAAAAGTCCGAACACTTTTGATAGCGCGGCACCCCGAACTTATAGCATTATATGCATCAACTCCGAATCATGTCTTGGGTCAATAGTTGGTTTTGCCCGGCTCCCATGTTTTGGTACCTTACGTTTCGCTATATCGGCTAAGGTAGCACTGGGAGAGCTACTGCGATTGTGTCCCGGTTCTTCCGGACGAGCACCTCAGTAGAGAAAGCCGAAAACTGACTGTCATGATGCGGCAAGAGCTGGTCGCTATTCGAGAGGTCTCAAATCCTTAAATATTTTTTCCGCTTCGGGCGAGGAATCGGCCTTGTGCGATTTAGGCGTATATAGCGCCCCAAGTTCGTCCTTCTGAATACTAGGGGCTTCGCCAAAATTTAAAATTGTAGACTTCTATGGCTAAGTGAGAGTGATAAAGCTGTATAGTCCGATTGCCTTGTTACAAGGCTTAAACACCTCCTTAAAGGACCATTTTTTGTATAAAGAGTGTTTAAGGTTTATCCCGAACACCTCAGTACTAGTTACATGGGGGCAGAAGCCGACGACGGCCAACTCTCAGATTTTATAAATGGCCGCACAGAAGGTAATATTTTAAATCGATAAGCGTTATATAGCACACATGAACTCGTTTTCATATTACAGGATCACATGAGTACATTCATTCAAATATTACATCCTGAGCACATTCCTCCGCCACAAGGCGGGCACCCTTCAGGACACTGTCATAATACTTTTCGGGGTGGCGATGCTCCTTGCCCTCCGGTGGCCCCTCCTTCACCAGCTTTTCGGCATCCATCTTTGCCCAGTGCACTTCCGCACGGGCAAAGGCCCTGCGCGCACCTTCAATGCAGACGGACCGCTTTATGACTTCAAGCCATGGGCAGGTAGTCACAAGCCGTTTTACCAGGCCGAAGTAGCTGCCGGGCAAGGGCTCGCCAGGCCACATCCGGACTATGAGACCCTTCATGGCCAGTTCGACCGCCTTGTGAAGCTCGGCCAGTTGCTTCAGCTAGTCGCTCAAGGGCATCGGATGTTCGGTCCCAGCATATTGAGACCAGAACAACTTTTCCGTCGAGCTCCCTTCCTCGGCCCGGTAGAACTCCGCGGCATCCGATACGCTGCGCGGTAGATCTGCGAACGCTCCTGGAGAGCTCCGAATTCGGGTAAGTAAAAGGAAAGTCTCCTTCACATGCTTGCTTTGCATAATGAATGCCTTACCCGCCGCTATCTTCTTGACCGCCTGAATCTCCTGGAGGGCCTTTTGGGCTTCGGCCTTGGCATTTTGTGCATTCTCGAGGGCCTTCGCAAGCTCGGACCCCTGCGTCTTAGAGTCACGCTCCAAGGACTCGTATTTCTTGACGAAATTCTGGAGCTCTTGCTGGACCTCGCCGACTTGGGCCTCTTGCTTCTCGCGCTCGATGCGCTCCTTGGCCGATCTGTCTTCGGCCTCGGACAACGCCTTCTTCAGGGCCGCCACTTTGGTCGTGGCCCCTAGCAAAATTCATGGTGATGCCATGATCTAAAAACCACCTTTTCTTTATAAATATATAGACGGGGTATCACTTAACTTTGTTCTCTTCGAGCTACCTCTTGGTAAGGCCAAGCTCTTCCTCGGACCGCTCAAGGTCCCGCTTTAGTCCAGAGACCTCCGCAGTACGAGCAGCAGCAGCCAGCAGCGAAGCCTGCTTATTCACATAGACATACTCTGATTAGACTCCTGTGATTGTTATTTGATCCTCTATTCGGCCTTTCTTTCCGAACACCAAATGCGAGCATCGGGGCTACCGCTCTATGCTGTGATATTTTCTCATAATTTGATTACTTACCTCAAAGCCTGTTAGGAGGCTGGCACATGCTTCAGTCAATCCGCTTTTGGCGGACCGAACCTTCTCGACCACTGCACTCATAATGGTGCGGTGCTCTTCGTGAATGGAAGCACCGCGAAGCGCTTCCAGCAAGTCGTCCGATGCCTCTGGATGGACAAAGGCCATTGAAACAGACAGCTCGCCCCCCTTAGCAAGGGGTCGCCTGTCAGAATCCGGAACCACTGGAGGTTCCGGCGTAGTATCCGGCTGGGGGCCAAACTTGCTGCGGCCCCCGTCATCAGAACCAATGGGAGTCTTACCCCCTGAGGGAGTCCTGGATTAGGGGTGTCCGGATGGCCGGACTATAACCTTTGGCCGGACTCCTGGACTATGAAGATACAAGATTGAAGACTTCGTCCCGTGTCCGGATGGGACTTTCCTTGGCGTGAAAGGCAAGCTTGGCGATACTGAATATGTAGATCTCCTCCCATTGTAACCGACTGTGTAACCCTAGCCCTCTCTCGTGTCTATATAAACCGAAGGGTTTTAGTCCGTGGGACGAACAACAATCATACCATAGGCTAGCTTCTAGGTTTAGCCTCTCCGATCTCGTGGTAGATCTACTCTTGTACTACCCATATCATCAATATTAATCAAGCGGGAGTAGGGTTTTACCTCCATCGAGAGGGCCCGAACCTGGGTAAAAACATCGTGTCCCTTGTCTCCTATTACCATCCGCCTAGATGCACGATTCGGGACCCCTACCCGAGATCCGCCGGTTTGACACCGACATTGGTGCTTTCATTGAGAGTTCCTGCGTGTCGTCATCTTTAGGCCCGATGGCTCCTCCGATCATCAACAACGACGCGCGTCCGGTGAGACTTTTCTCCCGGACAGATCTTCAGATTCGCGGCTTTGCACTGCGGGCCAAATCGCTTGGCCATCTGGAGCAGATCGAAAGCTACGCCCCTAGCCATCAGGTCAGATTCGGAAGTTTGAACTACACGGCTGACGTCCGCGGAGACTTGATCTTCGACGAGTTCGAGCCACAGCCAAGCGCGCCGCACTGTCATGATGGGCATGATCTAGCTCTGCCACCGAACAGTGCCCTGCAGGCCGCACGAGTGTCCGCTCCGACCCTTAGTTCGGAGCCGACCGCGCCGATCTAGGACGGGTGGCTGGACACCGCCTCGGGGGTTGCAATCTCTACGGCGATCGAGCCGAACACCAGCCTTGTCCTTTGCGGCTTCGTGACTCAAGGTGCGGACTCCTCTCCGGACTCCGAACCTTCCGTGCCCCGCCAATCGAATCCGATTGGGCGCCAATCATGGAGTTTGCGCGGACATCTTTCAAGACTCGCCCTTCACGACATCCTGAATTCGCTAAAGTCTCTCTCTTTATCGAGAGCCTGGCGGACTATGGTCAGCAAGCTTGGGATGCGGACGACGAAGAAATTCAAAGCCCACCCACCACCCACTTCATAGCCACTGTCGATGACTTAACCGACATGCTCGACTTCGACTCCGAAGACATCGACGGTATGGACGCCGATGCAGGAGACGACCAAGAACCAGCGCCTACAGGGCACTGGAAGGCCACCTCATCATACGACATATACATGGTGGACACCCCAAAAGAAGGGAATGGCGATGGAACAACGGAGGATGACCCCTCCAAGAAACATCCTAAGCGCCGGCGTCAGCGGCGCCGCTCTAAATCCCGCCAAACCAAAAACGGTGATTCCAGCACGGGAGATAATAACACAGCGGACAATGCCGAAGACAACCCCCTCCAGCAGGATTCAGCACAGGAGGATAGAGAAGCCAACCCTCATGAGAGAGCGGCAGATAGAGAGGTAGAGGACGACAATTACATTCCTCCCTCCGAAGACGAGGCAAGCCTCGACGACGACGAATTTGTCGTGCCTGAGGATCCCGTCAAACAAGAGCATTTCAAACGCAGGCTTATGGCCACGGCGAGCAGCCTCAAGAAAAAACAGCAACAGCTTAGAGCTAACCAAGACTTGCTAGCCGACAGATGGACTGAAGTCCTTGCGGCCGAAGAGTACGAACTCGAACGCCCCTCCAAGAGCTACCCAAAGCGCAGGCTGCTACCCCGATTAGAGGAGGAAGCACCTAAACCTACATCACCAGCGCACGACGTGGCCGACCAGCCACCTCGTGGCCGCGACAGAGAGGCCTCTCGGCCCTCCACTCAAGCCGCACCCCGGCGTCGCTCAAAGAATACCAAGGCACGGGGAAATGCGCTAGACCAGCGAGATATATTGGAGGACAAGGCAAGGCAAACAAGATCGATCTATGGATCATGTGGGCGCCCCACGACGCGTGACGATAACCGTCATGCCGGATATGGCAATTCTGGCCGGGCCGAACACAGTAGACAAAGCTCATTTGAGCTACGTCGCGATATAGCCCAAAGATGTAGGCGCCAAGACACCCACTATGCTTCACAGATGAAGTAATGGATCATCAAATCCCCGAGGGTTTCAAACCCGTAAACATCGAATCATACGACGGCACAACAGATCCTGCGGTATGGATCGAGGATTACCTCCTTCATATCCACATGGCCCGCAGTGATGATCTACACGCCATCAAATACCTCCCACTCAAGCTTAAAGGACCAGCTCGGCATTGGCTTAACAGCTTGCCAGCAGAGTCAATTGGTTGTTGGGAGGACCTGGAAGCTGCAATTCCTCGACAATTTCCAGGGCACCTATGTGCGACCACCAGACGCCGATGACCTAAGCCACATAATTCAGCAGCCAAAGGAATCGGCCAGACAATTCTGGACACGGTTCCTAACTTAGAAAAATCAAATAGTCGACTGTCCGGACGCAGAGGCCCTCGCAGCCTTCAAACATAACATCCGTGACGAATGGCTTGCCCGGCACCTAGGACAGGAAAAGCCAAAATCCATGGCAGCCCTTACGACACTCATGACCCGCTTTTGCGCGAGAGAAGACTGCTAGCTAGCTCGTAGTAATAACATGACCAAGAGCCCTGGTAATTCGGATACCAAGGACAACAATGGCAGGTCGCGTCGCAGCAAGCACAAGCGCCCGCGTGCTAACGATAATCTGAAGATACGGCGATTAATGCCGATTCAGAGGCTCTAAACCCGGTCGTGAAAAAAGCCATTTAAAAGAAATACTCCGGGCCCGTCCAGTTTGGACCGAATACTCGATCGCTCGTGCCAAATACACGGCACCCCCGACAAACCAGCCAACCACACCAACATGGATTGTTGGGTGTTCAAACAGGCAGGCAAGTTAAATGCCGAAAATAGTGACAAGGGGCTGCATAGCGATGACGAGGAGGAGCCCCGGCCGCTGAACAATAGGGGATGTAAGGGCTTCCCCCACAAGTGCGGACGGTGAACATGATATACGCAACCCACATTCCCAAAAGGGAGCTGGGCGTGCACTCGTGGACGTATATGCGTTGGAGCCACGCCCCAAAGTTCAACCCATGGTCCTCCTGCCCGATCACTTTTGATTGAAGGACCACCCCACTAGCATCCGCCATGGCGGATTCGGCCGCATTGGTTCTAGACCCAATCATTGACGGATTTCACCTCACTAGAGTCCTTATGGACGGCGGCAAAGAGTGAACCTCTTCAGATCAGGATACAGTGTGAAAAATGGGCATAGATCCCTCAAGGATTAGACCCACAAAGACAACCTTTAAAGGCGTCATACCAGGTGTAGAAGCCAACTGTATAGGCTCAGTTACACTTGAGGTGGTCTTCGGATCCCCGGATAATTTCCGAAGCGAGGAGTTAATCTTCGACATAGTCCCGTTCCGCAGTGGCTATCACGCACTGCTCGAACGAACTACATTTGCAAAGTTCAATGCGGTGCCGCACTACGCATACCTCAAGCTCAAGATGCCCGGCCCTCGAGGAGTCATTACAGTCAATGGAAACACCGAACGCTCTCTCTGAACGGAGGAGCATAAGGCGGCCCTCGCGGCGGAAGTACAAAGTAGCCTCTCAAGACAATTCTCGAGTCCGGCTATTAAACGTCCGGACACCGTCAAGCGCCCGGAGTAACCTACAACAAGACCGCCTGGCCCATTCCGAGCACGCGTAGCAATGCGGCCCCAACCCCAGCCCTCGCGAAATTGCGAAACCAAGATTACGCTGCGTACATAACTACGCTCTAGAAATACCATATGCATAGGGGGAGGGGCACGACCACGGCATGCCCAAAATGCGGCTCAACCGCACCAGGGGCTCCTGATTTTGTCATTCTTTTTTCTTACTTTCAGGACTCCACTTTCCGGAAGGCCTGTCCGGCAGTACAATCGCCGAACACACGATGCAACAGCCAGGAGGCGTAGCTACGTCGAGTGTCCAGTGGTCTCTATAACGAGCGGTATACTTGTTTCACATATCATCCCGCAGCTCGCCTACGAGGGGGACATGTCAAATAGTCCCATCTCTTGCTTATCGCCCTATTTGTATCGTTCTGCTTTTACCGCAGACTTTTTGAATAAACAATACATAGCTTTTGTCTATTATTGCATTCTTTTTGTATGAAAATATGTTCAGTTATGACATTATGCAACCATACACTTTGGTACGACCAATACACCAGGGGCTTACGTACCCCAGAATATGGTGTGAGAAGTCCGAACAGTCTCACGAGTGCGGCACCCCGAACTTATAGCATTATATGCATCGGCTCCGAATCATGTCTTGGGTCAATAGTTGGGTTTGCGGATCCCATGTTTTGGTACCTTACGTTCCGTTATATCGGCTAAGGTAGCGCTGGAGAACCATCGCGATTGTGCCCGGTTGAGCTGGGCTAAGCACCTCGATGGAGAAAGCTAAAACCAACCGTCATGATAGAGGCGAGAGCTGGTCATTGTTCGAGAGGTTTTGAGTCCCTAAAGACTTATGCCGCTTAGAGCGAGGAGTCGGCTTTGTCCGGCCTAGGCGTGTGGATAGCGCCCGAACTCGGTCTTCCGAATACTAGGGGCTTCACCAAATTTAAAATTATAGAATTCTATGGCTAAGTGAGAGTGTTCAAGCATTATAGTCTGATTGCCTTGTTCGTTGTGTTGAGAGCCTCCCTCGAAGGACCCAAGAATGGGAAAAAGAGCGCTCAAGTTTATCCCGAACACCCCAGCACTCGTGGCACGGGGGCACAAGCCGACGACTCGCCATCTCTCAAATTTAATAAACGGCCGCACAGAAGGTAATATTTTAAGTTCAAAAGCGTTGCTTAGCGCATATGAACAAGTTTTCAGCGTACATGATCACAAATGCGAGTTTACTCAAAAATTACATATTTGGAACATTCATCCGCCACAAGGTGGGCACCCTTCAGGACGCCCTCATAATACATCTCGGGCTTACGATGCCCCTTGCCCTGCGGTGGCCCACCCGTCACCAGCTTCTCAGCATCCATCTTGCCCCAGTGCACTTTAGCACGGGCAAGGGCCCTATGGGTGCCTTCGATGCATCTGGGCGCTTGATGACTTCAAGCCGTGGATTGTGCATCCGCCACCGCCTCACCAGCCCAAAGTAGCTCCCGGGCATGACCTCCCGTGCCATAGCCAGGACTATAAGGCCCTTCATGGCCTGTTCGGCCGCCTTGTGGAGCTCGACCAGTTGCTTCAGCTGGTCGCTCAAGGGCACCGGGTGTCCGGCCTCAGCATACTGAGACCAGAACACCTTCTCCATTGAGCTCTCCTCCTTGGCATGGTAGTAGGCGGCAGCGTCGAACACACTGCAGGGCAGATCTGCGAATGCTCCTGGAGAGCTCCGGACTTGGGTAAGTAACAAGTAATTCACTTTCATGTGCTTGCTTCGCATAAAGAATGCCTTACCCGCCGCTATCTTCTTCATCGCCTCAATTTCCTGGAGGGCCTTTTGGGCTTCGGCCTTAGCAGATTTGGCGCTCTCAAGAGCCGAGGCAACCTCAGACTCTCGAGTCTTTGAGTCAAGCTCCAAGCTCTCGTGTTTTTTCACGAGATCCTGGAGCTCTTGCTGCACCTCTGCCAACCGCGCCTCCTACTTTTCTCGCTCAGCGCGTTCCATGGCCGCATTGTCTTCGGCCTTGGACAACGCTTTCTTCAGGGTTGCCACCTCGGTTGTGGCCCCTGTAATACTCACGTTGGTCCTGTCATTTTGTGCAAACACATCTTTTTTATATACTTACATAAGGTATCACTTACCTTCTTTGTCCTCGAGCTGCTTCTTGGCAATGCCGAGCTCGCTCTCGGACCGCTCGAGGCTCTGCTTCAATGCATCAACCTCCGCAGTCAGTGCGGCAGAGGTCAGCAGCGCAGCCTGCATTCCCATATTGACATAATTATGTTAAATTCATGCATATATCTTTTTGATCCTCAGTTCGGCTTTTCTTTCCGAACACCAAACTGAGCATCATGGGCTACTGTCTATTGTTGGAAATATCCCTAGAGGCAATAATAAAATGATTATTATTGTATTTCTTGTTCATGATAATTGTCTTTTATTCATGCTATAATTGTATTATCTGGAAATCGTAATACACGTGTGAATACATAGACTAGAACATGTCCCTAGTGAGCCTCTAGTTGACTAGCTCGTTGATCAATAGATAGTCATGGTTTCCTGACTATGGACATTGGATGTCATTGATAATGGGATCACATCATTAGGAGAATGATGTGATGGACAAGACCCAATCCTAAGCATAGCACAAGATCGTGTAGTTCGTTTTGCTAGAGATTTTCCAATGTCAAGTATCTTTTCCTTAGACCATGAGATCGTGCAACTCCCGGATACCATAGGAGTGCTCTAGGTGTACCAAACGTCACAACGTAACTGGGTGACTATAAAGGTGCACTGCAGGTATCTCCGAAAGTGTCTGTTGGGTTGCCACGGATCGAGACTGGGATTTGTCACTCCGTATTATGGAGAGGTATCACTGGGCCCACTCTGTAGTGCATCATCATAATGAGCTCAAAGTGACCAAGTGTTTGGTCACGGGATCATGCATTACTACGAGTAAAGTGACTTGCCGGTAACGAGATTGAACGAGGTATTGGGATACCGACGATCGAATCTCGGGCAAGTAACATATCGATTGACAAAGGAAATTGTATACGGGGTTGCTTGAATCCTCGACATCGTGGTTCATCCGATGAGATCATCGAGGAGCATGTGGGAGCCAACATGGGTATCCAGATCCCGCTGTTGTTTATTGGCCGGAGAGCTGTCTCGATCATGTCTGCATGATCCGATCCCGTAGGGTCTACACACTTAAGGTTCGGTGACGCTAGGGTTATTAGGAAGACTTGTATGTGATTACTGAATGTTGTTTGGAGTCCCGGATAAGATCCCGGACATCACGAGGAGTTCCGGAATGGTCCGGAGGTAAAGATTTATATATGGGAAGTTGTCATACGGTCACCGGAAAGTTTCGGGGGTATATCGGTATTGTACCGGGGCCACCGGAGGGGTTCCGGGGGTCCACCGGGTGGGGCCACCTCTTCCGGAGGACCTTATAGGTTGTATGGAGAAGGGAACCAGCCCAAGTGTGCTGGGGCACCACAACCCCCTAGGGCCCATGCGCCTAGGGGTTTGGGAACCCTAGAGGGGCGCCTTGCTTGGGGGCAAGCCCCTCCCTTGGCCGCCCCTCTAGATCTCATCTAGAGGGGCCGCCCTTCCCCTTCCCTATAAATAGAGAGGCGAGGGGAGGGCTGCACTCACAATCAAAGGCGCAACCCCACCCCTCCCCAACACCTCTCCACCTCCGCGTGTGCCTGGCGAAGCCCTGTGGGAATGCCACTCCATCACCACCACGCCGTCGTGCTGCTGTTGGAGCCTTCTTACTCAACCTCTCCCTCCTCCTTGCTGGATCAAGGTGCGGGATACTTCATCCACTCCGTATGTGTGTTGAACGTGGAGGTGCTGTCCGTTCGACACTTGGTCATCGGTGATTTGGATCACGACGAGTACGACTCCCACAACCCCATTCTCTTGAACGCTTCCGCTCGCGATCTACAAAGGTATGTAGATGCACTCCTATCACTCATTGCTAGATGAACTCATAGATGGATCTTGGTGAAACCGTAGGAAATTTTTTATTTTCTGCAACGTTCTCCAACAGTGGCATCATGAGCTAGGTCTATGCGTAGTTCTCTATTGCACGAGTACAACACAAATCTGTTGTGGGCGTAGATGTCGTCAACTTTCTTGTCGTTACTAGTCTTATTTTGCTTCAGCGGTATTGTGGGATGAAGCGGCCCGGACCGACCTTACACGTGCGCTTACGTGAGACAGGTTCCACCGACTGACATGCACTAGTTGCATAAGGTGGCTAGCGGGTGTCTGTCTCTCCCACTTTAGTTGGAGCGGATTCGACGAAAAGGGTCCTTATGAAGGGTAAATAGAAGTTGACAAATCACCTTGTGGTTTTTCGTAGGTAAGAAAACGTTCTTGCTAGAACCCTATTGCATCCACGTAAAAGATGCAACAACAATTAGAGGACGTCTAACTTGTTTTTGCAGCAATTGCCTTGTGATGTGATATGGCCAAAAGTTGTGATGAATGATGAATGATATATTGTGATGTATGAGATCATGTTACGGTAATAGGAATCACGACTTGCATGTCGATGAGTATGAAAACCGGCAGGAGCCATAGGAGTTGTCTTAATTATTGTATGACCTGCGTGTCATTGATTCAACGCCATGTAATTACTTTGCTTTATTGCTAAACCGTTAGCTATAGTAGTAGAAGTAATAGTTGGCGATCAACTTCATGGAGACACGATGATGGAGACTATGGTGTCATGCCGGTGACAAGATGATCATGGAGCCCTGAAGATGGAGATCAAAGGAGCTATATGATATTGGCCATATCATGTCACTACTAGATAATTGCATGTGATGTTTATTATGTTTATGCATCTTGTTTACTTAGAACGACGGTAGTAAATAAGATGATCCCTTATAATAATTTCAAGAAAGTGTTCTCCCTAAGCGTAAGCCGTTGCTAAAGTTAAAGTTCGTTTCGAAGCACCACGTGATGATCGGGTGTGATAGATTCCTATGTTCACATACAACGGGTGTAAGACAGTTTTACACATGCAAAGCACTTAGGTTAACTTGACGAGCCTAGCATGTACAGACATGGCCTTGGAACACAAGAGACCGAAAGGTCGAACATGAGTCGTATGGAAGATACAATCAACATGGAGATGTTCACCGATGATGACTAGTCCGTCTCACGTGATGATCGAACACGGCATAGTCGACTTGGATCATGTAACACTTAGATGACTAGAGGGATGTCAAATCTGAGTGGGAGTTCATTAAATAATTTAATTAGATGAACTTAATTATCATGAACTTAGTCTAAAATCTTTGAAAATTGTCTTGTAGATCAAATGGCCAACGCTCATGTCAACATGAACTTCAACGCGTTCCTAGAGAAAACCAAGCTGAAAGATGATGGCAGCAACTATTCGGACTGGGTCCGAACCTCGAGATCATCCTCATAGCAGCCAAGAAACAATATGTCCTCGAAGCACCGCTAGGTGAAGCACCCATCCTGCAGAACCAAGGCGTTATGAACGCTTGGCAGTCTCGTCTTGATGATTACTCCCTCGTTCGGTCGGCATGCTTTACAGCTTAGAACCGGGGCTCCAAAAGCGTTTTGAGCAACACGGAGCATATGAGATGTTCGAGGAGCTAAAATGGTTTTCAAGCTCATGCCCGGTCGAGAGATATGAAGTCTCCGACAAGTTCTATAGTTGTAAGATGGAGGAAAATAGTTACATCGTGAGCACATACTCAAAATGTCCGGGTTGCACAACCGCCTTTGTCCCAGTGGACATTAACCTCCCGGACGAGGCGGTCATTAGTGAGAATCCTTCAATCGCTCCCCTGAGCTACAAGAGCTTTTTGATGAACTACAATATGCGTGGGATGGTGAAAACTATTCTGAAGTATTTTCAATCTTTGAAGTCGCAGAGGTAGAAATCAAGAAGGAACATCAAGTGTTGATGGTTAATAAAACCACTAAGTTCAAGAAGGGTAAGGGTAAGAAGAACTTCAAGAAGGACGGCAAGGATGTTGCCGCGCCCGATAAGCCGATTCTGGAAGAAGTCAAAGAATGGACCCAAGCACGAGACCCGAGTGCTTTTATGGCAAAGGGAAGGAGTCATCGAAGCGGAACTGCCCCAAATACTTAGCGTATAAGAAGGCCGGCAACACTAAAGGTATATTTGATATACATGTAATTGATGTGTACCTTACCGATTACTCGTAGTAACTCCACAGGTATTTGATACGGTGCCGTTGCTCATATTTGTAACTCACAACAGGAGCTGCGGAATAAACGGAGACCGGCGAAGGGCGAGGTGACGATCTTGGCGTCGGGAATGGTTCCAAGGTCGATGTGATCGCCGTCGGCACGCTACCTCTACATTTACATATGGTATTAGTTTTAAACCTCAATAATTGTTATTTAGTGCCAAGTTTGAGCATGAACATTGTACCAGGATCTCGTTTAATACGAGATGGCTACTCATTTAAATCCGAGAATAATGGTTGTTCTATTTATATGAGAGATATGTTTTATGGTCATGCTCCGATGGTCAATGGTTTATTCTTAATGAATCTCGAGCGTGATGTTACACATATTCATAGTGTGAATACCAAAAGATGTAAAGTTGATAACGATAGTCCCACATACTTGTGGCACTGCCGCCTTGGTCACATTGGTGTCAAGCGCATGAAGAAGCTCCATGCTGATGGACTTTTAGAGTCTCTCGATAATGAATCATTTGACACATGCGAACCATGCCTCATGGGCAAATTGACCAAGACTCCGTTCTCCGGAACAATGGAGCGAGCAACCAACTTATTGGAAATCATACATACCGATGTGTGCGGTCCAATGAGCATTGAGGCTCGCGGAGGATATCAAGTTATGTTCTCACTCTCACCGATGACTTGAGTAGATATGGGTATGTCTACTTGATGAAACACAAGTCTGAGACCTTTGAAAAGTTCAAGGAATTTCAGAATGAGGTAGAGAATTAACGTGACCGAAAAATAAAGTTCTTACGATCGGATCGTGGAGGAGAATATTTAAGTCACGAATTTGGTACACACTTAAGGAAATGTGGAATCGTTTCACAACTCACGCCGCCGAACACCTCAGCGTAAGAACGGTGTGTCCGAACGTCAGTGTCGCACTCTATTGGATATGGTGCGATCTATGATGTCTCTTACGGATTTACCGCTATCATTTTGGGGATACACTCTAGAGACAGCTACATTCACTTTAAATAGGGCTCCGTCTAAATCCGTTGAGACGACACCGTATGAATTATGGTTTGGGAAGGAACCTAAGTTATCGTTTCCAAAAGTTTGGGGATGCGATGCTTATGTCAAGAAACTTCAACCTGAAAAGCTCGAACCCAAGTCGGAAAAATGCGTCTTTATAGGATACCCTAAGGAAACCATTGGGTATACCTTCTACCTTAGATCCGAAGGCAAGATCTTTGTTGCCAAGAACGGATCCTTTCTCGGAAAAGAGTTTCTCTCGAAAGGAATAAGTGGGAGGAAAGTAGAATTCGATGAAGTACTACCTCTTGAACCGGAAAGTAGTGCAGCTCAGAAAATGTTCTGTGGTGCCTACACCGACCGGAGAGGAAATTAATGATGATGATCAAGGTACTTGAATCAAGTTGCTACTGAACCCAGAGGTCCACAAGGACACGTTCCACACCAGAATGGTATGGCAACCCTGTCCTGGGAATCATGTTGTTAGACAACGGTGAACCTTCGAACTATGAAGAAGCGATGGCGGGCCCAGATTCCAACAAATGGCTTGATGCCATGCAATCCGAGATAGGTGTATGAAAACAAAGTATGGACTTTGACAGACTTGCCCGATGATCGGCGAGCGATAGAAAACAAATGGATCTTTAAGAAGAAGACGGACGCGGATGGTAATGTTACCATCTATAAAGCTCGACTTTTATGCGCTAAAGGTTATCGGCAAGTTCAAGGGGTTGACTACGATGAGACTTTCTCTCCGTAGCGAAGCTGAAGTCCGTCCGAATCATGTTAGCAATTGCCGCATACTATGATTATGAGATATGGCAAATGGACGTCAAAACGGCATTCCTTAACGGCTATCTTAAGGAAGAATTGTATATGATACAGCCGGAAGGTTTTGTCGACCCTAAGAATGCTAACAAGGTATGCAAGCTCCAGCGATCCATTTATGGGTTGGTGCAAGCATCTCGGAGTTGGAACATTCGCTTTGATGAGATGATCAAAGCGTTTGGGTTTATCTTGACGTATGGAGAAGCCTGCGTTTACAAGAAAGTGAGTGGGAGCTCTGTAGCATTTCTCATATTATATGTAGATGACATACTTTTGATGGGAAATGATATAGAACTTTTGGACAGCATTAAGGCCTACTTGAATAAGAGTTTTTCAATGAAGGACCTTGGAGAAGCTGCTTATATATTAGGCATCAAGATCTATAGAGATAGATCGAGACGCCTCATAGGTCTTTCACAAAGCATATACCTTGATAAGATATTGAAGAAGTTCAAAGTGGATCAGTCCAAGAAAGGGTTCTTGCCTGTATTACAAGGTGTGAAATTGAGCTCGGCTCAATGCCCGACCACGACAGAAGATAAAGAAGAGATGAGTGTCATCCCCTTTGCTTCAGCCATATGATCTATTATGTATGCCATGCTGTGTACCAGACCTGATGTAAACCTTGTCGTAAGTTTGGTAGGAAGGTACCAAAGTAATCCCGGCAAGGAGCACTGGACAGCGGTCAAGAATATCCTGAAGTACCTGAAAGGACTAAGGACATGTTTCTCATTTATGGAGGTGACGAAGAGCTCGTCGTAAAGGGTTACGTCGATGCTAGCTTCGACCTGCATCTGAATGACTCTAAGTCACAAACCGGATACGTGTATATGTTGAATGGTGGAGCGATGGTAGTGCAGCTGCAAGCGGAAGCGTCGTGGCGGGATCTACATGTGAAGCGGAGTACATGGCAGCCTCGGAGGCAGCGCATGAAGCGATTTGGTTGAAGGAGTTCATCACCGACCTAGTAGTCATACCCAATGCGTCGGGGCCGATCAAACTCTTCTGTGACAACACTGGAGCTATTGCACTTGCCAAGGAGCACAGGTTTCACAAGAAGACCAGGCACATCAAGCGTCGCTTCAACTCCATTCGTGGAAATGTTCAAGATGGAGACATAGAAATTTGCAAAGTGCATAAGGATCTGAATGTCGCAGATCCGTTGACTAAACCTCTTCCATGAAAGCAAAACATGATCAACACCAGAACTCTATGGGTGTTCGATTCATCACAATGTAACTAGATTATTGACTCTAGTGCAAGTGGGAGACTGTTGGAAATATGCCCTAGAGGCAATAATAAAAGGATTATTATTGTATTTCTAATTCATGACAATTGTCTTTTATTCATGCTATAATTGTATTATCTGGAAATCGTAATACACGTGTGAATACATAGACTACAACATGTCCCTAGTGAGCCTCTAGTTGACTAGCTCGTTGATCAATAGATGGTCATGGTTTCCTGACTATGGACATTGGATGTCATTGATAACGGGATCACATCATTAGGAGAATGATGTGATGGACAAGACCCAATCCTAAGCATAGCACCAGATCGTGTAGTTCGTTTAGCTAGAGCTTTTCCAATGTCAAGTATCTTTTCCTTAGACCATGAGATCGTGCAACTCCCGGATACCGTAGGAGTGCTTTGGGTGTACCAAACGTCACAACGTAACTGGGTGACTATAAAGGTGCACTACGGTATCTCCAAAAGTGTCATTGGGTTGTCACGGATCGAGGCTGGATTTGTCACTCCGTATTACGGAAAGGTATCATCGGGCCCACTCGGTAATGCATCATCATAATGAGCTCAAAGTGACCAAGTGTTTGGTCACGGGATCATGCATTACGGTATGAGTAAAGTGACTTGCCGATAAGAGATTGAACGAGGTATTGGGATACCGACGATCGAATCTCGGGCAAGTAACATACCGATTGACAAAGGGAATTGTATACGGGGTTGCTTGAATCCTCGACATCGTGGTTCATCCGATGAGATCATCGAGGAGCATGTGGGAGCCAACATGGGTATCCAGATCCCGCTGTTGGTTATTGGCTGGAGAGCTGTCTCGGTCATGTCTGCATGATTCCCGAGCCCGTAGGGTCTACACACTTAAGGTCCGGTGACGCTAGGGTTATTAGGAAGACTTGTATGTGATTACCGAATGTTGCCCGAAGTCCCGGATAAGATCCCGGATGTCACGAGGAGTTCCGGAATGGTCTGGAGGTAAAGATTTATATATGGGAAGTTGTCATACGGTCACCGGAAAGTTTCTGGGGCATATCGGTATTGTACCGGGGCCACCGGATGGGTTCCGGGGGTCCACCGGGAGGGGCCACCTCTTCCGGAGGACCTTATGGGCTGTATGGAGAAGGGAACCAGCCCAAGTGGGCTGGGGCGCCACAACCCCCTAGGGCCCATGCGCCTAGGGTTTTGGGGGGAACCCTAGAGGGGGCGCCCCCTTGCTTGGGGGGCAAGCCCCCCTCCCCTTGGCCGCCGCCCCCCCTCTAGATCTCATCTAGAGTGGGCTGGCCCCCTTCCCCCTTCCCCTATAAAAAGAGGGGCGAGGGGAGGGCTGCACACACAATCAAAGGCGCAGCCCCTCCCCTCCCCAACACCTCTCCTCCTTCGCGTGTGCCTGGTGAAGCCCTGCCGGAGAACTGCCACTCCATCACCACCACGCTGTCGTGCTGCTGTTGGAGCCTTCTTCCTCAACCTCTCCCTCCTCCTTGCTGGATCAAGGTGCGGGAGACGTCATCCGCCTCCGTCACGTGTGTTGAACGCGGAGGTGCTGTCCGTTCGACACTTGGTCATCGGTGATTTGGATCACGCACGAGTCTGACTCCCTCAACCCCGTTCTCTTGAACGCTTCTGCTCGCGATCTACAAAGGTATGTAGATGCACTCCTATCACTCGTTGCTAGATAAACTCATAGATGGATCTTGGTGAAACCGTAGGAAAATTTTTATTTTCTGTAACGTTCTCCAACATCTATGCGGTAATATTTTTACATATCTTAAATACATACCTCAAAGCCTGTTAGAAGGCTGGCACATGCTTCAGTCAGCCCGCTCTTGGCGGACTGAACCTTCTGGATCACCACACTTATAATAGTGCGGTGCTCCTCATCGATGGAGGCACCATTAAGCACCTCCAGCAGATTATCCGGTGCCTCCGGTTGGATGGAGGTCACCGGCGTTGTAGGCCTGCCCTTCTTACTAGGGGGGCGCCTGCCAGACTCCGGAACCACTGAAGGTTCCGGGGCGGTGTCCGGCCCAGGGCCAGACTTGGAGCCCTTGGGGGTTTTGTCCCCTTTGCGCCTGGAGTCTGGGAGGTCGCCTTGCGGCGCCTCCAGGACCACCTCCTCCTGGCTTGGCCCCTTTTGGGACTCCATCTCGGCATCATCCGCAGCGCGAGGGGAGGAGGCGAACAGAAGTGAAGTGCTATTCACATCCGACGAGCTTAAGGATCCGCTCGACGACACGCCGACCTAGGCTCAGGGCGGACTGCATGATTATATTCGGCGTCAGAAGATACTGTGCAACAAAGGAACGCCATGAGTTATTCTGGTATCCGGATACTTACGATTTTGCCAGGGGCTTGTCCCTGGATGGCCACTCCTCTTCACCGTCGTTGGCGTTGGTGGAGTAGTCCGGAGGAAGGGTCCTTCCCTTCTTGGACCCTCCAGCCCCCCAGTTGGGGCGGCCTTCCTTTTCTTCTCTCCCCCCGCTGGGGGAGAGACCTCTTTTTCCTCCTCCTCGTTTTCACGGGAGGAGTCCGCCTCGGAGTCATCGGACGATGAGTCCGACACCACCAGGCGCCGGGAGCTCTTTCGAGTTCCGTGGCCTTCCTTTTTCTCCGGCACCACGTAAGGTGCCAGAACCAGCAGCCCCGTCAAGCGGGCGTCTGTTGGGTCTTCTAGCAAGGGAGTCGGACAGTCAATCTGACCGGACGTCTTCTGCCAATCCTGTCAAAGGAAAGGGAGTTTAGATCTCGCATAGAGTCAAACTATGAAAAACATGTATCCCGTAAAGGGTAAAATAGCTTACCGCGTTGGCTTGATCTTTGTGGCTGAATCCATGATCCTCGATAGCCGATCACGGGAGCCTCGGCGCCTTGAACAGCACCTTCTAGGCGTCTTAAATGCGTAGTGTCGAAGAGCCTGCTCGAGGTTCGGTCGTGCGGATCAAACTCCCACAAGCTGAAAGCCCGTTGTTGGCACGGAAGGATCCGGCGGATGAGCATGACCTGGACTACGTTGACAAGTTTGAGCTTCTTGTTCACCAGGTTTTGGACGCAGGTTTGGAGTTTGGTCAGCTCTTCCGTATTACCCCACGACAGGCCCGTCTCTTTCCAGGAGGTGAGACGTGTAGGGAAGCCAGATCAGAATTCGGGGGCTGCTGCCCGTTTAGGGTCATGCGGCTCGGTGATGTAGAACCACCCCGATTTCCACCCCTTTATGGTCTCTACGAAGGAGCCCTCGAGCCATAGGACATTGGGCATCTTGCCCACCATGGCACCTCCGCACTCCGCTTGGCGGCCGCCCACTACCTTCGGCTTGACATTGAAGGTCTTCAGCCATAAGCCGAAGTGGGGCTAGATGCAGAGGAAGGCCTCGCACACGACGATGAACGCCAAGATGTTGAGGATGAAGTTCGGGGCTATATCGTGGAAATCCAGGCCGTAGTAGAACATGAGCCCCCGGACAAATGGGTGAAGCGGGAAGCCTAGTCTGCGGAGGAAATGGGTGAGGAACACCACCTTCTCATGGGGACTGGGGGTGGGGATGAGTTGCCCCTTGTCTGGGAGCCGGTGCACGATGTCATTGGACAAGTATCCGGCCTTCCTCAGCTTCTTGATGTGTCCCTCCGTGACGGAGGAGACCACCCACTTGCCTCCCGCTCCGGACATTGCTGGAGAAGGTTGAGGTGGGATGTGCGGACTTGGGCGCTGGAGTTCGAAAGTCTTGAAAATGGATAAGCAAAGGAGGAAGAAGGCGTAGATGAAAAAGGTGGATCCTTATCCCTTATATGGGCGGACGAGACTGCACGTCCCCACCCGCCTGGTAAAACTCGCTTATCTCCCAAGCGCCGTAATTAATGGCACGGTTGGGTTACCCACGCCCGTATTGATGAGAGTCCCGGAATAAGGGGGACACGATCTCTGCTTTGACAAGACGTTCCAAGGAAACCGCCTCGCTAAGTGCGCTGAGGTGGGACAGTAAAAATGATTCGAATAAAGGCTTGGCCATGGTGTGATGTCACACTGTGGAATACGTCAGCAGATCGGATTTGTGTAAATATTATTCTCTCTACGGTGGTATGTGGAACTTATTTTGCAGAGCCGGACACTATCCTTGTGTTCAAAATCTTCTATGAAGTATTCGGAGGAGGAACCCGCCTTGCAATGTCGAAGACAATCTGCTACCGGACTAAATGCGTCATTGAAGCCTGGTTCGAGGGCTCTTGAGGAGTCCTGGATTAGGGGTGTCCGGATGGCTGGACTATAACCTTTGGCTGGACTCTGGACTATGAAGATACAAGATTGAAGACTTACGTCCGTGTCCGGATGGGACTTTCCTTGGCGTGGAAGGCAAGCTTGGCGTCTGAATATGTAGGTCTCCTCCCATTGTAACCGACTCTGTGTAACCCTAGCCCTCTCCGGTGTCTATATAAACCCGGAGGGTTTTAGTCCGTGGGACGAACAACAATCATACCATAGGGTAGCTTCTAGGGTTTAGCTTTGTCGATCTCGTGGTAGATCTACTCTTGTACTATCCATATCATCAATATTAATCAAGCAGGAGTAGGGTTTTATCTCCATCGAGAGGGCCCGAACCTGGGTAAAAACATCGTGTCCCTTGTCTCCTGTTACCATCCGCCTAGACACACAGTTCGGGACGCCCTACCCGAGATCCGCCGGTTTTGACACCGACACCCCCCATGCGCCCAACATCTGGGAAGTCTCCTTGGGGCGCCTCCAGAATTATCTCCCCTTGGTCCGGTATCCTCTGAGACAACACCTCGATGTCGTCCGTGGTGCAGGGGAGGTGGCTGTCGGGAGTGAATCGCTGTTCATCGCCGACTGGTCCAAAGACCCATCCGAAGAGGATATGTCAATGTGGGCTTTGGACGGACTGCACGATCATGTTTGACATGATAAGAAGCAATAGAACAAAACGTACCAGAACTATTATAGTATCTGGATACTTACAACTTCGCCAGGGGTTGTCCCTGGGCAACCACTCCTCGTCGCTGTAAGCGGCTGTTGTGGAGTGGTTCGGAAGGAGGGTCCTTCCCTTCTTGGACCCTTCGGCCTCCCTAGATGGGGCGGCCTTCCTTTTCTTGTCCCCCCGCCCCCCGGCTGGTGGGGGAGAACTTTCCTCTTCCTCCTCCTCGTTTTCGTGGGAGAAGTGCGCCTCGGTGTTTTCAGACGATGAGTCCGATACAACCTTGCGCCGGAGACATTTCCTGGTCCCCGCGGCCTTCTTCTCCGGCGCCTAATAGGGCGCCGGTACCAGCATCTCCATTAAGAGAGCCTTTGTTGGATCTTTGGGCAGTGAAGCCGGACAATCGATCCGCTCCGCTGTCGCTACCCAGTCCTGTTAAAATGGCGTGGAGGCTATGATCCCTCACACGATTATACTAAGGAAAGGAACATCTTGTGAGATATAAAGATCTTATTGGATTGGCAGGGCGCTTTGCGCTGATTCCGCGATCCTCGGTAAGGGGAGGAGGTACCTCGGCGGCCTTGAACAGCACCTTCCAGACGTCTTGGTGCGTCGTGTCGAAAATCTCTCGCAGCGTCTGGTGCTTGGCCGGGTCGAACTCCCACATATTGAATGCCCGTCTTTGACATGGAAGGATCCGACGGAAGAGCATGACCTGTTCCACGTAGACAAGCTTGATTTTCTTGCTTATCATATTTTTGACACAGCTCTGGAGTCCGGTCAGCTCCACCGATGAACCCCAGGATAGGCACTTCACTTTCCAGGAGGTGAGCCGCATGGGGACGCCGGATCGAAATTCGGGGGCCGCCACCCAGTTGGTGTCGCGCGGCTCGGTGATGTAGAACCACCCCGATTGCCACCCCTTCACGGTCTCCACATAGGAGCCTTGAGCCAGTGATGTTGGGCATTTTTCCCACCATGGCGCCTCAAGACTGCTTGTCGGGCCAACAACCACCTTCGGTTCCATCGTTGAAGGTCTTCAGCCACAGGCGAAGTGGGGCTTGATGCGGAGGAAGGCCTCGCATACCCACGATAAACGCCGAGATGTTGAGGATGAAATTGGGGGCCAGATCATGGAAGTCCAGCCCGTAGTAGAACATGAGCCCGCAGACAAATGGGTGGAGGGGAAATCCCAGTCCGCGGATGAAGTGGGTGAGGAATACAACCCTCTCATGGGGTTCTGGAGTAGGGGCGATCTGCCCCGCGTATGGGAGCCGATGCGCGATGTCTGCGACCAGGTATCCGGCTTCCCGAAGCTTCGTAATGTCCTCCTCCGTAATGGAGGAGACCAACCACTTGCCTCTCGCTCCGGACATGTTTGGAATGGCTTTGCGGAGAAGATGAGAACTTGGGCGCTGGAGCTCGAGTGTGTGAGAATGGGTGGGCAGGGGAAGAAGAAGGCGTGGGTGAAAAACAGGAATCCTTATCCCTTTATTAAGGCGGTAGAAACTGCGCGCCTCCCCACTTGCCTCGTAAATCGCTTATTCCCCAAGCGTCGCGATTGATGGCACGGTTGGGTTACCCATACCCGTATTGATGAGAATCCCGTGATAAGGGGACACGTTCTCTGCTTCGACAAGACGTGCCAAGAAAACCGCCTCGCAACATGTGTAGCAGCTGGTTGAGGAAAACGGTTCGAATAAAGACCGGGTCGTGGCGTGATGTCACGTTATGAAAAGTTGTCAGCAGATTGGATTTGTGGAATATTGCACTCTCTACGGTGGTATGTGGAATTTGTTTTGCAGAGCCGGACACGATCCTTGTGTTCAAAATCTTTTATGGAGTATTCAGAGAAGGAACCCGCCTTGCAATGCCGAAGACAATCTGCGCGCATGACTAATCGTCATTGAAGCCTGGTTCAGGGGCTACTGAGGGACTCCTGGATTAGGGGGTCCTCGAACAGCCGGACTATATACTTTGGCCGGACTGTTGGACTATGAAGAGACAAGATTGAAGACTTCGTCCCGTGTCCGGGTGGGACTCTCCTTTGCATGGAAGGCAAGCTTGGCCATTCGGATATGTAGGTCTCCTTCTCTGTAATCGACTTTGTGTAACCCTAGCCCCCTCCGGTGTCTATATAAACCAGAGGGTTTAGTCCGTAGGAAGAGAACAATCATAATCATAGGCTAGCTTCTAGGGTTTAGCCTCTACGATCTCGTGGTAGATCAACTCTTGTAATACTCATATCACCAAGATCAATCAAGCAGGAAGTAGGGTATTACCTCCATCGAGAGGGCCCGAACCTGGGTAAACATTGTGTCCCCCGCCTCCTGTTACCATTAGCCTTAGACGCACAGTTCGGGACCCCCTACCCGAGATCCGCCGGTTTTGACACCGACACCCCCCTTTTCCTTCCCCCTCTCTCCTCCTTCCTTCCCTCCTACTCCTTCTCTTGGAAGGGTTGGGGTCCTACTCCCGGTGGGAGTAGGACTCCCCTTGGGGCGCGTCTAGGAGGCCCGCCCCCTTCCCCTCATCCACTCCTTTATATACAGGGGAGGGGGCACCCCATAGACACACAAGTTGATCAGTTGATCTTTTAGCCGTGTGCGGTGCCCCCCTCCATGATAATACACCTCGGTCATATCGTAGCAGTGCTTAGGCGAAGCCCTGCGTCGGTAGCATCATCATCACCTTCATCACACCGTCGTGCTGACGGAACTCTCCCTCGAAGCTCTGCTGGATCGTGAGTTCGTGGGACGTCACCGAGCTGAACGTGTGCTGAACTCGGAGGTGTTGTGTGTTCGGTACTTGGATCGGTCGAATCGTGAAGACGTACGACTAGTTCAACCGCTTTCTCATAACGCTTCCGCTTACAGTCTACGAGGGTACGTAGACAACACTCTCCCCCTCGTTGCTATGCATCACCATGATCTTGCGTGTGCGTAGGATTTTTTTTGAAATTACTACGTTCCCCAACACGAGATACATCCCCGATAAATAACCAACAACGGAACCTGGATGCTCATATTGGTCCCTACATATTCTACGAAGATCTTTATCGGTTAAACCGCAGTGACAACATACCTTATTCCGTTTATCATCAGTATGTTACTTGCCCGAGATTCGATCGTAGGTATCCTCATACCTAGTTCAATCTAGTTACCGGCAAGTCTCTTTACTCATTCCATAATACGTCATCCCGCAACTAACTCATTAGTCACATTGCTTGCAAGGCTTATCATGATGTGCATTACCGAGAGGGACCAGAGATACCTCTCCGATACTCGGAGTGACAAATCCTAATCTCGATCTATGCCAACCCAACAAACACCTTCGGTGATACCTGTAGAGCATCTTTATAATCACCCAGTTATGTTGTGACTTTGATAGCACACAAGGTATTCCTCCGGTTTCTGGGAGTTGCATAATGTCATAGTCAAAGGAATATGTATATGACATGAAGAAAGCTATAGCAATAAAACTGAATGATCATCATGCTAAGCTAACGGATGGGTCTTGTCCATCACATCATTCTCCTAATGATGTGATATCGTTCATCAAATGACAACACATGTCTATGGTTAGGAAACTTAACCATCTTTGATTAACAAGCTAGTCTAGTAGAGGCTTACTAGGGACACGGTGTTTTGTCTACGTATCCACACATGTATCAATTTTCCAGTTAATACAATTCTAGCATGAATAATAAGCATTTATCATGATATAAGGATATATAAACTAACAACTTTATTATTGCCTCTAGGGCATATTTCCTTATGTCTCCCACTTGCACTAGAGTCAATAATCTAGTTCACGTCGCCATGTGATTTAACACCAATAGTTCACATCACCATGTGATTAACACCCATAGTTCACATCACCATGTGACCAACACCCAAAGGGTTTACTAGAGTCAATAATCTAGTCACATCGCCATGTGATTAACACCCAAAGAGTACTAAGGTGTGATCATGTTTTGCTTGTGAGAGAAGTTTAGTCAACGGGTCTGCCACATTCAGATCCGTATGCATTTTGCAAATTTCTATTTCTACAATGCTCTGCATGGAGCTATTCTAGCTAATTGCTCCCACTTTCAATATGTATCTAGATTGAGACTCAGAGTCATCCAGATCGGTGTTAAAGCTTGCATCGACGTAACTCTTTACGATGAACTCTTTATCACCTCCATAACCAAGAAATATTTCCTTAGCCCTCTAAGGATAATTTTTGACCGCTATCCAGTGATCCACTCCTGGATCACTAATGTACCCCTTTGCCAAAATCATGGCAAGGTACACAATAGGTCTGGTATATAGCATGGCATACTTTATAGAACCAGTGGCTAAGGCATATGGAATGACTTTCATTCTCTCTCTATCTTCTGCCGTGGTCGGGTTATGAGTCTTACTCAACTTCATACCTTACAACTCAGGAAAGAACTCCTTCTTTGAGTGATCCATTTTGAACTCCTTCAAAATCTTATCAAGGTATGTACTCACTGAAAGTCTTATCAAGCGTCTTGATCTATCTTTATAGATCTTGATGCCCAATATGTAAGTAGCTTCACCGAGGTCTTTCTTTGAAAAACTCCTTTCAAACACTCCTTTATGCTTTCCAGAAAATTCTACATTATTTCCGATCAACAATATGTCATTCACATATACTTATCAGAAAGGCTGTAGTGCTCCCACTCACTTTCTTGTAAATACAGGCTTCACCACAAGTCTATATAAAACTATATGCTTTAATCAACTCATCAAAGTGTATATTCCAACTCCGAGATGCTTGCACCAGTCCATAGATGGATCGCTGGAGCTTGCACACTTTGTTAGCACCTTTAGGATTGAGAAAACCTTCTGGTTGCATCATATACAACTCTTCTTTAATGAATCCATTAAGGAATGCAGTTTTGACATCCATTTTCCAAATTTCATAAAATGCGGCAATTGCTAACATGATTCGGACAGACTTTAAGCATCGATACGAGTGAGAAAATCTCATCGTAGTCAACACCTTGAACTTGTCGAAAACCTTTTGCGACAATTCGAGCTTTGTAGATAGTAACACTACTATTAGCGTCCGTGTTCCTCTTGAATATCCATTTATTCTCAATGGCTCGCCGATCATCAGGCAAGTCAATCAAAGTCCATACTTTGTTCTCATACATGGATCCTATCTCAGATTTCATGGCCTCAAAGCCATTTATCGGAATCTGGGCTCATCATCGCTTCTTCATAGTTCGTAGGTTCATCATGGTCTAGAAACATGACTTCCAGAACAGGATTACCATACCATTCTGGTGCGAACGTACTCTGGATGACCTACGAGGTTCGTAGTAACTTGATCTGAAGTTTCATGATCATTATCATTAACTTCCTCACTAATTGGTGTAGGCATCACTGGAACTGATTTCTGTGATGAACTAGTTTCCAATTCGAGAGAAGGTATAATTACCTCATCAAGTTCTACTTTCCTCCCACTCACTTCTTTCGAGAGAAACTCCTTCTCTAGAAAGGATCCATTCTTAGCAACAAATATCTTGCCTTCGGATCTGTGATAGAAGGTGTACCTAACAGTCTCTTTTGGGTATCCTATGAAGACGCACTTCTCTGATTTGGGTTCGAGCTTATCAGGCTGAAGCTTTTTCACATAAGCATCGCAACCCCAAACTTTAAGAAACGACAGATTAGGTTTCTTGCCAAACCATATTTCATATGGTGTCGTCTCAACGATTTAGATGGTGCCCTATTTAAAGTGAATGCAGCTGTCTCTAGTGCATAACCCCAAAACTATAGTGGTAAATCGGTAAGAGACATCATAGATCGCACCATATCTAATGAAGTACTATTACGACGTTCGGACACACCATTGCATTGTGGTGTTCTAGGTGGCGTGAGTCCACATTGTTTTAAATGAAGGCCAAACTCATAACTCAAATATTCGCCTCCGCAATCAGATCGTAGAAACTTTATTTTCTTGTTACGATGATTCTCCACTTCGCTCTGAAATTCTTCAAACTTTTCAAATGTTTCGACTTGTGTTTCCACTTCACCCATATCTGCTCAAAGCACCTGTGAACTTTTCAAATGTTTCCACTTCACCCATATCTGCTCAAATCATCTGTGAAGGTCAGAAAATAACGATACCCGTCGCGAGCTTCAACACTCGTCGGACCGCATACATCAGTATGTATTATTTCCAATAAGTCAGTAGCTCGCTCCATTGTTCTGGATAACGTAGTTTTAGTCATCTTGCCCATGAGGCATGGTTCGCAAGCATCAAATGATTCATAATCAAGTGATTCCAAAAGTCCATCCGCATGGAGTTTCTTCATGCGCTTTACACCAATATGACCTAAACGGCAGTGCCACAAATATGTTGCACTATCATTATCAACTTTGCATCTTTTGGCATTAACATTATGAATATGTGTATCATCACGATCGAGATTCAACAAACCACTCACATTGGGTGTATGACCTTAGAATGTTTTATTCATATAAACAGAACAACAATTATTCTGTGACTTAAATGAATAACCGTATTGCAATAAACATGATCTAATCATATTAATGCTCAACGCAAACACCAAATAACATTTATTTAGGTTCAATTCTAATCCCGAAGGTAGAGGGAGTGTGCGATGGTGATCATATCAACCTTGGAATTACTTCCAAGACACATCGTCACTTCATCCTTAACTAGTCTCTCTTTATTTTGCAACTCCTGTTTTGAGTTACTACTCTTAGCAACTGAACCAGTATCAAATACCGAGGGGTTGCTTTAAACACTAGTAAAGTACACATCAATAACATGTATATCAAATATACCTTTGTTCACTTCGCGATCCTTCTTATCCGCCAAGTATCTAGGGTAGTTCCACTTCCAGTGACCATTTCCTTTGTAGTAGAAGCACTCGGTTTCAGGCTTGGTTCTAGCTTTGGGCTTCTTCATGGGAGTGGAAACTTTCTTGCCATTCTTTTTGAAGTTTCCCTTTCTTTCCCTTGCCCTTTTTCTTGAAACTAGTGGTCTTGTTAACCATCAACACTTGATGCTATTTTTGATTTCTACCTTCGCTGATTTCAGCATCGTGCAGATCTTGGGAATCGTTTTCGTCATCCCTTGCATATTATAGTTCATCACGAAGTTCTACTAACTTGGTGAAAGTGACTAGAGAACTCTGTCAATCACTATCTTATCTGGAAGATTAACTCCCACTTGTTTCAAGCAATTGCAGTACCCAGACATTCTGAGCACATGCTCACTAGCTGAGCTATTCTCCTCCATATTGTAGGCAAAGTACTTGTCAGAGGTCTCATACCTCTTATCACGAGCATGAGTCTGAAAAATCATTTCAGCTTATTGGAACATCTCATATGCTCCATGGAGTTCAAAACATTTTTGAAGTCCTGGTTCTAAGCCATAAAGCATGGTGCACTAAACTATCAAGTAGTCATCATACCGAGCTTGCAAAAATGTTCATAATGTCTGCATCTGCTCCTGCAACAGGTTCGTCACCTAGTGGTGTGCTACCTCTTGAGCATGCGTTGGTTTTCCCTCGAAGAGGAAAGGGTGATGCAGCAAAGTAGCATAAGTATTTCCCTCGGTTTTTGAGAACCAAGGTATCAATCCAGTAGGAGGATACACGCAAGTCGCCTTGTACCTACACAAACAAATAAGAACCTTGCAACCAACGCGATAAAGGGGTTGTCAATCCCTTCACAGCCACTTGCAAAAGTGAGATCTGATAGAGATAATAAGATAAATATTTTTGGTATTTTTATGATATAGATTGGAAAGTAAAGATTGCAAAATAAAATAGATCAGAAACTTATATGATGGAAAATAGACCCGGGGGCCAGAGGTTTCACTAGTGGCTTCTCTCAAGATAACATAACCTACGGTGGGTGAACAAATTATTGTCGAGCAATTGATAGAAAAGCGCATTGTTATGAGAATATCTAGGCATGATCATGTATATAGGCATCACGCCCGCGACAAGTAGATCGAAACGATTCTGCATCCACTACTATTACTCCACTAACGCATCAAGTTATCCAAAGATGCATCACGAGTATTAAGTTCATAAGAACAGAGTAACACATTAGGCAAGATGACAAGATGTAGAGGGATAAACTCAAGCAATATGATATAAACCCCATCTTTTTATCCTCGATGGAAACAATACAATACGTGCCTTGCTGCCCTCATCCTTTGGGAAAGGGCACCGCAAGATTGAACCCAAAGCTAAGCACTTCTCCCATTGCAAGAAAGATCAATCTAGTAGGCCAAACCAAACTGATAATTCGAAGAGACTTGCAAAGATATCATATCATACATATAAGAATTCAGAGAAGAACCAAATATTGTTCATAGATAATCTTGATCATAAACCCACAATTCATCGGATCTCGACAAACACACCGCAAAAAGAATTACATCGAATAGATCTCCAAGAGAACCGAGGAGAACTTTGTATGGAGATCCAAAGAGAGAGAAGAAGCCATCTAGATAATAACTATGGACCCGAAGGTCTGTGGTAAACTACTCACACATCATCGGAGAGGCTATGGTGTTGCTGTAGAAGCCCTCCGTGATCGATTCCCCCTCCGGCGAAGCGCCGGAAAAGGCCCCAAGATGGGATCTCAAGGGTACAAAAGGTTGCGGCGGTGGAAATAGGGTTTCGTGGTGCACTTGGATGTTTTCGGGGTACATGAGTATATATAGGTGAAAGAAGTAGGTCGGTGGAGCCACGAGGGGCCCACGAGGGTGGGGGGCGCGCCTCCCTGCCTCGTGGCCGCCTCGTTGCTTCCTTGACATCCACTCCAAGTCTCCTGGATCACGTTTGTTCCAAAAATAACTCTCCCGAAGGTTTCATTCCGTTTGATATTCCTTTTCTGCGAAACACTGAAATAGGCAAAAAACAGCAATTTGCACTGGGCCTTTGGTTAGTAGGTTAGTCCCAAAAATAATATAAAAGTGTATAATAAAGCCCATTAAACATCCAAAACAGATAATATAATATCATGGAACAAAAAATTATAAATACGTTGGAGACGTATCATAGTGCATCAAGGACATAATTCTTCTGTGCAGCAATGAGGATAATCCTCGGATCACGGACCCAGTCCGCATCATTGCTACTATCATTATTTAACTTACTTTTCTCTATGAACATATCAAAAATAAAACAGGGGAGCTATATGCGAGCTATTGATCTACAACATAGATATGCAAATACTACCAGGACTAAGTTCATGATAAATTAAGTTCAGTTAATCATATTACTTAAGAACTCCCACTTAGATAGACATCCCTTGAGTCATCTAAATCATGACGTGATCCATATCAACTAAACCATGTCCGATCATCACGTGATATGGAGTAGTCTTCAATGGTGAACATCTCTGTGTTGATCATATCTACTATATGATTCACGTTCGACCTTTCGGTCTCCAGTGTTCTGAGGCCATGTCTATACATGCTAGGCTCGTCAAGTTTAACCTGAGTATTCCGCATGTGCAAAACTGTCTTGCACCCGTTGTATGTGAACGTAGAGCCTATCACACCCGATCATCACGTGGTTTCTCATCACGAAGAACTGTCGCAATGGTGCATACTCAGGGAGAACACTTATACCTTGAAATTTAGTTAAGGGATCATCTTATAATTCTACCATCGTACTAAGCAAAATAAGATGCATAAAATATAAACATCACACATGCAATCAAAATATGTGACATGATATGGCCATCATCATCTTGTGCCTTTGATCTCCATCTCCAAAGCACCGTCATGATTTCCATCATCACTGGCTTGACACCTTGATCTCCATCGTAGTGTCGTTGTCGTCTCACCAACTATTGCTTCTACAACTATCGCTAATGCATAGTGATAAAGGAAATCAATTACATGGCGTTTGCATTTCATACAATAAAGCGACAACCATAAGGCCCTGCCAGTTGCTGATAACTTCTACAAAACGTGATCATCTCATACAATAACATATATCACATCATGTCTTGACCATATCACATCACAACATGCCCTGCAAAAACAAGTTAGACGTCCTCTACTTTGTTGTTGCAAGTTTTACGTGGCTGCTACGGGATTCTAATAAGAACCGTTCTTACATACGCATCAAAACCACAATGATGTTTCGTCAAGTGTGCTGGTTTAACCTTCAACAAGGACCGACCATAGTCAAATTCGATTCAACTAAAGTTGGAGAAACAGACACCCGCCAACCACCTTTATGCAAAACAAATTGCATGTCTGTCGGTGGAACCGGTCTCATGAACGTGGTCATGTAAGGTTGGTCTGGGCCGCTTCATCCAACAATACCGCCGAATCAAAATAAGACGTTGGTGGTAAGCAGTATGACTATGATCGCCCACAACTCTTTGTGTTCTACTCGAGCCTATCATCTACGCATAGACCTGGCTCGGATGCCACTGTTGGGGAACGTAGCATGCAATTTCAAAAAAATTCCTACGATCATGCAAGATCTATCTAGGAGATGCATAGCAACGAGAGGGGGAGAGTGTGTCTACGTACCCTCGTAGACTGAAAGCGGAAGTGTTAGTTTAACACGATTGATGTAGTCGAACGTCTTCGTGATCCGACTGATCAAGTACCGAACGTACGGCACCTCCGAGTTCAGCACACGTTCAGCTCGATGACGTCCCTCGAACTCTTGATCCAGCAAAGTGTCGAGGGAGAGTTTCGTCAGCACAACGGCGTGGTGACGGTGATGGTTCTGGGATCCGCGTAGGGCTTCGCCTAAGCACTACGACAATATGATCGGAGGAGTAAACGGTGTAGGGGGGCATCACACACGGCTAATAAACAATCGATGTCCTTAGAGGTGCCCCCCTACCCCCATATATAAAGGAGGAGAGGGGAGGAGGCCGGCCTAGGGGGCGCGCCAAGTGGGGGGTAGAACCCACTTGGACTCCGAGTCCTACTCGCCCCCTTCCTTCTTTCGGAGGGGGAAACGGGGAAGGAGAGGGAGAGGGAGAAGGAAAGGGGGGCCGCGCCCCTCCCCTTTCCAATTCGGACTCCCCATGGGGGGGGGCGCCAACCCCTTGTGGGCTGCCTTGCCTCTCCCCTATGGCCCATGAGGCCCGTTACTTCCCCCGCGGGTTCCGGTAACCTCCCGGTACTCCGAAAAATACCCGAAACACTCCGGAACAATTCCGGTGTCTGAATACTGTCGTCCAATATATCAATCTTTACCTCTTAACCATTTCGAGACTCCTCATCATGTCCGTTATCTCATACGGGACTCGAAACAATCTTCGGTCACCAAAACACATAACTCAAAATACAAATCGTCATCGAACGTTAAGCGTGCGGACCCTATGGGTTCGAGAACTATGTAGACATGACCGAGACACATCTCCGATCAATAACCAACAGCGGAACCTGGATGCTCATATTGGTTCCTACAAATTCTACAAAGATCTTTACCGGTCAAACCGCAATGACAACATATGTTATTCCCTTTGTCATCGGTTTGTTGCTTGCCCGAGATTCGATCGTCGGTATCCTCATACCTAGTTCAATATCGTTACCGGCAAGTCTCTTTACTCGTTCCGTAAAGCATCATCCTGCAACTAACTCATTAGTCACATTGCTTGCAAGGCTTATCATGATGTGCATTACCGAGAGGGACCAGAGATACCTCTCCGATACTCGGAGTGACAAATCCTAATCTCGATATATGCCAACCCAACAACCACCTTCGGAGATACCTATAGAGCATCTTTATAATCACCCAGTTATGTTGTGATGTTTGATAGGAAACAAGGTATTCCTCCGGTATCCGGGAGTTGCATAATCTCATAGTCAAAGGAATATGTATATGACATGAAGAAAGCTATAGCAATAAAACTGAATGATCATTATGCTAAGCTAACGGATGGGTCTTGTCCATCACATCATTCTCCTAATGATGTGATCCCGTTCATCAAATGACAACACATGTCTGTGGTTAGGAAACTTAACCATCTTTGATTAATGAGCTAGTCTAGTAGAGGCTTATTAGGTACACGGTGTTTTGTCTATGTATCCACACATGTGTCAAGTTTCCAGTTAATACAATTCGAGCATGAATAATAAGCATTTATCATGATATAAGGAAATATTAACTAACAACTTTATTATTGCCTCTAGGGCATATTTCCTTCAAGAGGTATAGCAGTAGCGCTGGTTAGAACAGAGTGCTACTGCTACTTAGTAATCGAGCATGTCAATAAAGCCCGCTACAGCTATGGTTGTAGTAGTAGCGCGTCTGCGCTTAAAAGTGCTACTACTATAATTCCCACGCTGCTCCGGTAGGCTAGGAATAGTAGTAGCACGGCTGCAAAAAGCACACTACCGCTAAGTGCCTTGTAGTAGTGGCTTTCCTGTATAGAGCGCTACTACTAAAAGAAGAAAATAAAATGGAAAAGAAGTAGAAAAGTAAATGAAAATGGAAGTAGTAGAAAAAGGAGAAATGTAAAAAGGAAATATAAAGATAAACAAATGAAAAATAAAAATAAAGGAGAAAGGTAAAACAGTAGCGCTTCTTGCTGCAAAGCGCTGTAGTTACTATAGCAGTAGCGCGTTTCATAGGCCCGCGCTATAGCTACATTCCTTAGATAAAAAGAAAGGAAAAAGGAAAATAAATAACTACTTCCGATAGCCGTAGCATGTTTTGGTAGAAAGCGCTATAGCTAAGTTAGCTATAGCGCTTTTCCGCACAAGCGCTACCGCTATGTTTGACTTAACCGGCCCGCGCGGTTTCCCCCCGACCACTTCCCCCAAATCCCCACTCACCTCTGCTGTCGCCGCCACCATCACCCTCCACACGCCACCTGCTGGCCTCCGTGGCCGTTTGGTGCCCGCTCTCGCCGTGCGCCTGAGCCCCGACCCCGCCCTCGCCGCGCGCCCCTCCCTCGGCCGCTCTGCCTCCTCCTGCTCCCTAACTCCGCCGGTGCCTGAGGTGAGCACGCCTATGTATGATGTCTGCTAGGACTACGTCGGTATGTCCCCAAAGAGGAAGGGATGATGCAGCACAACGACGGTAGGTATTTCCCTCAGTGAAGAAACCAAGGTTATCGAAAAAGTAGGAGAACCAAACAACACAATGTAAACAACCCCTGCACACAAATAACAACCACTCGCAACCCGACGTGTTAAAGGGGTTGTCAATACCTTTCGGGTCACAGTGCCAGAGATGATGCGCGGACGGGAATAAGTTGTAATAGATTGAATAAATAGATCACTAATAAAATAAAACACATGAAGGTATTTTTGTATTTTTGGTTTAATAGATCTAAAAGTAAATGCAAAAGAAAAGTAGATCGCAAAGGCTAATATATAAGAAAGAGACCCAGGGGCCGTAGGTTTCACTACTGGCTTCTCTCGAGAAAAATAGCAAACGGTGGGTGAACAAATTACTGTTGGGCAATTGATAGAACTTCAAATAATCATGATGATATCCAGGCAATGATCATTATATAGGCATCACGTCCAAGATTAGTAGACCGACTCCTGCTTGCATCTACTACTATTACTCCACACATCGACCGCTATCCAGCATGCATCTAGTGTATTAAGTTCATGGAGAAACGGAGTAATGCAATAAGAACGATGACATGATGTAGACAAGATCTATCTATGTAGATATAGAACCCATCGTTTTATCCTTAGTAGCAACGATACATACGTGTCGATTCCCTTTCTGTCACTGGGATCAAGCACCGTAAGATCGAACCCACTACAAAGTACCTCTTCCCATTGCAAGATAAATAGATCAAGTTGGCCAAACAAAACCCAAATATCAGAGAAGAAATACGAGGCTATAAGAGATCATGCATAAAAGAGATCAAAGAAACTCAAATACTTTCATGGATATAAAAAGATATAGCTGATCATAAACTCAAAGTTCATCAGATCCCAACAAACACACCGCAAAAAGAGTTACATCATATGGGTCTCCAAGAGACCATTGTATTGAGAATTCAGCGAGAGAGATGAAGCCATCTTGCTACTAACTACGGACCCGAAGGTCTACAAAGAACTACTCACACATCGTCGGAGAGGCACCAATGGAGGTGGTGAACCCCATCCATGATGGTGTCTAGATTGGATCTGGTGGTTCTGGACTCTGCGGCAACTGGATCAATATTTCGTCAACTCCCCTAGGGTTTTGGGAATATTGGGGTATTTATAGAGCAAAGAGGCGGTCCGGGGGGCACCCGAGGTGGGCACAACCCACTAGGGCACGCACAGGCCTCTGTCGCGCTACGGTGGGTTGTGCTCTCCTCGAGTGCCCCCTCAGCGCAGCAGCCAGGCCCATTATGTGTCTTCTGGTCCATAAAAAATCTCCCTGAAGTTTCGTTGCATTTGGACTCCGTCTGATATTGATTTCCTGCAATGTAAAAACATGCAGAAAACATCAACTGGCACTTGGCACTATGTCAATAGGTTAGTACCAAAAAATGATATAATATGATTATAAAATGATTATAAAACATCCAAGATGATAATATAACAGCATGGAACAATCAAAAATTATAGATATGTCGGAGACGTATCAGCATCCCCAAGCTTAACTCCTACTCGTCCTCAAGTAGGTAAGTGATAAAAACAGAATTTTTGATGTGGAATGTTGCCTAACATGTCATATCATATTCTTTTCTTTATAGCATGGACATTTGGGCTTTTATGTGATTCAAAGCAATAGTCTAGTTTTGACATAATGACTTAAATACTCAAGCATATCAACAAGCAGCCATGTCTTTCAAAATATCAATGCTAAAAAAAGTTATCCCTAGCCCATCATGTTCAACCATTGATCCATTCATGAAACACACTCGCATATTAGCTACACCCAATACTAAAGTACGATCATATTGCCTCTTAGTTGGTGCTTTTATAAGAGAAGATGGAGACTCAAATTCAAAATAAAAATTGCACAAAGTAAAAGAAAGGCCCTTCGCAGAGGGAAGTAGGGATTTGTAGAGGTGCCAGAGCTCAAAGCGAAAAACATAGAGATAAAAACATTTTGGGAGGTGCATCCATCCCACCAATGAAAATGATTTAGAGTTCCCAACACTTTCCATGCTAGATATATCATAGGCGGTTCCCAAACAGAAAATAAAGTTGATTCCTTTTTCCACCATACTTTCACTTTCCATGGCTAGCCGCATCCACGGTTGCCCTCCATACCAACACTTTCGAAGGAATTATTATTTGACAACATAAAGTAAATTCATTTTTTCATTTCGGGACTGGGCATCCCTAAAACCTTTGCCTTACTCTCGTGTAATGACAAGTGAATAAACGCTCATCGTGAGAATAACACATCCAGCATGGAAAATATTAGCCACCCCTCACCGCTCCACGAGCGAAACGAACACACAGAAGAGAAGTTTATTTTGAAAATTAGAGATGGCACATGCAAATTTGCTTAGAACGGCAAGAGAATACCGCATATAGGTAGATATAATGGACTCATGTGGCAAAACTGGTTTAAGGGATTTTGGATGCACAAGTAGAGATCATACTTAGTGCAAAATGAAGGCTAGCAAAAGATTGAGAAGCGACCAACAAAGAAACGAATAATCTCGGCAAGCATTAAGCATAATTAACACCGAATAATGCACCACAAGTAGGACATAATTTCATTGCATGACTATTGACTTTCGTGCTTGCATAGGGAATCACAAACCTTAACACCAATATTCTTACTAAAGCATAATTACTCATCAACACAACTCACATATCACATCATCATATCTCAAAACTATTACTAAGAATCAAGTTTATTTTGTACAATGATCTTTATGAAAGTTATTATTATATCCTTCTTGGATATCTATCACTTTGAGACTAATTTTCATGTGTTTCTTTTCATAAGCTCAAACAAATATAAGTGAAGATCATGAGCATAACTTTTCTTTCTCTCAAAATAATTTAAGTGAAGCAAGAGAGAATTTCTTAAAAAAATTACTAACTCTCAAATAAATCTAAGTGATGCAAGAGAGCATTTCTTCAAAAATAACTTAGCACACCGTGCTAAAAAAGATATAAGTGAAGCACTAGAGGAAGTCCATAGCGCGTCAAAAATTTAAGTGAAGCATAGAGAGCAATTCTAACAAGTCATGACATAATTTTGGCTCTCTCAAATAGGTGTGTCCAGCAAGGGATCAAAGACTTAAAACACAAAATAAAACAAGCAAAGACTCGTATCATACAAGACGCTCCAAGCAAAACACATAGTATGTGACGAATAAAAATATAGCTTCGAGTAAAATACCGATGGTCGTTAGAAGAAAGAGGGGATGCCACTCAGGGGCATCCCCAAGCTTAGTTGTTTGCCATTTTTGGATAATAGCTTGGGATGCCGGGGCATCCCCAAGCTTAGGCTCTTCTATCCTTTATTCCTTCATCCATCATAAGATAACCCAAAACTTGAAAACTACAATCACACAAAACTCAACAAAACCTTCGTGAGATCCGTTAGTTTAAGAAAGCAAACCACTACTATAAGTACTGTATCAAACCAATTCATATTTTGTTTTTGCATTATATCTACTGTATTCCAACTTTTCTATGGAAAAAACTCATCAAAGAAAACCATAGAGCCATCAAAATAAGCACACAACACAAAGAAAACATAATCTGTCAAAACAGAACAGTCTGTAGCAATCTGACTATTTCGAATACTTCTGTAACTCCAAAAATTCTGAAAAATTAGTACGACCTGGGTAATTAGTATATTAATCTTATGCAAAAAGAATTGGCATTTTATCATGCTCTGGTGATTTTTAACAATTGTTTTGGTGAGTGCATAAGTTTTTGTTTTTCAGCAAGATCGAACAACTATCACCCAAGAAGATCCTAAAGGCTTTACTTGGCACAAACACTAATTAAAACACAAAAAACACAATCATAATAGTAGCATAATTGTGCAAATGCACAAGAACAGAAAGCAAAATGCAAAAATAAATTTTATTCATTGGGTTGCCTCCCAACAAGCGCTACAGTTTTACGTCCTTAGCTAGGCATAAAGCAAGGATCTAAGTTTTGTCTTCCTTTTTCTTAATTTTCTTAGAGGTGTTTTCAACATGGGGTTTCGTAAACACAACATAAAACATATTATCCATAGAAACTTCAGCAAACCTCAGTTGGTTTCCATCGTAACCCCTTAGATTTCTCGCAACAATCCAAGAATAATGTTGATTAACATTATTGAAAACTTTTTGGATTATATCTAGAACGTGGACTTCCTTTTTAAGATTCTCATCAAAGATTTTACTATCCCCAAGCAAATGCCTTAGGGCATAGTCACTATTGTAAATAATTTCATCTATCACGAGTTTTTCACGATTCATACCATAAAAATCAAAGATTTCCCTAGCTTCCCGTATTATGTAGTCAAACTCATTTATAAGAACGAGAGTGGCCAACTTTTTAGCCCTAGGATTCTTTATTTCGGGAAGCTCAAAAAACAATCTTTGCAAAGTAGGATGAGTACAAATAAATTTACTTTCAAATTTCAGAACTAGTGCTGAAATAGCATCCACATAAGATCTAGTAGTTTTAAGTATAGGAGCATCATCAAGGCTTAGATTTCTAAACAATTGAAAAATTCTTAGATACGTTCTTTTCCCATAACGTTCCCTTGCCCCAAGATAGAAGTTTTAGCATCCAGATTGCCCGTACGTCCGATCTTAGGAGTTAGGCCATCATCTGTTGGTGCCATACCGAAATCACTCATGATTGCAAGCAAAGAATAGATCTGACGAGAAAACGGCGAACGAAAAAGAGGGCGAATAAAACGACAAATTTTTGTGAAGTGGGGGAGAGGAAAACGAGAGGCAAATGGAAAATAATGTAAATTGCGAGGAGATGAGATTTGTGATTGGGAACCTGGTATATGTTGAAGATCCTCCCCGGCAATGGCGCCAGAAATTCCTTTTGATGTCTGCTAGGACTACGTCGGTATTTCCCCAAAGAGAAAGGGATGATGCAACACAACGACGGTAGGTATTTCCCTAAGTGAAGAAACCCAGGTTATCGAACCAGTAGGAGAACCAAGCAGCACAACGTAAACAACCCCTGCACACAAATAACAACCACTCGCAACCCGACGTGTTAAAGGGGTTGTCAATCCCTTTCGGGTAACTGCGCCAGAGATGATGCACGGACGGGAATAAGTTGTAATAGATTGAATAAATAGATCGCAAATAAAATAAAACACAACAAGGTATTTTTGTATTTTTGGTTTAATAGATCTAAAAATAAATGCAAAAGAAAATTAGATCGCAAAGGCTAATATATAAGAAAGAGACCCGGGGGCCGTAGGTTTCACTAGTGGCTTCTCTCAAGAAAAAATAGCAAATGGTGGGTGAACAAATTACTGTTGGGCAATTGATAGAACTTCAAATAATCATGACGATATCCAGGCAATGATCATTATATAGGCATCACGTCCAAGATTAGTAGACCGACTCCTGCATCTACTACTATTACTCCACACATCGACCGCTATCCAGCATGCATCTAGTGTATTAAGTTCATGGAGAAACGGAGTAATGCAATAAGAATGATGACATGATGTAGACAAGATCTATCTATGTAGAGATAGACCCCATCGTTTTATCCTTAGTAGCAACGATACATATGTGTCGGTTCCCCTTCTGTCATTGGGATCAGGCACCGTAAGATTGAACCCACTACAAAGCACCTCTTCCATTGCAAGATAAATAGATCAAGTTGGCCAAACAAAACCCAAATATCGGAGAAGAAATACGTGGCTATAAGAGATCATGCATAAAAGAGATCAAAGAAACTCAAATGCTTTCATGGATATAAAAAGATATAACTGATCATAAACTCAAAGTTCATCAGATCGCAACAACCACACCGCAAAAAGAGTTACATCATGTGGGTCTCTGAGGGAGTCCCGGATTAGGGGGTGTCCGAATAGCCGGACTATGACCTTTGGCCGTACTCCTGGACTATGAATATACAAGATTGAAGACTTCGTCCCGTGTCCGGATGGGACTTTCCTTGGCGTGGAAGGCAAGCTTGGCGATACGGATATGAAGATCTCCTACCATTGTAACCGACTCTGTGTAACCCTAACCCTCTTCGGTGTCTATATAAACCGGAGGGTTTTAGTCCGTAGGATGAAAAACAATCATACCATAGGCTAGCTTCTAGGGTTTAGCCTCTCTGATCTCGTGGTAGATCTAATCTTGTACTACCCATATCATAAATATTAATCAAGTAGGAGTAGGGTTTTACCTCCATCGAGAGGGCCGAACCTGGTAAAAACATCGCTTCCCTTGTCTCCTGTTACCATCCGCCTAGACGCACGATTCGGGACCCCTACCGAGATCCGCCGGTTTTGACATCGACATTGGTGCTTTCATTGAGAGTTCCTGCTGTGTAAATGCGCCGTCAGGAAGGATGCCTCATCCCGTCTTTAAAGACGGCACTGTTGCTAAAGAAGCTTTGGCTGTCGGCCAAACTCTCCGGCTAGGAGGTTTTCTTATGACTGCCTGTTCGGCTGCCACGCCGACGATGACTTCTCGGGTCATCGAAAGCAATCTTCACGTTAACTCGGAACTCGCCGAGTAGTTAGATCCGATGGAGCTCTCTTCCTTAAACGAGCTCTTGGATCGCATCGCCGCATACAGGAGTCGCTGAGACTATGATCAGATTGGGCCTAAACCCGATCTCGAGAGAGATTAACTCTCCTGTGTTACCCACCATGTTGCTGTGGTAGAGGAACAATACGGCGACCCTCCTTCTATCTGAAGGACTAGCTACATCCGGATTCCCGATCCCTCCATGCCCGATTCCCGCGGAGGAGAGGACGTCACTCAAGCCCTGAAACAAAAGTCAGGCAGCGGGCTAGATTCATTGGACAACATCCAAGAATCCAAGCTTCCAAGTTCGGAAGCTCCTTGGCCCTTAAGTCTCAGATCGGGCGAGGTTCCAGATTTAATTCCACCGGCCCACCCAAACATAAGCGACCTAACTCAAATTCGGCAAGAGTCCGTAGAAACAATACACCATTACTGGGCCAGATTCCTCCTGGTTATGGACAGGATAAAGGACTGCCATGAGGAGGACGCAATATCATTCTTCTGCAATAATTGCACGGACAACGGGATCCTCAATGCTATAAGTCGCCGTGACATTACACGCTTTGCCGACTTGGCGTCCATAGTACGGAAGTACTGTGCGATGGAAAGCGCCTGGAAAACCGAAGCAAGATTTTGGGACAATCCGGCCTTGAATACAACCCCAGTCCGAAATAAAAGGGTGCATCATCGCCAGGCACCTGGGTTAAATTCCAAAAAGCAAAAACCCTCTATAGGGCATGGAACCGTACTGGAGGGATGGCTCAATGGACCCTGAAAAATTCATAGTACAGAGGGCGCAACTCCAACTCATAGCCTTAGAGCATGTTGGATACTACGGCAGGTGGCCAAAAGTGGCGAAGAGCTTCTAGCTCTAGAGCACAAGCCCAGGGATACCGGTACGGTATTAACAGTCTTCGAGACTTTAGCATCAAATAATACGCGGAAACGAACACTCCGTAGCCTTGCCGAAGTCTACCAAGTAGCAACAATAAACCCATGGAGTGACACGGCTATTACCTTTAATGCCAGTGACAAACCTAAATTCCGAATAGCCTGAGCACTAGCCGCATTGGTCCTCAGTCCGATAGTGGACGGCTTTCGCCTTACCAAGGTACTCATGGACAACGGCAGCGGATTGAACCTCATTTACGTGGAAAACCTCCAAAAAATGGAAATAGACTGGAGCCGCATTGAGCGAAGCAGCACAACCTTTAGAGGAATAATCCCCAGTCGGGAAGCATGCTGTACAGGAAAAATCACACTGGATGTGGTGTTCGGCACGCCGGTGAAAGTGCAACTATCCCTAGGTGGTTTTGGTAATTCATAACAACATATAGCTCATTGAGCTAATACTATTCCAAGATGAATATTTCAGGAAATCTCAATGAATGGCATGGCATGGACGATGAAAGTGGATCCCTCAAAATATTAAGGACAAAGGATTGGCTCAAGCTCAAAAGCTCAAGACTCTACATTTCATATTTTAGTGATCCAAGATCACATTGAGTCTATAGGAAAAGACAATACTATCAAGAAGGGATGAGGTGTTGCTTAATGAGCCTTTTGCCTCATGTGCTTAGTGATATGCTCCAAAACCCTCCACTACTTTCTCACATCCACATATGACCTAAACCCAAAGTCAAACTCGGCCTTACCGATTCTTTCTATCCGGCGCCACCGAGTTCAGATGTCATAGCCACTGCCACATACCCTAGGCAAATCAGTTTCACCGATAGGGATCTCGGTCTCTCCGAGATGGGATTGTAATCTCTCTGTTTCCCTTCACAACGTTTCGGTCTAACGAAGTGAGTGATCGGTCCCACCGAGATTACAATGTATACTCTCTGTTTCTCTTTTGTAACTTTTCGGTCTCACCGAAAGAGCAAATCGGTCCCACCGAGTTTACCTGACCAACTCTCTGGTTAGCTAATTACCAAATTCGGTCTCACCGAGTTTGTGTAATCGGTCTCACCGAGATTACGTTATGCCCTAACCCTAACCATATCGGTCCTACCGAGATGCATGTCAGTCCCACCGAAAATCCTAACGGTCACTAGGTTTACTAAATTGGTCCGACCGAGTTTGGTAAATTGTGTGTAACGGTTAGATTTTGTGTGGAGGCTATATATACCCGTCCACCTCCTCTTCATTCGTAGAGAGAGCCATCAGAACAAACCTACACTTCCAACTTACCAGTTACGAGAGAACCACCTACTCATGTGTTGAGGCCAAGATATTCCATTCCAACCACATGAATCTTGATCTCTAGCCTTCCCCAAGTTGCTTTCCACTCAAATCTTCTTTCCACCAAATCCAAACCCTGAGAGAGAGAGAGTTGAGTGTTGGGGAGACTATCATTTGAAGCACAAGAGCAAGGAGTTCATCATCAACACACCATTTGTTACTTCTTGGAGAGTGGTGTCTCCTAGATTGGCTAGGTGTCACTTGGGAGCCTCCGACAAGATTGTGGAGTTGAACCAAGGAGTTTGTAAGGGCAAGGAGATCGCCTACTTCGTGAAGATCTACCGCTAGTGAGGCAAGTCCTTCGTGGGCGACGGCCATGATGGGATAGACAAGGTTGCTTCTTCGTGGACCCTTCGTGGACTCGCGCAACCGTTACCCTACGTGGGTTGAAGTCTCCATCAACGTGGATGTACGATAGCACCACCTTCGGAACCACGACAAAAACATCCGTGTCTCCAATTGCGTTTGAATCCTCCAAACTCCTCCCCTTTACATTCTTGCAAGTTGCATGCTTTATTTTCCGCTGCCAATATACTCTTTGCATGCTTGCTTGAATTGTGTGAAGATTGCTTGACTTGTTCAAAAATATCTAAAATCTGCCAAAGTCTAAAATTGGGAAAAGGTTAGGTTTTTATTGGTCAAGTAGTCTAATCACCCCCCTCTAGACATACTTCAAGGTCCTACAAGTGGTATCAAAGCTTTGGTCTCCATTTGCTTTGATTTCCATAGCTTTTGGTGGTCATAGCCTTGGTTTTACAACCTAGGAGAGTATGGCGTCTATCAAGGGAAATTATCATCGTAGAGGTCCTTACTTTGATGGCACTAATTTTGCTAGTTGGAAGCATAAGATGAAAATGCATATTCTCGGACATAACCCCGCCGTTTGGGCTATTGTGTGTATTGGCTTGCAAGGTGAATTATTTGATGGGAGAGAACCAAACCGTGAAGTTAGTGCGGATGAGTTGAAGATGTTGCAATACAACGCTCAAGCTTGTGATATCCTCTTCAATGGATTGTGCCCCGAAGAATTCAAAAAAATCAGCCGTCTTGAGAATGCAAAGGAAATTTGGGATACTTTGATTGATATGCATGAAGGTACCGACTGTCGAGGATTCCAAGTTGGATGTGCTCCAAAGTCAGCTTGACTAGTTCAAAATGAAGGATGGTGAAGGTGTCACTGAAATGTACTCTAGGCTTGCTCTTATCACAAATGAGATTGCCGGCTTAGGAAGTGAAGAGATGACCGATAGATTCATCATCAAGAAGATCCTAAGAGCATTGGATGGAAAATATGATACCATGTGCACATTGATCCAAATGGTGCCCAATTACAAAGATCTCAAGCCTACGGAAGTCATTAGAAGAATTTTTGCTCACGAGATGTCACTCAAGGATAAGGAGGAACTTCACAAAAAGTCGAGTGGTGCTTACAAAGCCTCATGTGAAGCCCCCACATCATCAAGTGAGAGACAAACCTTCAATGAAGAATTGAGCTTAATGGTGAAGAACTTCAACAAATTCTACAATAGTAGAAGCAAAGAAAGAAGCTCTAAGTCAAGGTCCTACAATGACAAAAGATCTTCTAGTCGAGAGCGTAATTGCTACAATTGTGGGAGACCCGGACACTATTCCAATGAGTGTACGGCACCCTACAAAAGAAGAGAAGATTCTCCCAAGAGAAGAAGTAGAAAAGAAGAATCACCACCAAGAGAGAAAAGGAGTAGAGATGATCGTTATGAACAAAGACCCTCACGGAGAAGCAAGGATTCGGAAAGGAAGGACAAGTCATCAAAGATCTACACAAAATGAAGACATCAAGCTCATGTTGGTGAATGGGTATCCGGCTCCGACTCCGACCATCACTCGGAGAGAAGCTATCACTCCGACTCCGAATACACTCAAGATGAAGGTGTTGCCGGTCTAGCACTTGTGTCAACCAACTCCTACGACATATTTGAATCACCAAATGAAGGAATTGGTAGATGCTTCGTGGCCAAAGGTCCTAAGGTAACACACGCCGAGTATGTTGATTTTGATGTTGATGAAGATGACTTGCTAGGTGATGATGATTTACTTGTTGACAACTCTAGTGATGAATACTATGATGAAACATCAATTAATCATGCTAATCAAGTTGAAACGAATGACAATGATAAGGAGAAAATTGAGCGTCTAACTAAAGAACTAAACACTCTTAAGTTAGCTCATGAAACTATCTTTGAAGATCATCGAGAACTTATAAGGGCTCATGAGAAGTTACGCTTTGAAAAGCTCAATCTTGAGCAAGAGCTTGAGTTCCTAAAAGCGATCAATGATGATCTTCGTAAGAAAAGTTCTTCTTAGATTGCCAAGCGTTTACTCCTATCTACTTACATGCCTCAAGTCAAGTCTAGTAACAAAAACAAGAAAGATTCTTCCTCTAGTAGTAACAATAATAATGCTAAATCCAATATAGTTGCTTTTAGTAGTTCTCTTGATCCCACTAATGATCCTCTTAGCCAAGTTACTCTTGAGCAAGAAAACAGCTTATTGAAGGGAATTATAGAGAAAGGAGTATACAAAAGTCTTGCCGGGAGTAAGCAATTTGAGGAAATTGTACGCAAGCATGGAAGGCACCAGAAGAATCAAGGTGTTGGTTTTGAACGAAAGTTCAATGCCAATGGAATTGAGTGGGAAGAAGATCAATACCCCAAGACGAAGTTTGTTCCTCAACAAGAGAAGTATGATCCTACTTCCTTCAAGGGAACACAAGCACAAGATGATCTTCCACCACAAGACCACAAGAACAAAGGCAAGGACAAGCTTCAAGAGGAGATTGATGCATTTGAAGAAGCACCTAAGGCCTTGGTCAAGTGGGTTCCCAAGACTACGCCAAGTTCTACTTCATCAAGTACAACTACTACACCAAGGATTCCCATCAAGATGATGTGGATCCCAAAGAAGAAGAACTAGAGAGTTCTTGAGGGTGACTCCGCCAACATTCTTCACTCATATCATTATGGCAAGGACAAGTGCAATCATCTTCCATATCTTGCACTAGTTCAAGGAGTCACAAACCCTCATGTTGGTAAGACAAGGGACAAGGTAACCTAAAATTTTCATGGACATCTTTTTATGTGTGCATCACTCTATGTCTATGGATATCCTTGTTTGTTCCTTGTGGGACTAACCCATGTAGGTACTAAAAGTGCAACTCACTCCAAAGGATTGCTCCAAACGATCTACATCAACATTGAGCATCCACATCTTCAACACCTACATGAAGTCATCATCGACAAAACCCAAGGTTAGTTTATCCCTCTAAGGGGGATCTCACATCTAGGGGAGCTTAACTCAAAAATTGAGTCAAAGCAACTCTAATGATGTGAACACATTAATGTTTTATGTAAAAGTGGTAACCCCACTTGAGCTTAAACGATGAGTATGACCTATGATCAAATGTTCTCATTTGACTCCTAAGTCAGTATACTCATATATAGATGACCTAGTCATCGCCAATTGTTTGATAGATGCTAGAATTGGGTGTGCATGGTTGACACATATTTCATTTGTCATCTTACTGTGTGAGCATGTTGGTTGTATATTTACTCATTCGAGGACATCCACTTGTTGTTTTGATTGTTTGGCTTTTCTTTCTTTGGCCAAGTGGATGGACAAGAATGCCTAAGAACCTTCTCTAGCTATCTATGCTTTTCTCGTCTCAAACTCTATTCATGCTACATCACAAAATTTGATCAAGTCAGATTCGAACCACTCTGTGTGAGGAGCACTCGGAGTCCCCGATTCGTCATAGACTTAAACTTCCAAAACTTCTTTGTGATTTTCGGTCTGACCGATTCCTCCATTTCGGTCATACCGAGATTACTAAGTCGATCTAGGTTTTCATCTCGGTGCAACCGATTTGTACTTTTCGGTCACACCGAGTTGCAATAACTGTTCACAGTTTTGCATCTCGGTGCCACCGAAGTTGTACCACTCGGTCACACCGGCAATGGGGCTATATATACATACGCCGCAGGCAAAATTTGGAAAACTTTCTCCGAATCCTCTCGCCCGCGCATAGCTCGCTCTGCCAACTTGGTCTACGGATCCTCGACTTCATCGTCAGCCACCTCCTGTCGCTGGTCTCCGCCGCCGTCAACGGAATTCTCCTCCGCCGTTGCCGTCGTAGCGAGTTCCCGCTGAACTAGGGTATGAACTCGATCACAGTGCTTTCCTCGTCCGATTCTCAGCACATTGTGTTCATTATGCATCTTGCCACGATTGAAACACTCCTATCCAATCAAATCAATCCTTAGAATAGTTGTGATTCGAAAATTTAGGGTTAGGTTTCCGCCGAAACCATCTCGGACCCACCGAGTTGAAAAACTCGGTCCCACCGATTTGGCTAATGCCATTGCACTAGTAAGTCTCGGTCTGACCGAGAATTGCTAATCGGCGTGACCAATTTTCGAACTTGGTGAAACCCTAGCAGTCTCGGTGGCACCGAACTGTGACTCGGTCTGACTGAGTTCACTAGTTTAGGATCCAAAACTGCTTCGGTATCACCGAGTTTGAAAATCGGTAGATCTGAAATGTTTTCAGTGGGAAAGTAAAACTAAGTTTTTTGAATCATCCTTTTGCAAAAATCTCTGCATTTTGTGATGCTCATCCACTCTATCTCATCTATAACTATTCACATGGTCAGCAGTCAGTTGAACAGCATGTCAGACCAAAGTGATAGCCAGAACAAATCTAAAGAGCAGATCCAATTGAGCGAAGGCACTAGTTCCTCAAGCAGCTCAGATGAGGGGAGCAGAAGCACTCCGAGCAATTTGCCCAAGGCTGCCACAAGGTCAAGAAAGAAGAAGACCTCAGAGTCTGAGGATGAGGATTATGTGGCAGTGGAGGATGAGGCAAGCTCCAAGAAGAAAGTGCTCAAGAGGGAGATTAGTTCATCTGCAGTGAAGCCTGGTCTGAAAATTAAAAGGCCAGCAGGCAGACAACCAATGTCAAAAGCCAGAGTGTCTACTGAAGCTCCTTTGGAATCTCAACCCAAAGAGCCTGTTGCTACAGAGGGAAAGAAAAGGAAAGAAAGGGTCAAGAAGACCATGGCAAGAGTGATTGGGAAGCCTTCCATGATGGAAGAGGAAGAAGAAGAAGAGGTTGCGTAACCAGCACCCAAGGCACAAAAGGCGATGGGTGATGCTATCAAATCAGGGCTGCAACTTCCAAGCCCAAAGCTGCCCCCAAGCCCAAGAATGCACCCAAGAGGAATACCGAGGAGCATACCAAAGTTTGAAAGAACAAGGTCCCAATGCCTGAGGTTGAGGCTGAAGAAGATGAAGAAGGTCAGGTCCTAAGGAAGCTCAAACCCAAGATCCCAGACCACAATGATGCTCATCCTGTGACTGAAAACATGAAGATCAGGAGAGATCATGGGTTGAGGCTATGGAGAAAGTCTGATCCATACGCCACGAGGAGAAGGACAGCTGTGGACTACAGGTTCCACACCAAGGAGCAGCAGGACTTTTATGAGACTATCTTGCTGGATAAGAAGCCCATAGTTTGCGATATGAGATGGGTCAACTGGACCTACATGAAGGAGAACGCAGAACACTACCACAGGTATATGACAGCTTGAGGCATGTGGAGTTGCTGATTTTGTTGGGCGAAGTTCACCAACTGGAATGATGAACTTATCATGCAATTCTACTCCACAGCACACTTCTATCCAGATGGCAGGATAGTGTGGATGTCAGAAGGAACCAGATATCAGTCTACCATAGAGGAATGGGCCAAATTGATCAATTCCCCAAAGGAAAGTGAAGATGACTTGGACATTATGGTAAGAAGAAAATGGATCATAACTCTATGTCTCACATGTACAAGGAGATCCCAGATGATGCACTTGAGACCTTCAAGTTTGGATCAGTCTATTTTCTGCTGTCATGGCTGCCTACGATCAACTGGATCTTAAGGCATACTCTATTGCCCAAGTCAGTTGACCATAACATGATTAGAGGGCATGCAATCAATTTGCTTCATGTTTTTGATGTGCCTCAAAAATTCAAGGTCATGAGCCTCATAGTCGAGACAATTAAGAGGACAACAGCAGATCAGAAGAGAAGTTGTGGTTATGCCCCACAGATTCAGGAGTTGATAAACTCGAAGATGGGCACAGGAAAGTATCTCTTGGATAAGGAACACATGGTTCTCTATCCTGAATTCGAGGACAATCGAGTTGTCATGACTGAGAATGAACCATCATCGATTGCAAGCTCAAGAGAGAAAGGAGAAGGCAAGGCAAGAGAAAGCTGCAAAGATGCCAACTCAAGCGAGGCACTGATTACTTTTCAAGAACAAGCGAGGAGCAGCTTGGTTACTTGATAGCATCAACTCTACGGATTGAGAAGGGGTTGGCCACCCTAACTCAAAACCAGGAGAGCACTGAGAGAATCATGGAACAAAAATTCTATGATCTTGATGTCAAAGTGGCTGAGATTCGGTCACCGTGGAAGCGATTACAAGATGATATGCAGGAGAGGAAGGGCAAGACGACAAGCGATGCATTTGCCAGAGTGCCTAGAGCTCAGAGGTCACCGCAGTGCCAACTCCGGACACGAGCCACTTCTTCAGCTCCAGCTACAGCTCCAGCTCAACCAGCTCCAGCTCCAACTTCTTGACTCCTACCACGTCTACTGATGCGTTCATCCTTGGAGTCCTGTCTACACCACCACCAGAAGACCAAGCCTGAGAGACGACATAGAACTATGCATTTTCTAGGAACTTTTTGGTAACTTGTTGCCAAAGGGAGAGAAAATGGATAGATCATAGGCTTCGAGAGAGAGAGAGAGAGATTTGTTTTTGTTCTCTCTTTTCTTTTTGGTTGAACTTTTTTTGCGTTTGATTGCTTGAGATACTATGCATCACCTGTGAGACATTGATGATCATGTGTTTGATCATAAGCTACACTTATGCCTTTTATGATATTATCCTATTTACCCTTATATGATCATTCACTGTGCTTGGTGATGAGTGCATGTATTCAATCGTTATTATTTTGAGCGCTCCATCAAGATGTATGTGACATGGAAGTGTAACCCATGAGCCTAATTTCTTGTGCATTTGCAGTCCAAAGCAAATCTTAAGATATGCACAAATTTAGGGGGAGCTCTTGCTTATCACATACTTCTCAAAGCGAAGATGTTTCTCAATTGTATTATCATTTGTCGAAGCTTTGATCTATATGTTGTCATCAATTACTAAAAAGGGGGAGATTGAAAGTGCAACTATCCCTAGGTGGTTTTGGTAATTCATAACAACATATAGCTCATTCAGCTAATACTATTCCAAGATGAATATTTCAGGAAAACTCAATGAATGGCATGGCATGGATGATGAAAGTGTATCCCTCAAAATATTAAGGACAAAGGATTGGCTCAAGCTCAAAAGCTCAAGACTCTACATTTTATATTTTAGTGATCCAAGATCACATTGAGTCTGTAGGAAAAGCCAATACTATCAAGAAGGGATGAGGTGTTGCTTAATGAGCCTTTTGCCTCATGTGCTTAGTGATATGCTCCAAAACCCTCCACTACTTTCTCACATCCACATATGACCTAAACCCAAAGTCAAACTCGGCCTTACCGATTCTTTCTATCCGCGCCACCGAGTTCAGATGTCATAGCCACGCCACAAACCCTAGGCAAATCGGTTTCACCGATAGGGATCTCAGTCTCACCGAGATGGGACTGTAATCTCTCTGTTTCCCTTACGTAACGTTTGGTCTAACCGAAGTGAGCGATCGGTCCCACCGAGATTACAATGTAAACTCTCTGTTTCTCTTTGTAACTTTTCGGTCTCACCGAAGAGCAAATCGGTCCCACCGAGTTTACTCCGACCAACTCTCTGGTTAGCTAATTACCAAATTCGGTCTCACCGAGTTTGTGTGATCAGTCTCACCGAGATTACGTTATGCCCTAACCCTAACCATATCGGTCCTACCGAGATGCATGTCAGTCCCACCAAAAATCCTAACGGTCACTAGGTTTACTAAATCGGTCCGACCGAGTTTGGTAAATTGTGTGTAACGGTTAGATTTTGTGTGGAGGCTATATATACCCCTCCAGCTCCTCTTCATTCGTAGAGAGAGCCATCAGAACAAACCTACACTTCCAACTTACCAGTTAGAGAGAGAACCACCTACTCATGTGTTGAGGCCAAGATATTCCATTCCAACCACATGAATCTTGATCTCTAGCCTTCCCCAAGTTGCTTTCCACTCAAATCTTCTTTCCACCAAATCCAAACCCTGAGAGAGAGAGTTGAGTGTTGGGGAGACTATAATTTGAAGCACAAGAGCAAGGAGTTCATCATCAACACACCATTTGTTACTTCTTGGAGAGTGGTGTCTCCTAGATTGGCTAGGTGTCACTTGGGAGCCTCCGACAAGATTGTGGAGTTGAACCAAGGAGTTTGTAAGGGCAAGGAGATCGCCTACTTCGTGAAGATCTACCGCTAGTGAGTCAAGTCCTTCGTGGGCGACGGCCATGGTGGGATAGACAAGGTTGCTTCTTCGTGGACCCTTCGTGGGTGGAGCCCTCCGTGGACTCGCGCAACCATTACCCTACGTGGGTTGAAGTCTCCATCAATGTGGATGTATGATAGCACCACCTATCGGAACCACGAAAAAAACATTCGTGTCTCCAATTGCGTTTGAATCCTCCAAACTCCTCCCCTTTACATTCTTGCAAGTTGCATGCTTTATTTTCCGCTGCCAATATACTATTTGCATGCTTGCTTGAATTGTGTGAAGATTGCTTGACTTGTTCAAAAATAGCTAAAATCTGCCAAAGTCTAAAATTGGGAAAAGGTTAGGTTTTTATTGGTCAAGTAGTCTAATCACCCCCATCTAGACATACTTCAAGGTCCTACAGCCGGATAATTACAGGTCCGAGGAGGTCACGTTCCAAGTGGCCCCGTTCAGCAGCGGATACCACGCTCTATTAGGGAGAGAGGCATTCACAATTTTTCAAGCTATACCCCATTATGGGTACATGAAGCTCAAAATGCCCGGGCCCAACGGAATCATCCCTCTTGCTAGTGACCCGGACATAGCACTCCGCGCCAAAAATAAGACAGCCGCACTGGCCCTTGAGGCACTATCCGAACCCCTAGCGGCCGAGGAACTCTCTGAGCTGCGCTCCACGGTGAATTGGGACGATGTGATACTCGATAAGAGATCCAAGTCCACCTCCTTTAAACCGGCGGACGAAATAGTCAAATTCCAAGTCCATCCAACGGACCCTACAAAAACGGCCTCCATCTGGGCACAATTAAATCCTGATGTAGACGCCGCACTAAGAGAATTCCTACGCGAAAATTAGGACATTTTTTCCTGGCACCCTTCAGACATGCCAGGAATCCCATGCCGGCTGGCTGAGCACAGCCTAAACATCCTAAAAGGATTCAAGACAGTCAAACAGGCTCTTCGGCATTTCTCCGAACCCAAGAGACATGCCATGGGAGAGGAGCTAGCCAAACTATTGGAGGCCGGATTCATCAGAGATATAAAACATCCGGACTGGCTAGCAAACCTGGTGATGGTACCAAAGAAGGACAAATCCACGGTGCCTATGCGTCGATTTCAAGGACCTCAACAAGGCTTGCCCAAAGGATCCCTTCCCCCTCCCCCGCATCGATCAAATTATCGACGCTACCGCAGGACACGATTCATTGTGCTTCCTCGACGCATACTCCGACTACCACCAAATTAAGATGGCAGAGCTGACCAAGCCGCAACGACATTCATCACTCCATACGGCCCATTCTGCTTCAACACAATGCCCTTCGGGCTCAAAAACGCCGGCGCAACATATCAGCGCATGATTCAAACATGTCTGGCAAACCAGATCGGCAAAACAGTGGAGGCATACGTAGACGATGTGGTCGTCAAAAGCAAGCAGCGAACTCAGAGAGATGAAGAGAAGTTAGCCGCAACCGATCATCGGAGGAAGCAGGCTTACAAGAAACTGATGGGACGATCAGAAACTTTAGTAGACAACTTGAGGCTCACATTCGATAATCTCCGAACATATGACATCAAGCTCAACCCAGAAAAATGTGTCTTCGGCGTACCAGCCGGAAAGCTCTTGGGCTTCATTGTATCCGGTAGAGGAATTGAAGCAAACACAGCCAAGATCCGAGCTCTGTCACAATTGGATATCCCAAAAGACCTCAAACAAATACAAAAATGATCGATGCGTGGCGGCTCTAAGCCGCTTTATCTCCGCTTGGGAGAAAAGGCATTACCCTTTATCGCCTCCTCCGACAAGATCAACACTTGAGTGATGCCGCCACGGCTGGACTCGAAGAAATAAAAACCATATTGGCAACAAACCCGGTCTGGCGCCCAACATGGGCGAACCAATGCTATTATATATTGCGACAACTCATCAAGTTGTAAGCGCGGTGCTCGTTGTCGAGCGAGAAGCGGATGACACAAGTTCCCCTTCAAAACCAGTTTACTACGTGTCCACTGTCCTAACTCCATGCAAGTCATGGTACCCGCATTATCAAAAGATAGCGTACGTGGTGTTTATGGCATCCCGGAAGCCGCGACACTACTTTCAAGAGTGTTCGATAACAGTAGCCTCCGAAGTACCTCTTAACGACATTATAAACAACCGCGACGCAATGGGCCGGATTGCCAAATGGGCCATTGAGCTCCTCCCGTTCGACATAACCTATAAGCCACGGCGAGCTATTAAGTCACAAGTTTTGGCCGACTTAAATGCCGAATGGACCAAGCGAACTCCCTAAAGAGTACGGGCGCATATTGCAACTGGATAATGCACTTCGACGGCTCCAAAATGTTGGCTGGCTTGGGAGCTGGCGTCGTTCTGACGTCCCCAACCGGAGAATCTGATTCAAGATGTACTCCGGATAATGTATCTGGACTCCAACAACGCAGCGAATCTGAGGCCCTTCTACATGGTCTTGGATGGCGGTCTCCATGGGCATTCAACGCCTAGAGGTGCGCGATTCAACCTCGCGATATCCCAAATAAATGGAGACTTTGATGCCAAGGATCCGAAAATGGCAGCTTATCGCAATGCCGTCCTAAAAATGTCAGCTCGGTTTGAGGGGCTCAAATTTCAGCATATAGCCCGGGATAACAACCAGGCAGCAGACGTGTTGGCACGCGTCGGTGCAAAGCGCGATGCCGTCCCCCCCCCCCCCCAACATCTTCCTAGAGAGGCTGTTCAAGCCATCCGTATTATGGGAGGGAGAGTCCGGAAATAACAACCCGGACCCAACTGCACCGCCCACACCGAACATTCTCGACACGGTTGGTGGTTCTGCCAACGAAATAACACCCTCATTACGTAATAATGGCAGTCATTGCCCGTGGACAGAACCATTCCTAGCATACCTAACCAGGCAAGAACTTCCCGAGGACCAAAAGCGAGGCCCGCTGCATAGTGCGGCGATCTAAAGCCTATAAGGTCCATGAGGGAGAGCTTTATAAGAAAAGCACAACCGAGTCCTTCAAAGGTGTATCTCCGAAGAGGAAGGGCAGAATCTTACGGCTAAAATTCATGCCGGACTCGGCGGGCACCACGCCTTGCCGGGCCCTTGTAGGCAAGGCCTTCCGTACATGATTTTATTGGCCGGCCCAGGCAGATGCTCAGACTTAGTCCAACGATGCGTCGGATGCCGACTTTTGCTAATCAAAGCCACATGCCACCCACGCCCTCAAAACTATACCCATCACCGCCCTTGTGTGCAGGGGCTTGACATGGTTGGACCCCTTAAAGGGGGAACCCACAAACAAAAATACCTACTGGTCATGGTGGATAAATTCACCAAATGGATAGAGGCCAAGCCTATTAAGACGGCCGAATCCGGACCGGTGGTAGACTTCATATCAAGGGTCGTACACCGTTACGGTGTCCCCCACAGCATCATCACTGATAACGGCACGAACTTTACGGCCGACGAGGTCAAACTCTGGTGCAAAAACATGGGCATCAAGCTCGACTACCCTTCAGTCTATCACCCTCAAACTAACGGTCAAGTCGAGCGAGCAAATGGTCTAATTATGAGCGGCATCAAACCCATATTAGTGCGGTCCCTCAAGGAATCTAACACGCACTGGGTAGAGGAGCTCGACTCCGTACTCTGGGGGCTGCGGACCACTCCAAATCGCATGACCGGATTCACACCATTCTTTATGGTATACGGCATAGAGGCGATTACGCCTGCGACATAATTCATGACTCACCTCGCGTGCGCATGTACGAAGAAAGAGAAGCCGAGCTCGATCGGCAGGACAGTTTGGACGCCTTGGAGGAGGAGCGTGACGTAGCAAAAGCTCGTTCCGCATTCTATCAACAACAGGCTCGAAGATATCAAAGCAGAGAAGTACGGGCCAAAACTTACAATGTTAGAGAGCTAGTTCTACGCCTGCCGGACAAGAAAAAGGACAAACTCTAGCCCAAATGGGAAGGTCCCTTTATCATCGACCAATTCCTGACCGGTGGAGCGTATCGTATGCGAGATGCATCGGATAACCGACTCGAGCCGAACCCATGGAACGCAGCCCGTCTCCGAAGATTCTACGCCTAAGCGCGGATTACGAGTTCGTCTCCTTCCCCTGTCCATATTTCACACTTTAGCTGTCTTCTATTTTTCTCCTTCTCCCTCCTTTTTTCTTTCCAGCCTTTGAAGGCTCGTTAGCGCATTGTTCGCACACACTTGACGCGCTATCCGCGCTCATTGTACCTGGGGGCTTCTTTCACAGAAGCTTATTTATAAGGGCTTCATGCCCAATACATGTGTCACACTTCCGCATGTACCTTTTATTCACCATTATATGCATCGATATGACTTAAGTTTTGGCCAAGCTGGGTTGCCTGGCTCTGTGCTTACCCCTCGTTCCCGATTGTTCGGCTAGGTGGTAAAGGGAGCACCTCTCTGTGATTATTACTGCCGGGTCACCGGATGTGTACCTCGGGACCGGGTGAAGCCGAAAGCTAGCGGTCTTAAGAGAATATTCGGTCGGTGAACTAAAAGAAGATTTCTTACCTATTTATTTATCTGCCCCCAGATGTTTTTCTGCTTTTTTCGCACTCCGGACATGCACTTTAGGGCAATGCCTCCCAGGGAAAGGAACCCCTAACGGAACTATTCTCACTGGAAGATGTTTCTTACTAACCATGTAATATAACATAACTAGTTGGGCACTTGTCTGATAAAGCAATAATGACCCCTACGCCTGGTCTCCACACATGCCCCGGTTCTTATATAACCGCTAGGGTATTCGGACACACTCCGGACTACTGGGTCCCGAGGTTGAAGCGAAAAGGTCCGCTATGACAAACGATCTACAATCCGGCTAGAAGGCATTTTACATTTCACCTTAAATTACATAGTCAATTTGACTGATTGTATTCCTCTTCAATGCCATCTAACAGGCTGTCTAGTTTACAGTCCTGCTGGGAATACTTTGCGGCCAATTCTACCTGTCAAATCCCTAACTTCTGGCATTGCACTAGGCTACTTCATGTGTGCATCATGTTTAAACTTTGAAAGAAACTTGAAATGGGGATTGCCTAAACCCTAGCATTAAAGGAATTCACTAGGTTCAACCAAAATATTTCCAGTAAATCCAAATGGCTTTCAAAAATGTTCATCATTCTTGGAAATCTTTGAATACAAGAATAACCGGAAGGTGATGCACATTTTTCCATGACATATTTGGGCTATGGATTAAATCATACTCTATTTGCATTTGGGCATTTAAATGCTATTAAATATTTTAAATGCTCAAATAATCATAAACTAAAATGTTTACTGTAGGATATATTCCCAACAGTGATCATGAGTAGTTTCATGATTTTTGGAAGAGTCTAAGTATTTTTAATAACTCCCTAAAGATTACAGAAAAATAGAAAACAGAAAGAGAGAGAGAGAGAGAGAGAGAGACTTACCTGGCGTCCACCTGGCCTAGTTCCAGCTGGCGGCCCAGCCCACTGGCCTGAAGCAGTCGTCTTCAACCTCTGCCAGTAGGCAGAGGCATGTCGCCCGCGCGCGCGCTCACCCTGGCCACCTCCTGCTTCCTCCCCGAGCCTTCTAGCGACGCCACGGTGACGCCCCGTGGCCCCTCGCTCCTCTCCCTCACTCTCTGCTCTCTCCCTCGCCCTCTGGTCCCTCTCTCGAGCACACCCGAGCGGAGCTCGTCGCCGCCGACGAGAACCACCGTGGCCACCGGCCACCCCTCACCCTGTCGATGCGCCGAGAAGAACCGCCATCGACTCCTGCATCGTCTACACCAACCCATTCGACCGCGGAAGCCCTGTAGCGTCTTCCCCGAGCTCATCCCCAACCTCCGGCCGCCGGCGAACTCTTCGGGGATTCGCGAGCTCCAGTCCCTCCCCGGCCTCGCCGTTGCCTTTACCGGATTCGCAGTGAGCCCCTGCCTCTTTCCCTTCTCTTCCCATGCTCGTCCGCACCTTCTAGCCACCATGGCCATCGGAGCCGATTGCTCCTCGCCGCCGGCCATGTCGCCACCGCGGCTACGGCCGTGCAAGCACGCGTCCAAGCTTACCATCGAGCTCACCACACCCCACGAGTCCAACGCGCCTAACCGCGGCTCTGCCATGCCCTGCACCCTCGATTCCTTCGGCCTTGACGCCAACGCCGCGCACTTGCCATCACCGCCGTCATTACGGGCCATCTCCGTGGCCGAGAGCACCATCGATGCGCCGCAGCGCCAGCAACCCGTAGCCACCAACCGCTCGTCAAACGGTGGTCGTAGAGCAAACCCGACGCGGGCACCGCCATGATGCCGTCATGCGGTTAAACGCCGGTATCGACGTGGCACCATTAGTTTAGGTGCTAATTATGTTTAGTTATTACCTGTGTCAATGACATGTGGGTCCCCGAGCATAATTAGGTTAGTCTAATTTTATGTTAAGATTAGTACTAATATGTGTGGACCCCACGTGTCAGCTTTGACTTTGGTCAAGTCAACGTTGACCGGTCCCACCTGTCATACACCCAAACCAGCCTGAGACACTGACGTATGGGTCCCACATGTCGTTTGACTGGCCGACCAGTTGACTCTTGACGTCACACCTATGTCATCTTGTGCGATAACTTATTTTCTGGATTTATTCTAATATAGGAAATTCCAGAAAATGTTGCAAACTTCAAAAATTCATAGAAAATCAACCGTAGCTCCAAATCAAATAATTTATATATATGAAAAATGATCAGAAAAATCCAATCTATCCATCTGCACTGGTTTCATGCATGTTAGAACACTTTAACCTTGCTGTTTAGGTGAAACAAGTTAATGCACTAATATGACCTCTTAAAATGGGTTTGCATTTGAATCTTTGGTTCAAATGGACTCATGTCAATCCGTTCTAGCTTGCATTAGCCCAAAACCCATTCATATTGCCATGTCATAGCATGCATCATATTATGCATTCAATTGATCGTGTTTCCTCTCTGTTTGCCAGTGTTGTTCTCCCTCGGTAGACGTTGTACCGACGTTGTGATCGTTGACACTGATGAAGACTCAATGCTATCTTCGGAAGTGCCAGGCAAGCAAAACCCCCTTGTTCATTCCGATACAATCCTACTATCTCGCTCCTGCTCTCTTTTACTGCATTAGGACAACATCAACTCATCTGTTACTTGCTGCGGTAGCTGAACCCCTTTATCCTCTGCATGACCTGTCATTGCCACAGTAAATAGATGAAACCCACTAGCATGAGTAGGAGTTGTTTGAGCCCTGTTGTGCCTACTCATTCATGCTTGTTTGTCATGCCTGCTACTGCTTAGAGTTGAGTCAGGTATGATTCATCGGGGATGAATCAGAGGTGTATGAACATGTCCTACTGTGTGTGAACACGATTTGGTAAAGGTAGCGGTGAGAGGCCATGTAGGAGTACATGGTGGGTTGTCTCATTGAAGCCGTCCTCGAAACTGAGTTACGTGTTTGTGATCCATGAACAGCTACTACCACACATTGGGATCCTTAATTGACTCTCTCGACTTATTAACCGCCCCTGTCCTCTATCCAGGAGTTGCAACTAGTTTATGGAGTTTGTAGGATATGTGTTGGAGGCCGTGTGTAGCGTTGACCCTAGGGGTGGGCTATGATGCGGTAGATACACCGTGGCCCGGTGTACCGAGCGCTCTTTTGGTGTCTCGGGAACCCTGCACACATCGTTTGGGGCTGTGAGCGAAACCCCAGCCGGATCTCCTCGCGGATGGAACCCGAATAGGCGATAAACCTGGAATAGAGACTTGTGTGGTTAGTCAGGTCGTGGCCGACTCCCTTCGCCAAAGCTTCCGCTTGAAGGTTGCCGAGATACACGACGTGTACATGGTAGTAAGTGGCGGGAGCGTGTGTGAAGAAGTACACCCTGCAGGTTAACATCATCTATTTGAATAGCCGTGTCCGCGGTAAAGGACTTCGGTTGCCTGTACAGTTCATAGACAAGTGAAAGTGGATACTCTAAAATGCGCAAGATAAGCGTGAGTGCTATGGATGGCGTTCTCGTAGGGAGACGGGAGCGGGTCCATAGTGGTGTATTGATATGGTGAATATGTGGACTCGTGTGTGCCACCTCAAAAGAGTTACTTGCAGTCGTAGTTTAGGATAGTCACCGAGTCAAAGCTGGCTTGCTGCAGTTAAACTCCACCACCCCCTTTGTTGATACCGATGCATATGTAGTTAGTTCTGATGTAAGTCTTGCTGGGTACATTTGTACTCACGTTTTCTTAATTTATGTTTTGCAGAGAGACTTCAGTCTCGCTAGTAGTTCCGCCTGGACTTCGACGTTTAGCTGGTTACCTCAGCTATGATCTTGTGCCCTCGGCATGATCTGGTAGATAGTCAGGCTTCTCAGCCTTTTTCATTTGTAGATGTCTGTACACAGACATGTTAAGCTTCCGCATGTGCTTTGACTTGTATGCTTTGAATGTTGGGTCATGAGACCCCTGTTTGTAATATCTCGCTCCTCGGAGCTAATGAATAAATACTTGAGTCGTAGAGTTATGTTGTGATGCCATGTTGTATTTACACATATCGAGCATATTGTGTGTATGTTTGTAATGCTTGGTACGTGTGGGATCCGACAATCTAGTTGTTTATCCTTGGCAGCCTCTCTTATGGGGAAATGTAGTCTAGTGCTTCCTTGAGCCATAGTAGTCCGCTTCTGACCAGTTCACCGGAGTCCTGCTAGCCCAAAGACTACCGCTCAGACGCTTGATCGTCTGTCCGACATGTGTTTCACTTCATTCCTGTGTTCCGTCTGCTCGGGAAATGTCACGCGGTGACATCCGAGTCCCGCTTAGCTGCTACATGCCGGGTTACCGGAGTCCTGTTAGCCCAGTGCTACAGCCCGGATTCACACGCTGTTAACCGACATGCTCGAAGTTGATTCATGTATGCCTGTCCCCATGGGTTAGTGCCGCTTTGGGTTCACGACTAGCCATGTCAGCCCGGGTTCTCTGTCATATGGATGCTAGCGACACTATCATATCCGTGAGCCAAAAGGCGCAAACGGTCCCGGGCCATGGTAAGGCGACACCCGTGGGAATACCGTGCGTGAGGCTGCAAAGTGATATGAGGTGTTACCAGCTAGATCGATGTGACTTGGAATCGGGGTCCTGACACTACCTGGCCGTACACTAAGCTCACAGGGATCTCTTTCCCATCGGGCCCCACAGGTCCGACCTCGGCCATGTGGTTTGGGTCAGCGACCCGTGTACCGTCTTCACCATGGCCCGAGCCTCCTGGCGCCTTTGACGGCATGCTGATATCTTCCATAATCGGAAGTGCCGCCACGCTCCTGGAGCCTCTCGCAAGCTCCCTAAGGCCTTGGGCGAGAGGCAGAGATGGACACAAGGCCTGGCGACGCCTTTCATCACCTGCCGAACTTCGTTCATGCGGTTGTAAGAGCTTCGGAAGAAGTCACCCGTAGAACCGGGCATTTCCTCTCTGACGGCGGCTGTGAGCATACCTACAAACATAACTCGTTAGTCGACTTCCTCGCCGAACTCTTTTTCAAAGTTCGCTTAAGCACTTACTAAAAATGCCGCGTCGAAGCCGCCGATTCTCCTTAACGGAGTCGCATACCGGGCACGAACATCTTTTAGTTCCTCACCCAGCTGGGTGTTGGCATCTTCGAGATTATTTTTCTCCTGCCTCACCCTCGTAAGCACGTTCTCGCCGTCCTTTAACCAGCGCAAGAGCTGTTGCTTGTCCGGATCTACCCCGGCGCCATCTGCAATGTTATTGTCAGATTTATACACACGCCGCACTTCACAACATACCTATGTTTTAAAAGCGTATATTACCAGAGGGGGTCTCTTTGGCTTCCCCTGTCACGGCTTGTGCGGCCACAAGTTGGGCTTTGCACTCTTCAAGCTCCTGGGACAGTTGGGTATTCTTTTCTGTAAGATCCTGCACAATAAATGATCCTTAAATCAGTTATTGTAACTATTTCAAGTCTCAGGGGCTACTGGCATGTATAACTGTTAAATTCCTCACTCACATGTCTTTTACATACTGCTCCGTGGCTCTGTCTAGACCATCTTGAGCGGCACGGAGGTGCGCATCTCCCGAATTGAAGGCGTTCAATGCCTCTTGGGAGAAACATGTGTCACGAAGAATTGTCCGGCGGCGCCTGTGATTCATGGCACTCTCCACCTCGGAGTTGGTGGCGGACAATCTGTCGGCATCCTCTGTCGGAGGAGCATCCGACGCACGCCTCGTGTTCGCCTCCGCTTCTGGGCCTGGCTGGCGGAGCCTCGATTGGCAACCTCTCCGGATATAGTCCAACAAGCGCTCTTTTTCCTGAAGAGAGCACGAGCGTTAGTATGTCTTACGGAATAAAACCTGGGAATAAGGTGACACGCCATACCGTTGCGCCGACGTTTCAATCCGGACCGCACTTCATTTTAGCCTGTTGGGCCGTGCTGCCCCTTGTTGGCTAGCCACCGCAGGCTCGGCCTTCCGCCTCAAGGGCTCCCCCTGCAAAACACCGTTGGTATACGGTGATAAAAAATAAGCATGGATGAATCATTCTCAAAGTATTGGGGGTTCGGTCTCAGTTACCTGTGAAATTTGGAAGTATTCCGGTAATCGGCCGTAATGGCAACTGTGGCATTATCAATGCTCAGTTGGTGAAATACCCCATCGATCAGCTCCACCGATATGTCCGGATCCTCTTGGGAGGCCGGATCGAGGAACCGTTCCGGATCTTCGGGTTGTGGAGGCAGGCTGTTTATATCCTTTACGGCCTGGCGCAGTTCCTGCGTCGAAATCACAAAAAGAAATGGGAATATGGATCCGATGGGCAAAAAGAAATGTCCGCTTACCCAGCTTGGAGGATTGTTCATAGAAAATCCGTCCTGTGGATTGACGCGAAGAAATTCCTCCTCTTCTCCCTTGTAAAATGCGGACAAGGTCTTCATCAGATCGGCGACCGATCCCGGCCCCTTATGGCCATGGCGGGTGGCATCATCCTCCCCGTTGAAATCCCACATGGGGTGGCCTCTATACTGGAGCGGCTGCACCCCCCTCATAATGCATGTGGCCATGACCCCGATCACGGTCAGTCCGGAATGAGCCAACAACCTTATTCAGCTCATCAGGTAAAGGACGTCCCTGTCATTTTCCCTCTGAGGGCTCCGTGGACGCCATCTTAGGCGTTTCTTCAAAGGAGCATTACTGAACTCCGGGAGGCCGATCCGAACAGGTCGGCAGGGGACATCTTCTATATAGAACCATTCAAGGCCGGTCTTGGACGCCTTCTTCGGGGTTCCGGATAGATATCCGGTCCCAGTGATGTGCCATAGTTCGGCTCCGCCCACTTGATATATTGACCCCTCCTGAGAACGGGGTACGAGGCAGAACAACCTCTTCCACAGCGCGAAATGAGCCTCGATGCCCAAAAACAGCTCGCAAAGGGCCACAAAGCCCGCAATATGCAGAATGGAGGCAGGCGTAAGGTTGTGCAACTGGAGGCCATAGAACTCCAGGAGCCCCCGGAGAAATGGATGAATTGGAAATCCTAGCCCTCTTATCAAATTAGGGACAAGGCATACCCGCTCTCCTTGGGAGGGACTGGGGATGCTCTCCGCTTTTTTTCTGCCCTTATAGGTGGCGAGTCCGGCTCGAACTGGAACCATGAAGGCTGAGGGAAGAAATCCCTTGGTTTGGAGCGTCACTAGCTCGCTGTGCGGGACGGAGCATCTCTCCCAATCTCCAGGCTGAGGACTGGGAGAGCGAGAGGAGGAGCCGCGTCAACTATCCATGATGGAATGGATTTCTGTCAGATGCGCTCGATGAAAGCTCGCGAAGGGAAGATGGTGTGATTCGGATCTAGATCCTCATCTCTTATATAGGCAGCTCATTTGCGCAGCTAGGGGGGTAAATGTAAAAATACCCTGGCTTTTCGCATTCGTTCAACACGTGGAAGATGGCCATTATTGGGTGTGGAAGCCAAGGAGCGCGATATTTACGAGAAGCCAGATACTATTCAACAGGTACACAGGTGGAGAAGAACCCACCTCGCAATGCCGAGGACAATCTACGCGCCGGACTCGTCGTCATTGAAGCCTGGTTCGGGGGCTACTGAGGGAGTCCCGGATTAGGGGGTGTCCGGATAGCCGGACTATGACCTTTGGCCGGACTCCTGGACTATGAAGATACAAGATTGAAGACTTCGTCCGTGTCCGGATGGGACTTTCCTTGGCGTGGAAGGCAAGCTTGGCGATACGGATATGAAGATCTCCTACCATTGTAACCGACTCTGTGTAACCCTAACCCTCTTGGTGTCTATATAAACCGGAGGGTTTTAGTCCGTAGGGACGAACAACAATCATACCATAGGCTAGCTTCTAGGGTTTAGCCTCTCGATCTCGTGGTAGATCTACTCTTGTACTACCCATATCATCAATATTAATCAAGCAGGAGTAGGGTTTTACCTCCATCGAGAGGGCCCGAACCTGGGTAAAAACATCGTGTCCCTTGTCTCCTGTTACCATCCGCCTAGACGCACAGTTCGGGACCCCCTACCCGAGATCCGCCGGTTTTGACACCGACAGTCTCCAAGAGACCATGGTATGGAGAATCCAGCGAGAGAGAGGAAGCCATCTAGCTACTAACTACGGACCTGAAGGTCTACCACGAACTACTCACGCATCATCGGAGAGGCACCAATGGAGGTGGTGAACCCATCCGTGATGGTGTCTAGATTGGATCTGGTGGTTCTGGACTCTGCGGCGGCTGGATCAATAGTTCATCGACTCCCCTAGGCTTTTGGGAATATTGGGGTATTTATAGAGCAAAGAGGCGGTCCGGGGGCACCCGAGGTGGGCACAACCAACCAGGGCGTGCCTGGGCCTCCTAGCGTGCCATGGTGGGTTGTGCTCTCCTCGAAGCACCCCCTGGGCGCAGCCAGGGCATACTATGTGTCTTCTGGTCCATAAAAAATCTCCGTGAAGTTCCGTTGCATTTGGACTCCGTCTGATATTGATTTCCCGCGATGTAAAAAACATGCAAAAAACAGCAACTGGCACTTGGCACTATGTCAATAGGTCAGTACCAAAAAATGATATAAAATGACTATAAAATGATTATAAAACATCCAAGATTGATAATATAACATGGAACAATAAAAATTATAGATACGTTGGAGACGTATCAACGTACACGTCCTCCTCCCCTACCTCTGCCTAGCTAGGGTTCCTAGGGTTCATCAAATTTTAGGGTTCCTCAAATTAGCTAGGGTTCATCTAATTAGGTAGGGTTCATCAAATTAGCTAGTACTTGTAGATGCTTAAGTAGTTGTATAGTCGTTGTGCACCTAATGTAGTTAACTAAATATAAATTTTAGGACAAATTTGTATATGCTTAAGTAGTTAACTGAATATAATTTTTAGGTCAAATTTGTATATGCTTAAGTATTTAACTAAATATATTTTTTACGACAAACTTGTAGATGCTTAGGTACCAGGGTAGTAGGGTACGGTTAGGGCAGTAGGTTTAACTAGAAATGTTAGGGCAGTAGGATTTAATGTTAATTAGGGCAGTAGGGTTTAGTTTAGAGGAAAAAAAATCAATATAAAAATATAAATTTCTACTAGTGCTGCAAGTCCAGTAGGTTCTTAATTTTTACTGATTTTTTATTATGACAGAAATTTGGGACATAATTTGAATTGAGTTCTAGGGTTCATAATTTGAAATTTAGGACATAAATTGATTTATAGGGTTCAAAATTTATATTAGAACATAATTTTTATTAGGACAACAATTTAGGACATAAATATGTAAAGGTTCTAGGTTTCTAGGGTTCATCCATCTATATTTGGTTTTTTAATTGAGTTTGAGAGAGCATGAGATTTGTGTAGATTTTCTTGAGGTGTCAGACACTAGGAGATGCAAATTTGAAGTGGTCATGTTATATGCAAATTCCTCAATAGTGTTTGCTCATGTTTGTCTACTGTTGTAGTTGCTCACGTACATGTTCTTAAGTGGTCCTGTTGTATGCAACATTGAAGTGGTTCGATTGTGCCCAAGTGGCCTTTTGTTGTTTTCAGGCAATGAAGCCGAGTGGCCTATGTTTTGCCGGAATGTTGATCCATTTCCGTTCCGTAAAATTTCTAGTGCTCAATTTGTCCACTGTTTAGCAAAGGTCATGCCGAAATTTTCCGTGAATTTCGGCATGACTTGTGTTGCAAACTAGGACATATCGAGTGCCAGGGATTTGCCGCACCGGGAAGGAATCAACGTTCCTGCAAAACATAGGCCTTTTATGTTATTATTCATTTTATTAGGTCTAGAATTAATTGACTAGATTTAATCGTAGGAAACATGGCTAGCAACGATGAAGGACAGGGTTCTGGTGATTGTGACGTCTACATGGCGGCAGACGCTTATTTGAACTTTCTCGACGAGCAGCGGTTGTTGCAGGGCCCACCTGTCACATCCAAGACCGACATCGAGACCGGCGCCGAGACCAGCACCGAGACTGGCGAAGCCGATAAGAACCAAAATCGAAGAGGAGATGTCGACGCAGACATCGACGCCCAAACCAGCTCATCACTACTAGACTGATGGTCACGGAGGTGGACGACAATAATTTTGAGCCAAAAGAGCCCGCGGAAGCGCGAGCGTGCTACGACAATCAAATAGGCAGCATCGTACGAACAACCGCCACCATCAACAATGAGAAACTAAAGAAGATAGAAAATATGAAGCACTCCCTCCTAACGAAGCTGCACTAGGTATTCTTGTTCCCGGGCCGGGATGAAAAGAAATATATTGATCCAGATAAAGACCCGACAATGAAGAAGATAAACGAACGCGCCATGAGCAAGTTTAGCGATGCGTTGGCCGCCTGGAAAGTAAGGGTGAAAGCAAGTATCATTGACAAAAAGGAACCCTACTCCGAGATTGTAAAGGATAATCCGACAACTACGGAAGAGCAGTTTGAAATATTCAAGGCGGCTTGCGTTGCCGAAGCTGCCAAAGAAAAGTTGAAGTACATGAAGGGGCTTCAAGAGAGGAACATGGGGTGCCACCACCTCGGAAGCCGTGGTTACGCGGGGAAGAGGTCCATATGGGCCAAGGAGGATGCGGAACGCGAAAGTCTGGGCATCCCAGACCCCTTGGCGGAGTTCACCATCCCGCAGGAGCATGATGTCCTCAGGGCCCGGTACTATTGGGACCCAGTGAAGAAGGTTTTCGAGACGGACGCAGTCATGATGGAGTTCATGATACTGTTGGTAATTTTAGCTTCTAATCAATTCGACTGCATGTTTAGTCATATTTGTAAACGATCCTTGTTCCTTTTGTAGAGAGAGCAACACAGGATTGCGGCCGAAAGCGACTCGCCGTCTGAGGCGTTGGCGAGGCCCAAGTGGGACACCCCATTCAACCGGGCCTTGAACATATTGAAAGGACTCCCAGTGGACACTCGGCCGTCGTATGGACGCGTGCATGGCATAGGAGACGGCGCCACGTGGAAGAAGTACTACCGTGAGACCACGGAGGAGAGAAAGGAAAGAGGAGGTTAAATGAAGAAAACATCAACAAGAAGGTTGAGATTGCGGTTGAGAAGAAATCAGTTGAGATAGTCGCAGCAGCGGTAGCTGCCGCAAAACAGGAGATTGCAGCTTCGTATGGTGTCTTGGTTCCGGCTATCATCAGTTGGAGCAGGCAAAATCCAAATAAAGAGGCAGCGGACTTTCCCCTTTCCAACTTCTTTGGGAGCAGCTCGACTAGCGTTGCACCAGCATCTGCTCCCGCACTTGCTCCTGCACCAGCTCCCGCACCGGCTCCCGCACCTGCTCATAGCAGCGCATCCTCCATCTCGGACGTGCTCGGTGATGCTTCGTCTTTGGCTGAGCTCAAAGCCCTCAAGGTACCTGTCACACCGGCCCTCTTCAATAAATGTATAATCTCCCGGTTCCGTTGCCTTTCTGATGTCTCACGTCACAGACATGTATTTGCAGGCCGACGTAACCCCGTGCACCATATTATACACCATCAGCGGCCAGAAGGTGGACGTGGGGAAGGCGACGATAGTGAAGCCGAAGGAACAATTGTTCCACAGCCGGCCGATCCTCCCTAACGTCTTCAAGGTTTTCGTGGCCAGTGTCAAACAAAGCCATGAGAATTTGGCTCCTCCGGTACTACGGGGAGATGGCGACGAGATCCCGCGGCGGCTTGGTGATTGCAAGAGGTGGGTCCTGTTATGGCCAAAGAGTCTGCTTCGTCTGGAGGCGGCCGGGAGCACACCCACGACCACGCAAACTCAACAAGGTATGAACATCAACACCCCACCTACCCAATTAGCGTCGCCTGTCGTGCCAGGTGATAGCGTACGTGGTGAGGAAGAGGCTCCATTAGTTGCTAATGACGGCGCCGCCGTCAAAGAAGAAATGCATGATATCGATGCCATCGATGAGGATGAGGATGACGATGAAACTCTACAGTATCTCAATACTGGCGCCTATGACGACGGAGGATTGATGGCTCAACAGTATGAGTACTCAAGGTTTGAGCGTCATGAGTCGGTGCCTGAATTGCCGGAGGATGAACATATTATAGACAACCTTCTAGCAGCAAAGAAGCATAGGAAGAGACCGAGGAAAGGCAACAAAGCTGCTTCTATGATCCAGCCGCCTCAGCATCCTCGGGTTCAAGACCATATAGCTATCCCCGGTGCGGCAAAATGTCATAACCCTGGTCATCCGATCCTACCTAAGGCAGCGGTAGAGGCCATATACGACGATCTAATGAGACTTCATGACGATGTGCTGCAGAGAGAGAAAAGCCTAATCGCCTCGGAAAATCCAGGATACCCACTCTATGTGGTTAACATGCCGCGACAAAGGTAGTATGTCGACACATTCCCCGCGGAGAAGTTCTTCCTTCGATTCGATTACATCTTCGACATGTTTCACTTGAAAAAGCTGGATTTTACGTTTGTCCGCCTTTTGCCTTGTACATGAACTACATCATCGGGATTGAGCAGATACCTTATATCTGTGGTGCTGACCCATACTTCATGCACGAGGGCTTCTTGGCAGTCTGCCCAGAGCACTGTGAATACGCGAGGGACTACATCGCCGATTTCATGGTCGACAATAAGGATAAGGAGACGATTCTTGTGCCTTATCATTCCATGTAAGTTATCCGCGCGGATATCCTTCCTTCGATTTCAATCATTCATTTGCACGGTGGAGGCTAATTTGAGGTGTACTTATTTTGCACAGCCACGGGCGCGCCGTCCTTATCACCCTTTACCCCCGATTCTCCCATGCTCTTTACTCGGACTCGTCGAAGAACATGAACGAAAAGTATTACAACCACAAAGTCTGTTCTCGACAGTGCTATCTTTAGCTACGGCGTACGGGGTGGAGAGATCAAGACCAGGAAGACAAGGAACCGCAGGCTCGCCTTCGTCCATAAGACCGACTTCTGCTGCATCCAGCAATCGAGTGGTACTCTTAGTGATGGATTCTATGTCCTACACCACATGCTGGAGTACAGACAGGATCAACAGAACCTTCGCATGTCACCTTGCTACCTCTTGAGCATGCGTTGGTTTTTCCTTGAAGAGGAAAGGGTGATGCAGCAAAGTAGCGTAAGTATCTCCCTTAGTTTTTGAGAACCAAGGTATCAATCCAGTAGGAGGCCACACGCAAGTCCCTCGTACCTACACAAACAAATAAGAACCTTGCAACCAACGCGATAAAGGGGTTGTCAATCCCTTCACGGCCACTTGCAAAAGTGAGATCTGATAGAGATGATAAGATAATATTTTTGGTAATTTTATGATAAAGATTGAAAGTAAAGATTGCAAAATAAAATAGATTGGAAACTTATATGATGGAAAATAGACCCGTAGGCCATAGGTTTCACTAGTGGCTTCTCTTAAGATAGCACAAGTATTACGGTGGGTGAACAAATTACTGTCAATCAATTGATAGAATAGTGCATAGTTATGAGAATATCTAGGCCTGATCATGTATGTAGGCATCACGTCCTCAACAAGTAGACCGACTCCTGCCTGCATCTACTACTATTACTCCACACATCGACCGCTATCTAGCATGCATCTAGAGTATTAAGTTCATAAGAACAGAGTAACACATTAGGCAAGATGACATGATGTAGAGGGATAAACTCAAGCAATATGATATAAACCCCATCTTTTTATCCTCGATGGCAACAATACAATATGTGTCGTTTCCCCTTCTGTACCTGGGACTGAGCACCGCATGATTGAACCAAAGCTAAGCACTTCTCCCATTGCAAGAAAGATCAATCTAGCAGGCCAAACCAAACTGATATTTCGAAGAGACTTGCAAAGATAACCAATCATACATAAAAGAATTCAGAGAAGATTCAAATACTGTTCATAGATAATCTTGATCATAAACCCACAATTCATCGGATCTCGACAAACACACCGCAAAAAGAGTTACATAGAATAGATCTCCAAGAAGATCGAGGAGAACTTTGTATTGAGAATCTAAGAGAGAGAAGAAGCCATCTAGCTAATAACTCATTTGCTCTTCAATTGTCATGTATAGATATATGAGCAGTATTAAAGAAACTCAAGGTAAAATTTACATCTAGACATACCTCAAGATAATTTAAAAGTGATTCGTCAAAACAATGATAACCCTTGGATATTTGTTGCATTATACTAATAACGAATCGCCGAAAGCCTCACTATGTAAATCACCTATAGCAAGGAAAAGCTTCAAGCAGAATAATAATGCATATTCGGCTTTGATCATTTGTGCATATATATTTTAAGCAGTATGAGGCCTCACAGAATAGCACCATAAGGACATATAAACAACACCCACACCTTGGCCATTGCTACAAATTTAACCGCCAATATAAAATCTCCTTGGTACTAGAGAGATAAGGCTAAAACATATACTATCCATGATGTCAATATGATGCTCAGTAATAAAGTCAACCATGATTTGGCCTTACGTAAATTCTGAAAACTAATAAGCCAAAGCACACCCAATCAAAACATAAGTTCACTTTGTAGTTTTGGTGAATTGGTCTATGCATAATATCTTCAATGGCATCAATTTGACAAATTTCTATGCAAGCACTTACCTCAATCTCTACTCAAACTAAGGACGATGTTAGAATACCACACCGGCCATTCTTAGATATATTCTTAGTGCGATAGTTAAGTATCGGCCATTACCATGAGGTCCATGCAGAATTCATCCACCAAATCATGAATAGCTAAATAAACAAATGAAATAGCAATAAAATATTTCGGCCCCTCTGTATTAGCAACAAACATGTAACTAATCAAATGTATAGTGATTTGGCAATATCCTCTCATGATATAGAAAATTATGTTGCATCCATGGATCAAAATAAATCCATGGAGGGTAATTGATCATACCTATGGATGAATTCCATGGCAAAGGCATCAATGGCATTGCTGAAGAAAATGGATGATGTGCTAACCAAAGATTTTGATGTTGTGATGCAGACCTTCGGCTTAATTGTTTGTTGCTTCCATTCTTCTCTTTCTTCACTTTTATTATACTTATTGGAATAGAAGCATGCACGTCATTTTTTTATGATTGATCCTCTTGGGAACCCATGCCATGTTCTTCTGTCTCAGCTCTTGTGCACTAAGATTTTGCAATTCCTTCTTTTGCCAATATGATAAGCCAAGTGGGCATCTCGGCTGCGATTCTGTTTTGACCAATGGCAATTCTTTTTTGGCCTTGTGCACTCTCAACTTCTTTTCTTCAGATTTGGCACTTTGACTCTCAATAATTGGTCGCTTCGCCTCATTGCCTTTAGTAGCCAATGTCAACACTTTAATTGGCTCTTTTTCATTTGAGATCAAATCTGAAGTTGCACTCTTACGACCATCTCTTTTAACACGGTAAAGTTGCTTGACCACCTCTTTCTTATTCCTTGAGCTCTGGACCAATTCCTTATGATTGAAACGGTCTTTAACATGTGATTGTTCAAATGTTGATCTTCTCGGAGCTGCATAATATTGGTGAGATGGTCTAAAATAAGATGGAGAATGTGCCTTTGTATCATACCTGTCCCATGATGGATATGGATCTATATGAGCATAGGGAGGCATCCACGACATTGACATTGGCGTCCCAAAATAAGGATATGAATATGTTGCATCAAAATTCTCACTTTGCCAATGCCGATCTTCACATTTGCGCCTTGGGGGTGATCTTGGTTTCTTTGCATGATTTGGCCGATAAGCATTCTCCTCTTCACTCTTCTTTTGATATTTATCCAATAGTTCAGCGAAGGTGATTTTTGATCTCTTACACTTGCGCATTTCGGCCTTTGTTTTCTTTTAATTTTCTTTCATCGATCATTGGATTTCCTTGTTGCCCCCCAGTCCTTAGTGTCTTCACTGTAGCATCGATGGAATTCTCACCCTCAAGATCATGTTCATTGTGCTCTTCATCAACTTCTTTACTTGAAAGCTTGATCTCATCACCTGTAGTTTTTACCTTCTCTTTAAATGGATCAGCTTGAAGTAGCCGATGCAAAATTTTTTTGCCATCAGGACCAATCAGAATAGACTGGTCATCTCTTGGTGTTTCAAGAAATTTCAATTGTCCTTTTTCAATGGCCGATTTAACTATTTGACGAATCATGTTGCAATCCTCAAAATTATGCTTGGACGAATCATGCAACTTACAATACATTCGTCCCTGGACAGATGGCTCAACATGGTGATCAAGAATTCTAATATAATTATTTCTCAGCAACAAATCAAATATTTGATCACGCATGCTTGAATTGAAGGTAAACTTTTTATTCTCTAGACGACCTTGTTGTGAGAACAGATTTGGAGTTCAGCAAACGAATGGTTCAGATTTTTCATCACCCCATTCGGCTATGCTTTGTGTTTTGCACTCTATCTCCGATGTCTTTGGATAAGAAACTATTCTGGCATCGGTTTTCTCAGAAGATTTTAACCTTGGCTTTAAATTTCTGAAACGAAAATAGTTAGAACATACATGTCTCAATTGAGACCAAGTGTAAGCCAAGTAAGAAATAAGCAAAGCTACCCAATTAGATATGAGCTTTAGATAAAGCAATGGGGAAAGCCTTGGCTGGAATAATTTTTCGCTATCGGTCTTTCTAAATGGTGCAATGTGTTGACCGATATGCTTTGTGACAATCTGATTGCTAACAAATAAATTACACTTCTTCATTGGTCTATCGATATTTCTTATGAAGATTTTTCTAATATATGCATCAACAACTAAGTCATGACCAAATCTGAAAACAGGTAAATTAATTGCTAGACATACCTCTTCAAATATGTTGGGAGAGCATGATGGTGGTGTGACTTGAAGAATATCTTGCCCCGCCTTTGGATAGCTCCCCAACGCCTTGTCATCATGTTTTTCTTGATTTCGTGCATCAGTTTGAAGATATTTGTCCACCAAACTTTCTTCGGCTACTTGTTCTTGTTCTTGAAGCTCATCAATTTCTATGGCACGAAAATCATAGGGAAGGAAGTAGGTTCCATTAACTTCAGAAAAATCAAGTATGCATGTCTTGCTATACCTTCCATGCCCTTTCTCAACAATGTTTGCCTCTTTGGATTTGATGGATTCGGAATATATACTACTTGATTCGGTTTTTTCAACCGAAGCACTTTTAGTTTCCGAATCATCATTCTTTTCACCGGTTATATCAAGTGGCAAGGCTTCTTTTCTTTGAGCTAATTCCCTATCAATTCTCTCTTGGCGAAGTACTTGCACCCTATCGCACAAAGCTTTAACTCCCCTCTCAATTTCAGCCCGCTCTAGATTAGTTTGCCCCCCAATGCTTTTAGGATCTTTCGGCAATGAAGTGTTAGTGTTGCCGAAATTTTGCAATTGTGTAGGGGGTGTATAATATGCTGCGGTACTAGGTGGAGGTGTATGCACTGCTGTATAACCATATGCTCTCTCACCAATACTACCAATTGATGAAGTTTCATCTTCCTGCAAAACTCTAGCCTTTATTGCAGCACAATCAGGAAACAACCCCTTTTCATATTGTTCAAGGCAAAGAGCACTAATTCTCTTGTTTTGTGCCAAGCTCTTTTTTAATGCAGCCACAACCGCTTCTGGAAGGGATTGCTCCGCAATACTTTCAAATTCTTTCGGCAATTATTCGTGAGTGTTGCCAAAATTCTTGAATTGTGTAGAGTATGCATTATATGCTACAGTATTTGATGATGGCACATGTGTTCCTGTAAATTTTTCACTTATTCGGCTATGACCATGAAGATGCGGGGCCGAATTATGAACATCTACAGTTGCATACGGTGCTGAAAAATTACTAACATGAGGTGTAGCATATGATGGTTGAGAGTAACTGGCCGAATAGCTAGTAGTAGCATGGCCAATTCTCCCATCCATCGGCAATGTTGAATTCACATATTGCAAATTAGTTGCCGATGAATAAAAAGGTGAAACACTTTCTTGTATGCTATTGGAAATTTTATCATGAGGTGTTTCAAATTGATTAACCAAACCCATCATGTTGTTCATCGACATATGGATTTGTGGGGTTGCCGATGCATGAGAGTTTGGATACATATGTTGTACGTTGCTAAAATCATAAACAATTGAAGCATGAAGATTGTTTTACATCGGCCCTTGCGCATAATTAGATGCATGATTGATAAAACTAGGGCTAGCCGATACATTATGCTCATTAGGTGATCCAGCAACAACATATGGATTATTTGCATCTACAAAGGGGAATTGAGTATTCATATTACCTTTGTAGATTGCAGCAACTTGATGACGATCTCTTCGTAGCAAGAACGGGCTGGAGACCGTTCAAAATTCGTCCCCAGCGGAGTCACCAAAAAGTGTGTTCGCACACGAACACGTCACCGTGTATCCTCGATGCCGGGGGTGATGCACCGCAGCTCACGTCAAAGGAGACCCGCCGGAAGCGCGGTACGCAAGACAATCCGGCGGGCGCTTTGGTACACCCGAAACCCCACACGTCCGGGAGGGACCCCGTCAGAGCACGAGGCGGCTATGGGCTGCCCTAGGTCGGCCTAACCGCCCCTAGGGCCTGGAGGTTCGCCGCCCTACAATGAAGAAGAACGAACGAAGAACGAGGAAGAAGAACAAGGGAAAGATAAAAGTAAAGGTAAAAGTGGTAGATGATTTGTTCAATTGTGTGTTATTCAATTGGCTGTCACCCCTTAGGTATATAAGAGGCGGCTGGACTTCCCGTGCAAGGACAAGGCTTGGATTCACGTCCAAAACCCTAGGCAAGTTCGGATTGGTTTTGTCCGAACTTTCCAAAATTGTTCGGTTTAAATTGGCTGGACCTTGCTGGTAATTTTTGAGGTGGCAAACGACCTCGGATGGAAACGAGCGCAAAAGCAATCTTGACCGTTTCAACGTTTTATGTTGACCATTTTTTGATCAGAGGTCATTTTGAGGGTCAAATCACTCGTTCAAAACAGCTAAATATTCACGCAACTCATTTGACATACCCACACGTGTGTCTGGTTCCAGGCATCATATTTTGCCCACTGGAGGGTCGCACTGTGCGGCTCTAATTTTTGCATATGACCTTGGATTGGGCTACCTCAAAAGGATTGGGCTACCATGCTACACTTTATTACTATTATCGTTACTTGCTCGTTACAAATTATCTTGCTATCAAACTACTCCTCTACTTACAATTTCAGCACTTGTAGACATTACCTTACTGAAAACTACTTGTCATTTCCTTCTGCTCCTCGTTGGGTTTGACACTCTTACTTATCGAAAAGAGCTACAATTGACCCCCTACACTTGTGAGTCATCAAGGCTATTTTCTGGCGCAGTTGCCGGGGAGTGAAGCACCTTTGGTAAGTGGAATTTGGTAGGGAAACATTTATATAGTGTGCTGAAATTTATTGTCACTTTTTACTATGGAAAATAATCCTTTGAGGGGTTTGTTCAGGTATCTTCACCTCGTCCGGAACCTACTGCACCTACTGAAAATATTGAATATGAAATTCCTTAGGGTATGATAGAACCACTGCTAGCTAATCGTTATGTAGGAGATGGAACCGAACATCCTGATATGCACTTGATATATGTGGAATAAATTTGTGGATTTTTTAAGCTTGCTGGTTTACCTGGAGACGAAGTTATGAAAAATGTTTTCCCTTTATCTTTGAAGGGAAAAGCATTGGCATGGTATAGGCTATGCGATGATATTGGATCATGGAATCGGAATCGTTTGAAATTGGAATTTCACCAAAAAAAATTATCATATGCATCTAGTTCATTGTGATCGGAATTATATATATAATTTTTGGCCTCGTGAAGGAGAAAGTATCTCTCTAGCTTGGGGGAGGCTTAAGTCAATGTTATATTCATGCCCAATCATGACCTCTCAAGAGAAATTATTATCCAGAATTTTTATGCTCGGCTTTCTCGTAATGATCAAAGCATGCTTGATACTTCTTGTGCTAGTTCTTTTATGAAGAAGACTATTGAATTCAGGTGGGATCTTTTGGAAAGAATTAAAGGCAACTCTGAAGATTGGGAACTCGACGAAGGTAAAGAGTGAGGTATTAAACTTAAGTATGATTGTGTTAAATCTTTTATGGATACCGATGCTTTTCAAAAGTTTAGCACTAAATATGGACTTGACTCTGAGATAGTAGCCTCCTTTTGTGAATCATTTGCTACTCATGTTGAACTCCCTAGAGAGAAGTGGTTTAAATATCAGCCACCTATTAAAGAAGAAATTAAAGAACTGGTATTAGTTAAAGAAGAAACTGTACTTTATAATGTTGATCCAGTTGTTCCTTCTGCTTATATAGAGAAACCACCTTTCCTGTTAGGATAAAGGAACATGCTAAAGTTTAAACTGTGATTAACAAAAGCTATATTAGAACACCTAAACCTGATGAACAAATTAAATTAGAACCTAGCATAGCTATGGTTAAAGATATCTTGGAAGAAGATATGGATGGGCATGTTATTTACTTCTGTGAAGAAGCTGCTAGAATTGCCAAACCTGATAAAAAGGATAAACATAGACATGTTGTTGGCATGCCTGTCATCTCAGTTAAAATAGGAGATCATTGTTATCATGGTTTATGTGACATATGTGCTAGTGTGAGTGCTATTCCTTGCACCTTATATCAAGAAATTATGAATGATATAGCACCCGCAGAGATAGAAGACATAGATGTTACTATTAAACTTGCTAATAGAGACACTATATCACCAATTGGGATTGTTAGAGATGTTGAAGTCTTGTGTGGGAAAATAAAATATCCTATCGATTTTCTTGTTCTTAGTTCCCCACAAGATGACTTTTGTCCCATTATTTTTGGTAGACCTTTCTTGAACACCGTTAATGCTAGAATAGATTGTAAGAAACAAACTGTCGGTGTTAGTTTTGGTGATGAATCTCATGAGTTTTTTTTTCCAAGTTTAGTAGAAATCTTCATGGAAAAGAATTGCCTAGTAAGGACGAATTAATTGGTCTTGCTTATATTGTTGTACCACCTACCGATCCTTTAGAACAATCACTACTAGGGAAAACCTTATACACAGAAACGTACCAGTAGCGCGGGACAAAAAGAAGCGCTACTACAATTTACCACTAGCGCATGTTATTCAAACGCGCTGCAGCAAAGATAATAGCAGTAGCGCGTCTAACTGTAGAGGCGCTACTACTACAATTCCACTTACTATTCTCGCCAGGCTACCTATAGTAGTAGCGTGCCTAAGGAAAGCGCGCTGCTGCTAATATTGTTGTAGCAGCGTGTTTCGCGCAAGAAGCACTACTGCTAAGGAAAGGAAAATAAAATGAAAAACATATAGAAAAGTGAATGAAAATGAAAGAAATATAAAAAGGGGTAGGAAAATAAGAAAATGTGAATGAAAAGAAATGAAAAAGAAAAATAAAGTAGAAATGTGTAGCAGCAACGGGCTTTACGGACAGGCGCTATAGCTAATGTAGCAGTAGCGCTTTCCGTGGAACACGCTGCTGCTACTTTCCACTTAACCAACTGTGCATGTTCTTATTCCCCAATGCCCACTTCCCCCAAATCCAACACGCGCGCTTCATCGTCAGCCACATCGCCGCCATCGTGGCGCCTCCGTCGCCCTCTCAGACACCGTCGACACCGCCCCCGACCCCGACCTCGACGCTGCCCCCGAGCCCGACCTCGACGCCCCTACATCGCCGCCCTCCGCCGTGCGCCCGCCGCCCTGACCCCGTCCCTGACCTCGACGCCGCGTGCCCCTCTCCCTAACTCCGCCGACGCCCGAGGTGAGCAGCCCTCCTCCTCCTCCTCCTCCCCTACCTGTGCCTACCTAGGGTTCTTAGGGTTAAATTTCAGAGTTCATCTAATTAGTTAGGGTTCATCAAATTAGATGCTAATTACGACAGTAGTTGTTAAATAGAATTAATTTTAGAGTTCATCAAATTAGTTAGGGTTAAATTTCAGAGTTCATCAAATTAGTTAGGGTTAAATTTTAGAGTTCATCAAATTAGTTAGGGTTCATTAAATTTTAGAGTTCATCAAATTAGTTAGGGTTAAATTTTAGACTTCATCTAACTAGTTTTTTTTACTATTTTTAGTAAGTGTTTAATAGAATTAGTAAGAAAATTAATATAACTAGTTGAACTAGTTTATGTTTAGTAAAAACTAGTTTATTTTTATTTATAGTAAGTGCTTAATTGAACTAGTTGAGTTAATACAACTATTTTATTTTTAGTGCGAAGATTAATAGAACTAGTTTACTTCTTTAGTTAAAGCAATTATTCCCGCATCGACGTCGACGATGCCTATCCCGCATCCTCGTCATCGAGTCGGTGGAGGACACCTGCGTCACCAGATGGGCCATGACCGGGACCGGGCTCACAGGTGGTACTGGAGGCGCTACCTACCGAGGCGCGAGGTTGGTGAGGAGTCAGCCTGTCGTTGACCTGAACCTTCTTTGGTGGCGGTCGCGTGGGCCAGTGATGGTCCAGAGGCTCGAGGACCCCGCGGAGGTGGTGCGTCACCGTGCCAGTGAGGAGGACACGCATGTCCGTCGCTACTTGTTTGCGTTGGAGCATAGGTTCTCCAATACCTGGCAGGTTCTCCAGGGATCTCACTGGAGCTATGATCCTGTGATGGTTCCTTCTCTGTGGGTGTCCACTGCCCGCGCCGATACCCGTCGTGCACTAGGGTTTTAGTTGTATTAGTGATGTTATATGTATGATACTATTCGTGATGTATTAGTGATAATATTCGACGATGTACGGATGCATGAGATTATTTTGTTTGCTTATTGAATGCATGCTAATTTGAATACTTATTTATTTTACCATTTGGTTTTTCTTATTGAATGCTCATGTCAATATGAGTCCTATAAGATATTTTGAAATGTATATCTTGTGTTACTCAAATAGGATATGTGCTTGCCCAAGTGGTCGGTCATGTTTTCAGGTTACACCTTCGAGTGGCCTATGTTTTGCCGGAGTGTTGATTCATTTCCGTTCCGACAAATTTCAGGCGCTCGATATGTCCTATTTTAGCAAAGGTCATGCCGGATTTTTCCATGAATTTTGGCATGACTTGTGCCAGAATATGTAGGAAATATCGAGTGCCCCGGATTTGTGTGTTGAGTATCCTCGTAGTTGCCTTTGATCGAATTTCAATTAATGTTTCAACTATGAACATAGGAAATGTCTGACGAAGAAAAGGATTGCGGTATTTGCGAATACTGTGTAGACGAGCGCGGCCAGTGCGACAGAATCTTCCTAGAAGATGATAGGCGCTTCAACATCAAGCTGGACGAGAAGTGGATACAGTAAGTCACAACGACAAGTCTTTTTTTGAAATTAAGCATGACATCTGCTTCATTTGCTTCAACTTATAATTTAAATTTTTACTATTCTACTAGCGCATCCCCTGCCATGCAAGAGTTTTTGTCTTGGATAAGATAGGTTTCAGTCCTATGCAAACTACTACGGAGGTAAAGAGAGTTAACTTGAAGACCAAGCATGGTTATACTTTCCACGCAAAATTATACAACGCAGACACCTACACCTATTTTGAATGCAAAACTTGGCAAGCACTATGCAAGGCTTACGCATTTGAGCCTGATATGTTTATCACCTTTGATATTCGTCCCGAAGATGATATTGAAGGTAATAGAGACATCTGGTCGATGTGCAGACGCCTCCAGTTATACCATTATGAGAGTTTCTCAACCATATTTATGTCTTCGATATTGTTTATTCAAAAATAGTTGACAACAAGTTTCTATTGACATCTTATTTCCATTCAAGCAAACATGTACGGTGCTTGGTAGACATGACCGTCCACTGTCCCGGGGCTAAACTAAACTGCGAGGAGATAGTTCATTATGTTTCATGGCTTGAGGATCTTCATACTGTCAAGAAAAATTATTTTTCTGGACTTAAAAATCTTAGTACTCAAAACGTGCGACCAATAGTGTTCGTACTGAACTACGGTAACATCTATTTAGGAAAGATGGTAAGATTTTTACTATTTGTCCTCAGTGCATCTTTTGCATACATTATTTTTTAAGCTAAACTTCATTGCTAAGTATGTTACTATACGATGTTCGTCAACAGGGACTCCCCATGAATGTTGTGCCTCATTGGATCGAGACTAAAAGTCGCATGAGAGTTGTTAGCTTACGACCAAGATATCCTACAATGCACTTTAGTGCATACAGGATTTCTAATAACGAGGAATGCTTAATAGTGAAAGACTGGAGCAAAATTATGAACGATCACACAGAAGTAATAGGGGGCAGCAATCAGAAGCGCAGCCCATGATTAGGAGAAAGGTTCATCTGCACGCTCCAACTTGATGAAGCAGGAGTGCTACACATGTTTTATGCTATTTTACCTGAGAGAGAGAGAGCACCAGGAGTGACTAGCTAGCTAGAAATGAGTTATGATGATTAAATAGCTAGTGTTGGTGGTAATGACTATGATGATTATTATTAGCTAGTGTTGGTGGTGATTAGATAGCTACTGTAGCTAGTGTTTGGTGGTGATTAGCTAGCTAGAATGAGTTTGAATATGATGATGTGTACTGTTGGTGGTAATGACTATGATGATGATTAAATAGCTACTGTTGGTGGTAATGACTATGATGATGTTTAAATAACATGTGTTGGTGGATTAGATTCAAGTGGAGGCAACATGTGGTGCACATCGAAAGTACTACTAGTCCAAACTAGATCAAGTTTGGATTAGTAGTATACTTTTGACATGCACCACATGTTCCCTCCACTTAAACCTAACCCACCTTCATTTGACACAATGTTCTGGACATATTGATATAACAACCTCATAATTGGTATTGTACCAAAATTTGTATAACGGTGTATAAATACACTAAAAATAAAAAAATGAGAAAAAGAATACTAGTAGCGATGGAGAGTAAACACGCTACTACTAGCTGTATTAGCAGTAGCACTGGGGTGAACAAACGTTGCTGCTATATGTCTTAGCAGCGGCGCGTGTAGCACGCGCTACTGCTAAGGAATAGCTGTAGCGCCTTATCAGTAGCGCGTCGTCCCGTGCTACTTATAGGCAAAATACCCGCGCTGCTGCTATGGTTTTCCCTAGTAGTGAATATTCGCTAGACCATGGAAATGATTTACATATGCATGAAAGCAATGAAATAGATAAGATTTTCTTTGAACAACGTCCTCTACTTAAATACAATTTGCCTATTGAAACTCTAGGAGGTCCTCCTCCACCTAAAGGTGATCATGTGTTTGAATTAAAACAATTGCCAGACACTTTGAAATATGCTTATCTTGATGAAAACAAGATATATCATGTTATTATTAGTGCTAACCTTTCAGAACATAAAGAAGAAATATTATTGAAAGTTCTAAGGAAGCACCGAGCTACTATTGGATATACTCTTGATGATTTAAAGGGCATTAGTCCCACTCTATGTCAGCACAAAATAAATATGGAACTCGATGCTAAACCCGTTGTTGATCACCAACGTCGGTTAAATCCGAAGATGAAAGAAGTGGCAAGAATGGAAATATTAAAACTTCTGGAAGTAGGTATAATCTATCCTATAGCTGATAGTAGATGGGTAAGTCCTGTTCATTGTGTCCCTAACAAAGGAGGTATAACTGTTGTTCCTAATGATAAGAACGAACTTATTCCACAAAGAATTGTTACAGGCTATAGAATGGTAATTGGTTTTAGAAAATTAAATAAAGCAACTAGAAAAGATCATTACCCTTTGCCTTTTATTGATCAAATGCTTGAAAGATTATCTAAGCACACACACTTTTGCTTCCTTGATGGATGTTCTGGCTTTTCACAAATACCTGTTTCTCAACCTGATCAAGAAAAGACCACTTTTACTTGTCCTTTTGGAACCTATGCTTATAGACGTATGCCTTTTGATTTATGTTATGCACCTGCTACCTTTCAAAGATGTATGACTGCTATATTCTCTGATTTTTGTGAAAAGATTGTTGAGGTTTTCATGGATGACTTTTCTGTTTATGGGAAGTCTTTTGATGATTGTTTAAGCAATCTTGATCGAGTTTTTGCAGAGATGTGAACAAACAAATCTTGTCTTGAATTGGGAGAAGTGCCACTTTATGGTTAATGAAGGCATTGTCTTGTGTCATAAAATTTCTGAAAGAGGTCTCGAAGTGGACCAAGCTAAGGTTGATGCAATTGACAAAATGCCATGTCCTAAAGATATAAAAGGTATTCATAGTTTCCTAGGTCATGCTGGTTTCTATAGAAGATCTATAAAAGACTTTTCTAAAATTTCTAGGCCTCTCACTAGTCTTTTGCAAAAGGATATTGTAACATCCCAAATTTTCAATTTGGAATGTTATACATTAGGTCATCATGCATATCATATTTTTCTCGCATTTTTCCGATCCTAGAAATTTCACGCAACTCAAGGACCCTCGGAGAGAGTTGGAAGTTTCATTATTTTCATATTTGGGATTTTCCAAATCTTGAAAATAGGATCATTGGATTTATTTAAATTATCTTCATAACATTTTTCCTATAAAAATATTTCGAGAGGGAATAATATGACTTTCCCAATATTTAGGAAAAATGAAGATATTATAAATAAACCAAATTTGGTTTTGGAAGATTTATTTTGCTTAGGCAAAAATGAGCATTTTAAAAAAAATTATGCATGTATATTGTTTTTAAAGTTCATTTTGTTCGACTCATTTTAGGAGTCGGGGAAAAATTTGTTTTAATTAATTTGGAGTTCATTTGATATTTATTTTATTTTTTTGTTTTAATTTTATAAAAAATTACCCACTGAGGCCCAGTAGCCCAGTGCCAGCCGAGCCAGGCCTGGCGCCTCCCGGCCCACCTCCGCCTCCTCCCTCATGGCCGCCGCCGAGCGGACTCCGCCTCAAGACGAGAGCGCCGCCCGCCCAAAGTCCTGCCGGACCCGCCTCCCCTTGCCCCCTCCCAAGCCACCGCCCCTCCCCGCTTTATAACCCCCCGGCCCCCCTCTCTCTCACCCCAACCCACGAAGCCCGCTCCGCACCCGACCGAACCCGCCCGCCGCCCGTGGGCCTTGCTGCCGCCGCCCGTGGGACGCCGCTTGGCCGTGGACGCCGCCGACCGCCGTGGACCCGCCGCCCTCGACGCGAACCCGCCGCCCTCTCCCGAGCCCCGAAGCGCCACGGCGTCGCCGGAGGTAGCCACCGCCGCCCCGCGCAGATTCGGTTTATTCCCCTCGAACCGTCCGGTTTATTTTTTTTTTAAAAAAAGATGTTCGGTTTTTTTAAAAAAAACCTAGATTGGTTTTATTTTTATTCGGTTTTCTTATTTAACGGACGTTCACCGAACCGTTCGTTTCGATGAACGCGTTCGTTAGATTCGTTCTGTTAACGAACGCTCACTTTTTAACTCGTTCGTCGTTTTCTTTTAAATCGGATTTAATCCGTTATTTCTCAGATTCGATTTCTGATCCGATTTTCAAAACTGTTTTATTTCTTGCCCGTTTATCGAATCGTGATTCAAGCGCTGGAGTTTCAGAATGTGAAACCGCCGTTCGACTACCCTACTTTCACAGAGTTTTGCTATTGTGAAATTTTGACCTAATTTCAGTTCGCTAAACCGAGACGTTCTCTCTCGAGTTCCGACTTTCGATGCTTTATTTGATTCGATTCTTTTGCAACCAGGGTTCTTAAGTTGAACTATCTGGTTAGATCTTTTCGAGATTTCCCTGTGCATTAGATGAGTACTTATTGTATGCTTGTTGTTGTCTGCGTTAGATCACCGGTGCGCCGCTTGTTACTTGAATCTCTAGGACTCATGGATCATCAGCAAGGCAAGTAACACTTGATCATACCTTTTCTACTACCCAGTTTTATGCATTAGATCAAACCCTCAAACACTTGCATGATTAGGATCTAATCAAATTGTGGGATGGGAAGTAGATTGAGGTAGTACCTATTACCTGTTTTACTTATGAAACCTTGGGAGTTACTTCTACGTTTGCTTGATTATGCCATGCTATGCTAGTAGACGTGGATTGGGTGAGTGAATATCCATGACAGATGTGAGATTGTTAATTAATGGTTTATCTAAGGTGGCAACCTAAACACACATCCGGGTGGATTGAGGCACCTGGTTTCTATCAGGACTTGCTCAGATTTCTTCGGACCGCCACCCAGGCTCTAAGGGATCATAAGATTATTCAAACTGAAACTTACGTGTGCAGCCACAAGCCAATTATGGGCTCTGGCGTAGTTGACTAAGTCGTCACGAACTCTTACGGGTAGGCTAGCTGATGTAGGGATGTAGGTTGGTACGGTCTACCCACATGTAAGGTGCTAGCGCTTCCGAAGACTATGTCTCGGTCATCCGCTTCTCAAACACCATGCAAAGGCGAGAACCAAGCGGAGGCGATCGAGTCTTGTGGGGAAAAGTGCAAACCTCTGCAGAGTGTATAAACTAATCATGATTAGCCGTGTCCCCGGTTATGGACAATTTGAGTATCCGTACTTGATTATCATGTGAATCTCAACATGTTACTTCTAAAATAAATGTATTGGGTTTTTAATGAGTACTTTTAATTGGGATTGAGGATGCTGTCAACCATCTTCAATGTTTAACAACCACCATGATAGTTAAATAAAATTATTCCTTTGAGGTAGGGAAAAATCAGCTTTATGCAAAAATGTAACCGTAGAGCCTTACCACCAGCCAAATATGCATGTAGTGTAGGCTTATTGCTTCATTGCTCTCTATGTGTTACATTGCCAAGATATTCCATGTCTTGACCGTTTTGGCTGCAACTTTTCATGTTGCGTACTTTTCGCATTTGACAGTAAGGTGTTAGGTCGTGGTTCTATACTCGGTGATGCCGTTGGAGTTGATGGACTCACTCGTTTTCCAAGCCTTCCATTGTTATTATTAGATGGCCTTAAGCCATATTATTGTGTTAAGTTCCCTTGTGGACAACGATGTAATAAGTGTGTGATTGCTACTCTGCTATAAATCCTTGAAATCTTGTCATGTCAAGATTATCGATCCGAGGATGACATCGAGCACGGGCGCTAGATCCATTCGGTCCGGTCATGACAGATATTCCTTTTGTTTTTGATGATGATTGTTTAGAAGCCTTTGAAACACTCAAGAAAGCCTTAATTTCTGCACCTATTGTTCAACCACCAAATTTGAACTTGCCTTTTGAAATTATATGTGATGCTAGTTATTATGTTGTTCTTTGTTGTTCTAGGACAAAGAATTGATAAGAAATTGAATGTTATTCATTATGCTATTAAAACTCTAGACAATGCTCAAATAAATTATGCTACTACTGAAAAAGAATTCTTAGCAGTGGCGTTTGCTTGTGATAAATTTAGACCTTATAGCGTTGATTCCAAAGTAACCTGCTCACAGACCACTATGTCGCTATTAAATATCTTATGGAAAAGAAAGATGCTAAACCTAGACTTATTCGTTGGGTTCTCTTGTTGCAAGAATTTGATTTACATATAATTGATAGAAAAGGAGCTGAGAACCCCGTAGCTGATAATTTGTCTAAGCTTGAAAATGTGCCTGATGACCCACTACCTATTGATGATAGTTTTCCGGATTAGCAGTTAGCTGCAATAAATGTTCCTCACAACACTCCTTGGTAGGCTGACTATGCTAATGATATTGTTGCTAAATATTTACCACCTAGCTTTACATACCAACAAAAGAAAAAATTCTTCTATGATTTGGAACAATACTTCTGGGATGACCCACATCTTTATAAAGAAGGACTAGATGATATTATTAGACGTTGTGTACCTGAGCATGAATAGGGACAAATCCTATGGAAATGTCGGTCAAGCTTATGGAGGGCATCATCTTTGGAGATAGAACTGCTCACAAGGTATTGCGATGCTGGATTTTATTGGCCTACTCTCTTCAAGGATGCCCATAAGTACGTGTCATCTTGTGATGAATGACAAAGAATAGGTAATATCGGTAAGCGTCAAGAAATGCCTATGAATTATTCACTTGCTGTTGAACCATTTGATGTTTGGGGATTTGATTACATGGGACCTTTTCCTTCCTCTAATGGTTATACACATATTTTGGTTGCTATTGATTATCTTACTAAATGGGTAGAAGCTATTCCAACCAGTAGTGTTGATCACACCTCTATTAAAATGCTTAAGGAAGTTACTTTCCCAAGGTTTGGAGTCACTAGATATTTAACGGTGATGGTGGTTCACACTTTATTCATGGTGCTTTCCGTAAAATGCTTGCCAAGTATGATGTTAACCATAGAATTGCATCACCCTATCATCCTCAGTCTAGTGGTCAAGTTGAACTTAGCAATAGAGAAATAAAATTAATTTTGCAAAAGACTGTCAATAGCTCTAGGAAGAATTGGTCTAAGAAATTAGATGATGCACTTTGGGTTATAGAACAACATATAGAAATCCTATGGGCATGTCTCCTTATAATGTGGTTTATGGAAAAGCTTGTCATTTGCCTCTTGCGGTAGAACATAAAGCATATTGGGCAGTCAAAGAGCTCAACCATGATTTCAAACTTGCTGGTGAAAAGAGGTTATTTGATATTAGCTCTTTAGATGAATGGAGAACCAAGCTTATGAAAATGCAAAATTATTCAAAGAAAAGGTTAAAAGATGGCATGCCAAAAGAATCCAAAAGCGTGAGTTTGAAGTGGGAGAATATGTTCATTTGTATAATTCTCGTTTTAGATTCTTTGCAGGAAAATTCCTCTCAAAATGGGATGGCCCCTATGTTATCGAGGCGGTTTACGATGCAGGAGCCATCAAAATAAATAATTTCGAAGGCACTAACCCGAAGGTTGTCAATGGATAATGAATAAAGCATTATATCTCAGGTACGCCCATTAATGTTCAAAGTAATGTTATTCAAACTTTGACATCGGAAGAACACATAAATGAGTCCTTCCGGAACACCCCAGAATCGTGAAAATAAGGAGGTACGTGATACAGTAAGTAAACGGACCCAGAAAAATCCGCAAAAATATTTTTTATCTGTTTTGGAATATTTAAGAATTTAGGAAATAAAGAAACTTCCAGGAAGCGTCCCCTGGTGGGCACAAGACACCATCCTGGCGTGCCCAGGTGGGTTGTGCCCACCTGGGACACCTTCCGGACTCCGTTTTTCTTCCGTATGCTTGTCCTCCAAGATAAAAATCTATATATACTTCCCGAACTTGTTAACCACCGTATCGCAAAGAAATCTTCTGTTCTCTTTTCTTGTTGTTTCTGGTCATATTTATCAAGCCAGACATGATGTCTTCCTGCTCCTCCAACAACATGGAAGAAGATGCTTGGTTGATGAAGATCGAGACAAAGAGGGAGGAGCCTACGAACGCCGTCAAGGGAGACAAGGGCAAGTAGCTACCAAAGATCCATCCCCGGTGGCAGCACAAGCACTGCTGGCCGAGGAGGAGGAAGAAGATATCCTTAAGCCCTACCTTACTCACCTTACTCCTGTTGAGATTGAAGCTTTTCACGTCATTGAAATAGTTCTCATACAAAATAAGTATCTCACTCGCGAAAATATTCAATGTTTAACAACCACCATGATAGTTAAATAAAATTATTCCTTTGAGGTAGGGAAAAATCAGCTTTATGCAAAAATGTAACCGTAGAGCCTTACCACCAGCCAAATATGCATGTAGTGTAGGCTTATTGCTTCATTGCTCTCTATGTGTTACATTGCCAGCATATTCCATGTGCTGACCCGTTTTCGGGCTGCAACTTTTCATGTTGCAGACTTTTCATTTAATGAGTAAGGTGTTAGGTCGTGGTTCTATACTCAGTGATGCCGTTGGAGTTGATGGACTCACTCGTTTTCCAAGCCTTCCGCTGTTATTATTAGATGGCCTTAAGCCATATTATTGTGTTAAGTTCCCTTGTGGACAACGATGTAATAAGCGTGTGATTGCTACTCTGCTATAAATCCTTCAAGCATCTTGTCTTTGTGTCGGCATTACGATCCGAGGATGACACCGAGCACGAGCGCTAGATCCATTCGGTCTGGTCGCGACAGAGAATGGTATCGAGCACACGCCGACTATAGGACACGACCACTAAGATAAAGCCATAGATCACTACTCTCTTCTCATTTTCTAACTCCTCATCTTTTCTACTCTCTTTAGGATGACGGACGCCAAGATCAAGTACACCCAACCAGATGAAGGCACACCTTTTGGATTTCACTTGAAGGAAGTTACCAAGTACTGAACATTGGATTACCAAGTTTCACCGGAACTTTCAACGCCACTCACTCAAGAGGAGCGCTGGATGATTCATGCTCACGTTCATGGAAGGACATTCGCCCCAATCACCAAGCCTATAGATAGTGTTTTCAGTGCACCAACTTGGAGTCTGGGAAAGAGCATGGCAGCTCACATCACCATGGGACGCATTGGAGAAGCTTACCAAGAAGACCTCAAGAACACAATCTACCAGATTTGCGGACGCCGAGATGACAAATGGGAAGTCGTCAACACTAAGAAGGATAGATCCATTGCAGCATTTATCCAGGAGTTAAACCAGCACATTCGACGCCAGGAGAACCAGATGTGCAATGACATGTTGGAGTTGCAGAAGACAAAGGGAAGGATCATCGAATCGAAGAAGAACTAAAGACTACTCGCAAGGACTATATGGACGAGATCGTAGCTACGGCAAGACACAATAACGATCTTAAGTACGAGATCGAAGAACTCAAGAAGAAGTTGGCGCTCGAGGCGAAGACCAGTATGTCGGTTGCCCAAGCGACTACATCAACATCGACGACACCGATTCGGATCCAAGTGAACCCGACTTTGAAGACGGCTGGAAGCGAGACATTATTGAGTCTTACACCGGTTCAAATTAGTAGAAGTCCCCCACATATTAGTAGTATTCCCTCCATGTAAACATTATAGTACACGCACTTTTGCGATAGTTAGATCGTTGTAAGCCTTTGTTTGATTGAATGAGGTGATTTTGTGTGTATTTGCTCATGTGCATTTGGGTAGTGATTCCCTTAGACCTCATTCTATTCTAAATTCTCATCTTTTCTAAACCCATCGATGCCTCCGAGATGCGACCCGGATTTGTTTTCCGCAGAGATCACCCAATTGATCCAGCGAGAATACCTGATTCAAACATTGGTGCGAGAACCGTGGCAACAACAACAACAACAACCCACCGCCACCACCACCTGCGGATCATCTGACTCGTTTCCTTAGACTGAACCCGCCGGTGTATTCCAGTAGCACCGAGCCGATTGTAGCAGATGACTGGCTCCGCAGGATAGGAAGGGAGTTGACCACTGCAGGATGCACGGATGGAGAAAGAGTGAAGTTTGCAGAGCATCGACTTGAAGGACCCGCAGACATGGTGGGAGAATTTCACAGCCACTTACCACCTGTAGACACTGGCCACATGGGATCAATTTCAGCAAGCTTTTCACAGCCCATGTTTCAAATAGGAGCCATGGCCATGAAGAAGCGTGAGTTTCGCAACTTACGCCAAGGAGGAAGGGACTGTTGGCTAGTACGTGGATGACTTTAGCAAATTAGCACGTTATGCCCCGGATGACGCGTTACTACGGATGCAGCTAAACAGAGAAGTTTCTAGAAGGACTGAATGATGAGTTGACATGCCGTTGATGGTAGCAAGTTTCAATAACTACCAGGAGTTAGTAGACTGAGCCCTCATGATTGAAGGAAAGCAGCAGAATTGAGAACTGCATAGCGGAAGTATGGACAAGGGAAGTATAACTCTGGAGCTCAGCCGAAACCTCGTTATACCCCTAAATCAGAATTCAGTTTGACATACCCATGGAGGAGGAAATTCGCATAACCATAACAGCACCAAGAATGGGAGCAGGGAATGGAGGAAGCAGCAGACAGAACCGCACCAACCCGTCTACACCATCCAAAGTAGACCTGAGTCACATTACTTGCTTTAAGTGCCGCAAGACTGGGCACTATGCAAATGACTGGCCCGTATAGGCCAGAATGGAAATGGCAATGGAAGCTCTGGAAAGAAGCCCAACCCTTTCAACAGGGGACAGGTGAACCACATTGATGTGGAGGAGGTTGAAGATCAGCCCGATGCAGTAATCGGTAAGTTTTTGGTTAAGTCATTTACTGCAGTTGTTCTTTTCGATACTGGAGCATCGCATTCATACATATCAAGGGGATTTGTGGATAAGTACAAGTTACCAACCCAAGCCCTTAGGTCACCCATGCTAGTAACCTCACCCGGAGCAGTACATGGCTAGTAAATGGTGTGATCGACCGCCACTAAGGATTGGACACTATGTTTTCCCCTCGGACCTAATAGTTCGAATCCCAAGGATTGGATGTGATATTAGGAATGGATTGGTTATCAAAGTATGGAGGAAACATAGATTGTACCGCAAGGTCAATTTTGCTCACCACACCGAAGGAAGAAGGATTAAGTATGTATCACGGCACGAGCCGAGGAGAGCACAAGTTAATTGCTTGGCGAGGGTGGTACAGGAAGAAGTACCGATGGTGAAGGATTATCCCGACGTATTTCGGAAGAGTTGCGTGAATGCCGCCGGATAGAGACATTGAGTTTTTGATCGAGCTGTTGCCAGGAACAGGCCCGATATCGAAATGACCGTACAGGATGCCCGCAAAGGATTTGGCAGAAATTAAGAAACAGATTAAGGAACTATTGGATAAAGGTTTTATTCGCCCAAGTTCTTTACCTTGGGGATCACCCGTTTTATTGGTGGAGAAGAAGGATGGATCTTTGAGAATGGTTGTTGATTATCGTGGATTGAATGAAGTAACAATCAAGAACAAGTACCCACTACCTATGATAAATGACCTGTTTGATCGCTTGCAAGGAGCCAAGGTGTTTTCCAAGATCGACTTGCGATCAGGGTACCATCAGTTGAAGATTCGGAGCAGGACATACCCAAGACAGCATTTACCACGAGATATGGACTATACGAGTATACCGTTATGTCATTTGGACTGACTAACGCACCCGCCTATTTCATGAACCTGATGAACAAAGTGTTTATGGAGTTTTTGGATAAGTTCGTCGTGGTGTTCATTGATGACATTTTGATTTTCTCGAAGAATGAAGAGGAACACAAGGAACATTTGCGATTGGTTTTGGAGAAACCGAGGAACACCAGGTTGTATGCCAAGTTCAGCAAATGTGAGTTTTGGCTAAAGGAAGTTGGATTTCGGACATGTTATTTCCGGAGAAGGGATAGCAGTTGACCCCACGAAAGTTGAGACCGTAACCAAATGGGAAGCACCAACGACAGTTGGAGAGATTCGGAGTTTCCTTGGACTCGCAGGATACTGCCGAAGATTCATTGAGAATTTCTCAAGGATTGCTAAGCCTATGTGAAATTGTTGAAGAAGGAAAATAAATTCATATGGACCGAGGACTGTGAGGCAAGTTTTCAGGAGTTGAAGAAAAGATTGGTTACCTCACCGGTTTGATCTTGCCGGATCAAACTAAGGATTATGAGGTGTATTACGGCGCTTCACGTCGTGGACTTGGAGCAGTGCTTATGCAGGAAGGAAGAGTTGTTTCTTATTCTTCACGACAACTTAAGCCCCATGAGTTGAATTATGCCACTCATGATTTGGAGTTAGCAGCCGTTGTGCACGCCTTGAAGACGTGGAGACATTTTCTCATTGGAAATCATTGTGAAGTATATACGGATCACAAGAGTTTGAAGTACATCTTCACACGGAAGGAATTGAATCTCGAGACGGAGGAGATGGTTAGAGCTAATCAAGGATTATGATATGAGATTGCATTATCACCCCGGAAAGGCTAATGTAAATGGCGGCGCATTGAGCCGTAAGAGCCACGTCAATGCCCTAATGATGGGAGGAATACCCAATGAGTTAGCCGAGGACCTTCGAGAGCTATGTTTGGAAATAGTTCCGAGAGGCTATGTAGCAGCATTGGAGATTCAATGCGACACCGATGGACAAAATCGAGAGAGGCCCAAAAGGCGATAAGGAAGTTGCCACTATAAAGGAGAAAATGAGCAAAGGAAAAGCTAAAGGATTTCGTGAGGATGAACACGATACCTTATGGTTTGAAGACCGTGTTTATGTGCCCAATGACCCAGAGATCAAGAAGTTGATTTTACAAGAAGCCCATGATTCACCCTATTCGATTCACCCAGAAATACCAAGATGTATTTGGACTTGAAGAATATTTTACGGTGGACCGGAATGAAGAAGGATATTGCGAGTATGTAGCAGTTTGTGGCGTATGTCGAAAGTAAAGCGAGAACATCGAAGCCGGGATTGTTACAACCATTGCCGATACCCGAATGGAAGTGGGATAGACTAGGCATGGACTTCATCACAGGTTTGCCAAAGACCCGTTCAGGATATGACTCGATTTGGGTCATAGTCGACCGTTTGACCAAGGTAGCCCATTTCATTCCAGTCAAGACTACCTATAGCAGTGCTAAGTTGGCAAAGATATACATGACCAGAATTGTATGCTTACACGGAGTTCCGAGGAGCATTGTATCGAACAGAGGAACCCAATTTACTTGAAATTTTGGAACCAGTTGCACGAAACATTGGGAACTAGATTGGAATTCAGTACAGCTTTCCACCCACAGACCGATGGACAGACTGAGAGAATCAATCAGATTTTGGAGGACATGCTAAGAGCTTGTGCCCTAGATTATGGATCTAGCTGGGACGATAATTTGCCGTATGCAGAATTTTCCTACAACAACGATTACCAAACCAGTTTGAAGATGGCACCTTCGAAGCTTTGTATGGAAGAAGGTGCAGGACACCGTTGTCATGGGACGAAACTGGAGATCGTCGATTGTTTGGACCAGATTTGATTAAGGAGTCTGAGCGAGAAAGTTAAGTTGATTCGAGACAGGCTCAAGGTAGCCCAGTCCGGACAAAAGAGCTATGCCGATTCAAAGCGCCAGCGATTGAGTATGAAGTTGGAGGCAGAGTATATCTCAGAGTATCCCCGCTTCGAGGAGTTAAGCGTTTTGGAGTTAAAGGAAAGTTAGCACCCCGTTTCGTTGGACCATATAAGATTTTGCAACGCATGGGAGAAGTTGCTTATAAGTTGGAATTGCCAGAAGGACTGTCAGGAGTTCATGATGTATTCCATGTTTCTTAGTTGAAGAAATGTCACCCGAGATAGCAGAGGTACCGTTAAGAGACACGGTGCCCTTTGGAAGCAATTCAGTTGAAGGATGACTTGACATATGAGGAAAGACCGATTAAGATTCTCGATTATGCCAGTGAGTTACCCGCAGCAAGGTTATCAAGTTTTGCAAAGTTCGGTGGAGCCACCACACCGAGGATGAAGCCACACAGGAAAGAGAGGAAGTTTTGCTCAAGGACCACCTCACCTATTTTCTAGTTAACCCGAATCTCGAGGGCGAGATTCATCTTAAGGGGGTAGGTTTGTAACATCCCAAATTTTCAATTTGGAATGTTATACATTAGGTCATCATGCATATCATATTTTTCTCGCATTTTTCCGATCCTAGAAATTTACGCAACTCAAGGACCCTCGGAGAGAGTTGGAAGTTTCATTATTTTCATATTTGGGATTTTCCAAATCTTGAAAATAGGATCATTGGATTTATTTAAATTATCTTCATAACATTTTTCCTATAAAATATTTGAGAGGGAATAATATGACTTTCCCAATATTTAGGAAAAATGAAGATATTATAAATAAACCAAATTTGGTTTTGGAAGATTTATTTTGCTTAGGCAAAAATGAGCATTTTAAAAAAAATTATGCATGTATATTGTTTTTAAAGTTCATTTTTGTTCGACTCATTTTTAGGAGTCGGGGAAAAATTTGTTTTAATTAATTTGGAGTTCATTTGATATTTATTTTATTTGTTTTGTTTTAATTTTATAAAAAATAAAAATTCGCCCCCAGAGGCCCGAGGCCCGGCCCAGCCCAGGCCAGCCCGGCGCCTCCCGGCCCACCTCCGCCTCCTCCCTCGCCTTGTGCCGCCGCCCGGCGGACTCCGCCGCCCTTGCAGGCGCCGCCGCCGCCCGAGTCCTGCCGGACCCGGCTCCCCCTTGCCCCCTCCCAAGCCAGCCGCCCCCCTCCCTTTATAACCCCGGCCCCCCTCTCTCACCCCAACCCATGAGCCCGCTCCCGCACCCGATCGAACCCGCCGCCCGTGGGCGCCGCCCGACCGCCGTGGACCTCGCCGCCCTCGGCCTTGAACCCGCCGCCCTCTCCCCGAGCCCCGGAGCGCCCGCCGGCGATCGCCGGAGGTAGCCACCGCCGCCCCGCGCCGATTCGGTTTATTCCCCTCGAACCGTCCGGTTTATTTTTTTTAAAAAAAAAGATGTTCGGTTTTTTTAAAAAAAAACCTAGATTGGTTTTATTTTTATTCGGTTTTCTTATTTAACGGACGTTCACCGAACCGTTCGTTTCGATGAACGCGTTCGTTAGATTCGTTACATTATGACGCTCACTTTTTAACTCGTTAAATGCGTTTTCTTTTAAATCGGATTTAATCCGTTATTTCTCGATTCGATTTACGATCCGATTTTCAAAACTGTTTTATTTCTTGCCCGTTTATCGGAATCGGGTGATTCAAGCGCTGGAGTTTAAATATGAAACCGCCGTTCGACTACCCTACTTTCACAGAGTTTTGCTATTGTGAAATTTTGACCTAATTTCAGTTAAGCTAAACCGAGACGTTCTCTCTCGAGTTCCGACTTTCGATGCTTTATTTGATTCGATTCTTTTGCAACCAGGGTTCTTAAGTTGAACTATCTGGTTAGATCTTTTCGATATTTCCCTGTGCATTAGATGAGTACTTATTGTATGCTTGTTGTTGTCTGCGTTAGATCACCCGGAGTGCGCCGCTTGTTACTTCGAATCTCTAGGACTCGCGGATCATCAGCAAGGCAAGTAACACTTGATCATACCTTTTCTACTACCCAGTTTTATGCATTAGATCAAACCCTCAAACACTTGCATGATTAGGATCTAATCAAATTGTGGGATGGGAAGTAGATTGAGGTAGTACCTATTACCTGTTTTACTTATGAAACCTTGGGAGTTACTTCTCGTTTGCTTGATTATGCCATGCTATGCTAGTAGGCGTGGATTGGGTGAGTGAATATCCATGACAGATGTGAGATTGTTAATTAATGGTTTATCTAAGGTGGCAACCTAAACACACATCTGGGTGGATTGAGGCACTGGTTTCTATCGAGGACTTACTGTATTTCTTCGGACCGCCACCCGGGCTCTAAGGGATCATAAGATTATTCAAACTGGAAACTTACGTGTGCAGCCATAAGCCAATTATGGGCTCTGGCGTAGTTGACTAAGTCGTCACGAACTCTTCACGGGTAGGCTAGGCGATGTAGGGGATGTAGGTTGGTACGGTCTACCCACATGTAAGGTGCTAAGCGCTTACGAAAGACTATGTCTCGGTCATCCGTTTCTCAAACACCATGCGGTCACGAGAACCAAGCGGAGGCGATCGAGTCTTGTGGGGAAAAGTCATGCAAACCTCTGCGAGTGTATAAATTAATCATGATTAGCCGTGTCCCCGGTTATGGACAATTTGAGTATCCGGTACTTGATTATCATGTGAATCTCAACATGTTACTTCTAAAATAAATGTATTGGGTTTTTAATGAGTACTTTTTAATTGGGATTGAGGATGCCGTCAACCATCTTCAATGTTAAAAACCACCATGATAGTTAAATAAAATTATTCCTTTGAGGTAGGGAAAAATCAGCTTTATGCAAAATGTAACCGTAGAGCCTTACCACCAGCCAAATATGCATGTAGTGTAGGCTTATTGCTTCATTGCTCTCTATGTGTTACATTGCCAAGATATTCCATGTCTTGACCCGTTTTCGGGCTGCAACTTTTCATGTTGCGCACTTTTTCAATGACGAGTAAGCTGTTAGGTCGTGGTTCTATACTCGGTGATGCCGTTGGAGTTGATGGACTCACTCGTTTTCCAAGCCTTCCATTGTTATTATTAGATGGCCTTAAGCCATATTATTGTGTTAAGTTCCCTTGTGGACAACGATGTAATAAGTGTGTGATTGCTACTCTGCTATAAATCCTTGAAATCTTGTCTTTGTGTCGGCATTCTTGATCCGAGGATGACACTGAGCACAGAGCGCTAGATCCATTCGGGTCTGGTCGCGACAGATATTCCTTTTGTTTTTGATGATGATTGTTTAGAAGCCTTTGAAACACTCAAGAAAGCCTTAATTTCTGCACCTATTGTTCAACCACCAAATTTGAACTTGCCTTTTGAAATTATATGTGATGCTAGTTATTATGTTGTTGCTGTTGTTCTAGGACAAAGAATTGATAAGAAATTGAATGTTATTCATTATGCTATTAAAACTCTAGACAATGCTCAAATAAATTATGCTACTACTGAAAAAGAATTCTTAGCAGTGGCGTTTGCTTGTGATAAATTTAGACCTTATAGCGTTGATTCCAAAGTAACTGTTCACACAGACCATGCTGCTATTAAATATCTTATGGAAAAGAAAGATGCTAAACCTAGACTTATTCGTTGGGTTCTCTTGTTGCAAGAATTTGATTTACATATAATTGATAGAAAAGGAGCTGAGAACCCCGTAGCTGATAATTTGTCTAAGCTTGAAAATGTGCACGATGACCCACTACCTATTGATGATAGTTTTCCGGATTAGCAGTTAGCTGCAATAAATGTTCCTCACAACACTCCTTGGTAGGCTGACTATGCTAATGATATTGTTGCTAAATATTTACCACCTAGCTTTACATACCAACAAAAGAAAAAATTCTTCTATGATTTGGAACAATACTTCTGGGATGACCCACATCTTTATAAAGAAGGACTAGATGATATTATTAGACGTTGTGTACCTGAGCATGAATAGGGACAAATCCTATGGAAATGTCACTCCGAAGCTTATGGAGGGCATCATGCTGGAGATAGAACTGCTCACAAGGTATTGCAGTCTGGATTTTATTGGCCTACTCTCTTCAAGGATGCCCATAAGTACGTGTCATCTTGTGATGAATGACAAAGAATAGGTAATATCGGTAAGCGTCAAGAAATGCCTATGAATTATTCACTTGCTGTTGAACCATTTGATGTTTGGGGATTTGATTACATGGGACCTTTTCCTTCCTCTAATGGTTATACACATATTTTGGTTGCTATTGATTATCTTACTAAATGGGTAGAAGCTATTCCAACCAGTAGTGTTGATCACACCTCTATTAAAATTCTTAAGGAAGTTACTTTCCCAAGGTTTGGAGTCACTAGATATTTAACGACTGATGGTGGTTCACACTTTATTCATGGTGCTTTCCGTAAAATGCTTGCCAAGTATGATGTTAACCATAGAATTGCATCACCCTATCATCCTCAGTCTAGTGGTCAAGTTGAACTTAGCAATAGAGAAATAAAATTAATTTTGCAAAAGACTGTCAATAGCTCTAGGAAGAATTGGTCTAAGAAATTAGATGATGCACTTTGGGTTATAGAACAACATATAGAAATCCTATGGGCATGTCTCCTTATAATGTGGTTTATGGAAAAGCTTGTCATTTGCCTCTTGCGGTAGAACATAAAGCATATTGGGCAGTCAAAGAGCTCAACCATGATTTCAAACTTGCTTTGGTGAAAAGAGGTTATTTGATATTAGCTCTTTAGATGAATGGAGAACCAAGCTTATGAAAATGCAAAATTATTCAAAGAAAAGGTTAAAAGATGGCATGCCAAAAGAATCCAAAAGCGTGAGTTTGAAGTGGGAGAATATGTTCATTTGTATAATTCTCGTTTTAGATTCTTTGCAGGAAAATTCCTCTCAAAATGGGATGGCCCCTATGTTATCGAGGCGGTTTACCAGTCTGGAGCCATCAAAATAAATAATTTCGAAGGCACTAACCCGAAGGTTGTCAATGGATAATGAATAAAGCATTATATCTCAGGTACGCCCATTAATGTTCAAAGTAATGTTATTCAAACTTTGACATCGGAAGAACACATAAATGAGTCCTTCCGGAACACCCCAGAATCGTGAAAATAAGGAGGTACGTGATACAGTAAGTAAACGGACCCAGAAAAATCCGCAAAAATATTTTTTATCTGTTTTGGAATATTTAAGAATTTAGGAAATAAAGAAACTTCCAGGAAGCGTCCCCTGGTGGGCATAAGACACCAGCCTGGCGCGCCCAGGTGGGTTGTGCCCACCTGGGACACCTTCCGGACTCCGTTTTTTCTTCCGTATGCTTGTCCTCCAAGATAAAAATCTGTATATACTTCCCGAACTTGTTAACCACCGTATCGCGAAGAAATCCTCTGTTCTCTTTTCTTGCTGTTTCTGGTCAGATTTATCAAGCCAGGCATCATGTCTTCCTGCTCCTCCAACAACATGGAAGAAGATGCTTGGCTGATGAAGATCGAGACGAAGAGGGAGGAGCCTCTGAGCAGCGTCAAGGGAGACAAGGGCAAGTAGCTACCAAAGATCCATCCCGGTGGCAGCACAAGCAATCTTTGGCGAGGAGGAGGAAGAAGATATCCTTAAGCCCTACCTTACTCACCTTACTCCTGTTGAGATTGAAGCTTTTCACGTCATTGAAATAGTTCTCATACAAAATAAGTATCTCACTCGCGAAAATATTCTACATCAAGAGCATATCATCCATCTCCAGAGCGTCATCCGTCGGTTGGAGAATCTCTTGATCCTTAAGGAGAGGATCGCTTCATCACCACCACCATCTTCTTCACCACCAAAAGAGAATTGAGTATCGGGTATGGGCACTCCCCTTGGCTTCCACCAAGCTTGGGGGAGGTGCTCCAGTATCGTATCATCCCACTATGTTTTTGCTTTTACTTATCTTAGTTCGATCTTTTGCTTTAGAATGAATAAAAGTTTAGTTCGGTCCTTTCTTCTTTGAGAGTTTTCTTAGTGATCTATCCTTGTAATCGTGTGCAAGTTATATAATAAAGTTTAGTTAGATTTTTTGTTTTCTTTACTTTCATGTTGCAAATAAAGAAAAGAAATAAGAAAGAAAAAGAGAAAGGAAATAAATAAAAGAAAGGAAATAAATCAATAAGATCATATACTAATCCTATGGTAGGTGATAACACCACATAAGGAAAAGTATAAGTAGAAAATTTTATTAGAGATTGACAAACATAGCATTAGTCAATGATGCAACTCATGAAAGAATTAATAAGGGAAGAGAAGAATCACATATAAATATACTATCCTAGAAATCTTTTGTGATTGTGAGCCCTCATCAAAATATTATATACCAAAATTGTTGACGTTGGACAAGGAGGACAACTTAATGGTTTATGTTTGTTTATATTCACATAGAAGTCATATTGTCATAGATCCTTTAACATGTGATGCTTGCACCCTATCTTTGCTAGACAAAAATTATGCACCAAGTAGAGATACTACTTGTGCATCCAAAAACCCTTAAACCCAAATCTTATTTTCAAGTGTCCACCATACCTACCTAGGGATCGAGCAAGATCCCTCAAGTAAGTTGTCATCGGTGAAAAAAGGCAATAATGGCTCCTAAATGTGTGAGATCATTTAGTGTAATAGAAAATTGAGCGTTGCACGAACTTGTGATGGTGAAGAATAAAAGCGACAGACTGCATAATAAAGGTCGCTATCTCAAGGGGGAATGTAATGTGACATTATTTTGCACTAAGGGGTTGAGCATACAAACAAATAAGCGCATGGCACGCTCTGCTTCCCTCTGTGAAGGGCCTATCTTTTACTTTTATGTATTTACTTTTATGCAAAGAGTAAAAGTTTTACTGCTATTCCTTTTTATTTTTCTCCTTTGGCAAGCATCATGTGGTGAGGAAACATCTAGGCACATATGTCCAGTTGAATATAGATAGCATGAGTTATTATTGTTGACATCACCCTTGAGGTGAATATGTTGGGAGGCGAAACTATAAGCCCCTATCTTTCTATGTGTCCGGTTGAAATGTTTTGCTCATGTGTATGCGGTGAGTGTTAGCAATCATAGAAGACTATATGATGGTTGAGTATGTGGACTTGCCTAAAGGCTCCGACGCGTGACCCTTCCTGAGAAGTATATGATACAAGTTCTATGATAAAAGTCTTATGCTTAAATTTGTTGTTGTTATAATAATAAACATGATGTTTCTATGTCCGTATTTTGTTTTTGTCGACACCTCTCTCTCAAAGCATGTGGACATGTTTTTCAATTTCGGTTTTCGCTTGAGGACAAGCGAGGTCTTAGCTTGGGGGAGTTGATACATCCATTTTGCATCATGTTTTCTTACTGTTATTTATGATGTTTTTATCCATAATAATGCTTTTCGGAGTAATTCGAATGTCTTTTCTCTCATAATTTGCAAGGTACACAACAAGAGGGAGAATTCCGGCAGCTCGAAATCTTGACCTGGAAAAGCTACGTCAGGCTACCTATTCTGCACAACTCCAAACAAGCTGAAACTTCACAGAGATTTTTTATGGAATATTTAAGGAATATTGGAGCAAATAACTACCAGAGGGGGCCCACCAGGTGGGCACAACCCACCTGGGCGCGCCAGGGAGCCCAGGCGCGCCCTGGTGGGTTGTGCTCACCCAGGCCCACCTCTGGTGCCCATCTTCTGGTATATAGGTCATTTTGACCTAGAAAAAAAATTAAGGATAGGACTTTAGGGATGGAGCGCAACCGTCTCGAGGCGGAACTTGGGCAGGAGCACTTTTGCCCTCCAGCGGAGCGATTCCGCCAGGGGAACTTCCCTCCCGGAGGGGGAAATCATCGTCATCATCATCACCAACAACTCTTCCATCTTGGGGAGGGCAATCTCCATCAACATCTTCAACAACACCATCTCATCTCAAACCGTAGTTCATCTCTTGTGTTCAATCTTGTTACCGGAACTATAGATTGTTGCTTGTGGGTGACTAGTAGTGTTGATTACATCTTGTAGTTGATTACTATATGGTTTATTTGGTGGAAGATTATATGTTCAGATCCATTATGCTATTTAATACTCCTCTGATCATGAGCATGATTATTATTTGTGAGTAGTTACTTTTGTTCTTGAGGTCATGGGAGAAATCATGTTGCAAGTAATCATGTGAATTTGATATGTGTTCGATATTTTGATAGTATGTATGTTGTGATTCCCTTAGTGGTGTCATGTGAACGTCGACTACATGAAACCTCACCATATTTGGGCCTAAGGGAATGCATTGTGGAGTAGCAATTAGATGATGGGTTGCGAGAGTGATGTGCTTAAACCCCAGTTTATGCGCTATTCCGTAAGGGACCGATTGGATCCAAAAGTTTAATGCTATGGTTAGAACTTATTCTTAATACTTTTCTCATAGTTGCGGATGCTTGTGGGAGGGTTAATCATAAGTAGGAGGCTTGTTCAAGTAAGAACAACACCTAAGCACCGGTGCACCCACATATCAAATTATCAAAGTAGCGAACACGAATTAAACTAACATGATAAAAGTGACTAGATGAAATTCCCGTGTACCCTCAAGAACGCTTTGCTTATAATAAGAGACCGTTTTGGCCTGTCCTTTGCCTCAAAAGGATTGGGCTACATTGCTGCACTTTTGTTACTATTATCGTTACTTGCTCGTTACAAATTATCTTGCTATAAACTACTCTGCTACTTACAATTTCAGCACTTGCAGAAATTACCTTACTGAAAACTACTTGTCATTTCCTTCTGCTCCTCGTTGGGTTCGACACTCTTACTTATTGAAAAGAGCTGCAATTGATCCCCTATACTTGTGGGTCATCAGGTGCCGTCGCCAGATCTACTTCGGCTGTAGGGAGGCCGACAATCCACCTCTCTTGGATGGGATTGTAGCCGGCAATGACCGGAGTGGGTGGGTCGTAGCGAGATGGCCGCGTGACCATAGGAGAAACCGAACGGGCGGTGAGGTGAGAGAGAGCGCGTGGGTGTGAACTGGCAAGGCAGGTGACGGGAGGGGGCGTGGGGAGTTATGAGCCGCCATGTCGTCTCCCGTGCTTCCTCAGGCGTGTAGGCGTTCGCCACGCGTGGCTCGAGCGAGCCTAGCTCGCAAAAAATGGTCGATTCGGACGTCCTTCTAGAGCCATACCCATGCCTGCTTTGAGGTTCATGCGGGCCATGAATCGCATGCGACCCAGACAACCAAACGGGCCAAATTCTGCCCGCGCGAGTCTGGCCCGACCTAATGCAGCCTATCAAACGCGTCCTATATGTGTGAGTGATGAAGATTGAAAGTCGGTACTCAATCATCCTAGTCAATTGCTACAAGTATATGAGATAGGAGAATATAGGACATTGTAAATTCGGCTGTGGGCAAAGAAAAAATGAAGAAACTTGCCCATTCCACTCTCGCGGGCGGCAGGGCGAACCTTAGCCACCGCTGGCCAGCGACCCTCCCCTAACCCTCCCTCCCCCTGCCGCCACAAGAGTGCGCCGCGGGGCGAAGCCCGGCTAGCGTAGGTGGCGGTGATAATCCACAAGTATAGGGGATCACAACAGTTTTCGAGGGTAGAGTATTCAACCCAAATTTATTGATTCGACACAAGGGGAGCCAAAGAATATTCTCAAGTATTAGCAGCTGAGTTGTCAATTCAACCACAGCTGGAAGACTTAATATCTGCAGCAAAGTATTTAGTAGCAAAGTAGTATGGAAGTAACGGTAACAACGACAAAAGTAATAGTAGCAGCTTTGTAGTAATTGTAACAGTGGCAATGGTAAAGTAACTAAGCAAAGATCAATATGTGAAAAGCTCGTAGGCATTGGATCAGTGATGGATAATTATGCTGGATGCGATTCCTCATGCAATAGTTATAACATAGGGTGACACAGAACTAGCTCCAGTTCATCAATGTAATGTAGGCATGTATTCCGAATATAGTCATACGTGCTTATGGAAAAGAACTTGCATGACATCTTTCGTCCTACCCTCCCGTGGCAGTGGGGTCCTATTGGAAACTAAGGGATATTAAGGCCTCCTTTTAGTAGAGTACCGGACCAAAGCATTAATACTTGGTGAATACATGAACTCCTGAAACTACGGTAATCACCTGGAGTGATCCCGATTATTGTCACTTCGGGGTTGCCGGATCATAACACATAGTAGGTGACTATTGACTTGCAAGATAGGATCAAGAACTCACATATATTCATGAAAACATAATAGGTTCAGATCTGAAATCATGGCACTCGGGCCCTAGTGACAAGCATTAAGCATAGCAAAGTCATAGAAACATCAATCTTATAACATATTGGATACTAGGGATCAAACCCTAACAAAACTAACTCGATTACATGATAAATCTCATCCAACCCATCACCGTCCAACAAGCCTACGATGGAATTACTCACGCACGGCGGTGAGCATCATGAAATTGGTGATGGAGGAAGGTTGATGATGACGACGATGACGGATTCCCCTCTCCGGAGCCCCGAACGGACTCCAGATCAGCCCTCCCGGGAGAGATTAGGGCCGGCGGCGGCTCCGTATCGTAAAACGCGATGAATCCTTCTATTTGATTTTTTTCTGCCCAAACGTGAATATATAGAGTTGGAGTTGAGGTCGGTGGAGCCTTTGGGGGCCCACGAGATAGGGGGGCGCGCCCAGGGGGGTAGGCGTGCCCCCCACCCTCGTGGACAGGGTGTGGGGCCCCTGGTCTTGATTCTTTTGCCAGTATTTTTTATTAATTCCAAAAATATTCTCTGTGAAGCTTCAGGTCATTCCGATAACTTTTATTTCTGCACAAAAATAACACCATGGCAATTCTGCTGAAAACAGCGTCAGTCCGGGTTAGTTCCATTCAAATCATGCAAGTTAGAGTCGAAAACAAGGGCAAAAGTGTTTGGAAAAGTAGATACGATGGAGATGTATCAACTCCCCCAAGCTTAAACCTTTGCTTGTCCTCAAGCAATTCAGTTGACAAACTGAAAGTGATAAAGAAAAACTTTTACAAACTCTGTTAGCTCTTGTTGTTGCAAATATGTAAAGCCAACATTCAAGTTTTCAGCAAAGATTATGAACTAACCATATTCACAATAACATTTAGGTCTCATGTTAACTCATATCAATGGCATAATCAACTAGCGAGCAATAATAATAAATCTCAGATAACAACACTTTCTCAAAACAATCATAATATGATATAACAAGATGGTATCTCGCTAGCCCTTTCTGAGACCGCAAAACATAATTGCAGAGCACCTATGAAGATCAAGGGCTGACTAGACATTGTAATTCATGGTAAAAGAGATCCAATCATAGTCATACTAAATATAAATTAATAGTAATGGATGCAAATGACAGCGGTGCTCTCCAACTGGTGATTTTTAATAAGAGGATGATGACTCAACATAAAAGTAAATAGATAGGCCCTTCGCAGGGGGAAGCAGAGATTTGTAGAGGTGCCAGAGCTCGATTTTTGAAATAGAGATAAATAATATTCTGAGTGGCATACTTTCATTGTCAACATAACAACCAAGAGATCTCGATATCTTCCGTGCTACACACATTATAGGCGGTTCCCAAGCAGAATGGTAAAGTTTATACTCCCCCACCACCAACAAGCATCAATCCATGGCTTGCCCGAAACAACGGGTGCCTCCAACTAACAACAAACCTGGGGGAGTTTTGTTTGCAATTATTTTGATTTGAGCATGGGACTGGGCATCCCGGTGACCAGCCATTTTCTCGTGAGTGAGGAGCGGAGTCCACTCCTCTTGAGAATAATCCGCCTAGCATGGAAGACACAGACAACCCTAGTTGATACATGAGCTATTCGAGCATACAAAACAAAATTTCATTTGAAGGTTTAGAGTTTGGCACATAGAAATTTACTTGGAACGGCAGGTAGATACCACATATAGGAAGGTATGGTGGACTCATATGGAATAACTTTGGGGTTTATGGAAGTGGATGCACAAGCAGTATTCCCGCTTAGTACAAGTGAAGGCTAGAAAGAGACTGGGAAGCGACCAACTATTGAGCGACAACAGTCATGAACATGCATTAAAATTTAATCAACACTGAGTGCAAACATGAGTAGGATATAATCCACCATGAACATAAATATCGTGGAGGCTATGTTGATTTTTTTTCAACTACATGCGTGAACATGTGCCAAGTCAAGCCACTCGAATCATTCAAAGGAGGATATCACCCTATCATAGCACACCACAACCATTTTAATAGCATGTTGGCACGCAAGGTAAACCATTATAAACTCCTAGCTAATTAAGCATGGCATAAGCAACTATAATCTCTAATTGTCATTGCAAACATGTTTCATTCATAATAGGTTGAATCAGGAATGATGAACTAATCATATTTACAAAAACAAGAGAGGTCGAGTTCATACCAACTTCTCTCATCTTAATCAGTCCATCATATATCGTCATTATTGCCTTTCACTTGCACAACCGAACGATGTGGACAATAATAATAGTGCATGTGCATTGGACTAAGCTAGAATCTGCAAGCATTTAATTCAAGGGAGAAGACAAGGTAATATGGGCTCCTGATTAAATCAAAAATAATGCATATAATAGCCACTTAAGCATTTTCATTATGGTCTTCTCCTCTCGACCCCCAAAGAAAAGAAAAGAAATAAACCTATTTACACAGGAAAGCTCCCAACAAACAAAAGAAGAACGAGCAATCTTTTCGGGTTTTCTTTTAATTACTACTACTACAGGCATGGAAAGTAAACTAGCTAAAAGCTACAACTATTATTTTTGGTTTTTCTTAAGGTTATTCAAGCACACAACAAGAAGGCTTAAAACAGAAAATAAACTAGCTTGGATAGTACAATGAAAAAGTATGAGCACCGACAACTAGAATGAGTATGTGAACATGAATGCAATGTCAGTGAGAAATACGTATTCCCCCAAACTTAGGCTTTTGTCCTAAGTTGGTCTATGCCCACGGATGGCCTGGAGGATATCCGAAGTTATTGTAACTGGGGTCGTACTGAGATGCAGCCGCTACTGCCTCACGAGCTGTAGCTTCGAGGCGAGCTGCTTCCGCCCTCCTCTCGTACTCGTTTGCCTTCTCCCTGGTTATGACATATCTCCCCTTTGCCTGAAAGTCAAAGAAAGTAGGAGCAGGGAGAGCAATATGGACAGCGCGACGTTTGTCAAAGATTAGTCGGTACTGGAGAGGCTGTTCATTCCTCTCAATAAACTGATGGCGAACCATAGCATTAAAATCTAGATAAGCAGGAGGCAACTCCATATCATTTTCATGTATGGGTACCTCAAGAAAATTAGCTGAACATGTTGCATAGATTCCACCAAACAAATCTCCACTTATACTGTTATGATGCAACCTACGTGCAACAATGGCCCCCAAGTTATATTGTTTATCTCCTAAGATAGCACTCTTGAGAACACTAAGATCTGGAACACACATGTGGCATGCCTCATCCTTGCCGTTGATGCATCTACCTATAAAGAGAGCAAAATAATGTATGGCAGGAAAGTGAATGCTCCCTATGGTAGCTTGTGTTATTTTTCTAGATTCCCCCACAGTGATACTAGCAAGAAAATCTTTAAATTCAGATTTGCGAGGTTCACTAACATTACCCCACTGTGGGAGTTTACAAGCAGTATTAAAATCTTCTAAGTCCATGGTATAAGATTTATCATAGAGATCTAATAGGACAGTGTGAGAATTGTGTGATGATGTAAATTTAAACCTTCTCACAAAGGAATCAGTTAGGTAGTAATATTGGGGGCACTTATCTGACACGAAGCCCTCAAGTTCAGCGTTACGCACATATGCGTCAAATTCCACCTTAATTCCTGCTTGGACCATAAAATCTTCTAACGGCCATTCACAAGGCCGCACTTGAGCTTCCCTAGGTAATTCATAGTCCGGCTCACATATCGCGGGCCTGGGTCCTTGCTTCTTTGAGGAACCACCTTGGTAAATTTTCCTAAACATATTTCTTCCTCTGAAAAATTTCTGAAATTTTTAGTAACTCAAAATAAAAGTGAACCAAACTCAACAAAATTGATAGCAACTACTCCCACATGTGCCTAAAGACTATATCATGCATTAGAACTACTTGGGACCAAATAAATTTGACATGCAAGCTCAAGAACAGGGTCACCTAAGCAGCAAAAATTTGCAGTAAATAAAGCACTAGAACGAAAACTAATTGGACCATTAGAGGACTCACATACCAAAGAACAATCCCCCAAAGCAGTTTTGTGAATGGAGCTTCGAGCAAGGAGATCGAAAATCGCAGCAAAACGAGCTAGAACTCGAGTTTGAGCTGTGTGGTGATTTTTTCTGGAAGAAGACAAAGTGTGTGGGTGCTGGAATAAGTGGAGGGGGGCCACATGGGGCCCACGAGGCAAGGGGCACACCCAGGGGGTAGGGCGCGCCCTGCACCCTCGTGGCCAGGTGGTTACCCCCTCTGGTGTGTTCTCTGTAGCGACCCGACCCGAATGGATCAAGTCTCTGTGCTCAGGCGTCATCCCTGGATCAGTAATGCTGACACCACACAGTACTTTGAAGGATTTATAACAGAGTAGCAATCACACACTTATTACATCGTTGCCCAAAGAGGACTTATTACAATAAATATGGCTTAAGGCCATCTAATAACGATAACAGCGGAAGACTTGGAAGATAAGTGAGTCCATCAACTCCGGTAGCATCACCGAGTATAGAACCACGACCTAAAGCACCTTACTCGTTATGCGAAAAGTCTGCAACATGAAAGTTGCAGCCGAAACGGGTCAAGACATGGAATATCTTGGCAATGTAACACATAGAGAGTAATGAAGGAATAAGCCTATACTACATGCATATATGGCTGGTGGAAAAGCTCTCTGATTCAGCTTTTGCATAAAGCCAGTTTTCCCTCTGCAAAGGAATAAATTTTGTTTAACTATCATGGTGGTTGTTAAACATTGAGAATGGTTGATGACATCCTCAATCCCAATTAAAAGTACTCATTAAAAACCCAACAATATTAATTAGAGTAACATGTTGAGATTCACATGATATTCAAGTACTAGATACTCAAGATGTCCATAACCGGGGACACGGATAATCATGATTAGTTTGTACACTCTGCAGAGGTTTGCGCACTTTTCCCCACAAGACTCGATCGCCTCCGTTTGGTTTCTCGCACTACATGGTGTTTGAGAGACGGATGACCGAGACATAGTCTTTCAGAAGCGTTTGCACCTTACGACGGGTAGACCGTACCACCTACAACCCCTAGATCAGCTAGTCTACCATTGTAAGAGTTCACACGACTTAATCAACTACGCCAGAGCCCATAATGGCTTGTGGCTGCACACGGAAGTTACTAGTATGAACAATCTTATGATCCCTTTGAGCTTGGGTGGCGGTCCGAAGAAAAACAGGCAAGTCCTGATAGAAACCAGGTGCCTCAATCCACCCAGATGTGTGTTTAAGTTGCCACCTTAAATAAACCATTAATTTAACAATCTCACATCTGTCATGGAATACACTCACCCAATCCACGTCTACTAGCATAGCATAGCATAATAAGAAAAGCGTAGAAGTAACTCCCAAGGTTTCATAAGTAAAACAGGTAATAGGTACTACCTCAATCTACTTCCCATCCCACAATTTAATTAGATCCTAATCATGCAAGTGTTTGAGGAATAGATCTAATGCATAAAACTGGGTATGAGAAAGTATGATCAAAGTGTTACTTGCCTTGCTGATGATCCGCGAAACCTAGAGATTCGAAATAACAAGCGGCGCACTCCGGGTGATCTATCGCAGACAAACAACAAGCATACAATAAGTACTCATCTAATGCACGGGTAAATCTCGAATAAAAGATCTGACCAGAAAGTTCAACTTAAGAACCCTGGTTGCAAAATAATCGAATCAAATAAAAGCAACGAAAGTCAAGCAGCGAAAGAAAACAACTCGGTTCTAGCAAGTTGAAACTAAGTCAAATTTTACAGTAGCAAAACTTTGTTTAAGTTGATTAATCGGAACGGCGGTTACGAGATGAAACTCCAGCGTTTGAATCACCTGATTCCGATAAACGGCGAGAAAATAGACTAGAAAGAAAATCGGATCTGAAATCGCTATCGGAAAAATAGCAGAATAAATCCGATGAGAAAGAAAAGCGACGAGCGGTTGAGCGAGCGGACGTTCATTAACCGAAGAAAACCGGTGATCTCGTTCGTTAAGACGAGCAGTCCGGTCCGCTAACGCTATAAACAAAACCGGAAAGTAAAACCGGCGAGAAAAACCGATCTAGGGTTTCGGAAAGAAAACCGAAACGAAAAACCGATCTAGAAAATCAGAACGGAAACCGGAAAGATTTACGAATAACCGAACCGAGGAAAAGGAAAGGTGACGCGGCGCGGGGCTAGTACCTCGAAGAAGCGAGGGGCTCCGGCGGCGGCGGCGTAAGGCGGCGGCGGCGGCGGTGTAGGGCGGCGGCGGCGGCTGCTGCTGCGGAGGAGAGGAGAGGAGAGTTGATTTGATGTGTTGGAGGGGGTGCTTGGGTATTTATATTGGGAGGGAGGGTTTTTGCTTGGAGTAGGGGACAAGAATTAGAGTAGGATTAGGAATCCTAGGAATAAAAAACGGAATAACGAAACGGGATCAAATCCTACTAGGATTTGTAAAAGAATAGGAAACCTGGGCAGCTCCCTGGCTCCCTGGTACGCTAGCGATGGCCTTGGCCTCCTGGCCGGCCGGCTGGCTTGGCGGCTTGGGCCTTTGGCCCAAGGCGCTGCAGATTTTTTTTAAATCGGTTTCGCGCGCAGAAAAATACAGAAAAAAAATCTAAACGAACTCCAAAATTAATAAAGTAAACTTTCCCCGATTCCTAAAAATGAGTCGAACAAAATGAACTTTTACTCGGGACCAAAAATGCAATTTTTTAAAACACGCATTTTTCCTAAGGCAAATAAAATGAAAACTCCGAAATAAAAATCTTATTTGATTTTTTTATTAAATCCTCATTATTTCTTTATTTTGGGAAAGTCATTTTATTCCCTCTCTCATATTTTGATAGTAGAAATAATTGAAGATAAAATAAATAAAATCAAATGATCCTATTTTCAAAATTTGAGAAAACTCAAATATGAAAATAACGAATCTCCAACTCTCTCCGAGGGTCCTTGAGTTGCGTGAAATTTCTAGGATCGCCAAAATGCAAGAAAATATGTAATGCATGATGACTTAATGTATAACATTCCAAATTGAAAATTTGGGATGTTACAAACCTACCCCTTAAGATGAATCTAGCCCTCGAGATTCGGGTTAACTAGAAAATAGGTGAGGTGATCCTTGAGCAAATCTTCTTCTCTTTCCTGTGTGGCTTCATCCTCGGTGTGGTGGCTCCTTTGAACCTTGCAAAACTTGGTAACCTTGTTGCAGTAACTCTGCCGGCATAATCGAGAGTCTTGACTGGTCTCTCCTCATATGTCAAATCATCCTTCAACCGAATTGCTTCAAGTGGCACTTGTATCTCTTAACGGTACTTCCGCCATTTCGAGTGACATTTCTTCACCGAGAAACATGGAATACATCATGAACTCCTGACAGTCCCTCCGCAATTCCAGCTTATAAGCAACTTCTCCCATGCGTTGCAAGATCCTATACGGTCCAACGAATCGTGGTGCTAATTTTCCTTTAACTCCAAAACGCTTAACTCCTCGAAGTGGGGATACTCTAAGATAAACTCTGTCTCCAACTTCATATTCTATCGCCTTGCTTTTGAATCCGCATAGCTTTTCTCGTCTGGACTGGGCTACCTTGAGCCTATCGCGAATCAACTTAACCTTCATTGCATCGCTTAATCAAATCTGGTCCAAACAACTGACGGTCTCCAGCTTCGTCCCATGATAACGGTGTCCTGCACCTCCTTCCGTACAAAGCCTCGAAAGGGGCCATCTTCAAGCTGATTTGGTAACTGTTGTTATAAGAAAACTCTGCATACGGCAAGTTATCATCCCAACTAGATCCATAATCTAGTGCACAAGCTCTCGAGATATCCTCCAAAATCTGATTGACTCTCTCAGTCTGTCCATCGGTCTGTGGGTGGAAAGCTGTACTGAATTCCAGCCTGGTTCCCAAAGTTTCGTGCAACTAATTCCAAAACTTTGAGGTAAATTGGGTCCCTCTATCTGATACGATACTCCTCGGAACTCCGTGTAAACACACAATTCTGGCCATGTATATCTTTGCCAACTTAGCACTGCTATAGGTAGTCTTGACTAGAATGAAATGAGCTACCTTCGTCAAGCGGTCGACTATAACCCAAATCGAGTCATAGCCTGAACGAGTCTTTGGCAAACCTGTGATGAAATCCATGCCTAGTTTATCCCACTTCCATTCGGGTATCGGCAATGGTTGCAACAATCCTGCTGGCTTCTGATGTTCTGCCTTCACCCTTTGACATACATCACAAACTGCTACATACTCTGCAATATCTTTCTTCATTCCGGTCCACCAGAAAGTATTCTTCAGATCCAAATACATCTTGGTATTTCCAGGGTGAATCGAATATGGTGAATCATGTGCCTCTTGCAAAATCAACTTCCTGATCTCCGGGTCATTTGGCACATAAACACGGTCCTCAAACCATAGGGTATCGTGCTCATCCTCACGAAATCCCTTAGCTTTTCCTTCGCTCATTTTCTCCTTTATAGAGGCAACTTCCTTATCTGCCTTTTGAGCTTCTCGATTTTGTCCATCAACGTAGACTGAATCTCCAATGTTGCTACATAGCCTCTCGGAACTATTTCCAAACATAGCTCTCGAAGGTCCTCGGCTAACTCCCTGGGTATTCCTCCCATCATTAGGGTATTGACGTGGCTCTTACGGCTCAATGCGTCTGCTACAACGTTAGCCTTCCCGGGGTGATAATGCAATCTCATATCATAATCCTTAATAAGCTCCAACCATCTCCTCTGTCTGAGATTTAATTCCTTCTGCGTGAAGATGTACTTCAAACTCTTGTGATCCGTGTACACCTCACAATGATTTCCAATGAGAAAATGTCTCCATGTCTTCAATGCATGCACAACGGCTGCTAACTCCAAATCATGTGTGGCATAATTCAACTCATGAGGCTTAAGCTGTCGTGAAGCATACGAAACAACTCTTCCTTCCTGCATAAGCACTGCTCCAAGTCCTCGGCGTGAAGCGTGTAATACACCTCATAATCCTTGGTCCGATCTGGCAAAATTAACACCGTGAGGTAACCAATCTTTTCTTCAACTCCTGAAAACTTGCCTCACAATCCTCGGTCCATATGAACTTGGTATCCTTTTTCAGCAATTCCGTCATAGGCTTTGCAATCCTTGAGAAATTCTCAATGAATCTTCGGTAGTATCCTGCGAGTCCAAGTAAACTCCGGATCTCTCAAGCTGTCGTTGGTGCTTTCCATTTGGTTCTGGTCTCAACCTTTGTGGGGTCAACTGCTATCCCTTCTCCGGATATAACATGTCCAAGAAATCCAACTTCCTTTAGCCAAAACTCACATTTGCTGAACTTGGCATATAACTCATGTTCCCTTAGTTTCTCCAAAACCAATCGCAAATGTTCCTTATGTTCCTCTTCATTCTTCGAGAAAACCAAAATATCATCTATGAACACCACGACGAACTTATCCAAAAACTCCATAAACACTTTGTTCATCGTGTTCATGAAATAGGCAAAGCGTTAGTCAGTCCAAATGACATAACGGTATATTCATACAGTCCATATCTCGTAGTAAATGCTATCTTGGGTATGTCCTGCTCTCGAATCTTCAACTGATGGTACCCTAATCGCAAATCGATCTTGGAAAACACTTTAGCTCCTTGCAAACGATCAAACAGATCATTTATCATTGGTAGTGTGTACTTGTTCTTGATTGTTACTTCATTTAAACCACAATAGTCGACAACCATCCTTAACGATCCGTCCTTCTTCTCTACTAAAAGTACGGGTGATCCCCAAGGCGAAGAAATTGGGCGTATATAACCTTTATCCAATAGCTCCTTAATCTGCTTCTTGATTTCCGCCAAATCCATGCGGGCATCCTGTATGGTCGCTTCGATATTGGGCCCTGCACTGCAAAAGCTCTATCAAAAACTCAATGTCTCTATCCGTGGCATTCCCGCCAACTCTTCCGGAAATACATCAGAAATCCTTCACCATCGGCACCTCTTCCAAAGACAACTCCCGATAAGGAATTTACTTGTGCTCTCCTCGGCTCATGCCGTGATACATACTTGATTCTCCTCCCTTCAGGGTGGTAAGCAAAATCGACTTAGTGGCGCAATCTATGTTCCTCCATACTTGATAACCAATCCATGCCTAATATCACATCCAATCCTTGGGATTCCGTAACTATTAGGTCCGAGGGAAAAACATAGTGTCCAATCCTTAATGGCGCATTTATCACACCATATACTAGCCATGTATTCTGCCTCCGTGAGGTTACTAGCATGGGTGACCTAAGGGCTTGGGTTGGTAATTTGTACTTATCCACAAATCCCCTTGATATGTATGAATGTGATGCACCAGTATCAAAAAGAACTAGTGCAGTAAATGACTTAATCAAAAACTTACCGATTACTGCATCCGGCTGATCTTCAACCTCCTCCACATCAATGTGGTTCACCTGTCCCCTGTTGAAAGGGTTTGGCTTCTTTCCAGAGCTTCCATTGCCATTTCCATTCTGGCCTTCTGGACATTCGTTTGCATAATGTCCGTTCTTGGAACACTTGTAACAGGTGACATGACTCAAGTCTTTCTTGGTTGGGGTTGATGGTGTGGTCCGGTTCTGGCCGTTGCTTCCTCCATTCCCATTTCCATTTTTGTGGCCATTATGGTTGTGCGAACTACCTCCTCCATGGGTATCTTTGGCCCGAACTCCTTGTTTAGGGGTATAACGGGCTTCGCTGGGCTCCAGAGTTATACTTCCCCGCCCATACTTCCTCTTGTGGTTCTCAATTTGTCGCTGCTTTCCTTCAATCATGAGGGCACGGTCTACCAACTCCTGGTAGTTATTGAAACTTGCTACCATCAACTGCATGCTTAACTCATCATTCAATCCTTCCAGAAACTTCTCCTGCTTAGCTGCATCTGTAGCAACGTCATCTGGGGCATAACGTGCTAACTTACTAAAATCATCCACATACTGGCCAACAGTCCTTCCTCCTTGGCGTAAGTTGCGAAACTCACGCTTCTTCATGGCCATAGCTCCTGCCGAGACATGGGCAGTCGAAAGCTTGTCAAACTGATCCCATGTGACAAAGGTGTCTATAGGGTAAATGGCTGTAAAATTCTCCCACCATGCTGCTGCGGGTCCTTCAAGCTGGTGTGCAGCAAACTTCACCTTCTCTCCATCTGTACATCCTGTAGTGGTCAACTCCCTCCCTACCTTACGGAGCCAATCATCTGCTACTATCGGCTCGGTGCTACTGGAAAACACTGGCGGTTTCAGCCTTAAGAAACGAGCCAGATGGTCAACTGGTGGTGGTGGCGGTGGGTTGTTGTTGTTGCCTTGGTTCTGCATGCAGTGTTTGGATCAAAGTGTTCTGCTGCTGAATCAACTGGGTGATCTCCAGCGGAAAAACAAACCCGGGGTCGCGTCTCGGAGGCATCTGATGGGTTTAGAAAAGACAAGAAATTAAGAATAGAGTGGGGTCTAAGGAGAAACACTACCCAAATGTATATGAGCAAATGCACACAAAATCACTTCATTCAATTCAAACAAAGGGCTTACAACGGTCTAACTATCGCAAAAGTGCGTGAACTAAAATGTTACATGGAGGGAATACTACTAATATGTGGGGGTCATCTATTAATTTGAACCGTGGAAGACTCCATGATGTCTCGCTCCACCTTCATCTTCAAAGTCGTGTTCACTTGGATCCGAATCGGTGTCGCCGATGATGATGTAGTTGCTAGGACAATCGGCGTACTTGTCTTCATTCTTGAGCGCCAATTTCTTCTTGAGTTCTTCAATCTCATACTTAAGATCGTTATTGTGTCTTGCTACAGCCACGATCCCGTCCATGTAGTCCTTACGTGTAGACTTTAGTTCTTCTTCAAGTTCGATGATCCTTCCCTTCGCATCCTTCAATTCGATCATATCATTGCACGTCTGGTTCTCCTGGCGTCGAATGTGCTGGTTTAACTCCTGGATGAAAGCTGCAATGGATCTATCCTTCTTGGTGCTGACTATCTCCCATTGTTCATCTCGGCGTCCACAAATCTGATAGATGGTGTCCTTGAGGTCTTCTTGGTAAACTTCTCCAATAGATCCCATGGTGATATGAGCTGCCATGCTCTTTCCCGGACTCCAAAGTTGGTGCAATCAAAACACTATCTATAGGCTTGGTGATTGGGGCTAATGTCCTTCCTTAACGTGAGCTTGAATCTTCCAGTAGCTCCTCTTCGTGCAGAGTGGCGTTGAAAGTCCCGTGAAGCTTGGTAGTCCAATGTTCGTGTACTTGGTGACTTCCTTCGTGAAAACCAAGAGGGTGCCTTCATCTGGTTGGGCGATTTGATCTTCGCGTACTTCATCCTAAAGTGTAGAAAAGATGAGGAGTTAGAAAATGTGAAGAGAGTAGTGATCTATGGCTTTAACTTAGTGGTCGTGTCCTATAGTCAGCGTGGTGCTCGATACAATCTCTCAGCGACCCGACCGAATGGATCAAGTCTACGTGCTCGTGCATCATCCTCTGGATCAAGAATGCCGACACCACACAGTACTTTGAAGGATTTATAACAGAGTAGCAATCACACACTTATTACATCGTTGCCCAAAAGAGGACTTATTACAATAAATATGGCTTAAGGCCATCTAATAACGATAACAGCGGAAGACTTGGAAGATAAGTTTGTCCATCAACTCCAGTGACATCACCGAGTATAGAACCACGACCTAAAGCACCTTACTCGTTGCGAAAAGTCCGCAACATGAAAGTTGCAGCCCAAAACGGGTCAGCACATGGAATATGCCGGCAATGTAACACATAGAGAGTAATGAAGGAATAAGCCTATACTACATGCATATATGGCTGGTGGAAAAGCTCTACGGTTACAGCTTTTGCATAAAGCCGCTTTTCCCTCATCGCAAAGGAATAAATTTTGTTTAACTATCATGGTGGTTGTTAAACATTGAGAATGGTTGATGACATCCTCAATCCCAATTAAAAGTACTCATTAAAAACCCAACAATATTAATTAGAGTAACATGTTGAGATTCACATGATATTCAAGTACTAGATACTCAAGATGTCCATAACCGGGGACACGGCTAATCATGATTAGTTTGTACACTCTGCAGAGGTTTGCGACTTTTCCCCACAAGACTCGATCGCCTCCGTTTGGTTTCTCGCACTACATGGTGTTTGAGAGACGGATGACCGAGACATAGTCTTTCGGAAGCGTTTGCACCTTACGACGGGTAGACCGTACCACCTACAACCCCTACATCAGCTAGTCTACCACTGTAAGAGTTCACACGACTTAATCAACTATGCCAGAGCCCATAATGGCTTGTGGCTGCACACGGAAGTTACTAGTATGAACAATCTTATGATCCCTTTGAGCCTGGGTGGCGGTCCGAAAAAAACCCGGCAAGTCCTGATAGAAACCAGGTGCCTCAATCCACCCAGATGTGTGTTTAAGTTGCCACCTTAAATAAACAATTAATTTAACAATCTCACATCTGTCATGGAATACACTCACCCAATCCACGTCTACTAGCATAGCATAGCATAATAAGCAAACGTAGAAGTAACTCCCAAGGTTTCATAAGTAAAACAGGTAATAGGTACTACCTCAATCTACTTCCCATCCCACAATTTAATTAGATCCTAATCATGCAAGTGTTTGAGGAATATATCTAATGCATAAAAACTGGGTATGAGAAAGTATGATCAAAGTGTTACTTGCCTTGATGATGACCCGCGAAACCTAGAGATTCGAAATAACAAGCGGCGCACTCCGGGTGATCTATCGCAGACAAACAACAAGCATACAATAAGTACTCATCTAATGCACGGGTAAATCTCGAATAAAAGATCTGACCAGAAAGTTCAACTTAAGAACACTGGTTGCAAAAAGAATCGAATCAAATAAAGCAACGAAAGTCAAACGACGAAAGAAAACAACTCGGTTCTAGCAAGTTGAAACTAAGTCAAATTTTACAGTAGCAAAACTTTGTTTAAGTTGATTAATCGGAACGGCGGTTACGAGATGAAACTCCAGGCGTTTGAATCACCTGATTCCGATAAACGAGCGAGAAAATAGACTAGAAAGAAAATCGGATCTGAAATCGCTATCAGAAAAATAGCGGAATAAATCCGATGAGAAAGAAAACGACGAACGGTTGAACGAACGGATGTTCATTAATCGAAGCAAACCGGTGATCTCGTTCGTTAAGACGAACGGTCCGGCGAACGCTTGCCAAACAAAACTGGAAAGTAAAACCGGCGAGCAAAACCGATCTAGGGTTTCGGAAAGAAAACCGAAACGAAAAATCGATCTAGAAAACCGGAACGGAAACTGGAACGATTTACGAATAACCGAACCGAGGAAAAGGAAAGGTGACGCGACGCGGGGCTAGTACCTCGAAGAAGCGAGGGGCTCCGATGGCGGCGGCGTAGGGCGGCGGCGGCGGCGTAGGGCGGTGGCGGCGGCCGTAGGGCGGCGGCGGTGTGTAGGGCGGCGGCGGCGGTCACACAAGGGAGGAGAGGAGAGGTGTTGGTTTGATGTGTTGGAGGGGGTGCTTGGGTATTTATATTGGGAGGGAGGGTTTTGCTTGGAGAAGGGGACAAGAATTAGAGTAGGATTACGAATCCTAGGAATAAAAATGGAATAACGAACGGGATCAAATCCTACTAGGATTTGTAAAAGAATAGGAAACTGGGCAGCTCATTTGGCTCCACTGGTGCGCTTAGCGATGGCCTTGGCCTCTGGCCGGCCGGGCTGGCTTACGGCTTGGGCCTTTGGCCCATAGGCGCCATGGATTTTTTTAAATCGGTTTCACAAGAAAAATACAGAAAAAAAATCTAAACGAACTCCAAAATTAATAAAGTAAACTTTCCCCGACTCCTAAAAATGAGTTGAACAAAATGAACTTTTACTCGGGACCAAAAATGCAATTTTTGAAAACACGCATTTTTCCCTAAGGCAAATAAAAATGAAAAACTCCGAAATAAAAATCTTATTTGATTTTTTTATTAAATCCTCATTATTTCTTTATTTTGGGAAAGTCATTTTATTCCCTCTCTCATATTTTGATAGTAGAAATAATTGAAGATAAAATAAATAAAATCAAATGATCCTATTTTCAAAATTTGAGAAAACTCAAATATGAAAATAACGAAATCTCCAACTCTCTCCGAGGGTCCTTGAGTTGCGTGAAATTTCTAGGATCGGCAAAATGCAAGAAAATATGTAATGCATGATGACTTAATGTATAACATTCCAAATTGAAAATTTGGGATGTTACATTCTCAGTGCCAAATATTATTAAATATTCTAGAAAAAAATCATATTTCAATTTCGGAGCATTTGTAGAACTTTTATTTTCGGGGTATTTTTTACGGATAATTCAAAAAACGGACAAAAAATACTATTTTTGCTTTATTTAATTAAAAAATAGAAAGTAAAAGGAGGGCACAGAGAGTTGTTCTTTCTAACTTCATCCATCTCATGCTCATCAAAAGGAATCCACTAACAAGGTTGATCAAGTCTTGTTAACAAACTCATTCCGACTTGCATGAAACTGGAGAATTTTCGAATAGCACTAGGTTACCTAAACGGGGATATGCACGTCCCCAATAATAAGAATATAATATTTCTTCTTGACAATAGGAAGAGGAAATTCAAAACCTCCAATAATAATCAACAGAATTTTTCCAATACAATTGATACTGTGGACTTGAGGTTGTTTCCTCGGAAAGTGTAGCGTATGCTCATTACCATTAACATGAAAAGTGGCATTGCCTTTGTTGCAATCAATAACAGCTCCTGCAGTATTGAAAAAGGATCTACCAAGGATAATCGACATACTATCGTCCTCGGGAATATCAAGAATAACAAAGTCTGTTAAGATAGTAACTTTCGCAACCACAACAGACACATCCTCACAAATACCGACAGGTATAGCAGTTGATTTATCAGCCATTTGCAATGATATTTCAGTAGGTGTCAACTTATTCAAATCAAGTCTACGATATAAAGAGAGAGGCATAACACTAACACCGGCTCCAAGATCACATAAAGTAGTTTTGACATAGTTTCTTTTAATAGAGCATGGTATAGTTGGTACTCCTGGATCTCCTAGTTTCTTAGGTATTCCACCTTTAAAAGTATAATTAGCAAGCATGGTGGAAATTTCAGCTTCCGATATCTTTCTTTTAATTGTAACAATTTCTTTCATGTACTTGGCATAAGGATTCATTTTAAGCATATGAGTCAAACGCATACACAAGAAGATAGGTCTAATCATTTCAGCAAAGCGCTCAAAATACTCATCATCCTTTTTCTTGGATGGTTTAGGAGGAAAAGGCATGGGCTTCTGAACCCATGGTTCTCTTTCTTTACCGTGCTTCCTAGCAACGAAGTCTCTCTTATCATAACGTTGATTCTTTGATTATGGGTTATCAAGATCAACAGCAGGTTCAATTTCTACATCATTGTTATTGCTAGGTTGAGCATCAACATGAACATCATCATTAACATTATCACTAGGTTCATGTTCATCACCAGATTGTGTTTCAAAGATCGTAAATAGAAATATCATTGGGATTCTCGTGTGTCAACAACAGGTTCACTAGAAGCATGCAAAGTCCTATCATTTTTCTTTTTCTTCTTCTTAGAAGGACAAGGTGCATTAACATTAATTCTCTGAGAATCTTGCTCAATTCTCTTAGGGTGGCCCTCAGGATACAAAGGTTCCTGAGTCATTTTACCCCCTCTAGTCATAACTCTAACAATATTGTCATTTTTCTTATTATTTAATTCATTAAGCAAATCATTTTGAGCTTTAAGCACTTGTTCCACTTGAGTGGTAACCATAGAAGCATGTTTACTAATAAGTTTAAGTTCACCTTTAACTCTAGACATATAATCACTCAAGTGTTCAATCATATAAGCATTGTGTTTCAATTGTCTACCAACATAAGCATTGAAGTTTTCTTGTTTAACAATACAATTATCAAACTCATCTAAGCATTGGCTAGCAGACTTATAACGAGGAATATCACCTTCATCAAATCTATAGAGAGAATTTACCTTTACTACTTGTGTCGGGTTATCAAGACCATGTATTTATTCAATAGGTGGTAAATTCTTAACATCTTCAGCTTTAATGCCTTTTTCTTTCATAGATTTCTTTGCCTCTTGCATATTTTCAGGACTGAGAAATAGAATACCCCTTTTCTTCGGAGTTGGATTAGGAGTTGGTTCAGGAAGTGTCCAATTATTTTCATTAGTCAACATATTATTCAATAACAATTCAGTTTGATCAACAGTTCTTTCCCTGAAAACACAACCAGCACAACTACCAGGTGGTCTCTGGCAGCATCGGTTAGTCCATTATAAAAGATATCAAGTATTCCATTTTTCTTGAGAGGATGATCAGGCAAAGCATTAAGTAATTGGAGAAGCCTCCCCAAGCTTGTGGGAGACTCTCTTCTTCAATTTGCACAAAATTATATATTTCCCTTAAGGCAGCTAGTTTCTTATGAGCGGGGAAATATTTAGCAGAGAAGTAATAAATCATATCCTGGGGACTACACACACAATGAGGATCAAGAGAATTAAACCATGTTTTAGCATCACCCTTTAATGAGAATAGAAACAACTTAAGGATATAGTAGTAACGAATTTTTTCCTCATGAGTGAATAGGGTGGCTATATCATTTAATTTAGTAAGATGTGCCACAACAGTTTCAGATTCATAGCCATAGAAGGGATCAGATTCAACCAAAGTAATTATCTTAGGATCGAGAAAGAAATCATAATCCTTATCGGAAATACAGATAGGTGAAGTAGCAAAAGCAGGGTCATATTTCATTCTAGCATTCAAAGATTCTTCTTTCAGCTTAGCTAATAATTTCTTAAGATCATATCTATCATTGCAAGCAAGAAAGTCTCTAGCAGTTTCTTCATCCATAACATAACCCTCGTGAACATCAGTAATTCATATCTAGGGGAGAATCTTCATCATCACTTTCATCAATATTATCAGTTTCAATAATTTCATTCTCTCTAGCCCTAGCAAGTTGTTCATCAACAAATTCACCTAGTGGCACAGTATTATCAAGCATAGAAGTAGTTTCATCATAAGTATCATGCATAGCAGAAGTGGCATCATCAATAACATGCAACATATCAGAATTAATAGCAGAAGCAGGTTTAGGTGTCGCAAGCTTACTCAAAACAGAAGGAGAATCAAGTGCAGAGCTAGATGGCAGTTCCTTACCTCCCCTCATAGTTGAGGGATAAATCTTGGTTTTTTCGTCTTTCAAGTTCCTCATAGTGATCAACAGATATAAATCCCAAGTGACTCAAAGAATAGAGCTATGCTCCCCAGCAATGGCGCTAGAAAATAGCCTTGATAACCCACAAGTATAGGGGATCGCAACAATTTTCGAGGGTAGAGTATTCAACCCAAATTTATTGATCCGACACAAGGGGAGCCAAAGAATATTCTCAAGTATTAGCAGCTGAGTTGTTAATTCAACCACACCTGGAAGACTTAATATCTGCAGCAAAGTATTTAGTAGCAAAGTAGTATGGAAGTAACGGTAATGGTGACAAAAGTAATAGTAGCAGCTTTGTAGTAATTGTAACAGTGGCAACGGTAAAGTAACTAAGCAAAGATCAATATGTGAAAAGCTCGTAGGCATTGGGTCAGTGATGGATAATTATGCCGGATGCGATTCCTCATGCAATAGTTATAACAAAGGGTGACACAAAACTAGCTCCAGTTCATCAATGTAATGTAGGCATGTATTCCGAATATAGTCATACGTGCTTATGGAAAAGAACTTGCATGACATCTTTCGTCCTACCCTCCCGTGGCAGCGGGGTCCTATTGGAAACTATGGGATATTAAGGCCTCCTTTTAATAGAGTACAGAACAAAAGCATTAACACTTGCTGAATACATGAACTCCTCAAACTACGGTAATCACCGGGAGTGATCCCGGTTATTATCACTTTGGGGTTGCCGGATCATAACACATAGTAGGTGACTATTGACTTGCAAGATAGGATCAAGAACTCACATTTATTAATGAAAACATAATAGGTTCAGATCTGAAATCATGGCACTCGGGCCCTAGTGACAAGCATTAAGCATAGCAAAGCCATGGCAACACCAATCATAGAACATAGTGGATACTAGGGATCAAACCCTAACAAAACTAACTCGATTACATGATAAATCTCATCCAACCCATCACCGTCCAGCAAGCCTACGATGGAATTAATCATGCACGGCGGTGAGCATCATGAAATTGGTGATAGAGGAAGGTTGATGATGACGACGGCGACGGATTCCCCTCTCCGGAGCCCCGAACGGACTCCAGATCAGCCCTCCTGAGAGAGATTAGGGCTTGGCGGCAGCTCCGTGTCGTAAAACGCGATGAGTCCTTCTCTCTGTTTTTTTCTCCCTGAACGTGAATATATAAAGTTGGAGTTGAGGTCGGTGGAGCCTCAGGGGGCCCACGAGACAGGGGCGTGCCCAGGGGGTAGGTGCGCCCCCACCCTCGTGGACAGGGTGTGGGCCCCCTGGTCTTGATTCTTTCGCCAGTATTTTTATTAATTCCAAAAATATTCTCCGTGAAGTTTTAGGTCATTCCGAGAACTTTTATTTCTGCACAAAAATAACACCATGGCAATTCTGCTGAAAACAGCGTCAGTTCGGGTTAGTTCCATTCAAATCATGCAAGTTAGAGTCCAAAACAAGGGCAAAAGTGTTTGGAAAAGTAGATACGATGGAGACGTATCAGGCAGCGGGGCCTTCTTCCCTTCTTCCATGGTTTCCGGTGCAGTGGTCATGGTGAGTAGCGCTGCTCACAGGGACGACGCGGCGGTGACCGGACAGGGTGCTGGTGGTGCAGCCGTGCGGCGGAGCGGCGGCGGCTGCGTGGTTCTTGAGGCGGGAGCTTGGGCGTGCGGAGGGCGAGGTGGCCGGCTACTTCGGGGCTTCCTCGTCAAATCCTGGCAATAGGGGTCGTGGGCCTCGGCGGCGCGGGCTGGTGGCGGTGTCCGGCTAGGCTGGGCCGCCTCCAGTATGGTGAGGCGTGCCGGCTGGTGCGCTGGTGGCGGGTGATACGTCTCCAACGTATCTATAATTTTTGATTGCTCCATGCTATATTATCTATTGTTTTAGGCAATATTGGGCTTTATTATCCACTTTTATATTATTTTTGGGACTAACCTATTAACCGGAGGCCCAGACAGATTCTTTGTTTATGCCTATTTCAGATTTCGATGAAAAGGAATGTCAAACGGAGTCAAAGCAGGCAATCAACTGGAGAAGTTATTTTTTGAAGGAAAGCAACCCAGGGAACTTGGAGTGCACGTCAGGGGAGATACGGGCTGCCCATGAGGGTGGGGGGCGCGCCCACCCCCCTAGGGCGCGCCCCTGCCTCGTGGGGGCCCCGTAGCTCCACCGACGTACCCCCTGCACCCATATATACTCTCGTACCCTAAAACTTCCAGAACAGAAGATAGATCGGGAGTTCTGCCGCCGCAAGCCTCTGTAGCCACCAAAACCTCTCGAGCCGTTAAGATCACTCTGCCGGGGAATCCATCACCGGTGGCCATCTTCATCATCCGGCGCTATCCATGACGAGGAGGGAGTAGTTCACCCTCGGGGCTGAGGGTATGTACCGATGCTGTGTGTTTGATCTCTCTCTCTCTCGTGTTCTTGATTTGGCACGATCTTGATGTATCGCGAGCTTTGCTATTATAGTTGGATCCTATGTTTCTTCTCCCCCTCTTCTCTCTTGTAATGGATTGAGTTTTCCCGTTGAAGTAATCTTATAGGATTGAGTCTTTAAAGATTTGAGAACACTTGATGTATGTCTTGCCGTGCGTATCTGTGGTGACAATGGGATATCACGTGATTGGAAAGAATAACTTTGAGGTGGTTTCGTACCCTACCATAATCTCTTCGTTTGTTCTCCACTATTAGTAACTTTGGAGTGACTCTTTGTTGCATGTTGAGGGATAGTTATGTGATCCAATTATGTTATTATTGTTGAGAGAACTTGCACTAGCGAAAGTATGAACCCTAGGCCTTGTTTCCTATCATTGCAATACCGTTTACGCTCACGTTTATCACTTTTTACCTTGCTGTTTTTATATTTTCAGATTACAAAAACCTATATCTACCATCCATATTGCACTTGTATCACCATCTCTTCGCCAAACTAGTGCACCTATACAATTTACCATCGTATTGGGTGTGTTGGGGACACAAGAGACTCTTTGTTATTTGGTTGCAGGGTTGTTTGAGAGAGACCATCTTCATCCTACGCCTCCCACGGATTGATAAACCTTAGGTCATCCACTTGAGGGAAATTTGCTACTGTCCTACAAACCTGTGCACTTGCAGGCCCAACAACGTCTACAAGAAGAAGGTTGCGTAGTAGACATCAAGCTCTTTTCTGGCGCCGTTACCGGGGAGGCTAGGTAAGTGAAGGTATATTTTTTAGATCTTGCAATCGAATCTTTTAGTTTCTTGTTTTATCACTAGTATATTTTAAAAAACAAAACTACAAAAAAATGGAATTGAGTTTGTCTCATACGCTTCATCTTTTTAATATCTTTCGTGAGTATGATGGAAAGGAAAATTGTGCCAAAGTGCTAGAAGAAGAATGCGTTAAATTGTTTGGCACTAAATCTTTGAAGGATGAGCATGATTGCAATGTTGTTAGTATGAGTTCCTTGAATATTCATGATGCTAATGATATGCAAAGCCACAAGCTTGGGGAAGCTATGTTTCACGAAGATGATATTTTTTGTCCCCCAAGCTTTGATGAGCAAATTTACTATGATGAAAGCATGCCTCCTATCTATGATGATTATTGTGATGACACGTATGCTTTAAAGAATAATGATAACCATGAAACTTGTCATCTTGACCTTAATTTTCAATCACATGATAGTTATTTTGTTGAGTTTGCTCCCACTACTATTGAAGAGAAGAATTTTGCTTATGTGGAGAGTAGTAAAAATTCTATGCTTGTAGATCATGAAAAGAATGCTTTAGGTGCTGGTTATATTTTTGAATTCATTCATGATTCTACTGAAAATTATTATGAGGGAGGAACATATGCTTCTACATATTGCAATAATATCAAGTTTCCTCTCTATGTGCTTAAAGTTTTGAAGTTATGCTTGTTTTACCTTCCTATGCAAGTTGATTCTTGTTCCCATAAGTTGTTGTTTCAAAAAATCCCTATGCATAGGAACTGGTTTAGACTTAAATGTGCTAGTCATATTCTTCATGATGCTCTCTTCATGTTTCAATTCTTATCTCTTATGTGAGCATCATTGAAATCATCATGCCTAGCTCGGGGCGTTAAACGATAGCGCTTGTTGGGAGGCAACCCAATTTTATTTTAGTTTATTGCTTTTTGGTTCTGTTTAGTAATAAATAATCCATCTAGATTCTGTTTATATGTGGTTTTGTGTTTTAATTAGTGTTTGTGCCAAGTATAACCTTTGGGAAGACTTGGGTGAAGTCTTTATGATCATGCTGTAAAAAACAGAAACTTTAGCGCTCACGAGATTAACTAGAACTTTTTACTGGAAAGTGCTATCTAGTTCATTCTTTTTGCAGATGATTACTAGACAAATTCCTCAGGTCCACCAATTTATTTTAGAATTTTTGGAGTTCTATAAGTTTGTGTTAATTACAGATTACTACAGACTGTTCTGTTTTGACAGATTCTGTTTTTCGTGTGTTGTTTGCTTATTTTGATGACTCTATGGCTAGTAAATTAGTTTATAAACCATAGAGAAGTTGGAATACAGTAGGTTTGACACCAAAATAAATAAAGAATGAGTTCATTACAGTACCTTGAAGTGGTGTTTTGTTTTCTTTCGCTAACGGAGCTTACGAGTTTTCTGTTAAGTTTTGTGTTGTGAAGTTTTCAAGTTTTGGGTAAAGATTCGATGGACTATGGAATAAGGAGTGGAAAGAGCCTAAGCTTGGGTATGCCCAAGGCACCCCAAGGTAATATTCAAGGATAACCAAGATCCTAAGCTTGGGGATGCCCCGGATGGCATCACCTCTTTCGTCTTCGTTAATCGGTAACTTTACTTGGAGCTATATTTTTATTCACCACATGATATGTGTTTTGCTTGGAGCGTCATTTTATTTTGTTAGTATTTTCTTGATGTTATTTAGATTAGTGTTTTTCATCTCTAGTTTCAACAAAAATGTCAAGGATAGCCTTTGCCATGCTTATTTTGCAAGTATGCATGTTGCTGTTTGAAAACAGAAAGGTTACCACTGTTGCAAAAATTCCCTAGAAAATTCAGAGAGTGGTATAATGTTGAATCTTTTTTCATATTGAGACTGATAAATTTATTACAGTGGCAATTTTAGTTCATAATTTTTTGAGTTAGGAAAGTATGATGAATCTTGCATTCTTTACAGACTATACTGTTTTGGCAGATTGCTGTTATGGTTGCATTGTTTGCATATGTTTGCCTGTTTAATGATTCTATTTGAGGATAGGAGTATTAAATATGCAGAGGCATTTAGTATGAAATGTTGAATAATAATTTTAGTGATTTGTTACAGTAGGAAATGATAAGGTTTTGCATTGGTTTATACTAACCTATCTCATGAGTTCTTGTTGAGTTTGTTGTGAATGAAGCTTTTGATAAAAAGAGAAACCATGATATGAGAGGAATTAAGGAGACACAAAAGTTCAAGCTTGGGGATGCCCAAGGCACCCCAAGATAATATTTCAAGAAGTCTCAAGCATCTAAGCTTGGGGATGCCCAGTAGGCATCCCACCTTTCTTCTTCAACAACTATCGGTTAGTATCGGTTGAGCCTAAGTTTTTGCTTCTTCACATGAGTTGTGCTATCCTTGCAATGTCATTTTATTTTGTTTTGCTTGCTGTTTGAATACAATACCAAGATCTGAAATTCCTTAATGTTATAGAGTCTTCACATAGTTACATAATTATTCGACTACTCATTGACCTTCACTTATATCTTTCGGAGTAGTTTTTGTTATTGCTGTAGTACTTCACTTATATCTTTTAGAGCATAATGGTGGTTTTATTTTGAAGAAATAGATGAACTCTCATGCTTCACTTATATTATTTTGAGAGTCTTAAATAGCATGGTAATTTGCTTAAATAATCCTAATATGCTAAGCATACAAGATTTGTAAGAATTCTTATGAGTGTGTTGAATACTATGAGAAGTTTGATGCTTGATAATTGTTTTGAGATATGGAGATGGTGATATTAGAGTCATGCTAGTTGAGTAGTTGTGAATTTGAGAAATACTTGTGTTGAAGTTTGTGATTCCCATAGCATGCATGTATGGTGAACCGTTATGTGATGAACTCGGAGCATAATTTATTTATTGATTGTCTTCCTTATGAGTGGCGGTCGGGGACGAGCGATGGTCTTTTCCTACCAATCTATCCCCCTAGGAGCATGCGCGTAATACTTTGCTTTGATAACTTCTAGATTTTTGCAATAAGTATATGAGTTCTTTATGACTGATGTTGAGTCCATGGATTATACGCACTTTTTCCCATCCTTCCACCATTGCTAGCCTCTCTAATACCACGCACTTTTCGCTGGTATCATACACCCACCATATATCTTCCTCAAAACAGCCACCATACCTACCTATCATGGCATTTCCATAGCCATTCCAAGATATATTTCCATGCAACTTCCCACCGTTCCGTTTATTATGACACGCTCCATCATTGTCATATTGCTAGCATGATCATGTAGTTGACATCGTATTTGTGGCAAATCCACCGTTCATAATTCTTTCATACATGTCACTCTTGATTCATTGCATATCCCGGTACACCGCCAGAGGCATTCATATAGAGTCATGCTTTGTTCTAAGAATCGAGTTGTAATTGTTGAGTTGTAAGAAAAATAAAAGTGTGATGATCATCATTCTTTAGAGCATTGTCCCAAGTGAGGAAAGGATGATGGAGACTATGATTCCCCACAAGTCGAGATGAGACTCCGGACGAAAAAAAAGAAGAGAAAAAAGAGGCCATAAAAAAGAGAGAAAAGGCCCAAATAAAAAAATAAAAAAAAGAAAATAAAAAAATGAGAGAAAAAGAGAGAAGGTACAATGCTACTATCCTTTTATCACACTTGTGCTTCAAAGTAGCACCGTGATCTTCATGATAGAGAGTCTCCTATGTTGTCACTTTCATATACTAGTGGGAATTTTACATTATAGAACTTGGCTTGTATATTCCAATGATGGGCTCCCTCAAAATGCCCTAGGTATTCGTGAGCAAGCGAGTTGGATGCACACCCACTTAGTTTCTTTTGTTGAGCTTTCATATACTTATAGCTCTAGTGCATCCGTTGCATGGCAATCCCTACTCACTCACATTGATATCTATTGATGGGCATCTCCATAGCCCGTTGATACGCCTAGTTGATGTGAGACTATCTTCTCCCTTTTTGTCTTCTCCACAACCACCATTCTATTCCACCTATAGTGCTATGTCCATGGCTCACGCTCATGTATTGCGTGAAGAATGAAAAAGTTTGAGAATGTCAAAAGTATGAAACAATTGCTTGGCTTATCATCGGGGTTGTGCATGATTTAAATACTTTGTGTGGTGAAGATAGAGCATAGCCAGACTATATGATTTTGTAGGGATAACTTTCTTTGGCCATGTTATTTTGAGAAGACATGATTGCTTTGTTAGTATGCTTGAAGTATTATTGTTCTCATGTCAATATGAACTTTTGTCTTGAATCTTATGGATCTGAATATTCATACCACAATTAAGAAGATTTACATTGAAATTATGCCAAGTAGCACTCCGCATCAAAAATTATCTTTTTTTTATCATTTACCTACTCGACGACGAACATGAATTAAGCTTGGATATGTTTGATACGTCTCCAACGTATCTATAATTTTTGATTGCTCCATGCTATATTATCTACGGTTTTAGGCAATATTGGGCTTTATTATCCACTTTTATATTATTTTTGGGACTAACCTATTAACCGGAGGCCCAGCCCAGATTTGTTGTTTTATGCCTATTTCAGTATTTCAAGGAAAAGGAATATCAAACGGAGTCAAAACGGAACGAAATCAACTGGAGAAGTTATTTTTTGAAGGAAAGCAACCCAGGGAACTTGGAGTGCACGTCAGGGGAGATACGGGCTGCCCATGAGGGTGGGGGGCGCGCCCACCCCCCTAGGGCGCGCCCCCCTGCCTCGTGGGGCCCCCGTAGCTCCACCGACGTACCCCCTGCACCCATATATACTCTCGTACCCTAAAACTTCCAGAACAGAAGATAGATCGGGAGTTCCGCCGCCGCAAGCCTCTGTAGCCACCAAAAACCTCTCGGGAGCCCGTTCCGGCACTCTGCCGGAGGGGGAATCCATCACCGGTGGCCATCTTCATCATCCCGTCGCTATCCATGACGAGGAGGGAGCAGTTCACCCTCGGGGCTGAGGGTATGTACCAGTAGCTATGTGTTTGATCTCTCTCTCTCTCTCTCGTGTTCTTGATTTGGCACGATCTTGATGTATCACGAGCTTTGCTATTATAGTTGGATCCTATGTTTCTTCTCCCCCTCTTCTCTCTTGTAATGGTTTGAGTTTTCCCCTTGAAGTAATCTTATCGGTTGAGTCTTTAAATATTTGAGAACACTTGATGTATGTCTTGCCGTGCGTATCTGTGGTGACAATGGGATATCACGTGATTCACTTGATGTATGTTTTGGTGATCAACTTGCGGGTTCCGCCCATGAACCTATGCATAGGGGTTGGCACACGTTTTCGTCGTGATTCTCCGGTAGAAACTTTGGGGCACTCTTTGAGGTTCTATGTGTTGGTTGAATAGATGAATTGAGATTTTGTGATGCATATCGTATAACCATGTGTAACGCCCCAGATTCGATGCGCCAGGTGTCCGCCAGTTATTTGCCGTCGTTGCCATGTCATTTGCTTGCGTGTTGCACTTTTCCATGTCATCATCTGCATTTCATATCATGTCATCATGTGCATTTCATTTTGCATACGTGTTCGTCTCATGCATCCGAGCATTTTCCCTGTTGTCCGTTTTGCAATCCGGTACTCCTATGTCTCCCGGCGGCCTCTTTTCGTGTGTGGGTGTTAAACTTTTCTCAGAATGGACCGAGGTTTGCCAAGCGGCCTTGGTATAGCACCGGTAGACCGCCTGTCAAGTTTCGGGTCATTTGGAGGTCGTTTGGTACTCCAACGGTTAACCGGGTAACCGTAAAAGCCTCCTTCTCTTTGCATCCCAACACCCCTTACAAAGTGGCCCAAAACCCATCCAAACCCCCTCCATGCTCTCGGTCGTTCGATCACGATCGCGTGGCCGAAAACCGCTCCTCATTTGGACACTCCTAGCTCCCTCTACCTATAAATATGTGCCTCTCCCGGATTTTTCGCCCAGATGAACCCTAACCTCCTCCTCCCTCCGCGTCGCCGGACATGTCCGCCCGCGCCGGACGCGTCCATCCCCGCAGCCGGCCACGTCGCCCGACCAATGGCAACGCGCCACCTCAGCTCCGCCGCCTCCCGCGCCCAACCAGGAGGCGCCACGTCAGCGCGCCGCCGCTCCCTCTCTCTCCTCGCCCCCACGCCGGCCCGGGCCCATCCTCCCTCCGGCAGCCGCGCCCGCGCCTCCAGCCTCGCGCCGCCGCCCGCTTCGCGTCGGCCACCGCCTCGCCCGACGCCGCTGCCGTCGTCTGCGCGACCGCCGCCTCCGCTTTGCCGGGCGACCTTGCCTCCCGTGCCGCCGCGCCGTTCGCCCGCCCGCCGCCCGGTGGCCGTCGCCGCCCGGCCACCGGTCGTCGCCTCGGCGTCGCCGCCGCCCTCCGATCTGCGCCCGCCCGCCGGAGATCCACCGCGGCCGTGGGAGCTCCGGCCGCCCCGGATCCGCCCGTCTCCGGCATCTTCCCCACCAACTCCGGCCATCCTCGATTTCCGTGCAACCCGAGGTTGATTTTCCCCCTTCCCCGATTCTGCTAAGTCTCCAGATTCCATATTTTTTGCTCATGTTCATCATGCCATAACTCTGTCATTGTTGCTCCGTTTCGTGCGTGTAATATGTCAAATTGTTCGTCTCATCGGGTACACCGTTTTATCTCATTGCATCATTTACATTTGAGCTCATATTAACGCCTGAAATACTGTTAGAAGAGGGCTACGTGATGTTAGTTTCAGATTCTTATCAGAACATGCACTTGTCATTTTTGCCATGATTGATGTGTGCACCCTCTGATCTTGAGTCCTACATGTGTTTTGTAATATGCCATGCCATATTTACAGGGGTGTATGCCATGTATTTTTGTGATCTCTGTGGTGACTAGCACAAGCATGCAAACTAGGCTTCATGATGTTGCTGATTTCAGCCCCTGTTCTGCTGATATTTTTATGCCATGTTAACTTGATGCTACAGAGAGATCCATGCTTTTTTTTAGATACTTCAGTAAGGATGTTTTGAACATTTGGTTATGCTCTATCCATCCACGCCCTTTTTTGCAATTATGGAGTGCCATAGCCTGAGTCAATCAAGCTCTATTTTTGCTATAAAATGTTTCCTGGCAGGTTGTTTACATGTTATTCAATTTTGCCAAGGTTGTTGTAGTTGATCCGTGTATGCTATGATGTTGTTCTTGCCACGCTTAGCTTCATAAACATGTCTTCTTACTGTGAGTTGCCTTTCCATGCCATGTATCACTCTGTGGTGAGTGGTTCAAGCTCACCAACATGCCTACTTATTGTTGTTCCTGCCATGTATGAATCTGTCATATAACTTGTCATGTTTACATGTGTGCCATCATATCTTCTGATCCTTTTTGGCTCATGGTCAGTAAGGGACATTTGTTATATGCATTTAGTAGTACCATTCCATGCCTTTGTTTGCCATGATAAGCTCCTGTAACATGTTGTTTGATAGCTCTAAACATTGCAACCTGATGTTATTTCTGCTAAAGTCTGAAACTGTTATTATTTGCAATCTTGCCATGAGTTTTTGAGCATGTTCTAGTAGTTTCTGGGGATATTTCAGTGTTCATGTTTTGTCATGCATTACCTGTACATCATGCCCATGCCTTTTTTTTCATATTGAGGTGCTGTAGCATATTGTTTTGGTGCTTGCAATATGCCTAGTTGCTGTTTTGGACAGCTTGTCCTTTAACTTGTTTTGTGTGTATGTGTTGCACCGTTGCTCCGTTTTGAGTGTGCTCTATATGAAACTTGCTTGATTTTGCATGTAGTTTCATATTATCATGTTGCATCCTTGTTTTGAGGTGTTTGTTTGATGTTTGAATGTATTTTGCATCAATGCCATGTTTAACTTGTTTTGCTCATATCTTCTAGGCCGTAGCTCCGAATTAAATGAACTTTATATGTAACTGGACTAGAATTTCGTGTAGATCATCGTGGTGCATCTTAACTTGCTGTTTAACAACTTGAACGTAAGGTTTATTCAGATCTGGACCAATTTCAAAATTTGCATATGAGGACTTACCGGAATTGTCCTATGTTGCTTCCGGCCTCATTTAAACTTGCCTTGATGTGTTGTTCTTGTTTGCATCATCTCTTGCCATGAGTAGCATCATCTAGCTTTGTCATGCATCATGCTTGTTGTGTATCATGTCTTGTTCATGTGTGGTGTGTTTACTATGTTGTGTGCTTCTTCTCGATAGTTCCTGTTTCGTTGCGATCGTGAGGATTCGTTCGTCTACGCTTGGTTCGGCTTCATCCGTTCGTCTTCTTCATGGACTCGTTCTTCTTCCTAGCGGGATTTCAGGCAAGATGACCGCTACCCTGGATCTCACTACTATCATTGCTATGCTAGTTGCTTCGTTCTATCACGATGCTGCGCTACCTATTACCTGCTGCTCAAGCCTCCCAAATTGCCATGTCAGCCTCTAACCTTTTGCACCCTTCCTAGCAAACCGTTGTTTGCCTATGTTACCGCTTTGCTCAGCCCCTCTTATAGCGTTGTTAGTTGCAGGTGAAGATGAAGTTTGTTCCTTATTGGAAAATGGAGATGTTGTTCCTTGTTGGAACATGTTTACTTGTTGGGATATCACAATATTACCTTATATTATTAACGCATCTATATACTTGGTAAAGGATGGAAGGCTCGGCCTTATGCCTGGTGTTTTGTTCCACTCTTGCCGCCCTAGTTTCCGTCATATCGGTATTATGTTCCCGGATTTTGCGTCCCTAACGCGGTCGGGTGATTTATGGGACCCCTTGACAGTTCGCTTTGAATAAGACTCCTCCAAAGAAGGCCCAACATTGGTTTTACCATTTGCCTCACCACTACCTACCTTTCCCTTGGGAGTAATTAACCCAAGGGTCATCTTTATTTTAGCCCCCCCGGGCCAGTGCTTCTCTAAGTGCTGGTTCGAACCGAGTCGCCTGCGGGGCCACCGCGGGGAAACTCGAGGCCTGGTTTTACTCAGAGTCTGTCTCATCCGGTGTTGCCACGAGAACGAGATATGTGCAGCTCCTATAGGGATTGTCGGCGCGATCAGGCGATCTTGCTGGTCTTGTTTTATTGTCGTCGAAATGTCTTGTAGCCGGATTCCGAGACTGATCGGGTCTTCCGGGAGAAGGAATATCCTTCGTTGATCGCGAGAGCTTATCATGGGCTAAGTTGGGACACCCCTGCAGGGTATAAACTTTCGAGAGCCGTGCCCGCGGTTATGTGGCAGATGGGAATTTGTTAATATCCGGTTGTAGTAAACTTGAAGCAAACTCTTCTAAAATACACCAACCGTGTGCGTAACCATGAGTGTCTCTTTTCGGGGTTGATCGAGAGGAGAACACGGTTTCTGAGTTATGTCTAGCGTAAGTAGGAGTTCAGGATCACTTCTTGATCATGACTAGTTGACGACCGTTCCTTTCTTTCTCTTCTTGCTCTCATTTGCGTATGTTAGCCACCATATATGCTTAGTCGCTGCTGCAACCTCACCACTTTATCCCTTCATTTCCTACTTAAGCATTGCTAGTCTTGATACCCATGGTAATGGGATTGTTGAGTCCTCGTGGCTCACAGATTACTACACCAACAGTTGCAGGTACATGTTATGCGATGATCATGACGCGAGAGCGATGTTTTCCTGTTTTGGAGTTCTTCTTCTTCTTCGTCGATCAGGGGATAGGTTCCAGGTCGGTAGCCTGGGCTAGCAGGGTGGATATTGTTTGAGTTTCTGTTTATGTTTCATCCGTAGTCGGATGTTGATCTTGTATGTTGTATTGATGTATTCATGTGACATTGTATGTCTTGGTTGTATCTCCACTATTATGTAATGTTGATGTAATGATATCCACCTTGTAAAAGCGTCTTCAAGATGCGCTTCTATCCTTGGTGGGACCTTCGAGTTCCTTTAGGATAGGGTCGCATCTTGGGCGTGACACCATGCCCACGGATACTTGAGGTGACATTGGAGTATCTAGGTGACATTAGGGTTTTGGTTGATTTGTATCTTAAGGTGTTATTCTAGTACGAACTCTATGGCTGTTTGTGACACTTATAGGAATAGCCCAACGGATTGATTGGAAAGAATAACTTTGAGGTGGTTTTGTACCCTACCATAATCTCTTCAGTTTGTTCTCCACTATTAGTAACTTTGGAGTGACTCTTTGTTGCATGTTGAGGGATAGTTATGTGATCCAATTATGTTATTATTGTTGAGAGAACTTGCACTAGCGAAAGTATGAACCCTAGGCCTTGTTTCCTATCATTGCAATACCGTTTACGGTCACGTTTATCACTTGTTACCTTGCTGTTTTTATATTTTCAGATTACAAAAACCTATATCTACCATCCATATTGCACTTGTACCACCATCTCTTCGCCGAACTAGTGCACCTATACAATTTACCATCGTATTGGGTGTGTTGGGGACACAAGAGACTCTTTGTTATTTGGTTGCAGGGTTGTTTGAGAGAGACCATCTTCATCCTACGCCTCCCACGGATTGATAAACCTTAGGTCATCCACTTGAGTGAAATTTGCTACTGTCCTACAAACATGTGCACTTGCAGGCCCAACAACGTCTACAAGAAGAAGGTTGCGTAGTAGACATCAGCGGGGCGTAGCTGACGGGAGCAGAGGCTGCAAATCTGGTGGTGGCTGCGGCGGCGCCCGTGCGGTTGACGCGGGTGGTGGTGGCAGTGGTCTCCGGGAGGGGGCAGCGGCGGTTGTCAGCCAAATCAGCTGGGATCTGGCCCGGGGCCGTTGGTGGGCGGCTCGGGGTTGTCCCTCGGAGCCCCAGCGTGGATGTGGGCTGCCACGACATGGTGGCGGCTCATGGCGGTGGTCTGGATCGTGTCACGGCGGCGGCTGGTCATCTCCAGCATCGGCCGTCAGTGAGCGACCTGGGTTGGCCTTCGATCCCTCTCCTTGTCGTCCGGTGCTACCTTCGTCAAAGGGTTGGTTCTTTCCTAGCTGCGGTCCGTTGCCCGTCTCGCGCCCGGTGCTGCAGGACCGAGCTCGTCTCGTCCCCGGTAGCAGGACGGAGCTCGTTTCGCGCCTGGCAGCAGGACGGAGCTCGTCTCACGCCCAGCAGCAGGACCGAGCTCGTCTCGCACCCGATAGCAGGACCGATCTCGTCTCGAGCCCGGTGCCGCAGCACGGGTCGATGGAGTCCATTTTGACCGGCTTATTGATTCTTGGTGTTGGGGGATGCCCATGTTGGTTGGGGTAGCGGCGGGTCATGGGTGAGGTGGTGTCTTGGATGCCGGGGCAGCGGCCCTGGGATGGTAGCGCGGTGCTGCCCGGTGACCATGGCCGTGTGGGCGGCGTGGTTGTGGGGGTGTGGCGTTCGGTGGCGGTGAGTGTTGGCCGGGGTGAAAACATGTTCTATCTTCGAACAGACTGGCATCGGCGAAACTCGTTCCCTTCTTGAAGGCGTCGTCGCGGCTCTCATGCCCGTCGTGTCGCTCCAGGGGAAACTCTGACCCTCGGGTCGGGCGGTGGCCGGTGTCGTATCCTTTCTGAAGGCACCGTCGTGAAGCCCACGGTTCATCGTATGCAGCTTTATCTCTTCGTGGTGGCATGTTCACGATCGAGGACCCCGGTTGCTCTTGTAATGCTTGATACGGTGTTGCTGCGCTCAGCGTCTATGTATCTTGCCTTGGATGTGCGTGTATTGTGATGATGTGTGTTTGTATCGGATTGTTATTGGTCGTTGTTTTATATATAAAGTGCGGCGAAAGTATTTTTGGGCATAGGAGACTATAAGCTTCACGGCTTATGTGAGTGAGCACGTGAGTTTTCTTCATACAATTGTCGTTGTTATCAAAATTGCGACTTCAATTGGCTCGGTGGTTAATTATTGTTGAGTATATGTGTTATGTGCATATTATGTATTCGGTTCACCTCCTAGTTTTTTATATAGTTGAGGTCCGTGGTCCATCTTTATGCATTATATATACGTGCATGCAATACATCGTGCAATTCTCACAACATACATGGTATGAGTTTTTTAGTTTCGTTCCTCGCTCCCGCTCCGCCGGGCCGCGCGTCTACCCACGCCGCCGCTCAAGGCGCCGCCGCCCGCGTCCTCCTGTCACGATCCGCCGCCGCTGCTTCACTTCTCCACGCGTTGCCGCCCGTGATCCCATCGCACCAGCCGCCAACTGCAGCCGCCCCCGTCCCGAGCCGCTGTTGCCGCCTTTTCTCTTTCCGCTGGTGCCACCCGTCCCGAGTGCCTCATGTACCACTCGTCAGCGCACCGCCCACTAGCTACGTCACCTACCGCCCGCGCCTGCGCCTGGGCGCGCACGCTCGCGGTGGCCGGCACCAGCCTTTTGGCGAAAGCGACGGTGCAACTGGGGCACGCGTCCTCACGAGAGATCCTATCGAGTCAATTGAATTCTTTGGTTGGGGCCTAGTACGTGCATGCGTACGTACTGTACTACGCGTCCGTCCTGTGTTGTGTAAAATCAAAGCACTCATCACCCACGCCCGCTCGTCGGATCATCCGAGCCGCCCGACCCGCCGCCAGCCGCCCGATGGCGTCCACCGGCCCGTTCGCCGCCGCCTCTGCCGTCACGACGGCGCCCTGGCGCTGCTCCGCCTCCGTGTCCCTCGGCACGCAACCCGCCGCTGCCGCTGGCGCTCTCCGGCCAGTCCCTCTACGGGCCCTCTGGTGCTCCGCCGCCGGCGTCCTATGGCGCGGCCCCGCCACCGCTGGCACTCTTCGGCCAGTTCGTCGTCGCCCCGCCGCTGGCGCCGCCTCTGCCCGTTGTCCCTGTGCTATTGCGCGGGGCGTTTGACGCGCCCGTTCCCACATACGGGAATCCTACGACGGGCTCCGCCCTGTACGAAGTCTCCCCGGCATCGGTGGGGTCGTCGGCCAGGACAGACTTCGCGGCGACGGTGGTGCCAAAGACCGGCATCATCTGTCAACGCCCAGCAGGTTTTTCCGGCGGGCCGTCCGGCCTACCCAGCACCGCAGTCGCAGCCGGGGCTGCTACCTATATCGTATGGAGAGTACCCACCGCCGAAACCGAGCGGCGGCGCCGTCCTCTCCATGGCGTCTTCGTCCCCCTCACGGGCCCTGCCGTCGGCGCCCTGGGACCCGGTGCTCCTCCCACCACTGCATGTCGCTCCTACACAGAATAACTACACGGGAGGCGGTGATTGGTACATGGACACCGGTGCTACGGCTCACATGTTTGATCATCCTGGTAACCCTGCCAACTTTACTCTTGTCTCCACCGACCGCCGCATCATTGTCGGCGACAGTTCCACACTTCCTATCACACACATTGGGCACACTTCTTTTCCTTCTAGTTCTACTCCATTATCTTTGTCTAACATACTTGTGTCACCTCATCTTATTAAGAATCTCATTTCTATTCGTTGTTTCACTCATGAAAATCATGTTACCATTGAATTTGACGAGCTTGGTTTTTGTGTCAAAGATGCTCGAACCAGGATGGTACTTTACCGATGTGACAGCCCCGACGAGCTCTATCCAGTGCACTCACCTTCATCCACCACCACCACACCGGTTGCTCTCTCCGCTAGAGTCGATCTCTGGCACGCTCGCTTGGGTCATCCCAACCCCGTCACACTTCGTCATATTCTTAAGCGTTTTAGTTTCAGTTGCAATAAGATCGAGGATCACACTTGTCATGCCCGTCGAGTCGGCAAACATGTTCGTCTGCCGTTTAATAATTCCACCACCATTGCTTCTTTTCCTTTTCAGTTGATTCATAGCGATGTGTGTGAAGGAAATATGCCCTAGAGGCAATAATAAAGTTATTATTTATTTCCTTATTTCATGATAAATGTTTATTATGAATGCTAGAATTGTATTAACCAGAAACTTGATACATGTGTGAATACATAAACAAAACAATGTGTCCCTAGTATGCCTCTACTTGACTAGCTTGTTCATCAAAGATGGTTATGTTTCCTAGCCATAGACATGTGTTGTCATTTGATGAATGTGATCACATCATTATGAGAATGATGTGATGGACATGACCCATTCGTTAGCTTAGCATTGTGATCGTTACAGTTTTATTGCTACTGCTTTCTTCATGACTTATACATGTTCCTCAGACTATGAGATTATGCAACTCCCGAATATCCGGAGGAACACTTTGTGTGCAATCAAACGTCACAACGTAAATGGGTGATTATAAAGATGCTCTACAGGTGTTTTCGAAGGTGTTTTGTTGGGTTGGCATGAATCAAGATTAGGATTTGTCACTCCGTGTATCGGACAGGTATCTCTGGGCCCACTCGGTAATGCACACCACTATAAGCCTTGCAAGCATTGTAACTAATGAGTTATTTGCAGGATGATGTATTACGGAACGAGTAAAGAGACTTTCCGGTAACGTGATTGAACAAGGTATTGAGATACCAACGATCAAATCTCGGGCAATTATTATACCGATGACAAAGGGAACAACATATGTTGTTATGCGGTTTGACCGATAAAGATCTTCATAGAATATGTAGGAGCCAATATGAGCATCCAGGTTCCGCTATTGGTTATTGACCGGAGATGTGTCTCGGTCATGTCTACATAGTTCTCGAACCCGTAGGGTCCGCACGCTTAACGTTCGGTGACGATTTGTATTATGAGTTATGTGATTTGATTTACCGATTGTAGTACGGAGTCCCGGATGAGATCGGGGACATGACGAGGAGCCTCAAAATGGTCGAGACGTAAAGATCGATATATTGGATGACTATATTCGGACATCGGAAAGGTTCCGAGTGATTCGGGTATTTTTTGGAGTATCGGAGAGTTACGGGAATTTGTATTGGGCCTTAATGGGCCATACGGGGAAGGAGAGAAAGGCCTCAAAAGGTGGCCGCACCCCTCCCCATGGTCTGGTCCGAATTGGACTAGGGAGGGGGGGGCCTTCCTTCCTTCTCCTTTTCCCTTCCCTTTTTCCTATTCCATGTGGGAGGAGGAATCCTACTAGGACTAGGGAGTCCTAGTAGGACTCCACACTTCTGGCGCGCCCTAGGGGCTGGCCGACCTCCCCTCCTCCATCCTTTATATACGGGGGCAGGGGGGCACCTCTAGACACAAGTTGATCTGTTGATCTATTCCAGCCGTGTGCGGTGCCCCCTCCACCATATTCCATCTCGGTCATATCGTAGTGGTGTTTAGGTGAAGCACTGCGTCGGTAGCAACATCATCACCGTCACCACGCCGTCGTGCTGACGGAACTCTCTCGTGAAGCTCTGCTGGATCGGAGTTCGCGGGACGTCATCGAGCTGAACGTGTCTTTGAACTTCCGGAGGTGTCGTATGCGTTCGGTACTTGGATCGGTCGGATCGTGAAGACGTACGACTACATCAACCACGTTGTGCTAACGCTTCCGCTTTCGGTCTACGAGGGTACGTGGACAACACTCTCCCCTCTCGTTGCTATGCATCACCATGATCCTGTGTGTGCGTAGGATTTTTTTTGAAATTACTATGTTCCCCAACAGTGGCATCCGAGCCAGGTTTTATGCGTAGATGTTATATGCACGTGTAGAACACAAGTGAGTTGTGGGCGATACAATTCATACTGCTTACCAGCATGTCACATTTTGGTTCGGCAGTATTGTTGGATGAAGCGGCCCAGACCGACATTACGCGTACGCTTACGCAAGACTGGTTCTACCGACGTGCTTTGCACACAGGTGGCTGGCGGGTGTCAGTTTCTCCAACTTTAGTTGAACCGAGTGTGGCTATGCCCGGTCCTTGCGAAGGTTAAAACAACACTAACTTGATGAACTATCGTTGTGGTTTTGATGCGTAGGTAAGAACGGTTCTTGCTCAGCCCGTAGCAGCCACGTAAAACTTGCAACAACAAAGTAGAGGACATCTAACTTGTTTTTGCAGGGCACGTTGTGATGTGATATGGTCAAGACATGATGCTATATTTTATTGTATGAGATGATCATGTTTTGTAACCGAGTTATCGGCAACTGGCAGGAGCCATATGGTTGTCGCTTTATTGTATGCAATGCAATCGCCCTGTAATACTTTACTTTATCACTAAGCGGTAGCTATAGTCGTAGAAGCATAAATTGGCGAAACGACAACGATGCTACGATGGATATCAAGGTGTCGCGCCGGTGACGATGGTGATCATGATGGTGCTTCGGAGATGGAGATCACAAGCACAAGATGATGATGGCCATATCATATCACTTATATTGATTGCATGTGATGTTTATCTTTTATGCATCTTATATTGCTTTGATTGACGGTAGCATTATAAGATGATCTCTCATTAAAATTTCAAGATAAAAGTGTTCTCCCTGAGTATGCACCGTTGAGAAAGTTCTTCGTGCTGAGACATCACGTGATGATCGGGTGTGATAGGCTCTACGTTCAAATACAGCGGGTGCAAAATAGTTGCACACGCAGAATACTCAGGTTAAACTTGACGAGCCTAGCATATGCAGATATGGCCTCGAAACACTGGAGATCGAAAGGTCGAGCGTCAATCGTATAGAAGATATGATCAACATAGTGATGTTCACCATTGAAAACTACTCCATCTCACGTGATGATCGGACATGGTTTAGTTGATTTGGATCACGCGATCACTTAGATGATTAGAGAGATGTCTATCTAAGTGGGAGTTCTTAAGTAATATGATTAATTGAACTTTAATTTATCATGAACTTAGTCCTGATAGTATTTTGCAAATAATGTTATAGATAAATAGCTCGCATTGTTGCTTCCCTATGTTTTATATGTGTTCCTAGAGAAAACTATATTGAAAGATGTTAGTAGCAATGATGCGGATTGGATCCATGATCTGAGGTTTATCCTCATTGCTGCACAGAAGAATTATGTCCTTGATGCAACGCTAGGTGACAGACCTATTGCAGGAGCAGATGCATACGTTATGAACGTTTGGCTAGCTCAATATGATGACTACCTGATAGTTTAGTGCGCCATGCTTAACGACTTAGAATCGGGACTTCAAAGATGTTTTGAACGTCATGGACCATATGGGATGTTCCATGAGTTGAAGTTAATATTTCAAGCAAATACCCGAGTTGAGAGATATGAAGTCTCCAACAAGTTCTATAGCTAAAAGATGGAGGAGAATAGCTCAAGCAGTGAGCATGTGCTCAGATTGTCCGGTACTACAATCGCTGAATCAAGTGGGAGTTAATCTTCCAGATAAGATAGTGATTGACAGAATTCTCTAGTCACCATCACCAAGTTAGTAGAACTTCGTGATGAACTATAATATGCAAGGGATAACAGAAACAATTCCCAAGCTCTTCATGATGCTGAAATCGACGAAGGTAGAAGTCAAGAAAAACATCAAGTGTTGATGGTTGACAAGACCATTAGTTTCAATAAAAGGGCAAAGGGAAGAAGGGGAACTTCAAGAAGAACAGCAAGCAAGTTGCTGCTCAAGTGAAGAAGCCCAAGTCTAGTCCTAAGCCTGAGACTAAGTGCTTCTACTGCAAAGGGACTGGTCACTGGAAGCGGAACTGCCCCAAGTATTTGGCGGATAAGAAGGATGGCAAAGTGGACAAAGGTATGTTGGATATACATGTTATTGATGTGTGCTTTACTAGTGTTTATAGCAACCCCTCGGCATTTGATACTGGTTCAGTTGCTAAGAGTAGTAACTCGGAACGGGAGTTGCAGAATAAACAGAAACTAGTAAAGGGCGAGGTGACGATGTGTGTTGGAAGTAGTACCAAGATTGATATGATCATCATCGCACACTCCCTATACTTTCGGGATTAGTGTTGAAACTAAATAAGTGTTATTTGGTGTTTGCGTTGAGCATGAATATGATTTGATCATGTTTGTTTCAATACGGTTATTCATTTAAATTAGAGAATAATTGTTGTTCTGTTTACATGAATAAAACCTTCTATGGTCATCACCCAATAAAATGGTTTGTTGGATCTCGATCGTAGTGATACACATATTCATAATATTGAAGCCAAAAGATGCAAAGTTAATAATGATAGTACAACTTATTTGTGGCACTCCCGTTTAGGTCATATTGGTGTAAAGCGCATGAAGAAACTCCATGCTGATGGGATTTTGGAATCACTTGATTATGAATCACTTGATGCTTGCGAACCATGCCTTATGGGCACGATGACTAAGACTCCGTTCTTCGGAACAATGGAGCGAGCAACTGACTTATTGGAAATAATATATACTGATGTATGTGATCCGATGAGTGTTGAGGCTCGCGGCGGGTATCATTATTTTCTCACCTTCACAGATGATTTGAGCAGATATGGTATATCTACTTGATGAAACATAAATCTGAAACATTTGAAAAGTTCAAATAATTTCAGAGTGAAGTGGAAAATCATCGTAGCAAGAAAATAAAGTTTCTACGATCTGATCGTGGAAGATAATATTTGAGTTACGAGTTTGGTCTTCATTTGAAACAATACGGAATAGTTTCGCAACTCACGCCACCTGGAACACCACAGCGTAATGGTGTGTCCGAACATCGTAATCGCACTTTACTAGATATGGCGCGATCTATGATGTCTCTTACTGATTTACCGCTATCATTTTGGGGTTATGCATTAGAGACAGCTGCATTCACTTTAAAAAGGGCACCATATAAATCCGTTGAGACGACACCATATGAACTGTGGTTTAGCAAGAAACCTAAGCTGTCGTTTCTTAAAGTTTGGGGCGGCGATGCTTATGTGAAAAGGTTTCAAACTGATAAGCTCGAACCCAAATCGGAGAAGTGCATCTTCATAGGATACCCAAACGAAATTGTTGGGTACACCTTCTATCACAGATCTGAAGGCAAATTTGTTGCTGAGAATGGATACTTTCTAGAGAAGGAGTTTCTCTCGAAAGAAGTGAGTGGGAGGAAAGTAGAACTTGATGAGGCAATTGTACCTTCTCTCGAATTGAAAAGTAGCTCATCACTGAACTCAGTTCCAGTGATGCCTACACGAATTTGTGAGGAAGTTAATGATGATGATCATGAAACTTCAGATCAAGTTACTACTGAACCTCGTAGGTCAACCAGAGTAAGATCCGCACCAGAGTGGTACAGTAATCCTGTTCTGGAGGTCATGTTACTAGACCATGACGAACCTACGAACTATGAGGAAGCGATGATGAGCCCAGATTCCGCAAAATGGCTTGAGGCCATGAAATCTGAGATGGGATCCATGTATGAGAACAAAGTGTGGACTTTGGTTGACTTGCCCGATGATCGGCAAGCCATAGAAAATAAATGGATCTTCAAGAGGAAGACGGACGCTGATAGTAGTGTTACTATCTACAAAGATAGACTTGTCGAAAAAGGTTTTTTGACAAAGTTCAAGGTGTTGACTACGATGAGATTTTCTCACTCGTATCGATGCTTAAAGTCTGTTCGAATCATGTTAGCAATTGCCGCATTTTAAGAAATCTGGCAAATGGATAACAAAACTGCAATCCTTAATGGACTTATTAAAGAAGAGTTGTATATGATGCAACCAGAAGGTTCTGTCAATCCTAAAGGTGCTAACAAAATGTGCAAGCTCCAGTGATCCATCTGTGGACTGGTGCAAGCATCTCAGAGTTGGAATATGCGCTTTGATGAGATGATCAAAGTATATAGTTTTATACAGACTTGCGATGAAGCTTGTATTTACAAGAAAGTGAGTGGGAGCACTACAACATTTCTGATAATTATATGTGGATGACATATCGTTGATCGGAAATAATGTAGAATTCTCTGTAAAGCATAAAGGAGTATTTGAAAGGAGTTTTTCAAAGAAAGACCTCGATGAAGCTGCTTACATGTTGAGCATCAAGATCTATAGAGATAGATCAAGACGCTTGATAAGATTTTCAATGAGTATGTACCTTGACAAGATTTTGAATTAGTTCAAAATGGAACAGTCAAAGAAAGAGTTCTTACTTGTGTTGCAAGGTGTGAAGTTGAGTAAGACTCAAAGCCCGACCACGGCAGAAGATAGAAAGATAATGAAAGTCATTCCCTATGTATCAGCCATAGGTTCTATAAAGTATGACATGCTGTGTACCAGATCTATTTTATACCCTACACTGAGTTTGGCAAGGGAGTACAATAGTGATCCAGGAGTAGATCATTGGACAGTAGTCAAAATTATCCTTAATGGAATAAGGATATGTTTCTCGATTATGGAGGGGATAAAAGGTTCGTCATAAAGAGTTACGTCGATGCAAGCTTTCACACTGATCCAGATGACTCTAAGTCTCAATCTGGATACATATTGAAAGTGGGAGCAATTAGCTAAAGTAGCTCCGTGCAGAGCATTGTAGACACAGAAATTTGCAAAATACATACGGATCTGAATTTTGGCAGACCCGTTGACTAAACTTCTCTCACAAGCAAAACATGATCACACCTTAGTACTCTTTGGGTGTTAATCACATAGAGATGTGAACTAAATTACTGACTCTAGTAAACCCTTTTAGTGTTGGTCACATGGCGATGTGAACTATGGGGTGTTAATCACATAGTGATGTGAACTATTGGTGTTAAATCACATGGCGATGTGAACTAGATTATTGACTGTAGTGCAAGTGGGAGACTGAAGGAAATATGCCCTAGAGGCAATAATAAAGTTATTATTTATTTCCTTATTTCATGATAAATGTTTATTATTCATGCTACAATTGTATTAATCGGAAACTTGATACATGTGTGAATACATAGACAAAACAATGTGTCCCTAGTATGCCTCTACTTGACTAGCTTGTTCATCAAAGATGGTTATGTTTCCTAGCCATAGACATGTGTTGTCATTTGATGAACGGGATCACATCATTAGGAGAATGATGTGATGGACAAGACCAATTCATTAGCTTAGCATTGTGATCGTTACAGTTTTATTGTGCAACTCCCGAATATCCGGAGGAACACTTTATGTGCAATCAAACGTCACAACGTAAATGAGTGATTATAAAGATAATCTACAGATGTTTCTGAAGGTGTTTGTTGGGTTGACATGAATCAAGATTAGGATTTGTCACTCCATGTATCGGAGAGGTATCTCTGGGCCCACTCGGTAATGCACACCACTATAAGCCTTGCAAGCATTGTAACTAATGAGTTAGTTGCAGGATGATGTATTAGGGAACGAGTAAAGAAACTTGCCGGTAACGAGATCGAACTAGGTATTGAGATACCGACGATCAAATCTCCGGAATTAACATACCGATGACAAAGGGAACAACGTATGTTGTTATGCGATTTGACCGATAAAGATATTCGTAGAATATGTAGGAGCCAATATGAGCATCCAGGTTCCGCTATTGGTTATTGACCGGAGATGTGTCTCGGTCATGTCTACATAGTTCTCGAACCCGTAGGGTCCACACGCTTAACATTCGGTGACGATTTGTATTACAAGTTATGTGATTTGATGTACCAAAGTTAGTTCGGAGTCCCGGATGAGAGCGGGGACATGACGAGGAGCCTCGAAATGGTCGAGACATAAAGATCGATATATTGGACGACTATATTCGGACATCGGAAAGGTTCCGAGTGATTCGGGTATTTTTCGGAGTACCGGAGAGTTACAGGAATTCGTATTCTGCCTTAACGGGCCATACGGGAAAGGAGAGAAAGTCCTCAAGAGGTGGCCGCACCTTCCCCATGGTCTGGTCCGAATTGGACTCGGGAGGGGGGCGCCCCCTTCCTTCCTTCTCCTTTTCCCTTCCCTTTTTCCTATTCCATGTGGGAGGAGGAATCCTACTAGGACTAGGGAGTCCTAGTAGGACTCCACACTTCTGGCGCGCCCTAGGGGCTGGCCGGCCTTCCCTCCTCCATCCTTTATATACGGGGGCAGGGGGACACCTCTAGACACAAGTTGATCTGTTGATCTATTCCAGCCATGTGCGGTGCCCCCTCCACCATATTCCACTTCGGTCATATCGTAGCGGTGCTTAGGCGAAGCCCTGCGTCGGAAGCAACATCATCACCGTCACCACGCCGTCAGGTCGACGGAACTCTCCCGTGAAGCTCGCTAGATCGAGTTCGCGGGACGCCATCGAGCTGAAGCGTGTGCTGAGCTCGGAGGTGCCGTGCGTTCGGTACTTGGATCGGTCGGATCGTGAAGACGTACGACTACATCAACCGCGTTGTGCTAACGCTTCCGCTTTCGGTCTACGAGGGTGCGTGGACAACACTCTCCCCTCTCATTGCTATGCATCACCATGATCTTGTGTGTGCGTAGGAATTTGTTTGAAATTACTACGTTCCCCAACAGTGTGGACCTCTCCGGTTCCCAGTAACTCGGGCTATTTATATTATCTGGTCATTCTTGATGATTATTCTCATTATGTGTGGACTTTTCCTTTGCGCAGAAAGTCGGATGCACTATCTACCTTGACGGCTTTTTACTCCTATGTCCGCACGCAGTTTGGGCGTCCCATCCTTGCGCTTCAGACGGACAATGGAAAAGAGTTCGACAACATCGCTTTTCACACCTTTTTGTCGCATCACGGCACAGTCTTCCGTCTCACATGCCCGTACACCTCACAGCACAACGGTCGAGCCGAACGCGTCCTTCGCACTCTGAATGACTGTGTTCGCACGCTCCTGTTTCATGCCAACGTGTCATCTCGTTTCTGGCTGGATGTCACAGCCCTAGCATTGCTTGTAACTAGTTGCTTTAAAGCATTCATGCATCATGTTAAATTTCTGAAAGTTGAACAGAGGAATTTTGGAAGCCTCAAAACTTAAATAAAAGAAGGGCAAAAACCCTAAAATCTCATTCATTGTTTCCAAAATGCCCTTATTAAATGTTTGATATTTTGGCAAGGGTTCTGGTCCCAACCAAAAATATTGAACATTTTTATGGACTTAATTTTGGGAATTTGAATTTAAATCATTAGCTATTTGAATTTGAGAGAGCGGCGTTTTGGCTCCTAGGTGCATATGCACCCATTGTTGAAATACACATTTTGAAAAGTTGAAAAATTCGAAACAAAAATCCCACGTGTATATCCGGATATTTTATGTGCGTTCACAAGGTTTTAGTGACAAACTACGTTTTTTGTGGCTTGTGTAAAAAAGATAAAGAAATGCCTCGTGAATAGTTAGAATGAAGCATCAGAAATTGTCTTTTTACACAAGCCACGAAAAACGCTGCTTTTCATCGAACCTTGTGCACGCACATAAAATGTCCGGATATACATGCGGGATTTTTGTTCCGAATTTTTCAACATTTCGAAATGTGTATTTCGACAATGGGTGCATATGCACCTAGGAGCCAAAGGCAATTACCGTTTGAATCTGAATTATATTCATATAATTAGAATATAACTTCAAATACCCCTGAAATATTTTATGAGCTTTTGGAAAAGTCCATCTAGCAAAACAAAAATATTCAGAGGAGTTTTTGGCATTGTTTGAATTGTTCTGAATTCAAAACAGTGGCAAAAGATTAAATAAAAAAACAGGAAACAGAAAACTATAAAAGAACAGAAACTCGCCTGGTCCACTTACTGGTGGCCCAACAGACCGGCCCAGCTAGTCCCAGCCCACCTCCTCCTCTCTCCTCCTATCGTTTTCAACCTCCCGCCAAGGTGGGAGGGCGTGCCATGGCGCCAGACGCTGCACGGCCACCGACAGCCACCTTCTGCTTGTCGCTTCGCCCTGGACTTCTCTGGCATGGCCACGCACCCCCCGGGCCCCTCTCGCTCTCCCTCGCCCTCATCCTCTCCCCTGGACCCCTCTCTCTCACCACCGAACGGAGCCACCGTCGCCTTTCGCCGCTGCCACCGACCTCCCCACGCCCTTCCGGATATGCCACGAGCTCCGCCTCGACCCCCGCGTCCTCTGCACCAAGCCAGGCGCCGCCAGGAGCTCCGTGACGACGTCCCCGACCCCTTCTTCCTCCTCGGGTCGCTGGAGATCCCCCTGGCCGCCCGACTACTCCGGCCGCCCTCGAGCCCACTGAACCTCCAAACGGACTCACTGTGAGCCCCCGAGTCGTCTCCCCCTTCTCCACTGGTCGCTTTCGACCTCTAGGCCATAGCCCCGTCTTGGCCGAGAACTCCACGCCGCCAGCAATGTCGCCGCCGTCACTGCAGCCACTGAGGCTCGAAACCGAGCACGGCACCGTGCTCCTTGCATCTTTAGGATCTCGGTGAGCCCCTTAGCCAGCCCTCCCGTCCTCTGTGGCCTCGCCCCGCTCGAACCCGTAGCTCCGGCCGCCGCCGTGAGCTCGTTTCCGGCGAGCTCCGGCCACCCCAGCCGCTGCTGCTCGCCCAGTTGGATGCAGCGCACCTTCAGCTACCCGTAGACGCAAACACGCGCAAAACTGAGCCCCATAGCAGTTTTCTGGCAAGTTTTCGCCGCGCTTTGAGGATGCCGCCGGCCAAACTCCGGCGGGCTGACGTGGTCGCTTGGTTAGGCGCTAATCACCATTAATTCCCCTAATACCCACTGACAGTGGGCCCCAGCCACAGTCAAACCTCAGTCAAACCTAGTTTTGACCGGGATTAGTTCATGAGTCACTGACATGTGGACCCCACACGTCAGGTTTGACCTGGTCAGCCACAGTTGACCTGCTGGCGCCATGCTGTTGTCATGCTGACGTAGTAAACAATTTCTGGATTTAAAATAATTCAAAAATTCCAGTAAATAGCATAAACTTCTAAAATTCATATAAATTCAACCGTAACTCCAAATGAAATAAATTATATATGAAATATGATCCGAAAAATCCAATCTATCCATCCGTACCATTTTCATGCATGTTAGAACAACTTTTGTTCACTGTTTAGGTCAAATCAAATAAAGGCATTTGAATAATAACATATGGAGTTTGAATTTGAACTTAGGGTACAAACCAACTTCATTTAACTTTGTTGCTAGTTGCCTTAGCTCAAAACACCAGCATGTTGCCATGTCATGATCATGCATCATAATGTTGCATTGCATTGATTGTGTTTCCTTTCTGTTGCCGGGATTTGTTCCCTCTCAGTAGACGTGGTTCCGACGATGAGTTCGATGACACCGATGAAGAACTATACTATCTTCAGAAGTGCCAGGCAAGCAAATCCCCCTTGTTCATTCCGATACAATCCTACTCTCTCGCTCCTGCTCTCTTTTACTGCATTAGGACAACAACGATTCATCTGTTACTTGATGCCGTAGCTGAACCCCTTTATTCTCTGCATAACCTGTCATTGCCACAGTAAATAGATGAAACCCACTAGCATGAGTAGGAGTTGTTTGAGCGCTGTTGTGCCTACTCATTCATGCTTGATTGTCATGCCTGCTACTGCTTAGAGTTGAGTCGGGTCTGATTCATCAGGGATGAATCAGAGGCCTGTCAACATGTCCTACTGTGTGTGAGCTAAGTGTGTGAACACGATTTGGTAAAGGTAGCGGTGAGAGGCCATGTAGGAGTACATGGTGGGTTGTCTCATTGCGATCGTCCTCGTGAACTGAGTTCTGTGTTTGTGATCAATGAACAGCTACTACCACGCATTGGAATGCTTAAGTGCCCCTCTCGACTTATTAATCAACTCGATCTCTGTCCAGGAGTTGCAACTAGTTTCTGGTGTTTGTAGGTAGTGTTAGTAGTGAAGGAAATATGCCCTAGAGGCAATAATAAAGTTATTATTTATTTCCTTATATCATGATAAATGTTTATTATTCATGCTAGAATTGTATTAACCGGAAACATAATACATGTGTGAATATATAGACAAACAGTATGTCACTAGTATGCCTCTACTTGACTAGCTTGTTAATCAAAGATGGTTATGTTTCCTAACCATAAACAAGGAGTTGTTATTTGATTAACAAGGTCACATCATTGGTTGAATGATCTGGTTGACATGACCCATTCCATTAGCTTAACACTTGATCGCTTAGTATGTTAATGCTTTCTTCATGACCCATACATGTTCCCTGTAACTATGAGATTATGCAACTCCCGTTTACGGAGGAACACTTTGGTGCTACCAAACGTCCTGGCGAATCGGGTGATTATAAAGGAGTACTACAGGTGTCTCCAAAGGTACTTGTTGGGTTGGCGTATTTCGAGATTAGGTTTTGTCACTCCGATTGCTGGAGAGGTATCTCTAGGCCTTCTCGGTAATACACATCACTTAAGCCTTGCAAGCATTACAACTAATGAGTTAGTTGTGAGATGATGTATTACGGAACGAGTAAAGAGACTTCTACCGGTAACTAGATTGAACTAGGTATTGGATACCGACGATCGAATCTCGGGTAAGTAACATACCGATGACAAAGGGAACAACGATGTCGTTATGCGGTTTGACCGATAAAGATCTTCGTAGAATATGTAGGAACCAATATGGGCATCCAGGTTCCGCTTATTGGTTATTGACCGAGAATGGTTCTAGGTCATGTCTACATAGTTCTCGAACCCGTAGGGTCCGCACGCTTAACGCTTCGATGACAGTTCATTATGAGTTTATAAGTATTGATGCACCGAAGGTTGTTCGGAGTCCCGGATGTGATCACGGACATGACGAGGAGTCTCGAAATGGTCGAGACATAAAGATTGATATATTGGAAGCCTACATTTGGACATCGGAAGTGTTCCGGGTGAAATCGGGATTTTACCGGAGTACCAGGAGGTTACCGGAACCCCCCGGGAGGTCCATGGGCCTAATGGGCCATAGGAGAGAAGAGGAAGGGCCAGCCAAGGTGGGCTGCGCGCCCCCCTCCCCCTAGGGCCGGCCACCTCCCCCTTGCCTCCTTTATATACGGGGGCAGGGGGCACCCCAAGACACACAAGTTGATCTACGGATCTTTCCTTAGCCGTGTGCGGTGCCCCCTTCCACCATAGTCCACTTCGGTCATATCGTCGCGGAGCTTAGGCGAAGCCCTGCGCCGGAGAAGTCATATCGTCATGAGCTTAAGGCGAAGCCTGCGTCGGTGGAGCATCAACATCGTCACCACGCCGTCGTCTTGTGGAACTCATCCCGACACTTTGCTGGATCGGAGTCCGGGATCGCCATCGAGCTGAACGTGTGCGTAACTTCGGAGGTGCCGTCGTTCGGTGCTTGGATCGGTCGGATCGTGAAGACGTCGACTACATCAACAGCGTTGTTATAACGCCTTCCGCTTTCGGTCTCACGAGTGCGTGGGCGGACACTCTTCCCTCTCGTTGCTATGCCATCACCATGGTCTTGCGTGATCGTAGGAAATTTTTGAAATTACTACGTTCCCCAACAAAGGGCATCCGAGCCTGGTTTTATGCGTTGATGTCATATGCACGAGTAGAACACAAGTGAGTTGTGGACGATACAAGTCATCTTGCCTACCGGATGTCATACTTTGGTTCAGCGGTATTGTGAGATGAAGCGGCCCGGACCGACATTACGCCAGACGCTTCCGAGACTGGTTTCACCGCTCGAGCACTCGTTGCTTAAAGGTGACCGGCGGGTGTCTGTCTCTCTCACTTTAGTTGAACTGAGTGTGGCTACGCCCGGTCCTTGAGAATGTTAAAAGCGGAGTCTATTTGACGGAAGTATCGTTGTGGTTTTGATGCGTAGGTAAGAACGGTTCTTGCTCAGCCCGTAGCAGCCACGTAAAACTTGCAACAACAAAATAGAGGTCGTCTAACTTGTTTTTGCAGGGCATGTTGTGATGTGATATGGTCAAGACGTGATGCTATATTTTATTGTATGAGATGATCATGTTTTGTAACCGAAGTTATCGGCAATTGGCAGGAGCCATATGGTTGTCGCTTTATTGTATGAAATGCAACCGCCCTGTAATTGCTTTACTTTATCACTAAGGAGTAGCGATAGTCGTAGAAGCAATAGTTGGCGAGACGACAACGATGCTACGATGGAGATCAAGGTGTCGCGCCCGGTGACGATGGTGATCATGACGGTGCTTGGCGATGGAGATCACAAGCACAAGATGATGATGACCATATCATATCACTTATATTGATTGCATGTGATGTTTATCCTTTATGCATCTTATCTTGCTTTGATTGTGGTAGCATTATAAGATGATCTCTCACTAAAAATTATCAAGAAGTGTTCTCCCGAGTATGCACCGCTATGCGAAAGTTCTTCGTCTTTGAGACACCACGTGATGATCGGGTGTGATAGGCTCTACGTTCAAATACAACGGGTGCAAAATAGTTGCGCACGCCGAATACTCGAGTTAAACTTGACGAGCCTAGCATATAACAGATATGGCCTCGGAACACGGAGACCGAAAGGTCGGCGTGAATCATATAGTAGATATGATCAACATAGTGATGTTCACCATTGAAACTACTCCATCTCACGTGATGATCGGACATGGTTTAGTTGATATGGATCACGTGATCACTTAGATGACTAGAGAGATGTCTGTCTAAGTGGAAGTTTTTTAATATGATTAATTGAACTTAAATTTATCATGAACTTAGTACCGATAGTATTTTGCTTGTCTATGTTTACGTAGATAGATGGCTCGTGTTGTTGTTCCGTTGAATTTTAATGCGTTCCTTGAGAAAGCAAAGTTGAAAGATGATGGTAGCAATTACACGGACTGGGTCCGTAACTTGAGGATTATCCTCATTGCTGCCACGAAAAATTACGTCCCGGAAGCACCGCTGGGTAGCGAACTGCTGCAGATCTTTGAGCGAGAAGTTGTGAACGTCTGCAAAGCAGAGCTGATGACTACTCTATAGTTCGATGTGCCATGCTTTACGGCTTAGAACCGGGTCTTCAACGACGTTTTGAACGTCATGGAGCATATGAGATGTTCCAGGAGTTGAAGTTAATATTTCAAGCAAATGCCCGGATTGAGAGATATGAAGTCTCCAATAAGTTCTATAGCTGCAAGATGGAGGAGAATAGTTACGTCGGTGAGCACATACTCAAAATGTCCGGGTATAACAATCACTTAATTCAGCTGGGAGTTAATCTTCCGGATGATAGTGTCATTGATGTAATTCTCCAATCATCGACGCCAAGCTACAAGAGCTTCGTGATGAACTATAATATGCAAGGGATGACTAAGACAATTCTGAGCTCTTCGCGATGCTAAAAGCTGCGGAGGTAGAAATCAAGAAAGAGCATCAAGTGTTGATGATCAACAAGACCACTAGTTTGAAGAAAAAGGGCAAAGGGAAGAAGAAGGAAACTTCAAAAGAACAAAGCAAGAAAGTTGCTGATCAAGAGAAGAAACCCAAGTCCGGACCTAAGCACTGAAATCGAGTGTTTTATCGCAAGCAGACCGGACATTGGAAGCGGAACTGCCCCAAGTATTTGGCGGATAAAAGGATGGCAAGGTGAACAAAGGTATATGTGATATACATGTTATTGATGTGTACCTTACTAATACTCGCAGAGTACCGGTATTTGATACTGGTTACATTGCTAATATTTAACAGAACTACGGATTAAGCGAAGATTGGCTAAGGGCGAGGTGACGATCTTGGCGTTGGAAATGGTTCCAAAGTCGATGTGATCGCAATGGCACGCTACCTCTACATCTACCTTCGGGATTAGTTTTAGACCTAAATAATTGTTATTTGTGCCAGCGTTGAGCATGAACATTATATCTGGATCTTGTTTAATGCGAGGACGGTTATTCATTTAAATCGAGAGAATAATGGTTGTTCTATTTATATGAGTAATATCTTTTATGGTCATGCACCCTTGAAGAATGGTCTATTCTTGTTGAATCTCGACGGTAGTGATACACATATTCATAATGTTGAAGCCAAAAGATGCAGAGTTGATAATGATAGTGCAACTTATTTGTGGCACCGCCGTTTAGGTCATATCGGTGTAAAACGCATGAAGAAACTCCATCTTGATGGGCTTCGTAATAACTTGATTATGAATCACTTGGTACTTGCGAACCGTGCCTCATGGGCAAGATGACCAAAACGCCGTTCTCCGGAACTATGGAGCGAGCAACTGATTTGTTGGAAATCATACATACCGATGTTTGTGGTCCAATGAATGTTGAGGCACGCCAAGTGTATCGTTATTTTCTCACCTTCACAGATGATTTGAGCAGATATGGGTATATCTACTTAATGAAACACAAATCTGAAACATTTGAAAAGTTCAAAGAATTTCAGAGTGAAGTGGAAAATCATCGTAACAAGAAAATAAAAATTCTACGATCTGATCGTGGAGGAGAATATTTGAGTTACGAGTTTGGTTTACATTTGAAACAATGTGGAATAGTTTCGCAACTCACACCACCCGGAACACCACAGAGAAATGGTGTGTCCGAGCGTAAATGTCGTACTTTACTGGATATGGTGCGATCTATGATGTCTATTTCCGATTTACCGCTATCGTTTTGGGGTTATGCTTTAGAGACGGCCGCATTCACGTTGAATAGGACACCGTCAAAATCCATTGAGACGACGCCTTATGAACTGTGGTTTGGCAAGAAACCAAAGTTGTCGTTTCTTAAAGTTTGGGGCTGCGATGCTTATGTAAAGAAACTTCAACCAGATAAGCTCGAACCCAAATCGGAAAAATGTGTCTTCATAGGATACCCAAAGGAGACTGTTGGGTACACCTTCTATCACAGATCTGAAGGCAAGATTTTCGTTGCTAAATTCGGATCCTTTCTAGAGAAAGAGTTTCTCTCGAAAGAAGTGAGTGGGAGGAAAGTAGAACTTGATGAGATAATCAGATCTGCTCCCTTATTGGAAAATAGTTCATCACAAGAAATGGTTCCTGTGACAACTACACCAATTAGTGAGGAAACCAATGATGATGATCATGAAACTTCAGATCAAGTTACTATTGAACCTCGTAGGTCAACCAGAGTAAAATACGCACCAGAGTGGTACGGTAATCCTATTCTGGAAGTCATGTTACTTGACCATGGCGAACCTACAAACTATGAAGAAGCGATGGTGAGCCCAGATTCCGCAAAATGGCTGGAAGCCATGAAATCTGAGATGGGATCCATGTATGAGAACAAAGTATGGACTTTGGTTGACTTGCCCGATGATCGGCAAGCCATTGAAAATAAATGGATCTTTAAGAAGAAGACTGACGCTGATGGTAATATAACTATCTACAAAGCTCGACTTGTTGCGAAAGGTTTTCGACAAGTTCAAGGGGTTGACTACGATGAGACTTTCTCACCCGTAGCGATGCTTAAGTCTGTCCGAATCATGTTAGCAATTGCCGCATTTTATGATTATGAAATTTGGCAAATGGATGTAAAAACTGCATTCTTGAATGGATTTCTAGAAGAAGAGTTGTATATGATGCAACCAGAAGGTTTTGTCGATCCAAAGGGTGCTAACAAAGTGTGCAAGCTCCAACGATCAATTTATGGTCCGTGCAAGCCTCTCGGAGTTGGAATAAACGCTTTGATAGTGTGATCAAAGCATATGGGTTTGTACAGACTTTTGGAGAAGCCTGTATTTACAAGAAAGTGAGTGGGAGCTCAGAGCATTTACGATATTATATGTGGACGACATATTATTGATTGGAAATGATATAGAATTTCTGGATAGCATAAAAGGATACTTGAATAAAAGTTTTTCAATGAAAGACCTCGGTGAAGCTGCTTACATATTGGGCATCAAGATCTATAGAGATAGATCAAGACGCTTTAATTGGACTTTCACAAAGCACATACCTTGATAAAGTTTTGAAAAGTTCAAAATGGATCGTGCAAAGAAAGGTTTTTGCACGTGTTGCAAGGTATAAGATTGAGTCGACTCAATGCCCGACCACAAAGCAGAAGATAGAGAAAATGAAAGATGTTCCCTATGCTTCAGCCATAGGCTCTATCATGTATGCAATGTCTGTGTACCAGACCGACGTATGCTTAGCTGTAAGCTTGGCAGGAAGGTACCAAAGTAATCCAGAATGGATCATCGACAGCGGTCAAGAACATCCCGAAATACCTGAAAAGGACTAAGGATATGTTTCTCGTATATGGAGGTGACAAAGAGCTAGTCGTAAATGGTTACGTCGATGCAAGCTTTGACACTGATCCGGACGATTCTAAATCGCAAACCGGATACGTGTTTTTATTAAATGGTGGAGCTGTCAGTTGGTGCAGTTCTAAACAAAGCGTCGTGGCGGGATCTACATGTGAAGCGGAGTACATAGCTGCTTTAAGCAGCAAATGAAGGAGTCTGGATGAAAGAGTTCATTTCCGATCTAGGTGTCATACCTAGTGCATCGGGACCTATGAAGATCTTCTGTGACAATATGGTGCAATTGCCTTAGCAAAGGAATCCAGATTTCACAAGAGGACCAAGCATATCAAGAGACGCTTCAATTCCATTCGGGACCAAGTCCAAGTGGGAGACATAGAGATTTGCAAAATACATACGGATCTGAATGTTGCGGACCGCTGACTAAGCCTCTTCCACGAGCAAAACATGATCAGCACCAAGACTCCATGGGTGTTAGGATCATTACTTTGTAATCTAGATTATTGACTCTAGTGCAAGTGGGAGGCTGAAGGAAATATGCCCTAGAGGCAATAATAAAGTTATTATTTATTTCCTTATATCATGATAAATGTTTATTATTCATGCTAGAATTGTATTAACCGGAAACATAATACATGTGTGAATATATAGACAAACAAGATGTCACTAGTATGCCTCTACTTGACTAGCTTGTTAATCAAAGATGGTTATGTTTCCTAACCATAAACAAGGAGTTGTTATTTGATTAACAAGGTCACATCATTGGTTGAATGATCTGGTTGACATGACCCATTCCATTAGCTTAACACTTGATCGCTTAGTATGTTAATGCTTTCTTCATGACCCATACATGTTCCTGTAACTATGAGATTATGCAACTCCTGCTTACCGGAGGAACACTTTGGTGCTACCAAACGTCACAACGAATCGGGTGATTATAAAGGAGTACTACAGGTGTCTCCAAAGGTACTTGTTGGGTTGGCATATTTCGAGATTAGGTTTTGTCACTTCGATTGTGGAGAGGTATCTCTAGGCCTTCTCGGTAATACACATCACTTAAGCCTTGCAAGCATTACAACTAATGAGTTAGTTGTGAGATGATGTATTACAGAGCAGTAAAGAGACTTACCGTAGCAGATTGAACTAGGTATTGGATACCGACGATCGAATCTCGGGTAAGTAACATACCGATGACAAAGGGAACAACGATGTCGTTATGCGGTTTGACCGATAAAGATCTTCGTAGAATATGTAGGAACCAATATGGGCATCCAGGTTCCGCTATTGGTTATTGACCGAGAATGGTTCTAGGTCATGTCTACATAGTTCTCGAACCCGTAGGGTCCGCACGCTTAACGCTTCGATGACAGTTCATTATGAGTTTATAAGTATTGATGCAATCGAAGGTTGTTCGAGTCCCGGATGTGATCACGGACATGACGAGGAGTCTCGAAATGGTCGAGACATAAAGATTGATATATTGGAAGCCTACATTTGGACATCGGAAGTGTTCCGGTGAAATCGGGATTTTATGAGTACCGGAGGTTACCGGAACCCCGGGAGGTCCATGGGCCTAATGGGCCATAGGAGAGAAGAGGAAGGGCCAGCCAAGGTGGGCTGCGCCCCCTCCCCTCTAGTCCGAATAGGACAAGGAAGGGGGCGGCGCCCTTCCCTCTTCCCTCCTCCAATCCTAGTCCAACTAGGAGAGGGAGTCCTACTCCCGGTGGGAGTAGGACTCCTCCTTGCGCCTCCCCTAGGGCCGGCCACCTCCCCTTGCCTCCTTTATATCTGAGGCAGGGGCACCCCAAGACACACAAGTTGATCTACGGATCTTTCCTTAGCCGTGTGCGGTGCCCCTTCCACCATATTCCACTTGGTCATATCGTCATGAGCTTAGGCGAAGCCCTGCGCCGGAGAAGTCATATCGTCGCGGAGCTTAGGCGAAGCCCTGCATCGGTGGAGCATCAACATCGTCACCACGCCGTCGTCTTGTAACTCATCCCGACACTTTGCTTTGGATCGGAGTCCGGGATCGTCATCGAGTGAGCGTGTGCGTAACTCGGAGGTGCCGTGACGTTCGGTGCTTGGATCGGTCGGATCGTGAAGACGTACGACTACATCAACCCGTTGTTATAACGCTTCCGCTTTCGGTCTACGAGGGTACGTGGACGGACACTCTTCCCTCTCGTTGCTATGCCATCACCATGGTCTTGCGTGATCGTAGGAAATTTTTTGAAATTACTACGTTCCCCAACAAGTAGTCTACCAAGTGGCACCCGGTACAGGTGGGCTTGGGACAGACTAGGCACAGTGGCACAGTGTACCAAGTGGCACCCGGATGGTGGGCTTGGGAACCCTGCTCACATCGTTTGGGCCGTGAGCGACACCCCGGCCAGATCTCCTTGCGGATGGAACCCGAATAGGCGATAAACCTGGACTAGAGACTTGTGTGGTTAGTCAGGTCGTGGCCGACTCCCTCGCCAGGTTTCCGCTTGAAGGTTGCCGAGATACACGATGTGTACATGGTGGTAAGTGGTGAGAGCGTGTGTGAAGAAGTACACCCCTGCAGGCTTAACATTATCTATTCGAATAGCCGTGTCCGCGGAAAAGGACTTTTGGGTTTCCTGTACAGTTCATAGACAAGTGAAAGTGGATACTCTAAAATGCGCAAGATAAGCGTGAGTGCTATGGATGGCGTTCTCGTAGGGAGACGGGAGCGGATCCATAGTGGTGTATTGATATGGTGAATGTGTGGACTCCTCAAAATAGTTACTTGCAATCGTAGTTCAGGATAGCCACCGAGTCAAAGCTGACTTGCTGCAGTTAAACTCCACCACCCTCTTTGTTGATAATCTTGATGCATATGAAGATAGTTCTGATGTAAGTCTTGTTGGGTACATTTGTACTCACGTTTGCTTAATTTATGTTTTTGCAGAGAGACTTCAGTCTCGCTAGTAGTTCCGCGAGGACTTCGACGTTTAGCTTGTTACCTCAGCTACGATCTTGTACCCTTGGGAGGGTCTTGTAGATGGTCAGGCTTCTCAGCCTTTTTCATTTGTAGATGTCTGTACTCAGACATGTTAAGCTTCTGCGTGTGCTTTGACTTGTATGCTCTGAATGTTGGGTCATGAGACCCATGTTTGTAATATCTCGCTCCTCGGAGCCTAATGAATAAAATACTTGAGTTGTAGAGTCATGTTGTGATGCCATGTTGTATTTACACATATCAAGCATATTGTGTGTATGATTGAAATGCTTGGTATGTGTGGGATCCGACAACCTAGTTGTTTATCCTTGGTAGCCTCTCTTATAGGGAAATGTAGTCTTGTGCTTCCATGAGCCATAGTAGTCCGCTTCTGACCCGGTTCACGGAGTCCCGCTAGCCCAAAGACTACCGCCTCCGTAACACTTGATCGGCCGGGCATGTGATTCACTTCGTTCAGGTGTATACGTCCTTCGGGAAATGTCACGCGGTGACATCCGAAGTCCTTCCTAGCCTGCTACAGCCCAGGTTCCCGGAGTCCTGTTAGCCCCGCTACAGCCCGGATTCGCACTTACCGCTGACCGACATGCTCGATGTTGATTCATGTATGCCTGTCCCTGTAAGTTAGTGCCACTTTGGGTTCACGACTAGTCATGTCGGCCCGGGTTCTCTATCATATGGATTCTAGCGACACTATCATATACATGAGCCAAAAGGCGCAAACGGTCCCGGGCCATGGTAAGGTGACACCCGTGGGAATACCGTGCGTGAAGCTGCAAAGTGATATGAGGTGTTACCGGCTAGATCGATGTGACTTGGAATCGGGGTCCTGACACTGGACGCACTCGCCACTACATCACTTCTTGTTAACATTAGACCCTGCCGCCCATGAGGGAACTACACACCTCACCATCTTCTCTTTGGTACGCCCCCGTCTTATGACGACTTGCGTATTTTTGGGTGCCTTTGCTATCCCAGCACTGCCGACACTGCTTATCACAAGCTTGCACCTTGATCTGTCGCTTGCATCTTCATTGGCTACCCCTCTAACTCCAAGGGATATGGTGCTATGATCCCGTCTCCCACCGTGTGTTCACATCCTGGCACGTTTACTTTGATGAGCATGTGTTCCCGTTTCAGCAGGTACCCCCGGTTGTTCCTCCCGTCACTGGTGACGCGAGCGCCTCGACGCCCCTTCTGGGAGGTACGCGCGCCACCCTTGGCCCGCCCCCTGGCTTTGAGGCGCGCCCTTCGTATGTGGCGCCTCCTCCAGCCGCGGCGCTGGCACCCTCGACGCCCCCAACGTTGGCGCCCGCGGCCCCCGCGCCCAGCGCCTCCTCCACGGCCAGACCTGGCACCTCCGGCGCCCCCGACGTTGGCGCCATGCTCCCAGCGCCCGCGGCCCCTCGGTGCCCCGGCCCCTCGGCGCCCATCAGTGCCCCGGTGCCCACGGCCCCCCTGGGGCCTGTGGCCGGTCCGGTCACCCGCGCCCGTACGGGCGTTTTTCGCCCCGAGCTCGAGCTACGCCTCGGATGACTACGTCCATGCGGCGTCCACCTGTGAGCCATCGCCGTTGCCGTCCTCCGTTCGAGCCGCTCTTCGTGACCCGCTCTGGATGGCTGCGATGCAAGAGGAGTTTGACGCCCTGTTGCGCAACCAGACGTGGCAGCTTGTTCCCCGTCCCCGGCACGCCAATGTGATTACCGGGAAGTGGGTCTTTAAACACAAGCTCCATCCTGATAGTACCCTTGATCGCTACAAAGCGCGTTGGGTCGTTCGTGGCTTCCGACAGCGTGCTGGCATCGACTTCACCGACACCTTCGCTCCAGTCGTCAAGCCCGACATGATACGCACGGTTCTCCACCTTGCGATCTCTCGTGCTTGGCCGGTGCACCAGATGGACGTCTCTAAAGCCTTCCTCCATGGTCACCTCGAGGAGCAGGTCTTCTGCCAGCAGCCCACCGGGTTTGTTGACCCGGCGCATCCCGACCACGTGTGCCTGCTTTCGCGGTCCTTGTACGGACTCAAGCAGGCTCCGCGCGCTTGGTACCAGCGCATCGCGGCATTTCTCCACCAGCTTGGGTTCTGCTCTACCCGCTCGGATGCCTCGCTCTTCGTCTATCATCAGGGCTCCGACATGACCTACTTGCTGCTCTATGTCGATGACATCATCCTGACGGCATGTACGGGTGGTCTCCTCAGTCAGCTCACGGCTCGTCTTCGCGCTGAGTTCGCCAACAAGGACTTGGGTCCTTTGCACTACTTCCTCGGTGTCGAGGTGGTGCGCCGTCCCGATGGCTTCTTCCTTCATCAGGGGAAGTACACTCATGAGCTCTCGAGCGCTACCGGCATGCTTAATCGCAAGCCCGCCGCCACGCTGTTAATCTGAAGGCCAAGCTTTCTGCCACGGATGGCTCTCCGGCTTCAGATGCTGCTTTCTATCGGTCTATCGTTGGTGCTCTTCAGTACCTCACTCTGACTCGACCAGAGATCCAGTATGCCGTGCAGCAGGTGTGTCTTCATATGCATGCTCCTCGAGACGTTCACTAGGCTGCGGTCAAGCGAATTCTCCGCTATGTCTGTGGCACTAAGGATCTTGGCATCACGCTTCATGCCTCTGCCGACACCGCCCTCACCGCCTACTCCGATGCAGACTGGGCGGGCTGCCCTGACACACGTCGCTCCACCTCGGGCTATTGTGTCTACCTTGGACCCTCACTTATCTCGTGGTCGTTCAAGCGGCAGCCTACGGTCTCTCGCTCCAAAGGCCGAGGCTGAGTATCGCCTTGGTGGCCAACGCTGGCCGCCGAGTGTTCGTGGCTTCGCCAGCTGCTTCATGAGCTTTCTTGCCCCGTTGACCGTGCCATGGTGGTCTACTGCGACAACGTCTCGGCGGTCTACCTTTCCGCTAACCTGGTGCATCATCGACGAACCAAGCATATTGAGTGGGATATTCATTTTGTTCGGGAACAGGTCGCCCTTGGCCATATTCGTGTTTTACACGTCCCTACTTCCCAACAATTTGCAGATATAATGACCAAGGGCTTGCCTACGGTGTCATTTGAGGAGTTCCGGTCCGGTCTTTGCGTCAGCTGCGGTGCCGCTTCGACTGCGGAGGGGGGGGGGTGTTGAGTATATGTGTTATGTGCATATTGTGTATTGGGTCCACCTCCTAGTTCCTTGTATAGTTGAGGTCCGTGACCCATCTTTGTACATCATATATACGTGCCTATGCACGAAGAGCAATACATCGTGCAATTCCCATAACATACAATTACTATCATACCTGATCTGCTGAAGATAGGATATTTCGCGTTACAATCATGTGAGACCAGCGACCTCAGATCATCCCGGACTTATGTGCTGGAATAGCATTGTTCCTTGAAAATGTGTGACGTTTTCTTATGCTAGTTTGGAACCGAACAACAATTCAAATTATAGTTTAAACACTAAATGTGAAAGGGACCGTACAATAAACATTTAGAGAAAGCTATATTGTAGGAATTAAAAATGTAGGAGTTTGAGAACTAGTAATAGCTCAGTGGTAGGGATCATGTCTTGGGTTTAAACAAATTTGTTTCACAAGAAGATCCAGAGGCGGGAATGAGTTTTGCTCACCACGCATCGTTGGTGGATGCAGAAGAAAGAAGACATCGGCACCCCCAAGGGTTTGAATGTATTTTTCAAATTCTTGTACGTATATTTTTGTAAGGTTTTGTACTACTTAATATGTGGCATCTAACCTTTTAAAAAAACTTTCAAAAAAATTGAGTACGATCATATCGAATCACCTAAAAGTTTCTTTGGGCGCGCGCGTAATTGGGTAGGGCGAGCGTTGAGGCCATGTGCAGATTGGCTGTGGCTGGTTTCTCAAAAAAAATCAGTTGTGGCTGAGGCGTGGGCCAAGCACCCATAGCAAGAGCTACACTCCAATCTTCCGAGCCCACTGTGGGTTTCACCATACTGAAAGAAGCAAAAATGAAATAAATGAACCTGAACCCTTTAGTGAACGAATTGAAAAGAAAAACTTTACATGTACTCCTACATTGATTTTCTATGGAGGGCGGGCATTTTGTTGAATTGTATATATGAAAGAAAGAAAGAACAAACTGGCTACAATGATTTTCTGTGGAGGGCTACTATTTTTACTATTAGTCTTTGTGAACCAAAATTCTCAAATACACCACAATGAAAACATGCACCACCTGCACCTGACCTGTATTTCGTGATATATTTTTTCGAAACGGAGGCAAAAGATTTGCCTCATCCATTAAATAAGTAGAGGACAGAGTTTAGAGTTTTACAACACACCCACAGAAGCGGCATGACAATTACTCCCAACAACAAGTTCCCTAGTCTTTTAGCGCCCGCGGTTACCCAAAGCTTGGCCTCGTCCAGGATGGTGGTAAGGATAATAGGCGGTGGCATGCACTTGTGACGGAACACTCTAGCATTTCTTTCGTTCCAAATTGTCCAAGAGACAAGCATGGTGAGGGAGGCTATAGCATGCCAATTAGGATTGGTACTGCCGGTTCTCTTGTCTCACCACTCTTTGACGGTTTTGTGGAGGTGCCATGTTGATGTATCCATGTGATGCAAGCCAATCTTCTCGATGATGGCTCTCCAAAGCCTAATCGTGTAGCGGCACTTGAAGAAAAGGTGAGCACCTGTTTCCTGCTCCCTCTTACAAAGAGGGCAGATGCCGCAATTTGGCCACCCACGCCTCTCTAAGCGATCGGCGGTCCAAATCCTATCTTGCAATGCCAACTAGGCAAAGAATTTAACCTTGGGAGGAGCCCAAACCTTACAGACCATGCGTTCCATGGGAGAGAGGGTCAAGCCAAGGAACTGAGCCTTGTATACGGTAGCCGCCGTGTAGATTCCGTCATTCGCGTGTTTCCAAACAATTTCATCTTCGACTGAAGTTGTGCACAAGCATCCAAAGAGTGAAAAATTCCCGAATGTGGTTGCCGGATATAGTGGTGTTGTGGCGGATTTGAAGATCCATGCATTCCCTCTAAGAGCCTCACGCACCGACCAATTCTTCCGTCTTGATGCCTCGTACATTAGCGGCGCAATATCCTTGGGCTTGCGACCAAGAAGCCAGGGGGCGTCCCAAAACGGTGTTCTAGCACCGTCACCCACAGTGATGGTGGTAGAGGCGTAGAAAAACTGGCGGTCATCCTCGGTGCAAGGATTGCCAAAACCCACCCAAAGCTTGTGGGGCTCCGTCCATTCATACCAAAGCCGAAGGTGCAGAGCATGTGCAAACTTGTCGGTATTAAGGACTCCTAATCCACCGTACTCCTTTGGTCGGCACACCACTTGCCAGTTAACCTTGCACTTGGCTCCCGTTGTTTTATCCGCGCCGAACCAAAGGAAAGCCCTCTCAATTTTTTTTAGGTTATGAAGTGAGCCTGGTGGCAGATAAGAGGCGTAATAGGGTACACCGCTTGGGAGGAAATGACCAACTTGACAAGGACAGTGCGTCCGATGGTAGTGATGTTTTAGCCCTCTCAAGTGACCAATTTGCCAGCCGCCTTGTCTTTGAGGTATTGGAAGTCAACATGCTTAAGTTGCCAAACAGAGAGAGGCAACCCCAAGTATTTAACCAGGAAACATGCCTGTGCGATCGGCATGCTATGAAGAATATGGTCAAGGTCAAGGTGATTGCAACAGATTGGCACGACGGAGCTTTTTTGGAAGTTGATGCATAGGCCCGTCACCTCGCCAAAGCCTCTCAAGATAGAGGCAAGGTTGTCAATGTCCTTCTTGATAGGATCCACAAAAACCGCCGCGTCGTCAGCATAGAGGGAGGTTCGCACCATGGCCCCTCGCCCATGGACCTTATGTAGGAGACCTTTCGAGTTGCAAGGTCCAGAATCTTGTGGAGGGGGTCGATCGCAATGACAAAAGCAGGGGGGAAATGGGGTCCCCCTGCCTAAGTATGCACCTATGCTTCATTGGAGGGCCGGGCAACCCATTTAAAAGGATCCGAGATGAAGATGAGGACAGAAGCGCGGCAATCCAAGCCCGGAATTTGTTGGGGAACCCCAACCGTTCAAGCAGATCAAGGATGTATTCCCACTTAATCGAGTCAAAAGCCTTCTTGATGTCAAGCTTGAACAGAAGAGCTGGGGTCTTGCACTTGTGCAGGTGTCTAGCAAAATTTCGAACACACATGAAGTTATCATGTATGCTTCTTCTCTTGATGAAGGCGCTCTGAGCGTTTGAAACGAGGTCGTTCATGTAGGGGGCCAGCCGAAGTGAGAGAACTTTGGCAATGATTTTGGCAATGGCGTGGACAAGGCTAATAGGTCTGTAATCAGAGATGCCTTCCGCACCCTCCTTCTTGGGCAAGAGAACGACATTGGCGGAATTGAGCCATTGCAAGTTGAAGGTGTGTAGGGAATCGAAGCGTTGAATAACCCTCATGACCGAATGCTTGATGATTCCCCAGCACTTTTTGAAGAAGGTCCCCGTGAAGCCATCCGGTCCAGGAGCCTTATTGCCAGGCATATCCTTAATGGCCTCCCACGCCTCGTCCTCCGTGATGGTGTTGCCAAGGTCATGTAAGTCATGGGGCTCGGTGCCGAGCTCCTCCCAATTAAAGTCTTTGTTGCACGTGCCTCTCCTTCCCATGACCTCCGAGAAGTGGTCATGGATGATCTTCTCTTTTACCTCATGTAATTCGTGATATATCACGATTGAAACATGTATTCCTAGCTACCTAGCCTGCACTTCTCGAATACATCGTGGATATATGCAGTTGTTGGCTTGCATTTTTCAATGGTTGTACATTATAAATGAAATATGGATGCGGAGAAAATAGCTATAGCCGGGTGCGGTGGAGCGCGCCATTCCATCTAGTCTGTTATCATGATCCTACGACACTTTTTCTAGTAGAACTGTAACTAGGACGCAGTTAAAAAGAAGAACTGTAATTATAAGATGGACAAAGGCTAAAGCTTACCGAAAGTTCATGCCTGAGATCGGGGAATTACATGCAAAGGCAATCTTCTCCACTCGAGGGGTGATTGGGTTCTCCTAATTTTTGATAAGGCACACACCTCTCTTTCCTTTGCCGCGCGTGCGTGGCAAGATCCTAATTCAGGCGTCAGCTGAGTTCCTCCAAAGTTATGCGAGTTCGTTCTCATCAGTCAACGCTGATACCTCTAAAGTGATCTAAACGCTGTCATATTTCTTTACGGAGGGAGTATTAGTTAGTTACCGGTCATTAACATACTCACTAAAAGAACAATTTTCTATTTGTTCGGATGGTGGACTGGTAATGACTCGGTCATCTACTCGTCTTTGAAAATCTGCACCAGGTGAGATAAGGTTTTTGGAAGTGTCTAAACACGACTACTTAACTTCGTTTGTGTGCCTCCACAACTTTGACTACTTCCTTGAATTCAAATCCGACTTCACTGACCTCGCTATGAGGGACAATAGTGATGCCACGAGAAGAAGCCCATGGTCATTGATATATGTGTATTTTGCATCAGAATTCCAGGACGTAAATTACTCAATTATCGTGATTATTCAATCACGTTCATCTTGTCTGATTGTAGAATTGCACCGGGAGGGGGCACAAAATTTTAGAATCTGTATATTGAAGAATCCACGAAGAAAGGCACATTCTGGGACGAGGAAAAGTACAACAAAAATAGTTTGAAAAATTGTGCACCAAAAGAAGCCATGTGCTGGAAAATGGTTCAGAGAGGCACTTGTGGACTCCATGTGTCGTAATCCCATGGCCCATGGGGCCCACACATGCCCTGGATATCCCCTTTTACATGCCTTCATCATTCATCCCGAAGAGGCACCATGATTTCCCCCAAAAGGACTCTCCGCCGTCGAACAGAGAACCATAGTTCTCGCGCAGGATCCCCCACCCTCGACCGGACCCTTAAAGACAGTTTTTTTAAAATGAGGCAAAAGACTTGCCATTTTCATTGATTAAGAAGATAGTGAGAATTGCCCAGTTAATTAAAGAAAGCCGGGCTAAAACCAATACAACTCAACCCACACAACATGGGTACCATCGGCCAACCTAGCCACATGCCAACAGATGGCCACACACGCGGACAACCGACAACTCTGACTTTGATGACGAGCTTCACAAGGGAAATATGCAGGACTTGCGCCGACCGCGCCCTCCGCAAATGACCACCGAGTGTCTGTTATCGTCACCACCTGGACTCGCTCCACCGCAACTCCGACTTCAAAACAACACAACAACCAACGGAAGAGCACCTCGAACACGTTGGGAAGATCCGACTACCGAAGCCCGAGCCGCGACCCAAGCTCCTCTCGATGTCATCATCGTTGCCAAACAGAAATCAGCGTCCCGAAACGGCTGCCTCAACAAACCATGCAGCATGCCACCATCCACTCGTCTCCAGGTTGTGGCCGACTCCGAGACGACGCCCCCAAGAAAGAAGAAGACGTGAAGGCACCTTCATCGCCCGATCTCGTGGATCTGAGGTTTTCCTCCGAAGCCAAGGCCATGGAAAGAGTGGAAGAGCACCCCACAACAACGACGCTTTCAAGAAAGAGTGTGACACCCGCACGCGTCAACGTCACCGGATTTGGAGAGGCCGAAAACTCGATTTCTTCCCGAGATGCTGAACCACCACCTACCCGTACCTGCACAGCCAACAATCACACTCCTTGTTGAGGCCAACCCCGAACTAAACATGGGATCCCACGATCCACCATGTCCAGACGCGCGCCACCCCCAGCCAAAGCCGCTGCCACCGAGTCCGGGGCCGCCGCCCCGGCGCCCTCCACCACGCCACCAGCCACGTCGGGCTAGCAAGCTGGCCAGATCTGCAGCGCCTAGAGAGGGGGCCGCCACCCCACCCCATCCAGCAGTGCAGAGCTACCAGGCCGAAGCCCAGGCAGCCCGCAACAGCCGCTGCACCGCCAAGAGGGCGCCACCGGACTGGCAGAAGCCGCAGGCCGCAATGGCCATTTTTTAGGCTAAGATTTTACAGAATTCGCTAGAGTTGCTCTAAGATGGCCATGTCTCCACTTCTTGAGATATGTCAAGCTCAAACAAGCAACAACGTGTGTCACTGATGGAAGCCTCGTGGCCCGTGTCATGCGTCATGATTAATACCAACCATATTTAGCTTGTGTCCTTGTGAAGATTCACATACACACGATCACAAGCATACATCAGTGTCCGTTTTCTACACCATATGTCACCATCTTGAGCAAGTACATTGCCCACAACTGTTTGACCTTATCGTGATGATCTATTCGCCAGCCCACGCCGGCTCCACTTTCTAGCAATCAAGAAGGGCCTGAACTGTTTTTTCTTGAAAGAGAACACGAAACATTCCATTAAGTACCAATGCTGGACAAGTCGCCAGCAACAGCGTCATTTACAAAGTCTGGACACTCATCAAGCCAAATCTCACCTATGCCAGCTCCTAGTTTAGTACCATACGCTGCTAAACAATGTGCCACTACATTACAAGTTCTAGGAGAAGACACAACAGTTACATGATTGAAGCCTACTCTCAGCTTAAACTTAATATCTTTGAAGATAGCTCCTAATGTAGAGAGATCATAGTCTTCATTGTTCACTGCTGACTGAAGTTGCACAGAGTCAGTCTCCATTATGACACAGTGACAACCCATCTGAATAGCTGCGTTTATGGCATGCAACATTGCCATTGCCTCTGAACGAAGCGCATCCGAAACTTGCCCCAAATTTCCTGCACCAGCTGCTATTACCATACCACAATCGTTCCTGATAACAAAGCCCCAACCTCCAGAACTTGATTCCTTTAGGTAGGCACCGTCAGTGTTGATTTTCAAGATCTTTGGTGGAGGTCCGGACCATCTTTCTTTTTGTTGTTGCTCTTGTATTCTCCCTTCTTGCCTTACCTTAGAAAATTGCATAAAAAGATAGTTAATAGAATGACATATTTCATCAGAAGGTTTAATTTCATTTCCTGCATTTGCTCTATTCCTATAATGCCACCAACGCCAGAGAAGCAGGCATGATTTAATTTTTTTCTTCTTCATTGAGGTTCAATATTTTCTCCATACAGCTCAGTGCATTAGTACAATCTAGAATTTGTAATCTGACATGCTCCAACTGAGCTTTCCTCCACACATCCTTTACCCTCTTACACTTAATGAAACAATGGCCACCATCCTCATCCAACCGAAAACAGATTGGACAACGGGTGTCAACATGCATACCTCTTTGCTGGAGCTTCATGCGCAGCGGTAAGGTATTTGTGGACATGCGCCATAAGAAGTCAAGAACCTTGTTGGGGAGGGGAAGCGACCACAACTTTGGCCAATTAAAACCACATGTGTCTTCATCTGCACTTGAGGAAGAAGTTAGTTCTGAAATAGATTCGCGAGCCGTGGTGTCTACAGCAACTCTATAAGCTGATTTCACCAAAAATATACCTTTTTATCATAATGCCATGCTATGAAATCATCTTCATGTGTATGAATTGGGATTTGTAGAATAATATTTGCATCTTCAGGGAGAAAGGTTTGTCTAACTAAGTCTTCATCCCAATTGTTTGTGGTAGGATCAATCAAATCATTTACTTTAGTTACAACATTTCCACCCCTCTGTGTGATGACTCTCCTAGTACTTCCTCTTGGAATCCAAGGATCAGACCAAATATTGGTGTTGCTACCACTGCCTACTCTCCATATGATCCCTTTCTTGAGCAGATCTACTCCTTTTAGTATACTGCGCCATGTGTAGGATATGCCGCTTCTAGGCCTGACTTGAAGAACTGAGCCATCTGAGTAGTATCTTGCTGACAGGACCTGCGCACATAAGGAAGCTGGGTTTTGAATGAGCCTCCATGCTTGCCTTGCAAGCATGGCCAGATTGAAGGCATGGAGATCCCTAAATCCCAAGCCTCCTGTTTTCTTCATCTTCGTCATCTTCTCCCAGCTAGACCAATGTATTTTATTCTCTTTATCCACTTGGCTCCACCAGTATCTATTTATCATATTGCTTAACTCTTCGGTCTTGGTTAGATCAAAGCAAGCCATTGAATACACCGGGATTGCTTGTGCTACCGCTTTAATGAGGATTTCTTTTCCACCTTTCGATAGGAGTTTTTCCTTCCATCCTTGGATCTTTTTCCACACCCTCTCTTTTACATACTCAAAGGTTCTTGCTTTGGCCTTACCCACATAGGATGGAACACCAAGATATCTTGGGGATAGACCTTGAGAGGTAACTTGCAGAATACTTTTCATTTTTTTCCTTCAACCCTTGCCTTGTGTTTGCACTAAATAGTATTGAGGATTTATCTTTATTAATCACTTGTCCTGAAGCAGCTTCATAAATATTTAGGATTCTACTAATTTCCTGAGCACTTTCAGCATTGGCCTCCAATAGAAGTAATGAATCATCCGCAAAGAATAGATGGCTTACACTAGGGGCTCCCCTACATACCTTGATTCCTTTTAGTGATCCCCTCATCTCGGCTTCATATAACATAGAGGAGAACCCCTCAGCACAGATAAAAAACAAATAAGGGGGAAAGTGGATTTCCTTGGCGCAGTCCTCTTTGGGGTGTAATCATATCAGTTGTATCTTGGTTCACCTTGATTTGGTACTTGACAGTTGAGACACACTTCATTATCAGTCTGATCCAATTCCTATCAAAACCCAATCTTTTCATCATATCTTCTAAAAATTTTCATTCAACGCGGTCGTAGGCTTTGCTCATGTCCAGTTTGATAGCCGCATAGCCCACGGGACCCCTTCTTTTCCTTTGTAGGAAATGTGTTAGTTCATATGCCAATAGAATATTATCTGAAATTAGTCTCCCGGGTACAAAGGCACTCTGATTAGGGGAGACAATGTCGGGGAGAATTTCTTTGAATCTATTTGTGATTACCTTAGGGACCACCTTATATACCACATTGCACAAACTTATAGGTCTTAGATCCTTTATGCTCATTGGGTTGGTGTTCTTGGGAATAAGCACTATTAGGGTATCATTCCATCCTTCAGGCATATCTCCTCCTCTCAATATGTGCAGAACTTCTTTAGTGATCTGGTTCCCCACTGTTTTCCAAAACCTTTTAAAGAAAATGGCTGGCATACCATCAGGTCCTGGAGCTTTTAAGTCATCGATGCTATCTAAGGCTCTTTTCACCTCCTGTTTTGTATATTCAGCACATAGCATGTCATTCATCTCCGGCGTCACCTTTGGCTGCACCACTCGCATAATTTACCCATTATCTCCTGTCGTCGTGGAGGAGAATATATTTGAAAAATAGTTTGCAATATGCTCTTTCAAATGTTCCTGCCCCTCCACCCAACTACCACCCTCCCTTTTAAGTTTCTTAATGGTATTCTTTTTCTTTCTTTCGGAGGCAAAAGCATGAAAGAAGGATGTGTTCTTGTCACCATCTTGAAACCATTTAATATGGGCTCGTTGTTTCCAATGCGTATCTTGTTGCTGTTCCAAACGGTCTAGCTTCTCCATTAATAAGTGCTCTCTGCTGACCCCTTCTTGGTTGATGTCCCCTCTGCGTAACTCCTCCAGTTCTTTCTTAAGGGTTTTAATACGCTTTTGGAGATCGCCTAAAACATTAGCATCCCAGTCCTTTAACTCTCCTGCTACCATGCGTAACATCCCCTGGGTATTATGTTCCCCTTGTATGCTAGCTTTGGCCCAAGCATTATTAACCACAAACTCACATTCCTCTTCTTGTAACTGTTAAGTATATATGTTGTGTTTGTCTCGTACAGGCCCAGGCCCATAGTCTAGAGTGAGGTATGTTGTGTTTGTCTTGTACAGGCCCAGGCCCATAGTCTAGAGTGAGGCCCAGGCCCAGGCCCATGTAACCTTGTATATCTCTCTCTCCTCCTCAATACAGGAAACTGTTCGGTCATTCTCTCTTCCTCACGTTTTCTAACATGGTATCACAGACCAGGACCAAACCCTAGTCCCTCTTCCAGCTGCCACCCATGAAATCGCCGCCGGTGAGGTGATTCAGGCGGATCTATCTGGTAAGGAGACATCCACATCGCTGCCCCATCCCATCTTCGTCATCAACCTGTAGGAGCTGCTCTCCAGCAGCTCCTCTGTGTGTCCTCACAGCTACTCTGTGAGAATACTTCCCCTACTCTCCAGCAGCCATCTCCAGCAAGCTCTTGGTGCCTTCCCTGCTCTACAGCAAGCTCCAGGCGTTCCCCCTCCTATCTAGCAAGATCCAGCAAGCTCCTCCTTCTATCCAGTGAGATCCAGCAAGCAGCAGCCAGCCTAGTGGGTTGCTGCTCCTGTTTAATGGCTATCTGCTGCTCATCTCTTGTTGCTGCCTGCAGCTGCTATCAGATTGGGTGTTTCCAGCTGCTGGCCGCTCACCACTATGGCAAGAAATGATTTCGGATTTGGTTCTTTGATCATAGATATCAAGCTTGATGGTTCAAACTACAGGGAATGGGCATTTTCTGCCCGGACTGTCTTGAGGACGGCTGGTTTTGTTTCTCATCTGACAGATGATCCACCTAGTCCAAATGATGATGCAGCAAGGAAGTCTTGGCAAAGATCGATGATCGTGTGATGGGAGTTTTAATTCTGGGTGTTGAACCCTCACTCCGAATGAGTCTTGAGCATCACACTTCAGCTAAAGAGATATGGAAGTACTTTGAGCAGCGCTACCTTCAGCCCAGCAGTGCACTTCATTTCTCCTTGTTGCAAAATTTACACAACACTCGGCAGCCAGAAGACATGTCCATAGAAGAGTACTATGGAGCTTTCACTCGCATCACTGGGCAGCTAGGTTCCATGGTTCCAAAGGGTAATTCTGGTTGTGAGTCATGTGCAGCGAAGGAAAAATCGACCATCAGACTCTCATGTTTCAGTTTGTGATGGGTCTCACGCCAGACTTTGAGAACATTCGCACTCAATTGCTTGGTCGTACGACTCCTCCCACCTTGACAGAGGCACTTGCTAGCTTGATCGCCGAGGAGACTCGTCTCCGTTCTCTTGGGACTACTTCTGCGCAGACTCTACACACTAGTGTTCTGGCTTTTCCTCAGCGGCCAGGTGCCTCCAAGGCCACACCTTCAGCTGTCATCTGCTCGTTCTGCAAGAAGGCAGGACACCATAGAGATGGTTGTTTCAAGCTTCATCCAGAGCTGTTAGCTGAGTTTCAGGCTAGACGGGCCCTCAATCAGCGCGTCATGCACCCCAGGCTCCTTATCAACAGCAAGCGAGGGGTGCTTCTGCATCTGTTCTCTCTCAGCCCGCCGTTGCTGCAACCCAGCCTTGGGTTCTGGACTCTGGAGCTTCTTTCCATGGACCTCTGATCGCTCTCAGCTTGTGTCTTGCCAGCCAATGCGGGATGGTGCCTCTGTTCAGACTGCTGATGGTACACCTTGTTCTATTACTCATCAGGGTTCTCTTTGCACATCCAAGTTTTCTGTTCCTGCCATCTCCTTTGCTCCAGAGCTGTCCATGAATCTTATGTCTGTTGGCCAGCTTGCTGATATGAACTACTTTGTTGGTTTTGATGACTCATTTTGTTATGTGCAGGACCGTCAGAGCAAGAGGGTCATTGGAACTGGCCATCGCCGTAGAGGATCCACATCCCTCTACATCCTTGACACCTTACACCTTCCTTCAGCTCCCACCACATCCGCGTTCCGGATGGTTGCATCAACATCAAGATCCACTTCGTCGTTTTCTTTTGCCCAGTGGCACCATCGCTGTTTATCTACCCTTGTTCGACAAGGTGTTTTGGGTCATGTTTCCATAGATGCTGGTTTTCACTGTAAGGGTTGTAAGCTAGGGAAACAAATACAGCTTCCATACTCTTCCAGCACTACTCATTCTAGTCATCCTTTTGATTTAGTGCACTCTGATGTATGGGGTCCTTCCCCCTTTGTTTCAAAAGGTGGCCACAAACATTGTCATATTTGTTGATGATCACTCTCGACATACTTGGGTCTATTTTATGAAGCATCGTTCTGAGTTGTTTTCTATATATAAGGCTTTTGTACATATGGTCCATACTCAGTTTTCCAAAGGTTGTTCGTGTTTTTCGTTACGACTCCGGGAGTATCTATCTCTTGCTTTTCGCGAGTTTCTCTCATCCGAGGGTACTCTCCCTCAGCTTTCATGCCCTGGTGCCCATGCTCGTAATGGCGTTCTTTGGCGTAAGCATCGCCATATTGTTGAGACAGCTCGTACCCTTCTGATTTCTTCCTTTGTCCCCACTCATTTTTGGGGTGAAACTATCTCAACTGTTGTTGATCTTATCAATCTCCAACCTTCTACTCGCCTTGAGGGCAAGTGTCCTGGTGAGGTTTTGTTTGGTTCTCCTCCCACGTATGACCACCTCCGTGTCTTTGGTTGTACTTGTTATGTTCTTTTAGCACCTCGTGGCGTACCAAGTTATTTGCTTTCGGTCTGCTGAGTGTGTCTTCCTTGGATATAGTCTTGAACATAAGGGCTACCGTTGCTATGATTCTTCGCTTTCGCCGCCTTCGCTTTTCTCGCGATGTCACTTTTGTTGAGGATCATCCCTTCTTCTATTCCCCTTCCACTAAACCATCATCCTCAACTTCTTTAGAGTCTACCTCGTTTCTTTCACTTCCACCTATCTTTTTAGATGGGTCCATAGCTGAACAACCTTCCTCTGTCCTAACATCAGAACCATCTCCACCACATGTTTCATCTCCTTCCTCACCAGCTCCTTCCTCTCTTCCACTAGCTCCACCTTTAGATGGTCTTTCTTTCCATTACACTCGTCGTTATTCTACTCCTCCAGCCAGTACTTTCCATTACACTCGTCGTTCTAAAGTTCCATGTGACACGCAGTCATCTATGCCTTTGTCTTTTACTCCTCTATCCTTGCACTGACGGCTCTTCTCTAGCAACGCGATACAAGAAGGACTTGTATGAAGGGGTTGTTTCTGAGCCTAGTACCTATCAGGAGGCAGTTGTGTCACCTGAGTGGCAACTGGCTATGTCTGAGGAGCTTGCAGCCTTAGAGCGTCTTTGGTACATGGGATTTGGTACAATTACCTCCTCGTTCAGTCCCTATCACTTGCAAATGGGTGTATAAGGTTAAAACCAAGTCAAATGGTTCTATGGAACGCTACAAGGCTCGCCTTGTTGCAAGAGGTTTTCAGCAGTCTCATGGGAAAGATTATGATGAGACGTTTGCTCCTGTTGCTCACATGACTTGATTCGAACTCTAATTGTTGTGGCTGCTACTCGGTCATGGAAAATTTACCACATGGATGTGAAGAATGCCTTCCTTCATGGTGATTTACATGAGGAGGTTTATATGCAGCCACCTCCAGGTATCAAGGTTCCATTAGGTCATGTTTGTCGTCTTCGAAAGGCTCTTTATGGGCTTAAGCAAGCTCCTCGTGCACTGGTTTGAGCGGTTCGATTACGTGATTCAAGCTGCCGTTTTTCTCCTAGCGAACATGACCTGCACTCTTCATTCATACATCCGAGCATGGCCGTACATTGCTTCTACTTTATGTAGATGACATGTTGATCCTTTGGAGATGATGTTGGGTATATTGATTTTGTTAAGAAAAAATTGAGTGAACAATTCAAGATGTCGATTTGGGGTCTCTCGGCTATTTTCTCGGGATTGAGGTTGAGCACACCGATGATGGTTACTATATCTCCCGGCAAAGAAAAGTACACTCGAGATTTGATTCTTCGCTCAGGTCTCACCGACACGCGCATTGTTGCTACACCTATGGAGCTTCATCTGCGATTCGTCCCATCGATGGCACTCCTCTTGAGGATCCCTCTCGCTATCGTCACATTGTCGGCGATCTAGTGTACCTCCACGGTGACTGACACGACATCACACATGCAGTCCATATTCTCGGTCAATTTATGCGTACTCAGCCTCGATTCATCATGGTCACCTATTCCGAGTCCTTAGGTATTTAAGGGAACTACATCTCGCCGCTTGTTCTATGCTAATTCCAATCGGTTCGACTTCATGCTTACTCGATTCCACTTGGGCGAGTGATCCTATTGATCGTCGCTCGGTCCTTTGGCTATTGCATATTTCTTGGTACATCTCTCATTGCATGGAAATCAAATAAGCAAACTGCCGTGTCTCGCTCGGCCGAGGCAGAGCTTAGGGCTCTCTACTACTATAGCGATTGTATGGCCGGCTATTGGATGATCTTGGTGTCTTATGTCATACACCAACACCTCTTCTTTGTGACAGCACTGCTGCTATTCAGATTGCTAATGACCCGGTCAAGCATGAGTTGACCAAACACATTGGTGTGGATGCATTTTTCACTCGATCTCATTGTCAACAATCCACTTTGTTAAGCTACAATATGTCCCATCGAGCTTCAAGTCGCAGATTTGACCAAGGCACAAACTAGAGATCAGCATAGGTTTCACACTCTCAAACTTGGTGTATCAGATGCTCCTGACCCACCTTAAGTTTGAAGGGGTGTTAAGTATATATGTTGTGTTTGTCTTGTACAGGCCCAGGCCCATAGTCTAGAGTGAGGTATGTTGTGTTTGTCTTGTACAGGCCCAGGCCCATAGTCTAGAGTGAGGCCCAGGCCCATGTAACCTTGTATATCTCTCTCTCCTCAATACAGGAAACTATTCGGTCATTCTCTCTTCCTCACATTTTCTAACAGTAACCATCTAGCTTCAAACCTGAAGCTGCGAATCCTTCTCCTGGGCATATGTGAACTCTCAGATTCTTCTATTTGGATGGTTACTGGTCTGTGATCTGAGTGGTATGGGTCCCCATTTAAAACTCTGAAGTAAGGGAATCTTGTGCACCAGCTCTTCGTCCCCACTGCTCTATCCAATCTTTCTTTAACAAAGCGTTTAACATCCCAACTCTGATTGCGCCATGTGTATTTGTCCCCCACATAGCCCAAATCTGTCAATCCAGTCCGCTAGAGCTGCTCTAAAATTCTCCATTTGGCTTTGTGCTCTAGCTGGCCCCCCTTTCTTCTCATGATTATACATGATCTCGTTAAAATCGCCAGTGCATAACCATGGGAGGTTTAACTGCTGATTTAGGATGCGCATTAACCTCCATGTTATCTTCCTTTTGTCACTTGCTGGCTCTCTGTAGATGCCTGTAAATCGCCATTTGAAACCATCTCTTTCCTCTATTATAGCATCAATGTGATACCTGGAGTAGTTGTGCAGCTCTAGATTTACTTCTTTTTTCCATAGCAACGCCAATCCCCCACTCTTCCCTTCACAATCTTTGACTACCATGTTCCCCATCCCTAACATCCATTTAAATCTTTCCATCCTCCTCTCATCCCTCTTGGTTTCAGATAAGAAAAGGATGTCGGGGTCCACCTGCTTCTGGAGATCCAGAAGTCCTCTTACTGCCGGGTCGTTCCCCAATCCCCGGTAGTTCCACACTAAAATTCTCATTTTGACTCGCCAGGCTGACCCTGCAGCCCGGCGTTCACATATTCCGAGTTAGTGCATTCTTCTTTTTCTGCATCCCCATCAACCTCCATCTTCGCCTTCTTCGCTAACTCTAACTCATCATCGACATCCATTGTGTCACCCTTCCTCTTCTTTTCTTCTGTCACAAATGAATAGTATTGTCGATTTCCCCTTTTCTCAAAACGCTTGAAAGTACCTTGCTTTGTGTCTTTCCTTGGCTTCTGGACTTTGCTTTCTTCTTCTTTTTTGGCCCCTTCTTTCTCTTCTGTTGGCATATCTATCTTTGGCCCCTCTGACCCTTGTTTTGTTTTTGTGGTAATATTATCGTTATGTTCGGTTTTACTGCCTTCTGCTTCCGGTATTTGGTTCTTCTCCGAAAGGAATTCACCTGGGATACCTGCGGCGCTGTAATCTAGTTTCCTTCCTTCCGTTAGTTTCTGGTCCTCCTCATGTTTTAACTTGAGAGGGCCTATTACTTCCTTTTCCTCCCCAATTCCTAGTCTTTTGTTTTCATCTTTGCTTGGTTCATCTCTTCACCAGGATGGCCCATCACTACCTTGTTTGCTCCCCGCACTGTTGCTTGGCCAGAATCTACCTTTATCATTTGGGCTTTTGCTTCTTTCTTCACTTGAGCTCCCCTTGTGCATGATAGCCCGCAGCCATGGTCCAAATTGCCTGGCCCCTGTTCTTCTAGATCTAGTTGGGCATGACTTTTCAGTATGCCCAATTATGCCACAACTATAGCAGAAGTCAGGGAGATATTCGTATGTAAAGGAGATAATCTTTTCCTCCTTTTTGCTCTCATTTATGTCTCCATCATCTCTCCCAAGTATCATTTCATTTCCTTGCTCCTGTTCTTCTTCTTCGATAACTGATGTAATGAACCTCATGATTGGGACTGTGATATCTATTCACACTTTAATCCGCGTAAATACTCCCATTGAATCACCATTAACATCCGGGTCTACTTCAATAAATTCTCCAATTTGTTCTCCGACCAATTCTGCTGTCTCTCTATTCATCATCCCCATCGGGATACCATAAGCTCTAGCCTATATAGGAATTGTCCTGAATTCATAATCGTCTATGGTTTTACTAGGCACAAAATCTTCCATCACCAATAAATCATTGTTAAAACTCCATGGTCCAGCATCTAGAGCCTTCTCCTTACCAGCCTTTTGGTGAAAAGTAAAAAGAAATCTGTTCCTGCCAAGATTATTGCATTCTACACCAAAGAAAGGGCTCCACGCAGCTCCCAGCAATTTTCCCACATGTTCTGCTCTAGCTAGTCTCTCTGAAAAAAGTTTGCCTACTGCCTGAAGCTTGCTCACCTGCGAGGAGCACGCCTGCTTTCTTCCAATCCTGATTCCTTTCTTTTCGGCTTCGGAGAGCTGCAGGTTCCTGAGCTTCCCCTCAACTCCTTCCAGGAATGCATGCTTCAGATCCCCCATTGAGGCTGAGAGCTTCTGGGGCGGCCGGACGGTGGCACCCCTGTACGCCTCCAAATCCTTCACCTCCACTCGTCCAAGGCCACGCGCCCCTTAGTAGAGACAAAGGCTTCTGGAGATGGGTTCTCTCACAGATTCGCTCCTCTCTCTGATCTTGGATTCCTCACTCCTCACTAATCCTAATCTGGCTGTTTCACTCTGCCTTCGATGGGCCTCTCAAGGATCCCCTACAGGAGGGCTGGGATCTGGGCACGAGCTAGGAGAGGTGAGGAACAAGGCACGGATTTGTGTGTATTGATGATTTTGGTGGAGATTCAGCGGCAGAGATCGCCGACGAGATCGCGCAGAGTCGCTAAGAAGACGCCAGAAACAGCGAGAAGACGTCACGGACGGACGACCGCTTTGGATATGCTTGGATAAACCGGGAAGGGAGGAGTGGGATGTTGGGGTGAATGATTGTTTTAGGGCCTGAACTGTTTTAGACGAACATGCAAATGGCCCTGCTTTTCATCTATAGGCATGAACTCCTGATGCCTTTCTTTCCTACTCGAGCTCGGGCATACTCTGCATCACTCATCGATGCCATTCATGCCTCTTCCATATTCTTCTCCTGTGACCTTATGTTAGATGTTGAACATGTGTATATGTACGTAGGTCTGGGTTTTGTATGCCGCACTTTGTAGTGTCTTTCTCCCCCTGTATGTACTTGTATCTTGGGAGACAAGACACCGGTCGCACCCTTCGTACATATATATATGTGCCTAGTGCACGATCAATTATTATCGATGCACCAAACCATTCTCTACATGGTATCTATCGCAAGTCGATCCTCTCCCGCTTCCGCCTAACCCTAGCCACCGCCGCCTCGGGCCGCCGCCGCCCCACGCCGCCGCTACCTCCTGCGCCGCGCCTCCTCCCGATCATGTGCGCTCCCGCGTCTCGCTCCCCGAGCTTGCCCAATCCCGCTACGCCGCTACCCGCTACTCATCCCCATCTGGCTCCGATCCGTCTTGCATGCTTCGCTAACACCATTGCTTTCTGCTTTACGCTTCTACCGCGCATACGCCGCCCGCACGCAGCACCTTGCCGCCCGTCTTTGCCACACCGTTGTTGCTCTCCCAGCGTCGCCCGGCCCGTCTGCCACCATTTGCCTTTGCTTTCATGGCCGTACCGCTATGACTTCCTCTGGCTCCTCCTCCTACAACCCCTTCGCCGGACTGGACCCCGCTGACATCCGCGACATCAATATCCACGACCGCGTCCCCGTCGTCCTCGATGCCACCGACGCCACGTACTTCGCGTGGAAGACGTACTTCTCGCTGCTCTTTCGTGAGAACAACCTCGTGGATCACGTTGACGGCTTCGTTGACTCCCGTGCCATGGTGGGCGACTCCGAGTGGACCGCGATCGACGCCACGCTCATCCGGTGGTTCTTCACCACCATCTCGAAGGACCTGTTTCACACGGTCGTGAGCGATGGTGATGACGCCCGCTGAGGGAGTCCTGGATTAGGGGGTATCCGGACAGCCGGACTATATCCTTTGGCCGGACTGTTGGACTATGAAGGTACAAGATTGAAGACTTCGTCTCGTTTCCGGATGGGACTCTCTTGGCGATACGGATATGTAGATCTCCTTCTGTTGTAACCGACTTTGTGTAACCTAGCCCCCTCCGGTGTCTATATAAACCCGAGGGTTTAGTCCATAGGACAACAACAATCATACCATAGGCTAGCTTCTAGGGTTTAGCCTCTACGATCTCGTGGTAGATCAACTCTTGTAATACTCATACTCATCAAGATCAATCAAGCGGTAGGGTATTACCTCCATAGAGAGGGCCGAACACAGGTAAACATCATGTCCCTTGCCTCATGTTACCATCCGCCTTAGGCCTTGCATTCGGGACCCCCTACCCGAGATCCGCTGGTTTTGACACCGACATTGGTGCTTTCATTGAGAGTTCCAACGTATCGTCATTTGCAAGGTTCGATGGCCCCTTCGATCATCGACAACGATGCGGTCTAGGGTGAGGTTTTCCTCCCCGGACAGATCTTCGCGTCCGGCCAACTCGTTTGGCCATCTGGAGCAGATCGAGAGCAACACCCCTGGCCATTAGGTTAGGTTTGGAAACTTGAATTACGTTGCCGATATCCGCGGAGACTCGATCTTCGACGGATTCGGACCCATGCCAGGTGTGCCGCACGATCGCGGCGAGCACGACATAGCTCTGCCGTCGGACAGTGTTCGGGAGATCACGCCAGCAACTACTCCGACCATTAGTCCGGAGTAGATCGCGCCATCCGAGGATGGGAGGATAGACTCCGCCACGGAGACCGCACCCTCAGTGGCGATAGAGCCAAATATTGACCTTACCCCTCACGGGAGCCGTGTCGCCGAACTGCTGGACTCGTCCTCGGTCACGGACTCCAAACCACCCGCGCCCATACCTATCGAATCCGATTGGGCGCCGATCATGGATTCACCTCCACAGATATCTTTCAGCACTCGCCCTTCGGCGACATACTGAACTCATTAAAATCTCTCTCCTGTGCGGAGAACCTTGGCGAACTATGTCCGGCTAGAGTGGGATCTTGCGGATGAAGAAGAAATTCACTCCCCACCCACCACCCACTTAGTAGCCATCGGCGACTTACTTAACCGACATGCTCGGCTTTGACTCGAAGACATCGATGGAATAGACAATGATGCGAGAGCGAGCAGAACCATCGCCAAGCGGTATTTGGATCGCCACTTCATCACACGGCGTATATATGGTGGATACACCCAAAGAAAATAATAACGAGGATGCAGCGAAAGATAGCTCCCACGACAAGCAATCAAAACGGCGCCGTAGGCACCACTCTAAATCCCGCCTTGGCAAAAACAATGACAACAAATAAGCAACAAGAAGCCAAATTGACCCGGCGATAGAGCGAGGGTAAGCCCGGTGAGACGACGAACAAAGTGCGGGGCCGCTGTCCGAGAACGGCGACGCCGAGCATCAAGACAACCAACCCGTCTCCAGTCAGGAGAACAGTCCGGACGACGATGAGTGCATCATCCTGGAAAGGAAGTTGGAGCAAGAAAGGCTTATGGCCATTGCAAGAAGTTTGAAGAAGCAGAAACAAAGGCTCAAGGCCGCACAAAACACACTCAATAGTAGATGGAATAAAGTGCTCGACACGGCGAGAAAAAATGCGGTGGCGATGCGCCCCACGAAGAGCTACCAAAGCGGAAGCTGCTGCCGAATTGAAGGCGAGGCCTTGAACCCTCGCGACCAAAAAACAAAACCGCCCGATCGGTCGGATCGGCGACCTCGTGTCCAGCGATAGGGTGGCCAGCGAGGCCGCACATAAGTCGATACATGACCGACGAGGACCGCATCAGCGGGCGGCGCAGCAGATCCATCTACGGATCAAGGAAGCAGCGCTCGGCACTCGGTAACACCAAATACCACAACCGTCCGAGCGCCATGGCACGGCCAAATACGAAGTGCCGCACACCCCTATGTTTCACCGACGAGGTATTATACCATGAATTTCCATAAGGGTTCAAACCGGTTAACATAGAGGCATACGGCGGAACCCACAGACCCTAAGTGCGGATCGAGACTTCATCCTCCATATTCACATGGCTCGTGGAGACGATCTCCACGCCATCAAATACTTACCCCTCAAGCTCAAAGGACCAGCTTGGCACTGGCTGAAAAGCCTCCCCGAAAACTCCATTGGAAGATGGGAGGAGCTCGAGACGCTTTCCGGACTAACTTTCAAGGGACTTATGTCCGACCCCCGGACGCTGATGATTTGAGTCATAAAATTCAATAGCCCGGAGAGTCAGCCAGAAAGCTTCGGAATAGGTTTCTCACTAAGAAGAACCAAATTGTCGACTGTCCGGACGCTGAAGCCCTAGCAGCTTTCAAGCACAGCATTCGAGACGAATGGCTTGCCGGAACACCTTGGCCAAGAAAAGTTGAGAACAATGGCAGCCCTAACAAGCCTCATGACCCGCTTTTTAACGAGGCGAGGATAAATTGGTTAGCCCAGCAAAGCACCAATTGACCCAAGCACATCCAAGGTCCGGACGGCAATGGAAAACCATGACGCAGTAAAAAACAAGAGCTGAAATAAAGAAGACAGCCCAGACAACACGGCGGTAATCTCCGGATTTAGAGGCTCTCAACCTGTTTAGCGGAAAAATCCATTTAAAGGCAACTGAGATGAACCGACCGGCCTAAACAAAATTCTAGACAAACTATGTCAGATCCACGGCACCCCCGGCAAAACTGCAAATCATACCCACAGAGATTGGTGGGTCTTCAAGCAGGCTGGCAAGCTAAATGCCGAACACAAGGGGGAAAACACTCCGAGTGAGGACGAGATACGCCTCGCCAGCAAGACACTGGGGGATAGAAAAATTCCCGCCAGAAGTCAAAACAGTAAATGTTATCCACGTGACAAAGAGGAGAGACAAATGCGCACTCTGAAATACACGAGTCATAGAGCCCGTCACCCATGAGTCCTACCACTGGTCGGCCTGCCCGGTCACCTTCGATCGCAGGGACCACCTAATAGGTATCCGGCAGGAAGGATCAGCCGCCTTGGTGCTGGACCCAATAATCAACGGAGACCACCTTACACGAGTCCTTATGGGCCAGCGGCGATAGTCTAAATCTAATATACGGGACACCATCCGCAAAATGGGGATAAACCCAACAAACATCAGCCACGGTAATACTACCTTCAAGGGAGTAATACCGAGCCTGAAGGCTCATTGCTGCGGCCTCTCTAGTACTAGAGGTTGTGTTTGGCTCGCCCGACAACCTCCGGAGCGAAAGGTTAACCTTCGACATTGCTCCATTCCGAAGTGGCTATCAAACACTACTCGGACGAGAGGCTTTCGCCCGTTTCAATGCAATACCGCATTACGCTTTACTCCAACTTAAAATGCTCGGTCCGCGTGGCACCATCACAGTACATGGAAATGCTGAGCGTTCGTTCCGAGCAGAAGAACGCATGGCTGCTTTAACAGCCGAACACTAGACGGCCTCACCACCAGAGACGACGACCGGTCGTTAGGACCACGGACACGGTTAGACGAGTCCAACCAATCATTGGATAGATATTGGTTCGATGGTTACATCCGTATAGACGGTACCAGGGGCTTCGCCGCGATAATTCGGCTCAACTTTACCCATCTCGGCTTTTTCATGGTTTATTTATAATAACCAAATTTTTGCACAACAACTTTTCACTAAGCACCTCTCTTTTACAGATGACGATCGTGCTACACCCGTCGAGGATACGGCTGCAGAGACACGGTAGCGCAGGCGTGCGGCAAGGACCCGATGTAAAGGTTTCTCTTTAGATTAAGACCTGCGTAAACCTTTTTACTGTTTTTGTTGTTCACATCCTCCGGATTCTCAATACAAGCGAGAAGGATCTTGGCGTCTTGGCATGTGGCCACGTCGAATATTGCTAAATGCACTGGACACTATGGGTTCATTATCCAAGGGCATCACCTAAGCCCGATATATGTTTCAAAGACCGAACACCTTAGGGAGTGTTCGGCGTCATGAAGTTAGGCCTTATATGCATCGACTCCGAATCATGTCTTTGGTCAAATGTTGGGTTTGCGGCTCTTGTGTTTTGCTACCTTACGTTCCGCTCTATCGGCTAAGGTGGCACCGGAGAACTCTGCGATTGTGCCTGGCTGGCAGGACGAGCACCTCGAGAGAAAGCGAAAAGCGGATCATGATAAAGCGAGAGACTGGTCAAGCACTCGATGACTTATCGGAATCTTCGGGATTCCTCCGCATTAACGAAGGGCCGTTTCCCGGCCAGGCATGACTGCGCCCCGTATTCGGATGAGCGCAGAGCCACCAGGGGCTATATAGTAGCCCCATTGTCAAACTCATATGGCTAAGTGAAAGTGTTAAAGCAATATAGTCTGATTGCCTAGTTCACTGCGCTATCACCTCCTTAATGGACCAAGACGTTGGATCAAGTGTGAACACGCGTCTTCTGCGAACACCCCCGCATTATATGCGTGGGGGCTGAAACCGGCATTGCAAACTTTCAGGTTATATACACATATACATAAACGGCCGCACAGGAGTCATCACAACACTTTTAGGCAAAAGTATAAAAATAGCCTTTATATAATTTAGTAAAACATTGTTTTTCAATGGGAATACATGTCATTTGAACATAATATTATTCGAGCACTGCGCTTCTATTGAACGAGCGCCTTCAAGGACCTCATCAAAGTAGTGTTCGGCAGCTACTCGGCCAACTGCCGAACTAGGGGCTGCAATTGCGGTGGCTTCCATCTCCGCCCAGTGCGTTTTGACACGGGCGGCGCCATCCGCACCCTCGATGCACGCCGACCTCTTCATAGCGTCGATCTGGCGGCACGACACCAAGGAACTGCTGCACCAAGCTGAAGTAACTGTTCGGCCTTGGCCTGCCCGCCACGGTGATCCTAGCAGACCTCATGGCGAGTCCGGACAACCTATGGAGCTCGGCCCATTCGCCATCCGCTCATTCGGAGGAAGCGGACGCTGGACCATTAAATTGCGGCGAACAACTTCTCCCGCCCGCGATCTCCTTGATCTTTGAAGAACTTCGGTCGCATCAAGCGGCACTGTTGCCAAATCCGAATAAGCGTCTGCAGAACTCCACAGCCGGTCTAGAGGAGCATACTGCGGATCTACGAACTTCATCTGCAACATAAAGGGCTTCCCGGCCGCGATATCCCCGGCGTGACGCAGCTCCTCCTTCATCGCTCTAATTGTAGAGCGGGATTCCTTGGCTGCTACCATGGCCTTCTCCAGCTCCGTAGCCCTTGCTTGGCTTTCCTTCTTAAGAAGCCGGTATCGGTCGGTGGCATCACTTAACTCAACGGCCATCTTCTCCTTACTTTGGCAATGGGCAGCTTGTTCGGCCCTCAGCTCTTCAACCGCCTTTAGAGCGGCCGCATCACTATTCCTGGCTTGCTTTTTGGCTCTGGCAAGTTCCGCCCGAAGGGTCTCCACTACCGCAGCTCCATCTGCATTTAACATGTTCAAGATACTGGCATTACGCTCCTCTTACCATATGTTGATCACCGGAGAAATTGCATACCCTGCGCCTCGTCAAGCCGCTTGTTGACAAGCACGATGTCGGCATCTGCCGCATCAAGTCGCCGCGTTAGCTCGGCAACCTCACAAGTTCGGCTAGCCACCGGATCTCCTGCCACCTGCATATGAAGACGGCTGGATTATTACCTGCGACTATGATCCTCTGTTTACTGCCGTTTAAGCGGCAACCGAGTCTCGAGGGGCTACTATCGCACAGGCACACTTAAAACATGTGCGGTCTTCATCAAAAATACACGTCGCCCGCGTACCACAAAACCTTTCAGCAGACTCATAAAGGCTTCATGCAACCCGCTTTCTGCGGATGAAATCCTCTCAACCACCGCGCCCATTAACGCACGGTGCGCTTCTGAGATAGCCGCCTGCTCTAGCAGATCCTTTAGTGCGTCCGACCGCGCAAGCGGGCGGACCCTTCGATTGCTCTCTTCAAGATCGGGATCTCGAGGACTTGGTGGCCAAAGAATCACTCTCTGGCCTTGCCGGATCGGGAGAAGCCCTCGAGGCGACACCTCGGGGTCACCCGCCTCGTGAAGCGGGATGGCGTGGGGAGGCGTTCGCTCTCCATCATCTCCGGAAGAAGACCCCCGAAGACGAACTCTGCCGAGATGGGCCACGATTCGGACTACAAGGCGGATGTTTGATTTATTTTCCTCAAGTAAAGTAGGATGTTTTTACTATTAAACCCTTTCTTTTACTTACAGCTCGATGGAGGGCTGATCCTTCTTGAGCCTTTGTATGGCGGGGTATTCCACAGGCGAGACCCTCTGGCGAAGATTTCTTCCCCGTTTAGAGACTATTGTCTCCGGGCCTTGAGGCGGTCCTTTTCCTTCCTTGGGGAGAGGGAGCTTTGGCTTCTTCTCCCGGTTATCCTGCCAGCGGGCGTCGGCCTCTTTCTTCCCACCTTTATCCTCCCGAGGGCGCTTGGTAGGCATAGCTCCAACATCCGGACTAATACTGGGATCCGGTGAGACATCGGGGAGGGGGCGGACACTGATCATCTTCGCCTTTGCTATCCGGTCCTCGTCAAAGAGTGACTTTTTCAGAATGATGTCGTGACAAATAGAAATACAACGTGTTCGGACATAGGGTGACTTACTTGGGTATCTGGGCGATTGCAGCTCAGACCCGCGTCCTCGGTGGAATCCGGACACATTGCTTGTGGTCCGAAGTACAATTTGTACATCTCCTCGGGCGTCATGCCGAGGAAGTGTTGAATAGCTCGCGGTCCCTCCGGATTGAATTCCCACAGACGAAAGGGACAACATTTACGGGGCAGGGTTCGGCGAAGTAACATTACTTGCGTTACTGTGACCAGACCAACATCTCTTTCGAGAAGATCTCGGATGTGGCCCTGCAGTATGGGCACGTCCTTCATCGCCCCCGCCTAGCCCTTGTTGATCCATGGCGTTAGTCATGGAGGGTGACCCGGCGAAAGGCAGGTGGGGCCACCCATTTGGTACCCACAGGAGCTGTGACATAAAACCATTCTTGTTGCCATAAGCTGGACACCTCCTGGAAAGAACCCTCGGGCCATGGGGCATCGGCGCTTTTTCTTATTACAGCACCTCCGCATTCTGCATACCTCCCCTCAATCATCTTCGACTCCACTTGGAAGGTCTTGAGCCACAGGCTGAAGTGAGGGGTGATGTGGAGAAAAGCTTCGCACATGACGATAAAAGACGAGATGTGGAGAATAGAATCCGGAGCTAAATCATGGAAGTCCAGCCCGTAATAGAACATGAGCCCCCTCACGAAGGGATCCAGAGCCAGGCCTAGCCCTCGAAGGAAGTGAGATATGAATACTACGCTCTCACCGGGTTTGGGAGTAGGTATGACCTGCCCTTGAGCAGGCAGCCGGTGCGCAATCTCGCCCGGTCGAGAACACAGCCTCTCTTAACTTTCCGACGTCTTCCTCCGTGAAGGAGGAGGGCATCCACCGACCTTGAAGGTTGGATCCGGACATGGTTGAAGGTCCGAAGCGCCTGACCTGAGCTTTGGGTGTTGGAACTCGAGGCGGGGGAGGGATTCGATTGAGTTCGAGGAATAAAAAGGATAGGCCTCGGTCTCTTTATAAAGAGGATGAATACCAAGCGTCCTCCTCGTGACCGTTTGGGACTTGCCTATAATCGAGGAGTCATACCAGCGGGCACGATTGGGTTACCCACGCCCGTGTTGATGATAATCCCGTGATAAGGGGACACGGTCTCTGCTTCGACAAGACGTGCCAAGGAAATCGCCTCGCGATATGTGCCAAGGCTGGTTGAAAAACACGGTTCGATAATAACCGGGCCATGGCATGATGTCTTGGTATCAAATACGTTAGCAGGTCGGATTTGTGAATATTATTCTCTCTACGGTGGAATGTGGATCTTGTTTTGCAGAGCCGGACACTATCCTTGTGTTCAAGATCTTCTAAGGAGTATTCGGAGGAGGAACCCGCCTTGCAATCTTTGAAGACAATCTGCGCCGGACTCATCGGCATTCAAGCCTGGTTCAGGAGACTCTTGAGGAGTCCTGGATTAGGGGTATCCGGATAGCGGACTATATCCTTTGGCGGACTGTTGGACTATGAAGATACAAGATTGAAGACTTCGTCTAGGTAATAGGATGGGACTCTCTTGGCGTGGAAGGCAAGCTTGGCGATACGGATATGTAGATCTCCTTCATTGTAACCGACTCTGTGTAACCCTAGCCCCCTCCGATGTCTATATAAACCCGAGGGTTTAGTCCGTAGGACAACAACAATCATACCATAGGCTAGCTTCTAGGGTTTAGCCTCTACGATCTCGTGGTAGATCAACTCTTGTAATACTCATACTCATCAAGATCAATCAAGCAGGAAGTAGGGTATTACCTCCATAGAGAGGGCCCGAACCTGGGTAAACATCGTGTCCCTTGCCTCCTGTTACCATCCGCCTTAGACGCACAGTTCGGGACCCCCTACCCGGGATCCACCGGTTTTGACACCGACACCCGCGCCGTGTGGGTCAAGCTCAACGGCCTCTTCACCGACAACAAGCTTCAGCGCCGCGTGTTTTTGCAGCAGGAATTTTTTGACTGTCATCAGGATGATCAGTCTATCGATGACTACTGCCGCCGCCTGAAGACGTTGGCGGATGAGCTCCGTGACATTGGCGCCAAGGTTGATGACGACCTCCTCCTCAGCACGCTCACCGCCGGCCTCAACGAGGACTTGATAACGCCGCCTCAACCTCTCCCTCATCTGAGCCCTCCTTCCCCAAGTTCGTGGCATACTTGCGGTTGGAGGAGCGCCGGATGAAGGGGTCAAGCGTGTGCAGCACCACGCCCTCGCCGCCGGCACCTTGCGTGGTGCCCCACACCGCCCGCCAGCGCTGCGCTCCCGTCACCGGCCCGGCGCCCCCCGCCCCACCGCTGCCCCGGCATCCCACGCAGGTGGTGGGCGCCCTTGACAGCAACCGCCCAGCGAGGCGCATAAGCAGGCGCCAAGAGGGGGCCCTCGTCGGCAATGACACCGAGCCACCCCGCCTTGGACATACGGCACCTACCCGTGGACGGGCGTCGTACACGCGTACTCGATGCCGGTTCCTCGAGCTCCCGCTCTGGGCATCCTTGGGCCTTGGCCGGCGAGCCACCAGGAGCTCTTCATCACAGAACACCGCTTCTACAACAAGCACGATGCCGCGCTTCGCCACGGCGCTGTTTCCCGCCTTTGGCGCCCGCTCCCGCCGCCCCACGTAAGGGTTTCTCCCTCCCCAGGTGCCGCCGTCGTGGGACCCGACCCTTCTCGCTGCTCTGCACTCCGCCCCGTCACCGAGCTCCTACGGTGGCGGCGGTGACCGGTACATGGACTCGGGCGCCAACGCTCACATGACTGCTCATCCCGGTAACCTCACATCCGCCACTCCTGTTCATACTCCCACTCGCATCATCCTTGGTAACGGTTCCTCCATTCCCATTACACATGTCGGTCATATGTCTTTTCTTCTATTTCTACTCCCGTTAACATGTCTAATATTCTTGTGTCTCCTAACTTAGTTACCAATCTTGTTTCTGTTCGTCGCCTTACTCGTGAGAACCCTATCACTGTTGAATTTGACGATATCAGATTTTCTGTGAAGGACGACCGTACACGGATGGTACTCCACCGATGTGACAGCCCGGACGAGCTTTACCCGGTGCATCCCTCCGGCGCCACCACCACCCGTCGTCCCGCTGCCTTTGCTGCTAGTGTCGATATTTGGCACGCCCGCCTCGGCCATCCCAACTCCACCGTTATGCGTCAGATTCTTTAGAGTTTTTTCTTTCTCATGTAATAAGGTTGACGACCACTCTTGTGAGGCTTGCCGTCTTGGCAAGCATGTTCGTATTCCCTTTAGCGAGTCTACAAACATTTCCACTTTTCCGTTTTAGTTATTGCATAGTGATGTGTGACGCCCGGGTAATTAAGCTACAGTGATCCTCTGCTAGTGATGCCACGTCACCTCGATTATAGTTGCTAATCTCGAGTTAGTTCGAAACCGATTCAAATTCAAATTCAAAATTTGGTAAATAATAAAAGTTTTCAAACATTAAAATAAAATTGTTAGGTTTGTACTAGATATTACATAGATAATTATGGTGTAGAAGACACAGTTTTATAAAATGCATAAATATTTTAAATTGAATTAAAACAGAGGAGAAAATAAATAAAAGAACACAAACAAAACAAACAAAAAAAAGAAAGAGAAACCCCCCACCCGATGGGCCAACCGGCCCAGCCGGCCGGCCCACTGGCCCACCCAGTGCCCCACTCCTCTCCCTTATCCACTCCTCCCCCCACTCCCCACCGACAGCCCCCACCCCCGAAATATCCCCCTCTCCCCGATCTGGATCGAGGAGACCACCGCCCAGCCTGGCCGCTCGTCCTCATGGGCGCTCCATCGCCTTTGCCTCCTCCTCGTCGGCCCGTCCCGTCCCCCCTCCACAACGGCCTTCCCGACCTCCACCGAGCCCAGCTGCCTCGAACCACCAAACCACAGTGAGGCCCCGGGCTCCCACCCTCTCCTCGCACTCCCTCGCCCGCGACTGTCGCCCGCGCCTCGCGTGCTCCGGCCCAGCGCTCACAGCAGGCGGGCAGCGCCACAGGCACCAGCACCGCCGCCGGACCGTCCCGCCCCGTCTCCTCCTTTCCCAGCTCGTCGCGCTCCGTCAGCCCTCGCGCCCGTGGCCGCGCCCTCTTCCCCAGCGCTCCGCGTTGCACGCAACTCCGGCCGCTGGTTGGTTGCGGCTGCCCAGCGTCGCCCTCGGCGCCTCCGCCCTCGTCCGGCCTCAAGAGCGCCTTGGCGCTGGCGCTTCCCTCCCGTGGCCGCCTGTTGCTGCGGTGGCCGCCTCCGACCGTTCCGCTCCCCCATGCGGCACCGCCCGAGTCCACCATTGGCGTCGATCCGCATTGGCTGTCACCACGCTGCCAAGCGCCGCCACTCCCTGGCCTCGCCTTGCCTCGCCTTCGGTCGGGCTCGGCCCTGCAGGTCTTGTGCGCCTTGCCGGTGGCGCCTGATTGACCGCTAAGTCCTTTGGCCCACTGACAAAGGGGCCCCAGCCCTAGAACGAAAAAAAGAGAGAAAATAATAATCATAATAATAAAAATATTAATTAATTAATTAACTAAATTAATTAATTTAATTAGGTGAGTTTAATTAACCTGATCAATTAACTAAACTAATTAACCTGTTAGTTTAATTAAACTGTAATTAGATTAACCTAAACCCTAATTAACCTAATTAGAGGATGACATGTGGGACCCCCTGGATCCACATGACAGGTTGACCAAGTCAACTCTGTTTACTGCTGATGTCAGCATGACAACAGGCTGATGTCATTAATCTGTTTTTGAATTAATTAAATAATTAATTAAATTCCGAAATTAATAAAATCTTTAAAAATCATATCTTTTAATCCGTAACTTTCGGATTAAAATATTTTCAACATGAAAGTTGCTTAGAAACGACGAGGCGATTCCGGATACGCAACCCGTTAAATCGCCACACCCCTAACCTATCGAACTCGCAACTTTCCCCTCGGCTCCTCTTCCCGAAAGCGAAACACCGGAATACTTTCCTGATGTTTTCCTCCGTCAGTATCACCTCCTACAGCGTTAGGGCACACCTAGCACCGCGCATTTTCTTGTCATGCACCGCCATGCTTATGTTTGCATTATATTTATTGTTTCTTCCTCCTCTCCTCTCCAGATAGATTACGAGACCGGCCACGCTGCCATTGCCCGGTTCGACTACGGAGTTGGCGACCCCTCTCTCTTGCCCGGAGCAACCAGGCAAGCCCCTTGATCACCGGATATCGTCTATTCTACGCTATCTTGCTTGCATTAGAGTAGTGTAGCATGTTCTTGCTTTCCGTTATACCTATCCTGATCCATAGCTTTGTCCTTGTTACTCTTGTTGTTACCTTTACCGCAATCCTATATGCTTAGTATAGGATGCTAGTATTTTCATCTGTGGCCCTACATTCTTGTCCGTCTGCTGTGCTATATATCGGGCCGTGATCACTCGGGAGGTGATCACGGGTATATACTATATACTTATACATGATACATGTGGAGACTAAAGTCGAATTGGTGGTGGAGCACCCATGAGTGGATCTTTGTGGCGGAGGCGGCAGGCGAGTTGAGACCGCCTAGGAGAGAGGTGGGGCTTGGCCCTGTTAGGCGTTCATGGATACTTAACATGCATAACGAGATCTTGGTATTTGATCTCGAGTTGGCTCTGAGCCTATACGCACTAACCAACTACGTGGGAAAGATATGGGCACTTTCGGCGTCGTGGTATAAGCCGAAACGCCGTGGCCGCCACGGCCGAGTGGCGCGCCGGATTGAACGTAAGCCTGCTCTTGTATTAAGGGCTAGTTACGCTTTGGACAGCGTGCATAGCGTGCAGGTGTGCATTGGGCGATGGGCCCGGACCCTGTGCGCTTAGGTTTAGACCGGCGTCTTTGGCCTCTTTGTTGTGCCTAGGTGGGGCTGCGGCGTGTTGATCTTCGCGACCGGGCATGACCCGGAAAGTGTGTCCGGCCAAATAGGATCAAGCGTGTTGGGTTATGTGGTGCACCCTGCAGGGAAGTTAATCTATTCGAATAGCCGTGATCTTGATGTGAGGACGACTTGGAGTTGTACCTTGACCTTATGACATCTAGAACCGGATACTTAATAAAACACACCCTTCCAAGTGCGGATACAACCCGGTGGTCGCTCTCTCTCGTGGATACGAGGAGGGATCACGGGTAGGATTATTGCTATGTGATGTTACTTGGAGGACTTCAACCTACCCTCTTCTACTTGTTGCAAGGCGAAGGTGACGAGCGTAGTCTTGACGGGATTAGCTATCCCCTCTTATTACGGCATTACTGCGATTCGGTCCTTGATATGGCCCTTTACACATATATCCATGCATATGTAGTGTAGCTCCTTGCTTGCAGTACTTTGGATGAGTACTCACGGTTGCCTTGTTCCCCCTTTTCCCCCTTTCTTTACCGGTTGCTGCGACCGAGACGATGGAGCCGGGGCGAGATGCCACCGTCGATGGCGACTACTACCTTTGAGGCGCCTACTACTACGTGCATCCCACGGCGACCAGGAGTAGTTTAGGAGGATCCAGGCAGAGGCTTGCGCCTCTTCGATCTGTATCTCGGTTTGTGCTAGCCATCTTATGGCACCTTGTTTAACTTATATGCGTACTCGGATATTGTTGCTTCCGACTTCGTCTATGATCGAGCACTTGTATTCGAGCCCTCGAGGCCCTGGCTTGTATTATGATGCTTGTATGACTTATTTATCTTTTAGAGTTGTGTTGTGATATCTTCCTGTGAGTCCACGATCTTGATCGTACACATTTGCGTGCATGATTAGTGTCTGATTGAATCGAAGCGTCCACAAGTTGGTATCGAGCCATTGCTGTAGGAATCCCCCTTTCACACTCCTTGGCCGAAGTCGAGTCTAGACATTGCAAAAGCTTTTACTAACTTGGCTGTGTGCCTTACGGGCCCACGTCGCCATTGGGTGGTACTCGGATCTTTTACTCCTCGACCTTTACTCTGGGACTCAACTCTCTTCTATTCGAGGTTAAATGATTTTGCTAAAAACAAAACTAACTTTAGGTTCTCGAAAATACTTTCTCCCGGAGAGCCCCTCACTTCAGATGATCGCCTGCTGCGCTAGAAGATTCCGAAGTTACTCTACGATGTTCTCTCGAGTCCTTGTGTCATCGCATTTGCGATTTCCATCCACCGTCAACCCCTATGAAAACGGCATACACTTGCCATTCATACAATCATTCCCCGTTGATCTTGTTATTACAAGATACCCCCAAAATTCTTTCTATTTGTTTTGGGAATACTTTGTGCCCTCTTGCCTGCGGTTCTTTGCCACTGAATACCCCTACGGATAATTTCTCGCACTTATAGGGTATCCGTTCTTTCCCGATTGATTCATGTATGTCACCAATCCTCGAAAAACCATTCGATCTTCAGAAAATCCTGAGCATCCTATTGCTCTCGAAATTCTTGATTACTTGCATTATGGTTAATCCCATAAGTCTAGTAATCTTGTTGGCATCCATTGTCACTATCATTTTGAGTCCATTGATTCGATTTGTTGCGAATGCTCGCAATCCTCAAACAGATCCTAGAATTCATCCTTCCGGCTCAGACGTCATTTTAAACATGAGCTGGCTATCGACCAATCAAATTGCCGTCGATTGTACCCCTAAGTCTATTCAGCTTATCCATCCTTGATCAGAGCATTGCTTCTGATCCCCTGATTTGGAAATCATAATTCTTTTGCCTTTGAACTTTGAATTGGTCAGATGTTTCTATAATCGGATCTCCATGCAATCTCCTTCCTCTGGTTGAGTATCGATGCTCACATCGGATCCCTTGTGGACCATCGGTTCCTTTGTTGGATTTTATCCGACAGTGTCCTTCATATTGAATAACCTTGAGAGCCTTTCCATGAGTATATAATGCCATTGGTAAATTGTATCAGCTGCTTTTGAACAATGTTCTACTTTCGAGCTTGTATTAATTACCCCGAAGTTTGTGGTATATGTTAAGTAAGATGCCGGATGGGTTGAACCTATGCCATCCTTAATATGTGTGAACTCGGAAGTTTCCACGAGTCATACTCATCCGGTATTTCACCAGTAAAACTTTCAACACTAATGCCTTTATCAAAGTGAGAAGTGAATGGAAGGTTATACATTGAAGAAGTGGAGTCGACCTTGAACTTTGTGTTCATGCCCATGGACACGATGTAGATCCTATCATGGAAGCTTCTTGTAATAATAACTTTTTCCTTGTTATAGTATCATCTAGTATCTGTGAATTGATCTTTTGCAATCGTGGTTCCGCCATGTTCTCCTTTTAAATACCATTTCTTGGACAAGTTGAGGTACTTGTCTTACGTAGATCATTGCACCTGTCCAACCTTTACTTGCTCTCTTTGTTGAGTATTAAACTCTGGTATCTCAAGAATATCATGGGACTGCATAACTTATTATGGGTTCTTCATCAACTATTATTTCTCACTGATTCCAAATTTCTCGGGTTCTGGGTTGTCGTCAATCGAGTACAACGATTCCACATTTTGGTTCAATAACCCTAAGTAATTTTCGTTGCTTACGAGTTTATTAATCCTTTAATTCTTTCCTAGCCTGATCGGCTAAATTTTAACCGTGCTACCTGGTCCTCCTTTTCGGAGCACAATTTTCGATGATGAGCTAAACTTACGTAGATCTCCCTCGTCATATCAGTTCGCCTTGAACAACAAGCTTGATTTCAAGTTTGTGTCCTACCCGTGGTTCCAATAACCTTCCGCTTCATTATTCCATTGACTTGATGTCGTCACTGATTGATTACATCTTCATGAAATCTCTCGACAAATGTGTCGTGATCATCATCAACCTTATGAGCTCTTCCAGATATCAATTGAGTTCATGATGAGAAATACCATCCTTGCCCCTGATGATTTGTGTTACCTTTGACCACTTATTTGCCTTTCGTTCAACACAAACTTGTTCGTGTTTTGAGTTATACCTTGAGATCCCTACTATCCAGCATTTGTTCTTCCTTACCTTGGAGTATTACCATCTTTTAATATCAAGGATGTGGTGAGGATTGCTCCACCTCTTAAGCAATTCTTGGTATAGTGATACTTCTCACCATCACCATTCTTTCTTGGTCCCCGGTTGATTCCAACCGGGGTACCAACAAGTGAACTATGTTGTTTGGATTCTGCCCTTCTAGCAACCCTATTGCTTTGAAGTTAATGGTCAGCCGTTCATTCTTGGACTATTGATTATTGAATCACCATTCTGACATTGGTGCCCAACCCATATTTCGGGCGCACCTTTCAACCAATGTTTAATTGTGTATGTTTTCCTCGAGCATACAACATTATATCATTTCAATCAACAAGTGTCATCTTCTTGTTCACATTATTGTGGAAATCCATCCGTTTGGAATTCTCGATGAATTGGCCGAGCCCATCAGCCACCTCCTCATCCTCACCTTGGTTTAATGATGAACTATTGCTTGAGAACCCGCTCCCATAGTTCATTTCCGAGAATCTTGCAATGTCATTTAAATTGATTTGTGTTGCACCTTTTCCGCTCGGACATCCTGAGTCGAGGTATCATGACTCAATTGGATCTGAATCTCGATCGGATATGATGGTTGGGACAACTTTCCGGGAGTTATGTTGTTGGTCCATTGATGACCCGGTAATATGATGTCATGCCTAGCACCCCCCAGGTGGAGGACCTATCATTATAATTTCTTTTGCAAGGATAACCATTCCTCCCGGAGGAAATTGTAGGACTTATTTTATAAGTTACTCTGATGGATCATTGGTGTATCCAAAGTCGGCCCTTGATTGAAACACCATATCATTGCTACGAAGCATGTTTGTGGTACTCGGTTTTCAACAAGAACATTTGAAGCCCAATGCTAAATGTTACTTGCTCTATTATCCGAACACCGTTGTATGGGTAGTGTCATGAGAATTCTCTCCCCTTATCGAAAGGGGTTCTTATGTTATATCCTGGCACGAATATCATGATTTAATCTCTGCTTGTCCTTGGGAAGGATATACCCCACGAAATATGTGTTTAAACACATTTGCCTTTCCATTGTTACATTTAATCGATGATCATCTTTTCATTTCTATTGTTTTGATTAATCTTGTTGTGATCTATATGATCTAAGCAGATTAATCCACTTTGCTTATGTAGACACCTCGGTGTACAACCCTAATGATGAAGACCTGTACTTTTGTTGATGACATTCCGGTAACCACCGATGGGACGAGAACTTTGCCTATTGGTCCGCCTCGTTTCAACGAAAGCGGGGAAAATGGTTCTCTTCGTCCCTCGCCCTAGGTACCAACATTGTTGCCAACAAAACCGACGAGCAATCCTCTGACATACCTTGTTATCTTGACCGTGCAAATATTAGCGCCTTCACCTTTTAACCCACATGGTGGGCCCATAACCCACAGTTCCACAGGATCGAAACCTGACTCTCCTATACCCCTGTTTCCAAAGTTATTCCTCGCTTGGCCCGTATTTAATTCACGGGCCATATTCCTAGTGCTCTATTCTCGTATCGACGCAATACTTACTCTCGCTGCTCAACCCCTTTCTCACTCTGGTTCGGACTTGGCAGCTATCTATCCGCTTGGAACCTCTTATTGTACCTTCGTACCTTACTCTCGATGTATTTTATATGTTCAACTCGAGAGATAATCTTATGCTCATTCATGGGTTAACCCAGTTATTTCCCCTCATAAGCATTCATGTGGCGAGTTGTCCCTTACCTATTAAATGAAATGCGTTGGAGTTCCCGAAGAAAAGGGCGACTTCACCATGATGACTGAAGTCGAGAAAGGAAGACGTCAATGTAAGGGATCGACCTCTTCGGGAAGAGCAACCAAGGCCGAGAAGATCCGTTAGAATTTCGTAACCAGATCTTTCCCCCTTAGTCCCCCTCTTAAATCTCGGGACGAGATTTCTTGTAGTGGAGGAGAATTGTGGCCTTGGGTAATTAAGCTACAAGTGATCCTCTGCTAGTGATGCCACGTCACCTCGATTATAGTTGCTAATCTCGAGTTAGTTCAAACCGATTCAAATTCAAATTCAAAATTTGGTAAATAATAAAAGTTTTCAAACATTAAAATAAAATTGTTAGGTTTGTACTAGATATTACATAGATAATTATGGTGTAGAAGACACAGTTTTATAAAATGCATAAATATTTTAAATTGAATTAAAAGCAGAGGAGAAAATAAATAAAAGAAAACAAACAAAACAAACAAAAAGAAAGAGAAACCCCACCGATGGGCCCTTGGCCGACCCAACAGCCCACCCAGTACTCCTCTCCCTTATCCACCTCCCCCACTCCCCACCCCACCCCCTGAAATATCCCCCTCCCCCGATCTGGATCGGGAGGAGACCACCGCCCCGTGCCCGAAGCCGCTCGTCCGCGCCGGAGCGCTCCATCGCCGGCCTGCCTCCTCCTCGTCGACGCCGACCCCGTCCCCCTCCACAACGGCCTTCCCCGACCTCCACCGAGCCCGCTGCCTCGAACCCTGCGAACCCCGGTGAGGCCCCGGGCTCCCACCCCCTCTCCACGCACACCCACGCCCCCCGACCCTCGCCCCGCCACGCGTGCTCGGCGCCAGCTCATGGCGGGCAGCGCCACGCAGGCACCAACCGCAGCGCCGGACCATCCCGCCCGTCTCCTCCTTTCCCAGCTCGTCGCGCTCACGTGGCCCTCGCGCCGTGGCGCCTTCTTCCCCGCTCCTGTCGTGCAACTCCGGTCGCCGTTGGTTGCGGCTGCCCAGCAGCGCCCTCGGCGCCTCCGCCCTGCCCGTCCGGCCTCAAGAGGCCGCGCCTCGGCGCTGCCGCCCCTCGCTCCCGGCCACTGCGGTGGCCGCCGCCGACCGCCGTTCGCTCCCCCGATGCGGCACCGCCCGAGTCCAACCCTGTTGGGCGTCGATCCATTGTCACCACTGGCCAGCGCCGCCGCTCCCGGTTGGCCTCGCCTTGCCTCGCCTTCGGTCGGGCTCGGCCCACTGCAGGTCTTGCCCGCCGATGGCGCCCGTTGACCGCTAAGTCCTTTGGCCCATCGTGAAAGGGCCCCGACCGAGCGAAAAAAAGAGAGAAAATAATAATCATAATAATAAAAATATTATTAATTAATTAACTAAATTAATTAATTTAATTAATTGAGTTTAATTAACCTGATCAATTAACTAAACTAATTAACCTGTTAGTTTAATTAAACCCTAATTAGATTAACCTAAACCCTAATTAACCTAATTAGAGGATGACAGGTGGGTCCCCACAGACCCACATGTCAGTGACCAAGTCAACTCTGTTGACTGCTGATGTCGACATGACATTAGGCTGATGTCATTAATCTGTTTTTGAATTAATTAAATAATTAATTAAATTCCGTAAATTAATAAAATCTTTAAAAAATCATATCTTTTAATCCGTAACTCCGGATTAAAATATTTTCAACATGAAAGTTGCTCGAGCAGCGAGACGATTCCGGATCACGCAACCCGTTAAATCGCCACACCCCCTAACCTATCAAACTCGCAACTTTCCCCCTCCGGCTCCTCTTCCCGAAAACGCGAAACACCGGGAATACTTTCCCGGATGTTTTCCCCCTTCGTCGGTATCACCTCCTACCGCGTTAGGGCACACCTAGCACCGCGCATTTTCTTGTCATGCACCGTCATGCTTATGTTTGCATTATATTTATTGTTTCTTCCTCCTCTCCTCTCCGATAGATTACGAGACCACGCTGCTGCTGCCCAGTTCGACTACGGAGTTAACGACCCCTCTCTCTTGCCAGAGCAACCAGGCAAGCCCCCCCTTGATCACCAGATATCGCCTATTCTACTCTATACTGCTTGCATTAGAGTAGTGTAGCATGTTCTTGCTTTCCGTTATACCTATCACGATCCATAGCACATCCTTGTTACTCATTGTTACCTTTACTGCAATCCTATATGCTTAGTATAGGATGCTAGTATTTTCATCTGTGGCCCTACATTCTTGTCAAATGCCTGCTATGCTATACTATCGGGCCGTGATCACTCGGGAGGTGATCACGGGTATATACTATATACTTATACATGATACATGTGGAGACTAAAGTCGGTCGGTGGTGGAGCACCCACGAGTGGATCTTTGTGGCGGAGGCGGCAGGCGAGTTGAGACCGCCTATGAGAGAGGGTGGCCTGGCCCTGTTCGGCGTTCGCGGATACTTAACACGCATAACTAGATCTTGGTATTTGATCTGAGTTGGCTACGAGCCTATACGCACTAACCAACTACGTGGGAAAGATATGGGCACTCGGCGTCGTGGTATCAGCCGTAGCACTTCGTGACGCCAGCGACTGAGTGGCGCGCGCTAGATTGGAACGTAAGCCTGCTCTTGTATTAAGGGGCTAGTTACGCTTTCGACAGCGTCATAGCGTGCAGTGTGCATTGGGCGATGGGCGGACCCACTGCGCACTTAGGTTTGAACCCGGCGTCTTTGGCCTCTCTGTGCCTAGGTGGGGCTGCGGCGTGTTGATCTTCAGCGGCGGGCATGACCCGAGAAAGTGTGTCCGGCCAAATGGGATCAAGCGTGTTGGGTTATGTGGTGCACCCTACAGGAAGTTAATCTATTCGAATAGCCGTGATCTTGATATGGGGCGACTTGGAGTTGTACCTTGAACTTATGACAGCTAGAACCGGATACTTAATAAAACACACCCTTCCAAGTGCGGATACAACGGTGGTCGCTCTCTCTTAGGGATACGAGGAGGGATCGCCGGGTAGGATTATTGCTATGTGATGTTACTTGGAGGACTTCAACCTACCCTCTTCTACTTGTTGCAAGGCGAAGGTGACCTGAGCGTAGTCTTGACGAGGATTAGCTATCCCCTCTTATTACGGCATTACTGCGATTCGGTCCTTGATATGGCCCTTTACACATATATCCATGCATATGTAGTGTAGCTCCTTGCTTGCGAGTACTTTGGATGAGTACTCACGGTTGCCTTGTTCCCCTTTCCCCCTTTCTTTACCCGGTTCTTTGCGACCAGACGATGGAGCCCAGAGCGAGCGCCACCGTCGATGGCGACTACTACTGCTGGAGGCGCCTACTACTACGTGCATCCGGCGGCGACCGGGAGTAGTTTAGGAGGATCCCGAGCGGGAGGCCTGCGCCTCTTCGATCTGTATCTCGGTTTGTGCTAGCCATCTTATGGCACCTTGTTTAACTTATATGCGTACTCGGATATTGTTGCTTCCGTGACTTGTCTATGATCGAGCACTTGTATTCGAGCCCTCGAGGCCCCTGGCTTGTATTATGATGCTTGTATGACTTATTTATGTTTTAGAGTTGTGTTGTGATATCTTCCCATGAGTCCCTGATCTTGATCGTACACATTTGTGTGCATGATTAGTGTACGATTGAATCGGGGGCGTCACATGATGTTTGGACGTTCCCGGTTGCGAGCAACACGGGTTACTTATACTATTTGGTCATATTGGATGATTTCTCTCATTATGTGTGGACTTTTCCTCTCCGTCGCAAGTCCGACGCTCTTGCCACACTCACAGCCTTTTATTCATATGTCACCACACAGTTCGGTCGTCCTATTCTTGCCTTGCAAACTGACAACGGAAAGGAGTTTGACCATGTCGCCGTCCGCAATCTTCTTGTGTCGCACGGCACCATCTTTCTCCTCACTTGCCCCTACACGTCCCAGCAGAATGCTCGCGCCAAGCGCGTCATTCGCACTCTTAATTACGGTGTCCGCACGTTGCTCTTTCACTCTTACGTGCCTCCTCGGTTCTGGCCGGACGCGCTCGCGACCGCCAGTCTCCTCATAAATATTCGCCCGAATCGTCCACGCTGGAACTACACTCCTCACCAGCTCCCTCTTCGGTGCGGTTCCATCTTATGATGGTCTTCGCATTTTCGGGTGTCTCTGTTATCCTAGCATCGTCTCCACTGCACCTCACAAACTCGCTCCTCGGTCGCTTCCTTGCATCTTCCTTGGTTATCCTCCCAACACCAAAGGTTACCGGTGCTATGATCCAGTGTCCCACCGCGTTTTCACCTCGCGGCACGTGTACTTTCATTAGTTGGTGTTCCTGTTTCAGCAGGTACCGTCACCCTCGGCGTCCCCCGCGGCGCGCGCCATTGCCCTCACCTCTAGCGAACCGCCCCGCCGTGCACCGGCCTTGGCCCTGCCAGCGCTCCCGGCACCGGCGGCCCCTTGGTCACATTGCCCTGACCCCTCGGCCGCCCTTGTCGGCGCTGACCCCGCCACATGACCCCCTGGTGCCCCCTCGGCCGCCCTCGGCTGCCCAGGCGCCCTCGGTGTCACAGTGCGCAGCCCGCCAACCGCCCCGGCGCCCAGCCCGGGCCGATCCCGACATGAGCTCAAGCTCATCCTCGCCGGTCCCCCTCTCGGCTCCGCCGGCTGCCGCCGCACCTCTCACCGGTGTGGTCACTCGGGCTCGGACTGGGACGTTTCGTCCTAGCACGCGCTACACCTCCGACGAGTACGCATGTGTCGCGTCCACCTCGGCCCCGTCCCCGCTCCCCACCTCCGTTCGCGCAGCCCTTCGTGATCCGAACTGGCTTGCTGCGATGCGTGAGGAGTCCGACGCCCTGCAGCGCAACCGTACGTGGCAGCTTGTCCCGCAGCCTCCCCGTGCCAATGTCATCACTGGCAAGTGGGTCTTCCACCACAAGACTCGCCCCGACGGTTCCCTTGAGCGCTACAAGGCGCGTTGGGTCGTGCGCGACTTTCGCCAGCGTGCCGGCGTGGACTTCACCGACACCTTCGCTCCGGTTGTCAAACCGGGCACGATTCGCACTGTTCTCCAGCTCGTTGTTTCTCGCGCCTGGCCAATCCAGCAGCTCGATGTGTCTAATGCTTTCTTGCATGGCCATCTCGACGGCGTGTGTTCTGCCAAGAGCTCACCGGTTTCGTCGACACCAACTATCCGGACCACGTGTGCTTGCTCTCGTTCTCTCTACGGGTTGAAGTAAGCGCCTCGGGCACTGGTACCGGCGGATCGCGGCCTTCCTTGGCGGCGGGGTTCCGGTCCACACGGTCGATGCCTTCTGTTTGTTTATCACGAGGTCCCGCCAGTGCGTACCTCCTCCTATACGTCGGCGACATCATCTCGACGCCTCCTCGCCGGCGCTCCTTCAAGAGATCACGGCTACGCCTCGGCACCGAAGTTCGCCCTCAAGGACTTGGGGGCTCTCCACTACTTCCTCGGCATCGAGGTTGTGCGCCCGAACCCGGGCTTCTTCCTGCATCGGAGAAATGCGCCTCTGAGCTTACGGAGAAGGCGGGCATGCTTAATCGCAAGCCTGCTCCTCGCTGCCGACCACGAAGGCTAAGGTGTCCGCCGTCGAGGTTCTCGGTGTCAAGCGCTCCCTTCTACCGCTCCATCGTCGGTGCGCTTGATACCTCACACCGACGCAGCGTCCGGACATTCATCTGTCCATCCGGCGGTGTGCCTTCATATGCATGCTCCTCGTGATACTCATTGGGCTCTGGTGAATTGTATTCTTCGGTACATATGTGGCACCACAGTTATGGGTCTCACCCTGATGGCATCACCTGACACCAGCCTTGTCGCCTACTCTGACGCCAACTGGGTTGGGTGTCCCGACACTCGCCGCTCCACTTTCGGCTACTGTGTCTTCCTCGGACCCTCTCTGATTTCGTGGTCGTCTAAACGACAACCCACGGTCTCAAGATCGAGCGCCGAGGCCGAGTACAGGGCTGTGGCCAACGCCGTCGCGGAGTGCGAGGTTACCAAGGCGACGCTTGTTTACTGTGACAACGTCTTCGCGGTGTATCTCGCTGCCAACCCTGTCCATCACCGATGGGCCGAAGCATATTGAGCTCGACATTCACTTACGTCGGGGAGCACGTCGCGCTTGGTCGTGTTCGAGTTCTCCATGTGCCCACCGATCAGCGATTCGTCGATGTCATGACGAAGGGACTACCCACCTCGACGTTTGAGGGCTTTCGGTCCGATCTACTGCGTCACCGGCGCCAACCATTGCGAGGGGGTGTTGAACATGTGTACATGTACGTGAGTGCAGGTTTTGTATGCCGCTTTGTAGTGTCTTTCTCACCCTGTATGTACTTGTATCTTGGGAGACAAGACACCGGTCGCACCCCTTGTACCTATATATATATGTGCCTAGTGCACGGTCAATTATTATCGATGCACCAAACCATTCTCTACATTAGAGACGAGAGGTTGGTTGTTGAGAGGGTGCAATTGGTGATGTTTATTATTTAGAACTAGTGGTGAGGGGGGGGGGGTTGCTAATGGGTACCCTGCTTGAAAACTCAAATGTAGTATCTACTGACTAGAGTGAATACGGTATTTTTGATAAAGGGCGATTTTATTATCTCAAATGTAGCATCAAGCGGATACAAAACATTATGAGTAACACCCGGTCTCTGCATAACTAGGATGCACACAGCCAAACACCTAAGTCTGACACTAGAAAAAGTAAGAAAACCGACAATACGGCAACAGTAGAGTCCTATGGACCGACACTTTGCCTATGTCGAACTTCGTGATGGATCGATCCGGAGGTTATGCTGCCACCCATGTTGGGCAAAAACCTCCATAGCCGCCTGTTCCAACCATGTACACACCACCTTGAACAGCGGTTGGTGCTCCGCCTGTTGTAGCGTAGACCACGTATGAAGCGAGTGCGTACAACGGAAAATACCCTGCAGAGGAGAAGCATTTTTGTCATTAAAAATCAAATCATTTCTACATAGCCAAAGCGACCATAGTAAGGCATACGCCCCCAACCTTATTAGCGTTTTGAAACTATTTGAAATTCCGTCCAACCAATGACCAAATATATTGGCAATACTCGTTGGCGGATACAAATTTGATGCTATTTGGATGACTGACCATGTAGAACGTGCAAACTTGCATTGGAAAAAGAGGTGTTTGATTGTCTCGTCATGAGCACAAAAGCAACACTTCTTACTTCCTGGCCAGTTGCGTCGTGCAAGATTGTCTTTGGTTAGCACAATTCCCCTACGAAGATACCACATAAAGATTTTAACTTTTAGTGGAATCTTAGACTTCCAAAATTTTTTGTTATTATTCACTGGCACCTCGGAATGCATAAGCGCCTGCGGTACATCGAAGTCTACTGTGTAAGACCACGATGTTGTGAGTTTCAGTGAAACACATCCCGGCCTTGTGTCGATTAATCGAATCCAGACGGGATAAAAGATTATGCCATGACAAAAGTCGAGGGCCAATCAAATCTACGCTGAGCGAAATATTCAGCGGGGATGAACTAAGCACTTGCGCAATAGTATTACTCTTATCGCGAGCAATGGCATATAAGGCTGGGTATTGCTCTCGGAGACTGGCATTGCCTAGCCATATGTCTTCCCAGAAACGAACCTCTGACCCATCCATTATCGCGAAAGACCCAAAGCGAAAAAGATGTTTCTTTGCCGCCATTAGGCCAGCCCAAAAGTGTGAGTCGCCAGGTTTCCAATAAGCCTGAGACACCGCCTTTTGGCCTAGATACTTGTTGCGCAATATGGTTTGCCAAACACCATCCTTAGTAAGAAGTTTGAACAACCATTTACTAAGTAGGGCCTCATTCTTGACATGTAGGTCATGAATTCCAAGGCCATCTTGGTCTTTCGGCCTACAAACCACGCTCCATTTGGCCAGCCTATATTTTTTCTTTTCACCGTCTCCCTGCCAAAAGAATCTGGATCTAAAATAGTCCAGTCTTTGGAGGACCCCTTTTGGGAGTTGGAAGAAAGAAAGCATATAAAGAACCATATTTGTGAGGACAGAGTTAATTAAAACCAACCGTCCTCCAACTGAGAGCAACTTGCCTTTCCAACTGCTCAGTCGTTTCTCTAGACGCTCCTCAACATGCTTCCACTCCGCAATGGTGAGACACCGATAGTGAACTGGTATTCCCAGATATTTAATTGGGAATTGACCATGTGCACAACCAAACAGGTCAGCGTAATCTGCAGCCGCCTCAACGGCTTCTCCAAAGCAGAAAAGTTCACTTTTATGGAAGTTAATTTTGAGCCCCGACATTTGCTCAAATGCTGAAAGCAAGAGTTTCAGGTTTCAAGCCTGTCTAGGTCATGTTCCATAAAAAGAATTGTATCATCAGCATATTGCAGATAGAGAGACCACTATCCACAAAGTGTGGCACTACTCCTGCAATCTGGCCGTCCTGCTTGGCGCGCACAATCAGAATAGCCAACATGTCAACAACAATGTTAAATAACATTGGAGACATGGGGTCACCCTGCCGTAGTCCTTTTTTTGTCTGGAAGTAATGGCCTAAATCATCATTGACTTTGATGGCCACACTACCTCCAGTTACAAAATTTTGGATCCATTGACGCCATTTATCAGAGAAACCTTTCATTCTTAGGGCCTGTTGGAGGAAAGACCAATTGACCTTGTCATAGGCCTTCTCAAAGTCGATTTTAAATACTACTCCACTCATGCTTATGCTACAACAAGAACCGTGCTGCTATAGCACTGCTTATATCACCTACATATTTTAGCACGTGCATAAAACTCTATGCAAAAGAGATGCTTATGCTTACTTAAAAAAATCTTAGTAATATTTGTGTATGGTCAGAAATAGCTTAACACTTGCTTTAAAAGTGACGTCTAGTTAAACAAGGACTTGTTCATTCCATTCATGCATCCCAAGGACCGAGTGTTGGAGAAGAATAAGCCAACGTCGGAAAAAGAAATGAACTCTTTTGTGTCAGAAACGTGCAACTTACCAAAGATAACAACTAACAAAATATGAAAACAAAAATTATATGTGTTGGGCACAAATAATCAACAGGTAACATGTAGCTTTCTCTGATCATGGTCCAGTATATGAGAGATCTTATGTGAATGCACTGGATCAACGGGAAGTATGTCTAGCGGACCTACTCGCTGATCATAGTTGAGACACTCATGCTATATATGGCAACAGAACAATAAGAGGATACAGTGTGTAACTACTCATACGTTCCCTGCGTCTAGTACTTCGATTCCTGTCGGTAATTCAAACCAGTCCTCATCCACACGTGAAAACCCAGTGTAAGGGAGTATGGAAGCAAACTGATCTAGCTTTAATCCCGATGTCTCCTATTCTTAGCATCTTCGACACCTTTGGATCCTTCTCCCGTGTACCATCATCGATTCTGTCTGTTTTTGCCAAGTTTTAGCACGGCGCGAGCAAGCGTTTTCAATCTTAAGATATCAGAAAGTAAACAACGTGCTCACTTGTATCCCACATTTATTTCTCCTGATACTCCATATCAGAGTTGTTGGACATTGCATGCATGAGATTACTGCGTGTGTGTACGAAGTTGAAAGTATATGCGGGGTGATGAGGATTGAATACCGATACTCAATCAGCCTGGTCAATTAATACAAAGTAGAAGGCAAGATGGGAGACAATGGACTTCCTGGCGCACATATGTTAGGCTCCTCGTAAAGTTTCCCTGGTTGTCAAATGCGTGACGGTTTTTCTTATGCTACGTAGTTCGCAACAAAACATCAATTTAAATTACAGTTTTAAAACTCCAGTTCAAAAACTAAATGTGAAGGGGTTGTACACTCGTGCTATGAACTTTCAGAGAAATTGTAATCGTATCCAATCTATTATTATGATTATACACCATTTTTTGGTAGAACCATAATTAGGATGGAAAATCAATGCCATTTTCCAGTGCATCGATCTCTCCCCAAACTAACGTTGTAGGATTCAGAGTATAAATCAGGGCTTAAGAGATCAAGCTAGTGCCAGTTCTGCTGCTGAGAAACAGAAGATTGCTGACAAGAGAAAACGTGTTGTGCTGAATTTGGGAGCTCAGCTTGATGTTTTTGCTACTTGCTACTGATAATAATGCACCTCCTCCACCACCCTTCCATTCCCCACCCTGCAAGATCATTTGGTGTCTGAAAATGCACTCAACATGGAGAGTTCCCATGATAGTTCCTGATCTGCATAAGGATAGAGTTGAAGGCAGGCTTAATTCTACCTGCCTATTTTATCTTGGTTCCTATTTGTGTTGCATCAAGTTTATATATGTTCTATCCTAAGTACTTCATATCCTAGATTATGGCCCATTGCCCCAGACTTTCATTGTATTTGAAGAACCACTTCCTATGATTATTATGAGCTCTTTTGTGTGTATGTCCCATGACCTATATGTGGATTCTCTGCATGTCGGTGTGATTCTTACGATTCTGATCATGCTCATCCACTGCATGACTGCAATTGGGCATATTTTTCAGTCAAGTTCTTCTACTATGTTTCTAGTCCAAGACATATTATCATAAACTGTTTCCACGTGAATAGAATTTGGAATGTTTTCAATTGGCGACTCTGAAAGGCGGGGTTATTTTAGATTGAAAATAGATGAAATTAATTGCAATGCCATATGTCTACAAGAGACAAAAAGGGATACTTTTTATCACTCTTACATTAAAAATTGTCCTACAAGGTTTAATCAACTTTCCTATGTACTTCCTTCGTCCCAAAATAAGTGTTTCAACTTTGTACTAACTTTAGTACAAAGTTGTGCTGAACTTGAGATACTTATTTGGGGAAGAAGGGAGTACCTTCTGATGGAGCAACTAGGGGGATTATGACCATATGGAATGGCACTATGTTATCTGGTAAAACTATTTCCCAAGCCTACTACCATACTACAGTGGTATTCAGACGCAATATCAGTAATGGCTCTATGTTACACCTAATCCAAAGGGAAAAATGAATTTACGAACTGGTTAGCAAATCCGGATATATCTAGAATGAACCATTGGATTACTGTGGCTGATTTTAATTTTATTAGATCCCCATACAACATGAACATGCCTGGTGGAGACTACAATAACATGTTGCTCTTCAATAGTATCATTCAAGTTTTGGACCTAGAAGAAATACCTCTCAAGGGTAGGGGCTTTTACTTGGAGTAACATGCACGACTTCCCTGAATACACATCTCCATACCCTGACACTATGGCAGCCCCCTTGGCTAGAACCACATATGATCATATCTAAGTATTTGATAATAGTATATGCTTATTATAGCAACTCCGAATAAGATCTTGTCAGCAGATTTAGATCTATTCTTAGAGGACTTAAAAAATGGAGCAAAAACTTTCTAACCTCAAGAAACTAATTGAACAATACCTCTATGTTCTTTCCCTATTGGATGGTCTTGAAGATCAAAGGCCATTTTACATACAAGAAGGTAATTTTTGAAAGGCCCTTATGCAAAACTGCTTGAGGCAAAGAGATTATATTGGAAGGGGGAAAAGGCAAACATTAGATGGCAAAATTAGGAGATGAAAACACATTTTTCATACTATTTCATCTCAGAACTACAAGCATACATGTCCTCTTCAAAATGTGAAGATGACTAGAAAGTTGTCATCCTTTGGCATTCTTTCAAAGAGGGATCGGGTACTTCTAATGATATCTCCATGCAATTTAATATCAACCACCTATCCACAGACTATGGTTTAAGTCATCTAGAAAATCCATTCACCAATGAGAAAATTAATGAAATTATCAGGAACATGTTACATGCCCAATGATAAATCCCCTGGACTTGACGGGTTTGATGGCCTCTTCATGAAAAAATTGCCTGCACATCATCAAGGAACAATTTTACAAACTATGCTTTGATTTCTATGATGGCAGAGTGAACATCTAGAGTGATCACAATGCATTTCTTGCCCTCATAACTAAGAAAGCTAATCCTGAATTCACGAATGACAGAGAAAGAATCAACTCTTTTGTGCCAGTAATGTGCAGCTTACCAAATATAACAGGACATAGAAACAATTCTTATGTGTTGGCTGCAATTGATTCATATGTAAGTTGTACAGCAGGTCCTGATCATGGTCCAGTATACTGTATACAGGAGTTTTTGTGAGAATGCACTGGATCGGCCAGTGGCATATCTGGCAGACCTACCTGCTAATCGTAGTCAAGACAATAATGCCACAAATGGTAATGAAACAACCCGATGACTAGCTACCGCCAAGCAAGCTCCGGCTACCATTTCGTTTGATACCTTTAATTCAGAACACCCACACGTGAAAACCCAGTGTATGAGAGTATGGAAGCGATTTGATCAAGCTTTGATTCTGATGCCTCATATTCTTAACATTTTTCACACGTTGAGATCCTTCTCTCATGTAACATCCTTGATCCATTTGTTTTTGCCAACTTCTAGCTAGCACGGTAGAAATGTTAGATCAGGGCGAACATCAAGCTAGCATTTTCAATCATAAGATATCGGAACACAAACAATGTGCTCACATATATATACTACTCTAGCATATGTGGTTGTTGGGGGGACTTATCCAACACTAATTTCTTGAGATACTGCGTATCAGAACTGCTGGACATTGCAGACATGAGATCAGTGTGGGAGTACTATGTGTGTGTACGAAGTTAAGATTGTGTGCCGGAGCGATGAAGATCGAATGCACATACTCAGTCAGCCTGGTCAATTAATATAAACTACTCCTATACGCCAAGACGAGAGATGATGGGCTTCCTGACACATACGTGAGGCTCCTTGGAGCATGCGAGTGCTCTTCATACAGTTTCCTGGTAAACCATAATCATGACTTCAATTGGATCGGTGGCTAATTGCAATCATACCACATTCTGCTAATGATAGGATATGTCTCGTTACAAATGTTAGTTGAAAATGTGCAACGGTTTTCTATGCTGGTTCGCAACATGACAACAATTCAAATTATAGCTTTACTCCAGTTCAAAAACTAAATGTGAAGCGAACGCGCTACTATTTTTTAGAAAGTTATGATGTACTCCCTTCGTAAAGAAATATAAGAGCGTTTAGATCATTACTTTAGCAATTAAAAATGTAGGAGGAACTAATTGAGTAAGATAATATCCAGCCTGTTACCATGATTCTACAACATTTTTTTGGTAGAACCGTAATTATGATGGAAGATCAACTCCAATTGCTAGCAGCATCGGTATCTAGCTGCCCAAATCAAATGTCTTTTGTGTTTTGAGTCGTATGGGCTTCATACCAATATATAAAGCTCACCTTAGTCTGCCTGCGTCCACAAGTTTGACTACTTCTTTGACTTACAAAAGACTTCCCCGACCTCGCCATGGGTGACAGTAGTGATGCCGCGAAGATGCATTGTGTCAGTGCTCACAAGAATTGTTACATACGCTATTTTTTTGTGAAAGGGCTTGTTATATATTTTGTGTTAACATTTTGGAGGCAGCTCTGGATTTCTCCGAACCAACCGCAGAATATACTATCTAAAAAGGCTTTCGCCCCGCTTCATAAATAAAGCAACCGCAGAATATAGGTGAAGACAAAAAAGTTTGTAAGAAAAATTAATACAGAACAGAAGGGACACAGAAGTACACGGTCCCAGGAAAACTTGACACACATGTTCTGATGGTTGTTTGGAATCTCGGTGAAGACACCAAAACTAGTAAGTACAAGATCCTCACTGGAATTTTGAGTGAACATTCTACGCATGGTCCACCAAGCCCAGTAGTGTCTTTGTTTGCATCTCTCCATCAAATTCCCATGTGTGCTGGAGAGTGATGAGCACCAGTAAGTAGCGAACCTCAGAAATAGGTGCCCTCAATCTTAATCAACGCATATGCAACATAACTATGATATCAACAATTCTACTGATTAATTATGTAAATACTTGAACTGGTCCATGCAAAACCATGATCTTGATCAACCCCCCTTAGAGGACCAACAATTGTTTGTTGTCATTCAGATATTAGCTGTGATTTACTAGCCATGGTCTGTTGTGGCACCAGCCAGAATGTAGGGCCAAACCGGTTTCCGTGGTTGGTGTGGCCGTGTGGGCGACTATGTGTAGCGTGTAGCTCTCATAAGTTGTTGCACTGTCCTAGATGGCGACAAAAGAAAATTTAAGTTCAACAACACCCTGTTTTCTAAAAAGTACGTTGAATATCATGAAGACAGACTAGAATATAAGCACAGAGTAGTGGAAGTGGGTTGATTGTACAGAAACACCATGTTGCAAACACAATACTGCACATTTTACGCTGGAAGTACTTGGTGTTAACAGAAATACCTAATGTCAAGAAAGAAGTTCAGTTGCTCTTTGGATAAGCACTTCCTTTGAACATCCAACTTTTGCCTTTTTTGCACTGAGAAAGCACTTTAGATCTGCAACTGTAAGCAGACGCAGCTCACCTCCCTTATGATGATCTATCACCTGAAAGCATTTTATGTCAAGTTATTACTCTATTGAGTTAAAGCCAAAAAAAGTATATATACATCTAGCTTGCCCTCTCAAACACAAATAAATGACAGACACCTTTGCAGTTAACTCATCCTTGTCAACATCTGGCTTTGTTTTTGTCTTTGTTGTTGAAGTTGACTCATCCTTAACACTTCCTGGCTTTGCCTTTGTCACCTTTGTAACATCCTTTTGATGATCCATTGCCTGAAAAAAATTAATCCCAAACTATAACTTCGTTGTTGAAATCACCTCATATATAACTAAACAGTTCACAGAGATTATCATCAATAAAAAGAAAATTAGGGAACTCACCTTTTTGGTTAGCTCGTCTTTGACAACTTCTGGCTTTCTTTTCGATGTTGTGGCAGCAGTTATCTCATTCTTGCCAACCATAGACTTTGATTTTGTCGGTTTTACTTTTGTTCTGAACACATCCTTCTGAATATCTAGCATTGATGCTGTGTCTTGCAGGACATTAGGTGCATAATCTTTACTGTGAACACAACAATATCTGAGTTAGCACTACTGAAATGGCAACTAAGACTATTGTGTTCAAGTTCAGCTACAAATATTCCAGTAGGTTTGTGATTCACAAACTATTGCATGTGCAGTGTCAAGCAGAAAGAATTACAAATTCCTTGAATTCCTAGATAACAGCTTCCATTCTATGGTACTTTGTAGAACTGATGCAAATAAGTATTTTCCTTCCTCAATCCCAGTCCAGAATATTTTTTTGTTTTATGCACCCACATCATCCAATTACCCACAAAAAGCTTGACGATGTTACATGTACACATAGCTGCATATTTTCACTACATAGTACATATGCTATCTTCAAACTCCAAATTTCACACTACGTGTACACACTAAACAAAACAACAATACTACGAGAAAAAACTCAGTGGCTTGGTGTCCCTTCCCCGTTGAGCAGTTTTTAATCTGTTGAGTTACATTTTTATTCTTTTATATGAAGTACGAGATATCTCACCTTAAGACACTTTCATTCCCGTATAGTATCGACAAGATCCAAATTTACTTATGCAAATGAATATATTGTGCTTATTTACGAAACTTCTTATTTGTTAGAATTAACAGTATTCTCTCACATAGCAAATAAAATGAGAAAATAAATAAAGGGCATTGACATATCTTCCTCGTATCCAAGTTCCTCTTTTCATGACAATCCTTTTGGTGCACTGCACAGGAAATATGGATGATTAGATCCTGTACGTGTTAGTACAATTGATATGTCTGGAACAGTCCCTGATTCCTAATACCTTTTACAGTTCCTCCTTCACCACTGTTTTCTAGAATCTCTGCATGCTTCCTTTTAGGATTCCCAGAAGTCTGCAAGGATGATGGGCCACGTTCAAAATTCAAGTCCGATAAATAATACAGCACATTGGTACCAATCCATGTTCGAATCAGGGTATGTAAGATAAATTTGCTTATTACTCCGTCCGTCTGGAAATACTTGTCGGAGAAATGGATGTATCTAGACGTATATTAGTTCTAGATACATACATTTTTATACATATCTCCGACAAGTATTTCCAGGATGGAAGAGTATAATATATAGTCCCACAAAAAGAAGAAGGCATCTAGCGGGAAAATATACAATAAGATAACGTAAGAAAATCGCTCCATGGTGTTTCTGTATAATCAACCCGCTTCCTCTACTATATGGGAAATTAATTGCCACCGAATCTTAGACATCCCAGCGATGTGGCGACTAACCACCGCGGCTCCAACTTGCGACACAATGGCAACATGCCTTGGCGTGGGGAGGTGCTGCTACAAATCCTAGACGCCCCAGAGATGTGGCTTCGAACCACCATGGCTCCTGTTACTGAATTGGATAATGAACCGGGAATGAAAACCCGACCAAGATTGGAGTTCAACTATGGTTGGACCGCATCCGGTAACTACGATCCAAGCACACTAGATCAAAGGTGTATATCCTTTTGGGTAAATGTATACCTGAATGACTTGCTTGAGAAGACTTGCACTTGATGAATCGACGGGATTAGCATGGCTTGCTTTAGGAAAACTTCCAAGTGATGATTTTGGTAGGCTGGTTTCACTAGATCTGTTTGAACTATCAGCATCAGATTGTTCTGATGCAAAAGATAGTACAATGTGAAATTGTAGTTTCTTTTTCTAGTAAAAGGAATCTGCTAACTAAGAAATTGAATTGACTATGGGACGATCAACAAACACAAATTTACAGATGTAATAGTATTTACCAGAAGAACAGCTTGTTTTGTTTTTATCTGCTCGTTTACTTCTGCTAAATGAAGGCTTCAACAATGTTATTTGCGCTGCAGAAGATATTTTAATATAGAAGAACTGCAGTCACTCTCAGTTGAACTGTGAAGGAAATGAGACCGTCATAATTAATGAATTACGTAGATAAATGTTATGGCCGGTTTAGCTAGGCCCGGTTTAGCTAGGCCCACCGGACAATCTTAGCCCACAAGTTATCTTAGGTTAATTCTTCTGCAAGTTATCTAGGTTATAAATATAGGTTGTAAGACTCTTCTGGAATGAAGCAATAAAGATATTATCATCTTTTGTTGCCCGGCTACCTGAGGAGCCGGAACCCTGGCCGCCTCCAGCCAACCGCTGCCGCACCTAAACCCTAGCCGCGACGGCGCCCACTCGCCGGCGCGCCCGCTCCAGCCCTCGCCCTCCTCCACCTTGTCCCTATAACCTGCGTAGCCGCACCGGTAGGAACCCTAGTCCTAACACCTTGGTATCAGGTACCCGGGTTTCGACCATGTCTTCACCGCCTCCAAACCCGCCACCACCACAGCCGCTGCCCACGCCTCCCACGCGCCACCGATTCCACGATTCCCGCGCCCGCTGCGCCAGGCGCCACGGCCTCCCTCTCGGCGCCGATCTCCCCCGCACCCGGCACCACGCGGGCGAGCCAACCGCCAAATCCCCATCCGGAACCACCGCCGTCGCCTCCCGGCGCCGCCCTGATTCACACGGAGGCCATGGCGGCGTGCTCGGCGACAGTCGTCGCGGTCGAGCATCCGCCTCTACTTGGCGAGCCGTCAGACGCCTCCACCGCTTCATCCGGCCGCGCCCCTTATGGCTTGCCGTGGTACTCGTGCGGCGACCATCACCGGCGGCTACCCGACGCTTCCCCCCCCGGCGGCGTCGCCCGCAGCGCTTCTGGCGGTAGCGGCGGCAGCCTTCGACGTGCGGCCGTTCTCCGTCTTGCCGGCTTGCTGCCGCTGCTGCCGTTCAGCGGACACCCGGCGGGACCACGCCGGCCGCGGCCCCTCTGTGGTACTTGCAGCCACCCTCCCATGACCAGCGCCCCGCCCACTCCCCGCCACCGACGCTACAACCACCGGCGCCGCCCCTGCCTAGCTCGGGGGCACCCCCGCCGACCGGCCTCCCGCTTCATCAGGTCCGGTTCCCGCCCTCCCCGTCGCCACTTCCAGCGTGGGCGGCTGGGTCTTCGCCTTCGCCGGTCTACACCGCAGCCCCCGAACAGCCAGCTCCGTTCCCGCAGTTGGAGGGGCCATCTGGTTCTGCTGGTCCCTACCCGGAGTACTCCGACCAGGCGCCACCCGCCTCGCTGCTCCGCTCCTCCGATCCAGTTCGACATGGCGCTCCGACACAGACACCGCCGCGGTTTGCCAAGCTCGACTTCGCCACCTATGGCACGGAGGACCCTCAAGCGGCTCAACCAAGGCGACCCGATTCTTCGCGGCAACGCACCCTCGCGCCGGGCGTACTGGCTGCGCCTCGTACCACCTCCATGCGCGCCTTGCAGACCTGGTATTACGCCCTCGGCGGGGCGAGGCGCCATGCCCCCAGGAGTGCTTCCGCGAGCTCTGCCGCCTTCGATTTGGGCCTCCGGTGCGCGGGAGCCGATTGGCGGAGCTCGGCCGCCTTCCCTTCACCTCCACGGTGCAGGACTTCGCCGACCGTTTCCAGGCCCTAGCGTGCCATGCGTCGGGCGTGGCAAGCTGGCAGCGGACCGACCTCTTCGTCGGTGGACTTCCGGATCACATCCGCGTGGGCGTGGAGCTTAGGGGACCCCAGGATCTCCGATCGGCCATGTACTACGCCAGCGTTCGGCGCCATGGTGGCCATCCGGCGAGAATCACCGTCCGGACGGCTGGGTTGCTTCCGGGCGGATTCCGCGAGGTCGGCTGCGCGAGTCTGCGGCACCCTCGCCGCGCGACCGCACACGGCCGTTCCGCCCGGCTCACCTCGGTGAGCTACTCGGCGTCGCCGCCAAGGGTTGTGCTTCAACCGCGGCGAGCCCTACACGCCCAGCCATGCCTGCCGCAACTCTTCTACACGGAGGTTGCAGACTACATTCCGGAGGGACGCTGTCGCCGCCGACTGGCCGCCCCGGTATCGAAAAGGTGTTTGACGCTGGTTGATCGCCTCGGGGAGTTCCATAGCGCTTCAAGCACATTACAGCTCGAGGACGAGCTGTTTGTGCAAAGGGAGAAGTGTTATGGCCGGTTTAGCTAGGCCCGGTTAGCTAGGCCCACGGACAATCTTAGCCCACAAGTTATCTTAGGTTAATTCTTATGCAAGTTATCTAGGTTATAAATATAGGTTGTAAGACTCTTTTGGAATTAAGCAATAAAGATATTATCATCTTCTGTTGCCCGGCTCCCTGAGGAGCCGGAACCCTAGCCGCCACCAGCCAACCGCCGCCGCACCTAAACCCTAGCCGCGACGGCGCCCACTCGCCGGCGCGCCCGCTCCAGCCCTCGCCCTCCTCCACCTTGTCCCTGAACCCTAGTCCTAACAATAAAACTCAATTAGCATAATTACCTATTAGGAACAAGCAACATGATTTATTAACCTGATTATTTGTTTGCATTTCCTAACAATGAAAACCAACAAAAAGAAGAGAAATCTAGTCTTACATTTGAATGAACTGGTTAGGACAACAGACTCTGATTGACAACCATGCTTGATGGAATGTGTGCCATCGCCAGTGACAGCATCATCCGAAGACTGAGCTATCTCAACTTTGGTATTGCACAATTTGGCAGCCGAAGAGCAAAAGACAGCTGGTTTTGGGGTGCGGAAGTCTTGTGATAGTAGAAAATACACATGCATTTAGTAAAAACAGGCGCTGAATCAATATTTCAGCTGTACAGGCAAAAAAGTTCGTTCGACAAAACGTACCTAATGTCAACGATTGGTCTTTGGCCATAAAACTTGGATGAACTAAACGAAGATCCTCTGAATTTTCGGTTCTTGCAGTGAGCATTGCCAGTTTACTTGTGGCTTTATCCCAAGTAGGCAGAGTAGCCGTGCAGTTAACAACCAGTTGTTCCTGCAACATTACAGCCCACCTTAAAAACAACAGAGACCTACTATGCCCAATTCGTATAATTACATACTGGCAGATAAAGGTTCACATAGTTCAAAATGACAAATTCATATTAAAACGGATAGCAGTGATTTATCAATACAAGCGAAGTGCTTGCATGAACAGCAATATGTACAAAGAAGAAAATATAAACAGTACGTCTTAACGTGCATTTTTGTACCATTTTATAGTATGATGTCAAGAAAAGGAAAACGATATGAGGCGTTGAATGACAGCAGCTTTATTTACTTGAAAGGTTAGTTGGTTACCTTGATTACTAGTTGGCTCTGACCAAAGAAATTCCAAGCTAAAATAAGAAGCAAACGTCAGGTATGATCCAACATAGTTATTATTTCTCGCATTCTAAAAAAAAGTAGTCCCTAGAGTCATTGAGTAAAGATAAACAACAATATTAGTATGATCCGACATAGGACCTGAACACACATCCCAAGGGACCAGACTTATGATTATCCTGTAGATACCATATGTCTTTTACGCTTAAATGCTAATCCATATCTACACTGCCATGCATAACTCTCATACAACACCGGGAAACATGGTTTTCAGCAACTCCTGATTACAACAACTAGAAGCATGTATGCCAATTCACAGTTAGTAGAGGATATTTCTACCAGACAACAGAATACTCATCACCTTTCAACAATTCTATAAAGGACCGCATGGAAGACATTGCCTTTGATGCTCTAATAGATTTTGGGGCAGGCTGAAGCCCTGGACCTTGGAGGACAAATGGAGAAGGCAACCTACACAAGTTGGATAAAGGTAATTAAAGCATAACATCAGATGCATGTTGACATGGAACTGATAAATAATAATGATCGGCATGTTAATAACAACTGTAACAGCACTGAATGTACAGTTGTACTTGAAAAATCATAACCATTGCTTCTCGCAGGAAGCTCCGCATGTTAGTTTAACTGCTGCATGATAACTGTAGTTCATCTCCAGACCATGCTGCAGGACGCAAAATTTGTGAAATGAGAAAAAAATGTTAAATACAGGAAATACTCCTGAGGGAAAGCATACCAAATCAAAAATAAATATTGAGATGGTAGGAAATGCCAAATATACCACCTTAACTGAGCAAAGCTCTGTAAAGCTGTCCAAGATCTGTCCAGAAGGAGGTAGTTCACTAAAACCTATGAAAGTAAAACAAATATCTTGAGAAGAATGTGAGATGATGTAGCAAGTAATACTAAAACTCTTAACTTACCAATCACATGTCCTTCTTGTAATGTCGGAAGAATTGCACAAGCTGTCTGGAGGTTATAACCATCCAAACTTACTTCCTTTATATGTTGGAATGTTTCCATCACATTGGAGCTAGCAACATCTGAGATCTAGCAGCAATACATAATAATTAACTTAGCTAGTTTTTGTTGTAAGGTGCCCAATGAACAATAAAGAATACCTTAAGTGTAGTAAACCGAAATGCATCAGGTGAAACAACAAACTCATAATCATCATTTAGTCCAGATCTGACTTCCTGTACCAATTCGACAACCAAAGATGGTAAGCTACAAAATTATATAATATCAAAGGCTCGTATTAAGACAGACAAATACAATTATTGAAGTGCGCGACTGCACAAGAGAGTTCCTGGTGGCATCTGTATGGGCGACCCAGGCGACCCAGGGGCGACCGGCGGGGCGACCGCCGCCCAAGTGCATGCGCCGGCCTCGTCTCCCGGCGTTCTGCCGCGAGTAGGGGGCCGATTCTGGGCGCTCGCCGACGATGGAGAGGAGGATACGGATGGGGAGGCGGATGACTCACCGGAATCTCCACCGACGCCGACGCCATCGGACATGATCTGTGAGTTTTTTAACTCCGGCTATGATGAGGACGAAGTGGCAGCGACGGTAGACGAAGTGCTGCCTCTGGATGATCCGGCAAGGGCAGGACTACACGCGGGGGAGAAGAAGGAGATGGTCCGGCGGGTCGTTCATCGAAGGACGGCGGCGTCGGCGATCAGGCCCTGGAAAGGCCCTCTTCCCAAGGTATGTCTACCCAATCTCACTCTTTTCGATTTGATTCGTCCGGATTCTTGGACAGTGGTAGTTAGGAAGAAGAAAGGCCGCCGGCCGGCAGCTAGACTCGCGCCAGCGGTGTCCACGGCGGCGGCGCCGGAGATTCCGGGGATCGGGATCGGAGCCGCCCGTGAACGTCGTTTGAATTTTCTGCTGGGCCATGACACCGAGTCAGGCCTCGCGAGGACTGGGTATGAGGCCCAGGTCACCCGCCAGGAGACCGATCGAAGTGTCGGCGTGGACCTGGACGTGCATGGGATGGAATCGACGTGTGGTTCGATTAGTCTCTCTGTCTGAGTCCTTCGCTTCTTTCGTCTCCAGTTGCTAGGGTTCGCCGGATTGTCGTGCCCGGGTTCCCTACGTTAGCGCAAGGAAGAGCCGCTAGGGTTAAACCCTGGGCTGCCATGGCCGGACGGGGCAACGGCCCCCCCCCCCCCCCCCCCGACCGCGCCGCCGATCTCCAAGGCTGCGCCGCCGAAGCCTAAGACTGCGGCGCGGCTCCGCGGCCGGCCCCGCCGCCGCATCATGTCTCGCTCCCGCCACAGAGCCGGGCAGGGCAGACTCAGCAGGTCGCCGCTCCCCCGCTGCAGACCGCGGGCCAGCCACCCGCGGCCAGGGTATGGCAGCCGTCCCCCCCCCCCCCTCCCCCGGGGCCAATGGGGTGACGACGGGTATGACACGTATGGTGAAGGTCAACATCGCGGTTCGTCGGCGGCGGGTAGCGGACGCGTGTCAGAGTGATGGGACGACGGAGCGCCCGTTTTATGGCCCTCCAGGAGGCGTCGTCGAGGGGTCTTTTGGCCCGGACTACCGGCAGAGAGGTGGCTACCGTGGTCATCGTGGTGGGCGCGGTGGCAGGAACCGCTATCGTCAGCCTCCACCGCCTACCGCTACTGTTACCGATGTCGCGGAGCTGACGAGTTCTGCGGACGTGGTGGCAATGTCTGAACACCATCGTTATCCGGCCAGTCATGGTCATGGTGACGGGCGCCGCAATCGCGGCAGCTGCAGGCAGAGCCCAGTGCGGCGGGTACTGTCAGAGGGGCCGAGATACCTGATGGTGATAGAGCTACCAAGTGGGCCCGGAAGAAAGAGAAGATGCTTTGTTATCGCTGTGGTGAGCAGGGGCACTTTATTGCAGAGGCGTTACTGAGATTTGTGACACGTGCCTCAAACCGGTGCATGAGACGGGGGAATGCCCGTTACTACGTGAACCGATGCCAGGAGTTACCATATATGGAGTGTGCTGCGCTGAGTTGATGTTCTTCGGGTCCCCTAGTGCGAGGGAGATCCCAGAGGCGCCACAGAGCGCGACCACGGGGGTGGTCAAAGTGACAAAAGGTGTCTTATCTGAGGCACATATCCTACAGAGACTGGATGAGCTGGCTCCAGGTAACTTCCAGTGGGAGCTTATTAGACTCGAGGCCAACATGTACAAGGTTGAGTTTCCAACTACAGAGGACCTGCAGAGGCTTCTGAGTTTTGGGTTGTGCAGAGTCCCTGGCACCGAGTGTATCCTTGAGTTTCATGAGTGGAAGAAGGTCGAGCCAAAGGGCAAGCCCCTTACTCAGGTTTGGTTACGGTTCTCGGGGGCATCGTCCAAGCCTCTGAATGATGTTCGGGTCGTAGCTAGCTTGGGGAATCTTGTTGGGAAGACCGAGCGGGTGGACATGGCCTTTACCCGAGCAAACGGGGTGGCGAGGTTGCTAGTGGGTGTTCTGGACATCGAGTTCGTACCGGATGTGGTTAAGTGGACGCATGCCGGCATGATCTTTAACCTCGAGATTGAGTTTGAGGACACTGATTTATTCACTGAGGCTTTGGCTGGGAATGAGGATATGCTCGATAAGGATGACGGCTCTGGCAACAAGGAGTTGAGCGAGGATGATCATGGACGAGATATGTCCACCGTCCCGGGTTCTAACCATGCTTCAGTGGCGCCCGGGAAGGGGACCCCCACACCTACTTCGGCGCCTATGAACTCGCTGAGATTCGGCTCGTTTGAGCCCGCTTCGGCCCCTCCTAGACTGTGGAGTGAGCGGTGGAGTGTGATGATCTGCTTGAACACTCGCTTCCCCCGCTTGATTTTGAGGCTCTTGGCACTTCTGTTGGTGGATGCTCGGATGTTTCTAGTGCAGTGGTGACCTCTGTGGAGGGTGCTTCTATTTCTGTGGCTCCCGAGACTGTGCTCGGGCAAGTCGAGGGGGGGGAGGCTGATGGGGCAGGCGGCCCCTGGTTCTCCCGCCACTCGCCTTCGGTGTGGTGCTTCGCAGGAGACGCGGAGCCCGGTGACGTCCTGTGCGATTGAGGCCGTGCCGTGCGTCGGGGTTGGTGCCATGCCGGGAGGGAGGCATGGGCAGGTGGCCTCCGCCCCTACCTCCCCCATGGCGCCCCTGGAGGGGGCGGCCCCTGCTATGACACCTGGATCTAGGACGGCCTGCCTTGGCGTGTCGGGTCCCGGGAAGGTGGCAGCTGGAGGAGCTTCACCGGTTTAGACGTCGGCATGGGGCAACACCCCGGTTGTTTCAGCTCAGTCTAGCCCTGTTGGGGGTAGGGCAGGTGGCCTTACACCGAACGGAGCCACGCGGGACGAAATCATCGCTTTGGAGGGATTCCGGATCCTGTGTCCGAAGGTCGACGGATGAGCTGTCGCCTCCAGGATCAGTCGGATGTTGATGACATGCAACTAAGGTGCGCCATGCGGGCGGCCAAGCTTCATGATATTGAGGCCACTACGGGTATTTCAGTCAACACCTCCAATTCTATTCTACATTTTTCTAGCGATGAAATTATTCATTATGCAAATCAGTTGGGTGTTTCACTAGGTAGTAATGGTAGTGAAATTTCTAAATCCGTTAATGATAACCTGGATCTTGAAGCGGAGCGTGCCTTAGAAATGATTCGGAACTTAGCGGCTGTTAAACCCATGAATGATTCGGAAATAGATGCGTTGGAAGTTCGGGTCCTTGATAGCTTTTGTGTGGATCTTGCACCCTCACTTCCTGACACTGAGGAAGATGACAGTTCTATCACCCCGAGGGATTCCATTCTTACAGATTCTCAGGTGGCTAGGTCCACTGAGCTTGGTTATGAGGACCGAGTTGAGGATTAAAACAAGCCTAAACGCAAATGGAAACGAAAGATTTATCCGGCTTCGGCTGTGCGTAGAAGTGCTAGGATCCAGACCACTAAAAAATTTCATGATGAAATATGAAAGGAAGTTTTTGGAATAGCAGAGGTCTTAAGGACTTGGCTAAGAGAAGGTTTCTAGCTGATGCTTCTATAGAACACAATTTGGATTTTATCGCCCTTTCTGAGACTGGAAGGGACGACTTTACTCCCCAGTTTCTTAGTACCTTATCGGGAGGTGTTGACTTTGATTGGCACTGCCTGCCTCCAAGAGGGAGATCCGATGGGATTTTACTTGGGGTTAAGTGCGATACGTTGGAAGTCCGGAATGTGGTTATGGGTGATTTTGCGGTTAAGTTTCGGGTCAGATCGAAGGCCGATGGGTTTAATTGGGCTTTGGTGGCGGTGTATGGTGCCGCGCAGCCTGAACTCAAACCAGATTTTTTGGCGGATTTAGTCCGTATTTGCGGTAGCGAGTAGCTCCCAATTCTGGTTGGGGGCGATTTTAACATTATTCGAGGATGGGATGAAAAAACAATGATACCTTTGACGGCAGATGGTCGTTTATGTTTAATACTATCATCGAAAGCTTGGATCTTAGAGAGATAGAGCTGTCTGGTAGAAAATTCACTTGGGCCAATTCATTACCAACCCCGACGTTTGAGAAACTGGATCGTGTCCTCGCTAGCGTCGGATGGGAACAGAAATTTCCCCTGGTAACGGTCCATGCGTTATCCCGCGCGATTTCCGACCATACACCATTGCTTGTTGACTCTGGAGAGGCAACACATCTGGGAAACAAGAACACTTTTTCTTTCGAACTAGCGTGGTTTGAAAGAGAAGGGTTCCTGGATTTGATAGCCAGAGAATGGGCTAAGGATTCGGGAGGGAGGTCGAATGTTGAGAGATGGCAAAACAAGATAAGGCACCTAAGGAAGTTCTTACGTGGATGGGCCAAACATTTAAGTAGGACATATAAGGTTGAAAAGGAAAGGCTCCTTGTACTTATTCAATCCCTAGATTTAAAGGCCGAGTCCTCCATTCTAGATACCAGGGAGTTGAAAACTAAAGTGGAGGCGGAGATGTGACTAAAAGAACTTCGAGAGGAGGAATTGAAGTGGGCACTGCGAGCAAAAGTTCGCAAAATCGTCCAAGGGGATGATAACACTCAATTCTTCCACATGATTGCGAATGGCAAACATCGAAAGAAGAGAATTTTTCAGCTCGAGCAAGATGAGGGGACGATTTTAGGACAGGAAAACTTAAAATTATACATCACGAACTACTATAAGCAGCTGTTTGGGCCTCCAGAGGATAATTTCATATCCTTGGATGAGTCAAGGGTAGAGGATGTGCCTCAGCTTGCTGCGGATGAGAATGATATTTTGACCGCCCCATTTTCGGAGAAAGAGGTGTTTGAGGCTATATCACAAATGAAGAATAATAAAACTCCAGGGCCGGATGGTTTTCCGGCGGAGTTTTATAAGAAGTGATGGCACATTATTAAGGGTGACTTGCTCCCGTTGTTCCATGATTTATTCTGTGGACAGTTGCAACTGTCTCACTTGAATTACGGAACAATTACTTTGCTTCCTAAGAAAATAGAGGCCGTGTGAATTGAACAGTTCGGGCTAATCTGTCTTCTTAATGTCAGCTTTAAAATTTTCACCAAGGTTGGGACTAATAGGCATACGTCGATTGCGCATACTGTGGTGCAGCCTTTCCAAACTGCTTTCATGCCGGACAAAAACATCCTAGAAGGGGTTGTGGTCTTGCATGAAACGCTCCATGAAATCCACACGAAAAAACTAGATGGGGTAGTTTTCAAAGTGATTTTGAAAAAGCGTACAATAAGGTAAGATGACCATTCCTTCAGCAGGCATTGTGTATGAAAGGACTCGATCAGGCCTGGAGAAACCAGGTAGATTCTTTCACGCAAAAAGGGAGTGTTGGAATCAAAGTGAATGACGACATAGGTCATTACTTCCAGACACACAAGGGCCTGAGGCAAGGTGACCCGATGTCACCGATTCTTTTCAACATAGTGGTCGACATGTTGACAATCCTAATAGGAAGGGCTAAGGATGACGGCCAGGTAGGTGGCCTTGTTCTGCATTTAGTGGATGGCGGAGTGTCGATCCTTCAGTATGCTGATGATACTATCATCTTCATGGAGCATGATTTGGCAAAAGCAAGGAACATGAAGCTTGTGTTATGTCTGTTCGAACAATTATCGGGGTTAAAGATTAACTTCCATAAAAGTGAATTGTTCTGCTTTGGAAGAGCTAAAGATGAACAAGAAGCTTACAAACAATTGTTCGGCTGCGAATTGGGGTCTTTACTCTTCACGTATTTGGGTATACCAATTGACCATCGCAAGCTTTCTAACAAAGAACGGAAGTGCATTGAGGATCGATTTGAAAACAAACTAAGCTGCTGGAAGGGCAAGCTTATGTCATACGGAGGCCGACTAATTCTCATTAATTCGGTACTTACGAGCATGCCTATGTTTCTCTTGTCCTTTTTTGAGGTACCAGTTGGAGTCCGAAAAAGGCTAGACTTCTATCGATCGCGCTTCTTCTGGCAGAGTGATGAATTAAAACGAAAATACAGACTTGCTAAACGAGATATCATTTGTAGACCGAAAGACCAAGGGGGTCTTGGCATTGAAAACTTAGAGGTGAAGAGATGTTTACTCAGCAAGTGGTTGTATAAGCTATCTGTAGAGACTGATGCCACGTGGGCCCAGATCCTGCGAAACAAGTACCTTCATTCCAAAACACTATCCCAGGTGACGGTGAGGCCGACTGATTCGCCTTTTTGGAAGACTGATGAGAGGGAAATCAGTCTTTTTCAACAGGACAAAATTTGTAGTCGGAAATGGTACTACCACGAGGTTCTGGGAGGGCACATGGCTAGGGGAGACGCCCCTTGCACTCCAATATCCTTCTCTCTATAATATTGTGCAGCGAAGAGAAGCTTACGTTGCAACAGTATTACAGTCCAATCCTCTGAATATTCAATTCAGGAGGACTCTAGCGGGAAATTATTGGGAAGCTTGGATCCACCTTGTGAGAAGATTGATGGATGTCCACCTTTCTCAACAACCCGATCGGTTGAGCTGGAAGCTAACAAAGAACGGAGAGTTTTCGGTTAGATCCATGTATTTGGATGTTATCAACTCTAGCGCTATTCCTCGTTCGAAACATGTTTGGAAAGTCAAAGTGCCTTTAAAAATCAAAGTGTTTATGTGGTTTGTCCATAAACGAGTCATTCTAACAAAGGACAATTTGGCAAAACGCAATTGGACAGGATCTACAAGATGTAGTTTCTGTGATACGGACGAATCCATCAAACACCTCTTTCTCGACTGTCCCTTGGCAAAAAATTTGCATTTAATATTACTCCTCCGAATACCATCAACACGTTATTTGGGACGTGGTTAGATGGGTTAGACAACAAAACAGCGAGACATATCCGTGTAGGAGTATGTGCTTTATTATGGGTAGTCTGGAACTGCAGAAACGATTTGGTTTTTAACAGAACAACAAAAATTCATTTCTTGCAGGTTATCTTCCGGGCCACTACACTCATCCGTATGTGGTCGCTACTCACTCCGACGGAGGCCAGGAAGCGTTTAGTTTCCTATCTTATGGATCTATCCGATGGGAGACGGTAGCTCGGGATATCTTCAACCGGTTTGGATGGGGGTCATGTAATAAGATAGGTGTTTAGTTTCCTATCTTATATTTTGCCCTACCGGTTGTGGCTATCCTGTCATGTTGCTTTTGCTCTTTGTGAGCTTCTTTACTTTTGATACCTGAAGACTTTTGTTGAACCTTTTGCTTATTAATAATATGGCCGTATGCAGCGTTCTGATGCAGAGGCCGGGGCCTGAACCCTTTTCGAAAAAAAAGACAAATACAATTAACGGAAATAGTGTAGCCAAACCATTTAATAGCTCATTTGCAACAAGCAACAGAAAACAAATTTGAGAGAGAACAACAGTTTGTGTAACACTACAAAAAGCACTCCATCTGGATACAGTTTGTGGTTTTCTACATTGTAAGAGCATCTCCAACAGTCGCGCTAAAATAGCGCCGCGCCGCAAATTGATCCGTTTTAGCTGCCAAGACAACGCGACGGGTCGCTTCCAATGCGCAAGAAAAAGCGGCTGCTTATAACGAAGTTAGCGCCATGGTCGAAAACACTCTCGCTGTGTATTTGGCGCCCACTACACATGGCACACTCGGCGCCGCTCGCACTTCCTCTCCCACTTCCACCACCATCCGGCCGCGCCGCCGCCGCCGCCCGCGCCCCCCGGCGAACATTCAGGCGCTTCCCCGGCCTATCCCCGCGCCGCCGCGCTTCCGCCCCATCCCCTCCTAGTCCTGCCGGCGCTTGTGCGCCTCCGTCGTTCGAGGAACAGCGCCCGAGCGCTCGCTGCCGCGCCGCGACCGCAAGGTGTTCGACAAAACGCCTACAAGGTATGTATTGCTCAAACTTCATGAATTTGGTGCATGTTTTGAATTGTAGTTTTTATAGTATAGTATTGAACATTGTAGATGAGTTCGTCGTATGATTCTTCCGAAGAAGAATTTGATATGGAAGAGGAGGAGGATCTTGCCCACAACAGATTGATCAGACATTATTTTGCGGAGAATCCCACATACCCCAAGTCGTATTTTGGTCGCCGGTTTAGGATGAGCACCGAGTTGTTCAGGCACATTGCAGAGAAACTAGCGAGCCATGATCGCTTTTTTCAGCAAAGGAGGAATGTCGCCGGAGAGCTCGGGCATAGCACCTTTCAGAAGATGACAGCCGCTTTGCGTATGTTGGCATACAGTATACCGACTGATCTTGTTGATGATCACTTGGCTATGGGTGAGAGCCAAGCCATCATGTGTGTCAAAGCTTTGCAGTGGGAATTGTGCAAGTGTTTGGCGAGGAGTATTTGAGATCTCCCAATGCTGAAGACGTCACAAGGCTATTGGCGATGAACAAAGCTCGCGGCTTTTCTGGCATGCTTGGCTCAATAGATTGCATGCATTGGAGTTGGAAGAATTGTCCAAAGGCATGGCATGGGCAATTCCACGGCCAAAAAGAGGGTTCCACTATAATCCTTGAAGCGGTGGCCGATCAGAGACTTGGATTTGGCATGCATTCTTTGGAATGCCGGATCTTTGAATGACATCAATGTTGTCAACGGTCACCACCGATGAATAAGATTGCAAATGGTGAGTTGTCACCGTGCAGTTTGTAGCAAATGGCCGTCGCATAACTATGGCTATTATCTAGCGGATGGCATCTATCCAAAGTGGCAAACCTTCGTGAAGCCGTTGAAAAAGCCGGAAGGTAAGAAAATCTTGATTTCCACAATGCTCATGTGGCGGCTAGAAAAGATGTGGAGAGAGCATTTGGGATTTTGCAAGCCCAATTTGCTATTGTGAGAGGACCGGCTAGATTTTGGGATCAAAAAATGCTTTGGTACATCATGCACGCTTGTGTGATCATGCACAACATGATCATCGAGAATGAGCGTGGCCAAGAGCATGATGATTTCTGCATTCGACATTGTATTGTTCATGAACTATTTGTTGTGTTTATTGCATTATTTGTTGTACTGAACGATAAACTATTTGTTTGAGTTGTAATGATAACGAAATTGAACTATTTATTGTTGATTTATTTTGTTTGTTTGATCATTTTGCTCCTCTTCTTTAAAATGTATATGTGGTTTGTCTTGGCCTTGTTGTATTTTCTTGTATTCTTTGAGCGGCGCTGCTGCATTATAGCCTTGCTGGCCCTATTTGGCGGCGCTAAACCAGCGGCAGCCTTGGCAAACAGGTTTTTCTTGGCGCTTAGCACGGCTGTTGGAGATGCTCTAATATCGACTACTTGTCCTGCTGACTCAAATAAACTATTTTACCATCTTTGGCAGCAGAAGGCCAAACATTGCCTATACTTTATAGTTTATATGAACCATAGTGGGCATATGCTCGAATAACAAAAGTATGTTAGTGCGCTCGCATTCTGATGTTCAACCGGAAATGCTTAACAAGAGGTTCACGAGGTGGTCATGGCAACAGTATGTACACATGATACTTATGAAGGGATGAACACTTGAGTTGCGACGACGGCACTTAAGTTCTGAAGTTAACTGATAATTCCTGTATCCCAGCAATCTACAGGTTGATTTTGGTACAACAAATTTGATTAAATTCGGACTGTATAAAGCTTGCTATAACCAAGCTTAGGCAATGCAGTTGGCTTCTGTACAGACTAAACAATGATGATTGCTGCATGGGTGTTGGTCATGTGCTTTCCACAGTCATTTTCCATCCATTCTGGATCAGGCTTGAATTGATCAGTTAGTACCATGCACAATCATGTACGCAGATGCAGACTAGGCATGGCATTTATATACACATCAACATGCAGCAATGCAGCGCTACATGAACAGGGTGAAAAGCACCATACCACATTCAAGGCGCACAGATCAGTCCTCTCCTCGCTCGCAGCAAACGTCGACTGGGCGTATATGCTCTCCCCGACAAAGCTCCATCCACACTCAAGCATCAGACATCGCAGTCCACACTCAACCGCTTTTGCAACCAGCGCGCCTGAGCACACCACCTCCTCCTCCTCGCCAACCTTACAGCAGAGGACGCAACATCAGCCAGTAAATACTCACAGCCTCAAAACGTCGAGCGGGTGACGGGCACGGGGAGTGAGGCGCTCACCGAGGCGCCCGTGAAGGCAGCCGCGATCGCGGAGGCCGCCTCGGCGGCCGCGCGAGACTGGAATCTCTGCAATGACCGGAACCCACGTGTCACGTCTCTTCGCCGACGACGGAACGAAAGCGAAGCAGTTGAGCGAGCGAGACCTGGTAGACCACGAGGGCGTCGGCTGGCGGCTGGGGAAGGCACGCGAGACGGCGGCGGCGGGACAGCCTGCAGCAGATGATTTCGAGGTCGAGGGGTGGAACGGCGGCGGAGAAGGAGACCTGGCGGAGGAGGAACGGCGGCGACGGGGCGGAGGAGGAGGTGACGGGGACGGCGCGCACGAGGACCTTGTTGCGGAACATGGCGAGCGTGCCTGGCCCTGAACCTTCTGAATCTTCTGCAACAGCACCTCTGAAGAATGGCGACATGCCGGTTCAGTACAACTTCAGCGATCAGGATGCAACCGGGGGAACGAAAACCGGAGATCCAACGGCTGCTGAGTCCCCCTCCTATCCATAACAAAGCTATACTAAACCAGCGACAATTAATATGGATCGAAGAAAATACGTTTACTTTTCGCTCTCGATGTGTTTAACCCTCTACTTGTTATCGACTTTTACATTGTAATACGCCAAAACCTGGAATGGCGGGTTTTAGGCTTTTAGCCCAAGTTTACCTTGCCAAATTATTCGGCTAGGTTCCCACAAAAAAAAAGGCTAGGCAAAATTTTGATCTAACATTTTCTTTGCCCGTTAGTTGGCTAGCATCGATAAGCAAACGAACTAGAACTGTTAATCCCTTGTTACCACTAAAGTTGTTATAGTAATGTAATCCCCGTCGAAAGCTGGTTAGTATTTACTTGAAAAAATACATTAAATCCGTCGATTGATTCAAATGTAACATCAACCGCCTCATGCAATTGCCTCTCTCTCTCTCTCTTTCTCTCTCTCTCTCCCTCTCTCTCTCTCATCTCCTCCTATCTAGATAGGGATGGGGCACTGGAACCAGTCGTCACCACTGTCGAGGGTTGCTCCCCTCTACCCCTTCTCCCCCTGCCATGTTTCAAGGATGTTGCAAGCCCCGGTGCCCCACCACGAATGCTGAAATCCCACACATTGCCACCCACCCCCTGCTACAACCGATGATGTTGTTGTGTTGCCCCTACAAGCAGCGTATGGGGAAAAGCACTATTGCAACGCCCCAGGAGATAGTGTGTTGTTGCAGTGCAACATGGAGTCCGCTACGAGTGAGGGCGTCGTAGGTTGGTAGCATCGCAATTGATGTGAGGCCTTCGGTGCTGCAGTGGAGCTGCCATCGTGGATGTCGGTGCCGCAGTGGAGAATCATCGTATCTCTTACCACCCAATCGTGCTATGAGGAGTGGTGTGAGATGAGCGGCGGCGCTGCTGCGACGCACCGACATTGTGGGGTGGTGACGTTGTAGGGAGTGGTGTGAATGGGGTGCGGGATTGGTGCTGTCCTACGGTGTCCTCCGTGTCGTGCAAACGGAGGGGGCCCCGACGTAGTGTGTTGCAATATGTTCATGGTTTTCTTATTGTCGGTGTTGCGGGGGTGACAGCAGCCTAAACGTGGATAAGTGGGTTATGGCGTATGGGAGTAAAGAGGACTTGATACTTAATGCTATGGTTGGGTTTCACGACCTTAATGATCTTTAGTAGTTGTGGATGCTTGCTAGGGGTCCAATCATAAGTGCATATGATCCAAGTAGAGAAAGTATGTTAGCTCATGCCTCTCCCTCATGTGAAATTGCAAGAATGATTACCAATACTTTTTATCGATTGCCTAGGGACAAATGACTTTCTTGTTGACAAAAGCTATATACTTTTATTACCTTGCAATTTATTCGTAGTTTTATTCTTGCAGAATAGTTTCATACTTGTTTTAGGTAAAGCAAACGTCAAGTGTGCATAGAGTTGTATCGGTGGTCGATAGAACTTGAGGGAATATTTGTTCTACCATTAGCTCCTCATTGGGTTCGACACTCTTATTTATCGAAGAAGGCCACAAATGATCCCCTATACTTGTGGGTTATCATCCTTCACATAGAAAACTTCGGCTTTGTAGACATGTCCTTCACATAGAAAACTTGCGCCACATCATTGGCTAGGACGAATGGTTCGTCTGCGTACGGAAGATTGTTGAAATCCACGGTTGTCATTCCGTATTGCGGGTCTTCCTTTACCCCGCCTCTTGCTAGATTGACCCATTTGCACCGAAACAAAGGGACCTTCAAACCACGTCCATAGTCAAGTTCCCATATATCCTCTATGTAACCATAATGTGTCCTTTGGCCTATTGGTGTTTGCTGCATCAAAGCGGACACCACTGTTTTGGTTGGTACTCCTTTTATCTTGGGCGATCGTGTAAAATATATTCCCATTTATCTCGTACCCTTTGAAAGTCAATATAGTCGAAGATGGTAACACTACAAAAAAACACACTTCTGTGATGATACATGTTTGTCACAATAGGTCACGTCCTCTGTCATGCATGTACATCCATGACGATTTTATGACAGAATCAAGATAGTCATATCTGTGTTGCCGTAGAAGTGTTTCATTACATTACCAAAATTATCATCACGGAAGTGTCCACTTTCATGACGATAAATCGCGCGTCACAGAAGTGCTTTCGTCAAGGGTGACCGACACATGGCATCCACCATAACGGGTCGCCGTTAAGCTATCGGGTTCCGGTTTGGATCCGATAATCCGTTAATAGCCCGGACCAATGGGGATTTTCCACGTGTAAAATTCTCATTGGCCGGAGGAAACACGTGTTGGCTCACCGTTGGGACAGATGTCATCCACTCATTGGACAGGAGGCACCTATGATAGGTCGACACGTGGCACGGCCCAACAGTGGCCCATTCCAGTGAAAAGGCCAGCCCGTTTGACTTGGTCAAAAGGTAACGGGTCGGCCCACGGAAAGCCTGTTAACGGCCTGTTTGTATATAGCCCATTTACGGCCCGCTAACTCACGACCCGTTACGGCCTATCAGAATTAAGCCCAGTAGCTTCATTTGGGCCATCCAATATGATTACAGCTCGTTGTAAGTTCTGGCCCACGTATGGCCCATGATGTCTTTCGGCCCATATGAGGCCCTTTGTAACTCTTGGCCCATTAACGACCCGTGGTGAAACTGACCCCTAATGAACAGTGCACCGCTTTATACCCATTAACGGCCCGTTATTCCATTGGGCCGTTTCCAGCCCGTGTTATCTTTCGGCCTTCTCAGGGCCCATTTATTCTTGGGCTCATTTCCAGCATTCGGTTACTTACGGCCCGTTACTGGCCTTTTCTGCTTGTGGGCCAAATTCAGCCCGTGGTTACAATCGACCGTTTGCGGACCGTTAATCCGTTGGGCCATTTTCATAGCGTCATCAAATAGGGTCGATTAACGACGGCCCATTATGGTTGGCCCATGAATCGGCGATTCCAACTCTAGCCCGTTTATGGCCCATAATGCGGGTTGTTATTGGCCCATGTTTGGCCGATCGATCATACGGCCTATAGAAGGCCCATTGATGCTACGACCCGTGGAAGGCCCATTGTTTCTATGGCCCGTAGAAGGCCCATTGTTTCTATGGCCCGTAGAAGGCCCATTGTTTCTACGGCCCGTATGAGGCCCAGGGTCACTACAGTAAATATGTAGCCCATGGTTATTGTGACCTAGTTTTAAAAAATAGGTTATTGAGGCCACTAGCAAACCGCGGAAAAAGAACTACATTGACTACAAGCAAACAAGTAAACAAGACAACAAGGAAATAAATAAGCAAGCAACTTACGCTAGGCTATCACGACTATTACACATATTACATCCACTGGGCATCAAAGTTCACCACCAGTGGAAATATAGGGAACAAACACTGGTACAACGACGTGCTATACAAACAGTTTTAACCCCTTTCCGCAACGGCATTTGGAACCGTCGCAAAGTGAGTGTGGGCGAAAGGGGGGTCCTTCCCACATGACCTAGAAACTGTCGGGGATAGGCCCTCCTGGGACACCAAATGAGCTCGTGTGCAATTGGGCGAGGCATCGGACCCAATCATTTCCGTAGGTATGTACATCCCACGCGATGAATCCAAGAAAATTATTTCCGTAGGTATGTACATCCCACACGGTGAATCCCAGAAAATCATTTCCGTAGGTATGTACATCCCACACAGTGAATCCTAGAAAAACATTTCTGTAGGTATGTATATCACACACAGTTCTTTGTGTGGAAACGTTTGTGCAAGGTGGTATAACGCAAACAGTTCGCTGCCGGAAGTCGTGTGTGATTGTTAGTTGATCGAACACGCCTACTTTCTAGAAACCGTGCGGGTTGTTTGAGTTCATCGCCCAAGGTACTGTCTGAGTAACCGTCTGCAATAGAAAACCCCAATAAGCAGGGTAATTAGCCTATTATTGATAATCCATGTACTAATCAAACTGATATTTCTTATAAAAACGCCAGATATTTCATATCCGTGTAAAAGCAACCAGGATTTCATAATCGAATTACATCAGATAGCTTTGGCACTCAGTTACGCCATTACACAACAGCACCAAGTTTCACATGCAACATCAAAAACCTTTGGAAAGTAGCATCATACACGGTAAATAGACAGATGAATCTCATCCGGAAGCTATGACGGAAGGCAAATATTGAGCCTTCAGTGATGTTGAATGTCCTTGCAACTTTAGGCCAGTGGCTATGGGTAATTGCCCGCCCAACCTTCGTCCTCTTCATCAAGACTTCAATATTGTACCGTGGGTGTTGAATGAATACCTTCCTCGCCTCTTGACCATGCAGGTGGTTTGAGAGGTAATCATCGGTGAACTGCTTTGAAAAGTACTGAAAACAAAGCTATGCATAAATCATTGTTGTAAATTTTGAAATGGTGCAAGGGGTAAAAACAAGGTAAAAGAGTTGGTACCATCCTATAGTTGACTGATGTCTTCTTCATTGTGCAAACAAAGATCTTGCTGTTATTCATCGCAAGTTTCTTCATCCTAACAATCTTTCCGAGTTTCTTGACTTGACTGATATTCATGGACATCTCATTTCCCCATATGCAAAATGGGTCGAGCAGTTGGTCTAAGCCTCTGACAGCAGGACCTACATGTGCAAGACGAAATTGTAAGAAAGCTAAATATTAGAATGATTCCTGCTGCTGCACAATAATGTGCTATTAGCCAAAGGACCCTGCTTGAACAAACCTCGATGGTAAACCACAGTGTCTCCCATTGTTTCCCTACAACACACGTAAGGAAGATCTTGATCAGGTTAACTGAGAGTTGACATACTATCAGTAGAATATGTATTGAGTACAGCCAAATTCGATTGGTGTCACATGCATAACAATACAAAATTGTACCCACAGCAAATGAAAATCAAATTGTAGAATTGAACCTAACGGTTAAATGGATAGCAGACCAAATGAACCAAAATAGTTAACTGAGCACGACATTGTAGAATAGAAACATGTACTAGAAGATAAGACAGTCAACAAAACAAAGAATGCTTGAGAACAGTACTATGAAATGTAGCAATTGTTGGACCAAAGTGTTAACTGAACATTACATTTCAGAGGACCAAACTGTTAACTGAACATCAGATTGCATATAGAGGACAAATCACTAGAAGGCACTGGCGGTGGCCTCGAGAAAATAGAACGAACTGTATTTTAAAGTAGACAACCACGTGGCGGTGTCGACGGTGGCCTCGAAGACGAGGTGCTCCTCCAAGATCTGGCGGTCGACATACATGGCAGCCATAACGACCTCGTGCGCGCGTGCGGCCGCATGCTACTGAGCTCCATGTTATACTGCATGCAAAATGGATGTGGGCGGCGCTTAATTGGAGGAGGGGGCAGTGATTTCGGTGGAAGGTGTCGCACCGTCGATCAGGGCATGTGGGACGGGAAAGGAGGAGGATGGTGTGGGTGGGGTGTGGATTACCTGACCATGTCGACGAGGCTGCACAACAAGAAGAAGGGTCGGCAGCGAGGAGGCCGCGCAGCAAGAAGAAGGGTCACTGGCGAGGAGGCGGCGCTGCAAGAAGAAGGTTCGCCGGCGAGGAGGCGGCACTGCAAGAAGAAGGGTAGCTGGCGAGGAGACAACGCTGCAAGAAGAAGGGTCGCCGGTGAGGAGGCTGAGCTGCCGGTAAGCAGCAGTGAAGGTTTGAACTTGGAAAGCAAGGAGGAACTGTGGAAATGTGGCTTTTGGTAGGAGGGAGGGGCGGGGAGATAGATATTTCCGCGGTTGCAAAAAAAAGTCGCTCGGTGCCGCGAGAAACTGGCGCCTAAGTGTGGTTCAAGCGGGGGCGGTGTACTGTAGATGACGAAGCTTCCTGCGTAAGCCAGACAAGACGGTGCGCCAAGATATTTTATATCGCATCCCACACGATTCTTTCTAGTAAACTATTTGTGGTATACCTGATTTTTTCATTATGTTTTGAAAGACAAAATGGTGTTACGGAGGGAAAGGATGGTGTTTGAATTGCTAGAACATTTACGTCTGATGAACATGCAACTAGTACATGAGTGTCGTGTTTAAATTTGGAATTATTCCGGGTTCGTTTGGTATTTTTATGCATTAATTGAGTTTCTGGACATTTAATGTACATAATTCAAATTTGAACGAAAAGCACATGCTCCAATGCACCAAAGTTTGTTGAAAAAATCACATGTGTGTTTTTGGGTGAATTTATAGGTCACATGCAAGAAATGGGAATGAAATTCAAACATCTGGGCGTCGTGGCTCGGCTGGAAAGATTGAGAAACTTGGTTTTTAATTCCTGTAAATCCAAAACACGCCTGAAAATGATGAAACTTGGCATTGTCTCATGGCATGGGACCGACATGCTGCGGTAATTTTTTGGCCGAATTGGGACAAGCTTTGGTCTAAGCTTCTTGCAAACCGGAGCTTCCCTCAAGAAGGCTCGTGCTTCCGACAGGGAACGTGTCACCTCCGTGTGCGAAACGAGATACGTACACTACCTTCTGCTGCCTTAATTTTTTTACACAGGCAGATTAGACCAAATAGAAGTATCGTGCAAAATTTTGGAATTATTCCGGGTTCGTTTGGCCTTTTTTATACATTAATTGAGTTTCTGCATATTTAATGTGCATAATTCAAATTTGAACTATAAGCACATGCTCCAGTGCACCAAAGTTGGTTGAAAAATCACATGTGTGTCCTTGGGTGAATTTTAGGTCCCATGCAAGAAATGGGAATGAAATTCAAACATCTGGGCGTCGTGGCTCGGCCAAAAATATTGAGAAACTTGGTTTTTTAATTCATGTAAATCCAAAACACACCTGAAAATCATGAAACTTGGCATGGTGTCATGAAATGGCACCAACCTGTTGCGGTAATTTTTTGGCCGAATTGGAACAAGCTTTGGTCTAAGCTTCTTGCAAACCGGAGCTTCCCTCAAGAAGGCTCGTGGTTCCAAGAGGGAACATGTCATCTCCGTGTGCGAAACAAGATACGTACACTGCCTTCTCCCACCTTAATTTTTTTACACAGGCAGATTAGACCAAATAGAAGTATCGTGCTAAATTTTGGAATTGTTCCGGGTTCGTTTGACCTTTTTATATATTAATTGAGTTTTTGCGTATTTAATGTGCATAATTCAAATTTGAACTACAAGCACAGGCTCCAGTGCACTAAAGTTGTTTGAAAAATCACATGTGTGTCCCTGGGTGAATTTCTACGTCCAATGCAAGAAATGGGAATGAAATTCAAACATCTGGGCGTCCTGACTCGGCCGGAAAGATTGAGAAACTTAGTTTTTTAATTCCTGTAAACCCAAAACACGGATGAAAATCATGAACCTTGGCATGGTGTCATGACATGGCACCAACATGCTGCGCTAATTTTTTTGGCTGAATTGGGACAAGCTTTGGTGTAAGCTTCTTGCAAACTGGAGCTCCCTTAAGAAGGCTCGTGGTTCCGAGAGGGAACGTGTCACCTCCGTGTGCGAAACGACATACGTACGCTGCCTTCTCCCGCCTTAATTTTTTTATAGGGGAAGATTAGACCAATTAGAAGTATCATGCTAAATTTTGGAATTATTCCGGATTGGTTTGGCCTTTTTATACATTAATTGAGTTTCTGCGCATTTAATGTGCATAATTCAAATTTGAACTACAAGCACAGGCAGCAGTGCACCAAAGTTGTTTGAAAAATCACATGTGTGTCCTTGGGTGAATTTCTAGGTCCCATGCAAGAAATGAGAATGAAATTCAAGCATCTGGGCGTCGTGGCTTGGCCGGAAAGATTGAGAAACTTAGTTTTTAATTCCTGTAAATCCAAAACACGCCTGAAAATCATGAAACTTGGCATGGTGTCATGACATGGCACCAACATGTTGTGGTAATTTTTTGTCCGATTTGCGAAGGCGCACACATTAACAATCAACAAAGTCATTTTGGAACAAGTGTTGTCACGTTACAAATCGAAAACACAAGTATTATTGAAACCGTGGGCATTCTACTTACCAATTACATGCCGCCACACGTCCCCTTTTTTATTGGCTAGGAGGTGTCGTGTGGGGTAGCTATTTGAGCACGGGAGGCGTGTAATCAGATCCCTGCGCGTGCTCATCGGGAGGAGAGCCCTTTGACCGCTACCCGCCACGCACCTCCCTCCCAACGTCTCCATTAATGCCGCCCGAGCCCTTGTTCTACGGTGTGGCTATATGTCTCACTAGACTGAGATTTAAGAGCGAAAAATGAAAATCTGAAAAGAAAGTTTTGCACGGATCTTGATGTAAGATCTAACGGACCTATATAGCATCGTCAACGACTTATAGCAAGCATGACGAATATAACTAGGATGACAGTGGACAATAATTGTCTTACATATTTAGGAACATAACTAAAAAAAGACACATGCGGCAACACCCGAAATACACAAGGACAAAAGAAGAAGGAAGACAACAATCTGGCTTGCTGATCTCTACATTGTTGCAGGCCGCGGGAACTAGTCTCCGAGGTGAGCGGCGATGAGCTCTTTCTTGTCCTCAAGATGCTGCTTGAGAGCATCCACGGATTCCTCCACCAGCCTTCTGCACTCGATGCGCATCAAGGCATTCTTGTCCATAATTTTCTCGACGATGACGCCGGTCCTCTTCAACAAGGCAGTGGTCTCCTCCTGCTACTCCACACTTCCGATGATCTTCACCCTCAGCAGGTCGTGCTCGGCCTGAAGCTTCGCATTTCTCTCATTTAGTTGCCGGATGACGCTGGTAGCCTCTTCAAAAGAGGATTTCATGTCGTCCTGCATCCTCGCACAGCCGGAGATCTGATCCATCTGGCTATGGATGATCGCCTGCATGCGCCTGTAAGAGTCCTCGCCTGCCCGCGAGACATTTTCCCAAGCTGCCGCAGCGGGAGGACATCTCTGCTGCATTCGCGACGCAGCGGGACATCTCTTATGCTTCCGCGGCGCGGCCGGACTAGTCTGCCGCATCGACGGTGCGGCGGGACCTGCATGCTACTTTGGCGGCGCGGCGGGACCTCTGTGCTGCTACGGCCGCACGGCGGGACATGCCGGGTGCGTTCGCGGCTAGGCAGGACATCTCTCATGCTTCCGCTTCCAATCTCGCATCTCCCTGGTGGCAATCTCTCGACCGAGAACTCACGCTGGCCATGACAGATGCAAAGGGAACGATGATGAATGACTTGTTTGTTTTTGTGGATGAGGAGTTGAGGAGGAATGTGCAGTCATCTTGGAGTAGTAGTATTTATAACCAAGTAGTAATACGCTCCTAAGTGGGAAACCATTTAGGTTTTGATCGGTGTGAACAGGTTTGCAATTTGGAATGTGACGGGACGTATGCTCAAAATTTACTGACGGTTATAAGTGCGGCACTATTCCCGGAAGGCGTAACGTGAGCACGTCGCCTTCTCGGCCGCGTCGTGGCGTTTGCACCATAGGGTGCACCACAATAGGCAATGTCAGCACACGCCTTGTTCCAACAACCGTGTGCGCTCGTTATTACCATCGTGCACGCTTCTTTTAATTAGAATGTGTGTGCCCGTCTAGCACACACACGTTGATCTATCTAACTATTTCAGTTTGTTGTGGCTAATCGCAAACAGTTCATCCATGTGAAGTGTATGCCATCAATCGTAGACATTTTGATCTGGTTGACCCGCAGTTAATCCTTCTGAAGCGTATGCCCTCAATCACACACACCTCGATCTGGCTGACAGTTTCTTTTGTGTTGCCTAATCACAAACAGTTCATCCGAGTGAATCGTATGTTGTATATTGCACACGCCTTCACCAGGCTGCCCGTTTCTTTTGTTCCGCCTCATCGCAAAAAGTTCATTGGACTGAACCGTAAGCCCTGCATCGCACACGCAACTAAAATCTAAACTGTGTTTGATGGCTCCGGCATCGCAAACGTTTTGCACCTTTCTGACGGTTCTTTTACACCACCGTTTGCGATTATTGCATCGCACATAGTTTCGTCGAAGGGTCTCTGATCGTAGTGTCGCGTTAGCAGCATCCTACAGTAGTGAAAGCAGCATATCACATACACTAGTTGTCAAAGTTGGCGACCAGTGCAAATAAACGTTGCAGCAAAACAAGTCCAGAACTGAAATCACTTCAGAAGAGCTCAAGAAACAATATCCTAGGTACCCATAATGCTGGCAAGATGCTTAGCAAGCTTATTAACTTTCTCTTGTTTGGTGCTTAAATCCTCCAGCACTTGTTGTTGCACTAGAAAGTATGCATCTGAATTCTGCAGGGACTTCCTTAGTCCTTCGGCTTCCTGTTGCATAACATCTGATCGATGTCTTTCAACTTGAAGTTGAGACTTAAGAAGCTGAACTGATTCAGGCAGCGAGTTCGAAGAGCTGGTGCCAGCAGTAGTAGCCAGTAACTCGAACACTACATCAAGATAGGACTTTGGGATTGTCTCAGTGTCTTCAATATAGTTTTTATCAGCTTTCTTGGAGACTAACAGGGATGTCTCACTATCTTGAACCTTATCTGCATTACTTCCTTTACCATTGCATAATGGGGTACTCTTCTCTAATATTTTATCTGCATTCTAAAAGAGAAACAAACAAACACATCACAGGTTTACCATGTTGTATATATGAAACTCATTTTGGTAAACTAGTTCAATAGTAAGGTGGACAGGATTATAGCATGAAACAAACATATATCTATGTAGTATGGTCACTGTATGGTCTATATCATTCTATGTTGCAAATCAAGATAGAGACAGTTCAAATCATATCTATTTAAGACAAAGCAGCATAGACAGAATATAAGTGTGGAAACTACATAGCAATAACGACACTTGTAATGTGCATGGCATGAGAGCATAACTGTTTATTCAATTGAAACTGAAATCAACATAGAGCAAGTTACAACAACAAACACGTTAAAGAAAAAGGTTTAAAACATACCTGTTACGCCATTGGAGTTTCAATTGCATCCTTCAAATTTGAAATTAGTTGGTATGAGTAAATACAGTGATGCAAGAGCAAAGGAGTATGAACCATTGCTATGGAACCTGACCTGAGAATAATTCTTCTTCTGCTTTAAGCGTTGACTTGGGGTTCAGAGTGGTGGTCCTCGTGCTTTGGGCACTGCAATTGCCTTACTAACTGCTCGTGTTTGGGTGCTCTATGGTGGAGACAGTGTTGTGTCAAGCTGGGGTGAGTTACTATCTGCTTTGGGGTTGGGGTTAGAAGGGTGTAGCTGGTTCTCTGTCCAACTGGGTAGGGGTACAATCCTCGTGAATCTGGGTTATGTGTGGTGGGGCTGGTTCTTGGGCAAGTACAACTGTGGTTTTATCTGCATCGACAGGTAGCACGATCTTTTCTGAAGATCGTGTTTTTACTCCCACAGATACTGCCATCACCCCCTCCAATTCAAATGACTGATAAACAAGAAAAGTAATTGAATGTACATACATTGTAAGATAGACAGGTGCAATGGATAGTAGGGAAGAAAATAGGGCATGAAATAATTCACATTTATGTTGTCTAACCAAACAGAATAGCATGACATAATTTCACATATATGATGGCTAATTAAACATGATAACATGACACAATTTCACATGTATGATGGCTAACTAACCATGATAGAATGACATACTTCAAAATATGATGACTATGTAAACAGGATGACATGATATAAATATACTATGTGTCTATTAAAGTGGTCAGCATGCCATAATTCACAAACATGTCGTCGATGGAAACATGATGGCATGATATAATTCACGGATAGAATGACATAATTCAAAATATGACAACTATGTAATGTAACATCCCAAATTTTCAATTTGGAATGTTATACATAGAGCATCATTGCATATCATATTTTTCGTTGCATTTTTGCTCGGTCCTAGAAATTCTACACAACTCAAGGACCCACGGAGAGAGTTGGGGATTTTGTTATTTTCATATTTTGAGTTTTCTCAAAATTTTGAAAATAGGATCATTTGATTTTAATTATTTTATCTTCAATTATTTCTTCTATCAAAATATGAGAGAGGGAATAAAATGACTTTCCCAAAATAAAGAAATAATTAAGATTTAATAAAAAAATCAAATAAGATTTTATTTTGAAGTGTTTCGCCTTTTTATTTGAATTTAGGAAAAATGCGTGTTTTTCAAAATTGCGTTTAGGCCCCAAATTAAAGTTCATCTTGTCCGGCTTGATTTTAGAAGCCGGGGAAAATTTATTTCGGTATTTTTGGAGTTCGTTTAGTATTTATTTTTATTTTTCTTCTGCGCGGAATTATTTAAAAAAAAGCGCCACCGACCTACGGGCCGTGTCCGCCTAGGACTCCCGGCCCGCGGGGCTTTATAAGCCGGGGGGGCCAGCCCGAGGCCCATCCGCCGCCCCCCAGCGCCCCAAACCCTAGCCTCAAGACTCCGCCGCGCCTCTACCCCATCGGAGCCGCCACCAACTCGCCGCCGACCCGCCGAGGTTCGCCGCCGCCTCGATCCGCGTGCCGCTGGTTTTTTTTTTAAACCGGGCGGGTTTTATTTCGGTTTTTTTTCCGCTTTTTTTAGTTTTGTTTTTTTATTTGTTTCGGTTTTTTTTTGTTTAGGTTAAATAGCGAACGTTCGTTCGTTAGTTCGTTTAAACGAACGAGTTCATCAGATTAGTTTAGTTAACGAACGTCCATTCGTTAACCCGTTCGTCGTTTTTCTTTTTCTCGGATTTTAAATCGCGATTTTTCTGATCGCGATTCCTAATCCGATTTTCGTTTTAGTATAACTTTTCGCTCGTTTATCGGAATCAAGCGATTCAAGCGCCTAGAGTTTCGTCTCGAAACCCTCTTTCCGAATAACCTACTTAAACAAGTTTTTGCTTCTGTAAAATTTGACCTAGATCCAGATTAGTAAAACGGAGCTGTTTTCTTCCGCTGTTTGACTTTCGTTGCTTCGTTTGATTTGATTATTTTTGCAAACCGGAGTTCTTAAGTTGAACTATCTGGTTAGATCTATTTGAGTTTTACCTGTGCATTAGATGAGTACTTATTGTATGCTTGTTTGTTTGTCTGCGATAGAATACCCGGAGTCGCCACTTTGTTACTTCGAGTCCCTAGGTTTTGCGGATCATCAGCAAGGCAAGTAACACTTTGATCATACCTTTTCTCATACCCAGTTTTTATGCATTAGATCTATCCTCAAACACTTGCATGGTTAGGATCTAATTTAATTGTGGGTTTTGGGAAGTAGATTGAGGTAGTACCTATTACCTGTTTTATTATCAAACCTTTGGGAGTTACTTCTACGTTTGCTTATTATGCCATGCTATGTTAGTAGACGTGGATTGGGTGAGTGTATCCATGACAGATGTGAGATTGTTATTTAATGGTTTATTTAAGGTGGCAACTTAAACACACATCTGGGTGGATTGAGGCACCTGGTTTCCATCAGGACTTGCCTGTATTTCTTCGGACCGCCACCCAGGCTCAAAGGGATCATGAGATTATTCAATCTAGAAACTTCCGTATGCAGCCACAAGCCATTATGGGCTCTGGCATAGTTGATTAAGTTGTGCGAACTCTTACGGGTAGACTAGCAGATGTAGGAGAAAGTAGGTGTACCGGTCTACCCGCATGTAAGGTGCTAGTGCTTCTGAAAGACTATGTCTCGGTCATCCGTTTCTCAAACATCATGTAGTGCGAGAAATCCAACGGAGGCGATCGAGTCTTATGGGGAAAAGTGTGCAAACCTCTGCAGAGTGTATAAACTAATCATGGTTAGCCATGTCCCCGGTTATGGACATCTTGAGTATCTAGTACTTGGATTATCATGTGAATCTCATCATGTTACTTCTAATTAATATTGTTGGGTTTTAAATGTGTACTTTTAATTGGGATTGAGAATGTTGTCAACCATTCTCAATGTTTAACAACCACCATGATAGTTAAAAAAATTTATTCCTTTGCAGTAGGGAAAAACTGGCTTTATGCAAAACTGTAACCATAGAGCTTTCCACCAGCCAAATATGCATGTAGTATAGGCTTATTCTTCCATTATTTCTCTATGTGTTACTTTGCCAGCATATTCCATGTGCTGACCCGTTTTCGGGCTGCAACGTTTCATGTTGCAGACTTTTCAGACGACGAGTAAGGTGCTTAGGTCGTGGTTCTATACTCAGTGATGCCGTTGGAATTGATGGACTCGCTTATTCTTCCAAGCCTTCCGCTGTTATCGTATTAGATGGCCTTATGCCATATTAATTTTATTAAGTTCTCTATTGAGACATTCGATTGTAATAAGTGTGTGATTGCTACTCTGTTATAAATCCTTCGAGTATTGTGTGGTGTCAGCATTACTGATCCAGGGATGACACTGAGCACAGAGATCGATCGCTTGAGGTCTGGTCGCTATAAAGATGGTATCGAGCACACACCGACTGTAGGACACGACCATTAAGCTAAAGCCCTAGATCACTACTCTCTCTTCTCATTTCTAACTCCTCATCTTTTCTACTCTTTTAGGATGACCAAGCGAGGATCAAGTTCACCCAGTAGGATGAAGATACACCCTTTGGGCGACACACGAAGGAAGTCACTAAGTACTGAACATAGGAATACCAAGCTTCACCGGTACCTACAATTCCACTTTACCCAAGAAGAGCTGGAAGATTCAAGCTCAAGTTCCCGGAAGGACGTTTGCACCAATCACGGAGCCCATAGAGTGTGTTTTCAATGCACCAACTTTGGAGTCAGGAAAGAGCATGGCAGCTCACATAACCATGGGGCGCATTGGAGAAGTTTACAAAGAAGACCTCAAGGATACTATCTACCAGATTTGCGGGCGCCGAGATGAACAATGGGAGATAGTTGGCACTAAGAAGGATCAATCCATTTGCAGCTTTCATCCAGGAATTAAACCAGCACATTCGACGCTAGGAGAACCAGATGTGCGCAGACATGATGGAGTTGAAGACAGCAAAAGCCAAGATTATTGAACTAGAAGGAGAACTGAAGGCCACTCGCAAGGACTACATGGAGGAGATTGTAGCTCTAGTGGGACAAAACGACAATCTTAAGGAGAAGATTGAACAACTCATGGGAAATTCAGCACCCGGAGGAGAAGATGAAGATTGCACCTGTCCGGAGAACTACATCATCATCGACGACACCGATTCCGATCCTAGTGATGATGATTTCGAAGATGAAGCTGGAGCAGATATCATGGAGTCTTCATCGGAGTAGTTTTTCTAGTTGACCACCATAACAGTAGTAGATTTTCCCCCATTATAAATTAGTTTTAGTTCCAGCACTTTGTAACAATAGATAGATCGTTGTACGCCTTGTTTGAATTGATTGGAGTGATATTGTGCGATTTGTCTCATGTGCATATGGGTAGTGTTTTTTTTCTCTCCCTAGACCTCATTCTATTCTTAACTCTTGTCTTTTCTTAAACCCCTCAGATGCCTCCGAGACGCGACCCCGGATTTTTTTCCCGCCAGAGATCACTCAGTTGATTTAGCAGCAGAATGCCTTGATTCAAACATTGGTACAGAACCAAGGCAACAACAACAACAACAACAACAACAACAACCCACCACCATCACCACCTGTTGACCATCTGACACATTTCTTAAGGCTGAATCCGCCGGTGTTTTCCAGTAGCACCGAGCCGATAGTAGCAGATGATTGGCTCCGTAAGATAGGGAGGGAGTTGACCACTGCAGGATGTCTGAGATGGAGAAAGGGTGAAGTTTGCCGCACATCAGCTTGAATGACCCGCAACAGCATGGTGGGAGAATTTTACACCACTTACCCAAGAGACACCGCCACATGGGATCGGTTTCAAGAAGCTTTCCGTCTTGCCCATGTTTCAGCAGGAGCTATGGCCATGAAGAAGCGTGAGTTTCGCAACTTGCGCCAAGGAGGACGGACAGTTGGCCAGTATGTGGATGATTTTAGTAAGCTAGCACGTTATGCCCCAGATGACGTTGCTACGGACGCCGCTAAGCAGGAGAAGTTTCTAGAAGGACTGAATGATGAGCTGAGCATGCAGTTGATGGTAGCCACCTTCAATAACTACCAGGAGTTAGTAGACCGTGCTCTTATGATTGAAGGGAAATAGCAGCAGATTGAAAATTGCAAGAGAAAGTATGGACAGGGGAAGAATAACTCTGGAGCTCAGCAGAAACTTCGCTTTACCCCGAAGCCAGGAGGACAATTTCAGCATACCCATGGAGGAGGTAGCTCGCACAACCATAACGGCACCAAGAATGGGAACGGGAATGGAGGAAGCAATGGACAAAACCGCACCAACCCGTCAACACCATCCAAGGTAGACCTGAGCCACATCACTTGCTTTAAGTGCCGCAAGACTGGGCATTATTCAAATGATTGTCCAGAAGGCCAAAATGGTAATGGTAATGGAAGCTCAGGAAAGAAGCCGAACCCTTTCAACAGAGGACAAGTGAACCACGTTACCGTGGAGGAGGTTGAAGCTCAGCCAGATGCAGTAATAGGTAAGTTTTTGGTTAAGTCATTTACTGCAGTTGTTCTTTTTGATACTGGTGCACCGCATTCATACATCTCAAGGGGATTTGTGGATAAGTTTAGCCTGCCCACTAGAACTCTTAAGACACCCATGCTAGTAAACTCACCGAGAGCGGAGTATACGACAAGTCAAGGATGTTTTCAAGTGCCATTAAGTATAGGGAGGCATGTTTTCCCAACGGATTTAATCATATTGGAATCCCAAGGTTTGGATGTAATTCATGGATCGGTTGTCGATGTATGGAGGAAACATCGATTGCGCCAGTAAGACAATTTTGCTTACGACACCAGAAGGAAGGAGAATCAAGTATGTATCACGGCATGAGCCGAGAAGGGCACATGTAAATTCCTTATCACGAGTTGTGCAGGAGGAAGTACAAGTGGTAAGGGATTTCCCCGATGTGTTTCCGGAAGAGTTGCTAGGCATACCACTGGATAGAGACATTGAGTTTCTGATTGAACTACTGCCAGGCACTGGGCCGATATCTAAGAGACCGTATAGGATGCCTGCCCAATATTTGGAGGAAATTAAGAAGCAGATTAAGGAGTTACTAGATAAAGGTTTTATTCGCCCAAGTTCTTCGCCTTGGGGATCACCAGTACTTCTAGTGGAGAAGAAGGATGGATCATTAAGAATGGTTGTTGATTATCGCGGACTGAATGAAGTGACCATTAAGAACAAGTACCCACTACCGATGATCAATGACTTGTTTAACCAATTGCAAGGAGCTAAGGTGTTTTCCAAGATCGATTTGCGATCGTGGTACCATCGATTGAAGATTCGAGAGCGGGATATACCTAAGACGGCTTTTACCACCAGTGCGGGCTGTATGAGTATACCGTTATGTCATTTGGTCCGACTAACGACCTGCCTATTTTATGAACATGATGAACAAAGTGTTTATGGAGTTTTTGGATAAGTTAAATGCGTGATGTTCATTGATGATATTTTGGTTTACTCGAAGAATGAAGAGGAACATAAGGAGCATTTGCGTTTGGTACTCGAGAAGCTCAGAGAACACCAGTTATATGCCAAGTTCAGCAAGTGTGAGTTTTGGTTGAAGGAAGTTGGATTTCTTGGACATGTTATATCTGGAGAAGGTATAGCAGTAGACCCCACTAAAGTTGTCACTGTAACAAACTGGGAAGCGGCAACAACAGTTGGAGAGATCCGGAGTTTCCTTGGACTCGTAGGATACTACCGGAGATTCATTGAGAATTTCTCAAGGATTGCGAAGCCTATGACAGAATTGTTGAAGAAGGACACCAAGTTTATCTGGACTGAGGAGTGTGAAGCTAGTTTCCAAGAGTTGAAGAAACGTTTGGTTACCTCGCCAGTGTTAATTCTGCCAGATCAGACCAAGGATTATGAGGTGTATTGCGACGCTTCACGTCGAGGACTTGGAGCGTGCTTATGCAGGAGGGAAGAGTTGTTTCGTATGCTTCACAACAGCTGAAACCTCACGAATTAAACTATGCCACACATGATTTGGAGTTAGCCGCCGTAGTGCATGCGTTGAAAACATGGAGACATTTCCTCATTGGGAATCATTGTGAGGTGTATACGGATCACAAGAGTTTAAAGTACATCTTCACACAGAAGGAGCTAAATCTGAGGCAGAGGAGATGGTTGGAACTCATCAAAGATTACGATATGATATTACATTATCACCCCGGAAAGGCTAACGTTGTAGCAGACGCGTTGAGCCGTAAGAGTCACGTCAACACACTAATGACGGGAGAAATACCAAAGGAGTTAGCCGAGGACCTTCGAGAGCTATGTTTGGAAATAGTTCCGAGAGGCTATGTAGCAGCATTGGAGATTCAGTCAACTTTGATGGACAAGATCAGGGAAGCTCAGAAGACTGACAAAGAGATTGCTTCTATTAAGGAGAAAATGAGCGAAGGAAAGGCTAAGGGATTTCGTGAGGATGAGCACGATACCCTATGGTTTGAAGACCGTGTTTATGTGCCCAATGACCCGGAGATTCGGAAGTTGATCCTACAAGAGGCACATGATTCGCCATATTCCATTCACCTAGGAAATACCAAGATGTATTTGGATTTGAAGAATACTTTCTGGTGGACCGGAATGAAGAAGGACATTGCAGAGTACGTAGCAGTTTGTGATGTATGTCAGAGGGTGAAGGCAGAACATCAGAAGCCGGGATTGTTACAGCCCATTGCCTTTACCCGAATGGAAGTGGGATAAACTAGGTATGGATTTCATCACGGATTGCCCAGACTCGTTCGTGCTATGACTCGATTTGGGTTGTAGTCGATCGTTTGACAAAGGTAGCTCATTTCATTCCAAAGAAGACTACCTACAAAGTAGCGCTGCCAAATTGGCTAATATATACATGACTAGGATTGTATGCTTGCATGGAGTTCCGAGGAGTATCGTGTCGGATAGAGGAACCCAATTCACCTCAATGTTCGAAGCAGCTTGCATGAAACTTTGGGAACCAGTGGAGTTTAGCACAACTTTTCATCCACGACAGATGGACAAACCGAGAGAGTCAACCAGATTTTGGAGGATATGCTTAGAGCTTGTGCTTTGGATTATGGATCAAGTTGGGATGACAACTTGCCGTATGCGGAGTTTTCTTATAACAACAGTTACCAAACCAGTCTGAAGATGGCACCTTTCGAAGCCTTATACGGAAGGAGGTGCAGGACCCCGTTGTTGTGGGATGAAGTTGGAGACAGCCAGTTGTTTGGACCAGATTTGATTAAGGAGTCTGAACGGAAATTAAAGTTAATTCGCGATAGGCTCAAGGTAGCCCAGTCAAGACAGAAGAGTTATGCAGACTCAAAACGCAAGGAGACAGAATACGAAGTCGGAGACAGAGTTTATCTTCGAGTATCGCCACTTCGAGGAGTTAAGAGTTTTGGTGTTAAAGGGAAGTTAGCGCCCCGATTTGTAGGACCTTATCGTGTTTTGGAACGCATGGGAGAAGTTGCGTACAAGTTGGAACTACCCGAAGGATTGTCAGGAGTCCATGATGTGTTTCATGTTTCTCAGTTGAAGAAGTGTCACGCAGAGATGGCCGATATACCACTGAGAGATACTGTGCCACTAGAAGCGATTCAGTTGAATGATGATTTGACCTATGAGGAGAAACCAGTTAAGATTCTGGAGTTTGCCAGCCGAGTCACCCACAGCAAGGTCATTAAGTTTTGCAAAGTTCAGTGGAGTCACCACACCGAGGAAGATTCTGGAGTTTCGCCTTTTTATTTGAATTTAGGAAAAATGCGCGTTTTTCAAAATTGCGTTTAGACCCCAAATAAAAGTTCATCTTCTCCGGCTTGATTTTAGAAGCCGGGGAAAATTTATTTCGGGATTTTTGGAGTTCGTTTAGTATTTCTTTTTATTTTTCTTCTGCGCGGAATTTTTTTTTAAAGCGCCACCGACCTACGGGCCGTGTCCGCCTAGGACCCCCGGCCCACGGGGCTTTATAAGCCGAGCCCGGCCGAGGCCCGCCGCCAGCGCCCCAAACCCTAGCCCGCGCTGCTTGCCATCGTTGCCGTCGCGCCCGACCCCGCGGGCTGCCTCGGACTCCGCCGCCGCCGCCGCCGACTCGCCGCCGACCCCGCCGCCGAGGTTCGCCGCCACCTCGATCCACGTGCCGCCGGTTTTTTTTTAAAAAATCGGGCGGTTTTTATTTCGGTCTTTTTAGTTTCATTTTTTTATTTGTTTCGGTTTTTTCGGTTTAGGTTAAATAGCGAACGTTCGTTCGTTAGTTCGTTTAAACGAACGAGTTCGTCAGATTAGTTTAGTTAACGAACATTCGTTAGTTAACCCGTTCGTCGTTTTTCTTTTTCTCGGATTTTAATTCGCGATTTTTCTGATCGCGATTCATGATCCGATTTTCGTTTTAGTATAACTTTTCGCTCGTTTATCGGAATCAGGCGATTCAAGCGCCTAGAGTTTCGTCTCGAAACCCTCTTTCTGAATAACCTACTTAAACAAGTTTTTGATTCTGTAAAATTTGACTTAGATCCAGATTAGTAAAACGGAGTTGTTTTCTTCCGCCGTTTGACTTTCGTTGCTTCGTTTGATTTGATTCTTTTGCAAACCGGAGTTCTTAAGTTGAACTATCTGGTTAGATCTATTTGAGTTTTACCTGTGCATTAGATGAGTACTTATTGTATGCTTGTTTGTTTGTCTGCGATAGAATACCCGAGTGCGCTACCGTTACTTCGAGTCCCGAGGTTTCGCGAATCATCAGCAAGGCAAGTAACACTTTGATCATACCTTTTCTCATACCCAGTTTTTATGCATTAGATCTATCCTCAAACACTTGCATGGTTAGGATCTAATTAAATTGTGGGTTTTGGGAAGTAGATTGAGGTAGTACCTATTACCTGTTTTATTATCAAACCTTTGGGAGTTACTTCTACGTTTGCTTATTATGCCACGCTATGCTAGTAGACGTGGATTGGGTGAGTGTATCCATGACAGATGTGAGATTGTTATTTAATGGTTTATTTAAGGTGGCAACTTAAACACACATCTGGGTGGATTGAGGCACCTGGTTTCCATCAGGACTTGCTCAGATTTCTTCGGACCGCCACCCAGGCTCAAAGGGATCATGAGATTATTCAATCTAGAAACTTCCGTGTGCAGCCACAAGCCATTATGGGCTCTGGCATAGTTGATTAAGTTGTGCAAACTCTTACGGGTGGACTAGCAGATGTAGGGGAAAGTAGGTGTACCGGTCTACCCGCATGTAAGGTGCTAGTGCTTCTGAAAGACTATGTCTCGGTCATCCGTTTCTCAAACATCATGTAGTGCGAGAAATCCAACGGAGGCAATCGAGTCTTGTGGGGAAAAGTGTGCAAACCTCTGCAGAGTGTATAAACTAATCATGGTTAGCCGTGTCCCCGGTTATGGACATCTTGAGTATCTAGTACTTGGATTATCATGTGAATCTCATCATGTTACTTCTAATTAATATTGTTGGGTTTTAAATGTGTACTTTTAATTGGGATTGAGAATGCTGTCAACCATTCTCAATGTTTAACAACCACCATGATAGTTAAAAAAATTTATTCCTTTGCAGTAGGGAAAAACTGGCTTTATGCAAAACTGTAACCATAGAGCTTTCCACCAGCGAAATATGCATGTAGTATAGGCTTATTATTCCATTATTTTCTCTATGTGTTACTTTGCCGATATTCCATGTCTTTGACCCGTTTTCGGGCTGCAACGTTTCATGTTGCAGGCTTTTTTGCAACGACGAGTAAGGTGCTTAGGTCGTGGTTCTATACTCGATGATGCCGTTGGAGTTGATGGACTCGCTTATTCTTCCAAGCCTTCCGCTGTTATCGTATTAGATGGCCTTATGCCATATTTATTTTATTAAGTTCTCTCTTGAGACATTCGATTGTAATAAGTGTGTGATTGCTACTCTGTTATAAATCCTTCGAGTAATGGGTGGTGTCAGCATTACTGATCCAGGGATGACACTGAGCACAGAGATCAGACTGTTTGAGGTTTGGTCGCTACATGTAAACAGGATGAGATGGTATAACCATATTATGTGTTTAGAAAATGGGTTGGCATGCAATAATTCAGATACATGCTATCTATGTAAACATTATGGCATGATATAATTCAAATATATGATTTATATACTAAGCAAGTGAGCAGAGGGCAATCACATATATGATGTGTCAACTAAGGAGATGGCATTCAGTATTGTGTATATGATGTAAAAACTAAGCATTGCAATACAACATATGCATGATATGAGTAATATAACCCTGCCAAGTTTGATCATACACCTCAGGGGGATACTAGGATTGGTCATCTGCCTCTGAATCCTCCTTTGAGGAGCTATCTATAACCAGCAAGATATTTGCTTTAGCAGGTAGCATTGTCTGCTCTGAAGACCTTGTTTTCACTCCAGATTTCTCCATCACTAATTCAAATGGATGATGCACAGGAAGAGCAGTTGAATATACAAACATTGTCGAGAAATGCAATGAGAAATACAAAAAAAGGACGACATGATATAATTCACATATATGACGCTTGGCTAAACAGCATGGCATTGCATAATTCACATATATAATGCCTTGCAACAAGATAGCATTGCATAATTCACATATATAATGTCTTGCAACAAGATGGCATTGCATAATTCACATATATGGCAATTAGACAATAAAGCAATTGGCATTCACACAAAGCATGTCTAAACTAAGAAAATGACATAGCAATGCAAGACACCATACATACGATATGAGCAACATAACCACCTGCCAAGTTAGAGCATGCACCTCGGGGGGAGGGGATAGGACTGGTCATCTGTCTGAATCCTCCTCACGAGGAGCTATCCAGTAACCAAGAAGACCAGCGCTTCGTCAGATAGCATTGTCTGCTCTGAAGACCTTGTTTCCAATCCAGATTTTTCCATGACCGTGTCGAATGGCTAATGCACAGGAAGAGTAATTGAATGTACTAAAATTGTTGACAAACTCAATACGTGATAAAAAATGATGGCATGATATAATTCACATATAAGATGACTGGCTAACCAAGGTGGCATTGCAAAATTCACATATATGATGACTGGCTAAACAAGATGGCATTGCATGATTCACATATACGATAAAGAAACTAAGCAGATGGCATTCACACAAAGAATGTCTAAACTACACAGATGACATATTTGATGTATAAAGTAAGCAATGCAAGGCACCATGTGAATGATATTACCAACATCAGCATGCCAAGTTAGAGCTAAGACCTCAGGGGGTAAATAGGAGTGGTCGTCTCCTTCTGAATCCCCCTCGGAACAATTATCTTCCTCTTTATTACAATCCGAAATGGGTGGACGGGGGCTGCCTTTGCGCCCACCATGGAGTGACGTCTGCATTAAATTTTATTGCCACGCAAGGCTCATCTCTTTTGCTCTACATGTTCACTTCCATTGTGTACAATAACTGACATGCATAGGAATAAAACATAGTGAGATTATGTAAGGAGTGCATGCACAAATCCAGAGTGATGGTAGCAAACTGTGGATAGACCCAAAACCAATGATAGCAGGCAGATAATAGCTTTAGTAAAAAAATATAGATAATGACTCCTTTAATGTTTGTTTGCATCCAACATGAAACTCATAGTAGACACCCAAGATTAACCAGATAGTAGATAGATAGTACTGATTGTTGCCCCAATATGTACCCCACAACCATTTAAAAACTCAAGTTTCAGCATTAGCTTGGACCTGACTTAGAGTCTAATAGGTGAATATGACGATAAAGTAGCATGTCGTCATATTAAGCGATGCATAACGTAAGCAGACACGAAAGAGTGCGACCTCTCTTGCGGACCCGTGTAGTCCTCAAGGTCATATGCTCAGTTGATGATGGTAATGTAGTTGTCGTGGCTGCCGGCGGCGGGGAAGAAGATCTGAGGTGGAGAAAGAAAGTCTGGAGAGCAGATCCCTGCTGTGGTGAACCCTTCCATCGTTGGAGCAGCTGAGCTGCGGTGGAACACAACGTAGCATGAGCGGGACAAACCACACAAGGTTTTCTTTGACACATATATGTAACATAAGTAATTGTGTAAGGGCTTGTTTGAGTTTAAGGATTCTAACAATGCAGGGATAGGAAATACACATGAATAGGATAGGAATGCACATGCAAAACAGAGAATTTAAAAACACACGATTTCTGCCAATCTGGGTGTTTGGTTCACAAGAATTGGAAGATCACAGGATGCAAAGAAGCATGCTGAGATTAAGTCAAACCACAAGAAAATGTACGGTTATAATGCTATTATGCTACTATCTCTTAGTCTTGTGCTTCATGAATAGGAATTTGAAAAGGAGGACAAGTGGATATTAAAATTCCTACGGTTTTTCTTTCAAGGAGACACTAAAGGAACAAATCCTACAGTTTTCCTTTGCTCCATTCCTTTGAACCAAATGCATGAATAGTAGTACCATAGGAAACTTTTCAATTCCTATCTTTTTCCTTCACTTTTCCTTTCAAGCACTGGCGATCTAGTAGGCAAGCTTGAGCATGGAAAAGCCTACACTCAATTTTTTTTGTGCTACTTCTACTACTTTGGGCTCAGGCCACTGCCCTACTAGCTCAACTCCTAGGCCCATCAACAAATGCACAACTCAAACGCGCAGAGATAAATAATGATGGCATTCAAGAGAGTCCATCACGGATAGCTAAGTTGCCTGGGACCTCTCTGCTTGTCATATAGTAGGAGAAACTAATCATATTTCACGTTACTATGTGTGCTTAGTGGACAATATATATGACATGTAGAGTAAAAAAGAGATGCAACAAGTGTACAACCTCTTTGGCGAAGCCATGTTGATCTCCGCGTGATTTGGTTGGTCAGTGAGGATGCTCCGGCTGACTTGGCTATCGAAGGAGGGGAAGAAGATCTTAGGCGTCTGGAGATGGATCCTGAGCATCGCTCATTGTGATGGAGGGTTTTGTCGTTGGAGCAGCTCCGGTGAGTTGTACGACACCGAGGCTGAAGCAGGACAAGAGAGACAATGTTAACCTGAGTGGAATTCTAATAGCATCTCCAATAGATGACTAAAATACATAACTACAAAGTGCTAGATGTAAAATACATCAGCCGCTTATCTCTGAACTTAACCGTCGAAACTGAATTTAACTATCGAAACTGAACTTAACTGTCGAAACTGAATTTTGCTGTCGAAACTGAATTTTACTGTCGAAACTAAACGCACTAGTAGCGTAAAAGCGAGTAGTAGCAGCAAAGAAGACGCGGCGAGCCGGGCAAGCTGGTCGTAGCGACATCGTGGTGAGGCTACATGCCAGTCGACTGATTTTTTCATCTCTGGTCAGTCGATTTTCCAGCCATTGGATACGAAATCAAGGGCATGCAGTTCATCTTCAAACTCAACCCCCCTGAGCCGCCAGCCACCAATGGCCAAACCGCCGCCCGCGGCCGGTGGTGCGCCGCCCCGCCCACCCCGAAACCACTCCCCACTGCTGATCCGCCGCCGCCCCGGCCATCCCTCTAGCCCCCCCTCCCTCGTGCCAAGCTTTTTCCCTGACGATCCCCACGCCACCGCCCCAAAACTTCTGGCGACCACCGCCCCCATCTTGAACCCTAAGATAGATAGTGGGGTACCTCTTCGGCGAGCCCCTTGTCGGTGTCAAAACCGGCGGATCTCGGGTAGGGGGTCCCGAACTGTGCCTCTAGGCGGACGGTAACAGGAGACAAGGGACACGATGTTTTTACCCGAGTTGGGCCCTCTCGATGGAGGTAATACCCTACTCCTGCTTGATTAATATTGATGATATGGGTAGTACAAGAGTAGATCTACCATGAGATCAGAGAGGCTAAACCCTAGAAGCTAGCCTATGGTATGATTGTTGTTGTATATGTCTATCGACTAGCCTAGCCTCGGTTTATATAATGCACCAGAGGCCTAGGATAACAAGAGTCCTAGCCGAATACGCCTGTGGGGGAGGAGTCCTTGTCTTGATTGCCAAGTCTTGTAGAATCTTCCTTGTATGCGGCAACTGTCCGGATCGCCCATGAGTATACGGCCATGGGGTCCTCGGCCCAATCCAACTGATCGGGAGACGATGTGGTGAGTACCCCCTAGTCCAGGACACCGTCAGTAGCCCCCAGAACCGGTCTTCAAGTTAGGGACGCTCCTCGATTCTTCCGAACTGTTCTTCATCTTCGGTTGTCGGTCTTGAAAACTGGTTCAACAAATCTTCTCATCTTCGATCTTGAGGATCGCCAAAATGCATTCGACGAGTTTACACGTCGGGTATCCGAGGAGCCCCTTTAAGTTTACGGCCTTTATCTATGCCTTGTTATTTTTATGACACGCCTCGGGTTTGAAGTTATTCCCGGGAGGCAGTGTCCTCTTGCGTTCGAGCTCTAATGCCGGACTGCATTCGAGGTATCTTTTGCAGCCGAGCACCAACGCCGGACTGCTTCCCAGCTCTATCGCCAGACTATGTATCCGAGCTCCAACGCCGGACGGTATCCGAGCTCCAACACCGGACTATGTATCCGAGCTCCAACACCGGACTATGTATCCGAGCTCCAACGCTGGACTGTATCCGAGGTGTCATAAATCACCTTGGTTCAAAGAAGCTTGAAGGAGTTTAGCCGAGCTTAATGCCGGAAATGCCCTCTATGGAGCCAGCCACTAGCGTCCGAGCTTTATGCCGAACTGCTTCCGAGGTGGTGCACCACCCCGAATGTGGGCCGATTTTTGTCAATATTTTTGATTGGTGCAATTTATTCTCTGCCGAGATACATAGCCAGTAGCCCACAAGGTGTGTATCGGTCTAAAACCCGAGATGCACCTGAAGGATGACGTAAGACCGCTGATCCCAGTAGCCGCTGAGACTCAGGTTGATTTGCAAAATCGGCCTGAGGATCAAATCCTAGCTCGCGAGAATACTTCGACACAAAAGCGGCGTGCTCGATCCTCGAGACTCGGGTTGGGTGCGGCCGACCAACCCGAGGATCAAAATCTCCTCGAAAGCTGTATTGCACTTAAAATTTTCTGCATAGAATGTGCAATGCAAGAGCCCCCAAGACATCGGGTCGGGTGGCAACACCAGATCAGGGGATTGATGTGCCCTTTTAATATTTGTAAATAATAAGCCCGAAGCCCAGTAGCCTCCGAGCCTTAATGCGGGCACGGGTGGCCGAATTAAGGATCGATATCCATAGTAAAATCACAAATTATGTGTAATGACTCAATGTATCCAAGTACTTTATGTCATTAATGCTTGGATCCACATTGTACAAAACTTTGTTGACCGACCATCGGCTTCAACCTCCTCGGCCAAGATGGCGAGGAGTGTTTGTCCTACTTTATAAAGCCTTTATGAGGGCAAAGATTTACGACAAACAAGGCAATCTGGCCATACGGTTTTATAAACAAAGGTATGCAGAGAGATATGTTATATTACTGTTTAACAGAAGAAATGTCTTCCAAAGAAAATAGTCCCGCTTATCGGTTCCTTTCTTTGGGTTGTCATGCTAAGCATGATCATGAAACCTCAGCTCAATGTAAGAGCAAAATATTGAGGATTTAGTTTGGGAGGCCAGTTACTAGCCCCGGTAGTGTTCGGCGATCGAGGTCAAGCCGGAAACACTTCGCCAATTTTATGAATGGCTCGTCATTTAATATAGTCATCGGATCGCTGACCAGTTTACACCTATTATGACAGCCGGTTGTTGGCTTTCTCCACCGAGGTGCTTGACCATGCGAAATGGAAGCACAATCGCAGTGGTTCTCCTTTGCACACCTAGCCGAACAAAGCGGAACGTAGGAGGCAAGCGCTGGAGCCGCAACCCAACTATTGACCGAAGACACAAGTCGAATCCGATGCATATATAGCAATATCCGAGAATGTTTTTGCCGATTCTCTTAAGGTGTCCGGCGTTGCACTGCGAGACTTGTGCTGAAAACACACAAATAGTTTAAAAGTGCCCTGGGCTCGAAAAGCCAAAGAACTTATTCAAAAGGTTAATGTCCGAACTAGATCAAGTGTCCGATGCCAATCCGAAAATTGGACTGTAGAAAAAAAAGGTGCTTCTGTCGTGCTTTAACATGACACATCCTATCTCAAAACTTCAAGCGGGTCAGCCTACAGCTTCAACCTCCTATCTCGAAGGCGGAGTACCTCTTACTAGGCCAGTTTAGCAAACTAAACTCTAGCGGCTTTGAGAGAGAAATTAGGCTCCCCGGCTAATGAACGCACACTTGTGTCGAAAAAAGGAGTGATAGATAATAATAAAAACTTTGCAACGACTAAGAAGAAAAACACTTATTATAAAACGGCTCAAATAAACATAAGAACCCCCAAGTGACTTGGGTAAAAGAATGATTGTATGTACCGAAGTACTTGTATCATATCTATGTTCAACCGAACTTTAAACGCTGCGTCTTAACCGAATCGGCTTCTCCCTCTTTGGTCAAGGACCGAAAAGTGTTATGTACTCCATCCGTCGAGAATATCGACGTGTTTCCAATAACCAGCAATCAGGTCATAAGGCTGTAATGCATAAAGCGCTCAGGGAACTTATGCTATATTACTGATAAAGTGTAAGAAGCATCTTCGAATAAAATAGTACCCCCACCGATATCTTTCTTCGGTGCTCATTGTTAATATGAGACTTGTGCAATAGATTTTTTGTACTCATGAGTTCCGTTGTGTGCCGACTATTATTGAAAACAGTAAGAGCGCTAGCTTCCGGCTTCACCCAGTCTGAGGTCCGGCTCGGGTGACCCAATCGTGACAATCGCAGAGGTGCTCCCTTTACTCCCTAGCTGAACAATCGGGAACATAGGGGTAAACACAGGAGCGAGGCAACCCAGCTTGCAAATCGCTTAAGTCAATATGGTGCATATTGTGGCATAATACACGAACAAGGAACGGTTGCATAAGTATAATCATATGCAAGAGGAAAAGCTTCATGAAGGAAGCCCCAAATGAATTGGGTATTTGAATTTATGCGCCACAAACAAAGTTTGGACAAGGAAATTTTTTGCAAGCAAAATTTTTCCGAATAAGTATAATGCTTGGTCGAACCGAACACAAGTTAGAAATTAAAGCTTTGAGCATGAAAGCGACTTAGATGGTTAATGTGTTCGGTATTGATGAGGCGGTCCGAGCTTGATACAGGACAAGGTTCCATCCCCCAAGCCGGTCCCGAGGTGGCGGAGCGGAGAGCTCGACACGCCGAAGTGGTGACATAGCACGGTCAATGCAGACCGGCAGAGTGACGCTGAAGTCCCCGGATCATTTTCCCGTTGCCTGGTCGGCTAGTGACGCCGAAGTGTCCGGAATAGGTTGATGAAGAGATGGCGGAGCCCCTGGTCCAGTCGAGATGTCGAAGTAGGTCAGCATAATGGACACCAGCTTGAAGAAGCAATAGTGCGGCCCTGCCGATGCAGGTCGTGACGTGGTCGATGCCGGCTTGATGAAGCGACCATGCGGCGATGCCGGTATGCCCTCTTCGTGTAATTCGTGGGGCGGCGATGTTGGTGATGATTTATCCTTCGCGATGCCGGACTCTTTTTCGGCTTGCCGAGATGACGATCCGAAGAAGTTGAGCTCGGCTCAACAAAGTGACGACGTGTCTAGCACAGGTCGGCAGCCATCGAGCAATATTGTCGGACTGGTTTGACACCAGCATGATATTGAAGATCATGTTCAAAAGATTTTAAAGTTAGTGGGATGTGTTCGGGAACAAAACACAATACCCCATACAAAAACTTCCTTCAAAAAGGATGTCCTAAATCTCGTTCATAAAAAAGACAAACTCGGGTCGGATTCGTTTTCGCGCAGAAAACAGATCCGAAAAGTGATGCGCTAATCGGAAGGTTCCCGGAGTTTGGACGGTCGGATCGAGCTGAAATTTTGAGGGGTGGTAGATATAGGAATTCCGCAGCCGATCAACGGTTGGATCTTCAAAAGGAAGTCTGAGCTAGAAGCTGGACGCCACGCCCTAAACTCGTCCGGATTCTCGTCCAGATTCAATGCGGCTCCAGTATACCGGAGATTGTCAGAGATTCCTCCATCGGAACTCGAAGAAATTTTCCAGGGTTGTTGTACACCGAAGCAATCGTTAAAACGGCACTTGAGGAGGCTGTGGCGGAGGACACAAGTCCACTGTCCAGAAAAACAGTACGGTCGCCCGAGGGCAATGTTGACGTTGAGCCCCCGGGCTCGCTGGATGATTCCTCCATGATCTTGATAGAGATCGGAGTTGATGTTGATGAAGGCCCTCATCCGAACATGACGATCGGAGGTAGGGTGCAGCCCTTGGTCGAACCAAGGTGACCAGTTGAGCTGGTGACGAAGATGCCGAAGTCGCAGTTGATCTGCAGGCGAGCCATCGACCTTTTGCCGAACACACAGCGGAACTCTCAATGAAAGCACCAATGTCGGTGTCAAAACTGGCGGATCTCGGGTAGGGGGTCCCAAACTGTGCGTCTAGGCGGATGGTAACAGGAGACAAGGGACACGATGTTTTTACCCAGGTTCAGGCCCTCTCGATGGAGGTAATACCCTACGCTTGCTTGATTAATATTGATGATATGGGTAGTACAAGAGTAGATCTACCACGAGATCAGAGAGGCTAAACCCTAGAAGATAGCCTATGGTATGATTGTTGTTGTATATGTCTATCGACTAGCCTAGCCTCGGTTTATATAATGCACCAGAGGCCTAGGATAACAAGAGTCCTAGCCGAATACGCCGGTGGGGGAGGAGTCCTTGTCTTGATTGCCAAGTCTTATAGAATCTTCCTTGTATGCGGCAACTGTCCGGACTGGCCCATGATTATACGGCCATGGGGGTCCTCGGCCCAATCCAACTGATCGGGAGACGACGTGGTGAGTACCCCCTAGTCCAGGACACCGTCACCCCCCTCCCCGCTGCGGCCAATTCTTCCTTAACTCCGACAAGCCCCCCACCCCCTGAAAATCGATTGACCCAAAAGTCGATTTAGTCGACTGAAGTGTAGCTAAATCGGAGCAGATCACAAGCAAGAGCAAGAGTGAGAGCAGCAGTGCAAGCAAGAGCAAGAGCGAGAGCAGCAACGTGAGCAAGAGCAAGAGCAAGAGCAGACCAGGCAGGGGACCAAGAGCAAGAGCAGAGCAGTAGCGCGAGCGAGAGCCAAAGTAGCAGTAGGTCCTATTGATGTGGACGCCGCCGCTGAGGGAGCGACTCTGTGGAGGAAGTGGCCGGCGACGCCACCATGGATGGAGCCGCGCCATGTCGGCTCGGGACCGAGTGCCGGCAGCACCGTGAGATCGAATCAAGAAGAAAATGCGGCGATTAGTGTAGAACCTCTTTGGTGGCACCGATTAGGCCTCAGCTTCGTCCGAGGAAGCGGTGATGATGCTACTCTTCCGATGGTGTAGGTGAAAACGGTGGCGTGGGAATGGAGGTGGCGCGATAGACGAGGGAAACATTGGGGCAGCTCCTTGGAGGTGGAGGACGGAGTAGTTGAACCGGTGGGACGACGAGATCGACGACGAATCCTCATCCAGTGCGGTGGATGAGGGACGTCGAGGTGTTGTTGTGGACGACGTCGTCAGGGAAGAGGCTCCGGCTGGGTGGCGGACGGAGGAGGGTGTGGGGCTTCGCAGGTTTTCGCAGCCTCGGTGTATGAATGGGTGGGCGGATGAGATGGGAGGGGGAATCATGGCTTAGGGACGCGCTTGTCCGAAATGTGGGGTAAATTATGAAAGTACCCCAACCGACTTGAGCTAGGCGGTTCTTTCGGTTCAGGGGTATCACGGGCATTTCGCGTGTTGGGATTTCTAGGAGGTGGGAGATTTCGAGCGCGTTGTAATTTTGGGATAGCAAGGCATGGGTTAAGATGGAGGGAGTTTTCGGAGCACAACGAGACAAAGATATATCTTAAATATTTTGGGGTAACAAGGCGCGGGTTGAAGAGGCGGGAGTTTTGTAGCACGATAGACAGAGATGCTAGCTTGAAATTTTGGCATAACAAGGCGTGGCTTGAAATTTCGGGAGAACAAGCTTAACATGTACAAAAAAGACAATTCACACCTCATCACTAGAGAGAGCCATGTCCCGTTTTACTATATTACTAGAAATGCATTCAGATACAACAACAACAAAACTAAAAAAAATCGGGACAACAAACATAACGTGTACAATACCAAAACAATTTGCACTTCCACTAGTGCAGAACCGGGCTATAGCACCGGTTCGTAAGGCCCTTTAGTGTCAGTTCGGTAACCGGCACTAAACTGTGGGGACTAAAGGTCCCCCCCCCCCTTTAGTACCGGTTCCGCACGAACCGGTGCTAAAGGGCAACCACGTGGCACGAGCCAGCTCCGGGGGCAGGGAGCCCTTTAGTACCGGTTGGTGACACCAACCGGTATTAAAAGGTTGGTGGGTTTTGGGTTTATGATTTCTTTTTCATTTAATTTTGTGTTTTCCATTTAATTCTTTTTCGTTTGCTGGTATTTTATGATACTACATATTGTACATGTTATGCATATATATAAATAGAATTTCTAGTAGAACCGATCATATATATATATATATATATATATATATATATATATATATATATATATATCATCGAATCTCTCACAAACACCATTAAATCACAAAAACACACACGTATATATATATATACAATTAGATAGCTATATACAATGTCTCAAAATTGGTGCCTTGAGCCGATGGCATTAGCCTAATTGGTGCCTTCGGAGCACGATGACAATTGGAAGTGGTTCATGGGGGCGGTAGCGGTCAATAATATTCTCCTTTGGGATCTATGACCTGGTCGAGCAGAAATCCCGCTATTTCCTCTTGAATTGCTTGTATGCGCTCCGTTGGTAGGACCTTCTCCCGCACCTCTCTAAACTGTTAAGAAGGAGATCAATATGCATGTGTATTAGTTGTGTGACTAGATATCGATAATGGTGTAAAAATTGTGAATAGTGTTCTGACAAACATACCCAGTCCTGTCTTTGAGATCTGCTCCTTTCGGACGCCATCATGCGAATGTTCTCGCAAACGTAGTATGCACATAGATCATTCCCTGGCGCCTACTTCAGGGCCTTTACGAGAATGGACTTTGATCAGATAATAATTAATCAAGCATGATAATTAAAGAGATGGTAGCTAGCTAGTACTACTTAATTACTTAACTTGGGTCGATTCCATTTCAGCTTTTGTTTCCATTGGCACAGGTGGCGTTGACGAACTTTGCCCAAGCCCTGCCCGCCGACAAAGAAAATGAATAAAGGGGTTATTAAATAGTTGTTATCAGGAAATGACGAACTAATTAAATAGGCCGAGATATAGTTAATAATGATTGAAATTACCTGTCGACTATCCCCTTCATGATGGTGTAGTCACTTTCTTTCTTAACTAGTGAGTCCAAGATTTCAACCTGTTCCTTCATCAACTTTAATGATTAACAAGATCCGATTGAAAACTGCATGCACACACGTTTGCATGTCTTAATTAAGCGGGCATATGTAAGCAAAAACATGTAGCTAGCTAGTAGGCAAAAAAGAATTTGTAGTACAAGACAAGGTGACTCACATGAAGTTGTAAGGAAGTAGTATATCTTCATTGGTATTGAGGCGCTTGAAGAACTCTAGCATGCTTTCCTCTACACTTGCTTGATAATATGCATCTAATTTCCATGTGTATTCATTAATGGTATTTGTGTCAATGAACCCAATGCCATAGTGTCCAACTTTTTTCATTTCATACATCTTCATCCTGCATAATACCACAGAAAAGAATATAGTGAGGATAATTACAGGTAATGATTGATCAAAATGATCACTACAGCTAGCTTGAGACTTAAATTACAGAAAGAAATCACTTACAAACAATAGCAACTGACGATAGATTTGTCAAATGCGTCTTGATTGTATAACTGAAATAGTTCTGAATACTCAAGGACACAGCTTTCTCATGGAAGTAATGATCCTTCTTGACATTCACCATGAGGGACTCTCGATTGGAAATCTTGGTAATGTTCATGTACCATTGATGCAATTCATACATTCTCATTGGGAGCTTCTTGACCTCGTCTGGCTCGACCAAAGGTTGGCCCCAGACATATTTCTGTTTTATTTCCTCCTCTCTAAGCGGAGACATGGGCTCGATCTCGAGGAGTTGTCCAACAGTGATCTTGAGGATTTCGGCCTGCGTTATATGCTCCTCGGTTATTACCACATAGCCCAGCTGGGGAATGTTAACGGTTTGCCCACAATAATATTGGGTGCGCGTACTCTCATGTGTTGTTGGCACAACAAGCGGGGGGATTGATTGCGCCACCTGTTCTCCAAGCTGGGGAACGGTTTTACCGCATTTTTTGCTAGCTGATTTGCTCGAGCTCGAGCTCGCCTCATTCTGTAGACGTGCTCGATTTAACTTCCTGAGGTGGCGCTCATAGTCTGTGTCAATAGGCTTGGGAGCTGGTGCTCTAGCCATACAAATGAAGTGGTCAATCTTTTCCTCAGGCACTTTCTCCGTTGGCGGTGGTGGCGGTTTCGGTGCAAAATGGGCTTCCACCTGGGCCTTCAATATGGCTGCGTTTTCCTCCTTGGACTTGTCGTAAGGCCTCTGCGGAAGAGGCGCGAGGCTTGGACCATATTGAATTCGCTTGCCTCCGCCTGTACCTCCCGTACTACCTCGACTTGTAGCGCTACGCACCATAGCTGCGGCGGCTCTCTTCCATGATTGCTGAGGCGGCGGAGACAGCTGACGTGGCTGAGTTGGAGGAGGAGAAGTGGCCTGAAGTTGTGCCGGACTTGGAGGAGGAGTGGCCTGAAGTTGTGCCGGACTTGGAGGAGGAGTGGTCTGACGATGTGTCGGACTTGGAGGAGGAGTGGCCTGACGCTTTGCCGGACTTAGCTTTGTCGGACTTGGAGGACGAGGAGTGGCCTGACGCGTTGGTGGACTTGGAGGAGCGGGAGTCTGCTGACTCGGTGGCGGACTTCGACGAGGAGTCGGCTGACGCGGTGTCGGTGGCCTTCGAAAGATGATGTAACCCTTTCTCCATAGGATGATACGATGTTTGGCCTATCCTAGTGTGTGCTCCTCGTCACCTCCAGGAATGTCAAGCTCTAGCCCCGAATATTGGTCCACCACCTCATCAACCAAGACACGAGCATAGCCCGCTGGAATCGGGTTGCAATGGAAGGTTGCCTCGGGGGGATTTGTAAAAGCAACGGCGTCCGCCACCTTCATGGATATGTTCTTCATTTCGAAGTGTAGCTCGTAGTTAGTGTTCTCCATGATGTCATCCACAAGGTATCTATCCAGCATTGCGTCGCCCGGGGCAGGACCCACGCTGCTTCTCGGCATGGATGGGACGGTGCTATCCAATGCTGGATCATCCGCTAGTTGCTGCCACTGCTGAGACCCCCTTTGCTGGCTAAGTGAGTCGATCTACTCCTGCTGCCACTGGAATTTGACTGCCAAGTCCGCGTGCGCTGATTCTAGGCCTTGAAGGCGTTCATAGTCCAGCTTCCTCTGCTCCTCCTCCATCTTCCTCTTCTTCTCCTCCGCAATCTTCCTTCTCGCACGGCTTCTGTAGTCGGCGTTCCAGTCCGAAAACCCCTCATACCACGAAATAACGCCCTTGCCTCGTGTTCTTCCCGGGTGTTCAGGATTTCCCAGTGCACGCGTAAGCTCGTCGTTCTCTCTGTTGGGCTGGAACACCCCCGATCGATCATCTTCTATTGCAACAAGCATCTTATCTTCGGCTCCGTTCAGACATGCCTTCTTTGAAACTTTGCCTGTCTTCGGGTCCAACTCCCCCATGCGCATAGAACCAAGTCCTGCACCTGGGGGGCAAGCTCAATGTAACTGGAGTGGCACCTGCATCCTCCATCTCTTTCTCAGACTTATCCCACTTAGGCATTGCCACCGCGTAGCCACCTGGCCCTAGCTTATGGAACTTATCCTTTTTGGCGGCATTGGCCTTGTTTATTCTCGACCGTTCCTTAGATAATTCAAATTCCTTGAATTTCACGAAATCGTCCCAATGAGCACCTTGCTTCTCTAGTGTTCCCTTGAATACTGGAGTCTTCCTTCCTCCCTTGACGTACTTGTCCCATACACATTTCTTGTGGTTGTTGAATGCAACCGACATCTTCCTAAGAGCAGCGTCCTTGACTTTCTCCACATCTGTATCTGTGAAATGATCTGGTAGGGTGAAATGTTCCATGAGAGTTTCCCAAAGCAGAAATTTGTGTCTGTCGTCGACAAAAGTAAGATCTGGACGTGGCTTTGCTAGCTCTCTCCATTCTTGAAGGGAGATCGGGAGTTGGTCCTTCACAAGGACTCCGCACCGACGAATGAACTTGTCCGCAATCTTCTTAGGCGCTAATGGTTTGCCATTAGGTTTGATGGACTCGATATTGTACTTTACGCCCTCCTTCAACTTTTTGTTCGGGCCTCGTACTGTCCTGCTGCCTGAAGATTTGCTCGATCCGGATGGCTGAAAGAAGAAAGATCAATTCGTTAATATATCTTCAAGTCATTTAAAACATGTGATGATCACCAGATGCCTACTTATATAAATATACCTCGCCGGTCTTTGTTGTTTCAAGATCAACATTTTCGTCGTCATCATCATAATCATAGTTCATGACTTCATCAATTCGGTCGCCGCGATCGAATATCATATCACCCTCCCCGGTGTTGTTTAGATATTCGGAGCCGTCATAATCTTCTTCATTCTGATCATCATCTGGCCCGCGAGGATGGCGTATGATATCGAACAGGGCCTCTTCTCCCTCTCTGCCGGTATTGTCCGCCATAGCTTTTATTTAACTAATCCAAAAGAAATATAAAACAATTTAGTATTCAAATTACAATGCATGGATGCAATCAATTAATAAGGAAAGACTGAATCAATCATAGTACATAATAAGCATCATCGAATATAATCTCGAATACATCGTCTCAAATAATAGATATAATCTTGAATACATCGTCTCGAATAATATATATATAATCTCGAATAAATCATCTCGAATATTATATATCGAATACATCACTAGCTAGCTAGCTAGCTAATAAAGATCGAATACTAAAGAGTAATCTAGGCCACTCGTGGTTCCTGAGGCGCGGGCGGTGGACAACCAAAGTGAAGGAACCATCACTGGATCATAGCTCGGGTGATCTCCCCAAAGAACCTGCCAGGTATAGGAGAACCTGACGTACATAGCAGCCATGTAGTGATGGACGTGCTCGTCCTCCTCCCTGACACGGCGACGTACCACCTTCGGCAGGGCCGGCTCCCTCCGCACCGAAAGTAGCCCACGCGAACGCCACCAAAGGAGATCAGGGTCGAGGACGGGACCCGGGGCCGGGTTCCTCACCAAGCGTCGCGCCCCTGAAGGTAGCACCTCCCAGTGCCATCTCGGTGAGCCAGTCCCGGACATGGGTCCTCTGAAGCAGGACGTCGTCGCGAACGGGTCGACGGCGAGGATGCGGGCCGGGCATCATCGACAACAAATAGTATATGCCGCAAAAGTAAAGTGACATTTTTTAATTCATGGATTGTGATTTCATATATGCAAATTCGAAATTTTATAACTAAAAATATAATAAACTAAAAAAACATTGACCATATCTAAAACTAACATTTGTAACATTTCTATAACAAATTTTTTCTTTAACATTTATATAACATTAATATAGAAAAAACTAACATTTCTATATATAACTAACATTTCTATATATAACTAACATTTCTATAACATTAATACAGAAAAACTAAAAACTAAAAACTAATAACAGAAAACTAAAAACTAAAAACAGAAAAATTAAAAACTAAAAACAGAACAAAATTCTATATGTGTGTGTGTATGTGTGTGTATGTGTTGTGTGTGCAGGCAACGGTGCGGGGACGGGGACGCCCGCGACGGCGAGCCAAGGCGATCGACGGCGCCGGCGGCGCGCGCGGCGGCTTCGATTGGAGGGAGGAGAGGGGGGACTGAGGCTCACAGCGCGGGCGAGGTCGAGGCGACGGTGACGGGGACGGGGACGCGGGCCGGTGCGGGGACGGGGACGGGCCGGCGATGCGGACGGCGCGACGGGCGGCGCGAGTCGACGGGACGGCGCGACGGGCGGCAACAACGCTGGGCGGGCGGCGATGAAGCAAAGAGAAGTGGGAGAAGCAGCGAAATTTTCGTAAGTGCTCTATATATAGGAGGAGCCTTTAGTACCGGTTGGAGCCACCAACCGGTAAAGGTCAAATTTGGCCAGGCCAAGCGGCGGGAAGAGCACACCTTTAGTACCGGGTGGTGGCTGGAACCGGTACTAAAGACCCACCCTTTAGTACCGGTTCCGACCACCAACCGGTACTAAAGGTGGTGGCCATGAGCTGCGGTGCGGCAAGTTTAGTCCCACCTCGCTAGCCGAGGGCGCTGCACCGGTTTATAAGCCCGGTCTTGGTAGCTCTCTCGAGCTCCTCTCTTAAGCAGGCCTTCCAGGCCTACATCTCCTGCTATGCCCTGATGGGCCTATTGGGCTAGCGGGCCTGCATCCAGGCCCAATTAGAATTTGGGTTTCTAGTCGTATGCAGGCCGCTGTGGCCCAGTAGGTGGGCTTTTTTTCATTTAGTTTTTTCTTTTCTGCTTTATTTATTTTATTTTATTTATTTTTAGTTGTTTTTTGCTGTATTTAGAGTTTCTTTGTGAATATTTTTGCTTTAGGTACAAAAAATTAGAAACTTTCAGTTAGTGCCGGTAGTTTTCAAATTTGAATAGTTTAAATTTTGAATTATTTGAAATTTGTGTGAATCACTAGTTTGTGAATAACTTAACTTTAAAAATACATTTTTCAATGATCTTTTTTATTATGTTTAATATTAGTGTGTTTTATCATTATATTCAATTTGCTAATGCTTAGGTTATTTAAAAAATGAAATGCCTTTGTAACAGATGAGTTTTAAATAGAAACCCCGATAGTTCGAAAGAGATTGTCCATTTTTTACGAAGTGCATCCAGTTTTGCCGTAACCCTCTCTACTTTTTGCACATGCTATGAGGGTGAAATTATTATAACATGCCAACTTTCAACCTTTTCGGAGTTCATTTGAAGAGTATTTCAATTTAGCTGAAAAAAATCAGTAAATTCATGAAAGAATTTTTTTGCACATAAAATTTCTACGCGTTTCAAATGCCAAAACACATAACTACCCTAACTATTACAGAGATTCCCTCCTGGGTATGAAACACAGAAGAAGGTGATGATAGTGAAGCCGATCACATCCCAGATCTTTGGGTGTGAAACTTCTTCTTCGCGTGTGTCCCTTTGCGCCGTAACCATGGAAAATCTTCATCATTTAACGGGATGCTCATGTCAATATTCACCGTGAATGGAGCAATTTCATCAAAGTTTTCATAATCTCCTGACATGTCTGTCTTGTCATCCACTCCCACGATGTTTCTCTTCCCAGAAAGAACTATGTGCCGCTTTGGCTCATTGTATGATGCATTCGCTTCCTTATCTTTTCTTTTTCTCGGCTTGGTAGACATGTCCTTCACATAGAAAACCTGTGCCACATCACGAATGGTTCATCTGCATACGCAAGATTGTTGAGATCCACTGTTGTCATTCCGTACTGCGGGTCTTCCGTTACCCCACCTCGTGTCATATTGACCCATTTGCACCGAAACAAAGGGACCTTCAAACCACGTCCATAGTCAAGTTCCCATATGTCCTGTATATAACCATAATATGTTTCCTTTCCCGTCTTGGTTGCTGCATCAAAGTGGACACCACTGTTTTGGTTGGTGCTCTTCTTATCTTGGGCGATCGTGTAAAATGTATTACCATTTATCTCGTACCCTTTGAAAGTCATTATATTCGAAAATGGTAACTGGGACAGCAAGTACAAGTCATCTTCAATAGAGGCGTCATGCATGGTGCGTGTACGCAACCAGGTGGCGAAACTCCTGGTTTGTTCATGTGTAATCCGGTCATCGAGACCGTTCGGTGTTTGGAGCGTAGAAAATTCTTGTGTTCGCTCCATATCTGGAGCCACCAAGGCGGAATTCTGTAGAACTGCGTAGTGTGCTTCAAGAAGAGAATGTCCGTCCATACATATTATTTGATCCTCCTAGCGTGCCTTTTCCATCCGATGCGCCCTTATGCCGCGATTCAGAACACCAATCGGCTTAAGGTCGGGAATAAAGTCAATACAAAACTCAATGACCTCCTCATTGTCGTGGCCCTTGGAGATGCTTCCTTCGGCCTAGCACGATTATGAACATATTTCTTTAAGACTCCCATGAACCTCTCAAAGGGGAACATATTGTGTAGAAATACAGGACCCAAAACGTTAATCTCTTCGCATAGGGGAACTAGGACGTGCGTCATGATGTTGAAGAAGGATGGTGGGAACACCAACTCGAAACTGACAAGACAATGCACCAAATCATTCTCTAACCTTGGTATGATTTCATGATCGATTACCTTATGAGAGATTGCACTGAGGAATGCACATAGCTTCACAATGGCTAATCGAACGTTTTCTGGTAGAAGCCCCCTCAATGCAACCGGAAGCAGTTGCGTCATAATCACATGGCAGTCATGAGACTTTAGGTTCTGGAACTTTTTCTCTGCCATGTTTATTATTCCCTTTATATTTGACGAGAAGCCAGACGGTACCTTAATACTGAGCAGGCATTCAAAGAAGATTTCCTTCTCTTCTTTGGTAAGAGCGTAGCTTGCATGGCCCTGATGTATGTCGTCTTTTTCGTGCATACGTTGCTGGTCCTCCCGTGCCTCAGGTGTATCTTTTGTCTTCCCATACACTCCCAAGAAGCCAAGCAGGGTCACACAAAGATTCTTCGTCACGTGCATCACGTTTATTTGGAGCGGACCTCTAGGTCTTTCCAATAGGGCAGGTCCCAAAATATAGATTTCTTCTTCCACATGGGTGCGCGTCCGTCAGCGTCATTCGGAACAGGTTGTCCACCAGGACCCTATCCAAAGACTACCTTCAAATCCTTGACCATATCATGTACATCAGCTCCAGTACGGTGGCGAGGCTTCGTCCAGTGATCCGCCTCACCTTTGAAATGCTTGCCTTTCTTTCTTACGGGATGCCTGCTCGGGAGAAATCGATGATGTCCCAGGTACACATTCTTCCTACAATTGTCCAAATATATACTGCCGGTATCATCCAAACAGTGCGTGCATGCGCGGTATCCCTTGTTTGTCTGTCCTGAAAGGTTACTAAGAGTAGGCCAATCATTGATGGTCACGAATAGCAACGCCTTTAGGTCAAATTCTTCCTGTTTGTGCTCATCCCACGCACGTACACCTGTTCCATTCCACAGTTGTAAGAGTTCTTCAACTAATGGCGTTAGGTACACATCAATGTCGTTCTTTGGGTTGCTTAGGGCCTTGGATGAGCACCGGCATCATAATGAACTTCCGCTTCATGCACAACCAAGGAGGAAGGTTATACAAACATAGAGTCACAGGCCAGGTGCTATGGTTGCTGCTCTGCTCCCCAAAAGGATTAATGCCATCTGCGCTTAGACCAAACCATACGTTCCTTGCGTCATCTGCAAACTCCTTCCCGTACTTTCTTTCGATTTTTCTCCACTGCGACCCGTCAGCGGGTACTCTCAACTTTCTGTCTTTCTTACGGTCTTCTCTGTGCCAACGCATCGCCTTGGCATGCTCTTTGTTTTGGAACAAATGTTTCAACCGTGGTATTATAGGAGCATACCACATCACCTTGGCAGGAATCTTCTTCCTTGGGCACTCGCCCTCGACATCACCAGGGTCATCGCGGCTGATCTTATAGCACAATGCACCGCATACCAGGCAAGCGTTCAAATCCTCGTACTCACCGCAGTAGAGGATGCAATCATTAGGGCATGCATGTATCTTCTGCACCTCTAACCCTAGAGGGCAGACGGCCTTCTTTGCTTCGTACGTACTCTCGGGCAATTCGTTGTCCTTTGGAAGCATATTCTTTATCATTACCAAAGAACTTTCCAAATCCCTTGTCGATACACCATTCTCTGCCTTCCATTGCAGCAATTCCAGGTGTGGTGCCCAGCTTTTCTTGTCACCTCACGCAATTCGGGTACAACAATTTTTTGTGATCCTCTAACATGCACCGCAACTTCTTCTTCTCCAAATCACTTGCGCAGTTTCTCTTTGCATCGGCAATGGCCCAATCTAGATCATCAACGGGCTCATCTGATGCCTCTTCTTCAGCTTCTTCCCGCATTGCCGGCTCAGCTTCTTCCCGCATTACCGGCTCAGCTTCTTCCCCCATTGTTGTATCATCGTATTCAGGGAACCCATGGCCAGGATAGTTGTTGTCGTCCTCTTCTTCTTCATTGTCTTCAATCATAACCCCTCTTTCTCTGTGCTTGGTCCAAACATTATAGTGGGGCACGAAACCAGACTTAAACAGGTGGACGTGAATGGTTCTTGACTTAGAGTAATTTAATTCATTCTTACAGCCAGCACATGGACAAGGCATAAAACCATCCGCCCGCTTGTTTGCCTCGGTATAGCGTAAAATTTTGCACGCCATTAATGAACTCGAGAGCATCGGTCATCGTACATCTATTGCCGGCTCATCTTCAATACACAGCACCGAAAACACCAAATTAATACAATACATAAAGTTCATACAACACTTAAATGCAACAAACAAATAACTCTCTATCCAAAGCATTTAAATGCAACAACAAATGCGATCAAGATCACAACTAAGGTAACAATTGGTCCAACAGCATAATGATACCAAGCCTCACTATCAATGGCATATTTTCTAATCTTTCTAATCTTCAAGCGCATTTTCTCCATCTTGATCTTCTGATCATCGACGACATCGACAACATGCAACTCGAATTCCATCTTCTTCCCCTCAATTCTTTTCAATTTTTCTTTCAAATACTCGTTTTCTCTTTCAACTAAATTTAACCTCTCGACAAATAGGGTCGGTTGGAATTTTCGGTTCACATACCTCCTAGATAAAAATATCTATGTCAACTTGATGGGCATAATTTGTCATAAACACGAAATGCAACAAATAGTTTTAAAAGAGAATATACCACATCCGAATCATAACAAGGACGAGGGCCGACGGGGACGGATATCAAAACCATGGCACTATGTATAACAAACAACGTACGGGTAAGATAATTATATGAGTAACTATATATCCAAATCACATAAACATCAAATTTTTATATAAAATTTCATGAACAAGAGGCTCACCACAAGGTGGTGCCGGCAACGGGACGGTGCGGGCGATCGACGGTGGTTACGACGGAGATTTAGAAGGCACTAAGTAAACCACACCTACCTATGCAAACTAAGTGTTATTTTGACCTCAAATTGCATATAAATAAAATACTACCACATATAATTCCTCCCAAATTACTAAAACCCACAATTAATCATTATATAAACCAATGCAAGAGCTAATCTAGCAATGAGATATGAAAGGACAAAGTTGCTAACCTTTGTGATCATTTGAATGGATGGGGGCCTGCATATCTTGACAAATTTTGGGCAAAATTTGTGATGAACTCGAGAGGAAGAAGGGAAGAACAGAGGAGAGGTAGAGGGGAAAGGGGGAAGAACAAAGTGTGGGTGGACGAAGGGTTTATATAGGACAACCTTTTGTACCGGTTTGTGCCACGAACCGGTACTAAAGGTGCTGGGAGGGCCCCACTTTGACAACATCCTGCCACCACTTTCTTTAGTACCGGTTCGTGGCACGAACCGGTGCTAAAGGTTCGCCACGAACCGGTACTAAAGAGATCCTCCCACCTAGCCGTTGGAACCGACACTAATGGACACATTAGTGTCGGTTCTGTTACAAACCAGGACTAATGTGTCTCACATTTGACCCTTTTTCTACTAGTGTTCCCTCAACAACAAAAAAACAATTCGTGTTGTCTAGCATCTGGACTAAATTTGAGTACATTTTTCCTATTTGTGTGGGATTGTACTCGGGTTAGTTATACAACCATCTAAATATTATCTTCACAACACATGACATGAATATAGGAGTAGTGAATTCCTATATAAATACGAACTACATGTACATACGATCTCAAATTCAAATATATGTATCCATTTTATGTTGAATTCAAATCATAGTACATGTATGTTCTAGCTAGATGTTCAGAATCTAAACCATGTATGATACTATCTACAATGTGGTTAACACACACAACACACACACATAAACACCATTTAGACTAGTAAGGTACACGTGCATTGCACGCATGAGATATGGCAACCAAAATATGAATAAATACCACATTATAGCATGTAAGCTTTGAGTCATATATGCATGATGTAGATGCTCGTTTAATTTTTATAGTTCATTTCATTCAAAATCATCTAGTTTTTATAAGAAAGCTAATCTATTTTAAGATTCATGGAATTGTGCGTTGTAAAGCATAAAGTAAAAAAAAATAATGGCGAATCATGTAGATTTTTTTTGGCAATTATGATAAGGAAGATTCTAGAACAAAGAAGAAGTGTTTGTGTTTTGAGGTTTGTGCATTATGCTTAAGTTCAACCATGGAGTCTCTAGATTGTACATTTGGCAAAATCTGGTGGAATGTAGATGATATCCAACGGCCAGTAGTGCTTGAATTTGCCATCTCTGCACCATCGGATTGGCTTCATCCAACGACCATCTTTCAAAGTTAAAGTTATCCGCACACTATATAAAAAATATAAAATACAATATATAGGGGTATAGATATTGATATGTGATGTGAAAGCCACCCATCATCTCTAATTAGAATAGTGTGTCCATTCACGGATGCGATGTGGTCAAACTATGTCTGCCATCGGTATCTCAAATTCAAATCAGTCTGACCTTGTTCTATGTGTATACAGTATAGCATGCTCGTTTCCAAACCACACCGCGCATATCTCAGTTATATTATGCATGCATGGGTTTCAAACATCATGATCTCTTATTCAAATATTTGAATTCAACTTTGCATTGATTATGACCTCACCTAGTATTTTACACCTAGACAGTGGTCTTCTCTTTATAATTGTACCACTAACTTTCTCTCGTGCATGCATGCACACACACTACCACTCGGCACTATCCATCGCACACATGCAATCTTTTTCTTCAGGTCGGTCTCCCATGCATGCACACGCACACACCCCTCCCCCTCTTCGTCATATCGGGCATTCTTTATATCTCACGTGCATGCGCAACAATCAATGTTCCTCTATGTGTGTGTGTATATTGCTACCTCTTGAGCACTGCGTTGGATTTCCTTGAAGAGGAAAGGATGATGCAGCAAAGTAGCGTAAGTATTTCCCTCAGTTTTTGAGAACCAAGGTATCAATCCAGTAGGAGGCTACGCGCGAGTCCCTCGTACCTACACAAAGCAAATAACTCCTCGCAACCAACGCGATTAGGGGTTGTCAATCCCTTCACGGTCACTTACGAGAGTGAGATCTGATAGAGATGATAGATAATATTTTTGGTATTTTTATGATAAAGATGAAAAGTAAAATAAAATAAAAGTAAAAGCAAAGGCAATAAATAAAGTGATGGAAGATTAGTATAATGGAGATAGACCCGGGGGCCATAGGTTTCACTAGTGGCTTCTCTCAAGAGCATAAGTATTTTACGGTTGGTGAACGAATTACTGTTGAGCAATTGGCGATGTAATTGAGCATAGTTATGAGAATATCTAGGTATGATCATGTATATAGGCATCACGTCCGAGACAAGTAGACCGACTCCTACCTGCATCTACTACTATTACTCCACTCATCGGCCGCTATCCAACATGCATCTAGAGTATTAAATTCAAGAAAAGCAGTAAGGCCTTAAGCAAGATGACATGATGTAGAGGGATAAATTCATGCAATATGATAAAACCCCATCTTGTTATCCTCGATGGCAACAATATAATACGTGCCTTGCTGCCCCTACTGTCACTGGGAAGGGACACCGCAAGATTGAACCCAAGGCTAAGCCCTTCTCCCGTTGCAAGAAAAACCAATCTAGTAGGCCAAACCAAACTGATAATTCGAAGAGACTTGCAAAGATAACCAATCATACATACAAGAATTCAGAGAAGATTCAAATATTGTTCATAGATAATCTTGATCATAAACCCACAATTCATCGGTCTCAACAAACACACCGCAAAAAGAAGATTACATCGAATAGATCTCCACGGGAGAGGGGGAGAACACTGTATTGAGATCCAAAAAGAGAGAAGAAGCCATCTAGCTACTAACTATGGACCCGAAGGTCTGAGGTAAACTACTCACACTTCATCGGAGAGGCTATGGTGTTGATGTATAAGCCCTCCGTGGTGGATGCCCCCTCCGGCGGAGCTCCGTAATAGGCCCCAAGATGGGATCTCGTGGGTACAGAAGGTTGCGGCAGTGGAATTAGGTTTTTAGCTCCGTATCTGATTGTTTGGGGGTACGTAGGTATATATAGGAGGAAGAAGTACGTCGATGGAGCAACATGGGGCCCACGAGGGTGGAGGGCAGGCCCTGGGGGGGTGGGCGTGCCCCCCTACCTCGTGCCCTCCTCGAAGCTTCCTTGACTTAGGGTCCAAGTCTCCTGGATCACGTTCGGTGAGAAAATCACGTTCCCGAAGGTTTCATTCTGTTTGGACTCCGTTTGATATTCCGTTTCTTTGAAACTCTGAAATAGGCAAAAACACAACAATTCTGGGCTGGGCCTTCGGTTAATAGGTTAGTCCCAAAAATAATATGGAAGTGGAAAATAAAGCCCAATATTGTCCAAAACAGTAGATAATATAGCATGGAGCAATCAAAAATTATAGATACGTTGGAGACGTATAAGGCATCCCCAAGCTTAATTCCTGCTCGTCCTCGAGTAGGTAAATGATAAAAACAGAATTTTTGATGCGTAGTGCTACTTGGCATAATTTCAATGTAATTCTTCTTAATTGTGGTATGAATATTCAGATCTGAAAGATTCACGACAAAAGTTCATATTGACATGAAAATAATAATACTTCAAGCATACTAACTAAGCAATTATGTCTTCTCAAAATAACATGGCTAAAGAAAGTTCATCCCTACAAAATCATATAGTTTAGTCATGCTCCATTTTCGTCACACAAGAATGCTCTCATCATGCACAACCCCGATGACTAGCCAAGCAATTTTTTCATACTTTTAGTAATCTCAAACCTATAAACTTTCACGCAATATATAAGCGCGAGCCATGGACATAGCACTATGGGTGGAATAGAATATGATGATGGGGGTTATGTGGAGAAGACAAAAAAGGAGAAGGTCTCACATCAACGAGGCTAATCAACGGGCTATGGAGATGTCCATCGATTGATGTTAATGCAAGGAGTAGGGATTGCCATGCAACGGATGCACTAGAGCTATAAATGTATGAAAGCTAAACAAAAGAAAACTAAGTGGGTGTGCATCCAACTTGCTTGCTCACGAAGACTAAGGGCACTTGAGGAGGCCCATTGTTGGAATATACAAGCCAAGTTCTATAACAAAAAATTCCCACTAGTAAATGAAAGTGACAAAACAAGAGACTCTCTATCATGAAGATTATGGTGTTACTTTGAAGCACAAGTGTGGCAAAGGATAGTAACATTGTCCCTTCTCTCTTTTTCTCTCATTTTTTTGGGCCTTCTCTTTTTTTATTCCTCACTTGGGACAATGCTCTAGAAAATGATGATCATCACACTTCTATTTATTTACAACTCAATGATTACAACTCGATACTAGAACAAAGTATGACTCTATATGAATGCCTCCGTGATGTAAAGGATATGCAATGAACCAAGAGTGACATGTATGAAAGAATTATGAACAGTGGCTTTGCCACGAATACTATGTCAACTACATGATCATGCTAAGCAATATGACAATGATGAATGTGTCATGATAAACGGAATGGTGGAAAGTTGCATGGCAATATATCTCGGAATGGCTATGGAAATGCCATAATAGGTAGGTATGGTGGATGTTTTGAGGAAGATATAGGGAGGTTTATGTGTGAAAGAGCGTATCATATCACGGGGTTTGGATGCACCGGCGAAGTTTGCACCAACTCTCAATGTGAGAAAGGGCAATGCACGGCATCAAGAGGCTAGCAATGATGGAAGGGTGAGAGTGCGTATAATACATGGACTCAACATTAGTCATAAAGAAATCACATACTTATTGCAAAAATCTACAAGCCATCAAAAACCAAAGCACTATGCGCATGCTCCTAGGGGGACAGATTGGTAGGGAAGGACCATCGCTCGTCCCCGACCGCCACTCATAAGGAGGACAATCAAAGAGCACCTCATGTTTCAAATTTGTTACATAACGTTTACCATACGTGCATGCTACGGGACTTGCAAACTTCAACACAAGAATTTCTCAATTTCAAAACTACTCAACTAGCATGACTTATTATTACCTCCATATCTCAAAACAATCATCAAGCATCAAACTTCTCTTAGCATTCAACACACTCATAAGAAAGTTTTTACTATTTTTGTATACCTAGCATATTAGGATTATTTAAGAAAATTACCATGCTATTTAAGACTCTCAAAATAATCTAAGTGAAGCATGAGAGATCAATAGTTTCTTTAAAACAAATCCACCACCGTGCTATAAAATATATAAGTGAAGTACTAGAGCAAAACTATATAACTCAAAAGATATAAGTGAAGCACAAAGAGTATTCTAATAATTTCCAAATCATGTATGGCTCTCTCAAAAGGTTTGTACAGCAAGGATTATTGTGGTAAACTAAAAAGCAAAGACTCAAATCATACAAGATGCTCCAAGCAATACACATATCATGTGGTGAATAAAAATATAGCTCCAAGTAGAGTTACCGATGGAAGTAGACGAAAGAGGGGATTCCTTCCGGGGCATCCCCAAGCTTTGACTTTTTGGTGTCCTTAGATTATCTTGGGGGTGCCATGGGCATCCCCAAGCTTTGGCTCTTGCCACTCCTTGTTCCATAATCCATCAAAAGATTTCACCCAAAACTTGAAAACTTCACAACACAAAACTCAACAGAAATCTCGTGAGCTCCGTTAATGAAAGAAAACAAAAGACCACTTCAAGGTGCTGTAATGAACTCATTCTTTATTTATATTGGTGTTAAAACTACTGTATTCCAACTTCTCTATGGTTTATAAACTACTTTACTAGCCATAGATTTATCAAAATAAGCAAACAACACACGAAAAACAGAATCTGTCAAAAACAGAACAGTCTGTAGTAATCTGTAACTAACGCAAACTTCTGGAACTCCAAAACTTGAGCCAAAATAGGACGACCTAGGCAAATTTTTTATTGATCAGCAGCAATTGGAATCAGTATTTTATCACATTGTGGTGATTTTTAACAATTGTTTTCGTGTTCAGAAAGTTTCTGGAAATTATAGCAAGATCAAATAACTATCATCCAAGAAGATCCTATAGGTTTAACTTGGCACAAACACTAATTAAAACATAAAAATACATCTAACCAGAGGCTAGATCTAAGATTTATTCCTTAACAGAAGCAAAAGCAAAAAAAAACTAAAAATAAAATTGGGTTGCCTCCCAACAAGCGCTATCGTTTAACGCCCCTAACTAGGCATAAAAGCAAGGATAGATCTAGGTATTGCCATCTTTGGTAGGCAATTCTTCAATGAGACATCTATTATCCTTAGAAATTTCTTTATTTTTAGTTATTATTAAACTTTTAGGGACAAGATCAAAAAATTCATTCGTAGCAAATGGTTCCTTAATGATAGCAAAAAGATCGGGATGAATACTTATAGATTTAAGATCCGAAGTTTCCTTACTAGAGGATTCACCCTTATTTTTAGGAATATACATAAGCTTGGCAACTTTAGTAGGAGGACTTGGAGTATTCTTTACGGAAGAAAAAGCGGTTCCCAAGTTGGTAATGATACCCTCAAGTTTATCGATTCTAGTGGAATCTTGATTAATTCTCTCATTAACTAGGGGTTCTTTCTCCTTAATATTTTTCAAAGTTACTCCTACCTTAGATCCATATTATGTAATTTTGTTGTGGATCTAATCCAAATTTTCAATCAACTCTACGGTAGCAACCTTATTTTCAATACTTTGAAGTCTTTGCATTACATGCTCCAAAGTTAACATAGTTCCATTAACCAAAAGAGGTGGTGAGCCAAATAAATCTATCATAGCATTATAAGAATCAAAAGTATGTCTACCCAAGAAATTCCCTCCGGTAATGTTATCAAGGATATATCTATACCAAAGATTAGCACCTACATAAAAATTGCGGAGAAGAACTGAAGTAGATTGCTTCTTGGTAGATCTATTTTGAGCATTGCAAATTCTATACCAAGCGTCTTTTAGATTTTCTCCCTCCCTTTGCTTAAAATTTAGAACTTCATTCTCGGGAGACATCGGAGAAGATATAAGACTAGCCATGACGACAAGCAAGCGAAAGTAGCGAACGAAAAAAAAGAGGGCGAATAAACGGCAAGGGTGAAGTGGGGGAGAGGAAAACGAGAGGCAAATGGCAATAATGTAATGCGGGAGATAAGGGATTGTGATGGGTACTTGGTATGTTGACTTTATGTAGACTCCCGACAACGGCGCCATAAATTCTTCTTGCTACCTCTTGAGTCTTGCGTTGGATTTCCTTGAAGAGGAAAGGATGATGCAACAAAGTAGCTTAAGTATTTCCCTCAGTTTTTAGAACCAAGGTATCAATCCAAAGAGGAGGCTACGCGCGAGTCCCTCATACCTACACAAAGAAAATAACTCCTCGCAACCAACGCGATTAGGGGTTGTCAATCCCTTCACGGTCACTTACGAGAGTGAGATCTGGTAGAGATGATAGATAATATTTTTGGTATTTTTATGATAAAGATGCAAAGTAAAATAAAAGAAAAGTAAAAGCAAAGGCAATAAATAAAGTGATGGAAGATTAGTATAATGGAGTTAGACCCGGGGGCCATAGGTTTCACTAGTGGCTTCTCTCAAGAGCATAAGTATTTTACGGTGGGTGAACGAATTACTGTTGAGCAATTGACAGAATTGAGCATAGTTATGAGAATATCTAGGTATGATCATGTATATAGGCATCACGTCCGAGACAAGTAGACCGACTCCTACCTGCATCTACTACTATTACTCCACTCATCGACCGCTATCCAGCATGCATCTAGAGTATTAAATTCAAGAAAAGCGTAACGCCTTAAGCAAGATGACATGATGTAGAGGGATAAATTCATGCAATATGATAAAACCCCATCCTGTTATCCTCGATGGCAACAATATAATACGTGCCTTGCTGCCCCTACTGTCACTGGGAAAGGACACCGCAAGATTGAACCCAAGGCTAAGCCCTTCTCCCGTTGCAAGAAAAACCAATCTAGTAGGCCAAACCAAACTGATAATTCGAAGAGACTTGCAAAGATAACCAATCATACATACAAGAATTCAGAGAAGATTCAAATATTGTTCATAGATAATCTTGATCATAAACCCACAATTCATCGATCTCAACAAACACACCGCAAAAAGAAGATTACATCGAATAGATCTCCACGAGAGAGGGGGAGAACACTGTATTGAGATCCAAAAAGAGAGAAGAAGCCATCTAGCTACTAACTATGGACCCGAAGGTCTGAGGTAAACTACTCACACTTCATCGGAGAGGCTATGGTGTTGATGTAGAAGCCCTCCGTGGTGGATGCCCCCTCAGTGAGCTCCTAACAGGCCCCAAGATGGGATCTCGTGGGTACAGAAGATTGCGGCGGTGGAATTAGGTTTTTGGCTCCGTATTTGATCGTTTGGGGGGTACGTAGGTAGATATAGGAGGAAGAAGTACGTCGGTGGAGCAACATGGGGCCCACGAGGGTGGAGGGCGCGCCCTGGGGGGGGGGGGGGTGGGCGCACCCCCCTACCTCGTGCCCCCCTTGAAGCTTCCTTGACTTAGGGTTGCAAGTCTCATGGATCACGTTCGGTGAGAAAATCACATTCCTGAAGGTTTCATTCCGTTTGGACTCCATTTGATATTCCGTTTCTTTGAAACTCTGAAATAGGCAAAAAAAACCAGCAATTCTGGGCTGGGCCTCCGGTTAATAGGTTAGTCCCAAAAATAATATAGAAGTGTAAAATAAAGCCCAATATTTCCCAAAACAGTAGATAATATAGCATGGAGCAATCAAAAATTATAGATAAGTTGGAGACGTATCATGTCTATAGCTAGGTCTTCCCCAGTTTTCCACACAAACCGATCAATCTATATATCTAGTGAGGTCTCACCCTCTTTCCCACGTACACATCGACCAATCTATACCTCTCTCTATAGGATTACATAGCTAATACACCCACATTAATTATATATCCAACGTCCCCCTCTCATCATCCATGCCTTCCGCTTCATCTCTCAGACACACGCACAGTGGCAAAGACAGGGGGCAGCAAGGGCCCTGCCCCCCTAACATCACTATATATTGTGGCTAATATGAATGTGATCATTAGATCAATTGCTGGTAAAATGGTTTATGTTGATGAATTCGCCCTCCTCGGAAAGGATTAGAAATGCTTGGCCCCCTAGCTCATTTATTTTTCATGGCTCTGCCACTGCGCGCAACAGCGCACGTTCTCACCTCCTCTCTTTAAATATCGATCTTGCACTTGTGCACTCCTTCATAGTCTCCCTCCACCTGGCCCCTCGCACCATCTTCTAGCCCGCCACCGGATTTTTCCACATGTACAATCTAGCAGACTCCATGGTTGAACTTAAGCATAATGCACAAACCTCAAAACACAAGTGCTTCTCCTTTGTTCTAGAATCTTCTGTATCATAACTGCCCAAACTTTTTTTCTAGTTCAATTGCCATTATTTGTTTTTTCTTTATGCTTTACAATGCACAATTCCATGAATCATAAAATGGATTAAGGGCTTCTTTGATTCAAAGGATTCTCAAAGGAATTTTGGAGGATTCTAATCCTTAGGAATTTTTCCTATCTTGGTTGTTTGATTCGTAGGATTGTAAACCATAGGAATTTTTCCATAGGATTCATTCGCACTAGATTTCATAGGAAACTTTCTATCCACTCAAACCTCTTTGAAAGAATCCAACACTTTTCCTATGCACAATCAAACACTCGTACAATCCTATAGGATTCAAGACGACATTCCACTCTAATCCCATGTTTTTCCTATTCCCGCGTTTTGGAAATCCTACGAATCAAAGAGGCCCTAACTTTTTTATAAAAACTAATTGATTTTGAATGAGATGAACTACAAGAATTAAACAAACATCTACATCATGCATATATGACTCAAAGCTTACATCCTATAGTGTGGTATTTATTCATAATTTGGTTGCCAAATCTGATGCGTGCAATGCACGTGTACCTTACTAGTATTTCGAGTATGTGCAAAACACGTAAATTAGAATTCCAATGGCACGCTACACAGTGTCTCTCTTTCAGTTCATGAAGCCACGTGGCACATGTGGAGGCGTTGTCGCGACCTCCTTGTGTGGATTGATCACAGTGATGTGCTGCTAGTTCTAGAAGAATGTACTCGTCCTCTCTCAGGCACACTAGCAGTACATGCACGAAGCGAAGATGTGCACGCACACACTCATTCCCTCACATGCACACGCGGGTACACGGTGGGACGCATTTTTGTACGAAGATCCACCCCATGTGATAATTTGACGTGTGTAAAGTCCTTCACTTCATTGATGGTCAATTAATACAGCGCATAAAAATTGAGTGGACGTGAGGGAAGAAGTAGTTGAGAAAGACATTACTACTCCGCTGCGTGCATGCGAGTAGTTAAATCATGGGTTGCTACTTCCATTGGTCTCCTTCGTATTTTGTGCCAATTTTTGACCATATTTTTAAGTAACATAATATTTATGCATGTCATAAAAAGTGGCACAAAAAAGGGGCCCAATAAACCAGGACGCAGGTAGCATGATCAATTTTTGCCAGGGCTACTGTTGGTCGCCTTTGTATTTAAATATGGACGGAGTGGAGTAGTACTATCTTTATCTTAGCCTCGTAGGGCTCTCCCAGTGCCTAGGATTGCCTCCCTGCCTCGCCCACCGGATCCCGCCATGGAGGATCCTGCCATGGATAATCCCTTAGATCCCAGGATCCCGCAGGCTACCCTCTCGCTGCGGCCCGCGGCACTGCCGCCTTTGAGCGAAACCGACATGTGTTTTAGAGGGGATCCATTGCTCTGGAATCACAGATCGGTGGCGCTGGAGGACATGCCAGGGCTGCTTTTCAGGTGGTGGGCAGCAAGGGAAAATCGGATCGAGGAAGCGGCGCATCGATTGGAGAGAAGTACCAAGGAGCTGCGCCTGGCGCGGCACAAGGCGGAGGTGCAAGTCGATCTCAAGGGAGAGATGCTGACAGATGTCAGCATCTGGCAGCATTGCGTTGATTTCGAGCTAGGGCTAATGGCAGAGATCATCTTCACGGAGTCAACTGCGGAGGAAAGAACATGCATGCCTACGGAATGGCATGAGCAGCTGGTGCAACTGTTCAAATGGGTGGTAGGAGAATCCAAATCGCGGGACCAACTTTGGCGGCCGCTGGGCATGCATCGTAGCGAGGTGAGCTGCCCTCCTTCCCCACCGGCGATGTAGTGACCTACTCGGTTGCTACTGCAGTGAACTTGCAGTGCCATGGCGGTTTGCAACCGTGACAATCACTCCATCTATATGTATTGTATTCCTGTGAAAATACTTGTCGTTTGGAAAAAGATGATAATTGATTTATCACTAGTTTTTGACTGCTTGGTCGTGACAATCACCCGAAGCCACAACCAGAAGTCTCCATCGCGTAATACTTACGGTCAGTCGCACCAATATACGGTCGGTCGGACCCACGACACGCATCGGCTTGGTCTGACATGTACGACCAGTTACATCACTGACTTGTGCGACCGTATTTGACCAGTTGCACTTGAAATTTGTGTTCTAGGAAACTCATCGGGAGCCGTTTGGGCCTCGAAACCAAAACCGTCAATTAATCTTTAGCTTGTTCCCATCACATTCCAAAGTGTACAATATAATTAAGTGCAAACCTGCTCACACCTAGTACGTATCAAACCTAAACGTGTTCCCACTATGCAGGTTTTAGTACTAGTGCTAGTACTAGGTTATAAAAAGGGGAACTAGTAGCTAGCCGAAAATCACTCTACCTCTTCCTCCTCATAAATCTTTATTGTTCGGCCGTCCTTGCCATGGATGGTGTGTAGAGCTCTAGGTCCAGAACTACTCATAACAAGGGAGCAGCAACCAAGGCCATGGAAAAAAGAGAGGGCTCGCCACCTCGCAGAGACCTCGAAAGATCTCTCACGGGCAGGCGAGGGCTCCCAGGAGCGCCCTAGCAACGGAGGCGAGTGCTCCCAGGAGCGCCCTAGCCGCGGAGGCGAGGGCTCCCAGGAGCGCCCTAGCCGCTGAGGCGATCATGCTGAGCTGGCAGCGCTGGAGTCGTTATCCCTCGAAGACATGCCCGATCAGCTCAATAAGCAGGAGGAGTTCATCAACGGCTTGGTGGAGCTGCTAAAGGAGAGCCTCGACGACATGCCCGCTGAGCTCAATGAGCAGGGGGAGTTGTCCACCGGCTTGGTGATGCTGCTGAAGAAGAGAATTGCCTCGGATAAGAAGGCGACCGACAAAATCTTGCAACTTCAGGAGGACAAGGCGAAGCTCTGCCACAAGCATGACCTGCTAAAGGAGGAGAACGCTGGCTGGAAGAAGCTGCATGAGAAGAGTAGTTCCTTGATCAAGATGTTGTAGGCCCTCATCATGGAACTGAAGGAGGAGTTGGCGAAGCTCCGCATCGAGCACCTGACTGCTGTCAAGGTACGTAATGCGGCTGTGGAACAGATGATGAAGGCTTGCATAGAAATCCTGCGTCATGGACATAATGAAGAAGATGGCGGAGGAGATGCGCAAGGAGATGGAGGCGATGAAGAAGCAGTTACGACTCCGCGGCCAGCAACCCTTCATTTAGTAGAGAGCAGCGCCCCAGACTTGTGTGTGTGTCTCCCTTCTTTTTAGGGGGTGATAATCTTCCTTCTTATTTTGCTCATGTGTTTCTTCTTTTGCTTCGGGTGTTTCACCGCACGTGTCACGTTCTCTGCGAGGCATGGATAGAACACTGCTAACTATGAGCGGCACCGTGGGTTCGATGACTAGCAAATTAGATCATTTTTATCGCCATATGGCACTGGGTGATGACCCACAAGTATAGGGGATCAATTGTATCTCTTTTCGATAAGTAAGAGTGTCGAACCCAACGAGGAGCAGAAGGAAATGACAAGTAGTTTTAATTTTTTTTTGCGGGGAGACAAGTAGTTTTAAGTAAGGTAATGTCTGCAAGTGTTGAAACCGTAAGTAGCGAGTAGTTTGATAGCAAGATAATTTGTAACGAGAAAGTAACAATAGTAGCAATAAGTATGCAGCAAGGTAGCCCAATCCTTTTGAGGCAAAGGACAAGCCAAAACTGTCTCTTATGATAAGCAAAACATTCTCGAGGGTACAAGGGAATTTCATCTAGTCACTCTCATCATGTTGGTTTAATTTGTGTTCGCTACTTTGATAATTTCATATGTGGGTGGACCGGTTCTTAGGTGTTGTTCTTACTTGAAAAAACCTCCTACTTATGATTAACCCTCCCGCAAGCATCCGCAACTATGGGAAAAGTATTAAGGATAAATCCTAACCATAGCATTAAACTCTAGGATCCAATCGGCCCCTTACGGAATAGTGCATAAACTGGGGTTTAAGTTTCTGTCACTCTCGCAACCCACCATCTATTTACTACTCCACAATGCATTCCCTTAGGCCCAAATATGGTTAAGTGTCATGTAGTCGACGTTCACATGACACCACTAAGGGAATCACAACATACATACTATCAAAATATCGAACACATATCAAGTTCATATGTTTACTAGCAACATGATTTCTCCCGTGACCTCATGAACAAAAGTAACTACTCACAAACAACAAACATGCTCATGATCAGAGGGGTATTAATATGCATAATGGATATGAACATATAATCTTCCACCAAATAAACCATATAGTAATCAACTATAAGATGTAATCAACACTACTAGTCACCCCCTAGCACCAATCTATAGTTCCGGTAACAAGATTGAATACAAGAGATGAACTAGGGTTTGAGATGAGATGGTGCTCGTGAATATGTTGATGGAGATTGCTCTCCCCAAGATGGGAGAGTTGTTGGTGATGATGATGACGATGATTTCCCCCTCAGGAGGAAGTTCCCCGGCCGAGAATCGCTCCATGGGAGGGCAAAAGTGCTCCTGCCCAAGTTCCGCCTCGAGACGGCGGTGCTCTGTCCCAAAAGTATTATTCTTATTTTTCTAGGTCAAAACCACTATATACCAGAAGATGGGCACCGGAGGTGGGCCGAGGAGGCCACAACCCACCAGGGCACGCCAGGGGGGCCTAGCGCGCCCAGGTGGGTTGTGCCCACCTGGTGGCTCTCCTCTATTACTTAGTGGCTCCAATATTTCTTATATATTCCATAAAAAATCTTCGTGAAGTTTTAGCCCATTTTGATTTGTGCAGAATAGGTTGCCTGATGTAGCTTTTTCAGGTCCAGATTTCCTGCTGCCAGAATTCTCCCTCTTGGTGTGTACCTTGCAAATTATGAGAGAAAAAGACATTAGAATTACTACAAAAAGCATTATTAAGGATAAAAACATTATAAATAACAGTAGGAAAACATGATGCAAAATGGACGTATCAACCCCCCAAGCTTAGACCTCACTTGTCCTCAAGCGAAAACCAAAATCAAGAAACATGTCCATACGCTTTGAGAGAGAGGTGTCGACAAAAAATAAAATACAGACATAGGAGCATCATGTTGATTATTATAACAGCCACAAAATTTAACGTAAGACTTTTATCATAGAACTTGCACCATATACTTCCCATGAATAAGTAACAGTTCACCACACAATCGAAGTGTAAAGCAAAAACTCTATTAGAAACCAACAAACTATGTTCTCAGTCAACTTTGCAACTACAATTCATCATCTTTTCAGGAAGGTTCACGTATCGGAGCTCTTAAGCAAGTCCACATACTCAACCATCATATAATCTTTTATGATTGCTAACACTCACCTTGTACCCATGAGCAAAACGTTTCAACCGGACTCAAATAAAGATAAGGGCTTATAGTTTCGCCTCCCAACATACTCACCTCAAGGGTGATGTCAACAATAATAACTTATGCTATCTATATTCAACTGGACATATGTGCCTAGATCTTTCCTCACCACATGATGCTTGCCAAGAGAATAAATAAAAAGGAATAGAAGGAAAACTTTGACTCTTTGCATAAAAATAAATACATATAAGTAAAAGATAGGCCCTTCACAGAGGGAAGCAGAGGTTGCGCTTTATTTTTTTGCATGCTCAATCCCTTAGTGCAAGATAACGTCACGTTGTATTGCCCCTTAAGATGACAACCTTTATTATGCAGTTTGTCGCTTTTATTCTTTGTCATCCAAGTTCGTACAAGGCTCAATTTTCTCTTACACTAAATGATCTTACATATTTAGGAACAATTTTTATTGCCTTTTTGCACCGATGACAACTTACTTGACGGATCTTGTTCAATCCCTAGGTAGGTATGGTGGACACTTGAAAAAGATTTGGGTTTAAGGGTTTTTGGATGCACAAGTAGTTTCTCTACTTAGTGCGGAGTTTTTGGCTAGCAAAGATAGGGGAAAGCATCACATGTTAAAGGATCTATGACAATATGACTTCTATGTGAATATAAACATACATAAACCATTATGTTGTCTTGCTTGTCCAATGTCAACAATTTTGACATATAATATTTTGATGAGGGCTCACAATCACAAAAGATTTCTAGGATAGTATATTTATATGTGAATCTTCCCTTCCCTTATTAATTCTTTCATGAGTTGCATCATTGACTAATGCTATGTTTGTACATCTCTAATAAAATTTTCTTACTTATACTTTTCCTTATGTAGTGCTATCACCTACCATAGGATTAGTATATGATCATATTGATTTATTTCCTTTCTTTTTCTTTCTTACTCCTTTTCTTTATTTGCAACATGAAAGTAAAGAAAGTAAAAACTCAAACTAGCTTCATTATATAACTTGCACATGATTAAAATGATAGATTACTAAGAAAACTTGTAAAAGAAGAAAAGAATGAACTAAACTTTATTCATCTAAGCAAAATATTGAACTAAGATAAGTAAAAGTAAAAAGATAGTGGGATGATATGATACCGGGGCACCTCCCCCAAGCTTGGCGGAAGCCAAGGGGAGTGCCCATACCCGACACTCAGTTCTCCTTTGGTGGTGAAGAAGATGGTGGTGGTGATGCAGAAGGTAATTTGCGCTTTGCTTCCTTCAGCTTCGTTTCGATCTTCATCAGCCAAGCATCTTCTTTGATGTGGTTGGAGGAGCAGGAAGACATGATGCTTATCTTGATAAATCTGACCGGAAACAGCAAGAAAAGAGAACAGAGGATTTTCTCCGTGATACGGTGGTTAACAGGTTCGGGAAGTATAAATAGAATTTTTATTTTGCAGGACAAGCATATGGAAGAAAAACGGAGTACGGGAGGTGTCCCAAGTGGGCACAACCCACCTGGGCGTGCCAGGCAAGCCTGGCGCGCCATGGTGTATTGTGCCCTCCAGGGGACGCTTCCTGGGAGTTTCTTTATTTCCAAAATTTTGAAATATTCCAAAACTGATAAAAAATATTTTTGTAGATTTTTCGGAGTGTGTTTACTTATGTATCACGTACCACCCTATTTTGACGATTCTGGAGTGTTCCAGAAGGACTCTTTTATGTGTTCTTCCGGTGTCAAAGTTTGGAAAATATTACTTTGAACATTAATTGGCGTACCTGAAATATAATGATTTATTCGTTGTCCGTTGACAACCTTCGGGTTAGTGCCTTCGAAATTATTTATTTATATGGCACCTGACCGGTAAACCTCCTCGATGACATAGGGGCCTTCCCATTTGGAGAGGAGTTTTCCTGCAAAGAATCTAAAACGAGAGTTGTACAAAAGAACATATTCTCCAACTTTAAACTCGCGTTTTTAATTCTTTTTTCATGCCATCTTTTAACTTTTTATTTGAATAACTTTGCATTTTCATAAGCTTGGGTTCTCCATTCATTTAATGAGCTTATATCAAATAACCTCTTTTCACCAGCAAGTTTGAAGTCATAGTTGAGTTCTTTAACTGCCCAATGTGCTTTATGTTCTAACTCAAGAGGCAAATGACAAGCTTCTCCATAAACCATTTTATAAGGAGACATACCCATAGGATTTTTATATGCTGTTCTATAAGCCCAAAGTGCATCATCTAATTTCTTAGACCAATTCTTCCTGGACCTATTGACAGTCTTTTGCAAAATTAATTGTATTTCTCTATTCTTGATTTCAACTTGGCCACAAGACTGAGGATGATAGGGTGATGCAATTCTATGGTTAACATCATACTTAGCAATCATCTTACGGAAAGCACCATGAATAAAGTGTGAACCACCATCAGTCATTAAATATCTAGGGACTCCAAACCTTGGGAAAATAACTTCCTTAAGCATTTTAATAGAGGTGTTGTGATCAGCACCACTAGTTGGAATAGCTTCTACCCATTTAGTAACATAATCGACAGTAACCAAAACATGTGTATACCCATTAGAGGAAGGAAAAGGTCCCATGTAATCAAATCCCCAAATATCAAATGGTTCAACAACAAGAGAATAGTTCATAGGCATTTCTTGACGCTTACCGATATTACCTATTCTTTGGCATTCATCACAAGATGAGACATACTTACGAGCATCCTTGAAGAGAGTAGGCCAATAAAATCCAGACTGCAATACCTTGTGAGCAGTTCTATCTCCAGCATGATGCCCTTCATAAGCTTCGGAGTGACATTTCCGTAGGATTTGTCCCTATTCATGCTCAGGTACACAACGTCTAATAATACCATCTACCCCTTCTTTATAAAGATGTGGGTCATCCCAAAGGTAATGTCTTAAATCATAGAAGAATTTTTTCTTTTGTTGGTAGGTAAAGCTAGGTGGTAAATATTTAGCAACCATGTAATTAGCATAGTCAGCATACCAAGGAGTCCCATTAGCAAAATTTATTGCAGCTAACTACTCATCAGGAAAACTATCATCAATAGGAAGAGGTTCATCGAGCACATTTTCAAGCCTAGACAAGTTATCGGCTACGGGGTTCTCAACTCCTTTTCTATCAATAATATGCAAATCAAGTTCTTGTAACAAGGGGACCCAATGAATAAGTCTAGGTTTAGCATCTTTCTTTTACATAAGATATTTAATAGCAGCATGGTCTATGTGAAAAGTTACTTTAGAATCAACAATATAAGCTCTAAACTTATCACAAGCAAACACCACTGCTAGGAATTCTTTTTCAGTAGTAGCATAATTTCTTTGAGCACTGTCTAGAGTTTTACTAGCATAATGAATGACATTCAATTTCTTATGAACTCTTTGTCCTAGAACAGCACCAACAACATAATCACTAGCATCACACATAATTTCAAAAGGCAAGTTCCAATCAGGTGGTTGAACTATGGGTGCAGTGATTAAAGCTTTCTTGAGTGTTTCAAAGGCTTCAAGACAATCATCATCAAAGACAAAAGGAATATCCTTTTGCAAAAGATTAGTAAGAGGCCTAGAAATTTTAGAGAAGTCTTTGATAAATCTCCTATAGAAACCAGCATGACCTAAGAAACTTCGAATACCTTTGATGTCCTTGGGACATGGCATTTTGTCAATTGCATCAACTTTAGCTTGGTCCACTTCAATACCTTTTTCAGAAATTTTATGACCCAAGACAATGCCTTCATTAACCATAAAGTGGCACTTCTCCCAATTCAAGATAAGATTTGTTTGTTCACATCTCTGCAAAAACTCGATCAAGATTGCTTAAACAATCATCAAAAGACTTCCCATAAACAGAGAAATCATCCATGTAAACCTCAACAATCTTTTCACAAAAGTCAGAGAATATATCCATCATGCATCTTTGAAAGGTAGCAGGTGCATTACATAAAACAAAAGGCATACATCTATAAGCATAGGTTCCAAAAGGACAAGTAAAAGTGGTCTTTTCTTGATCAGGTTGAGAAATAGGTATTTTTGAAAAACCAGAATATCCATCAAGGAAGCAAAAGTGTGTGTGCTTAGATAATCTTTCAAGCATTTGATCCGTAAAAGGCAACGGGTAATGATCTTTTCTAGTAGCTTTATTTAATTTTCTGAAACCAATTACCATTCTATAGCCTGTAACAATTCTCTGTGGAATAAGTTCATTCTTATCATTAGGAACAACAATAATACCTCCTTTCTTTGGTTCACAATGAACATGACTTACCCATCTACTATCAGCTATAGGATAGATTATACCTGCTTCTAGAAGTTTTAATATTTCTGTTCTTACCACATCTTTCATCTTCGGATTTAACCGATGTTGGTGATCAACAACGTGTTTAGCATCAGGTTCCATATTAATCTTATGCTGACATAGAGTGGGACTAATGCCCTTTAAATCATCAAGAGTATATCAAATAGCAGCTCGGCGCTTCCTTAGAACCTTCAATAATCTTTCTTCTTCATGTTCTAAAAGGTTAGCACTAATAATAACATGATATATCTTATTTTCATCAAGATAAGCATATTTCAAAGTGTCTGGCAATTGTTTCAATTCAGACACAGGATCACCTTTAGGTGGAGGAGGACCTCCGAGAGTTTCAATAGGCAAATTGTGTTTAAGCAGAGGGCGTTGTTCAAAGAAAATATTGTCTATTTCATTTATTTCATGCATATGTAAATCATTTTCATGGTCTAGCAAGTATTGTTCTAAAGGATCAGTAGGTGGCACAACAATAGAAGCAAGACCAATTAATTCATCCTTACTAGGCAATTCTTTTTCATGATAGTTTCTATGAAGTTGGAAAAATTAAACTCATGAGACTCATCACCAAAGCTAACACCCATAGTTTGTTTCTGGCAATCTGTACTAGCATTAACTGTGTTCAAGAAAGGTCTACCAAAGATAATGGGACATAAGTCATCTTGCTGGGTACCAAGAACATGAAAATCAGTAGGATATTTTATTTTCCCACACAAGACTTCAACATCTCTAATAATCCCACAAGGTGATATAGTGTCTCTATTAGCAAGTTTAATAGTAACATCTATGTCTTCTAACTCTGCAGGTGCTATGTCTTTTATAATTTCTTGATATAAAGTGTAAGGAATGGCACTCACACTAGCACCCACGTCACATAAACCATGATAACAGTGATCTCCTATTTTAACTGAAATGACAGGCACGCCAACAACTGGTCTATGTTTATCTTTTTCATGAGGTTTAGCAATTCTAGCAGCTTATTTGCATAAGTAAATAACATGCCCATCCACATATTCTTCTAAGAGATCTTTAATCATAGCAATATTAGGTTCAACTCTAATTTGTTCATCTGGTTTAGGTGTTCTGACAAAGCTTTTGTTAACCACAGTTGCAACTTTAGCATGTTCCTTTATCCTAACAGGAAAAGGGGGTTTCTCAATATAATCAGTAGGAACAACTGGATCAACATTATAGAGAATAGTTTCTTCTTTAATTGGTACCGGTTATTTAATAGGTAGGTGATATTTAAACCATTCCTATTTAGGGAGTTCAACATGAGTAGCAAATGATTCACAAAAGGAAGCTACTATCTCAGAGTCAATCCATATTTAGTGTAAACTTTTGAAAAACATCGGTACCCATAAAAGATTTAACACAATCATACTTAAGCTTTATACCTGACTCTTTACCTTCGTCGAGTTACCAATCTTTAGAGTTGCGTTTAATTCTTTCTAGAAGATCCCACCGGAATTAAATAGTTTTCTTCATAAAAGAACCAGCACAAGAAGTACCCAACATGGTTTGATCATTACGAGAAAGCTGAGCATAAAAGTTCTGAATAATAATTTCTCTTGAGAGCTCATGATTGGGGCATTAATATAACATTGACATAAGCCTCCCCAAGCTAGAGTGATGCTTTCTCCTTCATGAGGCCAAAAATTATATATATAATTCCGATCACGATGAACTAGATGCATAGGATAATTGTTTTGGTCAAACTCCAGTTTTAGACGATTCCAATTCCATGATCCAATATCATCGCATAGCCGATACCATGCCAATGCTTTTCCCTTAAAAGATAAAGGGAAAACCTTTTTCATAACTTCATCCCTGGGTAAACCTGCAAGCTTAAACAATCCACAAATTTGTTCTACATGTATCAAGTGCAAGTCAGGATGTTCGGTTCCATCTCCTGCATAAGGATTAGCTTGCAGTTGTTCTATCAAACCCGAAGGAATTTCATATTCAATATTTTCAGTAGGTGTAGTAGGTTGAGGGGAAATTAATTGTGGTTCCGGACGAGGTGAACATGCCCCGAACAAACTCCTCAAAGGATTGTTTTCCATAGTAACAAGTGACAATAAATTTCAGCACACTATATAAATTTTTCCTTACCGAATTCCACTGACAAAGGCACTTCATTCCCCAGCAACGGTGCCAGAAAATACCCTTCATGACCCACAAGTATAGGGGATCAATTGTAGCTCTTTTCGATAAGTAAGAGTGTCGAACCCAACGAGGAGCAGAAGGAAATGGCAAGTAGTTTTCAGTAAGGTAATGTCTGCAAGTGCTGAAACCGTAAGTAGCGAGTAGTTTGATAGCAAGATAATTTGTAACGAGCAAGTAATGATAGCAGCAATAAGTATGTAGCAAGGCAGCCCAATCCTTTTGAGGCAAAGGACATGCCAAAACAGTCTTTTATGATAAGCAAAACATTCTTGAGGGTACACGGGAATTTCATCTAGTCACTTTCATCATGTTGGTTTGATTTGTGTTCGCTACTTTGATAATTTGATATGTGGGTGGACCGGTGCTTAGGTGCTGTTCTTACTTGAAAAAACCTCCTACTTATGATTAACCCTCCCGCAAGCATCCGCAACTAAGGGAAAAGTATTAAGGATAAATCCTAACCATAGCATTAAACTCTAGGATCCAATTGGTCCCTTACGGAATAGTGCATAAACTGGGGTTTAAGTTTCTGTCACTCTCGCAACCCACCATCTATTTACTACTCCACAATGCATTCCCTTAGGCCCAAATATGGTGAAGTGTCATGTAGTCGACGTTCACATGACACCACTTAGGGAATCACAACATACATACTATCAAAATATTGAACACATATCAAGTTCACATTATTACTTGCGACATGATTTCTCCCGTGACCTCAAGAACAAAAGTAACTAATCACAAACAACAAACATGCTCATGATCAGAGGGGTATTAATATGCATAATGGATCTGAACATATAATCTTCCACCAAATAAACCATATAGTAATCAACTACAAGATGTAATCAACACTACTAGTCACCCCCTAGCACCAATCTATAGTTCCGGCAACAAGACTGAATACAAGAGATGAACTAGGGTTTGAGATGAGATGGTGCTGGTGAAGATGTTGATGGAGATTGCCCTCCCCAAGATGGGAGAGTTGTTGGTGATGATGATGACGATGATTTCCCCCTCCGGGAGGGAAGTTCCCCCGGCAGAATCGCTCCGCCGAAGGGCAAAAGTGCTCCTGCCCAAGTTCCGCCTTGAGACGGCGGCGCTCCATACCGAAAGTATTATTCTTATTTTTTCTAGGTCAAAAACACTTATATACCAGAAGATGGGCACCGGAGATGGGCCGAGGAGGCCACAACCCACCAGGGTGCGCTAGGGGGGCCTGGCACGCCCAGGTGGGTTGTGCCCACCTGGTGGCTCCCCTCTGGTACTTATTGGATCCAATATTTCTTATATATTCCATAAAAAATCTTCATGAAGTTTCAGCCCATTTGGAGTTGTGCAGAATAGGTGGCCTGACGTAACTTTTTCAGGTCCAGATTTCCAGTTGCCGGAATTCTCCCTCTTGGTGTGTACCTTGCAAATTATGAGATAAAAGGGCATTAGCATTACTCCAAAAAGCATTATTAAGGATACAAACATTATAAATAACAGGAGGAAAACATGATGCAAAATGGACGTATCACTGGGCTGCCGTGTTTCGTGCTCCTACATCGTACTAGTACTCCAGTGGAAAACTTGAGTATAGCGCATGGTTCTTTGCTCCTCCTCAGGTCGTCGGAAACATTTATACGAGCAGTCAAATCACAAGGCCCCGCCTTCCAGCAGTAATGAGCCGTCAAATCACAAAGCCCTCGCCTCTCGTGAAACCAACCAAGCGAGACTGCCCCGCCCTCTAGCCTTTTAAAAAATATATACTTTTGTACAGTAGTACCAGTATCGATGGATTGCGCCATGGAGCAAAACTAACAAGATGAAATTAAAGAAAAAAGGTGGTACATATAGAGAGTGCTCATCGCCAAATTATGCATATAGTACTATTAAAAAAGCTAGTACGTGCTTAAATGGGGTGTGAAATTATATTAAAGAAATTAGCATACCTATTTAATTCTTGGGTTCTTATTATTTATGCCACTAGTTGTGTATCACTACTCAATTCTGCCATTATAAGTTACAACTACTAAAAAATGCCATCGATCCGTGAGATGCTTGCTCAAAAATGAATTAGATATCTCAAAAATGCCATCGTTCCGTTAGATGTTTGATAAAAAATGCCATTAGACGTTGTTATTTTCACGTCAAACCCATTGACCATGTTATATGACAAAAATAAGGCGATTCTCTCTATCTCACAATGATAAGTGTGGCCCCGCTTGTCAGGAGTAACCAAGTGGATAATTTTACAGGAAAATAAGAATGTTGTTGGGATCAAGTAGGCCCCACACTCTATTGTAATGTACTGATATAGAGGGAGAGCTGGCATGTTGGTCCATAGGTATTTATGTCATTATAACATGGCAAAAGAGATTTGAGTCAAAATAATGGTGTCCAGCACAACACACCCCTCAAATAAAACTAAGCACCCTGAAATTCTTTGACAACTAAACTGCTGGCTATATGATCTTGGCCATATATATTGTATGTATATAATGTGAAGAAACGAGTGGTAGAACTAAAAGATGAACTGTATGAAACACTAGTATGTACGTAATGAAGAGTTAAAGTAACGAGAAGGAACATAACATAGTTCTGGTTGGGGCTCAGCACAACACACCGCTCAAATAAAACTAAGCACCCCTGAAATTAAACTAAGCAACTTATCCGGTAGACACTGCATTAGAACCACCATGAGCAATGACACTGTCACCTTACTTAGACTCCTCGTCCACGTGCTCGACTTCCTCCTTGTCCCTCTTCCTCTTGGCCGATACTCCTTTGCTTGAACCGCACACTTGGATCTTGCTCTTCATCCAACCCTTGTAGATATTGAAACAAAGGTAGGCATCCATTGCAGCGTACTGGATGTGGTCTATATCTAGTACATTCCACTGCCATGCATGAAGATGAAACTTGGGCGGAGGTTTCTTCATTTTGCTGTACGAAGGATGTACCATGGCTCCTGCCAGGGTCTGCATTGAAGGCTGATCACGGGAGGGCACCAGCCCATTCTTCTGGAGGTCGAAGGGCTCGCCTACAACGAGGCCCATCCGACCCAGGACTCTTCTGTCGGTCGTAAAGTCTACAGTAATGAATTTGACTAGGCCGCCCGCGAGGAACTTCTTAAATTCCTTGCACTCAACGTCGGCATGGCATATGTGGTAGACCAAGCACAAGTTATGCACGCAAACCTGGATCACGATGGGCTTCATCTTGTCTTCCTCCTTTAGATTCTTCTCTTTGTCCAGGGCTGTGGTGTACTCAACATCTAGCCCAGCGACCCGCACATCATTTGAGTTTTCGAACATGCGTCTGAAGCGAGCAAGGCATCCTTTCACCGTGGTGGAAGAACGGGTGTAGATGACGTCGAACTCATCGATGGTGATGGTTCTAACCTTGTACTCACCGCCGATCATGGAGATTTGGGACACCATGGATTTTGGAGGATGGTTAGGATTAGTGGAACTACCATAATGTGAAAGGACGGGACGAATAGGAGCGAACGGCCGTAATGTTAAAGGACGTCCGGGGACGAGTAGGAGCGAACTACTAGCGGTTTTTCGATTGTAAAAATGTTGAGTGGGGCGTGCGAACGGCAGGGTAGTGGCTTGCCTGGTGGATAAATGGATTCATGCACAGTACTATGGGGGCCCAATTAGATGTCATGTCTACTCGACGCCCAATTAAATGGCTTCATGCATCTACGTGTTCGCACGTCAAGCGTCTTGAAAATTACAGGTGATACGAAGCTTTCCATGCTCCCATGATACGGGCTTCTGAGAGCCCTTGGATCTGAGATCGAACAGTTGCATGGCGTGATTCTAGACCTATGGGTGAATATCCTATCCTAGAGGGTTATTCTACAAAGTTTTAGCAACTTAGCATGCAACCGTTCGATCTTAGATCCAAGGGCTGTCAGCAGCCCGTATCATGGTCGCGTCGACCGTCACCTCGCTCACGCGGTCGCGCCCTTGGAGATTTCAGACGACTATAGATAAGCATTCTTATTGCCTAGTTCGCATGCATGAAACTACTTCCTCTATCCAGGTGTGTTAGGCTATCTGATGTTGGCATGTCATACATAGTCATCACTTAGTCACTCATACAACAAAGTTAGCTATAAGGTTGGCTATAAGAGTATTTTTTTAATTCTCTCTATATCTTTCTTTGTAGTATTTATTGCATTTGCCAAGGAGTGACCTCTTCCACTGAAATGGGGCTTAGATGAGGTGCTAAGGGCATTAAATGTCTTAGCAACTCAAGGCCCCAATGCATAGGTGCTTAGTTTTTTGTTGCTAAGCTTTCTTCATTTAATTAGCTATAGACTCAAAATTGTCTTTTCACCTAGGTACACGCGCTTAGCACCGTCTCTTCCTGTGGTCACCAAATTAGTCACTCTCTTATTAATTAACTTTCCACATCAGACTTTATGCCTGTTGCAGCCTTAGCACCTATACGAGCAAGTACAATAGTGGGCTATAAGCCCGCTTACATGGCATTTTTGCATATGTGGAGGAGAGAGGCAAGGAAAAAGTGGAGGAGTGGGCTCTCATGCAAGAGCCAGCCTCTACATGGTGGGGCATTGGGAGAGGCACCTATATACCATGGAGGTGGTCAGGAATCGAGACTCGCGCCGGTTGTAGTTACGTAGTTAAAATGATAATGGAAAGTCAAATCACGGGGCCCCACCTGTCCAGCAGTAACTCACTGTCAAATCACACAGTCCTACGTTTGTAGCAGCCTACTCCCTCATCTTCTCGCGTCTCTGTCGAACCGACTAGGCGGAAGTGCCCCACCTACCGCGTGGGAAAAGCCCCGCCCTCGACTTCTAAATAGTACAGTATAATTTTGTATCCATGGATTGCGCCATGGAGCAAAGCCTCAAGAAAACGACGGTACACATGTACAGAGTATACAGCACGCCCGTCGCGTCCGCGTCACACCCTAGATGGTCGGTCGGTCTGGCACGCCGCTCTCTGAATGGAATGCGCGGCATATTGCGTTTGCACACACATGTGGACCGCAATTGAGAATCGACCATAGGCACACTCCCCGGCCCTGCAAGTCGGGTGAGTTAATAGAAGAGAGAGACGAGCGATAGTACTAGAGCAGTGTTGTACATCCGTCGGTGCCTGGATGATCCCTGCATGACACGGAAGATCAGTTCCTCCATGCATGTGACCAGACTCCAGCAGACACGGCTGGATTGGCTATCGTCTACATATCATGCAGGCTATGTTGTACAGGGCTGTAGTGCTGATGAGAAATCTAAAATAAGGTTTCTTGTCATCTCACAATATTAGGTGTCATGTGCTTCGGATCACTGCGAGGGTTAAACAACGACAACTGAGTTCCTCCAAGGCGCTGGTCATTGGGGCCACAGGCACGAAGACTACTCGGCCGCCATCTAGGTCAAACCGCTATGTTAATTAGGACATCTATTGATGGATTCCTATGATTTTATCTTTAATTTGAGCTTTGATCATCGTCTAGTTTGACCGTCGGGATTCATGTTGTCTCCTTGGGGCAGTGAGGTTATGGTTTCTTGTCATGTGGCATTTTTTCGTGTTATATGTTAATCCGGTGCTTTAGATCAAAATGACGACAACTGCGCCTCCGGGGCACATGCATGAAGACTTCTCGACAGTCATTGACGAGGTCAAGCCGGCTCCGGTAGATAAAAGAAAACTACTCCACTATATAGGCAGCCTCCGCACTTGCTTGCTTGTGTTGCTCTCTTCACATTGTCTCGTCCTCTCCAGATCTAAACACAACAGCGGTGGCCACACTCTCTCTCTGCTCACCGCTGGTCACGGATCCAGTCAGGTCCTCTTCGCCGGGGAAGGTGAGAAGGTGCAACGTTCACGCGGTCGTCCTCGACGACGGCTCTTACCCACTGCCAGCACGTCCCGATCAACGTGCCTTGTTGTTCTCTCCCACGCACCGCCGGCTAGGGAGGGCCTCCGACCCCTTCTTCCTCGCTGCCCTAGTGTGGGCAGATCCGGCCTCCCGCCGCCCACCTAGCGACATCCCGGCGACCCTCGGGTATAACTTCCTTCGAAACCGGCCTTGCTCTACTTCCCCAGCTCCTGACATCACTACATTTGTATCTTTTACTATTTCTCAGGCCCCCTCGTAGATAGGATCGATCGGCTGTTCGAAAGCCACCTAAATTATTATTGTTAAGAGGTAAAACTAGTTCATGCACTCGAATCTAGTACTACTTGGTTCAAATAAGGAAGAAAGGGGGTGGGGTGGGGGGAGATTTGTTACCTGAATCCAGGACTTGGTCGAAAGAGGAAATAATGGGGGCGAGAAGTAGCAGAGATTGGCTATCCAACTGGTCTCTTGGTCTAATAGGGAAATAAAGGGAAATGCAGTACAAACTCAATATAAACCCGATCTATTGGTTGAAAAGGGAAAGAAAGTGGGGACTGGCGGACAAGTCAACAGAGTATGTCCAGCACTAGATTTGCTAGCCTCACACAGTATAAGGTGACTATACCGAACAAAAATGGGACCAACCCAGATATCCTGTTCTGATGTTTGTTGCCCCGAGCCCCTCTTATGTAATGCCATTGGAAAAATGTAGCAGCCGCACTGTTAAAAGTAAGGACACGTTAAACCAATGTTGTTTTCAATGTAATGCCTCCAGTAATATGAATCAATGGCACTGTTTCATGTTCTGCTAAATTTCGCATTAAGATAAGTTGCTTCTTTTCGATAGAAATGCAACTGTCCTGGTCCGCGTACTCTCCCGTGCCCAAATACCAAGTCTATAGCAGCTACTAATGTAATATTGCTGGTAAAATGAAGCAATGGCTGTTGGGGATCGTTGCAGAAATTAAAATTTTCTACGCATCACCAAGATCAATCTATGGAGTTTACTAGCAATGAGAGGGGAGTGCATCTTCATACCTTTTAAGATCGATGCGGAAGCATTGCAAGAACGCGTTCGGTGGAGTCGTACACAAAGCGATTCGGATCGCGGCCGAATCCGATCTAAGCACCGAACAGCGGTGCCTCCGCGTTCAACACACGTGCAGCCCGGTGACGTCTCCCGTGCCTTGATCCAGCAAGGGAGAGGGAGAGGTTGGGGAAGACTCCATCCAGCAGCAGCACGACGGCGTGGTGCTGGTGGTGTAGGAGCATGGCACTCCAGCAGGGCTTCGCCAAGCACTGCGAGAGACGAGGAGGGAGAGGGGTAGGGGTGCGCCAAGAGAGAGGGAGACTCGTGTCTCTGGCAGCCCCAAAACCCCCACTATATATAGGGGAAGGGGAGGGGGCGGCGGCCCCTCCGGGGGGGGCAGCGGCCCCCTTAGGGTTTCCAACTAGGGGGGGGGTGCGCCCCCGGGGGGGCAGCGGCACCCTCGGGTTTCCAACCCTAGGCGCCTTGGGACCTTGGGGGGCACACCAGCCCACTAAGGGGATGGTTCCCACCCAACTACAGCCCATTAGGTCCTTCAGGGCAGGTAGACCCTCCCGATGGACCCCCGGAACCCCTTCGGTGGTCTCGGTACAATATCGATAAACCCCGAAACCTTTCCGGTGACTGAAACTGGACTTGCCATATATAACTCTTCACCTCCGGACCATTCTGGAACTCCTCGTGACGTCCGGGATCTCATCCGGGACTCTGAACAACATTCGGTAACCACGTACATCTATTCCCTATAACCCTAGCGTCATCGAACCTTAAGTGTGTAGACCCTACGGGTTCGGGAACTATGCAGACATGACTGAGACATCTCTCCGACCAATATCGAACAGCGGGATCTAGATACCCATGTTGGCTCCCACATGTTCCATGATGATCTCATCGGATGAACCACGATGTCAAGGATTCAATCAATCCCGTATACGATTCCCTTTGTCTACCGGTATAGCACTTGCCCGAGATTCGATCGTCTGTATACCGGTACCTTGTTCAATCTCATTACGGCAAGTCTCTTTACTCGTTCCGTAACACATCATCCCGTGACCAACCCCTTAGTCACATTGAGCTCATTACAATGATGTCTTACCGAGTGGGCCCAGAGATACCTCTCCGTCATACAGAGTGACAAATCCTAGTCTCGTTTTGTGCCAACCCAACAGATACTTTCGGGGATACCCGTAGTGTACCTTTATAGCCACCCAGTTACGTTGTGACGTTTGGCACACCCAAAGTACCCTTACGGTATCCGGGAGTTGCACAATCTCATGGTCTAAGGAAAAGATACTTGACATTAGAAAAGCTTTAGCAGACGAACTACATGATCTTGTGCCATGCTTAGGATTGGGTCTTGTCCATCACATCATTATCCTAATGATGTGATCCCATTATCAATGACATCATATGTCCATGGTTAGGAAACTGTAACCATCTATTGATCAACGAGCTAGTCAACTAGAGGCTCACTAGGGACATGTTGTGGTCTATGTATTCACACATGTATTACGATTTCCAAATAACACAATTATAGCATGAACAATAGACAATTATCATGAACAAGGAAATATAATAACAACCATTTTATTATTTCCTCTAGGGCATATTTCCAACAGTCTCCCACTTGCACTAGAGTCAATAACCTAGTTACATTGTGATGAATCGAACACCCATAGAGTTGTGGTGTTGATCATGCTTTGCACGTGGAAGAGGTTTAGTCAACGGATCTGCGACATTCAGGTCCGTATGCACTTTACAAATCTCTATGTCTCCATCTTGAACATTTTCACGAATGAAGTTGAAGCGACGCTTGATATGCCTGGTCTTCTTTTGAAACCTGGGCTCCTTGGCAAGGGCAATAGCTCCAGTGTTGTCATAGAAGAGATTCATCGGGCCCGACGCATTGGGAATAACTCCTAGGTCGGTAATGAACTCCTTCATCCAGATTGCTTCATGTCCTACCTCCGAGGCTGCCATGTACTCCGTTTCACATGTAGATCCCACCATGACGCTTTCCTTGCAACTGCACCAGCTGACTGCCCCACCATTCAAAATATACACGTATCCGGTTTGTGACTTGGAGTCATCCAGATCTGTGTCGCAACTAGCATCGACGACCCTTTACGACGAGCTCTTTGTCACCTCCATTGTAACATCCCAAAATTCTAAATTTTGGAATCTTATAATAAATAGATAGATTTAATTGATTTTTTGATTGATTGTGTGAAATTGAGTGAAATTCGAAACTTTTTGAAAGTTAAATGAGAGGGAATAAAAGGACTTTCCCAAACTTTCATCTTTGTTTTCAGATCTCCGTGAATTCAAATTCTTTTCACCACAAAAACCTGGAGAGAAGATGACATGACTTCTTCCATTTATTTAAATGACAAGGGGTGTTGAAAATATTTGAATTTCATTTGGAAAATATTTCCAACCCAGGAACTTTATGCAACTCAATGATTTTCACGAGCGAAGATAAAATGACTTCTTCAAAACATATGAAATATGAGTTGTTAGTTTCAAAGAATTAAATTCAAAGTTCTTTTGAATTTATTTTCAATTTGGAGTTATTTGAGTTTTATTCAAATTATTTTTCTCCAAAAATTTAAGTATATGGAAAATGGGGTAACATGATTCCCTACATCAGAAAATTGGAGAGAAATAAATTTGAATTAATTTTGGTATTTTTAATATGATTTTATTAGACCAGTAGCACTCTTTGAATTATCTGAATTTGTGTGGATTTTATTTGGCATTATAAAAATGTCCATGTTGTAGAAAATCTTTCTCTGCAAATTTTGGTATATTATATGCCCATAGTATGTTTTTATTTTGTATAGTTTTTTTTTGCTGTCTGCAAAATGTTTAAAAAAACTTTCTTCCATGACGGTCGGACTCTACCCGGTGATGACCCGGCCAGCGTCGCTCGCCCGACCTCGGACTCCGGCGGCGCCGCAGCGCCCTTGCCGCCGTGCTCGATCCGGCAACCGCCACCGCCTCGTCGTTGCCCCTCCCCCACGCCGCCACGCCTCGCCCCCCCTTCATAAATACCGAGGCCGGCCCCGGGCCCCGTCTTTCCTCTCGTCGCTGCGCCGCTGCAGATCGAAGCCGTCGCCGCCGCAGCTCCGTTGCCCTGCCCCGCACCTCCGACTCTGCCGCGCTCGCCGCCGTCTCTACCCTCGCCTCGAACCCCGGAGCCACCTCCCCGTCGAAGGTCGCCTCGCCGCTGACGCGTCGCTCCGCCTCGCCGCCGCTGTCGGTCTATTCCACCGAGCCGGTAAAAAACCGCAAAAGCCCGGTCCGGTTTATTCTTTTTTTGGTTTTCTTCGGTTTTCCTTTTAGCCGGTTTATTATTTTTAGGTTAGATTATTTAGCGAACGCTTTCTGTTTAGGAAGTTTTAGTGAACGTTTTAGATTACGTATTTACATTTAACGAACGTTCGTTATTTAGACTTTTTTTTTAGTCAGGGACTTCTTTGTAGATGCATTATTTATAGATCAGCCCCTGGTCTTCAAACCCTCATAACTTTTCACTCGTTTATCCAAATCCAACAAAACCAATGCCCACTTCTTCGTTACGATCTCCTCTATCCAGTAAGCTAACTCAAACATGTTTTTGAAAGTTTAAAATTTGAATTAGATCAGATTTTAATTTGAACTTCGTTTGATCATAACTTGAGTTTTATAACTCCGTTTGAGTTGATTCTTTTTGCAAATCGAAGCTCTTGACCTAAACTTTTTGATAAGGCCAAATTCATATAATTTTGGTACTGTTAGAAATTGTTTTATGTTGCAAGAGTTATTTGCTTGGTTTTGATGTTTTCAATTGTTTTCTTTGTTCTTTAAGATCTTTTGAGTTATTTCTTATGTGTGGTTACTATTGATTGCTTACGATAGATTGACCGGAGTGTGACAAGTAGAACTATCAGGAGTTTTGAGTGCGAATCATCTTCATCAACATGACTGCAAGTTCACACTTTGATCATACTCTTTTCATACCCAGTTTTTATGCATTAGTTCCAATCCTCAAACATTGCATGATTAGGATGTCATTAACTTGTGGGTTGGGAAGTAGTTGTTGAGGTAGAACCTATTGCCCTGTTACTATCAAACCCTTGGGAGTTACTTCTACGCGTTCCTTATATTGCCATGCTATGCTCGTAGACGTGGTTCGGGTTTGAGTGAATCCATGACAGATGTGAGATTGTTAATTAATGGTTCAACTTAAGGTGGCAACTTGAATACACATCTGGGTGGATTGAGGCACCTGGGTACTCCAGCGATTGCATGTCTAGGCACCTGGGTATTCCAGCGATTGCCTATTTTTTTATGGACCGCCACCCAGGCTCAAAGGGAACTGAGATTATTCATGCTAGAAACTTCCGTGTGCAGCCACAAGCTATTATGGGCTCTAGCATAGTTGAGTAAGTTACGTGAAGCTCTTGAAGAGGTAGATCAGCAGGTAGTGGGTTTTGTAGGTTTGGTATGGTCTACCCGGAGTAGAGAGTTAATGTTTACGAAAGATCGTGTCTCGATCATCCGTTTCTCAAACACCATGTAGTGCGAGAAATCAACGGAGGCGATCGAGTCTTGTGGGGAAAAGTGCGGAAACCTCTGTAGAGTGTACAATCTAATCATGGTTAGTCGTGTCCCTGATTATGGACAATTCTGAGTATCTAGTTGTCGGTGTCAAAACCGGCGGATCTCGGGTAGGGGGTCCCGAACTGTGCGTCTAGGCGGATGGTAACAGGAGACAAGGGACACGATGTTTTTACCCAGGTTCGGGCCCTCTCGATGGAGGTAATACCCTACTCCTGCTTGATTAATATTGATGATATGGGTAGTACAAGAGTAGATCTACCACGAGATCAGAGAGGCTAAACCCTAGAGGCTAGCCTATGGTATGATTGTTGTTGTATATGTCTATCGACTAGCTTGGCCTCGGTTTATATAATGCACCAGAGGCCTAGGATAACAAGAGTCCTAGCCGAATACGCCGGTGGGGAAGGAGTCCTTGTCTTGATTGCCAAGTCTTGTAGAATCTTCCTTGTATGAGGCAACTGTCTAGACTGGCCCATGAGTATACGGCCATGGGGGTCCTCGGCCCAATCCAACTGATCGGGAGACGACGTGGTGAGTACCCCCTAGTCCAGGACACCGTCAGTAGCCCCCTGAACCGGTCTTCAAGTTAGGGACGCTCCTCGATTCTTCCGAACTGTTCTTCATCTTCGGTTGTCGATCTTGAAAACTGGTTCAAATCTTCTCATCTTCGATCTTGAGGATCGCCGAAATGCATTCGACGAGTTTACACGTCGGGTATCCAAGGAGCCCCTTTAAGTTTACGGCCTTTATCAATGCCTTGTTATTTTTATGCCACGCCTCGGGTTTGAAGTTATTCCCGGGAGGCAGTGTCCTCTTCTTGCGCCGAGCTCTAATGCCGGACTGCATTCGAGGTATCTTTGCAGCCGAGCACCAACGTCGGACTGCTTCCCAGCTCTATCGCCGGACTACGTATCCGAGCTCCAACGCCTGACGGTATCCGGGCTCCAACACCGGACTATGTATCCGAGCTCCAACACCGGACTGTATCTGAGGTGTCGTAAATCACCTTGGTTCAAAGAAGTTTGAAGGAGTTTAGCCGAGCTTAATGCCGGAAATGCCCTCTATGGAGCCAGCCACTAGCGTCCGAGCTTTATGCCGGCCTCTTCCGAGGTGGTGCACCACCCCGAATGTGGGCTGATTTTTGTCAATATTTTTTATTGGTTCAATTTATTCTCTGCCGAGATACATAGCCTATAGCCCACTAGGTGTGTATCGGTCTAAAACCCGAGATGCACCTGAAGGATGACGTAAGACCGCTGATCCCGATGCTGCTTTGAGACTCGAGTTGATTTGCAAAATCGGCACGAGGATCAAGTCCTAACTTCGGCGTAATACTTGAGGACACAAAAAGCGGCGTGCTCGATCTTGAGACTTGGGTTGGAGTGCGGCCGACCAACCCGAGGATCAAAATCTCCTCGGAAACTGTATTGCACTTAAAATTTTACGCATAGAACAAGCAATGCGGTAGCCCCCTAGACAACTGGTCGGGTGGCAACACCACGGATCGAGGATTGATGTGCCCTTTAATATTTGTAATTAATAAGCCGGAAGCCAGTAGCCCCGAGCCTTAATGCGGCACGGGTGGCTGAATTAAGGATCGATATCCATAGTAAAATCACAAATTATGTGTAATGAATCAATGTATCCAAGTACTTTATGTCATTAATGCTCGGATCCGCATTGTACAAAACTTTGTTGACCGACCATCGGCTTCAACCTCCTCGGCCAAGATGGCGAGGAGTGTTTGTCCCACTTTATAAAGCCTTTATGAGGGCAAAGATTTATGACAAACAAGGCAATCTGGCCATACGGTTTTATAAACAAAGGTACGCAGAGAGATATGTTATATTACTGTTTAACAGAGGAAATGTCTTCCAAAGAAAATAGTCCCGCTATCGGTTCCTTTCTTTGGGTTGTCATGCTAAGCATGACCATGAAACCTCAGCTCTAATGTAAGAGCAAAATATTGAGGATTTAGTTTGGGAGGCGATTACTAGCCCCGGTAGTGTTCGGCGATCGAGGTCAAGCCGGAAACACTTGACCAATTTTATGAATGGCTCATCATTTAATATAGTCATCGGATCGCTGGCAGTTTACACCTATTGTGACAATCGGTTTCGGCTTTCTCCATTGAGGTGCTTGACCATGCGAGCTGGAAGCACAATCGCAGTGGTTCTCCCTTTGCACACCTAGCCGAACAAAGCGGAACGTAGGAGGCAAGCGCGGGAGCCGGGCAACCCAACTATTGACCGAAGACACAATCCGAAACTGATGCATATATAGCAACCGAGAATGTTTTTGCCGAATCTCTAAAGGTGTCCGGCATTGCACTGCGAGACTTGTGCTGAAAACACATAAATGGTTTAAAAGTGCCATGGGCTCGAAAAGCCAAAAAACTTATTCAAAAGGTTAATGTCCGAACTAGATCAAGTGCTCGGTGCCAATCCGAAAATTGGACTTTAGAAAAAAAAAAAGGTGCTTCTGTCGTGCTTTAACATGACACATCCTATCTCAAAACTTCAAGCGGGTCAGCCTACGGCTTCAACCTCCTATCCCGAAGGCAGAGTACTTCTTACTAGGCCAGTTTAGCAAACTAAACTCTAGTGGCTTTGAGAGAGAAATTAGGCTCCCGGCTAATGACCGCATTAATTTGTGTCGAAAAAAGGAGGGATAAATAATAATAAAAACTTTGCAACGAAGAAGAAAAACACTTATTATAAAACGGCTCAAATAAACATAAGAGCCCCCAAGTGACTTGGGTAAAAGAATGATTGTATGTACCGAAGTACTTGTATCATATCTATGTTCAACCGAACTTTAAACGCGTGTTAACTGACCGTCGGCTTCTCCCTCTTCGGTCAAGGACCGAAAAGTGTTATGTACTCCATCATCGAGAATATCGGCGGTGTTTCCAATAACCGAGCAATCAGGTCATAAGGTTGTAGCAGATAAAAGCGCGTTCAGGGAACTTATGCTATATTACTGATAAAGTGTAAGAATCATCTTTGAAGAAAATAGTACCCCCACCGATACCTTTCTTCGGTGCTCATTGTTAATATGAGACTTGTGCAATAGATTTTTTGTACTCATGAGTTTCGTTGTGTGCCGACCATTATTGAAAACAGTAAGAGTGCTAGCTTCGGCTTCACCCGGTCGAGGTCCGGCTCGGGTGACCCGATCGTGACAATCGCAGAGGTGCTCCCTTTACTCCCTAGCCGAACAATCGGGAACGTGAGGGGTAAACACAGGGAAGCGAGGCAACCCAGCTTGCAAATCGCTTAAGTCAATATGGTGCATATTGTGGCATAATACACGAACAAGGAACGAAGCCGTACAAGTATAATCATATGCAAGAGGAAAAGCTTCATGAAGGAAGCCCCAAATGAATTGGGTATTTGAATTTATGCACCACAAACAAAGTTTGGACAAGGAAATTTTTTTCAAGCAAATTTTTTCCAAAAAAGTATAATGCTTGGTCGAACCGAACACAAGTTAGAAATTAAAGCTTTGAGCATGAAAGCGACTTAGCTGGTTAATGTGTTTGGTATTGATGACGCGGTCCGAGCTTGATACGGGACAAGGTTCCATCCCCCAAGCCGGTCCCGAGGTGGCGGATCTCGGGTAGGGGGTCCCGAACTGTGCGTCTAGGCGGGCCCTCTCGATGGAGGTAATACCCTACTCCTGCTTGATTGATATTGATGATATGGGTACTACAAGAGTAGATCTACCACGAGATCAGAGAGGCTAAACCCTAGAAGCTAGCCTATGGTATGATTGTTGTTGTATATGTCTATCCACTAGCCTGGCCTCGGTTTATATAATGCACCAGAGGCCTAGGATAACAAGAGTCCTAGCCGAATACGCCGGCGGGGGAGGAGTCCTTGTCTTGATTGCCAAGTCTTGTAGAATCTTCCTTGTATGCGGCAACTGTCCGAACTGGCCCATGAGTATACGGCCATGGGGGTCCTCGGCCCAATCCAACTGATCGGGAGACGACGTGGTGAGTACCCCCTAGTCCAGGACACTGTCACTAGTACTTGAGTATTCACATGTATCTCATCACTCTTAAATTAATATTGTTGGGATGTTAACTATTTTAATTGGGGTTGAGAATGCTGTCAATCATTCTCAATGTTTAACAACCACCATGATAGTTAAATAAAATTTATTCCTTTGTTGTAGGGAAAAATTGGCTTTTCACAAAAACTATAACCATAGAGCTTTCCACCAGCCAAATATGCATGTAGTGATAGTTATTATTCATCATTATCCTATGGTGTGAATTTGCCAGTACATTCAATGTACTGACCCTTTGTGGCTGCAACGTCTCATGCTGCAGGATATCTTATGACGAATAAGTGATACGTTAGGGTTATGATTTCTACACTCAACTTTGCCGTTGGTGTTGATGGGAATCCACAACCTTGTTACTTCCGCTATTTTGGATTGAGGTAATAGTATTTCCGTTACTTTATACATGTGATTTACCTCTGTTATAAATCCTCGAGTCTTGTGTGTGTCGACATACCGATCCGAGGATGACACTTAAGCACGAAGACTTGATCCATTCGAATTCGGGTCGCTACATCCATAAGCGAGAAACATATCCTTAGTCCTTTTCGTGTACTTCAGGATATTCTTGACCGCTGTCCGGTGTTCCATGCGGGATTACTTTGGTACCTTCCTACCAAACTTACGGGAAGGTTTACATCAGTGCAGTACACAGCATGGCATACATAATAGACCCTATGGCCGAGGCATAGGGGATGACACTCATATTTTCTCTATCTTCTGCCGTGGTCGGGCATTGAGCCGCGCTCAATCTCACATCTTGCAATACAGGCAAGAACCCCTTCTTTGGCTGATCCATATTGAACTTCTTCAATATCTTGTCAAGGTATGTGCTTTGTGAAAGACCAATGAGGCGTCTCGATCTATCTCTATAGATCTTGATGCCTAATATATAAGCAGCTTCTCCAAGGTCCTTCATTGAAAACACCTATTCAAGTAGGCCTTTATGCTTTCCAAGAGTTCTATATCATTTCCCATCAATAGTATGTCATCCACATATAATATGAGAAATGCTACAGAGCTCCGACTCACTTTCTTGTAAACACAGGCTTCTCCATAAATCTGCGTAAACCCAAACGCTTTGATCATCTCATCAAACGAATGTTCGAACTCCGAGATGCTTGCACCAGCCCATAGATCGAGCGTTGGAGCTTGCATACCTTGTCAGCATTCTTAGGATCGACAAAACCTTCCGGCTGCATCATATACAATTCTTCCTTAAGGAAACCATTAATGAATGCCGTTTTGACGTCCATTTGCCATATCTCATAATCATAGAATGCGGCAATTGCTACCATGATTCGGACAGACTTCAGCTTCGCTACGGGTGAGAAGGTCTCACTGTAGTCAACCCCTTGAACTTGTCGATAACCCTTAGCGACAAGCCGAGCTTTGTAGATGGCCACATTGCCATCCGCGTCCGTCTTCTTCTTAAAGATCCATTTATTTTCTATGGCTCGCTGATCATCGGGCAAGTCCGTCAAAGTCCATACTTTGTTTTCATACATGGATCCTATCTCGGATTTCATGGCTTCAAGCCATTTATTGGAATCTGGGCCCGCCATCGCTTCTTCATAGTTCGAAGGTTCACCGTTGTCTAACAACATTATTTCTAGGACAGGGTTGCCATACCATTCTGGCGTGGAACGTGTCCTTGTGGACCTACGAAGTTCAGTAGTAACTTGATCCGAAGTTCGTTGATCATCATCATTAACTTCCTCTCCAGTCGGTGCAGGCACCACAGAAACATTTTCTTGAGCTGCGCTACCTTCCGGTTCAAGAGGCGCATGCTTCATCAAGTTCTACTTTCCTCCCACTTAGTTCTTTTCGAGAGAAACTCTTTCTCCGAAAGGATCCATTCTTGGCAACAAAGATCTTGCCTTCGGATCTGAGGTAGAAGGTATACCCAATAGTTTCCTTAGGGTATCCTATGAAGACGCATTTTTCCGACTTGGGTTCGAGCTTTTAAGGTTGAAGTTTCTTGACATAAGCATCACATCCCCAAACTTTTAGAAAGCAGCGACTTAGGTTTCTTCCCAAACCATAATTCATACGGTGTCGTCTCAACGGATTTCGACGGAGCCCTATTTATAGAGAATGCGGCAGTCTCTAAAGCATATCCCCAAAATGATAGCGTTAGGTCGATAAGAGACATCATAGATCGCACCATGTCCAACAGAGTGCGATTACGAGTTCAGACACACCATTACGCTGAGGTGTTCCAGGCGTGAGTGGTGAAACAATTCCACATTTCCTTAAGTGCGTGCCAAATTCGTGACTCAAATATTCTCCCCCACGATCTGATCATAAGAACTTGATTTTCCTGTCACGTTGATTCTCAACCTCACTCTGAAATTCCTTGAACTTTTCAAAGGTCTCAGACTTGTGTTTCATTAAGTAGACATACCCATATCTACTTAAGTCATCAGTGAGGGTGAGAACATAATGATAACCACCGCGAGCCTCAACACTCATTGGACCGCACACATCAGTATGTATGATTTCCAATAAGTTGGTTGCTTGCTCCATTGTTCCGGAGAACGGAGTATTGGTCATTTACCCATGAGGCATGGTTCGCACGTGTCAAATGATTCATAATCAAGAGACTCCAAAAGTCCATCTGCATGGAGTTTCTTCATGTGTTTGACACCAATGTGACCAAGGCAAGTATGTGGGACTATCATTATCAACCTTACATCTTTTGGCATTCACACTATGAATATGTGTAACATCACGTTCGAGATTCAATAAGAATAAACCATTGACCAGCGGGGCATGACCATAAAACATATCTCTCATATAAATAGAACAACCATTATTCTCAGATTTAAATGAGTAGCCATCTCGCATTAAACGAGATTCAGATACAATGTTCATGCTCAAAGCTGGCAGTAAATAACAATTATTGAGGTTTAAAACTAATCCCATAGGTAAATGTAGAGGTAGCGTGCCGACGGCGATCACATCGACCTTGGAACCATTCCCGACGCGCATCGTCACCTCGTCCTTCGCCAGTCTCCGCTTATTCCGCAGCTCCTATTTTGAGTTACAAATATGAGCAACCACACCATTATCAAATACCCAGGAGCTACTACGAGTGCTGGTAAGGTACACATCAATAACGTGTATATCACATATACCTTTGGTATTGGCGGCCTTCTTATCCGCTAAGTACTTGGGGCAGTTCCGCTTCCAGTGACCGTTTCCCTTGCAATAAAAGCACCCAGTCTCAGGCTTGGGTCCATTGTTTGGCTTCTTCCCGGCAGCTTGCTTACCGGGCGCGGCAACTCCCTTGCCGTCCTTCTTGAAGTTCTTTTTACCCTTGCCTTTCTTGAACTTAGTGGTTTTATTCACCATCAACACTTGATGTTCCTTTTTGATCTCCACCTCCGCTGATTTCAGCATTGAATATACCTCAGGAATGGTCGTTTCCATCCCCTACATATTGAAGTTCATCACAAAGCTCTTGTAGCTAGGTGTAAGTGACTGGAGGATTCTGTCAATGACCACGTCATCCGGGAGATTAACCCCCAGCTGAGACAAGCGGTTGTGCAACCCAGACATTTTGAGTATGTGCTCACGACGTAACTATTCTCCTCCGTCTTACAATCAGTAGAACTTGTCGGAGACTTCATATCTCTCGACCCGGGCATGAGCTTGGAAAACCATTTTCAGCTCTTGGAACATCTCATATGCTCTGTGCTGCTCAAAACGCTTTTGGAGCCCCGGTTCTAAGCTGTGAAGCATGCCACACTGAACTAGGGAGTAATCATCACTACGCGACTGCCAGGCGTTCATAACGTCTTGAGTTGCTGGGAAAACAGGTGCATCACCCAGCGGTGCTTCAAGGACATAATCTTTCTTGGCAGCTATGAGGATAATCCTCAAGTTATGGACCCAGTCCGTGTAGTTGCTACTATCGTCTTTCAGCTTGGTTTTCTCTAGGAACGCGTTGAAGTTGAGGGTAACGTTAGCATGGGCCATTTGATCTACAATACATATTGCAAAGATTTTTAGACTATGTTCATGATAATTAAGTTCATCTAATCAAATTATTTAATGAACTCCCACTCAGATAGACTTCCCTCTAGTCATATAAGTGATACATGATCCGAGTCAACTAGGCCGTGTCCGATCATCACGTGAGACGGACTAGTCATCATCGATGAACATCTTCATGTTGATCGTATCTTCTATACGACTCATGTTCGACCTTTCGGTCTTCCGTGTTCGAGGCCATGTCCGTACATGCTAGGCTCGTCAAGTCAACCTAAGTGTATTGCGTGTGTAAATCTGGCTTACACCCGTTGTATGCGAACATTAGAACCTATCACACCCGATCATCACGTGGTGCTTGGAACAACGGACCTTAGCAGCGGTGCACGATTAGGAGGAACACAATTCTTGATATTTTAATGAGGGATCATCTTATTTATGCTACCGTCGTTCTAAGCAAATAAGATGTAAAAACATGATAAACATCACATGCAATCAAATAGTGACATGATATGGCCAATATCATTTTTCTCCTTTTGATCTCCATCTTCGGGGCGCCATGATCATCATCGTCACCGGCATGACACCATGATCTCCATCATCGTGTCTTCATGAAGTTGTCTTGTCAACTATTACTTCTACTACTATGGCCAACGGTTAGCAATAAAGTAAAGTAATTACATGGCGTTTTCCTTGACACACAGGTCATACAATAAATTAAGACAACTCCTATGGCTCCTGCCGGTTGTCATACTCATCGACATGCAAGTCGTGATTCCTATTACAAGAACATGATCAATCTCATACATCACATATATCATTCATCACATCCTTTTGGCCATATCACATCACACGACATATGCTGCAAAAACAAGTTAGACGTCCTCTAATTGTTGTTGCAAATTTTTTTACGTGGCTGCTATAGGTTTCTTAGCAAGAACGTTTCTTACCTACACTAAAACCACAACATGATATGCCAATTTCTATTACCCTTCATAAGGACCCTTTTCATCGAATCCGATCCGACTAAAGTGGGAGAGACAGACACCCGCTAGCCACCTTATGCAATTAGTGCATGTCAGTCGGTGGAACCTGTCTCACGTAAGCGTACGTGTAAGGTCGGTCCGGGCCGCTTCACCCACGATGCCGCCGAATCAAGATAAGACTAGTAACGGCAAGTAAATTGACAAAATCGACGCCCACAAAGAACTTGTGTTCTACTCGTGCATAGAAACTACGCATAGACCTAGCTCATGATGCCCATCTTTGGGGATCGTTGCAGAAATTAAAATTTTCTACGCATCTCCAAGATCAATCTATGGAGTTTACTAGCAACGAGAGGGGAGTGCATCTTCATACCTTTGAAGATCGCGATGCGGAAGCATTGCAAGAACATGGTCGGTGGAGTCGTACACGAAGCGATTCAGATCGCGGCCGAATCTGATATAAGCATCGAACAACGGTGCCTCCGTGTTCAACACACATGCAGCCCAGTGACGTCTCCCGCGCCTTGATCCAGCAAGGGAGAGCGAGAGGTTGGGGAAGACTCCGTCTAGCAGCAGCACGACGTCGTGGTGGTGGTGGAGGAGCATGGCACTCCAGCAGGGCTTCGCCAAGCACTGCGAGAGACGAGGAGGGAGAGGGGTAGGGCTGCGCCAAGAGAGAGGAGACTCGTGTCTCTGGCAGACCCAAAACCCCCACTATATATAGGGGAAGGGGAGGGGGCACCGGCCCCCTATATCCATCTAGAGGGGGGGGGCGGCCCCCTTAGTGTTTCCAACTAAGGGGGGGGGGGCGCCCGCCCCAGGGGGGGCATCGGCCCCCTAGGGTTTCCAACCCTAGGCACCTTGGGCCCTTGGGGGGGCGCACCAGCCCACTAAGGGATGGTTCCCACCCAACTACAGCCCATTAGGTCCTCCAGGGCAGGTGGACCCTCCCGGTGGACCCCCGGAACCCCTTCGGTGGTCCCGGTACAATACCGATAAACCCCAAAACCTTTCCGATGACTGAAACTAGACTTCCCATATATACATCTTCACCTCCAGACCATTCCGGAACTCCTCGTGACGTCCGGGATCTCATCCGGGACTCCGAACAACATTCGGTAACCACGTACATCTATTCCCTATAACCCTAGCGTCATCGAACCTTAAGTGTGTAGACCCTACGGGTTCGGGAACTATGCAGACATGACCGAGACATCTCTCCGTCCAATAACCAACAGCGGGATCTGGATACCCATGTTGGCTCCCACATGTTCCATGATGATCTCATTGGATGAACCACGATGTCAAGGATTCAATCAATCCCGTATACGATTCCCTTTGTCTATCGGTATAGCACTTGCCCGAGATTCGATCGTCGGTATACCGATACCTTGTTCAATCTCGTTATGGCAAGTCTCTTTACTCGTTCCATAACACATCATCCCGTGACCAACCCCTTAGTCACATTGAGCTCATTACGATGATGTCTTACTGAGTGGGCCCAGAGATACCTCTCTGTCATACGGAGTGACAAATCCCAGTCTCGATTCGTGCTAACCCATGAGATACTTTTGGGGATACCCGTGAGTGTACCTTTATAGCCACCCGATTCGTTGTAGGACGTTTGGCACACCCAAAGTACCCTTACGGTATCCGGAGTTGCACAATCTCATGGTCTAAGGAAAAGATACTTGACATTAGAAAAGCTTTAGCGCATTGAACTACATGATCTTGTGCCATGCTTAGGATTGGGTCTTGTCCATCACATCATTATCCTAATGATGTGAACCCGTTATCAATGACATCCTATGTCCATGGTTAGGAAACCATAACCATCTATTGATCAACGAGCTAGTCAACTAGAGGCTCACTAGGGACATGTTGTGGTCTATGTATTCACACATGTATTACGATTTCCGAATAACACAATTATAGCATGAACAATAGACAATTATCATGAACAAGGAAATATAATAACAACCATTTTATTATTGCCTCTAGGGCATATTTACAACAATGGCACCATTAAAGTAATGTCGTATTTAACGGTTGTCATAGTTAATCCTAATGCCCACACTAATATCTAGCAATGCTACTGCTTTAGAAATTGCTACTGTCCTTGTAGGATTGCCATTCAGATAAAGAACATGCTTCTTTTCATTTGATGTATTTTCATAACTTGTTAGTCACCCTCCTTTCCACCTTTTTGTGCAGAGATATACATTTCACGCTTGATCTTAGTTGAACTACATAAATGATATCCAAATTATAGTTGAACATTCCACGAGCTTCACAACCAACCTTGATGTTGCTCAATTTTATTGCAAATAATGAAGAAGAAGCTCTGTGGGTTTCGTTTTCTGATGGAAATGGAACCGGGGCTGGAGCCCTTTTCTTAAAAAAATGAAGAAGTTGCTAGCTCATGGGACATTGCTTCATTTTAGGTGAACTGCACCAAAAGGTCCCATGAATTGAATCATCCATGTTGGTGACTAGTGTCATCCCTTCTACGATGGCGTTGACTGTAGATATGGTTCCCATCACGAGGTATGTTCCTTTTTGGTTCGACTGTTTGCCAAAGATCCTGCATGTTGAGTCTGCTCTTATGCTACTGTTTTGGCATTGCCATGATAAAGCAGTAATGTTATTATTTTGCACCTTAATCTAGTGGCGCTATTAATTTGAGGCAATGTTTTGGCACTGCTAGTGCCACTGATTTTTTTTATATATCGAAAGAGGGGGTTTCCTCCGATTTCATTAAAGAAACCCAACCATAGAAAACCATTATCCGACGACATCTCAGTGTAAACGAGCAGTTATGCAACTACTACTAGAACGGACTGAGTACTAGCAGGAGACAAGTTAGCCACATAAGCTAGGCGGTAGGGGGACGGCACCGGCTCGACCAAGTTTGGATTACAACCCAAATGCTACCACGTAAACATTATGGGGAAGATAGGAATTTGAAAGAGCCGACTTGACATCCCAGTCTAAGAACCCCCAGCCTCCATCCTTGCGACGCACGATACATCTCGTTTGCCACCTGCTCGACCCTTGTGCCACTGATAAAATGAAGTAATAATTCAGTTAAAATAGAGCGAGTGTCCTATCTATCATTTCATTTCCAATGTAGATAAAGAAAGTGCTTCTCTTTCTTAGTATATGTTTCAACAACTAGTCCCATTGTTAAAGTTTAAGCGTTTCTGCAAACTGGGGTGCTTAATTTTAGTTGATCTGCACAAAAATAGAGATTGGAATGTCCCAAGGCCCCTCCTTGTACTACCGGTGTGCACTGATGTTCATCACTGGCAGAATGGCATACTATGATACTATCACAATATTTTCTTCTATTTATTAGTGTATGTTTCATCAACAAGTGCCACTATAATGTAATCATGCCTTTTCATTATCTATGCAAACAGGGTTATTCAACTGCATTTTGGTGGAACTGCATAAATGTACAGATGGAACCGGCATATATCCAGAGTGCGAGGTGTGCCAAGTAAAAATTACCGACACCAACCATGCTCCATGCACGCATTGGCATCCACCACCACCAGTGGGATGCGTGGCATTCTCCGTGGACAGATCTTTCTCGGCAGCAAATCCTCTAACCAAAAACTAGTAGCTTATATTGGCAGTTTTCTAGGGGTACTCTTTTCTGAAAGAAGCATCAATCTATTTTTCTTTATTTGTACACTGTGTCACCACTTTGAACCAAAGGTCCAAAGCTATTTTAGGGTGATTGGTGTAGTACTTGGAGACTGATTGTAAGCATGATTTTCATTAGCTGTCACACTGATTGTACGCATGAGCAGAAGGAAGATTAGGTTAGTGCGAAGCTTACCTTAAACTCTACTGCCACCGTTGAAACGAGGCGAGCATCGAGGGAACCATGGAGAACAGTGTGGAAGTGACATCGCGCCATCTGGCCTCCTCTTGCGGTGAGAGAACGAATACTCCCGTGGCTCTGACTGGCTCTGCACCCTCATGAACGGCACACCACACTCGATCGATTCGTTATCCTCTGGATGCTCGACCTTCGACCTGTACGCCCACCACCTCCACCTGACTTTCGCCTCGGGCGAATCTGTCTGCTCCATCGCCTAGAGGAGATACTCGATGAACTCGAAGGACTACGACATGACTGCCACCGAGGTGTACATCGCCGTTGTCTCGCTCTTTCGCATACATTGCCACATGGCCCTCACCGTCCTCGAAATCTCCCACTATTGTCAAACCAAGTAAGGATCTCCTTCAACCTGGCTAACTTTACCTGGTCGCCACCGGCGATCTGCCCGATTCGCTGCTGCATCCTCTCCATAGATGTCCTTCTAAGAGGTCCGGTGCTAGCTTCGGAAGATGGGAGGAGAGACGGTGGTCTTGGAATAGAGAAGAGGGAGAGGCGAGACGGTGGTTTTGCAATGGAGAAGATGGAGAGGAGAGGGGGTGGTTTTGCAATGGAGAAGAGGGAGAGGCGAGGCAGTGGTTTTGGAATGGAGATGTGACAGAGAGGAGAGGTGGTGGTTTTGAATTGGAGAAGAGGGAGAGGTGCGTGCGGATGTGATTTAGGTTTGGACGAGTGGGCCGGCGCGCTGTGACTGTATAAAAATCAAAATCAATTTACCCTTCAATTAAGAAAGCGACCCCACATTAACTAGTCTCCCTTTTATTCTGGGTCATAATTGACCATGATTTTCACAAATAAAATATATGTTATACATTGCAAAAGTAATATAATTTGAAAGTACATTCAGATATGAAACAAACGATATTTTTTTTGGTGACATACATTCACATTTTGCTTGTCAAATACAGTATGTGGTCAAACTTTGACCCAAAATACGAAAAAAAATACTTCCAAGACCAGCGCCGCTCCTCTCCTCTTAAACCACCGCCGCTCCTCTCCTGCTCCAATCTAAATCCAGCGGCGCTCCTCTCCTCTTAAACCACCGCCGCTCCTCTCCTGTTCCAATCTAAATCCAGTGCCGCTTCTCTCCTCTTCCATTTCAAAACCACCGCCCCTCCTCTCCTGTTCCAATCCAAAACTAGCGTCGCTCCTCTCCTGTTGTAATCCAAAACCAGCGCCGCTCCTCTCCTCTTCCATTCAAAAACCACCGCCGGCGAGTGAAGGTGCTGTGGAGAAGTGGAGTGATGGAGGAGTACAACCGATACGTGCGGACCGCATATGGCGACCCTGTGAAGCTAGCTAGGATGTTGGAGATATAGTCTTGGTTTGACAACAAGGACCAACTAGCGGCGATGGCGACATCCATGGCCAAATATCTGCAACAGAGCGAAAAGGCGGCGATACTCCCGAAGGGAGTCGCGCCGGAGTACATAGAGCTGCTCCTGTGGGCCATGGAGCAAACAGATTCACTAAATCCGATCGTGAGGCAGCGGTGGTGGGAGTATCAATCCTAGATGGAGCATCCACCGAAGATTGAAGGATCGAGCATCTACAGGGTGCCGTTTGTGAGTATGTCGTGCCAGAGCGAGCTGGTGGAGTCTTCGTCGACCGAACCCAACTCCAAGAAGAGAAAAGCAGTTGGCCCGATGATACTTCCCCACCATCCTCTCCCTCGCCGTTCACATCGTCTCACAGGGCGGCTGTCTGCCGCCAAGGAATAGGAGGGGACTGCCCCCCCCCCCAGCCCAATAGTCGGGCAGGTTATGAATTATCAGGAGGAGCTTAGGTTTGTCAGTATTTGCAGGTTGTGAATTGTGTTTTGTGTTGTGTATTTTGAGAGTACTTTCAGATATGGATGTCTATTGAATTTCATATTTGCAGTATTGAGTACATGAAGTATTTTATGAATTCTAGAGATCTATTTTTAGCACTTAAAAAATGTAGTTTCATAGGAGTATAAAAGTGCAGACAATGTGATTCTCAGAGAAGAAACTGCAAGTTTCAGTTTCAGATAAGAAACTGCAAGTTTCAATTTCAGATAAAAAAGTGCAAGTTTCAGAGGCAGAGCATTTATATTAACATGCCCTTTCCAAACAGGGATAACATCATGTCGGAAGTTTTATTCATGGTCGAAAAATTGAACTACCAGCCAGTTAACATCATGCTGATCAACATTCATGCATAGCACATCTTCATATGATGCACTGTCAAAAAGATATGGTATTTTCAAAATGCACACACAATGTTGAGTGTGCGAAAAACAGAGAAAACGAGGGACGAAGTTTTGGCAAGTGTTGGATGTGGTGTGCGTAGATGACAATGGGTACCCACATGTCAATAATGGTAGGGGCGAAAAATTTGGAGATATTTTCCCTGCATCAGGTGGAATCGAACCCGGGCGGAATAACGGTCGGGTAGTGTCACTTGGCCACTGGGCTAGTTCAGTAGTTTTAGTAGGAATAAGGCACTGCCTCCGGTGGTTCATTCTCGCCCTGCGCCTTTGTCTTTCGCTTGGCCCTTGGCCATTGTCTGCCATTGTGAACATGCTGAACAAACGAGAGGAATCTGGAGAGGACTGTACGTGGAGAGGCAGACAGTCGGGACCCACCGGGTCTGTGGCCGTACACAAGCAAGTGCCTCATTGAAAAAAAATACTTCCTCCTAATGTTGTACAGACGTTGGGGCCCACGGGTTTGTCAACATAGTTACATTTTTTTTTAGGTGCTTCAACGTAGTTACTAAAGAAGATAAATTTACAACGAAGCCGGGGAGCTGGCAGGTATCATTTATTATCAGTGGGCCAACAAGTATCAGCTGGGTTGTGGGCTACCCCGTCTAGACTTTCTTTTTTAATATGCGCAGCCCACGACATGCCGGTTTGTATTTTCTTGACGGCCGTCATGTATCGACCGGCCTATGGACCTCCCATCCTAGGTTTTATTTTTCCTGAAACATCGGCAGCCCAATTTATGTATTTTTTTAAGAAAACGCAGAGGTCTGTTCTATTTTTCTATATAAGAATAGGAACGCCAGGTCCAACTTATGTTTCGCTTCTAACTATATTATATATATTTAAATTATTTTATATGTTATTATATATTATTGTTATTGTCATCATATATTTAACAGATACTTACATATATAAGAAAACAATATCCCACATCTTATTAACTTATAAAAAATAACTTTTTAACAATAAAATCCTGGATTTTTTTACATTAAGGCAACGAAAATCTTGATGACTGTGTACAAAAGCTTGGTAAGATTTAAGGACCAATGTAATAATAAATCACTTATTATTTAAATATATTTATAACAAAATGCTTAGTCAACAAATGATTCTGACTTCGTTAACCGTTGGATTTACATCAAACGACCGGCATCCATCTTCAATCTCTCGTCTTCTTCCTCCAGCGCCGCTGGGACCACCTGATCCCGCCTCCTGCTGCTAGCAGCTCTGCTTAGCACGCTTCGCTGTGAAGCGCTACCCGACCGCTGGCCAGGCCATCCCTCCACACCTCTTGTTCTTCTCCACCGACTGCCGAACCACGCCGCACCAGAACCAATTAACCCTCGTCCACCTCTCCGTCTGCGACTCCACTCCCGCGTCTTCCCATCGCCGGCTCGTTGCTGTCCGGGGCCTCGCCCTCGTCCACCACCTTGGATGCGCTCGACGCGGCCTGGTCAACAAATAAATAATAATACTCCCCCTACTAGCTGGGACCCACCATAGTGGGAGGCTGACTTCTGGGCCTACTAAGTTGACGGGGATGGAGGGCTTTATCAACTTAGTCAATATGAATGATTCTAGCTCCAATGACCGTACGATGTCCATCCAACGGCCGTAGTGCTTCTTCAACCTTTGGTCTTCTTGCTCCAGCCGCCCAAACCAGCGCCGGCCGTGCCACCTGCTCCTGCCTCCTCTGGCCGATTGTGCTACCGGGTAGGCCTCACGGTCCCACCATACTCGCATCCCTAGCCTGGTTATCCCTCTACTCACCCACACCTCATGTTATTTTCCAGCGACGGCAGTCGAACCAGTCAACCCTCGTACTCCCCACCGCGTGGGCAACCACTATCGAGTCTTCCCTGGCTCTGTGTCGTTCCCTTCCTAGGCCTGGCCGTCGTCCACCGCCCTGGTGCTCTCGGCGCGGCGTGGTCAACATGGTCAATGAACGACATCCATCGGAAGTGGACTGTACGTGGAGAGGCGATAGGTCCATGACCGCACAAGGAAATGCCTCCTTATCATGCGCAAAATAATGATTCCTCCACCTGACAGCTGGGACCCACCGAAAGGGCATATGTACTTCGTGAAAAAAACGTTCTCCCTGCTGACAGCTCAGACCCACGAGCTATATCTTCGCACGCAAGGAAGTGCCTCCTTATTACGCACAAAAAAATGAATACTCCCCCTGCTAGCTGGGACCCACCATAGTAGGAGGCTGACTCATGGGCCTACTAAGTTGACGCGGACGGAGGACTTCGTCAACTTTGTCAATATGAACGATTCTAGCTTCAGTGACCGTACGATGTCCATCCAACGGCCGTAGTGCTTCTTCAACTCCGGTCTTCTTGCTCTAGCCGCCCAAACCAGCACCGGTCATGCCGCCTGCTCCTGCCTCCCGTGGCCGGCTGTGCTGCCGCGGAGGCCTCATCGCCCCCTACTAGTCCCACCGCTGGCCATGCCATCCCTCTACTCACCCACACCCCCTGTTATTCTGTGGCGATGGCAGCCTCACACCGCAGTCGAACCAGTCAACCATCGTACTTCTCTCCGCGTGGGCATCCACTGTCGTGTCTTCGCCGGCTCCGTATCGTCCCCTTCCTCAGCATCGCCATCGTCCACCACCTTGGTGCTCTAGGCGCGGCATGGTCAATGTGGTCAAGGAACAGACTTCCATCGGAAGAGTACTGTACGTGGAGAGGCTGATAGCTGGGTCCATGGCCGCAGCAAGGAAGTGCCTCCTTATTACGCAGAAAATAATGATTCCTCCACCTGACAGTAGGGACCCATCGGACGGGCCACCGTATTTCACGAAAAAATGTTTTCTCCTGACTGCTGGGACCCACCAGGCACCAGCTACATCTTCGCACACAAGGAAGTGCCTCCTTATCCTCCATGATAGTCAGGACCCACCTGGTCGAAGCGTATGTAGCGTTGTCATTCTGGTTACGAACATGTACGTACATACGATCGGTTTGTCTGCAGGTAGCAGCGATCAACCGACCGAGTAAGGAAGGGCACATGTCGTAGTATAGGCGCGCACGTGTCGTAGTAGAGGCGCGCACGTAGCATGTCACGCATTCCTCTTAATATCGTGTACACGTACGTATAGCCAGGGTGCAAGAAAGTAAATACGACCACGTACGTACATACGGGCAGGGTCTCGAACGCCTACTCACGCATACGTATGGCCAGGGCTCGTGTACATGGAGAGGCAGCGATGGCATCCTATTCATTGGCAGCCAACCGGCTGGGTCGAAACGGAGAAACTGCATCGTCGTGTTCATCGGGAGCCAACCGTCTTGGATGGAACAGCCGATCAAAAGGAGGCCTGGCATACTGCAGAACGGAGGAAACAGCCTTCTGTTCGACCAACGACGGTCGAAACGGGATCATGTTCATCGAGAGGGGTCTGGCGTACCGCAAAACGGAGGAAACAGACTTGTGTTGGAGTGCCTACGGTCGAAATGGGGTCCTGTTGATCGGGAGGGGTGTTGCGTACCACAAAACGGAGGAAACAGACTTGTGTTGGAGCGCTACGGTCGAAACGGGGGTCCTGTTCATCAGGAGGGTGTGGCGTACCGCAAAACGGGACTTCCACGGGCTACTGTTCATCTCCACCATTGACCTCCTCCAGCCCCCACGGGCTATTGTTCATCCACTGTAGACCTCCTCCAGCCTCCACCTGCGACTGTTCATCCACGGGCTCCTGTTCATTCAGCCTCCACCGCTCCTCCACTTGCTACTGTTCAACCAGCCCTCTCCATGGGGTCCTGTTCAACCACCCCTCCAGGGGCTATTGTTCATCCAGCCCTCCACCGGCTACTGTTCAACCAGCCCTCCACGGGGTTGTCCTGTTCATCCAGCCCTCCACGGGGTCATGTTCATCCACCCCCAACCAGCTCGATCAATCGGGGTCCTGTTCATCCAGCGGCAACGGCCTCTACTACCACGGGGTCCTGTTCATCCAACCCCGACCAGGAACTGTTCATCCAACCCCCCAATAACGCTCACTGTTCGTCAAGGGAAGGAGGTAGCAGGGTTCGATCGGCTTCAGTTAGCAGCAGTGGTGAAGGAATCGCTCGATCGAGTTCAGTTAACAGCCAGATCACTCGGTTCAGTAACGCGTAGCCTCCAGTGCAATCGCTCATGCTCAGTAGGCGAATGCCTGGCTCAGGTTCAGTTAGAGCCCAACGCCTCGCACCCACGCGTGTACATGTACGAGAGAAATGTGCATCGCTCAGCCCCCGACCACCCACCGTAATCGGAACTCCTTGATATTTTCCTCGCCCTCACTTCCACCATGGTTTTTTCCGTTATGGATGGCCCAAAGAATGTCATGCAGCTGCATCTCCAGCCCGCCCAGGACGAAAGCCCATTTTCGGTCATGATTCTTTGTCATAGAAGTAGGAGCCCACCACATCTATGATGATACCGAGTTTTGTCACAATTATCGTCATAGAAGTGTCATAAGCATGACAAGAAAAAAATTCGTTCGACCCAGAATGTCATGGATGTTTCTTTTTTTGTAGTGTAACTGGGACAGCAAGCACAACTCATCTGCAATAGTGTCATCATGCATGAGACGTGTCTGCAACCAACCGGTGAAAGTCCCCATTTGTTCACGTGTAATCCAGTCGTCAAACTGCTCCAGGTGGTTGGAGCGTAGAATATTCTTGTGTTCCTCGATATACGAAGCCACCAAGGCAGAATTTTGTAGAACTATGTAGTGTGATTGTGCCCAAGAATGCCCGTCCATACATATAACTTGGTCCCTCCCTAGTGTTCCTTTTCCATCCAGTCTGCTCTCATGCCGTGATTCAGGAACACCAATCGGCTTAAGGTCAGAAATAAAGTCAACACAAAACTCAATGACCTCCTCATTTTCAAGGCCTTTGGAGATGCTTCCTTCTGGCCCAGCACGCTTATGAACATATTTATTTAAGACTCCCATGAACCTCTCAAAGGGGAACATATTATGTAGAAATATAGGACCTAGAATGGCAATCTCGTCAACTAGGTGAACTAGGACGTGTGTCATGATATTGAAGAAGGATGGTGGGAACACCAACTCAAAACTGATAAGACATTGCACTAAATCATTCTGTAAATTTGATATGATTTCTGGATCAATTACCTTCTGCGGGATTGCATTGAGGAATGCACATAGATTCATAATGGCTAATCGAACATTTTTTTGGTAGAAACACCCTCAATTCAACAGGAAGCAGTTTCATCATAATCACGTGGCAGTCATGAGACTTTAGGTTCTGAAACTTTTTCTCTGCCATATATATTTATTATTCCCTTTATATTCGACGAGAAGCCAGATGAGACCTTCAAACTAAGCAGGATTTCAAAAAGATTTCCTTCTCTTCTTTGGTAAGAGCATAGCTGGCATGACTCTAATACTGCTTTGGATGCATGCCGACTTTTTCGTGCATACATTGTTGGTCCTCCCGTGCCTCCGGTGTATCTTTTGTCTTCCCATACACGCCCAAGAAGCCTAGCAGGTTCACACAAAGATATTTCTTCACGTGCATCACGTCGATTGCAGAGCGGACCTTTAGGTATTTCTAATAGGGTAGGTCCCAAAATATAGATTTCTTCTTCCACATGGGTGCGCGTCCGTCAGCGTCATTCGGAACGGATTGTCCGCCAGGACCCTTTCCAAATATTACTTTTAAATCCTTGACCATATCAAGTATATCATCACCAGTACGGTGGCGAGGCTTCTTCCGGTGATATGCCTCACCTTTAATGCTTGACTATCTTTCTTATGGTATGCTTGATCGGAAGAAATCGACGATGTCCTACACTACTAGGAAAAGGCTAATTAGTGGCACACCTGTTTTGGCCATTAATGGCGCACTACAGGTGCGCCACTATCATCACGCCACTAGTAACAAGTATTAATGGCGCACCACAGTGCGCCATTAGTATACTGAACAATAGTGGCGCACTGTGCGATCGCCATTAGTATGTCCCCTGGTGCGCCATTACTATGCCTCCCAGGGGGCCATATTTACCTTGTGCTCTGGGTTACTAATAGCGCACTTCTAATTAATGTGCCACTAGTGTGTTTATTGCAGTGTGCCACTAAAGTGCAGTATGGTGCACCACTAGTATGAATATTAGGATTTGTTTCTTTTCTGATATTTGCACAGGTTACAAAATACATTACTGCACAGAATATAGATAGCACAACATATAAACAGCAGATTTATCAAGATTTATCGAATATAGTAGAAGATTAGTCTCTGAATACAATTCATCATATTAGTCTCCGAATTCAAAATACCGAACAAAGTTAGAACATTACAAGTCTCCAGACCGCGAGTAGCGAGTTTGTCTTCACATTACAAGTCGATATCGATCATCTAAACTACTATCACATAGAAGAGAGTTGCGGTCATCACGATGAGCATCATCGCGATGGCCCGGTCTTCATCCGGTTCCTCCAATGCTCCCTCCTCTCTTCCGCTAGATAGCGCCAGATCTAGCTTCCGCCTCCGCCCTAGTGGTGTACCCTTTGTAAATGTTACGGCTGAAGCGGTGAACCTGTCTCGACACTCCTCCCGATCGTCAGATACTGAACCTTACCCTTGTACATGACATACGATGGCATCTCTATGCACTAGACAAACAAAACGTTAGTAGCAATTTACAGACAATACATAAGCAATATATAAGTATGCAACAAAAGGATCGAAAGAGAAAAGCAACACATTAATAGCATGATTCATGGTCCTACTAATAAATAGCATCGATTACATATAAGTTGAACGATTGTACAAACCAAAGAGACATACAAGTTCATTAAAGTTTAATTACAACATGAGCTAATCGATATTTCAGAACTACATAGCATCACTACTTTCGACTCGACTCGGGTAGGAGCATGGATGAAGCCGCCGTCTTTCGTGATGGTCATGAATGTGCGTTCGTTGTCAGCCTGCATTTGTAGCGTTGTTTCTATTTCACTGTTGGACGGTTGATATTTGAGGTAGAACTGCCCCGAGGTACGAAGGACATCTTGCTCGATGATTTCCGCAAACTCTGACTGGATGCAAAATAATTCTTGTCTGAGGTCCGCGTCTTGGATTGCCGACAAGCGTGCGGCCCAATCTTTGAGACTATTTGGTAGGAGAAGGTGATTATGGTCTCGTACAATCGCCCGCATGTGATGGACGACATAGTAGGCATCCATCTCGCCGCCAGGCGGCTGCTTGACGCAGGGAAACGTCGTTACATGGGTGAACACATGCTTGCCGTACCTAAAAATTGGCCTCCTGAAGGTGCCTCTAGATTTGGTGTAGCCGGGGAGAACATCATCAAGAACTTTCTTGATATTTGTGTAGTCTTTCTTCCTTGTGGTCAGAGTCGAAATACGTGGCCATGGAATAGTTCGGGTTAAGAGGATGAGTGTGCAATGTGTGTCCTTTGCACAAAACACGGAATGTTAGGAAAAAAGAACGATCGAAATCTAAGAAATGCGTATGTTACAGGCGGTGAGGGATGACTTACTCGGAAAAGTAAGGCACGAGGAAGTTATCCTTATCCGGTTCGCCCGAATGATGCCTTCAAGGTATGAACTCGCGACTTCTTTGGTCCCCGTGACGCCCAAGATCTTGGCACGCATGTAGAAGGGTCGACTATCCACGATGTCCGGTCTTGTCTCTAATGATCCGCATCTCCATACTCGGCGAAAATAGCCGAGCGAAGGTGTAGTGCGGCGGATGAAGGTTAAACATAAGCGAAGATGTCATCAAACGCGGGGCGATCATACCCGATGGCGCTATCGACAAAGCCCTTGCCCTCCGCACCTTGGCCACAAAAACCGGTATGCCACATCATTCTCGGAGACGCCGCTTCTCCAAAGAAAGAACAACATCATGCAGACTCCGCATAGCACGGTTGCGGCATTGAGCGAGATTAGTCGATAGCATCGGCCTACCCGCCACATGCACCCTCCTCGAGATATCCTTAGGTGAAGGTGGCCCGTCACGAGCACGGATCGTACTTGGTGCGGTGGCTCGCACCCTTGTTATTCTTTCTTTTCCGTCCCTTACGCTTCTTACATTTGTAATGGGATCGAGTTACGCTTTCGAGAGACGACTTTCTTGAGTGTGTTAGGCGATAATATTTCGCACCTCGGCTATCTCGAGGCTCGATGAAAGCGGCGGCTAGACGCGTCTCTGAGAACCCGAACACCGAGCAGCGCCTTTTGCAATTGGGTTTCTCCGCGGTACCAGCTAGATCGCGATCGTCTTTTCCAGGGTCGAGTTCTTGAGAAGGAGGCCCCAAGAATACGTCATCGTACCCATGTTCGTTGAAGTACTTATCGATGTTGGTAAATTTACCTTCGTCCTCACCCGGATCCTGTGCCATATGCATGTCCGGATCGGTGACATCTTGGTAGATTTTGGCGGTCTTGCCATAAGCTTAGCGCCAAGACGGCAAGGCGATGTTGTCTAACGAGGTGGTGTCCCCGACCCCCAAACGAATCTGGCTCTTCTACCAAACCATGGGCGGCTTATGCACGCTAAGGGTCATCACATCATCTTCGTCGGCCCGAAGTCGTCTGAGAGGTAACAAGTCGTCGAAGCCCCGCAGCACCCGAACCAGTTGAACCCTATACACGGTGGGTGGCATCAGATTACCGTGGAACACGCGGCTGCCCGGTTGAACGATTCTGGCCTTGGCGGCATCGATCAAATCGCCGTCCACGAAGTGCAGGAGAGTGCATGGAACATCCGCGGCGCCCTGCGAAAACATGTAGGGCGTCAGGGATGCCCAGTCAAAGGCAAGGAGATGAAGTCATCGCCGAGAGGCTTAATTAGTTACCGTGATGGCGTCGAGCTCGGCTAATGTCGAGGCACCGCCAACGTGAGCGTGCAAGTAACGGAGGGCGCTTCTTTGCCGAGGTACCGGCCGCATATTCTTCCCACACCGGTGCATTAAGCTCCAATCTTGGCGACGCCGGAGACACCAATGCCGCCTCAAGCGAGAGACACCAATGCCGCCTCGCCGGAGATACCAATAAGCGGCTTTGGCGCGTTCTGCAATTCTTTGCCCGTGAAGCTGGGAATCGGGGGCGGTCCCTGTTGGCCCCCCGCCATCCACGCCTGCAGACCCTCAATCAAGGTAGACACAATGGCGGTGATCATCGCTCCCAGTTGGTCTCGCACTTGCTCTTCAACTATCTCAGGAATCCGCGCCACTTGTGCCTTGAGTTCTTGAACCTCGCGCTCCTGGCTTTCCGAGCTGGTCTTTCTCTCCTTTCATCCAGCGGTATAGTATTCCGACCATTTCATGGACAAGCCTTTGTCGGCCACACGACCAACTGACGACGGCTTACTGAGCTTATCCTTGTTTTTCATTATGTTCAACGCCCTATTTAAAGTGGTGTCCCAAGGAGAGCTCTTAGACGACCCCGCACTACTGCTTTCAGTGTCCTGCGGAAGGAACGTGAACCATTTAGAAATTTGGCTTCATTAATTAGAATACAACCATATGGAGCTAATTACGCGGGGGTGTATTCCTTACCAGAACAAGCTCAAGCGCCTTGGTCTTCAGATCCGTGGTAAGCTCCTTTGTTACCGGGTCAATCTTGTACCGGGCCCTGACATAGTTCCTTGTCTTCATGTCATAGTATTTATCGAAGAGGGGCGGTAGGCCTTGCTCGGCACGCCCCACGTCCTCCTTGTCCCATATAGGTTCCGCCACTCTGTAACCGCTGGGACCGAGTTTGTGGACCCCTAAGTTCAAGTCCCGCATATCTTTCACCCACTGACTTGATTCCGCGGTTGCGTTGCTCTCGCACTTGATCTTGAACTCGGTGTAGTCGGCTTATTGTCGAAGGATTTGTCTCCTTGATCTTCTCATAACTATCACCTTTTTCAATCCTTCTCTTCAACGCGGCTCTCCAAGTAGCCAGGGCCGTGCCCATCTTCGTGAGGGCGGCACTGTTCACTTTATTCCCTAAGAGGCGTGTGTTTGCGAAGTCATCGGGGAAATTGTATCATTCGTGCAGCTTCGTGAAGAGGAGGTTGCGCAAATTCCCTCGGTCACGATGCCTTAGGTTCTCGGTGTTTATCGAGACGGTGCTCTGGAGAATGCACCCGGCGGTCCCGTACCCCTTGACTAATTCTTTGGCGCGTTGGATGCCCACCGGAGGACACTTCAAGAATTTCTCCTTGACGGTGTCGAGCACGTTGAGCGCCCGGTCCTTAGATTCTTCTCTTGGTTGGTCGCCATCTGTGCATGCACTGCCATCATCAATGGTGGCATCCTCGGCGGCACCATCAGTGGTGTCATCCCCGATGCCACTAGGGGTTGCGTAGTCGGGATCGGTGTCTTTCGCGGCGTCCTCATAGCGGTGAGGTTCTTCCTCCATCTCCTGGGACAGCTCCCAGAATGCCTTGCCCGAACCGCCGGCCTCATCGTTGTGGGCCATGTTTCGCTCTAAATAGGAAAAAGGCTATTGGAGTTATTTCTTAAATGCAGTCTAGGAAAAAATAAATCCACAAGTCAATATATCAGGACCCATCACATCTTCATAGACTCGATGGGGCCTCAAATGCCCTTCCTCATCTACAACTAGTTGTCTGCCTCAATCGATATTGGATTTTCTCACATTTTTCTGATTCAAACTAGATTTCGATGGTACATTAGGTTATTGACATGTAATCTAAAATAAATACAAAAATATCGGCTGATTCTACTGTAATGCATTATTAGTCTCAAAACTTCCAGTTATGTTTGCAATATTAACAGGAGTACACTACTAGAGTTAACAAATTGGGCATCTTCTAGGTCAAACTATAAATTTTTATTAATTTTTGTTTCGGTTCAGAATCGGGCACCTTCTAGGTAAAAAAATTGGGCATGACCTTGCTAATTTTCTTGACCTAGGAGTGCCCCATTCTCAACCGAAATGGAAATTAATCAACGTTTCAGGAGAAGGGGGTCATTTCACATCAGAAGTTGAGCAGGTTCAACAGTAGCAGCAGCATTACAGTAGAAACAACAGTAGAAACAACTACAGAAAAAAGTAGCAGCAGCATCACAAGTTTGGGATCTACAGTAGCAGCAGCATCACAATATTGGGATCTTGCCACTGCCCAAAAAATAGGTGCAGTAGGCAGGATTACATACATAAAACAGAGCACACTCTCTGTAATTCTCTGACCTTATAGCTGCTTCTCCTTGGTCTTCTGGATCTTCAAAACCTTCTTCACAATCTAGGCCTTAGATGAGGTATCTACAACAAGTAGAACAAATATTGAGTAGGCCAAATAGCAGTAACAAGTAAACTATGACAACAATGAGTAACTGCAGCAAGACATAGCAGCACATATATAGCAGCACATATATGAACTGCAGCAATGAGTAACTGCAGCAAGATATAGCAGCAAATCATTTTCCAGTAGTGGATATTTGTTTGTCGTTGCATATGGAAGGAACACTGTGCGTGTGGGTGGTGAGTGAGGGAGAACCATAAACAGCAGGGCAAAATCAATCAATCCTTTCCTAACCACTAGGCCTTGTCCATATTCAAGCAGAGGACCATATGGTCTGTGGCCTTTTCATCCATCATTTAAGTTGTGAATCCAACATCTGTTACCCATGCTGATGATTCACTTCAAACAGGCCACCTAGGGGCACAAAGCTCCATCAACAACAGAATCAAAGATGGCCAATTGGCCATGCCATGCTTGGCGGCAGAAGTACTGAAGAAGTGACATGGAGCAGTATAGTGGCATGGTCATTGACCTGTGGCTGGCATCTAAATAGCTCACACATATACAGAGAAACATCATGTGGCACCAACAGTTAGTAATCACAAGCACACACACACACCCACTAGCACCCATGATTATGAATTAACACCATAATTTGCACTGTAGTGATGTCATAAAAAAAGCACTGTTGTGATAATCAGTATAAGAGCTGTAGAATGGAAAGCAACCAAGAACAGATGCAGGTCCAAGCCACCACCAGAGCACATATGTCCATCTAACATGTAAAAGAGAGAAGAAACAAAAATATAGGACAGGAGATACCTTATATATATCACGAACATATATATATCACAGGTACAGGTACATAGGTAATACAGAGACTACAAATTGAACTAGCACAGTTATGCAGCAAGTGCAGTACACAACTTACAAAATTTAACTAATTCTCCCATGAAAGAACAAAGTAACAAATTCAGTTTCACACATCAACACATAATCACTAGACAAACATGAATCTAAACTGAACAATTAATAGGTTGCAAGAATATATAAAATCTGAACATTACACAATTCTGAACAGTACACTTCTCAAATTCATAGAAATTTGAGAGAGAGAGAGAGAGAGAGAGAGAGGGAGACAGCAAGGATTCAGATTCAGAGAAGTGCAGCAGGAGGAAAGTGGAGAGGAGGAGCAACAGCAGTTTTGAGGTTTCAGAGAAGAGCAGCAGCAAAACGTTGAGAGGAGGAGCAGCAGGAGTAAAGCAAGAGGGAGGAGCAGCAACAAGGCGAGGGAAGAAACACGGTCGACAGAGGGCGAGCGCGGCCGACTGCAGCGACAGCGCAGCAGCGAGGCAGCGCAGGAGCTCGGCGACGGCGGCTACGGTAACGAACCCGACGAGGGAAGGGGGAAATCGGTCGAGGGCCTCACCGAGGTGCTCGACGACGAGCTCGGGAGGTCGGGGGTGGCCGGGGCGGAGCGATGTGACGAGGTGGACGAGGGCGGCCGAGGTTGGGGAAGATGGCGATGGCGACAATACGGTGCAGCTCCAGTCGATTGAGAGCCCGTAGATGAAGAAGCAGTCGACGACGGTCCTCCTGGATGTCTCCGTGCGGTGCGGGGTGACTGGTGGCGGCGCAGTGGGTCGGGGCGGCGGCGGAGCAGCAGGTCGAGGGCTCGGAGGATTGGGGATTTCGGATCGACGGTGTTTTTTTATCTTTGCCTTTTTTAGTGGGGAGAGGGTTAGCAATGGCGCACCATCTAGGGGGTGCGCCATAAACACAGTGATAGCAATGGCGCACCTTCCCCTGGTGCGCCATTATTAATTTTTTTTAATTATTTTTAGTTGCATCTAATAATTTTTTAGAAAATAACGATTAAATTTGAAAACATTTATGAATGTGAAAAAATATCATCAAATTTGTTATTTCAAAATAATTATGAATATGAAAAAATATCATCAAATTTGTTATTTAAAAATATCATCAAATTTGTTATTTAAAAATATTTGAAAAATATATCATAAAAGTTGGTATACCAATGGCGCACCTCCTAGGGGTGCGCCATAAGTACCTTGATAGCAATGGCGCACCTTTTCCTGGTGCGCCATTACTAACTTTTTTATTATTATTTTTAGTTGCATATAATAATTTTTTAGAAAATGACGATTAAATTTGAAAACATTTATGAATGTGAAAAAATATCATCAATTTTGTTATTTGAAAATATTTATGAATATGAAAAAATATCATCAAATTTGTTATTTGAAAATATCATCAAATTTGTTTTTTTGGATTTTTAATTGCATTCATTTGTGAATTGGTAAAACATTTATGAATATGAAACAATATCATCAAATTTGAAAAAATATTCATGAATTCAAAACGTGCCCATGAAATTTAAAAATATTCATGAGTTCAAAAAATATCATCAAATAAAAATTGGTATACCAGAATAAACATAAATAAATATTCATGAGGACTAGAACAGAAGAAATATCATTTCAATATGTCGAAATACAATTGAGAAATGAAGACTACAATTTAAATACAATCGATCTTAGCTAGCTGTCTTTTCACAATCTTCTTACCCTTCTTTTTACTTAAATGGAGTTCTTACATTGAGCAGACGTCCTTTAGGTAGGGTGGTCCTGCTTCTTCTTGTGGTGTATGGCACTTCATCATAAATCGTCATGTTCCATCTTGGTCGCCGTACTTGTCGAAGTCTTGCTCATTGGCGACTCCATCCGTTCGATGATCTTCCTTTTGCCTCTCCTCACGACAACACGGTAGGCTTTGTGCCAATTCGGTAATGAAGAAGCATTGGTCCACTTGGGAAGACGATACCCATGGCTCATTTTTCGCGGTGGCGTTTTGCGCATGATCTTGGATTTGGCTTCGGGTATAACCATGGTGGTGAAATACCGGTCTTCTTTTTGGGCGCTCTTGGACCATCGACATGGAACATCGGGACCTTCTCTCCGGTAGCTTCGGCTCCCAGATCTCCTCGATCCTTAGTAGTATCTGTCCTTGTCGTTACGGTGTAGGATTCCATTGTTACCCGGAGTTACGATAACCATCGCTCTTCATGTCCTTGTCCTCGGTGTAGAATGTGTAGCCGTTGATATAAATGCGCCTCATAGGTCATCAGGTTTTGCTCGGCGCCCTGTGACAAGGCGAATATGAGTTTTCTTCCTCGAAAGAATCCTCATGTAAAGGGTACGACAGAAGCTTCTCCTTGAACCAACACGTGAGACATGAGTTGTGCTCTTTGATTATATCTCCGTCCGTCCTCTGTTGGCCTCGATCATTGTATGTCTTCTCAATAAAGGTTTTGTGCTCTACCACCCAAGGATCGACCACGTCTATGTGTTGTAGCACGACTAGGTTTGCTCTTTCAAAGTCGGCGAGTCGACCCTCGAAGTCGACATGCATTTCGCGATGACCATCGCAGTGACCCCATCCAGCGAGCCTGTCGAGGTGCCTGTTGACGGGCAGACCAACGGGGTTCTCGATGCCTAGATAATTCATGCAGTAGGAGATGCACTCTTGATTGAAAGCCCCGGCTATGCTTCCCTCTGGACGTGACATGTTGCGAACGTATCCTTTGATGACACCATTCATCCTTTCGAACGGCATCATGCTTTGCAGGAACGTCGGCCCGAGTTGTATGATATCCTCCATGATATGGACCAGCAGATGCACCATAACATCGAAGAATGTGGGCAGGAAGTACATCTCAAGCTCGCATAGTATCACCACGATCACTTCCTGTAGCCTTCTGAGTTGCCTCACGCCAACCGACTTCCGAGAGATGACGTCGAAAAAGTTGCATAGGCCAAATAGCGTTTCACGGACGTGCGCGTCCATGATCCCACCGATTGCAATTGAAAATGTCTGCGTCATCAAGACATGACGGTCGTGAGACTTCATCCCGCGAACTTCTGCTTCGCTGAGTCTAGGTATCTGCTTATCTTCCCCGCGTAACCGTAAGGAAGTTTTACTCCTACGAGACAGGTGAAAAACTGCTCGATCTCCTCCTGACTTAGAATGAAGCACGCGGGAGGGTCATTTCCGATCTTCTTGGCCTTTTTGCCTTTTGCGACGACTTTACGTGTCTGCTTCGCCTCATCATCATCATCATCATTAGCGTGAAGCTCCTCCCGATGCCCATTGATTTCAAGTCTGCCCATACTTTTGGCCCATCTTTGGTCCTCTCTGGCATGTTGAGCAGGGTACCAAGCAGACTCTCGCACACGTTCTTCGTGATATGCATGACATCAAGGCTGTGAGGCACAGGGAGGATATTCCAGTACGACAAGTCCCAGAAAACAGACCTCATCTTCCATACCTTCAGCAGCGACTCTGGCGCCTTTCGCTTATTTCCCGGCTCTGGCGCCTTTTGCTTCTTTCCCGGCAGTGGGCAATCTTTCCAATTTTTCAACAGCTCGTCTATTTCCTCGCCGCTCCTCGTACGCGGGCGTCTTCGGGGTTCGGTTTCACCATCGAACAGATCCTTGCGTTTTCTCCATGAGTCATCGTCGCGAAGCCGCCTTCGATGTCCCATGAACACGGTTTTCGAAGCCTCGGGATCTCTATCTAGCTGGCGATACATTGTGTCATCCATGCACCTAACGCATCCAGAAAATCAGTGGACCACCTGCCCCGCGACATATCCGTAACCGAGATAGTCGTGCACTATCGTGAGCAGTGCGGCTCTCATAGGGAAATATTCTTTCTCTGCGGTGTCCCACATATTGGCTGGCGTTTTCCACAGCGTGTCTAGCTCCTCTTTCAGCAGCCCCAGACATGATTGATGTCGTTCCTGGTTGTTTCGGCCCTTCAATTAGCATACTCATGTGAATGTACTTCCTCTTCATGCACAACCTGTGGGGAAGGTTGTACATCCACACAAACACGAGGCGGTGCTATGTGTGCTTCTCTGGCTGCCAAAGCGGATTGACTCCATCGGTGCTCGCGCCCAAAGATGATGTTCCTTGGATCGTCCGAAATTCTGGGTGTTCGAAGTTCAACGCTTGCCACTAGCTCGCATCCTTAGGGTGACTCGGCATCTTGGCTTTTTTATTTATCTCCGGATCATTTCTGTCATCTTCTCGCTTCTTCTCCTCCCTATCCGCGTGCCAACGCAGGAGCTTTGCTAGCTTAGGGTCCACGAAATACCGCTGCAGACGAGGAGTGATCGGAAAGTACCACACCACTTTTCGAGGAGCTTTCTTCCTCTTCTTGTATTGAGTGACGCCGCATACCGGAAATATGGTAGACTCCGCGTGCTCGTCCCGATAAATGATGCAATTGTTCATGCACACATGGTATTTCACGTGCGGTAAATCCAGAGGACACACTATTTTCTTCGCCTCCTCGAAACTGGTCGGGCACTTGTTCCCCTTGGGAAGGCGTTCATTCCAGAATGACATGTTCTCGTCGAAGCATGCGTCGGTCATTTTGTGCTTTACCTTCATCTCCAGAGCCATGAGTGTTACTTTCAGGCGGGTATCCTCGGGTCTGCATCCTTCATACAATGGAGTAACCGCGTGATACGTCTCCAACGTATCTATAATTTTTGATTGCTCCATGCTACTTTATCTACTATTTTGGACTATATTGGGCTTTATTTTCCATTTTTATATTACTTTTGGGACTAACCTATTAACCGGAGGCCCAGCCCAAATTAATTTGTTTTTGCCTATTTCGGTGTTTCAAGAAAGCGGAATATCAAACGGAGTCCAAACGGAATGAAACCTTCGGGAACGTGATATTCTCACCGAACGTGATCCAGGAGACTTGGACCCTACTCCAAGAAGTGCCAGAGGCGGTCACGAGGGTGGAGGGCGCGCCCCCTACCTCATGGGCCCCCTGACGCTCCACCGACGTACTCCTTCCTCCTATATATACCTACGTATCCCCAAACGATCAGAAGAGGAGCCAAAAACCTAATTCCACCGCCGTACCTTCCTGTATCCACGAGATCCCATCTTGGGGCCTGTTCCAGAACTCCGCCGGAGGGGGCATCCACAACGGAGGGCTTCTACAACGACACCATAGCCCCTCCGATGAAGTGTGAGTAGTTTACTTCAGACCTTCGGGTCCATAGCTAGTAGCTAGATGGCTTCTTCTCTCTTTTTGGATCTCAATACAATGTTCTCCCCCTCTCTCGTGGAGATCTATTCGATGTAATCTTATTTTTGCGGTGTGTTTGTTGAGACCGATGAATTGTGGGTTTAGGATCTAGCTTATCTATGGATAATATTTGAATCTTCTCTAAATTCTTTTATGTATGATTGAGTTTTCTTTGCAAGTCTCTTCGAATTATCCGTTTGGTTTGGCCAACTAGATTGGTAGTTCTTGCAATGGGAGAAGTGCTTAGCTTTGGGTTCAATCTTGCGGTGTCCTTACCCAGTGATGAGAAAGGGTTGCAAGGCACGTATTGTATTGTTGCCATCGAGGATAACAAGATGGGGTATTTATCATATTGCATGAATTTATTCCTCTACATCATGTCATCTTGCTTAAGGCGTTACTACTGTTTTTAACTTAATACTCTAGATGCATCTTTGGATAGCGGTCGATGAGTGGAGTAATAGTAGTAGATGCGTAATTGTTTCGATCTACTTGTCACGGACGTGATGCCTATATACATGATCATACCTAGATAACCTCATAACTATGCTCAATTCATCAATTGCTCAACAAGTAATTTGTTCACCCACCATAGAATATCTATGCTCTTGAGAGAAGCCACTAGTGAAACCTATGGCCCCGGGTCTATTCTCATCATATCAATCTCCATCACTTTATTTACTTGCTTTGCTTTTACTTTTTACTTTGCATCTTTATACCAAAAATACCAAAAATATTATCTCTATCAGATCTCACTCTCGTAAGTGACCGTGAAGGGATTGACAACCCCTAATCGCGTTGGTTGCGAGTAGCTATCGCTTTGTGCAGGTCTACGAGGGACTTCTTGGCGTGGCCTCCTCTTGGATTGATACCTTGGTTCTCAAAAAGCTGAGGGAAATACTTACGCCATCTTGTGCTGCATCATCCTCTCCTCTTCGGGAAAACCAACGCAAGCTCAAGACGTAGCAAGAAGGATTTCTGGCGCCGTACTCGGGGAGGTCTATGCAAAAGTCAACATACCAAGTACCCATCACAATCCCTATCTCTCGCATTACATTATTTGTCATTTGCCTCTTGTTTTCCTCTCCCCCACTTCACCCTTGCCATTTTATTTGCCCTCTCTTTCCCAATCTCCTCCTCTCTTTCCGTTGCCTTTTCCTTTGCCTTTTGTTTACCCGTGTGTTAGTTTGCTTGTTCGTCGCGATGGCCCTACCTAAATTTGGTGATCTTCACCTTAATAGGCTAGAGGAGATCGAAAACAATGTCAGGAAGTTTATGGTTTCGCAATTTGAGCATAATAATTTCTTTAGAAATGAGCTTAAGGAACAAAAGAGCTTTATGAGTTATATGAATAAAGAGCTCGATGATATGTCCAAAGAATTTGATGGTATACGAGCCCAAATTGCTCGTCTTGAAAAGATGACCGCTGAAATTTTGGATATGCAAGCTACCTTAGTTAATAAGATGGCCGCTAAACCGAATTCCTATGAAAATCAAGATGAAGATCTGAAAGTTATTGATGTGTCCCCTATTAAATCCTTGATTTGCAATATGAATCTTGATGAAACTGATTATGATGTTCCTTTACCTAGAAGGCGTTCTACGAATTCTGAGTTTTTAGATCTTGATGATGAAATTGATAAAAGTGGGATTGAAAGAAATAAAAATTGAGATATGGCTAAACCCACTATTTTGGATCTCGAGGAATTTAATTATGAAAATTTCTCTTTAATTGATTGTATTTCCTTGTTGCAATCCGTGCTAAATTCTCCTCATGCTTATAGTCAAAATAAGGCCTTTACCGAACACATTGTTGATGCCTTGATGCAATCTTATGAAGAAAAGCTTGAGTTGAAAGTTTCCATCCCTAGGAAACTCCATGATGAGTGGGAACCTACTATCAAAATTAAAATTAAAAATTATGATTTTCATGCTTTGTGTGATTTGGGTGCTAGTGTCTCTACTATTCCCAAAACTTTATGTGATTTGCTAGATTTCCGTGATTTTGATGATTGCTCTCTAAACTTGCATCTTGGATTCCACTATTAAAAAGCCTATGGGAAGAATTAATGATGTTTTTATTGTTGCAAATAGGAATTATGTGCCCGTAGATTTTATCGTTCTTGATATAGATTGCAATCCTTCATGTCCTATTATTCTTGGTAGACCTTTCCTTAGAACGATTGGTGCAATTATTGATATGAAGGAAGGAAATATTAGATTCCAATTCCCTTTAAAGAAGGGCATGGAACAATTTCCTAGAAATAAAATAAAATTACCATATGAATCTATCATGAGACCCACTTATGGATTGCCAACCAAAGATGGCAATACCTAGATCTATCCTTGCTTTTATGCCTAGCTAGGGGCGTTAAACGATAGCGCTTGTTGGGAGGCAACCCAATTTTATTTTTAGTTTTTGTTTTTGCTTCTGTTTAGGAATAAATAATCCATCTAACCTCTGTTTAGATGTGGTTTTATCTTTTAATTAGTGTTTGTGCCAAGTTAAACCTATTAGATCTTCTTGGGAGATAGTCATTTGATCTTGCTGTAATTTCCAGAATCTTTGCGCTCAGTGACCGAATTGTTAAAAATCACCAGAACGTGATAAAATAGTGATTCAAATTGCTGCTGATCAATAAACAAATTTTCCAGGTCTTCTAATTTTGGTAGAAGTTTTTGGGTTCCAGAAGTTTGTGTTAGTTACAGATTACTACAGAATGTTCTGTTTTTGACAGATTCTGTTTTGCGTGTGTTGTTTGCTTATTTTGATGAATCTATGGTTAGTAAAATAGTTTATAATCCATAGAGAAGTTGGATTACAGTAGGTTTAACACCAATATAAATAAATAATGAGTTCATTACAGTACCTTAAAGTAGTCTTTTGTTCTCTTTCTCTAACGGAGTTCACGAGATTTCTATTGAGTTTTGTGTTGTGAAGTTTTCAAGTTTTGGGTGAATTCTTTTGATGGATTATGGAACAAGGAGTGGCAAGAGCCTAATCTTGGGTATGCCCATGGAACCCACAAGATAATCCAAGGATACTAAAAATTCAAAGCTTGGGGATGCCCCGGAAGGCATCCCCTCTTTCGTCTACTTCCATCGGTAATTTACTTGGAGCTATATTTTTATTCACCAACATGATATGTGTTTTGCTTGGAGCATCTTGTATTATTTGAGTATTTGCTTGTTAGTTTACCACAATCATCCTTGCTGTACACACCTTTTGTGAGAGCCATACATGATTTGGAATTTGTTAGAAGACTTTATGTGCTTCACTTATATCTTTTGAGCTTGATAGTTTTGCTCGTAGTGCTTCACTTATATCTTTTGAGCTTGATAGTTTTGCTCTAGTACTTCACTTAGATATTTTAGAGCATGGTGGTAGATTTGCTTTAAAGAAACTTGATCTCTCATGCTTCACTTAGATCATTTTGAGAGTCGTTAATAGCATGGAAATTTGCTTAATGTTAATATACTTGGTGTTCGAGATATGTGAAACTTTCTTTTGAGTGAATTGAATACTAAGATAAATTTAATGCTTAATAATTGTTTTGAGATATGGAGGTAATAATATCAAAGTCGTTCTAGTTGATAATTGTGAATTTTAGAAATACTTGTGTTGAAGTTTGCAAGTCCCGTAGCATGCACGTATGGGTAAAGTTGTGTAACAAATTTGAAACATGAAGTGTACCTGGCTTGTGCATCCTTATGAGTGGCGGTCGGGGACGAGCGATGGTCTTTTCCTACCAATCTATCCCCTAGGAGCATTGTGCTTAGTACTTGATTTTTGATGGCTTCTAAATTTTTGCAATAAGTATATGAGTTCTTTTGACTAATGTTGAGCCCATGGATTATACGCACTTTTATCTTTATCTTTCCGCACTTGCTAGCCTCTTCGTTACCGTGCATTGCCCTTTCTCACCTTCAGAGTTGGTGCAAACTTCACCGGTGCATCCAAACCCCGTGATATGATACGCTCTTTCACACATAAACCTCCTTATATCTTCCTCAAAACAGCCACCATACCTACCTATCATGGCATTTCCATAGCCATTCCGAGATATATTTCCATGCAACTTCCATCATCATTATTATGACATACATTACTTTTGTCATATTGCCATTGCATGATCATGTAGTCGACATCGTATTTGTGGCAAAGCCACCATGCATTATTTTCCATACATGTCACTCTTGATTCATTGCACCATCCCGGTACACCGCCGGAGGCATTCATATAGAGTCATATTTTGTTCTAAGTTTCGAGTTGTAATTGTTGAGTTGTAATAGAAATAAAAGTGTGATGATCATCATTATTAGAGCATTGTCCCAAGTGAGGAAAGGATGATGGAGACTATGATTCCCCCATAAGTCGGGATGAGACTCCGGACGAAAAAAATAAATAAAGAGGCCATAAAAAAGAGAGAGAAAAGGCCCAAATAAAAAAAATATAATAATAATAAAAAAATGAGAGAAAAAGAGAGAAGGGACAATGCTACTATCCTTTTACCACACTTGTGCTTCAAAGTAGCACCTTGTTCTTCATGTAGTGAGTCTCATATATTGTGCTTCAAAGTAGCACCTTGTTCTTCATGTAGTGAGTCTCATATATTGTGCTTCAAAGTAGCACTAAGATCTTCATAATAGAGAGTCTCTCATTTTGTCACTTTCATATACTAGTGGAAATTTTCATTATAGAACTTGGCTTGTATATTCCAATGATGGGCTTCCTCAAAGTTCCCTAGGTCTTCGTGAGCAAGCAAGTTGGATGCACACCCACTTAGTTTCTTTTGTAGAGCTTTCATATACTTATAGCTCTAGTGCATCCGTTGCATGGCAATCCCTACTCCTCATGTTGACATCAATTGATGGGCATCTCCATAGCCCGTTGATTATCCTCGTCAATATGAGGCTTTCCTTTTTTTTGTCTTCTCCACACAATCCCATCATCATATTTCTATTCCACCCATAGTGATATACCCATGGCTCGCGCTCATGTATTGCGTAAAGGTTGAAAGAGTTTGAGATTATTTGAGTATGAAACAATTGCTTGGCTTGTATCGGGGGTATAGAAGTTGGGAACATCTTTGTGTGACGAAAATGAAGCATAGCCTAACCATATGATTTTGTAGGGATGAACTTTCTTTGGCCATGTTATTTTGAGATGACATAATTGCTTAGTTAGTATGCTTGAAGTATTATTATTTTTATGTCAATATGAACTTTTGTCTTAAATCTTTCGGATCTGAATATTCATATCACAAGTAAGAAGATTTATATTGAAATTATGCCAAAGTATCACTCTGCATCAAAAATTCTTTTTTATCATTTACCTACTCGAGGACGAGCAGGAATTAAGCTTGGGGATGCCCGATCGTCTCCAACGTATCTATAATTTTTGATTGCTCCATGCTACTTTATCTACTGTTTTGGACTATATTGGGCTTTATTTTCCACTTTTATATTACTTTTGGGACTAACCTATTAACCGGAGGCCCAGCCCAGAATTGCTGTTTTTTTTTTGCCTATTTCAGTGTTTCGAAGAAACGTAATATCAAACGGAGTCCAAACGGAATGAAACCTTCGGGAACGTGATCTTCTCACCAAATGTGATCCAGGAGACTTGGACTCTACTCCAAGAAGTGCCAGAGGCGGTCATGAGGGTGGAGGGCGCGCCCCCCTACCTCGTGGGCCCGCTGACGCTCCACCGACGTACTCCTTCCTCCTATATATATATACCTACGTATCCCCAAATGATCAGAAGAGGAGGCAAAAACCTAATTCCACCGCCGTACCTTCCTGTATCCATGAGATCCCATCTTGGGGCCTGTTCCGGAGCTCCGCCCGAGGGGGCATCCACCACGGAGGGCTTCTACATAAAAACCATAGCCCCTCCGATGAAGTGTGAGTAGTTTACTTAAAACCTTCGGGTCCATAGCTAGTAGCTAGATGGCTTCTTCTCTCTTTTTGGATCTCGATACAATGTTCTCCCCCTCTCTTGTGGAGATCTATTCGATGTAATCTTGTTTTTGCGGTGTGTTTGTTGAGACCGATGAATTGTGGGTTTATGATCCAGCTTATCTATGGATAATATTTGAATCTTCTCTGAATTCTTTTATTTATGATTGAGTTATCTTTGCAAGTCTCTTTGAATTATCCGTTTGGTTTGGCCAACTAGATTGGTAGTTCTTGCAATGGGAGAAGTGCTTAGCTTTGGGTTCAATCTTGCGGTGTCCTTACCTAGTGACAGGAAGGGTTGCAAGGCACGTATTGTATTGTTGCCATCGAGGATAACAAGATGGGGTATTTATCATATTGCATGAATTTATTCCTCTACATCATGTCATCTTGCTTAAGGCGTTACTCTGTTTTTAACTTAATACTCTAGATGCATGCTTTGGATAGCGGTCGATGAGTGGAGTAATAGTAGTAGATGCAGAATCGTTTCGATCTACTTGTCACGGACGTGATGCCTATATACATGATCATACCTAGATAACCTCATAACTATGCTCAATTACATCAATTGCTCAACAGTAATTTGTTCACCCACCGTAGAATATCTATGCTCTTGAGAGAAGCCACTAGTGAAACCTATGGCCGCCGGGTCTGTTCTCATCATATCAATCTCCATCACTTTATTTACTTGCTTTGCTTTTACTTTTTACTCTGCATCTTTATACCAAAAATACCAAAAATATTATCTCTATTAGATCTCACTCTCGTAAGTGACCGTGAAGGGATTGACAACCCCTAATCGCGTTGGTTGCGAGTAGCTATCATTTTGTGCAGGTATGAGGGACTTGCGCGTGGCCTCCTACTAGATTGATACCTTGGTTCTCAAAAACTGAGGGAAATACTTACGCTATCGTGTTGCATCATCCTCTCCTCTTCGGGGAAAACCAACGCAAGCTCAAGACGTAGCACTGCGTCTATCTCCAGTTGATCCAGCTTGGCTTTCTCTCGGGCGGATCTCTTGCGTTATCCGTCTGCTTGATAAGAAGCTCTTGAATATGAGGGTCCTGCACCCAGCCCATCGATGGTCCATCGCCGCTCGCCCGCATCTTCATCTTCATGATCATTCCCTTCGTCTTGATCTTCCTCATCATCATGTCCGCATCTTCTACATGATGACTGTATCTTTACATCACCGTCGTGATCATGTCCTGGAGATTCTTCATCTTCTCGCCCGCCCTCGCCGCGGTTGTCTTGCTGCCCTTCCTCATTTCTTGCCCGACCCCCATGGACGACTTGATAGTCATCTTCATCACCTTGCCACTGATAGGCATCCATGAAACCACGCAAGAGCAGGTGGTCCCACACCTGTCCGGGATCCGGGTCCGTAATAAGGCTCTTCAGCTTGCATCTTCGACACGGACATCTAATCTCTGTCTCGTTCTTTTGAAGCATCTCGGCCTTCGCGAAGCTCAAAAACCTATTCACGATGCCTTCGGTCATTGTGCGGACCATGGTCATCTGTGGGGTAGAGCAAACGATATTTTAGAACCAAAAAAAAATTGGCATGACTTTGCCTAAAAATAGGACAAAAAAGAATGCATACTGCCAAATTCTCGCCGAAACGGAAATGAATCAACATTCTGGAAAAATATTGGCAACTATCGCATTTCAAATACCGGTACCTACAAACACAAATATATGCAACACCACAAACATATGCAACACCACAAACATACGTAGATCTAGGCCATAAAAAGTGCATGTGCACGTTGTTGGAGGGAGAAAAAGTAGATCTACAACATAAAGAAGCTTTCCCCTTACTTACCTATCAAAAAAAAAAGGAAATTTAACCACTTAATTTGGGTGAATCTATGGTGCAAATGTGGTGAGGAGGAGGCAGCCGAGACAAGCTTGGAGGAGGAGGTGGAGAGAATGAAGTGGGGAAAGTGAGTGTGGTAGGTGGCTGTCCAAAATATCTAGCTGCTCTCAGGTTACCAATGGCGCACCACCTAATAATGCGCCATTAGTAACCCTGGTTACTAATGGCGCACCTGTTACGTGGTGCGCCATTACTAGTTTTGCAAAAAAAAATGTTAGTAGTGGCGCACCGTGGTTGTGGTGCGCCATTACTAGTTTGAACTAGTAATGGCGCACTATACCATGGTGCGCCATTACTAGTTTTGAAAAAAAGTAAAAAAAATTGTTAGTAGTGGCGCACAGAGTGTGTGGTGCGCCATTACTAGTTTTGGAAAAATAATAATAATAAATTGTTAGTAGTGGCGCACCGTGGGTGTGGTGCACCATTAGTGATATGGACACTAATGGCATACCTACACATGGTGTGCCACTGCTATATAGCAGTAGCGCACCACATATGTGGTGCGCCATTAATGTCCATATTAGCTATAGCCCTTTTCCTAGTAGTGCTAGGTACAAATTATTCTTACATTTATCCAAATATATATTGTCGGTATCATCTAAACAGTGTGTGCTTGCATGGTATCCCTTTTTTGTCTGTCCTGAAAGGTTACTGAGAGCAGGCCAATCATTGATGGTTACAATCAGCAATGCATGTAGGTCAAATTCCTCCTATTTGTGTTCATCCCACACACATGTACACCTTCTCCATTCCAAAGCTATAAAAGTTCTTCAACTAATGGCCTTAAGTACATGTCAATGTCATTGTCGGGTTGCTTAGGGCCTTGGATGAGCATCGGCATCATAATGAACTTTCGCTTCATGCACAACCAAGGAGGAAGGTTATAGATACATAGAGTCACAAGCTAGGTGCTACGATTGCTGCTCTGCTCCCCAAAAGGATTAATGCCATCTGCACTTAGACCAAACCATATATTCCTTGCGTCATCTGCAAAGTCCTCCCACTTTCTCTCGATGTTTTTCCACTGCGACCCGTCGACAGGTACTCCCAACTTCCCGTCTTTTTTAGGTCATCTTTGTGCCATCGCATCAACTTGGCATGCTCTTTGTTTTGGAACAAACGTTTCAACTATGGTATTATATGAGCATACCACATCACCTTTGAAAGGATCGATATAGTTGACTAGAGGGGGGGTGAATAGGCAACTAACAATTTTTAGCTTTTCTTGACCAAACTAAACTTAGCATCAAAATAGGTTGTCTAGATAAGCAACTAGGTGAACAACCTATATGATGCAACAACGACTAGCACACAAGCAAGCAAGGTAAACAACACAAGATAAGCTTGCACAAGTAAAGGTAAGGATAACCAAAAGTGGAGCCAGTGGAGACGAGGAAGTGTTACCGAAGTTCCTTCCCTTTGAGAGGAAGTACGTCTCCGTTGGAGCGGTGTGGAGGCACAATGCTCCCCAATAAGCCACTAGGGCCACCGTATTCTCCTCACGCCCTCACACAATGCGAGATGTCGTGATTCCACTATTGGTGCCCTTGGAGGCGGCAATCAAACCTTTACAAACAAGGTTGGGGCAATCTCCACAACTTAATCGGAGGCTCCCAACGACACCGCGAAGCTTCACCACAATGGAATATGGCTCCGAGGTGACCTCAACTGTCTAGGGTGCTCAAATACCCAAGAGTAACAAGATCCGCAAGGGATTAGTGGGGGGAATCAAATTTCTCTTGGTGGAAGTGTAGATCGAGGCCTTCTCAACCAATCCCTATAAAATCAACAAGTTTGATTAGCTAGGGAGAGAGATCGGGCGAAAATGGAGCTTTGAGCAACAATGGAGCTTGGGGAGGGAAGAGGTGGTCTTCTTGGGGAAGAAGACCCCCTTTATATAGTGGGGGAAAAGATCCAACCGTTACCCACCCACTCAGCCCGTGACACGCGGTACTACTGCAAGGGGTTGCGGTGCTACCGCTTGACGTTGTGGTACTACCGCTCGTGTGACAGTGACCAGACAAGGCCATGTTGCATATAGCAACGAGCGGTAGAACCGCTGGAGTGGTACTACCACGCGCCCCTGCGGTACTACCACAGGGCAGGCCTCAACTAGGCTGGGAAAACACACAAACTAAATAAACTTTATCCGTGACTACTTCCGCTGAGTTTGGGACGTGCGAAAATCCAGCACGGTACTACAACTCGCAGGCAGCGGTACTACCGCGTAGGGGCGTAAGTAAAAAGATTACTTCCGCTCTTACTTCCGCGTGCGCCAACATTTTGGACTAGAGACAACGGTACTACCGCTCATGAGGAGCGGCACTATCATGGGCGCAGATTACCGCAAGCTGTGGCGGTACTATCAGATTCTCATGCATTACTCGCTCCCTTGAGCAGTACTACCGCATGCCACATAACCTATAGCACTTGGAGGCCTTCATCTCGCAGCGACAAGGAGAAACGGATGGTGCTCCAATGAAGTGAAGGAAAGGTGGTGCAAAGGAACAGATGTGTACGTGTTGATTCCACCCTAGCCTTTCGAAAGCGGACCCCCTCTTAATAGTATGGCTTTCCTACGACTCAAATCCACGGTAAAGAAACGTAGAAAACCGCCGTCTTCGATAGGCTCGGAGGGGCACCGAATCGTCTTGTGCCTATAAATGAGATATCTGAAATGCTCAATGCACACGATTAGTCCGCAAATGCACTATCATCAATCACCAAAACAACATAGGGAGAAATATGCCCTTACAATCTCCCCCTTTTTGGTGGATTGATGACAATACGAGATTTGCACATAAGGATATAAACTGAACATAAGCAAACCCAACATCTATAAAATATAGACAAGCCCCCCTAGATGTGTGCACTCTATAGGTATGTTTTGGAGTGCACGACACACATACTAGGACAAACACTCCCCTATATTTTATAGACAAGGCAGTCCTTGCAACAATATAAGTGACATTAAGTATGGAGGCAATGTAAAGTAAGTGATCATGAAGTAAAGGGCACAAGATAGCATAAGCTCGTAGTCTACTAAACATACTAGAGAATAAGATAAGCTTGAGGGCATATGTCTCACACCATATGATAGCATAGGTCTCCTGGTTTCACACGCACACCAACACAAACCAACAAACCAAACAAAAGCAATGAGGATTCAACGAAACGAAAGCAAAGAGACACAATACTCGCAAATCGTACACTCTCCCCCCCTTTGGCATCGAGACACCAAAAGGCAGAGAGGACACCTACGACACAGGTGGTAGCTCCCACTGTCGTGATCACCCATCAAGCTCCTCATCTGTCTCAGCAGCAGGAATGGACTCCCCATCTGACTCAGTCCACAGATATCCCTGCTTCGCCATCCAGGCAGCCTCAGGAGTGATGTTCTTCTCTGACCCGCTTGAGACTTGCTCGCCAAGCTTCCTCAAGATCCTCTTGTCACGCCGGTGACTCTCCTTCTGAACAACGTGGGCCTGGTACTGCCCCTTTGCCTGCATGCAGAACATAGCCTTCATCTTGGCCTTGAGCTTCTTAGCCCAAGATTGCTCAGTAGATGGAGGTGAATACCCCGCAGAACTGTCCTCAGCCTCCTCCTCCTCAAACTAATCCTCATCAACGTCCATGCGTGCAGCCTCATCTTCGCCCGGGTAGTGGCGTTAGCCCACTTGTTCTTCTGGTGCAGCTTGATGGGCTCATGGCGAATCCAGTTGGGAGCAAGAAATTCTTCGCCCAGAAAGAGCTTCTCCCAAGTCTTCGGGATCAAGAGGAACAAGTAAGGTCCATAGATGGGCACCTTACGGTGGAACACAGCAAACTGAAGCTCACTCCACATGATGTGAGAGATATCAAGTGGTTCAGCTAGTTGACGACGGGCTGCCTCACACATGAGCATCATGTCCACGAGATAGGAGTGCACCTTGTCCTTGTCGCCTAAGCGAGGAAACAGAGAGTTGCGGAAGATCCGGTGCATGATGTCAAGAAACGAGTTCAGCACAAAAGACTTCTTGCCACTGGGGAGGGTCTTCTCAACAAGAAAGGGTTGAAGCTTGTTCTTGTTGATAGCCTCGGGGTTGGCATGTGGACGGGAACCAACAGGCACCAACGGGCACATCAAGCCCCTAATCACGAACATGCAACATCTCCATGAACTCCTTCCACTCAGCAGTCATCCTCTTCCCATTTATCATCCAAGTCATGGTCCGCTTCTCATCCGTGTTGTAGCGACCCGGCCCGAATGGATCAAGTCTCTGTGCTTAAGTGTCATCCCTGGATCGGTATGCTGACACACACAGTACTCGAGGATTTATAACAGAGGTAAATCACATGTATAAAATAACGTAAATAATATTACCTCAATCCTTATAGCGGAAGTAACAACAAAGTTGTGGATTCCCATCAACACCAATGGCAAAGTTGAGTGTAGAAATCGTAACGCTAACGTATCACTTACTCGTCGTAAGATATTCCTGCAACATGAGACGTTGCAGCCATATAGGTCAGTACATTGAATGTACTAGCAATTTCACACTGTAGAGCAATGCTAAACGATGGCTATCACTACATGCATATTTGGCTGGTGGAGGCTCTAAGTTTAATTTTGCATAAAGCTAATTTTTTCCTACAACAAAGGAATATAATTTATTTAACTACAAAATTTGTTGACAATATTGAGAAGGTAACCCCAACTCAATCCCAAATCATTAATAACCCATCAATTTCATTAAATAGAGTGATGAGATCAACATAATAATTCAAGTACCAGATACTCAAGATGTCCATAACCGGGGACACTGCTAATCATGATTAGTTTGTACACTCTACAGAGGTTTGCACACTTTTCCTCACAAGACCCGATCTCCTCCATTGAGTTTCTCGCACTACTTGATTTTTGAGGAACGGATGACCGAGACACAGTCTTTTAGAAGCGTTAGCTCGTTACGACGGGTAGACAGTACCACCTAGATCCCCTACATCTGCTAGTCTACCACTGTAAGAGGTCACACAACATACTCAACTATGCCAGAGCCCATAATGGCTTGTGGCTGCACACGGAAGTTTCTAGCATGAATAATCTTATGATCCCTTTGAGCCTAGGTGGCATTCCAATAGGAGGATCACACAGATACCCTGGGATCTCCTAGGACAACACTGGATTCCCCAAGTGTCCGGGCAAACCACTGGTATCCCCAGGGTGCCCACAACCAATCCACCCAGATGTGTATTAATGTTGCCACCTTAAGTTTCCCTTAGTTAATATAAATCTCACATCTTTCATGAATCTCACATACCAATCCACGTCTACGAGCATAGCAAAGTAGTGCAAGCATAACACAAAAATACCCTGGGTTTGAATGCAAGACAATAGGTTCCTACCTCATCAACTACTTCCCAATACCCACATGTTATCAAATCCTACCATGCAATGTTTGAGGGTTGAAACTAATGCATAAAAACTGGGTATGAAAAGTATGATCAAAGTGTGAACTTGCCTTGTACTATTGATGAAGATGATTCGCACTCATAACTCCTGATAGTTCTACTCGTCACACTCCGTTCAATCTATCGTGAGAAAGCAATTGCATACATAAGCACTCATGCAAAAGAATCAAAGAAAAGATCTCAGGAAACTTCGAAAACAAGCAATTAACTCTTGCAATAGAAAACAATTTCTAACAGTAATAAAATTGAGTGGATTTGGTCTTATCAGAAATTTTAGGTCAAGAGCTTTATTTAGCAAAAAGAATCAGATAAAATGGAGTTATAAACCTCAAGTTATGAACAAAAGAAGTTCGAATTCAAATCTGTTTGAAGCCAAATTTTAAATTTTCCGAAACATGTGTTGATTATCTGGATAGTGGAGATCATAACGAAGAAGTGGACGTTGGTTTCGTTGGATTTGGACAAGCGAGTAAAAAGTTGCGAGGGTTTGAAGATCAGGGGCTAAACTATAAATAAACTAATTGCATCTAGGTCCCTGGCCGAAATTAAAACAGAAAAAGAAAAAAGACTAAATAACGAACATTCGCTAAACAGATCTACGGAACGAAAACTGTTCACTACTGAAAATAATGGACGAACGTCCGCTAATTAAACTAACCTAAATTGTAAACAGGTTAAAAGAAAAACCGAAACAAAACCGGGTCGGGGAGGTGGTTTTATATCGGTTCGGCGAGAAAACCGGCGGCAGCGGATCGGGATTCCGGCAAGATGGGTCGGCGGCGGCGGCTCGATGTAACGGCGCGAGCGGCAGCTGCGGAAGGCGGCGCGCAGAGTCGGCAGCTTAGCGGGCGGAGAGAGGTCATGGTGCGAGGAGGCGGTGAGCGGCGGCGGCGCTGCTGCTGCTGCGAGGGCGCGGCGGCTGACAAGGGGAGAAGGGGCGGTGGGCGCTGCTTATAAAGCCCGAGGGAGGGGCAGACGGCTTGGGGGAGGGGGCACCAGCGGCGGGGCGTGCTCGGACTCCGGGAGGGAGTCCGGCTCAAGCATGAGACGAAGGCGGCGGCTTGCTTGGCTGGCTGGGCTTCGGCCCAGTTCGGTCCGGTAGTTTTTTTTAAAACAGAGATAGACAAAAATAATAAAAAAACATTATAGGCATATAATATATCAAAATTTTCAGAAAAAGATTTTCTACAACGTGAACATTTTTCTAGCGTCAAATAAAATCCAAAAAAATTTAAATAAAGCAAAGAGTGCTACTCTTACAATAAAATCCCATAAAAATCAATTTTTAAATACCAAAATGATTTCAAATTTATTTCTCTCCAATTTTCTAATGTAGGGAATCATTTTACCCTAATTCCCATATATTTTATTTTTGGAGAAAAATAATTTGAATAAAACCAAATAACTCCAAATTGAAAATAATTTCAAAGGGACTTTAAAATTGATTCTTTTAAACTTCCAACTCATATTTCATATGATTTGAAGAAGTCATTTTATCTTCTCTCATGAAAATCATTGAGTCGCATAAAGTTTCTGAATTTGAAATATTTCCAATTGGAATTCAAATCTTTTCAAAAACCCTTTTCATTTATTTAAATAGAAGAAGTCATACTATCTTCACTCTAGGGTTTTGTGATGAAATTAATTTGAATTCATGGAGATCACAAAGCAAAGTGAAAGTTTTGGGAAAGTCATTTTATTCCCTCTCATTCAACTTTCAAAAAGTTTCAAATTTCACTCAGTTTCACAAAAGCAATCAAACAATCAATCAAAACTATTCATTTAATATAACATTCCAAAATTTAGAATTTTGGGATGTTACAAGCCTACCATCCTTAAAATGAATCTTGTCCTCGAGATTCGGAGAGGCTAGCAAGAAATAGGTTCGGTTCGGGGGTCTCCTCAAAATCCATCGATTATCACGAAGGTCTGGGGTGCTACCACCCTTAGAAACATGGTTACGGTTCCACCAAAACTCATATACTCCTTCCTTATTGTTGACAGTGTCGATCTTCTTAGATCTTCAGGATAATTCCTTCTCTGGGCTCTTCCGTTGGGGCATAACCTTTTCCTCAATTCTTTTGTCCTTTTATCTTGGTATGGTCCTTCTGTGACTGGGTCTTCTTAGCTGACAGGTCTGGCGCCAATACTAAACAACTATCGATATCTCTTGGTGGTCATCAAACAATTTGACTGGGTCCCTGCAGAAAACGGGTCTGGGTTTCATTCTCACCGTATGACCTACGATTGGCAACAGCTGCCTTGTACAAGGGGAAAAATTGTCATACCATTCTAAGGTTCAAACAGGGTTTTGATATCGTCGTCTCTCTACTATAGGTAAGTCACTCAGATTTACCATCCCCTATAGCAAGGCGAATAATAAGAGAAAGTCGGTATGGTGATCAATCCATCCCGCACCCAAATCATTACCTTGTATATGGTTTAGATAATCTCACATTCTAACACTCGGTCATCCTCACAAGCATTGCAGAATTTCTCTTGTCGACGAACTAAGTTCGGATAAATCCATGGATCCTGCAAGCCAAACGAACATCTATCGTTCCTTCACAACTCTCAGGTTTTGCGTAACTTCCTATAAGATCGTCTGTTGATAAAGTCGTATCTTCTTCCAGGGTTTTTCCTTCAGCAAGAGTGTGCTTGCTTCTTGGCAGGTCCTGGAGCCTGTGGGTTATGGCCCATATCATCACTTGTAAACCTTGAACTCATCATCGGGGGCAACTGATCATTATTCCCAACATCCAACTTCCTAGCATTCTTAAATCCATTCAATTGTACTGTCTCCCTTCCTTCTATTGGTACCAAACTAAGACATGATTACTCAGACTCACCATGGAGTTACAATTGCTCCATATTACCAAATTTACCTCCTTATATACAATAGTACTTCATCCCATCATATTCTTGGGGTATCTCACATATCGAGATAAAACTTATACTTATTTTTGTCCAAAGTCCACTCCGTGGGATATCATTAGCTTTTCCAAGGTCAAGTTCCTCACAGGGTACTACCATCCTTGAAATGCACAATTCTTCCATAGACCATATTTCTCATATCCTCGAAAATGGTCAAAATCTTTCTTCATAGAGTAACAACTCGTAAAATTCAACGTATGAAATCATGACACATGAACTTTATTGATTTCATGAACTTTGTTACAATCTCTTGCATATACATTACATGCCTCAACTCAACACCTCAATATAAACGAATTGTTCCCACTACTACTACTATTTAGCACAAGCCTCAAAGTGCCCTACTTCGTTACAACGAAACATATTAGTACTGACAAGTCTCGTGGTTTCCTCGTGATTACAAAGCCTCCTTGGGTCCTCGACTTCCTTTTTGGGCAACCGCTGAAGTAGTGCCCTGAATCTCTACACCTGAAACATGTGATATGACTCAGGTCCTTCTTTGTAGAAATTGGGTTGTTCCTGGAATCCAATCTATTTCTCTTCCTAGACTTTTCCATTCCAATCAGGGATTTCTTGTGGGTCATACTCTACTTCCACTGTCGGGAATGCTACTAGATCCCCCTTCAGGCAATTCTAGGAGATGTGTCCTTCTTCTCCACATGAATAGCATGATTTGGTACAGGTTTTAATTGGGTCTTCTTCGGGTGTGTCCTCCACCTCTTCCTTCATCACAGGTTCTTCTAAAATTTCCACGAGGGCTCCTTTCATTGCTTCTTTCTTCTGCTGGATGGTTCTTTGTACCATGAGGTAAATGTGACACTGAGCAGGGTAGTGGGTAGTCCCTTCACACAAGAAACAAGTAATCTGCCTAGTAAGGCATTCTTCAGCTGGGTGACTTTCTTCACAATGAGGGCATTCATCCATGTGTTGTTTATGGTTGTGTCCTATTTCTCCACAGAGCTTGCATGCACAAGGTTTCTTCATATAATTTCCATAAGGCTTCAACTTCTGGGACACAAGACGAGACTTTTGCAGAGTTAGCTTAAATTCTTTCCAAGTGGTTACTCCTTGCCATCCATTGATGGTTTGGTACATCCTCCACCAAGTAGAAGCACCTCTTTCAAAGCACTGAAGAGCATGTTGGGCCATATCCTTTCCGGCTATAGTGTTATTCTCCATACAATCTTCCATGTTCTGAATCCATTGGTCCGTGTCCAATTGACTTATCGGTCCCAGAAATGTGAGTTCATCTCCATTCATCCTCTATTGGTTCCAAGTGTTTTGGGGTGAGATAAGAGAGATAGAGAGGGATACACACAATACAAACAATAGTTTTGAAGAGACATATTTTATTTTGTGTCTATCGGAAAAACATCAAACAAATGACAGCTCACAATTGTCGCATCTAACGTAGGTATATAATAGGGGTTTGGTCTTCTAAAGGTCAATAAATCTTCAAAGTCGCCAAACTCTTCAAGTCTTGTTCATGTCTCTGATGGCTTCTTCTGATCGTGCTTGTCCTTCTCGAGTTCTTTTGCCAGATCATCTCTATTAACGCGAAGTCCCTCGTGTCATCCTTTAATATTCTGGAGTTGCATTCCACACTTCTGGGTTTCAACATCCTTGGCATGAACGATGGTCCTACTGTCCTTCAGTTCCTGATGAATCCCCGGTATCTCGTGGTTTTGCTCCTCCAGCTTGGCTACTTTCAGCTTCTGGGTCCTGAGTTCTTCACGAAATGCTTCCTTGTCAAACACGGCTTCCTGCAGGTCCATCTTAAAATTCTTGATGTAATACTCCAGATCCTGGTAATACACCAGCTAAGGTTAACACTCCATCTATTGCTGATTAGGTGCTCCATTAGCCCTTTTGTCATGCAATCCTTTCAAAGAAATGCATGCTCAACTCAGCACGGTGACAATAGCATAAGCGGGCAATAACATCATGTATGTCCATGTTTATACCCATGTCTCTTCTACCTCTTGAGCACTGCGTTGGTTTTCCCTTGAAGAGGAAAGGGTGATGCAGTAAAGTAGCGTAAGTATTTCCCTCAGTTTTTGAGAACCAAGGTATCAATCCAGTAGGAGGCCACGCTCAAGTCCCTCGCACCTACACAAACAAATAAAAACCTCGCAACCAACGCAATAAAGGGGTTGTCAATCCCTTCATGGCCACTTACGAAAGTGAGATCTGATAGATATGATAAGATAATATTTTTGGTATTTTTATAATAAAGATGCAAAGTAAAATAAAAGGCAATAAAATTAACTAAGTGTTGGAAGATTAATATGATGGAAAATAGACCTGGGGGCCATAGGTTTCACTAGTGGCTTCTCTCAAGAGCATAAGTATTACTGTGGGTGAACAAATTACTGTTGAGCAATTGATAGAATTGAGCATAGTTATGAGAATATCTAGGTATGATCATGTATATAGGCATCACGTCCGTGACAACTAGACCGACTCCTGCCTGCATCTACTACTATTACTCCACACGTTGACAGCTATCCAGCATGCATCTAGAGTATTAAGTTCAAAAAAACAGAGTAATGCTTTAGTAAGATGACATGATGTAGAGGGATAAACTCATGCAATATGATATAAACCCCATCTTTTTATCCTCGATGGAAACAATACAATATGTGCCTTGCTGCCCCTGCTGTCACTGGGAAAGGACACCGCAAGATTGAACCCATAGCTAAGCACTTCTCCCATTGCAATAAAGATCAATCTAGTAGGCCAAACCAAATTGATAATTCAAAGAGACTTACAAAGATAACCAATCATACATAAAAGAATTCAGAGAAGACTCAAATATTGTTCATAGATAAACTTGATCATAAACCCACAATTCATCGGTCTCAACAAACACACCGCAAAAGAAGATTACATCGAATAGATCTCCACGAGAATCATGGAGAACTTTGTATTGAGATCCAAAGAGAGAGAAGAATCCATCTAGCTAATAACTATGGACCCGAAGGTATGAGGTAAACTACTCACATCATCGGAGAGGCTATGGTGTTGATGTAGAAGCCCTCCGTGATCAATGCCCCCCCCTCGGCGGGGACGCCGGAAAAGGCCCCAAGATGGGATCTCACATGTACAGAAGGTTGCGACGGTGGAATTAGGTTTTCGTGGATGCTTCTGTTGGTTTGGGGGTACGTAGGTATATATAGGAGGAAGAAGTATGTCGGTGGAGCAAGGTGGGCCCCACGAGGGTGGAGGCCACGCCCCCTGCCTCGTGCTCTCCTGGTTGATTTCTTGACGTAGACTCCAAGTCCTCTGGATCTCGTTTGTTCCGAAAATCACGTTCTCGAAGGTTTCATTCCGTTTGGACTCCATTTGATATTCTTTTTCTGCGAAACTCTGAAATAGGCAAAAAAACAGCAATTTGGGCTGGGCCTCCTGTTAATAGGTTAGTCCCAAAAATAATATAAAACTGTATAACAAAGCCCATTAATCATCCAAAACAGAATATAATATAGCATGAAGCAATCAAAAATTATAGATACGTTGGAGACGTATCAAGCATCCCCAAGTTTAATTCCTGCTCGTCCTCGAGTAGGTAAATGATAAAAACAGAATTTTTGATGTGGAATGCTACTTGGCATGATTTTTTTAATGTAACCCTCTTAATTGTGGTATGAATATTCAGATCCGAAAGATTCAAGATAAAAGTTTAATATTGACATAAAAGCAATAATACTTCAAGCATACTAACTAAGCAATTATGTCTTCTCAAAATAACATGGCCAAAGAAAGTTCATCCCTACAAAATCATATGGTTTAGTCATGCTCCATTTCGTCACATAAGAATGCTCTCATCATGCACAACCCCGATGACAAGCCAAGTAATTGTTTCATACTTTAGTAATCTCAAACTTTTTCAACCTTCACGCAATACATGAGCGTGAGCCATGGATATAGCACTATGGGTGGAATAGAATATGATGATTGGGGTTATGTGGAGAAGACAAAAGGGAGAAAGTCTCATATCAACGCGGCTAATCAACGGGCTATGGAGATGCCCATCGATTGATGTTAATGCAAGGAGTAGGGATTGCCATGCAACGGATGCACTAGAGCTATAAATGCATGAAAGCTCAACAAAAGGGACTAAGTGGGTGTGCATCCAACTTGCTTGCTCACGAAGACCTAGGGCATTTGAGGAAGCCCATTGTTGGAATATACAAGCCAAGTTCTATAATGAAAAATTCCCACTAGTATATGAAAGTGACAAAACAAGAGACTCTCTATCATGAAAATCATGGTGCTACTTTGAAGCACAAGTGTGGAAAAAAAGGATAGTAGCATTGTCCCTTTTTATTTTCTCTTTTTTTTGGGCCTCCCTTTTTTTATTTGGCCTTTCTCTCTTTCTCTTTTTTTTTGTTTTTTTGTTGGGACAATGCTCTATGAATGATGATCATCACACTTCTATTTATTTACAACTCCATGATTACAACTCAATACTAGAACAAAGTATGACTCTATATGAATGCCTCCGGCGGTACACCGGGATAGGCAATGAATCAAGAGTGACATGTATGAAAAATTATGAATGGTGGCTTTGCCACAAATACGATGTCAACTACATGATCATGCAAAGCAATATGACAATGATGAACCTGTCATGATAAACGGAACAGTGGAAAGTTGCATGGCAATATATCTTGGAATTGCTATGGAAATGCCATAATAGGTAGGTATGGTGGCTGTTTTGAGGAAGATATAAGGAGGTTTATGTGTGACAGAGCATATCATATCACGGGGTTTGGATGCACCGGCGAAGTTTGCACCAACTCTCAATGTGAGAAAGGGCAATGCACGATACCGAATAGGCTAGCAATGATGGAAGGATAAGAGTGCGTATAATCCATGGACTCAACATTAGTCATAAATAACTCACATACTTATTGCAAAAATCTACAAGTCATCAAAAACCAAGCACTACGCGCATGCTCCTAGGGGGATAGATTGGTAGGAAAATACCATCGCTCGTCCCCGACCGCCACTCATAAGGAAGACAATCAAAGAACACCTCATGTTTCAAATTTGTTACATAACATTTACCATATGTGCATGCTACGGGACTTGCAAACTTCAACACAAGTATTTCTAAATTTCACAACTACTCAACTAGCACAACTTTAATATCACTACCTCCATATCTCACAACAATCATCAAACATCAAACTTCTCTTAGTATTCAGCACACTCATAAGAAAGTTTTACTAGTCTTGAATACTTAGCATATTAGGATTAATTTCCCAATTTAAGCAAATTACCATGCTTTTTAAGACTCTCAAAATAATATAAGTGAAGCATGAGAGAATAATAGTTTCTATAAAACAAAACCATCACCGTGCTCTAAAATATATAAGTGAAGCACTAGAGCAAAAACTATATAGCTCAAAAGATATAAGCGAAGCGCATAGAGTATTCTAATAAATTCTGAATCATGTGTGTCTCTCTCAAAAGGTGTGTACAGCAAAGATGATTGTGGTAAACTAAAAAGCAAAGACTCAAATCATACAAGACGCTCCAAGCAAAACACATATCATGTGGTGAATAAAAATATAGCTCCAAGTAAAGTTACCGCTGGAAGTAGATTTAAAGAGGGGATGCCTTCCGGGGCATCCCCAAGCTTTGGCTTTTTGGTGTCCTTAGATTATATTGGGGTGCCATGGGCATCCCCAAGCTTAGGCTCTTGCCACTCCTTGTTCCATAATCCATCAAATTTTTTACCCAAAACTTGAAAACTTCACAACACAAAACTTAACAGAAAATCTCGTGAGCTCCGTTAGCGAAAGAAAACAAAACACCACTTAAAGGTACTGTAATGAACTCATTCTTTATTTATATTGGTGTTAAACCTAATGTATTCCAACTTCTCTATGGTTTATAAACTATTTTACTAGCCATAGATTCATCAAAATAAGCAAACAACACACGAAAAACAGAATCTGTCAAAAATGTAATAAAGGTGTAGTAATCTGTAACTAATGCAAACTTCCGGAACTCCAAAAAATCTACCAAAATAGGAAGACCTAGACAATTTGTTTATTGATCTTCTTCAATTTGAATCAATATTTTATTACGTCCTGGTGATTTTTAATAATTGTTTTCGTGAACAGAAAGTTTCTTGAATTTTCAGCAAGATCAAATAACTATCATCCAAGAAGATCCTATAGGTTTAACTTGGCACAAACACAAATTAAAACATAAAAACAAATCTAACCAGAGGCTAGATCAAAGATTTATTTCTAAACATAAGCAAAAAGAAAAAAACTAAAATTAAAATTGGGTTGCCTCCCAACAAGCGCTATCGTTTAATGCCCATAGCTAGGCATAAAAGCAAGGATAGATCTAGGTATTGCCATCTTTGGTAGGCAATCCATAAGTGGCTCTCATAATAGATTCATATGGTAGTTTAATTTTCTTTCTAGGAAAGTGTTCCTGAAGGAAATATGCCCTAGAGGCAATAATAAAGTTATTATTTATTTCCTTATTTCATGATAAATGTTTATTATTCATGCTATAATTGTATTAAACGAAAACACAATACATGTGTGAATACATAGACAAACATAGTGTCACTAGTTTGCCTCTACTTGACTAGCTCGTTAATCAAAGATGGTTAAGTTTCCTAACCATAGACATGAGTTGTCATTTGATTAACGGGATCACATCATTAGGAGAATGATGTGATTGACTTGACCCATTCCGTTAGCTTAGCACTCGATCATTTAGTATTATGCTATTGCTTTCTTCATGACTTATAGATGTTCCTATGACTATGAGATTATGCAACTCCCGTTTACCGGAGGAACACTTTGTGTGCTACCAAACATCACAACGTAACTTGGTGATTATAAAGGTGCTCTACAGGTGTCTCCGAAGGTACTTGTTGGGTTGGCGTATTTTGATATTAGGATTTTGTCACTCCGATTGTCGGAGAGGTATCTCTGGGCCCACTCGGTAATGTACATCACTATAAGCCTTGCAAGCATTGCAACTAATGAGTTAGTTGCGGAATGATGTATTACAGAATGAGGAAAGAGACTTGTCGGTAACGAGATTGAACTAGGTGTCGGGGCAGGCTGATCTGGCCCACGAACACCTATGGGACCGGCGGACCGAGCCCCTTTCGGTTCGGCAGGGAGCGGAGGTCGCACGAAGAGCAGATTGAGGCGAAGCACGCGAGAGGTTTACCCAGCTTCGGAGCTCTCCGGAGAGATAATACTCCTACTGCTGCATGTCTAGGTGTATTGTGTTCTTGCTCAGGAGCGCTGAGTGCTACAGTACACACAAGCTGCTAACGAGACTGAGCGTGGGGGGGAACCGACCCTTTCTACGTTGCGCTTGGGCCTCCTTTTATAGCTCAAGGGGTCTCCGACAGGTGGCAACGTAGACAAGGGTACAAATGGAAAAGTAGTGGTTGGTACACCTACTTGTACAGTGTACAGTGTACCATACCTAACCCTCGACGGCGGGGACAAAGGCATTAAATGCCCGTCTCACGCCGCCCTAACGGTGCAAATAGGGACCGTCGGCGCCACCGCTTGCCACGATGGCAATCTTGTCGGCGCCGCTTGCCACCTCGCATCGGCTGGCTGCACAGACCTCTCGCCACCGCTGGAAAGGTCCCAGGCGACACGTTAGTGGATGTCTTTGGGCGTAGGTACAGTGGTGGTCCGCGGCAAGCGCCTTTGCCGCGGTTGTTGTCTTGTCGTGCCCGGAAGCTTGTCGCTCATCGGGCCTTCCAACAAGCTCCTCTTGCCGGGGCCTTGTCTTGTAGGTGCCTTGGGTGGCCTTCCCGGCAAGCTCCTCTTGCCGGGGCCTTGTTTCCTTGGCTTGAATACTTTGTTCTTGAATGGCTCCACAAGAACCACGGAGGACCTTGGCGGTCACCCGGTAAGCCTTGCCGCGGAGGGCTGCAACTGCCCGTGCACAAGTTCGGGATACTAGGGTACCCCTACTCTAGTACACCGACACTAGGTATTGAGATACCGACGATCGAATCTCGGGCAAGTAACATACCGATGACGAAGGGAATAACGTATGTTGTTATGTGGTTTGACCGATAAAGATCTTCATAGAATATGTGGGAGCCAATATGAGCATCCAGGTTCCACTATTGGTTATTGACCGGAGACGTGTCTCGGTCATGTCTATATAGTTCTCGAACCCGTAGGGTCCGCACGCTTAAAGTTTGATGACGGTTATATTATGAGTTTATGTGTTTTTGATGTACCGAAGATAGTTCGGAGTCCCGTATGTGATCACGGACATGACGAGGAGTCTCAAAACGGTCGATACATAAAAATTGATATATTGGAAGCCTATATTTGGATATCGGAAGTGTTCCGGGTGAAATCGGGATTTTACCGGAGAACCGGGGGTTACCGGAACCCCACCGGGGGTTTAATGGGCCTACATGGGACTTAGTGGAGAAGAGGAGGGGCGGCCAGGGAAGGCCACACGCCCCCTCCCCCTCTAGTCCGAATTGGACAAGGAGGGGGGCGGCGCCCCCTTTCCTTCCTCTCTCCCTCCTCCTCCCCCCTTCTCCTACTCCAACTAGGAAGGGAGGGAGTCCTACTCCCGGTGGGAGTAGGACTCCTCCTGGCGCACCTCCTCCTGGTCGGCCGCCTCTCCCCCCTTTCTCCTTTATATACGGGGGCAGGGGGCACCCCAAAGACACAACAATTGATCATTGATCTCTTAGCCGTGTGCGATGCCCCCCTCCACCATAGTCCACCTCGATAATATCGTAGCGGTGCTTAGGCGAAGCCCTGCGTCGGTAGAACATCATCATCGTCACCATGCTGTCGTGCTGACGGAACTCTCCCTCAAAGCTCGGCTGGATCGGAGTTCGAGGGACGTCATCGAGCTGAACGTGTGCTGAACTCGGAGGTGCCGTACGTTCGGTACTTGATCGGTCGGATCGTGAAGACGTACGACTACATGAACAGCTTTGTGCTAACGCTCAGCTTCGGTCTCACGAGTGCGTGGACACACTCTCCCCTCTCGTTGCTATGCATCACCATGATCTTGCGTGTGCGTAGGATTTTTTTGAAATTACTACGTTCCCAACAGTGGCATCCGAGCCTGGTTTTATGCATAGATGTTATATGCACGAGTAGAAAACAAGTGAGTTGTGGGCGATATAAGTCATACTCCTTACCAGCATGTCATACTTTGGTTCGGCGGTATTGTTGGATGAAGCGGCCCGGACCGACATTACGCCAGACGCTGGGCGAGACTGGTTCTACCGACGTGCTTTGCACACAGGTGGCTGGCGGGTGTCAGTTTATCCAACTTTAGTTGAACCGAGTGTGGCTACACCCGGTCCTTGAGAAGGTTAAAACAACACTAACTTGACAAACTATCGTTGTGGTTTTGATGCGTATGTAAGAACGGTTCTTGCTCAGCCCGTAGCAACCACGTAAAACTTGCAACAACAAAGTAGAGGACGTCTAACTTGTTTTTGCAGGGCATGTTGTGATGTGATATGGTCAGGGCATGATGCTATATTTTATTGTATGAGATGATCATGTTTTGTAACCAAGTTATCGGCAATCGGCGGAGCCATATGGTTGTCGCTTTATTGTATGCAATGCAAACACCCTGTAATGCTTTACTTTATCACTAAGCGGTAGCGATAGTCGTAGAAGCATAAGTTGGAGAGACGACAATGATGCTATGATGGAGATCAAGGTGTCGCGCCGGTGACGATGGTGATCATGACGGTGCTTCGGAGATGGAAATCATGCTACGTCTTGAGCTTGCGTTGGTTTTCCCGAAGAGGAGAGGATGATGCAACACAGTAGCGTAAGTATTTCCCTCAGTTTTTGAGAAACAAGGTATCAATCCAGTAGGAGGCCACGCACAAGTCCCTCGTACCTGGACAAAACGATAGCTACTCGCAACCAACGCGATTAGGGGTTGTCAATCCCATCATGGTCACTTACGAGAGTGAGATCCGATAGAGATAATATTTTTGGTATAAAGATGCAAAGTGAAAAGTAAAAGCAAAGTAAAAACAAAGCAAGTATAAAAGTGATGGAGATTGATATGATGAGAATAGACCCGGGGGCCATAGGTTTCACTAGTGGCTTCTCTCAAGAGCATAAGTATTCTACGGTGGGTGAACAAATTACTGTTGAGCAATTGACAGAATTGAGCATGGTTATGAGGTTATCTAGGTATGATCATGTATATAGGCATCACGTCCGAGACAAGTAGATCAAAATGATTCTGCATCTACTACTATTACTCCACTCATCGACCGCTATCCAGCATGCATCTAGAGTATTAAGTTAAAAACAAAGTAATGCCTTAAGCAAGATGACATGATGTACAGGAATAAATTCATGCAATATGATAAATACCCCATCTTGTTATCCTCGATGGCAACAATACAATACGTGCCTTGCAACCCTTTACATCCTTTGGGTAAGGACACCGCAAGATTGAACCCAAAGCTAAGCACTTCTCCCATTGCAAGAACTACCAATCTAGTTGGCCATACCAAACGGATAATTCAAAGAGACTTGCAAAGATAACTCAATCATACATAAAAGAATTCAGAGAAGATTCAAATATTATTCATACATAAGCTGGATCTTAAACCCACAATTCATCGGTCTCAACAAACACACCGCAAAAAGAAGATTACATCGAATAGATCTCCAAGATATAGGGGGCGAACATTGTATTGAGATCCAAAAAGAGAGAAGAAGCCATCTAGCTACTAGCTATGGACCCGAAGGTCTGAAGTAAACTACTCACACTTCATCGGAGAGGCTATGGTGTTGATGTAGAAGCCCTCCGTGGCGGATGCCCCCTCCAGTGAGCTCCTAACAGGCCCCAAGATGGGATCTCGTGGATACAGGAAGTTGCGGCGGTGGAATTAGGTTTTTGGCTCCTGTTCTGATCGTTTGGGGATACATAGGTATATATAGGAGGAAGGAATACGTTGGTGGAGCGTCAGGGGGCACACGAGGCAGGGGGCGCGCCCTCCACCCTCGTGACCGCCTCTGACACTTCTTGGAGTAGGGTCCAAGTCTCCTGGATCACGTTTGGTTGGAAAATCACGTTCCCGAAGGTTTCATTCCGTTTGGACTCCGTTTGATATTCCGTTTCTTGAAACACTGAAATAGGCAAAAAAATCGCAATTACAATTTGGGCCTCTGGTTAATAGGTTAGTCCCAAAAGTAATATAAAAGTGGAAAATAAAGCCCAATATAGTCCAAAACAGTAGATAAAGTAGCATGGAGCAATCAAAATTATAGATACGTTGGAGACGTATCGAGGCATCCCCAAGCTTAATTCCTGCTCGTCCTCGAGTATGTAAATAATAAATAGAGAATTTTTGATGCGGAGAGATACTTTGGCATAATTTCAATGTAAATCTTCTTAAGCATGGTATGAATATTCAGATCCGAAAGATTCAAGACAAAAGTTCATATTGACATAAAAATAATAATACTTCAAGCATACTAATCAAAACAATTATGTCATCTCAAAATAACATGGCCAAAGAAAGTTATCCCTACAAAATCATATATAGTCTGCTATGTTCCATCTTCCGCATTACACAAAGTATTTAAATCATGCACCCCCTATGACAAGCAAAGCATTTGTTTCATAATTTAACATTTTCAAAACTTTTTCAATCTTCACGCAATACATGAGCGTGAGCCGTGGATATAGCACTATATGTGGAATAGAATGGTGGTTGTGGAGAAGACAAAAAGAGGGAAGATAGTCTCACATCAACTAGGCGTATCAACGGGCTATGGAGATGCCCATCAATAGATTGAGTGAGTAGCGATTGCCATGCAACGGATGCACTAGAGCTATAAGTATATGAAAGCTCAACAAAAGAAACTAAGTGGGTGTGCATCCAACTCGCTTGCTCACGAAGACCTAGGGCATTTTGAGGAAGCCCATCATTGGAATATACAAGCCAAGTTCTATAATGAAAAATTCCCACTAGTATATGAAAGTGACAAAATGAGAGACTCTCTATCATGAAGATCTTGGTGCTACTTTGAAGCACAAGTGTGGTAAAAGGATAGTAACATTGTCCCTTCTTTCTTTTCTCTCATTTTTTTAATTTTTTTATTTGGGCCTTTTCTCTTTTTTATGGCCTCTTTTTTTTATTTGTCGTCCAGAGTCTCATCCCGACTTGTGGGGGAATCATAGTCTCCATCATCCTTTCCTCACTTGGGACAATGCTCTAATAATGATGATCATCACACTTTTTTATTTTTCTTACAACTCAACAATTACAACTCAATACTTAGAACAAAATATGACTCTATATGAATGCCTCCGTGATGTACCGGGATATGCAATGAAACATGAGTGACATGTATGAAAGAATTATGAACAGTGGCTTTGCCACAAATACAATGTCAACTACATGATCATGCTAGCAATATGACAATGTTGGAGCGTGTCATAATAAATGGAACGGTGGGAAGTTGCATGGCAATATATCTCGGAATGGCTATGGAAATGCCATGATAGGTAGGTATGGTGGCTGTGGCTGTTTTGAGGAAGGTATATGGTGGGTGTATGATACCGGCGAAAGGTGCGCGGTATTAGAGAGGCTAGCAATAGTGGAAGGACGGGAAAAAGAGCGTATAATCCATGGACTCAACATTAGTCATAAAGAACTCATATACTTATTGCAAAAATCTAGAAGGTATCAAAGCAAAGTATTACGCGCATGCTCCTAGGAGGATAGATTGGTAGGAAAAGACCATCGCTCGTCCCCGACCGCCACTCATAAGGAAGACAATCAATAAATATATCATGCTCCGAGTTCATCACATAATGGTTCACCATACGTGCATGCTACGAGAATCACAAACTTCAACACAAGTATTCTTTAAATTCACAACTACTCAACTAGCATGACTCTAATATCATCATCTTCATATCTCAAAACAATTATCAAGCATCAAACTTATCTTAGTATTCAACGCACTCAAAAGAAAGTTTCACATATCTTGAATACCAAGTATATTAACATTAAGCAAATTACCATGCTATTAACGACTCTCAAAATAATCTAAGTGAAGCATGAGAGGTAAAGTTTCTTTAAAACAAATCCACCACCGTGCTCTAAAATATCTAAGTGAAGCACTAGAGCAAAAATTATCACGCTCAAAAGATATAAGTGAAGCACTATGAGCAAAACTATCAAGCTCAAAAGATATAAGTGAAGCACATAGAGTATTCTATCATATTCCAATTCATGTATGTCTCTCTCAAAAGGTTTGTACAGCAAGGATGATTGTGGTAAAGTAACAAGCAAAAATGCAAATAATACAAGACGCTCCAAGCAAAACACTTATCATGTGGTGAATAAAAATATAGCTCCAAGTAAATTACCGATGGAAGTAGACGAAAGAGGGGATGCCTTCCGGGGCATCCCCAAGCTTTGACTTTTGGTGTCCTTGTATTATCTTGGGGGTGCCATGGGCATTCCCAAGCTTAGGATCTTGCCACTCCTTGTTCCATAATCCATCAAAAGAATTCACCCAAAACTTGAAAACTTCACAACACAAAACTCAATAGAAATCTCGTGAGCTCCGTTAGAGAAAGAAAACAAAATACTACTTTAAGGTACTGTAATGAACTCATTATTTATTTATATTGGTGTTAAACCTACTGTATTCCAACTTCTCTATGGATTATAAACTATTTTACTAGCCATAGATTCATCAAAATAAGCAAACACCACACGCAAAACAGAATCTGCCAAAAACAGAACAGTCTGTAGTAATCTGTAACTAACGCAAACTTCTGTAACTCAAAAAAATTCTACCAAAATTATACGACCTGTACAATTTGTTTATTGATCATCACCAATTGGAATCAATATTTTATCGTGTTCTGGTGATTTTTAACAATTCGGGCACTGAGCACAAAGTTTCTGGAAATTACAGCAAGATCAAATAACTATCATCCAAGAAGATCCAATAGGTCTAGCTTGGCACAAACACTAATTAAATGATAAAACCACATATAAACAGAGGCTAGATGGATTATTTATTCCTAAACAGAAGCAAAAACTAAAAAACTAAAAATAAATTGGGTTGCCTCCCAACAAGCGCTATCGTTTAACGCCCCTAGCTAGGCATTGAGATTCAAAGATGCTCACAAGAAAGACAAGAATTGAGGCACAAAGAGAGCATCATAAAACATGTGACAAACACACTTAAGTCTAACATACTTCCTATGCATAGGCATATTATATGCAAACAAATTATCATAGAAAGCAAAAACTAGCATGTGCAAGGAAGCGGAAAGGAACAATAACAATCTCAACATAACGAGAGGTAATTTAGTAACATGAAAATTTCTATAACCATATTTTCCTCTCTCATAATAATTACATGTAGGATCATAGGAAAATTCAACAAAATAGCTATCACATAACATATTTTCAACACGATCCACATGCATGCGAAGTTGACACTATTCCGGAATAGTGGGATTAATATTAACTAAAGTCATGACCTCTCCAAACCCACTTTTATCAAAAACTTCATAAGATTGAACATTATCCAAATATGTGGGATCTAAAGTTGACACTCTTCCAAACCCACTTTCAATATTATTGCAAACACTATTATCAATCTCATATTCATCATGGGGATTAAATAAAATTTCAAGATCATAAGAAGAATCACCCCAATCATGATCATTGCAACAAGTAGAGGACATAGCAAAACTAGCATCCCCAAGCTTAGGGTTTTGCATTTTTTTAGCAAAATTGACATCAATAGAATTTATAGTAAAATCATTGCAATCATTCTTTTTATTCAAAGATCTATCATGAATCGCTTCATAAGGTATTTCATCACAATTTTTAGATCCACGAATTTCAGGCAAAACCTCATAAAGATAATCTAGTGCACTCAATTCACTAGCAATAGGTTCATCATAATTGGATCTCTTAAAGAGATTAGCAAGTGGATGAGGATCCATAAACTTTTAGCAAGCGAAGATGCAAGCAAAAAGAAGGCACATGGTAACACAAGATTGAACGGAGGAAGTGCGAATAAAACGGCAAGGGTGAAGTGGGGGAGAGGAAAACGAGAGGCAAATGGCAAATAATGTAATGCGAGAGATAGGGATTGTGATGGGTACTTGGTATGTTGACTGTTGCGTAGACTCCCCGGCAACGGCGCCAGAAATCCTTCTTGCTACGTCTTGAGCTTGCATTGGTTTTCCCGAAGAGGAGAGGATGATGCAGCACAAGATGGCGTAAGTATTTACCTTAGTTTTTGGGAACCAAGGTATCAATCCAGTAGGAGGCCACGCACAAGTCCCTCGTACCTGCACAAAACGATAGCTACTTGCAACCAACGCGATTAGGGGTTGTCAATCCCTTCACAGTCACTTACGAGAATGAGATCTGATAGAGATAATATTTTTGGTATTTTTGGTATAAAGATGCAAAGTGAAAAGTAAAAGCAAAGTAAAAACAAAGCAAGTATAAAAGTGATGGAGATTGATATGATGAGAATAGACCCCGGGGCCATAGGTTTCACTAGTGGCTTCTCTCAAGAGCATAAGTATTCTACGGTGGGTGAACAAATTACTGTTGAGCAATCGACAGAATTGAGCATAGTTATGATGTTATCTAGGTACGATCATGTATATAGGCATCACGTCCGAGACAAGTAGATCGAAACGATTCTGCATCTACTACTATTACTCCACTCATCGACCGCTATCCAGCATGCATCTAGAGTATTAAGTTAAAACAGAGTAACGCCTTAAGCAAGATGACATGATGTAGAGGAATAAATTCATGCAATATGATAAATACCCCATCTTGTTATCCTCGATGGCAATAATACAATACGTGCCTTGCAACCCTTTACATCCTTTGGGTAAGGACACCACAAGATTGAACCCAAATCTAAGAACTTCTCCCATTGCAAGAACTACCAATCTAGTTGGCCAAACCAAACGGATAATTCGAAGAGACTTGCAAAGATAACTCAATCATACATAAAACAATTCAGAGAAGATTCAAATATTATTCATAGATAAGCTGGATCATAAACCCACAATTGATCGGTCTCAACAAACACACCGCAAAAAGAAGACTACATCGAATAGATCTCCACGAGAGAGGGGGATAACATTGTATTGAGATCCAAAAAGAGAGAAGAAGCCATCTAGATACTAGCTATGGACCCGAAGGTCTGAAGTAAATTACTCACACTTCATCGGAGAGGCTATGGTGTTGATGTAGAAGCCCTCCGTGGTGGATGCCCGCTCCGACGGAGCTCCGGAACAGGCCCCAAGATGGGATCTCGTGGATACAGGAAGTTGCAGCGGGGGAATTAGGTTTTTGGCTCCTGTTCTGATCGTTTGGGGATACGTAGGTATATATAGGAGGAAGAATGCGTCGATTGGGCGTCAGGGGCCCACGAGGCAGGGGGGCGCGCCCAGGGGGGGCGCCCTCCACCCTCGGGACCGCCTCTGGCACTTCTTGGAGTAGGGTCCAAGTCTCCTGGATCATGTTCGGTTGGAAAATCACATTCCCGAAGGTTTCATTCCGTTTGGACTCCGTTTGATATTTCGTTTCTTCGAAACACTGAAATAGGCAAAAAAACAGCAATTCTGGGCTGGGCCTCCGGTTAATAGGTTAGTCCCAAAAGTAATATAAAAGTGGAAAATAAAGCCCAATATAGTCCAAAACAGGTAGATAAAGTAGCATGGAGCAATCAAAAATTATAGATACGTTGGAGACGTATCGAGGCATCTAAGCTTAATTCACCTTTCGTCCTCGGTAGGTAAATGATAAAAAGAGAATTTTTGATGCGGAGTGATACTTTGGCATAATTTCAATGTAAATCTTCTTAATTGTGGTATGAATATTCAGATCCGAAAGATTCAGGAAAAAAGTTCATATTGACATAAAAGATAATAATACTTCGAGCATACTAATCAAAGCAATTATGTCTTCTCAAAATAACATGGCCAAAGAAAGTTATCCCTACAAAATCATATAGTCTGGCTATGCTCCATCTTCCCCACACAAAGAATTTAAATCATGCACAACCCCGATGACAAGCCAAGCAATTGTTTCATACTTTAACATTTTCAAAACTTTTTCAATCTTCACGCAATACATGAGTGTGAGCCATGGATATAGCACTATATGTGGAATAGAATGGTGGTTGTGGAGAAGTTAAAAAGAGGGAAGATAGTCTCACATAAACTAGGCGTATCAACGGGCTATGGAGATGCCCATCAATATATATCAATGTGAGTGAGTAGGCATTGCCATGCAACGGATGCACTAGAGCTATAAGTATATGAAAGCTCAACAAAAGAAACTAAGTGGGTGTGCATCCAACTCGCTTGCTCACGAAGACCTAGGGCATTTTGAGGAAGCCCATCATTGGAATATACAAGCCAAGTTCTATAACGAAAAATTCCCACTAGTATATGAAAGTGACAAAATGAGAGACTCTCTATCATGAAGATCTTGGTGCTACTCTGAAGCACAAGTGTGGTAAAAGGATAGTAACATTGTCCCTTCTCTCTTTTTCTCTCACTTTATTTTTTTATTTGGGCCCTTTCTCTTTTTTTATGGCCTCTTTTTTTTGTCGTCCGGAGTCTCATCCCTACTTGTGGGGGAATCATAGTCTCCATCATCCTTTCCTCACTTGGGACAATGCTCTAATAATGATGATCATCACACTTTTATTTTTCTTATAACTCAACAATTACAACTCAATACTTAGAACAAAATATGACTCTATATGAATGCCTCCGGCGGTGTATCGGGATATGCAATGAAACATGAGTGACATGTATGAAGAATTATGAACGGTGGCTTTGCCACAAATACGATGTCAACTACATGATCATGCTAGCAATATGACAATGATGGAGCGTGTCATAATAAACGGAGCGGTGGAAAGTTGCATGGCAATATATCTCGGAATGGCTATGGAAATGCCATGATAGGTAGGTATGGTGGCTGTTTTGAGGAAGGTATATGGTGGGTGTATGATACCGGTGAAAGGTGCGCGGTATTAGAGAGGCTAGCAATAGTGGAAGGATGGGAAAAAGTGCGTATAATCCATGGACTCAACATTAGTCATAAAGAACTCATATACTTATTGCAAAAATCTAGAAGTTATCAGAGCAAAGTATTACACGCATGCTCCTAGGGGGATAGATTGGTAGGAAAAGACCATCGATCGTCCCCGACCGCCACTCATAAGGAAGACAATCAATAAATAAATCATGCTCCGAGTTCATCACATACCGATTCACCATACGTGCATGCTACGGGAATCACAAACTTCAACACAAGTATTCTTTAAATTCACAACTACTCAACTAGCATGACTCTAATATCATCATCTTCATATCTCAAAACAATTATCAAGCATCAAACTTATCTTAGTATTCAACGCACTCAAAAGAAAGTTTCACATATCTTGAATACCAAGTATATTAAGATTAAGCAAATTACCATGCTATTAACGACTCTCAAAATAATCGAAGTGAAGCATGAGAGGTCAAGTTTCTTTAAAACAAATCCACCACCGTGCTCTAAAATATCTAAATGAAGCACTAGAGCAAAAATTATCACGCTCAAAAGATATAAGTGAAGCACTATGAGCAAAACTATCAAGCTCAAAAGATATAAGTGAAGCACATAAAGTATTCTATCAAATTCCAAATAATGTATGACTCTCTCAAAAGGTGTGTACAACAAGGATGATTGTGGTAAACTAACAAGCAAAGACGCAAATAATACAAGACGCTCCAAGCAAAACACTTATCATGTGGTGAATATAAATATAGCTCCAAGTAAATTACCGATGGAAGTGGATTTAAAGAGGGATGCCTTCCGGCATCCACAAGCTTTGACTTTTTGGTGTCCTTGGATTATTTTGGGGGTGCCATGGGCATCCCCAAGCTTAGTCTCTTTCCACTCCTTGTTCCATAATCCATCAAAAGAATTCACCCAAAACTTGAAAACTTCACAACACAAAACTCAATAGAAATCTCGTGAGCTCCGTTAGAGAAAGAAAACAAAATAATACTTTAAGGTACTGTAATGAACTCATTCTTTATTTATATTGGTGTTAAACCTACTGTATTCCAACTTCTCTATGGATTATGAACTATTTTACTAGCCATAGATTCATCAAAATAAGCAAACAACACACGCAAAATAGAATCTGTCAAAAACAGAATAGTCTGTAGTAATCTGTAACTCAAAAAAATTCTACCAAAATTAGACGACCTGGACAATTTGTTTATTGATCATCAGGAATTAAAATCAATATTTTATCACGTTCTGGTGAAATTTAACAATTAAGACCTTTGGCGCAAAGTTTACGGAAATTACAGCAAGATCAAATAACTATCATCCAAGAAGATCCAATAGGTCTAGCTTGGCACAAACACTAAGTAAAAGATAAAACCACATCTAAACATAGGCTAGATGGATTATTTATTCCTAAACAGATGAAAAAAAACTAAAAATAAAATTGGGTTGCCTCCCAACAAGCGCTATCGTTTAACGCCCTAGCTAGGCATTGAAATTTAAAGATGCTCACAAGAAAGAAAAGAATTGAGGCACAAAGAGAGCATCATAAAACATGTGACAAACACACTTAAGTCTAACATACTTCCTATGCATAGGCATATTATATGCAAACAAATTATCGTAGCAAGCAAAAACTAGCATGTGCAAGGAAGCGGAAAGGAACAATAACAATCTCAACATAACGAGAGGTAATTTAGTAACATGAAAATTTCTATAACCATATTTTCCTCTCTCATAATAATTACATGTAGGATCATAGGAAAATTCAACAAAATAGCTATCACATAACATATTCTCAACATGATCCACATGCATGCAAAGTTGACACTCTTCCGAAATAGTGGGATTAATATTAACTAAAGTCATGACCTCTCCAAACCCACTTTTATCAAAAACTTCATAAGATTGAACATTATCCAAATATGTGGGATCTAAAGTTGACACTCTTCCAAACCCACTTTCAATATTATTGCAAACACTATTATCAATCTCATATTTATCATGGGGATTAAATAAATTTTCAAGATCATAAGAAGAATCACCCCAATCATGATCATTGCAACAAGTAGAGGACATAGCAAAACTAGCATCCCCAAGCTTAGGGTTTTGCATTTTTTTAGCACAATTGACATCAATAGAATTTATAGTAAAATCATTGCAATCATGCTTTTTATTAAAAGATCTATCGTGAATCGCTTCATAAGGTATTTCATGACAATTTTTAGATTCACGAATTTCAGGCAAAACCTCATAAAGATAATCTAGTGCACTCAATTCACTAGCAGTAGATTCATCATAATTGGATCTCTTAAAGAGATTAGCAAGTGGATGAGGATCCATAAACTTTTAGCAAGCGAAGATGCAAGCAAAAAGAAGGCACATGGTAACACAAGATTGAATGGAGGAAGTGCGAATAAAGCGGCAAGGGTGAAGTCGGGGAGAGGAAAACGAGAGGCAAATGGCAAATAATGTAATGCGAGAGATAGGGATTGTGATGGGTACTTGGTATGTTGACTTTTGCATAGACTCCCGACAGCGGCGCCGGAAATCCTTCTTGCTACGTCTTGAGCTTGCGTTGGTTTTCCCGAAGAGGAGAGGATGATGCAGACCTGATGGCGTAAGTATTTCCCTCAGTTTTTGAGAACCAAGGTATCAATCCAGTAGGAGGCCACGCACAAGTCCCTCGTAGCTGCACAAAACGATAGCTACTCACAACCAACGCGATTAGGGGTTGTCAATCCCTTCACGGTCACTAACGAGAGTGAGATCTGATAGAGATAATATTTTTGGTATTTTTGGTATAAAGATGCAAAGTGAAAAGTAAAAGCAAAGTAAAAAACAAAGCAAGTATAAAAGTGATGGAGATTGATATGATGAGAATAGACCCGGGGGCCATAGGTTTCACTAGTGGCTTCTCTCAAGAGCATAAGTATTCTACGGTGGGTGAACAAATTATTTGTTGAGCAATTGACAGAATTGAGCATAGTTATGAGGTTATCTAGGTATGATCATGTATATAGGCATCACGTCCGAGACAAGTAGATCGAAACGATTCTGCATCTACTACTATTACTCCACTCATCGACCGCTATCCGGCATGCTTCTAGAGTATTAAGTTAAAAAGCAGTAACGCCTTAAGCAAGATGACATGATGTAGAGGAATAAATTCATGCAATATGATAAATACCCCATCTTGTTATCCTCGATGGCAATAATACAATACGTGCCTTGCAACCCTTTTGTCCTTTGGGTAAGGACACCGCAAGATTGAACCCAAAGCTAAGCACTTCTCCCATTGCAAGAACTACCAATCTAGTTGGCCAAACCAAAGCGGATAATTCAAGAGACTTGCAAAGATAACTCAATCATACATAAAAGAATCCAGAGAAGATTAAAATATTATTCATAGATAAGCTGGATCATAAACCCACAATTCATCGGTCTCAACAAACACACCGCAAAAAGAAGATTACATCGAATAGATCTCCACGAGAGAGGGGGAGAACATTGTATTGAGATCCAAAAAGAGAGAAGAAGCCATCTAGCTACTAGCTATGGACCCGAAGGTCTAAGTAAACTACTCACACTTCATCGGAGAGGCTATGGTGTTGATGTAGAAGCTCTCCGTGGTGGATGCCCCCTCCGTCGGAGCTCCGGAACAGGCCCTAAGATGGGATCTCGTGGATACAGGAAGTTGCGGCGGTGGAATTAGGTTCTTGGCTCCTGTTCTGATCGTTTGGGGATACGTAGGTATATATAGGAGGAAGGAGTACGTCGGTGGAGCGTCAGGGGGCCCACGAGGCAGGGGGCGCACCCAGGGGGGCGCGCCCTCCACCCTCGTTACTGCCTCTGGCACTTATTGGAGTAGGGTCCAAATCTCCTGGATCACGTTCGGTTGGAAAATCACGTTCCCGAAGGTTTATTACGTTTGGACTCCGTTTGATATTTCGTTTCTTCGAAACACTGAAATAGGCAAAAAAAAAACAGCAATTATGGGCTGGGCCTCCGGTTAATAGGTTAGTCCCAAAAGTAATATAAAAGTGGAAAATAAAGCCCAATATAGTCCAAAACAGTAGATAAAGTAGCATGGAGCAATAAAAAATTATAGATACGTTGGAGACGTATCAGATCACAAGCACAAGATGATGATGGCCATATGATATCACTTATATTGATTGCATGTGATGTTTATCTTTTATGCATCTTATCTTGCTTTGATTGACGGTAGCATTATAAGATGATCTCTCACTAAATTATCAAGGTATAAGTGTTCTCCCTGTGTATGCACCGTTGCGAAATTTCTTCGTGCTGAGACACCACATGATGATCGGGTGTGATAAGCTCTACGTTCAAATACAATGGGTGCAAGACAGTTTTGCACATGCGGAATACTCAGGTTAAACTTGACGAGCCTAGCATATGCGAGATATGGCCTCGGAACACTTTGAGACCGAAAGGTCGAGCGTGAATCATATAGTAGATATGATCAACATAGTGATGTTCACCATTGAAAACTACTCCATCTCACGTGATGATCGGACATGGTTCAGTTGATTTGGATCACGTGATCACTTAGATGATTAGAGGGATGTCTATCTAAGTGGGAGTTATTAAGTAATATGATTAATTGAACTTTAATTTATCATGAAGTTATTCCTGATAGTATTTGCATATCTATGTTGTAGATCAATAGCTCGCGTTTAGCTCCCCTGTTTTATTTTTGATATGTTCCTAGAGAAAACTAAGTTGAAAGATGTTAGTAGCAATGATGCGGATTGGATCCGCGATCTAAGGAGTATCCTCATTGCTGCACAGAAGAATTATGTCCTTGATGCACCGCTAGGTGATAGACCAATTGCAGGAGCAGATGCAAACGTTACAAATGTTTGGCAAGCTCGATATGATGACTACTTGATAGTTTAGTGCACCATGCTTTACGGCTTAGAACCGGGACTTCAAAAATGTTTTGAACGCCATGGAGCATATAAGATGTTCCAAGAGTTGAAATTGGTATTTCATACTCATGCCCGTGTCGAGAGGTATGAGACCTTTCACAAGTACTTTGCCTACAAGATGGAGGAGTATAGCTTAGCTAGTGAGCATATGCTCAGAATGTCTGAGTACTACAATCACTTGAATCAAGTGGGAGTCAATCTTCCAGATAATATAGTGATTGAGAGAGTTCTCTAGTCACTATCACCAAGTTACTAGAACTTCGTGATGAACTATAATATGCAAGGGATAACGGAAATGATTCCCAAGCTCTTCGTGATGCTGAAATCGACGAAGGTAGAAATCAAGAAAAGCATCAAGTGTTGATGGTTGTCAAGATCACTAGTTTCAAAAAAAAGGGCAAAGGGAAGAAGGGGAACTTCAAGAAGAGCGGCAAGCAAGTTGCTGCTCAAGTGAAGAAACCCAAGTTTGGACCTAAGCCTGAGACTAAGTGCTTCTACTGCAAAGGGATTGATCACTGGAAGCAGAACTACCCCAAGTATTTGGCGGATAAGAAGAATGGCAAAGTGAACAAAGGTATATTTGATATACATGTTATTGATATGTGCTTTACTAGTGTTTATAGCAACCCCTTAGTATTTGATACTGGTTCAGTTGCTAAAAGTAGTAACTCGAAACGGGAGTTGCAGAATGAACAGAGACTATTTAAGGGTGAAGTGACGATGTCTGTTGGAAGTGGTTCCAAGATTGATATGATCATCATCGCACACTCCCTACACTTTCGGGATTAGTGTTGAACCTAAATAAATGTTATTTGGTGTTTGCATTGAGCATGAATATGATTTGATCATGTTTATTGCAATACGGTTATTCATTTAAATTAGAGAATAATTGTTGTTCTGTTTACATGAATAAAACCTTCTATGGTCATACACCCAATGAAAATGGTTCGTTGGATCTCGATCGTAGTGATACACATATTCATAATATTGAAGCCAAAAGATGTAAAGTTAATAATGATAGTGAAACTTATTTGTGTACTTGCCTTTTAGGTCATATTGGTGTAAAAGCGCATGAAGAAACTCCATGCTGATGGGCTTTTGGAATCACTTGATTATGAATCACATGATGCTTGCGAACCATGCCTCATGGGAAAGATGACTAAGTCTCCGTTCTCCGGAACAATGGAGCGAGCAACAGATTTGTTGGAAATAATACATATTGATGTATGAAGTCCGATGAGTGTTGATGCTCGCGGCGGGTATCGTTATTTTCTAACCTTCACAGATGATTTGAGAAGATATGGGTATATCTACTTGATGAAACATAAGTCTGAAACATTTGAAAAGTTCAAAGAATTTCAGAGTGAAGTGGAAAATCATCGTAACAAGAAAATAAAGTTTCTATGATCTGATCCTGGAAGAGAATATTGGAGTTACGAGTTTGGTCTTCAATTAAGACAATGTGGAATAGTTTCACAAACTCATGCCACCTGGAACACCACAGCATAATGGTGTGTCCGAACATCATAACCGTACTTTATTGGATATAGTGCAATCTATGATGTCTCTTACCGATTTACCACTATCGTTTTGGGGTTATGCATTAGAGACAGCTGCATTCACGTTAATAGGGCACCGTCTAATCCGTTGAGACGACACCGTATGAACTATGGTTTATCAAGAAACCTAAGCTGTCGTTTATTAAAGTTTGGGGTTATGATGCTTACGTGAAAAAGTTTCAACCTGATAAGCTCGAACCCAAATCGCAGAATTGTGTCTTCAGAGGATACCCAAAGGAGACATTTGGGTACACCTTCTATCACAGATCCGAAGGCAAGACATTCGTTGCTAAGAATGGATCCTTTCTAGAGAAGGAGTTTCTCTCAAAAGAAGTGAACGGGAGGAAAGTAGAACTTGATGAGGTAATTGTACCTGCTCCCTTATTGGAAAGTAGTTTATCACAGAAATCTGTTCCTGTGACTCCTACACCAACTAGCGAGGAAGCTAATGATGATGATCATGTAACTTCAGATCAAGTTACTACCGAACCTCGTAGGTAAACCAGAGTAAGATCCGCACTAGAGTGAATGCGGTAATCACATTACGGAGGTCATGTTACTTGACCATGACGAACCTACGAACTATGAGGAAGCGATGATGAGCCCAGATTCCGCAAAATGGTTTAAGGCCATGAAATCTGAGATGGGATCCATGTATAAGAACAAAGTATGGACTTTGATTGACTTGCCTGATGATTGGTGAGCCATTGAGATAAAATGGATCTTCAAGAGGAAGACGGACACTGATAGTAGTGTTACTATCTACAAAGCTAGAATTGTCGCAAAAGGTTTTTGACAAGTTCAAGGTGTTGACTAATATGAGAGTTTCTCACTCGTATCTATGCTTAAGTCTATTCGAATCATGTTGGCAAATGCCGCATTTTATGAAATCTGGCAAATGGATAAACAAAACTACATTCCTTAATGGATTTATTAAAGAAGAGTTGTATATGATGCAACCAGAAGGTTTTGTCAATCCTAAAGGTGCTAACAACGCAAGCTCCAGCGATCCATCTATGGACTGGTGCAAGCATCTTAGAGTTGGAATATACGCTTTGATGAGTTGATCAAAGCATATAGTTTTATACAGACTTACGGTGAAGCCTGTATTTACAAGAAAGTGAGTGGGAGCACTACAGCATTCCTGATATGTATATGTGAATGACATATTGTTGATCGGAAATAATGTAGAATCATTCTGCAAAGCATAAAGGAGTGTTTGAAAGGAGTTTTTCAAAGAAAGACCTCAGTGAAGCTGCTTACATATTGAGCATAAAGATCTATAGAGATAGATCAAGACGCTTGATAAGTTTTTCAATGAGTACATACCTTGACAAGATTACGAAGTAGTTCAAAATGGAACAGTCAAAGAAATAGTTCTTGCCTGTGTTACAAGGTGTGAGATTGAGTAAGACTTCAAACCTGACCACGACAGAAGATAGAAAGAGAATGAGAGTCATTCCCTATGCCTCAGCCATAGGTTCTATAAAGTATGCCATGCTGTGTGCCAGATCTATTGTATACCCTACACTGTGTTTAGCATGGAAGTACAATAGTGATCTAGGAGCAGATCACTGGACAACGGTCAAAATTATCCTTAGTGGGTTAAGGATATGTTTCTCGATTATGGAGGTGGCAAAAGGTTCTTCGTAAAGGGTTACGTCGATGCAAGCTTTGACACTAATCCAGATGACGCTAAGTCTTAATCTGGATACATATTGAAAGTGGGAGCAATTAGCTAAAGTAGCTCCATGCACACCATTGTAGACACAGAAATTTGCAAAATACATACGGATCTGAATGTTGCAGACCCGTTGACTAAACTTCTCTCATAAGCAAAACATGATCACACCTTAGTACTCTTTGGGTGTTAATCACATAGCGATGTGAACTAGATTATTGACTCTAGTAAACCCTTTGTGTGTTAATCACATAGCGATGTGAACTCATCACATAAAGATGTGAACTATTGGTGTTAAATCACATGACGATGTGAACTAGATTAGTGCAAGTGGGAGACTGAAGGAAGTATGCCCTAGAGGCAATAATAAAGTTATTATTTATTTCATTATTTCATGATAAATGTTTATTATTCATGCTATAATTGTATTAACTGGAAACATAATACATGTGTGAATACATAGACAAACATAGTGTCACTAGTGTGCCTCTACTTGACTAGCTCGTTAATCAAATATGGTTAAGTTTCCTAACCATAGACATGAGTTGTCATTTGATTAATGGGATCACATCATTAGGATAATGATGTGATTGACTTGACCCATTCCGTTAGCATAACACTCGTTCGTTTAGTATTCTGCTATTGCTTTCTTCATGACTTATACATGTTCCTATGACTATGAGATTATGCAACTCCCGTTTACCGGAGGAACACTTTGTGTGCTACCAAATGTCACAACGTAACTGGGTGATTATAAAGGTGCTCTACAGGTGTTTCCAAAGGTACTTGTTGGGTTGGCGTATTTTGACATTAGGATTTGTCACTCCGATTGTCGGAGAGGTATCTCTGGGCCCACTCGGTAATGTACATCACTATAAGCCTTGCAAGCATTGCAACTAATGATTTAGTTGCGGAATGATGCATTACAGAACGAGTAAAGAGACTTGGCGGTAACGAGATTGAACTAGGTATTGAGATACCGACGATCGAATCTTGGGCAAGTAACATACCGATGACAAAGGGAACAACGTATGTTGTTATGCGGGTTGACCGATAAAGATCTTCCTAGAATATGTGGGAGCCAATATTGTTGGGGAACGTTGCAGAAAATTAAATTTTTTCCTACGGTTTCACCAAGATCCATCTATGAGTTCATCTAAGCAACGAGTCATGGGAGAGTGATTGCATCTACATACCACTTGTAGATCGCGTGCGGAAGCGTTCAATGGAACAGGGATGATGGAGTCGTACTACGCCGTGATTCGGATCACCGATGACCTAGTGCCGAATGGACAACACCTTGGCGTTCAAAAAGCGTGCGGAGGCGGATGACGTCTCCTCCTTCTTGATCCAGCAAGGGAAGGAGAGGTTGATGATGATCCAAAGAAGCACGACGGCGTGGTGGTGGATGCAGCAGAACTTGGCGGGGCTTCGCTAAGCAACTACGGGAGGAGGAGGAGGAGGTGTTGCGGGGGAGGAGGCGCCCGGGCTTTGAGGTGCCGCCACCCTCCCTCCCTCCCTTTATATAGGTGCAAGAGAGAGGGGAGGGCGCAGCCTTGCCCCTTCCTCCAAGGAAGGAGTGCGGCCAAGGGGAGGAGTCCATCCTCCCAAGGCGCCTCAGGTGCCTTCCCCCTTTAGGACTCTCCCTCCCCAAGTCTCCTTGGCGCATGGGCCTCTTGGGGCTGGTGCCCTTGGCCCATATAGGCCAAGGCACACCCCTACAGCCCATGTGCCCCCAGGCAGGTGGACCCCGGACCCCTTCGGCACTCCGGTACAATACCGATAAAGTGCGAAACTTTTCCGGCGACCAAAATAAGACTTCCCATATATAAATCTTTACCTCCGGACCATTCCGGGACTCCTCGTGACGTCCGGGATCTCATCCGGGACTCGGAACAACATTCCATTTGTTGCATACTCATATTCATACAACCATAGCGTCACCGAACCTTAAGTGTGTAGACCCTACGGGTTCGGGAGACATGCGAACATAATGAGGCGGCTCTCGGGCAATAACCAACAGCGGGATCTGGATACCCATGTTGGCTCGCACATGCTCCTCGATGATATCATCGGATGAACCACAATGTCGAGGATTGAATCAACCCCGTATACTATTCCCTTTGTCAATCGGTATTTTACTTGCCCGAGATTCGATCGTCGGTATCCCAATACCTCGTTCAATCTCGTTACCGGCAAGTCACTTTACTCGTCTTCGTAATGCATGATCCCGTGACCGGACACTTGGTCACTTTGAGCTCATTATGATGATGCATTACCGAGTGGGCCCAGCGATACCTCTCCGTCATACGGAGTGACAAATCCGATCTCGATCCGTGTCAACCCAACAGATACTTTCGGAGATACCATAGTGCACCTTTATAGTCACCCGATTACGTTGTGACGTTTGGTACACCCAAAGCACTCTTACGGTATCCGAGAGTTACATGATCTCATGGTCAAAGGAAAAGATACTTGGCATTGGAAAAGCTCTAGCAAAACGAACTACACGATCTTGTGCTATGCTTAGGATTGGGTCTTGTCCATCACATCATTCTCCTAATGATGTGATCCCGTTATCAACGACATCCAATGTCCATAGTCGTGAAACCATGACTATCGGTTGATCAACGAGCTAGTCATCTAGAGGCTCACTAGGGACATATTGTGGTCTATGTATTCACACGCGTGTATTACGATTTCCGGATAATACAATTATAGCATGAATAAAAGACAATTATCATGAACAAGGAAATATAATAATAACACTTTTATTATTGCCTCTAGGGCATATTTCCAACAGTCTCCCACTTGCACTAGAGTCAATAATCTAGTTACATTGTGATGAATCGAACACCCATAGAGTTACGGTGTTGATCATGTTTTGCCCATGGAAGAGGTTTAGTCAGCGGATCTGCGACATTCAGATCCGTATGCACTTTGCAAATTTCTATATCCCCATCTTGAACATTTTCACGAATGGAGTTGAAGCGGCGCTTGATGTGCCTGGTCTTCTTGTGAAACCTGGGCTCCTTGGCAAGTGCAATAGCTCCGGTGTTATTCTGAGAAGAGTTTGATCGGCTCCGACGCATTGGGTATGACTACTAGGTCGGTGATGAACTCCTTCACCCAAATTGCTTCATGTGCTGCCTCCGAGGCTGCCATGTACTCCGCTTCACATGTAGATCCCGCCACGAGGCTCTGCTTGCAGCTGCACCACCTTACTGCTCCACCATTCAACATATACACGTATCCGGTTTGTGACTTTGAATCATCCAGATCTGTGTCGAAGCTAGCGTCGACGTAACCCTTTAAACGAGCTCTTCATCACCTCCATAAGCGAGAAACATGTCCTTTGTCCTTTTAGGTACTTCAGGATATTCTTGACCCGCTGTCCAAAGTGTTCCTTGCGGGATTACTTTGGTACCTTCCTACCAAACTTACGGCAAGGTTTACATCAGGTCTGGTACACGACATGGCATACATAATAGATCCTATGGCTGAGGCATAGGGGATGACACTCATCTCTTCTTTATCTTTTGCCGTGGTGGGGCGTTGAGCCGAGCTCAATTTCACACCTTGCAAAACAGGCAAGAACCCTTTCTTGGACTGATCCATTTTGAACTTCTTCAAAATCTTATCAAGGTATGTGCTTTGTGAAAGACCTATGAGGCGTCTCGATCTATCCCTATAGATTTTGATGCCTAATATGTAAGCAGCTTCTCCAAGGTCCTTCATTGAAAAACTCTTATTCAAGTAGGCCTTAATGCTGTCCAAGAGTTCTATATCATTTCCCATCAGTATGTCATCTACATATAATATGAGAAATGCTACTGAGCTCCCACTCACTTTCTTATGTAAACGCAGGCTTCTCCATAAGTCTGCATAGACCCAAACGCTTTGATCATCTCATCAAAGCGAATGTTCCAACTCCGAGATGCTTGCACCAGCCCATAAATGGATCATTGGAGCTTGCATACCTTGTTAGCATTCTTAGGATCGACAAAACCTTCCGGCTGCATCATATACAGCCTCTTCCTTAAGGTAACCGTTAAGGAATGCCGTTTTGGCGTCCATCTACCATATCTCATAATCATAGTATGCGGCAATTGCTAACATGATTCGGACGGACTTAATCTTCGCTCACGGGAGAGAAATTCTCATTGTAGTCAATCCCTTGAACTTGTCGATAACCCTTAGCGACAAGTCGAGCTTTATAGATGGTAACATTACCATCCGCGTCCGTCTTCTTCTTAAAGATCCATTTGTTTTCTATCGCTCGCCGATCATCGAACAAGTCTGTCAAAGTCCATACTTTGTTTTCATACATGGATCCTATCTCGGATTGCATGGCTTCAAGCCATTTGTTGGAATTCGGGCCCGCCATCGCTTCTTCATAGTTCGAAGGTTCACCGTTGTCTAACAACATGATTTCCAGGACAGGGTTGCCATACCACTCTGGTGTGGAGCGTGTCCTTGTGGACCCTCTGAAGTTCGGGAGCAACTTGATCCGAAGTACCTTGATCATCATCATTAATTTCCTCTCCAGTAGGTGTAGGCACCACAGGAACATTTTCCTGAGCTGCACTACTTTCCGGTTCAAGAGGTAATACTTCATCGAGTTCTACTTTCCTCCCACTTACTCTTTTCAAGAGAAACTCTTTTTCCAGAAAGGATCCGTTCTTGGCAACAAAGATCTTGCCTTCGGATCTAAGGTAGAAGGTATACCCCATGGTTTCCTTAGGGTATCCTATGAAGACGCATTTTTCCGACTTGGGTTCGAGCTTTTCAGGTTGAAGTTTCTTGACATAAGCATCGCATCCCCAAACTTTTAGAAATGACAGCTTAGGTTTCTTCCCAAACCATAATTCATACGGTGTCGTCTCAACGGATTTAGGCGGTGCCCTATTTAAAGTGAATGTAGTTGTCTCTAGAGCGTATCCCCAAAATGATAGCGGTAAATCGATGAGAGACATCATAGATCGCACCATATCCAATAGAGTGCGATTACGACGTTCGGACACACCGTTCTGTTGAGGTGTTCCAGTAGCGTGAGTTGTGAAACGATTCCACATTTCCTTAAGTGTGTACCAAATTCGTGACTTAAATATTCTCCTCCATGATCTGATCGCAAGAATTTTATCTTTACATCACGTTGATTCTCTACTTCATTCTGAAATTCCTTGAACTTTTCAAAGGTCTCAGACTTGTGTTTCATCAAGTAGACATACTCATATCTACTCAAGTCATCGGTGAGTGAGAACATAACGATATTCTCCATGAGCCTCAACACTCATTGGACCGCACACATCGGTATGTATGATTTCCAATAAGTTGGTTGCTCGCTCCATTGTTCCGGAGAACGGAGTCTTGGTCATCTTGCCCATGAGGCATGGTTCGCATGTGTCAAATGATTCATAATCGAGAGACTCTAAAAGTCCATCAACATGGAGCTTCTTCATGCGCTTGACACCAATGTGACCAAAGGCGGCGATTACCACAAGTATGTGGGACTATCGTTATCAACTTTACATCTTTTGGTATTCACACTATGAACATGTGTAACATTACGTTCGAGATTCATTAAGAATAAACCATTGACCATCGGAGCATGACCATAAAACATTTCTCTCATATAAATAGAACAACCATTATTCTCGGATTTAAATGAGTAGCCATCTCGTATTAAACAAGATCCAGATACAATGTTCATGCTCAAACTTGGCACTAAATAACAATTATTGAGGTTTAAGACTAATCCCGTAGGTAAATGTAGAGGTAGCGTGCCGACGGCGATCACATCAACCTTGGAACCATTCCCGACGCGCATCGTCACCTCGCCCTTCGCCATCTCCGTTTATTCCGCAGCTCTCTTTGTGAGTTACATATATGAGCAACGGCACGGTATCAAATACCGGGAGTTACTACTGATGCTGGTAAGGTACACATCAATTACATGTATATCAAATATACCTTTAGTGTTGCCGGCCTTCTTATGCGCTAAGTATTTGGGGCAGTTCCGCTTCCAGTGACCCTTCCCTTTGCAATAAAAGCATTCAGTCTCAGGCTTGGGTCCATTCTTTGACTTCTTCCTGGCAACTGGCTTACCAGGCGCGGCAACATCCTTGCCGTCCTTCTTGAAGTTCTTCTTTCCCTTGCCCTTCTTGAACTTAGTGGTTTTATTGACCATCAACACTTGATGCTCCTTCTTGATTTCTACCTCTGCTGACTTGACATTGAAAATACTTCAGGAATAGTTTTCACCATCCCCCGCATATTGTAGTTCATCACAAAGCTCTTGTAGCTTGGTGCGAGTGATCAAGGATTTTGTCGATGACCGCCTCGTCCGGGAGGTTAATGTCCAATTTGAGACGGGCGGTTGTGCAACCCAGACATTTTGAGTATGTGCTCCTTGTGAACTGTTTTCCTCCATCTTACAACTATAGAACTTGCCGGAGACTTCATATCTCTCGACCCGCATGAGCTTGGAAAACCATTTTCAGCTCCTCGAACATCTCATATGCTCCGTGTTGCTCAAAAGCGCTTTTGGAGCCCGGTTCTAAGTCAGTAAAGCATGCCGCACTGAGCGAGGGAGTAATCATCAAGACGAGACTGCCAAGCATTCATAATGTCTTGGTTCTGCAGGATGGGTGCATCACCTAAGCGGTGCTTCTAGGACATATTGTTTCTTGGCTGCTATGAGGATGATCCTCGTGTTACGGACCCGATCCGAATAGTTGCTGCCATCATCTTTCAACTTGGTTTTCTCTAGGAACGCGTTGAAGTTCATGGTGACATGAGCGTTGGCCATTTGATCTACAAGACATTTTGCAAAGATTTTAGACTAATGTTCATGATAATTAAGTTCATCTAATCAAATTATTTAATGAACTCCCACTCAGATTTGACATCCCTCTAGTCATCTAAGTGTTACATGATCCAAGTCGACTAGGCCGTGTCCGATCATCACGTGAGACGGACTAGTCATCATCGGTGAACATCTCCATGTTGATCATATCTTCCATACGACTCATGTTCGACCTTTCGGTCTCTTGTGTTCCGAGGCCATGTCTGTACATGCTAGGCTCGTCAAGTTAACCCTAAGTGTTTATGCATGTGTAAAACTGTCTTACACCCGTTGTATGTGAGCGTAAGGATCTATCACACCCGATCATCACGTGGTGCTTGAAGCAGCGAACTTTAGCAACGGTGCACAGTTAGGGAGAACACTTTCTTGAAATTGTTATGAGGGATCATCTTATTTACTACCGTCGTTCTAAGTAAACAAGATGCATAAACATAATAAACATCACATGCAATTATATATAGTAGTGACATGATATGGCCAATATCACATAGCTCCTTTGATCTCCATCTACGGGCTCCATGATCATCCTGTCACCGGCATGACACCATGATCTCCATCATCATGATCTCCATCATCGTATCTTCATGAAGTTGTCACGCCAACGACTACTTCTACTTCTATGGCTAACGCGTTTAGCAATAAAGTAAAGTAATTTACATGGCATTCTTCAATGACACGCAGGTCATACAAAAAATAAAGACAACTCCTATGGCTCCTACCGGTTGTCATACTCATCGACATGCAAGTCGTGATTCCTATTACAAGAACATGATCTCATACATCACATATATCATTCATCATTCATCACAACTTTGGCCATATCATATCACAAAACACTTGCTGCAAAAACAAGTTAGGCGTCCTCTAATTGTTGTTGCAAGTTTTACGTGGCTGCAATAGGGTTCTAGCAAGAACGTTTTCTTACCTACGTGAAAGCCACAACGTGATTTGTCAACTTCTATTTACCCTTCATAAGGACCCTTTTCATCGAATCCGCTCCAACTAAAGTGGGAGAGACAGACACCCGCTAGCCACCTTATGCGTACGTGTAAGGTCGGTCCGGGCCGCTTCATCCCACAATACCGCTGAAGCAAGAAAAGACTAGTAGCGGCAAGCAAGTTGACAAGATCTACGCCCACAACAAAATTGTGTTCTACTCGTGCAATAGAAAACTACGCATAGACCTAGCTCATGATGCCATTGTTGGGGAACGTTGCAGAAAATTAAAATTTTTCCTACGGTTTCACCAAGATCCATCTATGAGTTCATCTAAGCAATGAGTCATGGGAGAGTGATTGCATCTACATACCACTTGTAGATCGCGTGCGGAAGCGTTCAATGGAACGGGGATGATGGAGTCGTACTCGCCGTGATTCAGATCACCGATGACCTAGTGCTGAACGGACAGCACCTCCGCGTTCAACACACATATGGAGCAGATGACGTCTCCTCCTTCTTGATCCAGCAAGGGGGGAGGAGAGGTTGATGATGATCCAGCAGCACGACGGTGTGGTGGTGGATGCAGCAGAACTCCGTCAGGGTGTCAAAGCCATAGAGCTTGCTTGTAACTAGTGGCATTGCATCCATGCATCATGTTTAAACTTCATTTAAACCTGAAATAGGGATGTCCAAGACCCTAGCACCAAATGGAATTCAAATAGGTTTAACCTAAAAATATTTTCAATAAACCTGAAATGCCCTTCAAAAATGCTCATCACTTTTGCTTTAGTTCAGAGCCTCTGCCAAAAGTGGTGCACTATTTTCTAGGTCATCCTAAGGTCTTTGAATTAAATCATAAGTATTGGAGTTTGGGCATTTAAAATTATATAAAATATTGCAGATGCCAAAATATTCCCAAACTAAAATGTTTCATGTTGGAAATATTCCAACAATGGATCAGGAGCAGTTTGGTGATTTTTGAAACTGTTTTGGTATTTTTAAAAACTCCACAAAGTTGCAGAATAATAGAAAAAGAAAAACAGTTTAGAAACTTACTGGCGCCACCTACCCGGCCCACTGCTGCCCCGCCCAGCAAGGCCAACAGCTGCTTATTTGGCCAGTGCAGCCAGTGCTCGGCGGCGAAGCACCGCATGGGTGCCACGCACTGGTCGCCCGCCTCGCCGCTCCCCTTGCCCACCGCCGACGTGGTTCGCTCTCCTCTCTCCCCAAACCCCTGACACCTCCTCTCCCCGGCTCCTCTCTCGCGCTCCCCGCCATGGCCGACGCCACTGCCGCCAAGACCATCGCCAGAATCAAGCGCTCCCCGCCGTCCACGCCTCCTCATGGTGTCTAGGAGCTCCGCCACCCTCCTCTACCCAGAGCTAGCCGAGCCCCACATGCTCAAGTGAACCGAGGCCACCGCACCGACCTCGCCCGAAGTTTGCCGTCACGGAGATCCCTTTCAACGCCGTCGTCGCTCCGGTCCGTCCCCGGCCGCACCAAGTGTTCCGTCGAGTTCCCTGTGAGCTTAACCATCTCCCCTTCCCTTCCTCTCGCGCTCTCGAGCTGTGTAGCAACCACATTAAGATCACCCGCACCCGCCGCAGCGGAGCTCGTCGCCGACGTGCTCCCGGTCACCCTCTGGCCACCATTTGGCGTCTAACGCACTCACCGCACTGCGCAGCACCTAACCACCTACTCCACGCACCTCACCGACCCCCCTAGCCTCGAGTTCGCCTTCGGCCGAACTCCGTGCCGCCTAGGTCGTCAGCCCGCCGATTCCGCCCAGGCTAACCCAAACTCCACCGGAAGGCTGCGGCATGTCCCCACTACCCATAGCCACCCTCTGCGGCTCGTTTGGTTGCCGGAATGGCCAAACTCACTTCCGCCGTCAGCGTCGCTGGCGGACGCCTTGCAGCCGACGTGGACTTTGACCACGGTGGGCCTGGTTGACTCGATGAGTCAATGACAGTGGGGCCCGACCACATTAACTAAATAGGTTTAGTTTTAATTAAATTTTAGTTAAACTAATTACCACGACAACCTGGACCCACAGTCGAGGTTTGACACAGGACGTCTCCGTTGACTATGACGTCATTACGACGCATGGTCGACGATAAATTAATTACTGGATTTGTTCTAATATAGGAAATTCCAGAATATAGTTCAAACTTCAAATATTCATAACTTCTAATCTGTAACTCCAAATTAAATAATTTATATATGAAAAATGATCAGAAAAATATGAAGAATCTGTTTATGGCACTTTCATGCATGATTGAACAAGTTAACCTCACTGAATAGGATGAATCATGATTAGGGCAACTTATGAACTAGCATTTGGAGTTGGAGTTTAACCTTGTTTGAATTCCACTTCAATTAACTTGGCTAGATATTGCATTAGGTGAATTCAGTACCTTAACATGACATGTCATTCATGTGAATGTGCATTGCATTGATTGTGTTCTTTCTCAGTTGCCGGTGTTTGCCCCCTCTCAGTAGAGGACGTTTCGACGATTGTTCGATGACACCGATGAAGAACTATATTATCTTCAAAAGTGCCGAACAAGCAAAACCCCTTGTTCATTCCGATATAATCCCACTCTCTCGCTCCTGCTCTATTTTCTTGCATTAGGACAATAACGACTCATGTGTTACTTGCTGCGGTAGCTGAACCCCTTATCCTCTGCATGACCTGTCATTCCACGGTAATTAGATGAAACCCACTAGCATGAGTAGGAGTTGTTTGAGCCATGTTGTGCCTACTCATTCATACTTGTTGTCGTGCACTCTTGCTTAGAGTTGAGTCGGTCCGATTCATCGAGAATGAATTGGAATGGTTGTGTGAACATGTCCCTCTGTGTGTGAGCTAAGTGTGTGAACACGATTTGATAAAGGTAGCGGTGAGAGGCCATGTAGGAGTACATGGTGGGTTGTCTCATTGCAGCCGTCCTCGTGAACCGAAGTTACGTGTTTGTGATCCATGAAAGCAGTTACTACCACGCATTGGGCCCGAAACCAATGGACCCTCTAAACTTCTTAACCACCCTTGTTCTCTGTCCGGGAGTTGCAAGTAGTTTACGGTGTTTGTAGTATCTTTGGGGGGCCGCATAGCATGACCTTAGGGGTGGGTTGTGTTGCGGTAGGCACCGTGTTGATGTACCGATTCGCCTGTTTGGTGTCTCGGGAACCCTGCACACATCGTTCGGGGCTGTATGGGAAACCTCGGCGGACTCCTGCGGATGGAACTCGAATAGGCGATAAACTGGACTAGGGACTTGAGTGTTTAGGTAGGCCGTGGCCGACACCCACGTTGGGCTTCCGCTTGAAGGTTGCCGAGTACATGTCGTGTAAATGGCGGTAAGTGGTGAGAGCGTGTGTGAAGAAGTACACCCCTGCAGGGTTAATATGATCTATTCGAATAGCCGTGTCCACGGACAAGGACTTCTGGGTTGCCTATAACAGTTCATAGACAAGTGAAAGTGGATACTCTAAAATGCGCAAGATAAGCGTGAGTGCTATGGATGGCATTCTCGTAGGGAGACGGGAGCGGGTCCATAGTAGTGTATTGATATGGTGAATATGTGGACTCGGGTGCGCCACCTCAAAAGAGTTACTTGCAGTCGTAGTTCAGGATAGCCACCGAGTCAAAGCTGGCTTGCTGCAGTCAAACTCCACCACCCCCTTTATTGATAATGATGCATATGTAGTTAGTTCCGATGTAAGTCTTGCTGAGTACATTTGTACTCACATTTGCTTATTTTATGTTTTTGCGAGAGAGGCGTCGGTCTCGCTAGTAGTTCCGCTTGGACTTTGACGTTTAGCTTGTTACCTCAGCTACGATCTTGTGCCCTCGGCAGAATCAGTAGTTAGTCGCTTCTCGGCCTTATTTCATTTATAGTTATGCGTACTCGGATGTGTTTAGCTTCCGCTTGTGCTTTGACTTGTATGCTCGAGTGTTGGGTCATGAGACCCATGTTTGTAATATCTCGCTCCTCGGAGCCTAATGAATAAATATTTGAGTCGTAGAGTTATGTTGTGATGCCATGTTGTATCTACACATATTGAGCATATTGTGTGTATGTTTGAAATGCTTGGTATGTGTGGGATCCGACAAACTAGTTGTTTATCCTTGGCAGCCTCTCATATGGGGAAATGTAGTCTCGTGCTTACGAGCGATAGTAGTCCGCTACAGCCGGTTCACCGGAGTCCTGCTAGCCCAAAGACTACTGCTTGGACACTTGACTGGCGGCATGTGTCTCACTTCGTTCCTATGTCTGTTCTTCGGGAAATGTCACGCGGTGATATTCGAGTCCTGCCTAGCACCTTTCTGACCGGGATATCGGAGTCCTCTTAGCCCAGTGCTACAACCCGAATTCATACGTTGATGACCGACATGCTCGTCACGATTCATGTATACTGTCCCCATGGGTTAGCACCGCTTTGGGTTCCACGACTAGCCATGTCGGCCGGGTTCTTTGTCATATGGATGCTAGCGACACTATCATATCGTGAGCCAAAAGGCATAAGCGGTCCGGGCCATGGTAAGGCGACACCTGGGAATACCGTGCGTGAGGCCGCAAAGTGATATGAGGTGTTACCGGCTAGGTCGATGTGACTTGGAATCGGGGTCTGACACGAGGCTTCGCTAAGCAACTACGGAGGAGGAGGAGGTGTTGCGAGGAGGAGGGCGCCCGGGCTTTGTGGTGCCGCCACCCCTCCCTCCCTCCCTTATATAGGTGCAAGAGAGAGGGGAGGGCGCAGCCTTGCCCCTTCCTCCAAGGAAGGAGTGCGGCCAAGGGGGAGGAGTCCATCCTCCCAAGGCACCTCGGAGGTGCCTTCCCCTTAGGACTCTCCTCCCCAAGTCTCCTTGGCGCATGGGCCTCTTGGGGCTGGTGCCCTTGGCCCATATAGGCCAAGGCGCACCCCCTACAGCCCATGTGGCCCCCCGGGGCAGGTGGACCCCCCCGGTGGACCCCCGGACCCCTTTCGTCACTCCCGGTACAATACCGATAAAGTGCGAAACTTTTCCGGCGACCAAAGTAAGACTTCCCATATATAAATCTTTACCTCCGGACCATTCCGGAACTCCTCGTGACGTCCGGGATCTCATCCGGGACTCCGAACAACATCCGGTTGGCTGCATACTCATATTCATACAACCCTAGCGTCACCGAACCTTAAGTGTGTAGACCCCTACGGGTTCGGAGACATGCACGAACATGACCGAGACGGCTCTCGGGCAATAACCAACAGCGGGATCTGGATACCCATGTTGGTTCCCACATGCTCCTCGATGATATCATCGGATGAACCCACGATGTCGAGGATTCAATCAACCCGTATACTATTCCCTTTGTCAATCGGTATTTTACTTGCCCGAGATTCGATCGTCGGTATCCCAATACCTCGTTCAATCTCGTTACTGCAAGTCACTTTACTCGTGCCGTAATGCATGATCCCGTGACGGACACTTGGTCACTTTGAGCTCATTATGATGATGCATTACCGAGTGGGCCCAGAGATACCTCTCCGTCATACGGAGTGACAAATCCCAGTCTCGATCCGTGTCAACCCAATAGATACTTTCGGAGATACCTGTAGTGCACCTTTATAGTCACCCAGTTACGTTGTGACATTTGGTACACCCAAAGCACTCTTACGGTATCCGAGAGTTACACGATCTCATGGTCAAAGGAAAAGATACTTGACATTGGAAAAGCTCTAGCAAAACGAACTACACGATCTTGTGCTATGCTTAGGATTGGGTCTTGTCCATCACATCATTCTCCTAATGATGTGATCCCGTTATCAACGACATCCAATGTCCATAGTCGTGAAACCATGACTATCTGTTGATCAACGAGCTAGTCAACTAGAGGCTCACTAGGGACATATTGTGGTCAATGTATTCACACGTGTATTACGATTTCCGGATAATACAATTATAGCATGAATAAAAGACAATTATCATGAACAAGGAAATATAATAATAATACTTTTATTATTGCCTCTAGGGCATATTTCCAACAAATATGAGCATCCAGGTTCCACTATTGGTTATTGACCGGAGACGTGTCTCGGTCATGTCTACATAGTTCTCGAACCCGTAGGGTCCACACGCTTAAAGTTCGATGACGGTTATATTATGAGTTTATGTGTTTTGATGTACTGAAGATAGTTCAGAGTCCCGGATGTGATCACGGACATGACGAGGAGTCTCAAAATGGTCGAGACATAAAGATTGATATATTGGAAGCCTACATTTGGATATCGGAAGTGTTCCGGGTGAAATCGGGATTTTACCGGAGAACCGGGGGTTACCGGAACCCCCCGGGGGTTTAATGGGCCTACATGGGCCTTAGTGGAGAAGAGGAGGGGCGGCCAGGGCAGGCCGCACGCCCCTCCCCCTCTAGTCCGAATTGGACGAGGAGGGGGGAGGGGGCGGAGCCCCCCTTTCCTTCCTCTCTCCCTCCTCCTTCCCCCTTCTCCTACTCCAACTAGGAAGGGAGGGAGTCCTACTCCCGGTGGGAGTAGGACTCCTCCTGGCGCGCCTCCTCCTGGCCGGCCGCCTGTCCCCCCCTTGCAACTTTATATACGGGGGCAGGGGGCACCCCAAAGACACAATAATTGATCATTGATCTCTTGGCCTTGTGCGGTGCCCCCTCCACCATAGTCCACCTCAATAATATCGTAGCGGTGCTTAGGCGAAGCCCTGCGTCAGTAGAACAACATCATCATCACCACGCCGTCGTGCTGACAGAACTGTGACGCCCTCGATTCAATCGTACACTAATCATGCACGCGAACGTGTACGATCAAGATCAGGGACTCACGGGAAGATATCACAACACAAATCTAAAAACATAAATAAGTCATACAAGCATCGTAATACAAGCCAGGGCCCTCGAGGGCTCGAATACAAGTGCTTGATCATAGACGAGTCAGCGAAAGCAACAATATCTGAGTACAGACATAAGTTAAGCAAGTTGCCATAAGATGGCTAGCACAAACTGGGATACAGATCGAAAGAGGCGCATGCCTCCCGCCACAGGATCCTCCTAAACTACTCACAGTCGTTGTCGAGCCTGCACGTAGTAGTAGGCACCTCCGGTGTAGTAGGAGTCGTAAATGACAGTGGCGTCAAGCTCACAGGCTCCGGCATCTGGTTGCGACAACCAGGTAGAAGGGAAAGGGGGAAAAGAGGGAGAAAAGCAACCGTGAGGACTCATCCAAAGTACTCGCAAGCAAGGAGCTACACTACATATGCATGGGTATATGTGTAAAGGGCCATATCGGTGGACTGAACTGCAGAATGCCAGAATAAGAGGGCGATAGCTAATCCTGGCGAAGACTATGCTTCAGGCCACCTCCATCTTGCAGCATGTGGAAGAGAGTAGATGGTAAGTTCACCAAGTAGCATCGCATAGCATAAACCTACCCGGCGATCCCCTCCTCGTCGCCCTGTTAGAGAGTGATCACCGGGTTATATCTGGCACTTGGAAGGGTGTGTTTTATTAAGTATCTGGTTCTAGTTATCATAAGGTCAAGGTACAACTTCGGGTCGTCCTTTTACCGAGGGACACGGCTATTCGAATAGATAAACTTCCCTGCAGGGGTGCACCACATAATCCAACACGCTCGATCCCATTTGGCCGGACACACTTTCCTGGGTCATGCCCGGCCTCGGAAGATCAACACGTCGCAACCCCACCTAGGCACAACAAAGAGGTTAGCACGCCGGTCTAAATCCTATGGCGCAGGGGTCTGGGCCCATCGCCCATTTCACACCTGCACGTTGCAAACGCGGCCGGAAGGAGACCTAGCCTCCCTTGTACAAGAGTAGGCGTTCCACTCCAATCCGTCGCACGCCGCTCAGTCGCTGACGTCACGAAGGCTTCGGCTGATACCACGACGTCGAGTGCCCATAACTGTTCCCACGTAGTTGGTTAGTGCGTATAGGCCAGTGGCCAGACTCAGATCAAATACCAAGATCTCGTTAAGCGTGTTAAGTATCCGCGAACATCGACCAGGGCCAGGCCCACCTCTCTCCTAGGTGGTCCGAACCTGCCCTATTGCTCCGCCACAAAGTAACAGTCGGGGGCCGTCGGGAACCAAGGCCCACCTCTACCGGGATGGAGGCACCTGCCCCTTCAGCCCCCATCTCTGAACAGTATCATAAGTAATGTAATAGTATAAAGTATATAGCATATGCCCATGATCACCTCCCGAAGTGATCACGGCCCAGTAGTATAGCATGGCAGACAGTCAATAGTGTAGGGCCACTGATGGAATACTAGCATCCTATACTAAGCAATTAGGATTGCAGGTAAGGGTAACAAATGTAGCAACAATGACAGGCTATGCAGCAGAATAGGATAAACCGAAAGCAGTAACAGGCTACACTACTCTAATGCAAGCAGTAGAGAGAAGGAATAGGAGATATCTGGTGATGAAGGGGGGGGGGGCTTGCCTGGTTGCTCAGACAAGTAGGAGGGGTCGTAAACAGCGTAGTCAATCGGGGCACCAGCAGTGGCGTCAGTCTCGGTTTCTAGCGAGAGAAGGGGGAGAAACAAAAAATATAATGCAAACATATGCGTGACGAAGCATGACATGACAATGCGCGGTGCTAGGTGTGCCCTAACGCGGTAGGAGGTGATACCGACGAAGGGGGGAAACATCCGGGAAAGTATTCCCGGTGTTTCGCGTTTTTGGACAGATGAACCTGAGGGGGAAAGTTGCGAGTTTGATAGGTTAGGGATGTGTGGCGGATGAACGGGCAGCGTATCCGGATTCGTCACGTCGTTCTGAGCGACTTTCATGTAGAAAGTATTTTCATCTGAGCTACGTTTATTTTATATGATTTTCTAAAGTTTTTAAATCATTTTTAGAATTTATTTATCTATTTAATTATAACATTATCCAGAATAGTGTTTGCTGATGTCATCATGATGCAATGCTGAGGTCATCAGTCAACAGTACGGTTGAGTGGGTCAAACTGACGTGTGGGTCCTGTATGTCATACTCTGTTTATTCTAATTAGGATTTAACTAATCTAATTACTGTTTAATCAATTAACAATAGTTAATTAGGTTAACTAAACAGAATCAATTAAGTTAATTAATTAACTAAATTTATTTTTATTTTATTTTTAATCCATTTTTTTCATAAAATCGTTCTGTGGGCGGGGCCCATATGTCATAGGCCCTAAGGGCCATAGTGGGTTCAGGTCTTTGCGGCTGCCCGAGCAGGCGATCTTGGCCTTGAGCGCTGGGCGCCGGCAGTGTATGCCAGGCGTGGGGAGGCGGCGGACCTAGCAGTGTCGCCCAGCGTCAAGCGAGGCCAGCACGGGCGAGGGGAGCAGGCGGGTGAGGCGGGGGCGGTGGCATGGTGGTGGTCGCGAGAAGGGGCGGCCTTGAGGAGCAAGAAGACGCTGCAGAGCCGACCACAAAGACGGGCGGCCTTGAGGTGACACGCCGGGCGGGACGGGTCATGCGTGGACCGTCTGAGCAAGCGGCGAGAGGGCAAGGCCAGAGCATGGGGGCGGGACGACGCGGCGACGGCCCGGACGTGGCCCGGGCGTCTTGGCCGCGGCGTGTGCGAGGCGAGAGGAGGAAAGGCCGGGGGGCCTCACCGGCATTGATGGGGAGAGGGGGCGCCGAGGCTTGCTGGCGGCCGGCGGGGAAGAGGGCGAAGACGCAAGGTCCGGCGAGGAGGCGGTCGAGGAGGAGGACGGTGATGGGGTCGACAACGGCAGGGACGAGGCGACGGGGTCGGGGTGGCGCGGGGCTCGTGCCATGTGGCTCCAGGCGGCGATATGGCTCTAGCGGCGGCGACGTTCGAGCCCGATCCTGATTGGATCGGGGGAGAGGGAGAGTGGGGGCGCGAGTGGGGGGAGTGGGAAGGGGACTGGATCGTGGGGGTTGTGAGGGAGGGGATTAGGGTTAGGTGGTGGGGCAGGCCATATAGGCCAGGGGAAGTGGGCCAGCTGGATGTTGGCCAAATGGGCCGAACGGACCAAGGGGAGGGGGTTTGTCCTTTCTTTTTCTTTTTTTTGTTTCATTTCTTTTTTATTTATTCTTTCCTGTTTTATCTTAGTTACATTTTATTTTAGTTTTAGTAAAATATACACTTAGCATCTAAATTAGTATCTCAACTAAGTCCATAGTCACAAAAGTCTAGTCCCCAAATAACTTAGTTTGACATTTTATTAACTATAAAAGGTATTTAAATAATCGTTTTTGCTACTGTTTTAATTAATATAGTGCACTTAAATACTTTACAGAATTGTGGCTCCTTCACCAATATTTAGTATGGAATATTTGCCACAACCCGAACATTTTTTGTTTTATTGTTTGAAAACTTTTGTTGGTTGTTTTTATTTTTAATTTTGAACTGGGTTTCATACTGACGCTAGTTTATCAACAGTAACCGAGGGGACGTGGCATCATTAGCGAAGGTTCACTGTAGCTTAACTACCCGGGCGTCACAATTCTCCTCCACTACAAGAAATCTCGTCCTGAGATTTAGGAGGTGGAATAAGGGGGAAAGGTCTGGTTATGAAATCCTAACGAATCTTCTCAGCCTTGGTTGCTCTTCTCGAAGTGGTCGATCCATAGTGCTGATGTCTTCATTTCTCTGCTTCAGGTCATCATGATGAAGTTGTCGTCCTTCCTTCAGGATCTTCACCGTACTTATGAAAGGGTAAGAAGGGAAAACTCTATAAGGATGGATTCTAACAAGATCGAGCATCAGACGGTTAACTCAGGGAAGAAGCATAAGTATCTCTCGATTTGAAACTTAAGAAGATATCGAGAGCAAAGTAAGAAGGTACCATGAGAAGTTTCAAACGGATAGGCAATCGTTCGTTGCCTGAAACAAAGTGTGAAAGGGGTTTAGAGCAATGGGAATAAGTATTACGTCTGATAACAAAATATATTACTAGGCAAGTGGCCCGTGAACTACATACGAAGTCAAGTGCGAGGAATAACTTTTGAAACCGGGGGTGTATAGGAGAGTCAGGTTTCGATCCTGTGGAACTATGGGTTATGGGCCCACCATGTAGGTTAAAAGTAGGAGGAGCGGTGACATCTTGCATGGTCATGATAGCAAGGCATGTCAGAGGGTGGCATGTCAGTTATGTCGGCAACAACGTCGGTACCAAGGGCAAGGGACGAAGAGAACCACTTTCCTGCTCGTTGAACGAGGCGGGCCAATAGGCAAAGTTCTCGTCCATCGATGGTTACCGAAATGTCGTCAACAATAGTAACACGATCTTACTGACATGGTGATACACCAGGGTGTTTACATAAGCAACGAATCATTACTGCTTAGATCATATAGAGCACAAGAGTGGTTAAATCAAACAATGGAAAGGAAAATATGATTATCAGATTAAACAGAACAATGGAAAGGAAAATGTGTTTAAACACATATTTTAGGGGTATATCCTTCCCAAGGACAAATAGAGCATGATATCCGTGACAGGATATAATGTAGAAAACCCTTTAGGTAAGGGGAGAGAAATTTCATGACATTACCCATACAACGGTGTTTGGATAATTGAGCAAGAAACATTTAGCATTGGGCTTCAAATGTTCTTGTTGAAAATCGGAGTACCACAGACATGCTTTGAGGTAGCATTGACATGGTCTTCAAGCAAATGTCGGACTTTGGATACTCAAAGGATTCATCAGGAACAACTTATAGAATAAGTCTCACAATTTCCTCATGGAAGAATGGTTAACCTTGCTAAGATGGAAATTATAACAATAGGTCCTCCGGCCAGGTGTGCTAGGCATGACATCACCTTACCGCGTCATATAAAGACCAATGTTATAACTCTTGTAAATATGTTTCATCCATCATATTTGACCGAGATTCAGATCTGATTGGTGTCAAGATAACTCAGACTCAGGATGTGTGAGAAGAAAAGGTGCAACACAAATTGACGAGATGACAATGTAAGATCCTTGGGAAATGAACTATGGAAGCGAGTTCCGAAACAAGAGTTCATCATTAAACCAAGGAGAGGATGAGGAGGTGGCTGATGGACTCAGCAACAATCCATCGAAATTTCCAGAAGATGGATTTCCACAATCATGTGAACAAGGAGATAACATTAGTCAGATCAAATGATATAACGATGTATGCTCGAGGAAAACATACACAATTAAACATTGACTGAAAAGGTGCACCTGAAATGTGGGCTTATAGTAGCATGATCAACGTTAGAATGGTGGTTCAGCAACCGATAGGCTAATAATGAATTATCGATCATTAACTTCAAAGCAATAGGGTTGCTAGAAGTGCAGAATCCAAACAACACCGTTCACTTGTGGGTACCCCGGTTGGAACCGACACGAGGACCAAGAAAGAATGGTGATGGTGAGAAGTATCATTATAGAAAGAATTCTTAAGAGGTGGAGCAATCCTCACAACATTCTTGACATCAAAGATGGTAATACTCCGCGGTAGAACATAACATAAGTTGGATAGCAAGGAACTCAAGGTACAACACAAAACAGGAACAAGTTTTGTGTTGGAGGGAATGCAATAATGTTGTCGATGATAACACAAATCATCGAGGGCAAAGGATGCTATTTCTCATCAAGAATTCGATAGATATCTTGGAAGACCTCAAAATGTTGATGATGATCACGACACATTTGTCGACAAGTTTCGAGAATATGTAACTGATCAGCGATGACATCAAGTCAACGGAATGATGAAGCAAAAAGTTATTGGAACCATGGTACGACACAAACTCGAAATCAAGCTTGTTGTTCAAGGACAAACGATATGATGAGGAAGATCGATTGTAAGATTAGCTCACCGTCGAAGTTTGTGCTCCGGGAAGAAGGACCCGGTAGCACAGTTAAAATTTAGCACGATAATGATATAGCCAATCAGGCTAGGAATGGCGTGATCGGGTACAAAATCATACTTAAAGAAGATTATCAAGAGTTGTTGAACCGTAGTGCAGACTCGGTTCAGTTATCGGTGTCTTTGAGTGTTTAATAACTCAGAGCCCATGAAAAACTGTAATCAGTGACAATGTAGTACTTGATGAAGAACTCATAAGAAGTTATGCAGTTCCAAGATAATCTCGAGATACCAGGGGGGTAATACTCAAAGACAGATCAAAGTAGAGGTTGGACTGGGGTATTGATCCGCAGAAGACAAATGCTTAAACTTGCCCGAGAAACGGGAACAAAGAAGAACAATATGGTCGGAACCATAGCTGCAAGGGATTCCACTTAATGACACCGAAAGAATTGCCCAAATGATTAGATATTTTGCAAGAAGCTTCCATGATAAGTTCCACATCGGGTCCATGGGCATGAACACAAAGTTCAAGGTCGACTCCCACTTCTTTAATGCATAACCTTTCATTCACTTCTCACTTTCGAAGAAGTTGTAGTGTTGAAATTTTTTCTGGCCAATTACCAGAAGAGTATGACTCGTGAAAACTTTTGAGTTCACACATATTAAGGAAGGCATAGGTTCAACCCATCGGGGTATCATGGAAACATATACCACAAGCTTCAATAGTAAATACCACCAGCTCGAAAGCTGAGCATGGTTGAGAAAGCAGAGGATACAATTTACCAAAGGCATTATGTATCTGAGGGAAGGCTCACAAGGTTATTGAATATGAAGGACGTTGTTGGATAAAATCCAGCAAAGGATCTTCCGATCCATAATGGAGCTGATGTGAGTATCGGTACACAATTAGAGGAAGTAACAATGCAAAGGCATTGGATTATAGAAACAACTGACTAATTCAGAGCTCAAATGCAAAGGAATTGTGATTTTCAAATCAAGGACTCAGAAGCAAACGCTCTGATTAAGGATGGATAAGTTGAGTAGACTTATAAGCACAACCGATCAAGGCATTGATTGGTCAAGAACTAGCTCATATCCAAATGATGACTGAGCCGGAAGGATAATCCTAGGATTCGACTAGCGATTGTGAACATTCGCAACGTATTGAATCAATGGACTCAAAAATTGATAGTGAAAAAGGATGCCAATATGATTCCTATACTTATGGGATTAACCATAATGCAAGCAAGCAAGAATTGCAAGAGCAATAAGCTGCTGAGGATTTTTGGAAGGTCAAATAATATTTCGAAGACCTTTGTGAAATACATGAATCAACTGGGGATGGGCGGATACTCGATAAGTGCGAGGAATTATCCGTAGGGGTATTAATGCGGAAAAAGAGCTGCGAAGCGGTGGGCACAAAGGATTCTCGGAATATCAAAGAATTTTTCATGGTATCAAGTAATAATAGGGGCAACTGGGAACGAAGGTATAAACAACAAGTGTAAGCAGATATCCATAAGGATTTATCGGTGGTCGGGAATAGCAAAAGTGGTGGGCACAAAGTCTTGAGAGAATATCAGAGAGTATCTTCAAAATCTTTTGGTGAAGAAGACGATCATCGGTAATAAGGTGCTCTCCGGGAGAAAGTTGTTACGAGAACCTAGAGTCAGATTTAGTAAAATCATTTAACCCGAATAGAAGAGAGATCATAGTCCCAGAGTATAGACGAGGAGTAAAAGATCCTAATACCACCCAATGGCAACATGGGCCCGTAAGGCACACAACCATGTTAGTAAAAGTTTAGTAATGTCTACTCGACTTCGGCCAAGGAGTGTGGAAGGGGGATTCCTACAGGCAGTCGACTCTGATACCAACTTGTGATGCCCCCGATTCAATCGTACACTAATCATGCACGCATACGCATTATGCGATCAAGATCGAGAACTCACGGGAAGATATCACAACACAACTCTAAAAACATAAATAAGTCATACAAGCATCATAATACAAGCCGAGGGCCTCGAGGGCTCGAATACAAGTCCTCGATCATAGGCAGTCGTGAAGCAAAAATATCTGAGTATAGACATAAGTTAAACAAGTTGCCATAAGATGGCTAGCACAAACCGGGATACAGATCGAAGAAGGCGCAGGCCTCCTGCACAGGACCCTCCTAAACTACTCCCGGTGGTAAATCGTGACACCTTGCGTAGTAGTAGGCACCTCCGGTGTAGTAGGAGTCGTCATCGACGGTGGCGTCAAGCTCCTGGGCTCCGATATCTGGTTGCGACAACCAGGTAGAAGGGAAAGGGGGAAAAGAGGGAGAAAAGCAACCGTGAGTACTCATCCAAAGCACTTGCAAGCAAGGAGCTACAATACATATGCATGGGTATATGCGTAAAGGGCCATATCGGTGGACTGAACTGGAGAATGCTAGAATAAGAGGGGGATAGCTAATCCTGGTGAAGACTACGCTTCAGGCCACCTCCATCTTGCAGCATGTAGAAGAGAGTAGATGATAAGTTCACCAAGTAGCATCGCATAGCATAAACCTACCCGGGGATCCCCTCCTTGTCGCCCTGTTAGAGAGCGATCACCGAGTTATATTTGGCACTTGGAAGGGTGTGTTTTATTAAGTATCCGGTTCTAGTTATCATAAGGTCAAGGTACAACTCCGGGTCGTCCTTTTACTAAGGGACACGGCTATTCGAATAGATAAAATTCCCTCCAGGGGTGCACCACATAACCCAACATGCTCGATCCCATTTGGCTGGACACACTTTCCTGGGTCATGCCCGGCCTCGGAAGATTAACACGTCGCAGCCCCACCTAGGCACAACAGAGAGGTCAGCACGCCGGTCTAAATCCTATGGCGCAGGGGTCTGGGCCCATCGCCCATTGCACACCTGCATGTTGCGAACGTGGCCGAAGGAGACCGAGCCTCCCTTATACAAGAATAGGCATTCCAGTGCAATCTGGCGCGCGCCGCTCAGTCGCTGACATCACGAAGGCTTCGGCTGATACCACGACGTCGAGTGCCCATAACTGTTCCCGCGTAGTTGGTTAGTGCGTATAGGACAATGGCGGACTCGGATCAAATACCAAGATCTCGTTAAGCGTGTTAAGTATCCATGACGCCAACCAGGCCAGCCCATCTCTCTCCTAGGTGGTCTCAACCTGCCACTGCCGCTCCGCCACAAAGATTCTGAGTTGGGGGCCGTCGCGAACCCGAGGCCACCTCTCTGGGATGGAGCCACCTTCCCCTTGACCCCATCTCCGAACAAGATCATAAGTAATGTAATAGTATAAAGTATATAGCATATTCCGTGATCACCTCGAAGTGATCACGACCCGATAATATAGCATAGCGGATGGACAAGAGTGTAGGGCCCGATGGAATACTAGCATCCTATACTAAGCAATTAGGATTGCGGTAAGGGTAATAAGCTGTAGCAACAATGATAGGCTATGCGTGAGAATAGGATTAACCGAAAGCGATGTGAGCTACACTACTCTAATGCAAGTAGTAGAGAGAAGGAATAGGCGATATCTAGTGATCAAGGGCGGGGGGGGGGGGGGGCTTGCCTTGTTGCTCCGACAAGAAGGAGGGGTCGTCAACAGCGTAGTCGATCGGGGCACCAGCAGCGGCGTCAGTCTCGGTGTCTAGCGAGAGAAGGGGGGAAGAAACAATAAATATAATGCAAACATATGCGTGACGAAGCATGACATGACAATGCGCGGTGCTAGGTGTGCCCTAACGCGGTAGGAGGTGATACCGACGAAGGGGGGAAACATCCGGGAAAGTATTCCCGGTGTTTCGCGTTTTTGGACAGATGAACCTAAGGGGGAAAGTTGCGAGTTTGATAGGTTAGGGATGTGTGGCGGACGAACGGGCTGCGTATCCGGATTCGTCACGTCGTTCTGAGCAACTTTCGTGTAGAAAGTATTTTCATCTGAGTTACGGTTTATTTTATATGATTTTCTAAAGTTTTATATCATTTTTAGAATTTATTTATCTATTTAATTCTAACATTATCCAGAATAGTGTTTGCTGATGTCATCATGATGCAATGCTGAGGTCATCAGTCAACAGTACGGTTGACTGGGTCAAACCGACGTGTGGGTCCTGCATGTCATACTCTGTTTATTCTAATTAGGATTTAACTAATCTAATTATTGTTTAATCAATTAACAATACTTAATTAGGTTAACTAAACAGAATCAATTAAGTTAATTATATAACTAATTAAATTTATTTTTATTTTATTTTTAATCCTTTTTTTATAAAATCATTCTGTGGGCGGGGCCCATACGTCATAGGCCCTAAGGGCCATAGTGGGTTCGGCTGCCGCAGGGGCTTCCCGAACAGGCGACGCGGGCGAGGGCGCTGGGGGCAGCCCGAGCAGGTGTATGCCCAGGGTCGTGGGGAAGGGCGGCGGACCTAGCAGGTCGCCAGGCCGGCGTGGGCGAGGCCAACACGGGCGCGGGGAGCAGGCGGGGGCGGTGGCACGGTGGTGGTCGCAAGAAGGGGGGCGGCGCAGCCGTAGGAGCAAAGAAGACGCTGTGATGGCCACAAAGACGGTCTGAAGGCCGAGGTGACACGCCGGGCGGGCGGGTCATGATGGCGGAGAACAGTGAGGAGGGCAAGTCCAGAGCGTGGGCAGCGGGACGACGCCGGCGACGAGCTTGGACGCGGCCCGGGGCATTATGGCCGCGGTCGTGTGCGAGGGCAGAGAGAGGAGGAAAGGCCGGGGGCCTCACTGGCATTGATGGGGAGAGGGGGCGCCGAGGCTTGCTGGCGGCCGGCGGGGAAGAGGGCGCAGACGCGAGGTCCCGAGGAGGCGGCCGAGGAGGAGGACGGCGACGGGGTCGACGACGGCGGGCACGAGGCGCCGGGGTCGGGGTGGCGCAGGGCTCCGGCCATGTGGCTCCAGGCGGCAGCGACATTTGAGCCCGATCCCGATTGGATCGGGGGAAAGGGAGAGTGGTGGCGCGAGTGGGGGGAGTGGGAAGGGGACTGGATCGGGGGGTTGTGAGGGAGGGGATTAGGGTTAGGTGGTGGGGCAGGCCATATAGGCCAGGGAAAGTGGGCCAGCTAGATGTTGGCCAAATGGGCCGAACGGACCAAGGGGAGGGGGTTTGTCCTTTCTTTTTCTTTTTTTTTTCATTTCTTTTTTATTTATTCTTTCCTGTTTTATCTTAGTTACATTTTATTTTAGTTTTAGTAAAATATACACTTAGCATCTAAATTAGTATCTCAACTCAGTCTATAGTCATAAAAGTCTAGTCCCCAAATAACTTAGTTTGACATTTTATTAACTACAAAAGGTATGTAAATAATCGTTTTTGCTACTGTTTTAACTAGCGGGTTCACCCGCCCAAATGCGCGGCTAGACTCAATACGTATTGTTTAATTTTATATTCAAGATATGTTTTCACACAAATGTGCGTGTTATCAGGTGGGAGGCAATTGCACGCACGTATTCCCCTATTTTTCTACCATCAAGGTTTCCTTAAATTTTCCATAAAAAATAATTTATCTGTGTCAGAACATTCCAAATGAAGATGTATCATTCGGACCGCCCCTTCATTTCGATAAATCAAAGTAAATACATGAAAGATGCATGCTCGTTCATATTGTGTCTATCATCAAATATATAACTATTGTTTTATTTTAAATATTATTGTGTGAATCATCGTAAATAATTTTCACAATTTATGGAAGTCAAATTATATGCATATATTAAACTATAATTTTTCATATAAGTGTTTTTGAAATTTATCCAGGTATGGTCTTTTTGTAGGAGTATAAATAATTAAATATCAAGATTAGATTTTCTTTATTTAAGTTTCTTTCACACTTCATATGTCAGACTACAAAGGTTACTCACATCTCAATTATACAATTCATTTTAGGTTAAGATTTATATATAAATCCAACAACGTTAGCAACTTTTGAACTCCATAATTATATATTGGATTATGTATAAGTCAGATAAATAAAAATTATTGTTTCATTTTAATTCATTTCAGTTTTCATTTATATTATTTAATTGCCTTTCCATAATGCACCTAATAAGTGTTGCATCTCTTACCTGCATGTTTTTTAGAAAAAAGAAGTGTGTCTCTATTGATTTATATCCACAATTTATTTCATTCTTGTATTATTAGAAGTATTTAATATAATTTTTCAAAAAACATCTATTTTTCAAATAAGTATCTTATCATACTAATCACATGTGTTGGAATTTATCAGAGCAAATCGCCCAATTTATAGTCACGACGGAGCAAAACCGAAGATTTTTTATTTTTTGGCTGATGACATCGGTGCTCTTAGTGTACGCAGTAGGGTCGAATCAAAATAACGCTTGAAAATGTTGCTTCAAGTAACTACTTCTTATACAAATACATCACTAATTATAGAAGCAATAATAGACTTCATATATAAACCGGACTCCTTTCCTCTAGGTACGTTTTTCAAAGGCTTTCCTCTAGCAATGCACACGTAAATGAGGTTCCGTTTGGGTATGTCGAACGTGCCTTGTTTTCTATAGAATCCAAACAGGAATTGATTTCTTGCCTTCTTTCCATGTACATCACACATGTCATATTCGCGCAAGAAAAGAAGGAAAGACTCCTTATCGTCCAGGTCGTAGTGTTGCACTTTTTTTTCATCACATAATATATACGTGACAAACTTTATATGTGTAAAGCAATGCATATATATACATAAATATTTGTATGTAAGTTTTCATAAAAAAATGTATGTAACACTTGTATCTCAAAAGATCAGCCGTTTATTTAAAAAAATATTGGCTGATATAATTTTACACGTGTGAATAAATGTGGCGGCTTATTTTACTTTTGTTTAAATTATATAATAATAGATCTCTGCTGTTCAAACACCTATTTTGTGAATGCAATCCACGTGTTTGTTATTAATCGACATGTTTACGTTTGAGCAGGTAGTTGTCCACGCATAGGCTTTGTACCGAGGTTATTGTTTTGCTAGACTGCTTGGAAACGTTGCCGCTAAAAAAAAGTTGGCTGGAAACGTCTAGGATATGGAGACCTTTCTTTATTGGATACGGAGACCATGGAGACCTTTCTTAATTAGCCTGGGTGGAGACGTATAGGAAGTGGAGACATGCATACTTGTACCTCTTTAAAACAAATCCTGATCGTTCTTTTAAGGTCTTTTTTTACTGTTATATCTTAGCCGTTCATTTTCTATCGTTTTAAGTATATAATAGATAATAGATAGAAGATAGATAATAGATAATAGATAGAAGATAGAAGATAGATAGATAGATAATAGATAGATAGATAGATAGATAATAGAAGATAGATAGATAGATAGATTAATATAGTGCACTTAAATACTTTACAGAAGTGTGGCTCCTTCACCAATATTTAGTATGGAATATTTGCCACAACCCGAACATTTTTTGTTTTATTATTTGAAAACTTTTGTTGTTTGTTTTTATTTTAAATTTTGAACTGGGTTTCATACTGATGCTAGTTTATCAACAGTAACCGAGGGGATGTGGCATCATTAGCGGATGTTCACTGTAGCTTAACTACCCGGGCGTCACAGGAACTCTCCCTCAAAGCTCGGCTGGATCAGAGTTCGTGGGACGTCATCGAGCTAAACGTGTGCTGAACTCGGAGGTGCCGTATGTTCGGTACTTGATCGGTCGGATCGTGAAGACGTATGACTACATCAACTGCGTTGTGCTAACGCTTCCGCTTTCGGTCTACGAGGGTACGTGGACACACTCTCCCCTCTCATTGCTATGCATCACCATGATCTTGTGTGTGCGTAGGAATTTTTTGGAATTACTACGTTCCCCAATAGTTCCATGACTTTCTTTAACGGAAATTGGAATCTAATATTTCCTTCCTTCATATCAATAATTGAACCAATCGTTTTAAGGAAAGGTCTACCAAAAATAATAGGACATGAAGGATTGCAATCTATGTCAAGAACAATAAAATCTACGGGCACATAGTTCCTATTTGCAACAATAAGAATATCATTAATTCTTCCCATAGGTTTCTTAATGGTGGAATCCGCAAGGTGCAAGTTCAAAGAACAATCATCAAATTCACGGAAACCTAGCAAATCACACAAAGTTTTTGGAACCGTGGAAACATGTGACACCCGGATAATTAGGCTACAGTAACCCTCTACTAATGATGCCACGTCACCTCAATTACTGCTGTTAACCTCGTGTGAGTTCAAAACCGATTCAAAATTTGAATTCAAAGTAAAGGCAAAAAATAAAGGTTTTGAAACTTTAAGATTAAATTTTTTGATTTGTGGCAAATAATCCATACTAAATATTGGCAAAGAAGCCACACTTCTACAAAGTATTCAAATGCACTACAATAAATAAAACAGCAACTAAACCTATTATAAATGCCCTTTTGAAATTTATAAAAATGCGAACTAGATAATTTAAATGCGAAAAATATATTATGGTGGTGGGATATTTTGCATCCTCAATTTAGGTACTGGTCTTATAATCTTACAAAACTAAAAGCTATTAATACTAAAAAGAAAACAAAAATGCAAAATTAAAACAAAAAAAATACCTAAAAGGAGAACCCCCCCCCCCCATTGGGCCACGACCAAGGTGGCCTTTGGGCCAACCATACAGGCCCAGCCGGCCACCCCACTCCCCATAACCCCCCGGCGACCAAAACCCTAACCCACTCGCTCCCACTCCCCCCCGACGTCGCCACTCCCTCTCCCCCTCACCCGATCCGATCTGGAAAGGGATCGACCCCCCCCCCTCCCCCCCAGCGCATGCGACCGCTGCCCCAGCACCACCCGGCAAGCGCGCCCCGCCCGGCAGCTGCGCCCAGCCGCCCTTCTTCGGCTCGCCTCCCCTCTTGCTCCTCTTTCCCGACCCAATCTAGATCGGGAAGGGGCAATGACCCTGACGCCTCCTTCACCGACACCGTCGCTGTGCGCCACCACCGTCGCCCGAGGACCTCGCCGGAGCTTCCCCCGCCAGAGTGCCTCCTCCTCCTCAACGGCATGCCTCCTCTTCGTCACCGTCGTCCCCGACGTCCTCCTCGACCCCGCTGCCCGAACCCCTACCGCCCCAGTGAGCCTTCGCCTTGCTCCTCCCTCCCCTCATCCTGCGCTCATGGCGTCCTATGCTAAATCGCCCTTGCCACACGCCTGCGTCGCCCGTCTGCACGCCCGTCGCGCTCCGCTCCCGCCTCCAGCTGCCTCTCCCTCCCCACTAGCCTGCCCCGGCCAGCCTCGCCTGGCTCGCGCATCAAGCGCCCCAGCGCCTCGCGCCCTCCCGGCCTCCCCTATTTCTCCTCCCTCGCGCTACCGGCCACCATGATCTGTCAGGCGACTGCCCCGCGCCCACTCCACCGACCCCTGCGCTCCGGCCCGGCCTCGTCTGCCACGCCACGTCACCCGCTCGGCCATGGTGGACGCGCCGCCACGCTGGCGCCTTCGCCTCCTGGCCACGGTGCCCTGTCGGGCGGGCTAGCGCCCGACGCCCGACTCCGCCCAGCGCCCGTGCGCCCACTAACCCGCTCCTGTTTGGCCCTTTAGGCCACTGCCAAATGGGGCCCACTGCCCAGATCAAAAAAAGGAAACAAGAAATAAATAAATAAATAAAAACAATTAATTAATTAACTAAATTAACTTAACCTAATTAATCTGTTAATTAAACTAATTAACTTGGTTAGTTGTTAGCTGTGAATGACATGTGGGACCCAGTGGTCTGTTAAATAGTCAAAGTCCATAGTTGCCCAATGATGTCATGCTGACATCATGCTGACGTCATAATTACCTTTTTGTAATTAAATTAATTATGTTAATTCTAGAAAAAAGATAAAATTCTTTTTAAATTAATATAAAATAAACCGTAGCTCGGATGGAAAAACTTTGTACATGAGAGTTTCTCGGAACGACGAGATGAGTCCGGATACGCGGCCCGTTCGTCCGCCACACATCCCTAGCATAGAAAACTCACAACTTTCCCTCTCCGGTTCATCTGTCCGAAAACGCGGAACACCGGGAATACTTTCTCGGATGTTCCCCCCTTTGTCGGTAGCACCTACTACCGCGTTAGGGCACACCTAGCAACGCTCATTGTCATGTCATGCATCGTCATGCATATGTTTGCATTATTTTTATTGTTTCTTCCCCCTCTTCTCTCGCTAGACTCCAAGAACGACGCCGCTGCTACCCAGTACGACTATGGTGTTGACGACCCCTCCTTCACGGCTGAGCTTCCAGGCAAGCCCCCCCCCCCCTTGATCACCAGATATCGCCTATTCTACTCTCTACTGCTTGCATTAGAGTAGTTTTGCCTGTTACTGCTTTCCGTTAATCCTATTCTGCTGCATAGCCTGTCCTTGCTACTACTGTTGTTACCTTTACCTACAATTCTACCTGCTTAGTATAGGATGCTAGTATTCCATCTGTGGCCCTACATTCTTGTCCGTCTGCCTTGCTATACTATCGGGCCGTGATCACTCGATAGGTGATCACGAGTATATACTTATATACATATATGATACCTGTGGTGACTAAAGTCGGGTCGGCTCGTAGAGTGCCCGCGAGTGGATCTTTGTGGCGGAGCGACAGGGGAGGTTGAGACCACCTAGGAGAGAGGTGGGCCTGGCCCTGGTCGGCGTCCGCGGTTACTTCATAATAACATGCTTAACAAGATCTTGGTATTTGATCTGAGTTGGGTCGTTGACCTTATACGCACTAACCGTCACGTGGGACAAGATATGGGCAACCGGCGTCGTGGCATCAGCCGAAGCCTTCGTGACGTCAGCGACTGAGTGGCGCGCGCCGGATTGGCCTGGAACGCCTACTCTTGTATAAGGGAGGCTAGGTCTGCTTCCGGCCACGTTCGTAACATGCAGGTATGCAATGGGCGATGGGCCTAGACCCCTACGCGCATAGGATTTAGACCGGCGTGCTGACCTCTCTGTTGTGCCTAGGTAGGGCTGCGACGTGTTGATCTTCCAAGGCCGGGCATGACCCAGGAAATTGTGTCCGGCCAAAGGGGATCGAGCGTGTCGGGTAATGTGGTGGACCCCTGCAGGGAAGTTTATCTATTCGAATAGTTGTGATCTTGATATGGGACGACTTGGAGTTGTACCTTGACCTTATGACAACTAGAACCGGATACTTAATAAAATACACCCTTCCAAGTGCCAGATATAACCCGGTGATTGCTCTCACATAGGGCGACGAGGAGAGGATCGCCGGGTAGGTTTATGCTACGCGATGATACTTGGTGAACTTACCATCTACTCTCTTCTACATGCTGCAAGATGGAGGCTGCCAGAAGCGTAGTCTTCGACGGGACTAGCTATCACCCTCTTATTCTGGCATTCTGCAGTTCAGTCCACCGATATTTCCCCTTTACACAGATACCCATGCATGTGTAGTGTAGATCCTTGCTTGTGAGTACTTTGGATGAGTACTCACGGTTGCTTTTCTCCCTCTTTCCCCCCTTTCCATTTCTTCCTGGTTGTCGCAACCAGATGCTGGAGCCCAGGAGCCAGACGCCACCGTCAACGATGACTCCTACTACACTGGAGGTGCCAATACTATGTGCAGGCCGCTAACGACAACCATGAGTTGTTTAGGAGGATCCCAGGCAGTAGGCATGCGCCTCTTTCGATCTGTATCCCAGTTTGTGCTAGCCTTCTTAAGGCAAACTTGTTTAACTTATGTCTGTACTCAGATATTGTTGCTTCCGCTGACTCGTTTATGATCAAGCACTTGTATTCGAGCCCTCGAGGCCCCTGGCTTGTATTATTATGCTTGTATGACTTATTTTATTTTTAGAGTTTTGTTGTGATATCTTCCGTGAGTCCCTGATCTTGATCGTACACGTTTGCGTGTATGATTAGTGTACGATTGAATCGGGGGCGTCACAAGTTGGTATCAGAGCCGACTGCCTGTAGGAATCCCCCTTCCAAACTCCTTGGCCGAAGTCGAGTCTAGATATTGCTAAAATTTTACTAACATGGTTGTGTGCCTTATGGGCCCACGTCGCCATTGGATGGTATTAGGATCTTTTACTCCTCGTCTATACTCTGGGACTGTAATCTCTCTTCTATTCGGGAGAAATGAATTTTGGTAAATCTAAGATTGGGATCTCGTTATCACTTTCACCCGGAGAGCACCTTATTACCGATGATCGTCTGCTGCACCAGAAGACCCTGAAGATACTCTCTGCAGTTAACCCGAGAACTTGTGTTCATCGCGTTTGCAATTCCCCTTCCACCATCAACCCATATGATAACTACATGCAGTTTTCATTCTTACATTCATCCCCAGTTGGTCTTGTTATTACAAGATACCCCGAAATACTCGTCGTTATTTCAATAATCCTTTGTGCCTACTGCCTTACAGTTCCTTTTCGCCTGAATACACCTACAAATAAACCCTCACACTTACTGAGGATTTGTTTCTCCCCAGTTGTTCAGGTGTTTCATGAAACTCTTCGATATATTATCTGATCTTTCGAGAATCTTCTGCAGCCTATGGCTCTAGAAATTCTTGTCTACCTGCATTATGGTTAAATCCAAATGCCTAGCATTATTCATTGACATCCTTTGCACTATCATTTTGAGACCGTTGATTCAATATGATGCAGATGTTCACAATCATCAGTCGCAATTAGAGTTCATCCTTCGGACTCAGACATCATTTTTGAACATGAGTTGGTTCTCGACCAATCAAATTGTCGTCGATTGTACCCCTAAGCTTATCATCTTATCCTTCCTTAACCAGAGCGTTTGCTTCTGATCCCTTGATTTGGAAATCATAATTCCTTTGATTTTTGAGCTTTTAATCAACCAGTTGTTTCTATAATCTGATCTCCTTACATTCTTTCTTCCTCTGGTTGAGTATCGATGCTCACATCAGATCCCTTGAGGACCACCGGGTCCTTCGTTGGATTTTATCCGACAACGTCCCTCATAATCAATCACTTTGGAAGTTATTTATCTGATATATAATGCCATTGGTAAATCCTATCCTCTGATTGGTCAACCATGCCCTGCTTTGAGCTGGTGATAATTACTCTCGAAGCTTGTAGTATATGTTTCTTAGATGCCCCGATGGGTTGAACCTATGCCTTCCTTAATATGTGTGAACCCGAAAGTTTTCCAAGGTTCATACTCATATCATAATTCACCAGGTAGATCTTCGCACTCAAATCATTTTTAGTAGATAAGTGAATGAAAGGTTATGCATTGAAGAAGTGGGAGTCGACCTTGAACTTTTTGTTCATGCCCACGGACACGATGTGGAACTTATCATGAAAGCTTCTTGTAAGAATATTTAATCATTTGAATAATTCTTCCGGTGTCATAAATTGGATCCCTTGCAGTTATGGTTCCGACCATGCTAACCTTATTCATTATATCTGAAAGGAAACCATTCCAATGCATCATCTATTATGACAAGATTAAAGTATCTGCTATTGCAAGTCAACGCTCGAGTTCAGCTTCTATTCTGATCTGCCTTCGAGTAATACCCCCTGGTATCTCGAGGATATCAACCCATTGCACTTCATCTTATGAATTTCTGATGAAGTAGTACCTTTCCATGTCCTTGTCACTGTCAGCACCGGATTTTCGGGATATAAATTTCCAGAAAGTGGCCCTTGTGCTCACCAGCCCTGTGGATTCTTGTTAGGCGATGAGGCACCAACTTGATACAGAAATTCCAAGCAAAATACATAATATGTAGTACAAGACCATTCTGGCCTATGAGTACAACAATTGGTTTCTAGTGGTTGATGGCGGAAGTGGTTTGTGGATCTTCAGCGTCTATGGGACTCCATTTCCCACAGGAACAACTGACCAGGTTAACTCCTATCTTCGCGAGGCTGCTATCACCATTGCTTAGGTTCCGAGGCTGTCATCGCAATGCTCCTCTCCAAGTAAGAAATCTGGCCAAGACAATAGCGTGGACAAGCCGATGAGTACTTTGAATGTACTCGCAAACATTATGAACACGGGTATAATATAACAACCGATAATCATGCTCTGAAAACATTCTATGATCACAACGTCAGTCATAAAAATAAAATCCCTGATGCATGCAAGCAGGTTATTTATATGCAACAATGAATATGTAATAACAAAGTCGTAATAAAAATGCACCGATCGGGTGTCTGAAGCGACGCCTCGAAAGGATAGTAAATAACAAGCATGCCTCAGTCGGGCGTCTGAGCGACACCACATAAAGGGCTTATGAAGTAAATAAATAACAACCAGGCCACGATCGAGGCGTCGAGCGACACCACATAAAGGGCTTATAAAGTAAATAAATAACAAGCATGTTACGATCGGGCGTCGAGCGACACCACATAAAGGGCTTATAAAGTAAATAAATAACAAGCATGCCACGATTCGGGCGTCGAGGGACACCACATAAAGGGCTTATAAAGTAAATAAATAACAAGCATGCCACAGTCGGGCGTCTGAGCGACACCACATAAAGGGCTTATAAAGTAAATAAATAACAAGCATGCCACAGTCGGGCGTCTGAGCGACACCACATAAAGGGCTTATAAATAATCACAGTGAATATCCAGGAGGTAGAACCATCCCAGGGATACTCGGTAATTCAAATAATATAACGGGTTAGTCCGTAACAAATAATAATCATGATCATCACAAGTCACAAGTCATGATCCAAGTTCTGGTTTGGTAGTTTCTCCTCCGAAGACCGACACTAAGACCGACACTTGACCCATCCCAGACTGTAGTCCTTAACCATGGACACGGCTATTCGAATAGATTTAACCTCTGCAGAGGGTGTACTCTTTACCCACAAGTAACGGATTCCTTTAGTCCATCGGGACTAATTCCGTCTACGGTCTTTTAATTGAAAACACGCCTAACTCGCACACACCAGCTTAACTTACCGGTGTCTGGAATCACCCACGACACCTGTTAAGTGAAAATCTAAGTGGGGAGGCTACAACCTCGCGTGGCATGGAATCAAATTTATATCGCGCGCTCTAAGGGGTGCCCCCCTCTCGGTCCCAACCGGAAACACCGATGCCCCCGGACCAGGTGGCATGCCTACCGGATGCAGCCGGTATCTTCCACCATCGCCTCTCTGTACGGTGTGTGCTAGGAAGGGGTCTACACTTACTGAACCGTACCCTACCTGCGGCAGGGACAGGTGTAAGTACGAAGCAAGTATGGGGGTTACTGGAACAAGACTCGATCTACGGTCGACTCAGGAGGTTTAAGATTCCCTGCATTATATGCATAACAAAAATATTTCAACCAACAGGATCACCACTCATTATACCTTACTATGCCATACCGGACATAACCGTCCCGACGGAGACCGGAGACAAGCTCACGCCTACCCAAGGCAGAGGCTCTCCCGGATTTCTTTCCGGCATGCAGGCAAGGCATACAAGGACGATTACCATCACACATATATCCACTTCCAACAGCAAGGAAGTCTCAAAAATGCATTCATGCAAATGATCGTGTCACACATAAAATAACGAGTTCTCCGTATTAAGGTGGAGTTATAATCGCGTCAACCAACACACAAAAAAATATCATGCTAGGGTTCAGAATGCTTGCCTTCAAGGTGTGGAGAGGTGAGGTGCTCTCCAAAACTTTTTGAAAGTTTTCTTCTCCTCCAAAAATCCTATTTTGAAAATATTCCAATTAACACATAGTTTCAAAATGGTACAAAAAAGTTGTCTGAATTTTTTTCAAATAAATCTTAAAATAAACTAGACAATATTTGAGAGAGAAAGGAAAAAGAATGAACTCATTTGGAGTTATATTTAAAAAGTTAGAGCTAGTCAAAGTTTTGGTCAAATCTGTTTTTAAAATAAAACAGAAAAAAGAACAACGTTTTGAAAAGGGGTACACGTCGAATACGTACTTTGGGAATGCGCCTCCACTTAAAACACGTGGTGGCGGGGCTGGGTCACTGACAGTGGGCCCGCCTGGCCCACTGGTCAGGTTTGACCAGTCCACGCGCGCGCCGTCTCCTCCGACCGAACAGAGGCGGAGCTCCGGCGAGGCTCGCCGGCGAACGGAGGCATCCCTCGGGGATCTGAGCACATGGGTGTGCTCAGGTGGTCGAGGCGAACCTGTGGGTACCCGCCATGGTCGCCGACGTGGACAGAGTCACCGGCGGACGTCGGCGTCGGGTGAGATTGGGGTTCTGGGCTGCGGTGGTTCCCGACCGGGTTTGAGGTGTTGGGCGGCTCCGCAGGGTCATGGGGAGTCGAACGGTAGCGCTAGATGGACGGGGGGCTCGGGTTGCGACTGAATGGAGCTGGGGCGTGGCGGCGGCCGAGCCGGCCGGAGGCGGGGAAGAAGACCTCCTGTCGTTGATTGTTGGCCATGGGGGGTCCTAGGGAGATGGCTTGAGGCTGCCTAAGTGCTAGGACGAGCTCGGGGCTTTCCATTTATAGCATAGCGAGGTCGGTTCGCGGCGGCCGCGGATAAGATCGCCGGCGACCGCCATTCTGTAGCAGCAGGGGGACGTGGCGGCGACGAGTGCTTGCGGACAAGCTTGCGGATGAGCCTGAGCTGCTCCAGGGGGCAACTGGCGAGCGCTAGTGGCTCGGGCGGTGCCGTCCGGGGCAGGAGCTGTCGGGCGGTGGTGGTGGCTTGCGGTGGCGGCGCTGTAGGGCGCCCGGAGGGGGCCAGGGTGGCCCTGCGGTGAGGGAGGGGTCGGGCGTGGCGGCTGGGAGAGGGGAGAGGCCAGGACGGGCGCGGGGGAGGCGGCAACGCGACGCGGCGTCTTGCGCATGCATCGCAGAACGAAGCGCCTGCCGCCCAGAGCATGCATGGACGCCAAGCGCCGATTTAAATGTCAACGCGTGCTAGAGGATTAGGATGAGGCTGGGGATTAGCAGGCTTGTGTTAGGGTCGTCTAGGAGCTTAATGGACATGCTAGTTTGTCCAGAGGTGCAAGGTCACAGTGCAAAACTAAAATCATGCCAAAACTGTCCCTGCACTCAAGGTGTTTGACAAAATGCCAAGAGCATCTAGTAAACTCTTGGAGAGGCCAAAATCTCCAGATCAGGGTCTCTTTAGATGCAGGTGGGGATGGCAAGGTTAGTTGGCCAAGTCTAGAAACTTGATAGTATAAGTTTGTGAGAAAACTGATTCTGGTCAGAAAGAAAAGGGCATAATTGCATGCACTTAAAATCCTCCAATGGGTCCACTCTTCTGGACTTAAGGGTTTGGCAGGGTGGTCTATAAGCAGGAGAAATAATCATGGGCAAAGGAGCAAGTTAAAAAATGGTTGCAGTACAAATCATCAAGTTGGACCAGAATGAAAATGAGGATGATTCACTCAAATTTTTCAAAGAGCACCAATGGGTTTTTGCATAAAGATGAATAATATACTCCTACTGACATCCCCTAATTTTGGTGGGAGTTTTAAAGAAATATTTAATTAGGTTGTAGTGCAAAATTGCCCACTGGACCAGATTTGAAAATTTGATGTAGAGCTCAAAATATCCAAAGAATGAAATATATTTTTTGCATAAAAGTGCTTTAAAAACATCACATGACATCCCCAAATTTTGGTGGAATTTTTGAATGTCTTTATAAAAGGGTTGCAGTGCAAATGGGCCCTAAACTTATGAAAAACCCTTTTGGAGAAATAAAGCTCAGGGAGAGATAATTATATAAATAATCCTACTGATAAAAGAATTGTTTTATTTGAGAGGGTAAATGAGTCCAATAATGATTGAAAAGTTTTCACTTGGGGTAAAAACTCCATAATAATAGAGAAAAGAATGGTTTTGAAATCAAAAGGGAATCCAGAAAATAAAATTTTAAGTTTCCTGGCAAAATTTTAATAAACAAAACATGGTTAAATTTTTTGGGGCGTCACAACACTACCCCCCCTTAAGAAAAATCTCGTCCTCGAGATTTGTTAAGAGTTGTTTTTAAAAATATTACTCCCACTAGTTGAAAAGAAAAAAGTCTACTCATAGCACAAACTTCATGTCGTCGAGGTTGGTTTTTGGCAGCTACGTCTGAGGTTAAAATGCAATTGCACATCGACTTACTCATGCATGGCTACTATTTAAAATAGGGTTGTACAAGCAACGACATTTAATTATAGCGATACAGGATCACATAATTACAGGGCGTGAACATACTAAGACTCGGTACTACTCGAGCGACTCTAGTCTACCTCGTTTATATCTAAGCGGGCGTGCCTTGTGGATGCCGAGGCTTCTCCATTGGCCTCACCGTCGGGGTTAGCTGGAGGGGGTTGAGGAACTGCAGGGTCGGGGTAGCGATGATGACCATCGCGGGGATTGTTGGCCACAATCCCGTTGGAGTGTGCTCCCAAAAGGCGACGAAGCACTTCTGGGGTCATCAAAGCACCTTGGTTGATGGCTGGGGCTGACCTCAAGGTCTCGACCGGTTGTCCGAACAGCACGACTGGGTTGTCGGCGTCGGGCTCATCTTTTCTTCTTCTTAGGGGCTCGCGAATCAGCTCCCCTGACGAGCGGCGATCAAATCAAGGGTGATTTGATCGAACATATCCTCTAGTGCACTTACATAGCGCACCAGATGCAACAATGCAGGATCCGTCTCGTGATCTCCGTTGGCAACTTGGGGTGGTCTACCATACCCTTCACGGCTGGGGTAGTAGTAGAACTTGCGACAGTTAACTCTGGGCGACAAGTGCCGGAGTTGAACTATAGCCTCTCGCGCGGCTAGTTGGATGGCTTGTGCCTCAAAGGAAGTTGTCCTTCCGGTGAACCTGTAGGGGTGTTCTGGCGACAGACCCCTACCATAGATGTGCACTGTGGTCCAGAATTGACGGCTCTCACCGCTCATGGGTCCTTGGTACACAACATATTCTGGGGGCTCTTCTAATGCAAAGGCACGGCGGGTGAGGTTTGCTAGCACGGTCACAAAACCTCCAAGGTTGTTTGTCGTGGTTTCATTGTGCACGACGGGGCCAGGCATTATAGCTCGGTTTGGGGGAAAGAGTTTGTGTTGTGCTGTGTTGAGGCTAGGGTGCCCTTTTTATAGAAAAATGGGACGGAGTCTTCCTTCGCACGCTTGCGAATGGGACAATATAGGTTTCGGTCACTAGCACGTGATCGATAGGCTAGGCTGATAGGTTGGGCACCGACTGCCAAAAGTGTCGGAGTCACTGTGTGGCTATCTTGCACGAGAATCTTGGCCGGGGTTTGGTTATGGTCTGGTGGGTTGGTTTTTCCTAGGTCTTTCGACCTGGCTAAGATAGGATTAGCCAATGGTTAGCCTGGCTCTGATACCAAGTTTGTGAGGACCGGATTTTCGGGATATAAATTTCCAGAAAGTGGCCCTTGTGCTCACTAGCCCCAAAGATTATCAAGAATGATGAGGCACCAACTTGATACAGAAATTCCAAGCAAAATACATAATATGTAGTACAAGACCATTACGGCCTATGAGTACAACAATTGGTTTCTAGTGGTTTATGGCGGAAGTGGTTTGTGGATCTTCACGTCTATGGGACTCCATTTCCCACGTGAACAGTGACCGAGTTAACTCCTATCTTCGCGAGGCTGCTATCACCATTGCTTAGGTCCCGGGCTGTCATTGCAACGCTCCTCTCCAAGCAAGAAATCTGGCCAAGACAATAGCCGAGGGACAAGCCGGTGAGTACTTTGAATGTACTACGCAAACACTATGAACACAGTATAATATAACAACCGATAATCATGCTCTGAAAACATTCTATGATCACAACGTCAGTCATAAAAATAAAATCCCTGATGCATGCAAGCAGGTTATTTATATGCAACAATGAATATGTAATAACAAAGTCGTAATAAAAATGCACCGATCGGATTATGCAGGCGACGCCTCGAAAGGATAGTAAATAACAAGCATGCCTCAGTCGGGCGTCTGAGCGACACCACATAAAGGGCTTATGAAGTAAATAAATAACAACCAGGCCACAGTCGGGCGTCTGAGCGACACCACATAAAGGGCTTATAAAGTAAATAAATAACAAGCATGCCACAGTCGGGCGTCTGAGCGACACCACATAAAGGGCTTATAAAGTAAATAAATAACAAGCATGCCACAGTCGGGCGTCTGAGGGACACCACATAAAGGGCTTATAAAGTAAATAAATAACAAGCATGCCACAGTCGGGCGTCTGAGCGACACCACATAAAGGGCTTATAAAGTAAGTAAATAACAAGCATGCCACAGTCGGGCTTCTGAGCGACACCACATAAAGGGCTTATAAAGTAAATAAATAACATGCATGCCACAGTCGGGCGTCTGAGCGACACCACAAAAAGGGCTTATAAATAATCACAGTGAATAACCAGGAGGTAGAACCATCCTGTGGATACTCGATAATTCAAATAATATAACGGGTTAGTCCATAACAAATAATAATCATGATCATCACAAGTCACAAGTCATGATCCAAGTTCTGGTTTGGTAGTTTCTCCTTCGAAGACCGACACTAAGACCGACACTTGACCCATCCCAGACTGTAGTCCTTAACCATGGACACGGCTATTCGAATAGATTTAACCTCTCTGAGGGTGTACTCTTTACCCACAAGTAACGGATTCCTTTAGTCCATCGGGACTAATTCCATTCTACGGTCTTTTAATTGAAAACACGCCTAACTTCAAGACACACCAGTTTAACTTACGGTGTCCGGAATCACCCACGACACCTGTTAAGCAAAACTCTAAGTGGGAGGCTACAACCTCGCCTAGCATGGGATCAAATTTATATCTCGCGCTCTAAGGGGTGCCCCCCTCTCGGTCCCAACCGGAAACACCCATGCCCCCGGACCAGGTGGCATGCCTACCGGATGCAGCCGGTATCTTCCACCATGGCCTCTCTGTATGGTGTGTGCTAGGAAGGGGTTTACACTTACTGAACCGTACCCTACCTGCGGCAGGGCAATTGGTAGTACGCGTGGTTGCGGGGCTGGGTCACTGACAGTGGGCCCGCCTGGTCCACTGGTCAGGTTTGACCAGTCCACGCGCGCGCCGTCTCCTCCGTCCGAACAGAGGCGGAGCTCCGGCGAGGCTCGTCAGCGAACGGAGGCATCCCTCGGGGATCTGAGCACATGGGTGTGCTCAGGTGGTCGAGCAAACCCGTGGGTACCCGCCATGGTCGCCGACATGGACGGAGTCACCGGCGATGAGTTCCCCAGCGGACGGCGACGTCGGGTGAGATTGGGGTTCTGGGCTGCGGTGGTTCCCGACCGGGTTTGAGGTGTTGGGCGGCTCCGCAAGGTCATGGGGAGTCGAACGGTAGCGCTAGATGGACGGGGGGCTCGGGTTGCGACTGAATGGAGCTGGGGCGTGGCGGCGGCCGATCCGGCCGGAGGCGGGGAAGAAGACCTCCTGCCGTTGATTGCTGGCCATGGGGGGTCCTAGGGAGATGGCTTGAGGCTGCCTCAGTGCTGGGACGAGCTCGGGGGCTTTCCATTTATAGCATAGCGAGGTCGGTTCGCGGCGGCCGCAGATAAGATCGGCGGCGACCGCCATTCTGTAGCAGCAGGGGGACGTGGCGGCGATGAGTGCTTGCGAACAAGCTTGCGGATGAGCCTGAGCTGCTCCAGGGGGCAGCTGGCGAGCGCTAGTGGCTCGGGCGGCGCCGTCTGGGGCAGGAGCTGTCGGGCGGTGGTGGCGGCTTGCGGTGGCGGCGCTGTAGGGCGCCCGGAGGGCTGTGGTGGCCCCTGCGGTGAGGGAGGGGCCTGGCGGCTGGGAGAGGGAGAGGCCAGACGGGCGGGCGGAGGCGGCAACGCGACGCGGCGTCTTGCATGCATCGCAAAACAAGCGCTCTGGCCGCGCCCAGAGCGTGCACGCCAGGCACTCGACGAAATGTCAGCGCGTGCTAGAGGATTAGGATGAGGCTGGGGATTAGCAGGCCTGTGTTAGGGTCGTCTAGGAGCTTAATGGACATGCTAGTTTGTCCAGAGGTGCAAGGTCACAGTGCAAAACTAAAATCATGCCAAAACTGTCCCTGCACTCAAGTTGTTTGACAAAATGCCAAGAGCATCTAGGAAACTCTTGGAGAGGCCAAAATCTCCAGATCAGGGTCTCTTTAGATGCAGGTGGGGATGGCAAGGTTAGTTGGCCAAGTCTAGAAACTTGATAGTATAAGTTTATGAGAAAACTGATTATGGTCAGAAAGAAAAGGGCATAATTGCATGCACTTAAAATCCTCCAATGGGTCCACTCTTCTGGACTTAAGGGTTTGGCAGGGTGGTCTATAAGCAGCAGAAATAATCATGGGTAAAGGAGCAAGTTAAAAAATGGTTGCAGTACAAATCATCAAGTTGGACCAGAATGAAAATGAGGATGATTCACTCAAAATTTTCAAAGAGCACCAATGGGTTTTTGCATAAAGATGAATAATATACTCATACTGACATCCCTAATTTTGGTGGGGGTTTTAAAGAAATATTTAATTAGGTTGTAGTGCAAAATTGCCCACTGGACCAGATTTGAAAATTTGATGTAGAGCTCAAAATATCCAAAGAATGAAATATATTTTTTGCATAAAAGTGCTTTAAAAACATCACATGACATCCCCAAATTTTGGTGGAATTTTTGAATGTCTTTATAAAAGGGTTGCAGCGCAAATGGGACCCTAAACTTATGAGAAGCCCTTTTGGGGAAATAAAGCTCAGGGAAAGATAATTATATAAATAATCCTACTGATAAAAGAATTGTTTTATTTGAGAGGGTAAATGAGTCTAATAATGATTGAAAAGTTTTCACTTGGGGTAAAAACTCCATAATAATAGAGAAAAGAATGGTTCTGAAATGAAAAGGGAATCCAGAAAATAAAATTTTAAGTTTCCTGGCAAAATTTTAATAAACAAAACATGGTTAAATTTTTTGGGGCGTCACAGTCACTCCATGGGTTCTGGGTTGTCGTCAACCAACAACACCGATTTGTGAAATCAAATCAACACTGTGATTCAGTACTTCCAGTACTTTGTTGTTGAGAAGTTTAATACTCCACGTCATTCCGAGCCTGACCGGCTACATCATTATCGTGCTAATTTTAACTATGCTATCTGGTCCTTCCAGGAGCACAATTTTTGACGATGAGCCAAGCTTACGTCAATCTTCCTCGTCTTATCATTTCGCCTTGGACATCAAGCTTGATTCCGAGTGTGTGTCGTATCCGTGGTTCCAATGACCCTTCGCTTCACCATTGCTTTTTCTTGATGTTGTCGCTGTTCAATTGCCTCTTCGTGAAATCTCTCGACAATTGTGTCATGACCATCATCAACATTTTGAGCTCTTCCAGGATATCAATTGAATTCATGAAGAGAAATACCATCCTTTCCCTTGATGATTTGTATTATCATCGACCACTTTATTGCCTTCCGTTCAACACAAACTTGTTCGTGTTTCGTGTTATACCTTGAGATCCATGATATCCAACAATTGTTCTTCTTTACCTTGAGTATTACCATCTTTTATGTCAATAATGTCATGATAATTTCGCCACCTCTTATGCATTCTTGGTACAAGTGATACTTCATGCCATCTCCGATCATTCCTTGGTCCCCGTGTTGTTTCTAACCGGAAAACCGACAATTGAACTATGTTGTGCGACTTCAAAATTCTAGCAACCCTATTGCTTTGAACTTAATGGTCGATATTTCATTCTTAGACCATTGGTTATCAAATCACCATTCTAACATTGATCGTGCTACCTAAGCCCATATTTCGGGTTTACCTTCCAACCAATGTTTAAATTGGGTATGTTTTCCTCGAGCATATCTCCTTATATCATTTGATCTGACAAATGTTATCTCTTTGTTCACATGATTGTGGAAATCCATCTTTTGGAAATCTTCATGAATTGTCGTTTAGTTCATCAGCCACCCTCTCATCCTATCCTTGGTTTAATAATGAACTCTTGTTTCGGGACTCGCTTCCATCGATCATTCCCGAGAATCTTACAATGTCATCTCGACAATTTGTGTTGCACCCTTCTTCTCAAGCATCCCGTGTCTGAGTTATCCTGACCCCAATCAGATCTAAAACTCGGTCAGATATGATGGTTGCAACATTTTTCCAAGAGTCATAACATTGGTCCTTATATGAACCGGTAAGGTGATGTCATGCCTAGCACACCTAGCCGGAGGACTTGTTGCTATAGTTTCCTTTTTAGCAGGGTTAACAATTCTTCCATGAGGAAATTGCAAGACTTATGCTATAAGTTGTTCCTAATGAATCCTTTGTGTACCCAAGTCTGACCTTTGCTTGAAGACCATGTCAATGCTATCTCGAAGCATATTTGTGGAACTCCGATTTTCAATAAAAGCATTTGAAGCACAATGCTAAATGTTTCCTGCTCAATTATCCAAACACTGCTATATGGGTAATGTCATGAAAATTCTCTCCCCTACCTAAAGATTTTTCTACATTATATCCTGTCATGGATATCATGCTCTGCTTGTCCTTGGGAAGGATATACCCTTGAAATATGCGTTTAAACACATTTTCCTTTCCATTGTTCTGTTTAATCTAATAATCATATTTTCCTTTCCATTGGTTGGTTTAACGTTTCTTGTGATCTATATGATCTAAGCAGTAATATTCTCCTGCTTATGTAAACACCTCGGTGTACAATTCTGTCAGCAAGACCCTATTACTATTGTTGATGACATTCCGGTAGCCATCGATGGATGAGAACCTTGCCTATTGGTCCGCCTCGTTCAACGAGCAGGAAAAATGGTTCTCTTCGTCCCTCGCCCTTGGTACCGATGTTGTTGCCGACATAACCGACAGACTATCCTCTGACATGCCTTTCTTACATGATCGTGCAAAATGTCACCGACCTTCCTACTTTTAACCACATGGTGGGCCCATAACCCACAGTTCCACAGGATCGAAACCTGACTCTCCTGTACACCTTGTTGACAAAGTTATCCCTTGCTCTTGGTTTCTTAGGTAATTCACGAGCCACCTTCCTAGTGATCTATTCTGGTATCAGACACAATACTTATTTTCGTTGCTTTGAGCCCCTTTCTCGCCCTGTTTCAGGCATCGAACGATTGCCTACCCGCTTGAAACGAGATTAGCATTATGGATCGACCACCTGGAGGAGAGCAACTAAGACCGAGAACACTCGCTAGAATTTCGTAACCAGAACCTCCCCCCCCCCCTTTTGCCTATTAAATCTCAGGACGAGATTTGTTGTAGTGGAGGAGAATTGTGACGCCCGGATAATTAGGCTACAGTAACCCTCTACTAATGATGCCACGTCACCTCGGTTACTGCTGTTAACCTCGTGTGAGATCAAAACCGATTCAAAATTCAAATTCAAAGTAAAGGCAAACAACAAAGGTTTTGAAAATTTAAGATTAAAATGTTCGATTTGTGGCAAATAATCCATACTAAATATTGGCGAAGAAACCACACTTCTACAAAGTATTCAAATGCACTACAATAAATAAAACAGCAACTAAACCTATTATAAATGCCCTTTTGAAATTTATAAAAATGCGAACTAGACAATTTAAATGCCAAAAATATATTATGGTGGTGGGATAATTTGCATCCTCAATTTAGGTACTGGTCTTATCATTTTACAAAACTAAAAGCTATTAATACTAAAAAAACAGAAATGCAAAATTAAAACAAACAAAAATACCTAAAAGGAGAACCCCCCCCCCACTGGGCCACGACCTAGGTGGCCTTTGGGCCAACCATACAGGCCCAGCCGGCCACCCCACTCCCCATAACCCCCTTGGCGACCGAAACCCTAACCCACTCGTTCCCACTCCCCCCCACATGGCCACTCCCTCTCCCCCTTACCCGATCCGATCTGAAAAGGGATCAACCCCCCCAACAAGACGCTGACCGCTACCCTCGGCGCCGCCACTCGACGGCCGCCGCCACTCCGCCTTTCGCCTCCCCTCTCGCTCCTCTTCCCCGGCCCAATCTAGATCGGGAAGGGGAAACGAGCCTGACGCCTCCTTCACCGACACCGTCGCTGTGCGCCACCACCGTCGCCTGAGGACCTCGCCGGAGCTTCCCCCGCCGGACTGCCTCCTCCTCCTCAACGGCCTGCCTCCTCTTCGTCACCGTCGTCCCCGACGTCCTCCTCGACCGCGCTGCCCGAACCCCTACCGCCCTAGTGAGCCTCCGCCTCGCTCTTCCCCTCCCCTCATCCCAAGGCGCCTCGCTTCGTCATGCAGCCACGCCTTGCGTGCGCCCGTGCATGCCGCCGTCAGCTCCTCTCCCGCCTCTAGCTGCCTCTCCCTCCCCGCTAGCCCCTGCCGACGGCCTCGCCGTGGCCCTCGCCCCCGCTGGTCGCGTAGAGCGCCTCACGCCCCTCCTGGCCTCCCCCTGTTTCTCCTCCCTCGCCGCTACAGTCGGCGGCCGCGCCCGCGAGTCTGTGCGACCGCTATGCCCCGCGCCCACTCCACCGACCCCCTGCGCTCGGCCCGGCCTCGTCAGCCACGCCGTGTCGCCCCTTCGAGCCATGGCGGCGGCGCCGAGCCATCTTGTGGCGCCCTTCGCCTCCTGGCCGCGGTGCCCTGTCGGGCGGGCTAGCGCCCGACGCCCAGCTCCGCCCAGCGCCCGCGCGCCCACTAACCCGCCCCCATTTGGCACTTTAGGCCACTGCCAAATGGGGCCCACTACCCAGATCAAAAAAGAGAAAACAAGAAATAAATAAATAAATATAAACAATTAATTAATTAATTAGTTAACTAAATTAACTTAACCTAATTAATCTGTTAATTAAACTAATTAACTTGGTTAGTTAGTTAGATGTGAATGACATGTGGGACCCAGTGGTCTGTTGACTAGTCAAAGTCCACAGTTGCCCAATGACGTCATGCTGACATCATAATTACCTTTTTCTAATTAAATTAATCATGTTAATTCTAGAAAAAGATAAAATCCTTTTTAAATTAATATAAAATAAACCGTAGCTCGGATGGAAAAACTTTGTACATGAAAGTTGCTCGGAACGACGAGACGAATCCGGATACGTAGCCCGTTCGGCCACCACACATCCCAAGCATAGCAAACTCGCAGCTTTCCCCCTCCGGTTCATCTGTCCGAAAACGCGAAACACCGGGAATACTTTCCCAAATGTTTCCCCCCTTCGTCGGTATCACCTACTACCGCGTTAGGGCACACCTAGCAACGCTCATTGTCATGTCATGCATCGTCATGCATATGTTTGCATTATATTTATTGTTTTTCCCCCTCTTCTCTTGCTAGACTCCGAGAACGACGCCGCTGCTACCTAGTACGACTACGGTGTTGACGACCCCTCCTTCTCGGCTGAGCTTCCAGGCAAGCCCCTCCCTTGATCACCAGATATCACCTATTCTACTATCTACTGCTTGCATTAGAGTAGTGTAGCATGTTACTGCTTTCCGTTAATCCTATTCTGTTGCATAGCCTGTCCTTGCTACTACTGTTGTTACCATTACCTGCAATCCTACCAGCTTAGTATAGGATGCTAGTATTCCATCTGTGGCCCTACATTCTTGTCCGTCTGCCTTACTATACTATCGGGTCGTGATCACTCGGGAGGTGATCACGGGTATATACTTATATACATATATGATACCTGTGGTTACTAAAGTCGGGTCGGCTCGTAGAGTTCCCCCGAGTGGATCTTTGTGGCGGAGCGACGGGGGAGGTTGAGACCACCTAGGTGAGAGGTGGGCCTGGCTCTGGTCGGCGTCCGCGGTTACTTCATAATAACATGCTTAACGAGATCTTGGTATTTGATCTGAGTTGGGTCGTTGACCTTATACGCACTAACCGCCACGTGGGACAAGATATGGGCAACTGGCGTCGTGGTATCAGCTGAAGCATTCGTGACGTCAGACTGAGCGGCGCGCGCCGGATTGGACTGGAACGCCTACTCTTGTATAAGGGAGGCTAGGTCAGCTTCCAGCCGCGTTCGCAACGTGCAGGTGTGCAATGGGTGATGGGCCTAGACCCCTGCGTGCATAGGATTTAGAACGGCGTGCTGACCTCTCTGTTGTGCCTAGGTAGGGCTGCGACGTGTTGATCTTCCAAGGCCGGGCATGACCCAGGAAAGTGTCTCCGGCAAAGGGGATCGAGCGTGTCGGGTGATGTGGTGCACCCCTACAGGGAAGTTTATCTATTCGAATAGCCGTGATCTTCGGTAACAGGACGACTTGGAGTTGTACCTTGACCTTATGACAACTAGAACCGGATACTTAATAAAATACACCCTTCCAAGTGTCAGATATAACCCGGTGATTGCTCTCAAACAGGACGACGAGGAGAGGATCGCCGGGTAGGTTTATGCTATGCGATGATACTTGGTGAACTTACCATCTACTCTCTTCTACATGCTGCAAGATGGAGGCTGCCAGAAGCGTAGTCTTCGACAGGACAAGCTATCCCCCTCTTATTCTGGCATTCTGTAGTTTAGTCCACCGATATTGCCCCTTTACACAGATACCCATGCATGTGTAGTGTAGATCCTTGCTTGCGAGTACTTTGGATGAGTACTCACGGTTGCTTTTCTCCCTCTCCCCCCACCTTTCCATTTCTTCCTGGTTGTCGCAACCAGATGCTGGAGCCCAGGAGCCACAGGCCACCATTGACGATGACTCCTACTACACTGGAGGTGCCAATACTACGTGCAGGCCGCTGACGAGGACCATGCGTAGTTTAGGAGGATCCCAGGCAGGAGGCCTGCGCCTCTTTCGATCTGTATCCCAGTTTGTGCTAGCCTTCTTAAGGCAAACTTGTTTAACTTATGTGTGTACTCAGATATTGTTGCTTCCGCTGACTCGTCTATGATCAAGCACTTGTATTCGATCCCCCTGGGTTGTATTATGATGATTGTATGACTTATTTTATTTTTAGAGTTGTGTTGTGATATCTTCCCGTGAGTCCCTGATCTTGATCGTACACGTTTGCGTGTATGATTAGTGTATGATTGAATCAGGGGCGTCACAAAACACTAGCACCCAAATCACACAAAGCATAGCATTCATGATCTTTAATTTTAACTTTAATAGTAGGTTCCCACTCATCATAAATTTTTCTAGGGATAGAAACTTCCAACTCAAGTTTTTCTTCATAATATTGCATCAAAGCATCAACGATATGTTTAGTAAAAGCTTTATGTTGACTATAAGCATGTGGAGAATTTAGCACGGATCGCAACAAGGAAATACAATCTATCAAAGAGCAATTATCATAATTGAATTCCTTAAAATCCAAAATAGTGGGTTCATTAATATCTAGAGTTTTGATCTCTTCAATCCCACTTTTACCAATTTTTGCATCAAGATCTAAAAACTCCGAATTTTTGCGACGCCTTCTAGGTAAAGGTGGATCATATTCAGCCCCATCATTATCAATATTCATATTGGAAAACAAATATTTAATAGGGGACACATCAATAACTTTTAGATCTTCATCTTTATTCTCATAAAAATTAGAAGAACACGCCTTCACAAAGCAATCTTTCTTAGCACGCATCCTAGCGGTTCTTTCTTTGCACTCATAAATGGAAATTCTCATGGCTTTGAGAGACTCATTGATATCATGCTTAGGTGGGATAGATCTAAGTTTCAAGGAATCAACATCAAGAGAAATTCTATCAACATTCCTAGCCAATTCTTCAATCTTAGGCAACTTTTCTTCAAGAAAAGCATTGACATTCTTTTGACAACTCATAAATTCTTTAACACTAGTCTCAAACTCAGAGGGCATCTTATTAAAATTTCCATAAGAATTGTTGTAGGAATTACCATAATTATTAGAGGGATTACTAGGATACGGCCTAGGATTAAAGTTTCCTCTATACGCGTTGTTACCAAAATTATTCCTACCAACAAAATTCACATCCATAAATTCAATATTATTTTCAATCAAAATAGACAAAGGCATATCATTAGGATTATAAGAAACACTTTTATTAGCAAATAATTTCATAAGTTCATCCATCTTTCCACTCAAAACATTAATTTCTTCTATCGCATGCACCTTTTTACTAGTAGATCTTTCAGTGTGCCATTGAGAATAATTAACCATAATATTATCTAGGAGTTTAGTAGCTTCTCCTAAAGTGATTTCCATAAAAGTGCCTCCTGCAGCCGAATCTAAAAGATTTCTAGAAGCAAAATTCAATCTGGTATAATTTTTTGTATAATCATCCAAAGATTTAAACCATGTGTAGGGCAATTACGTATCATTAATTTCATCCTCTCCCAAGATGTGCAACATGTTCATGATCAAGTTGCTTAAAATTCATAATATCATTTCTAAGAGAGATGATCTTAGCGGGAGGAAAATACTTAGAGGTAAAAGCATCTTTGCACTTATTCCAAGAATCAATGCTATTTTTAGGCAAAGACAAAAACAAAGCTTTAGCACGATCTCTAAGCAAAAAAGGAAATAGCTTCAATTTAAAAATATTATTGTCCACATCTTTCTTCTTTTGCATATCACACAAATCAACGAAGCTATTTAGATGGGTAGCGGCATCTTCACTAGGAAGGCCGGCGAATTGATCTTTCATGACAAGATTCAACAAAGCAGCATTAATTTCACAACATTCCATATTGGTAAGGGGAGAAATCAGAGTCCTAAGAAAATCATTGTTTTTGGTATTGGTAAAGTCACACAATTTAGTATTATCTTGAGCCATCGTGACAAGCAAGCAATCCAACACACGAGCAAACAAGAAGCGAGCAAGAAAGAGGCGAACGGAAAGGCGAGGGTGAATAAAACGGCAAGGGTGAAGTGGGGGAGAGGAAAATGAGAGGCAAATGGCAAATAATGTAATGCGGGAGATAAGAGTTTGTGATGGGTACTTAGTATGTTTGACTTTTGCGTAGACTCCCCGGCAACGGCGCCAGAAATCCTTCTTGCTACCTCTTGAGCACTGCGTTGGTTTTCCCTTGAAGAGGAAAGGGTGATGCAGTAAAGTAGCGTAAGTATTTCCTCCGCTTTTTGAGAACCAAGGTATCAATCCAAGAGGAGGCCACGCTCAAGTCCCTCGCACCTACACAAACAAATAAAAACCTCGCAACCAACGCAATAAAGGGGTTGTCAATCCCTTCACAGTCACTTACGAAAGTGAGATCTGATAGATATGATAAGATAATATTTTTGGTATTTTTATAATAAAGATGCAAAGTAAAATAAAAGGCAATAAAAATAGGTAAGTGTTGGAAGATTAATATGATGGAAAATAGACCCGGGGGCCATAGGTTTCACTAGTGGCTTCTCTCAAGAGCATAAGTATTACGGTGGGTGAACAAATTACTGTTGAGCAATTGATAGAATTGAGCATAGTTATGAGAATATCTAGGTATGACCATGTATATAGGCATCACGTCCGTGACAAGTAGACTGACTCCTGCCTGCATCTACTACTATTACTCCACACATCGACCACTATCCAGCATGCATCTAGAGTATTAAGTTCAAAAGAACAGAGTAATGCTTTAAGTAAGATGACATGATGTAGAGGGATAAACTCATGCAATATGATATAAACCCCATCTTGTTATCCTCGATGGAAACAATACAATACGTGCCTTGCTGCCCCTGTTGTCACTGGGAAAAGGACACCGCAAGATTAAACCCAAAGCTAAGCACTTCTCCCATTGCAAGAAAGATCAATCTAGTAGGCCAAACCAAACTGATAATTCAAAGAGACTTGCAAAGATAACCAATCATACATAAAAGAATTCAGAGAAGATTCAAATATTGTTCATAGATAAACTTGATCATAAACCCACAATTCATCGGTATCAACAAACACACCACAAAAGAAGATTACATCGAATAGATCTCCACGAGAATCATGGAGAACTTTGTATTGAGATCCAAAGAGAGAGAAGAAGCCATCTAGCTAATAACTATGGACCCGAAGGTCTGAGGTAAACTACTCACTCATCATCGGAGAGGCTATGGTGTTGATGTAGAAGCCCTCCGTGATCAATGCCCCCTCCCGGCAGGGGCCTTGAGAAAAGGCCCCGAGATGGGATCTCACAGTCTGTAAGGTTGCGGCGGTGGAATTAGGTTTTCGTGGATGCTTCATTGGTTTGGGGTACATAGGTATATATAGGAGGAAGAAATGCGTCGGTGGAGCAACATGGGCCCCACGAGGGTGGAGGGCGCGCCCGAAGTAGGCGTGCCCCCTGCCTCGTGCTCTCCTGGTTGATTTCTTGACGTAGACTCCAAGTCCTCTGGATCACGTTTGTTCCGAAAATCACGTTCCAGAAGGTTTCATTCCGTTTGGACTCTGTTTGATATTCTTTTTTTTGTAAAACTCTGAAATAGGCAAAAAAATAGCAATTTGGGCTGGGCCTCCGGTTAATAGGTTAGTCCCAAAAATAATATAAAAGTGTATAACAAAGCCCATTAATCATCCAAAACAGAATATAATATAGCATGAAGCAATCAAAAAAATTATAGATACATTGGAGACGCATCAGTCTCCGCCATGAGCTATCATTCCATAGTTGATATCTCCTGCCTTGGGGTTTTCTTGACAAAACTCCGAGTCTTAATGCTCCATGTTCCGGTCTTTCTCCGACACACCTTGATCTTAGGTATTGGCAGCTTCAATAGTCTGACCCGTTCCATAATGGTAGCCTTCCTAGGTCATACAAATCTGGAAATTCTTCAAAGCCTTTAATTTCTCCGAGCCTTCGGAGTCTTCAACCGTTGTAGTTTCAACTAGTCAGATGCACGGTAAAATCCTCTTTATTCCGAAGTGGTCTTAGTTGTCCGATATCTTGTACTTCTTGGAGTAGTCTCATCAGTCGTATCTTCGTGTGGTCAAAAGGGGAAAGGGGTATAGTCTAACTAAAAGGGAAAATTTGATAAAGCTCAGAAAAGAAGAGAGGTAAAAAATCCTTTTGAAAAATCGAAGTTTTAGAGAAAATCTTTCCTATGGGCTTGCCAATTTCTAGGGTCACGTCCTATAGTCAACATGTGCTCTAGAACCATCTTGTAGCGACCCGACCCGAATGGATCAAGTCTCTATGCTTAAGTGTCATCCCTGGATCGGTATGCTGACACACACAGTACTCGAGGATTTATAACAGAGGTAAATCACATGTATAAAATAACATAAATAATATTACCTCAATCCTTATAGCAGAAGTAACAACAATGTTGTGGATTTCCATCAACACCAACGGCAAAGTTGAGTGTAGAAATCGTAACCCTAACGTATCACTTAGTCGTCGTAAGATATTCCTGCAACATGAGACGTTGCAGCCATATAGATCAGTACATTGAATGTACTGGCAATTTCACACTATAGAGCAATGCTGAACGATGGCTATCACTACATGCATATTTGGCTGGTGGAGGCTCTAAGTTTAATTTTGCATAAAGCTAATTTTTTCCTACAACAAAGGAATATAATTTATTTAACTACAAAGTTTGTTGACAATATTGAGAAGGTAACCCCCACTCAATCCCAAATAATTAATAACCCATCAATTTCATTAAATAGAGTGATGAGATCAACATAATAATTCAAGTACCAGATACTCAAGATGTCCATAACCGGGGAAACAGCTAATCATGATTAGTTTGTACACTCTGCAGAGGTTTGCACACTTTTCCCCACAAGACTCGATCTCCTCCGTTGAGTTTCTCGCACTACTTGATTTTTGAGGAACGGATGACTGAGACACAGTCTTTCAGAAGCGTTAGCTCATTACGATGGGTAGACAGTACCACCTACATCCCCTACATCTGCTAGTCTACCACTGTAAGAGGTCACACAACATACTCAACTATGCCAGAGCCCATAATGGCTTGTGGCTGCACATGGAAGTTTCTAGCATGAATAATCTTATGATCCCTTTGAGCCTGGGTGGCATTCCAATAGGAGGATCACATAGATACCCCGGGATCTCCTAGGACAACACTGGATTCCCCAAGTGTCCGGGCAAACCACTGGTATCCCTAGGGTGCCCACAACCAATCCACCCAGATGTGTATTAATGTTGCCACCTTAAGTTTCCCTTAGTTAATATAAATCTCACATCTTTCATGAATCTCACATAGCAATCCACGTCTACGAGCATAGCAAAGTAGTGCAAGCATAACGCAAAAATACCCTGGGTTTGAATGCAAGACAATAGGTTCATAACTCATCAACTACTTCCCAATACCCACATGTTATCAAATCCTACCATGCAATGTTTGAGGGTTGAAACTAATGCATAAAACTGGGTCTGAAAAGTATGATCAAAGTGTGAACTTGCCTTGTACTATTGATGAAGATGATTCACACGCATAACTCCTGATAGTTCTACTCGTCACACTCTGTTCAATCTATCGTGAGAAAGCAATTGCATACATAAGCACTCATGCAAAAGAATCGAAGAAAAGATCTCGAGAAACTTCGAAAACAAGCAATTAACTCTTGCAACAGAAAACAATTTCTAACAGTACCAAAATTGAGTGGATTTGGTCTTATCAGAAAGTTTACGTCAAGAGCTTTATTTAGCAAAAATAATCAGATACAACAGAGTAATAAAACTCAACTTATGAACAAAAGAAGTTCAAATTCAAATCTGTTTAAAATCAAATTTTGAATTCTCAAAAACATGTTCAAGTCGACTATCTGGATAGAGGAGATCATAACGAAGAAGTGGGTGTTGCTTTCGTTGGATTTGGACAAGCGAGTAAAAAGTTGCGAGGGTTTGAATATCAGGGGCTAAACTATAAATAAACTAATTACATCTAGGTCCCTGGCCAAAATTAAAACAGAGAAAGAAAAAGACTAAATAAAAAACATTCGTAAACAGATCTACAGAACAAAAACAGTTCACTACCGAAACTAATGGACGAACGTCCGCTAATTAAACTAACCTAAATAGTAAACCAGTTAGAAGAAAAACCGAAACAAAACCGGGTCGGGGAGGTGGTTTATACCGGTTCAGCGAGAAAACCGGCGGCGGCGGTCAGCGGATCGGCGGCGACGGCGGATCGGGATTCCTGCGAGATGGGGCGGCGGCGAATCAGGCGATGCGGAACGGCATGGAGCGGTAGTGGCTTGTGGCGCGATGGTTTCAAGGAGCGGGCACAGGTAGTCATGGCGCGCTTAGAAGTGGCGGAGAGGCGGCAGCGGCGCGAGGAGGCGGCGGCTGACGAGGGGAGAGGGGCACTGAGCCCGACTTATAAAGCCCGGGGAGGGAAGGACGGCTTGGGGGAGGGGGGACCGGCGGCGGGGCGTGCTCGGACTCCAGGGGGAGTCCGGCTCTAGCACGAGACGAAGGCGGCGGCTTGCTGGGCCGGCTGGGCTTCGGCCCAGTTCGGTCCGGAAGTTTTTTTTAACACAGACAGACAAAAATAATAAAAACAAAAGAAATAAAAATATTATATAGGCATATAATATATCAAAATTTTCAGAAAAAGATTTTTCTACATCGTGAACATTTTTCTAGTATCAAATAAAATCCACAAAAAATTAAATAAAGCAAAGAGTGCTACTCTCGCAATAAAATCCCATAAAAATCATTTTAAAAATACCAAAATGATTTCAAATTTATTTCTCTCCAATTTTCTAATGTAGGGAATCATTTTACCCTAATTTCCATATATTTTATTTTTGGAGAAAAATAATTTGAATAATAACTCCAAATTGAAAATAATTTCAAAGGGACTTTAAAATTGATTCTTTTAAACTTCCAACTCATATTTCATATGATTTTAAGAAGTCATTTTATCTTCTCTCATGAAAATCATTGAGTCGCATAAAGTTTCTGAATTTGAAATATTTCCAAATGGAATTCAAATCTTTTCAAAAACCCTTTTCATTTATTTAAATGGAAGAAGTCATATTATATTCACTCTAGGGTTTTGTGATGAAATTAATTTGAATTCATGGAGATCACAAAGCAAAGTGAAAGTTTTGGGAAAGTCATTTTATTCCCTCTCATTCAACTTTCAAAAAGTTTCAAATTTCACTCAATTTCACAAAAGCAATCAAACAATCAATCAAAACTATTTATTTAATATAACATTCCAAAATTTAGAATTTTGGGATGTTACACGTGTGGAAGTGGACAAAAGCAAAGAACTGAGCCACAAGCTCCGGGTCAAAGTCAAGGTGGAAAGTAATGATCCCCTCAATGCCAAATTGCTCCACCAAATCCAGAGTTTCTCCAAAATATGCCCGGTTCTTCTTCAGATGGTCCATGTTAATCCACTAAACTGACACACAGGTGTTCTGCTTGACCTTGATCACATCTAAGAAAATAAGATTTTGTTTCTTGGTCCAGAACAGGTCATTTCCCCTTGTGATCTCCCTAGGGTTGACGTAGGGGCTAAGCTTCCTTTGAATCAGAAACTCCGCTTGAGGCATTTCATCCATGCCAACATTTGGCTCCTTGATCTTGGTAGCTGTGGTCTTGACTTTGTGTTCTGGAGCACTAGACCCCTCAGGAGCTTCTTGGTTGTGAAGCCGCTTGGAGCTCGTGTCATGGCTGGGATTGGAGCGCTGGACATTGAAATGGAGCCACCACCTATGACACACAACACAAACACACGAGAAAAACAAGAAGAAATATTGCAAAGACCAAGGCCGAAACCAAACAGAACAAGTAGAAATGAGATTGAGTGGACAAAATAGAGTAATTTTTAACTCAACGATAGTACCGGGCCAGGATGCGGACGTAAAACTTTACATCCGCTCTAACCGCGGTAGTACTGTGCAGGGTTGGCACGGTAGTACCGCGCCTGGAGCGGAAGTAAAATTTTACTTCCGCGCGCCATGCGGTAGTACCACTCCAGTGGAGCGTTAGTACCGTACGGGGCGGTTCTCAGACGAGCGGGCAGTAGTACCACTCCAGGAGGAGCGGTAGTACCGCACGGAATAACATCTCGCAAGAACAGAAAGAACGAATCTAGAAACATCCGTAAACGTAGATCGATACTACCGTTGATCAAAACTACACTGATGCATCACACCAAATAGCATATCTACTGCACTAGCACTCTCCAACAATCTCCTCTTGTAAAGATTTAGCCAAAAATCACAAGAACTACACATGCATCTCCCAAAACCTAGAAGCACAACAACGGGGCAAAGAGAGAGGGACTAAGGGAGATATCCGGTTTCGTGGCAAGAGGGAGAGGTGGGGATCGATCCTACCGGTCGGAATGCGAGGAGAGCGCCCGGAGACGGAGATCCGGCGAGGTCCTCTGGCGCCGTTCTTGGTCAGGAGAGAGAGAAAAAGTGAGGGGAAGGGATGAATGGGTATGGGGGAGTTGGAACTCCCCCTGCCCGCTCTTAACCCCCACACGCTCTCGACAAAGGCGGTAGTACTGAGTCATCGCAGATAATCTTGCCGGTGAACCTCGCACATAGAAACAGTACTGCGTGGCTAGCCACGGTAGTATCGTACACCCAAGAAAGTGCAAGTTTCGGAAAGACAGAAAAACACGGCCTTTGCAATTCACACTTCGAGCAATCGGACACGTAAAAGAGCACAAACGAAGCAACTAAAACACACCCAAGGCAAAAAAGAAGGCGAAAAAGACAAAGAGGACCAAACACAAACCAAAACCTCTCAAAAGGAGAGGGCGGTGGCCGGAGCCACCTATGTCTGAGTCAATTGGTATGGCACCGCGAAGAATTATCCTTGGGCCCATGACCAAAACTCGTCTTTGAAGCACAAGTACCATCAAAAATGGCTAATGTGAAAGAGTTGGTCAATTTATGCATAATGGGGGAGGGAGAGTTTATGAGAGAACAACACTCCCCCTATGTCCATGCCTAGACATCAAGATGAGTATGGTGGGGTGTGCAAAGGTTCAAGCCACATTGCTCAAATCAATGATATTCAGCTCATGCCTTAACTCGCGAAATCTTGCTTCATCCAAGGGCTTCGTGAAGATATCTGCAAGGTTATCATGAGTTTTGACATAGTTGAGCTTGATCTCCCCTCGCCTAATGTGATCCCGGATGAAGTGATACCGAATATCAATATGCTTCATCTTGAAGTGTTGCACCGGGTTGAGAGAAATCTTGATGGCACTTTCATTGTCACACCAAAGAGGCACTTTGTCACAAATGACCCTGTAATCCTTTAAAGTTTGCCTCATCCAAAGAAGTTGAGCACAACAACTACCGACAACCACATACTCCGCTTCGGTGGACGAGAGAGACACACAACTTTGCTTCTTAGAAGACCAACTCACCAAAGAGCAACCAAGAAATTGGCACCTCCGGAAGTTGACTTCCTATCCACTTTGTCTCCCGCCCAGTCCGAGTTTGAAAAGCCCACAAGGTTGAAGTTAGCTCCTCTTGGGTACCATAAGCCAAAGTTTGGGGTATGAACCAAATATCGGAAGATTCGCTTGATCGCCACATAGTGGCTTTCCTTAGGTGCAGCTTGAAACCGTGCACAAATTCCCACACTCAACATGATATCCGGTCTAGATGCACAAAGGTAAAGCAAGAAGCCAATCATGGAGCGATATACCTTTTGATCCACCGCTTTACCATTGGGATCTATGTCAAGTTGGCATTTGACGGGCATTGGAGTGGAAGCCGGCTTGACATCACTTAGCTTGAATCTCTTGAGCATGTATTGAGTGTATTTGCCTTGGTTGATGAAGGTTCCTTCTCTTCTTTGTTTGATTTCGAACCCGAGAAAGAACTTCAACTCTCCCATCATGGACATCTTGAACTTCGAGGTCATGAGAGCGGCAAACTCCTCATTGAAACCTTTGTTATGAGAACCAAATATAAAATCATCAACATATAGTTGGCATACAAACAACTCCCCTTTGACCTTCTTAGTAAAAAGATTGGGGTCGGTTTTCCCAATTTCGAACCCATGATCTTGCAACAACTTGGTAAGGTGCTCATACCACGCACGTGGGGCTTGTTTAAGGCCATAGAGTGCCTTATCGAGTTGGTACACATGATTGGGGAACTCGGGATCCTCAAACCCCGGGGGTTGTTTGACATATACTAACTCATTAATAGGACAATTAAGAAAAGCAATCTTCACATCCAGTTGTTGCAACTTGAAGTTATGATGAGAAGCATATGCAATCAACAAACGAATAGATACAAGGCAAGCAACGGGAGCAAAGGTTTCACCATAGTCGATACCCTCGACTTGGGAGTAGCCTTGTGCTACCAAACGATCCTTGTTGTGAATGATAATCCCATGAGCATCTTGCTTGTTCTTGATTATCCACTTGGTTCCAATGACATTATGGTTCCCCTTTGGCCTTGGCACCAATCTCCACACCTTGTTGTGCTCGAAGTTGTTGAGTTCTTCATGCATGGCATTAAGCCAACCCAGATCCACGAGCGCCTCATAGACCTTTTGGGGTTCAACACAAGAAACAAACGCGTGATGTTCACAATAGTTTGCTAATTGTCTACGAGTGCTTACCCCCTTTCTTAAACTTCCAAGCACATTCTTCATGAGATGATCTTTGGTAGTGATCTTGGATGCAATCTTGGCGGCACGACGCTCCAATTCCTCCTTAAGAGAGAGTAGAGGAGCGGTAACTTGATCATCTTGAGCTTGTTCTTGATCTTGAGCTTGCTCTTGATCTTGAACGTGCTCGGTGGTGAGAACTTGACCTTGGGCATCACTTGGTGGTACACCACCATCTTGAGGTTGATCTTGCCCTTGATCTTGTTCATTAGGTTGAGAGCCTTCACTTTGTTCTTTGGAAGCATGTGGGTCTTGGGTTGGTGATGGTTCCACTTGAGTGGAACATTGTCCTTCTCCTTCAGCCACAAGGGGTTCCTCAATGGCTAGGATATGACCAACACCGATTCTTTTTATGGCTTGGGGAGGAATTTCATCACCTACATCACAAGTACCACTTTGCTCCACTTGGGAGCCATTATTCTCATCAAACTCCACGTTACACGTCTCCTCAATAAGTCCCGTGGACTTATTGAGGACACGGTAAGCATGAGAGTTTGTAGCATAACCAACAAAATATGCCCTCATGAGCTCTAGCCTCAAATTTAGACAAATGAATACCTTTCTTGAGAATGAAACACTTACACCCGAACACCCGGAAGTACTTGAGGTTGGGCTTGTTGCCGGTCAGTATCTCATATGGAGTCTTGTTCAAGCCTTTGCGGAGATAGAGCCGATTTGATGCATGACAAGCGGTGTTAATGCTTCGGCCCAAAAGTTGTACGGAGACTTGAACTCCGTCATCATGGTCCTTGCCGCATCCATCAACGTCTGGTTCTTCCTCTCCGCTACACCATTTTGTTGAGGGGTGTAAGGTGCGGAATATTGATGCTTGATCCCCTCATCACTAAGAAACTCATACAAGGTGTAGTTCTTGAACTCGGTGCCATTGTCACTTCTTATCGTCAAGATCTTCACATTGTGTTGACATTGAGCTTCATTTGCAAATCGATGAAGGTTTGTTGGGTCTCACTCTTCCTCTTGAAGAAATATACACAAGTGTATCTTGAATAATTGTCACATCCCTAGTTCTGGTATGCTCAAGGCTAGCTAGTCATGTGTGCATCATGTTTAAATTCCATTTAAATTTGAAATAGGATTTGTGAAACCCTCAGAATCATCTCTGGAAATGACCCAAATAAAAAGTGCTCCAAAAAGGGTCCAAGAAAATGTTCATGTTACTCTCTGGAAATATTGGTCACAGGTAAAATTCTAACAAATATTTTCAGGAGCTCATAAATATTTATTTTGGCCATTTGGAATTAATGCATAATTATTTGCTTTGGATATATATATATATGTTATATAAATAATATATGTCCAAAAATTATGTTAGTTGTTGAGGAGCTCTAGAATAATACCACTAGCTCCTGCAAAAAATGGCATAAGAAAATAAAATGATTTAGTATTTTTATTAAATCAAAACAAATGTCAGAAAAATAGAAAAGAAAAATAAAAGGGAGAAGAGACTTACTTGTCGCCACCTCCTCACAAGAGTCTGTCTTCAGGCGGCCTGGCCGCCAGTTGGCCACCAGCCCACTGCCACCGCAGACTCCTCCACCTCGCGCCAAGATGGCGAGGTGTGTGCCCAGCAGCAGCCTCCGCGCGCCACGACACCTGCCTGCCTATCCTCCTCCTCGTCGCCTGGATGCCCCGCGCGACGCCACGCGCCGGCCCGCACCTCTCTCCCTCTCTCCAGTGGCCTCCCCTCCTCTCTCTCGCCCTCCCCCGCGAACGCCCGAGCGCTGTCGTCGCCGCCGTTCACCGTAGCCGTAGCCACCGCCTTCCCCTCGCCTTCTCTCCGTGTCTGCAAGCTCCGCCGCGACATACTCTACATCCTCGACAAGCCAAGCAACCGGGGACGCCCCGTGGAGCCGTCACCACCGTCTTATTCACCTCCGGTCGCCCGAGATCGCCGGCGCTGTTCCGGCTGCACCAAGCCTTCCCCGAGCTCGTCGACCCTGCCGTTGGATTCGCTGTGAGCCCCGCCGTCGATTCCCCCTTCTCCCCTGCCTCCCCGCGCTCTGTAGCCTTGCGCCCGCTCGAGCCGAGCTCCGGCCGCCGCCGTGAGCCTCGCTTCCGTGACTCCGGCTTCCCAGCTCCTCCGTCTGCTCCCACAGATGCGGGCGAGCGAAACTACGCCCGGTGCCCTTAGCCGCCGCCCTCGTGGCCTATAACGCGGACGCCGCCGCGTCCAGAGGTCGCCGCCGACGACCCTAGCCAGCCTGACGTGCGGGCCCGGCCTGCCAGGTGATTAGCTTAAGGCTAATCACCATTAACTAACCCCTGACACTGACAGCGGGCCCGTGCGCCCTAATCTTTTTATTAGATTAGTGAACCCCCCTGTTTAACACTGTGTCACTGACGTGTGGACCACACACGTCAGGTTTAACCTGGTCAGCACCGTTGACCTGCTGATGCAGGCATGACGTCATGCTGACGCAGTTATCCATTTTCTGGATTTAATTAAATCAGGAAATTCCAGAAAATAACCAAAACTTCTAAAAATCATACAAAATCAACCGTAGCTCAGAATGAAATAATTTATATATGAAAAATGATCAGAAAAATGCAATCTATCCATTTGTATCATTTTCATGCATGTTTGAGAAAGTTAACCCCACTTTTTAGGATGAAACATGATTAGGACAAATTTGATAATAGTTTTGGAGTTGGAATTTGATCTAGTTTTGAATTCCACTTCAATCAAAATGACCTTCAGTTGCATTAGCTCAAATCAACAGCATATTGCCATGTCATCTTCATGCATCATTTTGTTGCATGGCATTGATTGTGTTTCTCCTTTGTTTGTCGGTGTTTGTCCCTCTCGAGACGCAGCGTCATCAAGCGATGAGTTCGATGACACCGATGAAGAACTATATTATCTTCAGAAGTGCCAGGCAAGCAAAACCCCCTTGTTCATTCTGATACAATCCCCCACTCTCTCGCTCCTGCTCTCTTTTACTGCATTAGGACAACAACGATTCATCTCACATTTGTCATGTAGCTGAACCCCTTTATCCTCTGCATGACCTGTCATTCCACAAGAATTAGATGAAACCCACTAGCATGAGTAGGAGTTGTTTGAGCCCTGTTGTGCCTATTCATTCATGCTTGTTTGTCGTGCCTGCCATCGCTTAGAGTTGAGTCAGTCCGAGTCATCGGGATGAATCGGAGGTGTGTGTACATGTCCCATCGTGTGTGAGCTAAGTGTGTGAACACGATTTGGTAAAGGTAGCGGTGAGAGGCCATGTAGGAGTACATGGTGGGTTGTCTCATTGAAACCGTCCTCAGGAACTGAGTTCTGTGTTTGTGATCCATGAACAATTACTACCATACATTGGGATCCTTAATTGACTCTCTCGGCTTCTTAACCACCCTTGTCCTCTGTCCAGGAGTTGCAAAGTAGTTTCTGGTGTTTGTAGCATCTTTGGGGGCATGCATGGCGCTGACCTTAGGGGTGGGGGGTGTTGGGGTGGGCACGTGGCCCGGTGTACCGATTCACCCGTTTGGTGTCTCGGGAACCCTGCACACATCGTTCGGGGCCGTTAGTGGAAACCTCGGCCGGACTCCCTACGGATGGAACCCGAATAGGCGATAAACCTAGACTAGGGACTTGAGTGTTTAGGTAGGCCGTGGCCGACACCCTCGCCAGGCTTCCGCTTGAAGGTTGCCGAGATACATGACGTGTACATGGCGGTAAGTGGCGAGAGCGTGTGTGAAGAAGTACACCCCTGCAAGGTTAATATGATCTATTCTAATAGCCGTGTCCGCGGAAAAGGACTTCTGGGTTGCCTATAACAGTTCGTAGACAAGTGAAAGTGGATACTCTAAAATACGCAAGATAAGTGTGAGTGCTATGGATGGCGTTCTCGTAGGGAGACGGGAGCGGATCCATAGTGGTGTATTGATATGGTGAATATGTGGACTCGTGTGCGCCACCTCAAAAGAGTTACTTGCAGTCGTAGTTTAGGATAGCCACCGAGTCAGAGCTGGCTTGCTGCAGTGAAACTCCACCACCCCCCTTTGTGGATAATGGTGCATATGTAGCTGGTTCTGATGTAGGTCTTGCTGAGTACATTTGTACTCACGTTTGCTTATTTTATGTTTTGCAGAGAGACGTCAGTCTCGCTAGTAGTTCCGCGTGGACTTCGACGTTTAGCTTGATACCTCAGCTACGATCTTGTGCCCTCGGCAGATCTCGGTAGATAGTCGGGCTTCTCAGCCTTTCTCATTTGTAGATGTATGTACTCAGACATGTTAAGCTTCCGCTTGTGTTTTGACTTGTATGCTCTGAATGTTGGGTCATGAGACCCATGTTTGTAATATCTCGCTCCTCGGAGCCTAATGAATAAATACTTGAGTCGTAGAGTTATGTTGTGATGCCATGTTGTATTTACACATATCGAGCATATTGTGTGTATGTTTGAAATGCTTGGTATGTGTGGGATCCGACAATCTAGTTGTTTATCCTTGGCAGCCTCTCATATGGGGAAATGTAGTCTAGTGCTTCCTGAGCGATAGTAGTCCGCTACTGTCCGGTTCACCGAGTCCTGCTAGCCTAGCACTACTGCCTGGACACTTGATCGGCGACATGTGTTTCACTTCGCCGTTCACGTGTACATCGCCTTCGGGAAATGTCACGCGGTGACATCCGAGTCCTGCCTAGCCTGCTACAGCCCGGGTTACCGGAGTCCTGTTAGCCAGTGCTACAGCCCGGATTCTGCAGCTGGCGACCGACATGCTCGATGTGATTCATGTATGCATGTCCCCATGGGTTAGTGCCGCTTGGGGTTCACGACTAGCCATGTCGGCACGGGTTCTCTGTCATGTGGATGCTAGCGACACTAGCATATACGTGAGCCAAAAGGCGCAAACGGTCCCGGGCCATGGTAAGGCGACACCTGTGGGAATACCGTGCGTGAGGCCCAAAGTGATATGAGGTGTTACCGGCTAGATCGATTTGATTTGGAATCGGGGTCCTGACAGCTTTGGTATCGAGCCCTGATCGCTCAGAGGGATTACCAAGCCAAACCGGGTCGGGTTGTGTCTAGAAATGCTTTAGTAATGTAAGGGAATTGATTGTGGAAGGGAACGTAAGGCTCTTTTTACTCCTTATACCTCATGGCCTTCTGATCTGAGTCATCCTCTTCTCTTCTACGGGGATTAAGAACTAGGCTTCTCATCTATCTATCAGGATGACGTGTTACTAATCCATAGACTTTTAAGATTGTTGATTATCAGCCTCAGTTCAGTTTCTACTACTTTTAGTATGTTACCAGTTGAACCAGAACCTTGATATGTTGTTGTTAAGTGACTATGCAAATCCTTGTGAATGTCTCAAATCTTTTTCTAAGCATTTACAGCCGTTATGTTGTCCGAGTCATCCCAGGTTTCTAATACAATCTGAAGCATTTGCAAATCCTATCCTCCCATTTTTGATGTCCCTTTGGGCCAGATTAACCACACCAATCGGTGAGTTGAGTTACTTTGTTGCCTCGGCATATATGTTGGAACTATTATTATGACCCTAGGTGTCTAGAGTATCACCTAGTAATCCAGCCATGCTTTGTGTTCCCGGTGTGATGATTATGGCCATTACTCTTGAAAGCATTCCGTGATGCCATTTAGTTAGTAGGTATTCTATTCCTGGGTTGTTGAACCTGAGACTCACCCTACTTCATGTTGTTAGTATTTGCTAGTTCCCTTAAGATATTTGTAACCTTGTGATAGTCCTCGAGGTCCGTGGCATTTCCTTCTTCCAAATACCATGAACCATTAAGGCAGAAGTTATTTGAACCAAAAGATCACAATCAGAGTACTCTTGAGGAGTTCTCCATTCACAATTGTGACTCTGCCAGTTCTACCTTCTCCGCATGGGTTATCCGGAAGAAATGTTGAACTTTGCTCGCCATACTAATCCATGCCCCCACAACTCGAAAAGTTATATGTTCCTTTGAGTTGTCCCTCTTCAGTTGTATTCCGACCCTCGTCTATCAATGGATAGTCAGGAGTAGTCGTGCATTCGTCATCGATGCCTATTATTCTTATGGTCTGTCAAGCCATTCTATTCTGGAATGACTGGGAGAAACAAACTCCAGTACCACATCCATATCGAGGATTGGGTCAAACCAGTTGTAATCCACAGATCAAATGCCAATTCAGCTTTTGATTCTGTTCTACCCTGAAGTGTTACCCACTTTAAGTCAGGAATGTCATGAGAATTGCACCTTCTTTTATGAATTCTTGACGTAGTGATACTTCTCGCCATCATTATTCATTCCTCGGTTTCCGTGTTATTGTAACCGGAATGCCGACAAGTGAATCGTGATGTGTGAAATCAATACTCCTAGTAACTGTGTTGCTTGGTAGTTAATGGTCAATATTCTCATTCTTAGCGTGTTGGTTATTAAATCATCACCCTAAGATTGATCGTGCTACCTAGGCCTTATTCTGGTGCACTCTTCGATCATGAGTTAGGATTGTGTCAATCCCTCACCCTTTTGATCATATCATCTTGCCCTGAAAAGCAAGATTGTTCTTGAGCTTAGTGACATATCGGTGGTTCGTGATGTTCCGACTATCATCTCGGAAGTATCACCAGGTTGTCCCCTGACTTTTATGTCGAGGTCGTGATCAAGTTGGTTTTCTTGTAACCAACCCTTCTCCAAGAATCTGTGTTGGATACCCCTGAGCTGGTTGGTTAAGCTAAACAACAACTTGGAGAGTTGGAAGATAAAAGCTTTGCTGAATTTAGTTCATTCTGAAGGGATATCTTTGCGTTTGTGTGTGTGTTCAAGAAAGATGATATCTTCATCGATTGGTCCCTGTGATCAGTTGTTGGATCTATTGCCTTGTCAAAACTTTGACTTGAGTATGGGCTATTGTCAAGTCAAATCAGAACCAACGATGTTCGTAATGTTGTCTTACTCGTGGTTGATTCCTCGAGCATATACCACTACATCTTTTGGTCTGACCAATGCTATCACCGTGTTCACATGATGGTGGAAGTCCAGTGATATGAAAATTCCGATGAGTTGTTGTTGAGCCCATCAGCAGCATTTTGTCTCCCCCGTGATTCATGCTGAACATCAACCTAGTGCTGGAAACTTTGTAAGCATTACCTTCGTGTTTCGTTCATGAAGCCTATGTTTGGATGAAAGAAGTGACTTCCTCTAATTCACGTGCATTTGATGTAAGTTGTCGCCGTGGATCCGAGAAAGTTTGTTTTTGCTTCCTCTAGAACCACCCCAAGTCAGTCATGCATGTGCGAAGTATTCTATGGTCTGATAGACTGATCATCTCCATTCCATATGAATTTCCTAGCACAACAAGCCACTGATTGAATTGTTCAAGGAGAAGAAGTTCCTTCCTAAGAGCTAATCCGGACTTATGTAAGGACTTCGATATCCGCAATGATGGTTCCTAGTCAGAACTCGGTAGTGTTTTATCATAAGATTACTATGTGGTCATGTTTGTTTGGGACAGCGTGTTCACATGTGTTTAGCAGAACCAGCTCATGTTTTGGAGCTTGCTATCGTAGTTCATTTCGCGAGAATCTCGCAACGTCATCTCGTCGATCGTGTTGCAAACTTTCCTTTCAGACATGTTGAGTCTGAAGTATCCTATCACCAATCAGATCTGAATCTCAGGCAGATATGATGGTTGGAACATTCCCAACAGTTGCATTTTGTTCCCAGCTTGCACCGCCATTGTGCCAATTTCCCATGGGCTGCACTTCTCAGCAGTTGCTGTCCAATATCATCTTCAAAAGTGGACTTACCATGGGTCCCATCCATTTTCGATGATAAGCAAAAATCATCCATTGCGTTGTCTTCAACAAGGTAGTCCACATCGTCCATCCTAGTTCGAGTATGTCATTTCTTCGAGCTCTTTCAAACGATCAATCGTAAACTGCCTTAAGCTGGTATGAAGGGTTCCAATGATCTATGGATCAAAAGTAATTCTTTTTGCCACTTAAGGGAGCAGTTCAACGAGTCACCTTCTCCAAGGTGCCCGTTCACGGGATCATGGCAATTATTTCCTTGCCACCTTGCCACCACCCACCATCTTTCTAAGCGTGGAATTGTTGCCACCAAATCAAACCACGTCGCTTGTTCTTCCATCCCATTCGATGTGTTTTGCGTCTCAACTCGAGATGTTTCAACATCTCATTCCGCGAGTTGATATTGTATAGCTCGATCTTGAGGAAATCAATCCTAGTAGAGTTTCTTTCCGTCATCATTGCGTGGATGAAGATCTCAAAAGCGAGGATGTCAAGATCAACATATGCAAAGAATCAACAACCTCGAGGAGACAGTTGGATCATGAAGTTTGTGATGCTTAGTGTCCCCTTTGTCTTCTTACCTCACGTCTTGAATCTCGGGGCGAGATTCTTGTTTAGTGGGGGCGAGTTGTCACATCCCTAGTTCTGGTATGCTCAAGGCTAGCTAGTCATGTGTGCATCATGTTTAAATTCCATTTAAATTTAAAATGAGGATTTGTGAAACCCTCAGAATCATCTATGGAAATGACCCAAATAAAAAGTGCTCCAAAAAGGGTCCAAGAAAATGTTCATGTTACTCTCTGGATATATTGGTCAGAGGTAAAATTCTAACAAATATTTTCAGGAGCTCATAAATATTTATTTTGGCCATTTGGAATTAATGCATAATTATTTGCTTCGGATATATATATGTTATAAAAATAATATATGTCCAAAAATTATGTTAGTTGTTGAGGAGCTCTAGAATAATACCACTAGCTCCTGCAAAAATTGGCATAAGAAAATAAAATGATTTAGTATTTTTATTAAATCAAAACAAATGTCAGAAAAATAGAAAAGAAAAATAAAAGGGAGAAGAGACTTACATAAACACCTCCCTAAGAAGCCTGTTCTGTCTTGGCTGGCCGGCTTAGCCAGCCAGCCCAGCCACCGCACTGCCCTCCACCTCGCGCCCGAGGGCGAGGCGTGTGCCCGGCCTTGCAGCTCCGCGCCACGGCACCTGCCTACCTGTCATCCTCCTCGTCGCCTGGATGCCCCGCGCGACGCCACGCGCCGCCCCGCACCTCTCTCCCTCTTTCCAGTGGCCTTCCCTCCTCTCTCTCGCCCTCCCCCGCGAACGCCCGAGCATTGCCATCGCCGCCGTTCACCGTAGCCGCAGCCACCGCCTTCCCCTCGCCTTCTCTTCGTGTCTGCAAGCTCCGCCGCGACATACTCTACATCCTCGATGAGCCAAGCAACCGGGGACGCCCCGTGGAGCCGTCACCGCCGTCTTCTTCACCTCCGGTCGCCCGAGATCGCCGGCGCTGTTCCGGCTGCACCAAGCCTTCCCCGAGCTCGCCGACCCCGCCGTTGGATTCGCTGTGAGCCCCGCCGTCGATTCCCCCTTCTCCCCTGCCTCCCCGCGCTCTGTAGCCTTGCGCCCGCTCGAGCCGAGCTCCGGCCGCCGCCGTGAGCCTCGCTCCGGCGAGCTCCGGCCTCCCCAGCTCCTCCCGTCTGCTCCCCTGGATGCGGACGAGCCCGGGCTACGCCCCGGTGCCCTTAGCCGCCGCCCCCGTGGCCTGTAACGCGGACGCCGCCGCGTCCAGAGGTCGCCGCCGACGACCCTAGCCGGCCTGACGTGCGGGCCCGGCCTGCCAGGTGATTAGCTTAAGGCTAATCACCGTTAACTAACCCCCTCACACTGACAGCAGGCCCCTGCGCCCTAATCTTTTAATTAGATTAGTGAAACCCCCCTGTTTAACACTGTGTCACTGACGTGTGGACCCCACATGTCAGGTTTGACCTGGTCAGCACCGTTGACCTGCTGATGCAGGCATGACGTCATGCTGATGCAGTTATCCTTTTTTTATTTAATTAAATTAGGAAATTCCAGAAAATAACCAAAACTTCTAAAAATCATAGAAAATCAACCGTAGCTCAGAATGAAATAATTTATATATGAAAAATGATCAGAAAAATGCAATCTATCCATATGTATCACTTTCATGCATGTTTGAGAAAGTTAACCCCACTGTTTAGGATGAAACATGATTAGGACAAATTTGATAATAGTTTTGGAGTTGGAATTTGATCTAGTTTTGAATTCCACTTCAATCAAAATGACCTTCAGTTGCATTAGCTCAAATCAACAGCATATTGCCATGTCATCTTCATGCATCATATTGTTGCATGGCATTGATTGTGTTTCTCCTTTGTTTGTCGGTGTTTGTCCCTCTCGATGAGCGGCGTCGACGATGAGTTCGATGACACCGATGAAGAACTATATTATCTTCAGAAGTGCCAGGCAAGAAAAACCCCCTTGTTCATTCCGATACAATCCCACTCTCTCGCTCCTGCTCTCTTTTACTGCATTAGGACAACAACGATTCATCTGTTACTTGTTGCGGTAGCTAAACCCCTTTATCCTCTGCATGACCTGTCATTCCACAGTAATTAGATGAAACCCACTAGCATGAGTAGGAGTTATTTGAGCCATGTTGTGCCTACTCATTCATGCTTGTTTGTCATGCCTGCTACTGCTTAGAGTTGAGTCAGGTCTGAGTCATCGGGGATGAATCGGAGGTGTGTGTACATGTCCTACTGTGTGTGAGCTAAGTGTGTGAACACGATTTGGTAAAGGTAGCGGTGAGAGGCCATGTAGGAGTACATGGTGGGTTGTCTCATTGAAACCGTCCTCGAACTGAGTTCTGTGTTTGTGATCCATGAACAGTTACTACCACACATTGGGATCCTTAATTGACTCTCTCGGCTTCTTAACCACCCTTGTCCTCTGTCCGGGAGTTGCAAAGTAGTTTCTGGTGTTTGTAGCATGCTGGGGGCCGCCTTGGCTGACCTTAAAGGGGTGGGCTGTGTTGCAGAGGCACGTGGCCCGGTGTACCGATTCACCCGTTTGGTGTCTCGGGAACCCTGCACACATCGTTCGGGGCCGTTAGTGGAAACCTCGGCCGGACTCCCTGCGGATGGAACCCGATTAGGCGATAAACCTGGACTAGGGACTTGAGTGTCTAGGTAGGCCGTAGCCGACACCCTCGCCAGGCTTCCGCTTGAAGGTTGCCGAGATACATGACGTGTACATGGCGGTAAGTGGCGAGAGCGTGTGTGAAGAAGTACACCCCTGCAGGGTTAATATGATCTATTCGAATAGTCGTGTCCATGAAAAGGACTTTTGGGTTGCCTATAACAGTTCATAGACAAGTGAAAGTGGATACTCTAAAATACGCAAGATAAGTGTGAGTGCTATGGATGGCGTTCTCGTGAGGGAGACGGAGCGGATCCATAGTGGTGTATTGATATGGTGAATATGTGGACTCGTGTGCGCCACCTCAAAAGAGTTACTTGCAGTCATAGTTTAGGATAGCCACCGAGTCGAGCTGGCTTGCTGCAGCTTAAACTCCACCACCCCTTTGTTGATAATGATGCATATGTAGCTAGTTCGATGTAGGTCTTCTTTGAGTACATTTGTACTCACGTTTGCTTATTTTATGTTTTGCGAGAGACGTCGGTCTCACTAGTAGTTTCGCGTGGACTTGACGTTTAGCTTGATACCTCAGCTACGATCTTGTGCCCTCGGCAGATCTCGGTAGATAGTCGGGCTTCTCACCTTTTTAATTTGTAGATGTGTGTACTGGACATGTTAAGCTTCCGCTTGTGTTTTGACTTGTATGCTCTGAATGTTGGGTCATGAGACCCATGTTTGTAATATCTCGCTCCTCGGGCCTAATGAATAAATACTTGAGTCGTAGAGTTATGTTGTGATGCCATGTTGTATTTACACATATCGAGCATATTGTGTGTATGTTTGAAATGCTTGGTATGTGTGGGATCCGACAATCTAGTTGTTTATCCTTGGCAGCCTCTCATATGGGGAAATGTAGTCTAGTGTTTCGAGCGATAGTAGTCCGCTACAGCCTCGGTTCACCGGAGTCCTGCTAGCCCAAAGACTACCGCTGGACACTTGATCGGCCGGCATGTGTTTCACTTCGTTCATGTGTCCGTTCCTTCGGGAAATGTCATGCGGTGACATCCGGAGTCCTGCCTAGCTTGTTACAGCCCGGTTACCGGAGTCCTCATAGCTCAAAGGTTACAGCCCGGATTCACACGCCGTCAATCGACATGCTCGATGTAATTCATGTATGCCTGTCCCCATGGGTTAGTGCCGCTTTGGGTTCATGACTAGCCATGTCGGCCCGGGTTCTTTGTCATGTGGATGCTAGCGACACTATCGTATACGTGAGCCAAAAGGCGCAAACGGTCCCGGGCCATGGTAAGGCGACACCCGTGGGAATACCGTGCGTGAGGCCGCAAAGTGATATGAGGTGTTACCGGCTAGATCGATGTGACTTGGAATCGGGGTCCTGACAATAATAATCCACAATCACCAAGCAATACTTTCTACCCCCAAGACTATCAAAGGATGAAGGCCCAAAGAGATCCATGTGAAGGAGCTCCAAGGGCCTCTTCGAGTAGATGATAGTCGTGGGTGGGTGAACCTTCTCATGTAGCTTTACTTCGATACAAGCACTGCAAGCACGATCTTTGGCAAAACTAAAATTTGTTAGTCCGCGGACATGGTCACCCTTGAGAAGACTTTGCAAAGATCTCATATTGGCGTGGGCTAAACGGCGATGCCAAACACTTCAAAAAAATACACTTCCGTGATGATACGTGTTTGTCACAGTAGGTCGCGTTTTTTTTCATGCATGTACATCCATGACAAATTTATGACAGAATCAAGATAGTCATACATCTTTGTCGTAGAAGTGTTCCATGACATTACCAAAATTATCATCATGGAAGTGTCCACTTCCATGACGATAAATCGCAGCGTCCGTAAGTGCTTTCGTCAAGGGTGACCGACACGTGGCATTCACCGTAACGGAACGCCGTTAAGCTATCGGGTCGGGTTTTGGATCCGATAACCTGTTAACAGCCCCGACCAATGGGGATTTTCCATGTGTAAAATCATCATTGGCTGGAGAAAACACGTGTCGGCTCACCGTTGGGACAGATCTCATCCGTTCATTGGACTGAAGTCGCCTATGATACGGCGACACGTGGCACGACCCAACAGAGGCCCATTCCTGTGAAAAGGCCGGTCCGTTTGACTTGGTCAAAAGGTGACGGCCCGGCCCACGGAAAGCCTGTTAACGGCCTGTTCGCATATAGCCCATTTACAGCCCGCTAACCCAGGGCCTGTTACGCCCTATCCGAATTAGGTCCAGTAGCGTCATCTGGGCCGTCCCATATGATTCAGCCTGTTTTAACTTCTGGCCCATGTGTGGCCCGTGACTTCTTTCGGTCCATATGAGGACCTTTATAACTCTTGGCCCATTAACGGCCCGTGGTGAAACTGGCCCGTAATGAACAGTGTATCACTTTATACCCATAAACGGCCTGTTATTCCATTGGGCCATTTCCAGCTCAAGTTATCTTTCGGCCTTCTCAGGGCCCATTGATTCTTGGGCTCATTTGAAGCATTCGGTTACATACGGTCTGCTACTGTCATTTTCTGCTTGTGGGCCAAATTCAGCCCGTCGTTATAGTCGGCCCGTCTGCGGACCGTTAATACGTTGGGCCATTTTCATGTCAAAAAAAACCCGTTGGGCTGTTTTCATAGAGTTATCAACTACGGCCTATTAATGGCCCGTTATGGTCCACGAATAGTACGGCCCATGATTGGCGAAATGATGATACGCCCCATAGAAGGCCCATGGATCCTACGGCCCGTATGAGGCCCATGGATAGTATGGCCCGTAGAAGGCCCATGGACCCTAAGGCCCGTATAGAAGGCCGATGGATCCTACGGCCCGTATAGAAGGCCAATGGATCCTACGGTCGGACGAAGGCCCATGGATCATACGGCCTGCAGGAGGCCCATGGTTACAACAAATTGCGTGTGTTGCCATGATTATTTTGGCCTAGTTACCAAAAATAGGCTATTGTGGCCACTAGAAAAACACGTAAAAAGAACTGCAGTGACTACAAGCAAACAACTAAACAAGACAATAAGGAAATAAATAAGCAAGCAATTAACGCTTGCCTATTACCGCTATTACACATATTACATCCACTTTGGGCATCAAAGTTCGCCACCAAGGCAAATATAGGGAACAAAGCGACATATTACATACCGGCCGTCAACATTGGCCACCAAGTGCAAATAAACGCGGCAAAAAACAAGAGCATAACTAAAATAACTTCAAAAGAGCTCAAGAAAGCGTTATCCAGGTATCCACCATGTCAATAATAAGCTTAGCAAGCTGATTAGCTTTGTCCTGTTTACGCTAAAATCCTCCAACTCTTCTTGTTGCACCGTAAAGTATGCATCTGAACGCTCCAGGACTTCCGCAGTCCTTCCGCTTCTTGTCGCAAAGACACGGTGATCGATGTCTTTCAAATTGTAGTTGAGACTCAAGAAACCGAACTGATTCGAAAGGAGTTTGAATATCTTGTGCAAGTCTGTAGTGGCCGATGCTTTCGAACACTAAACCAAGACAGACTTTGGGGTTGTCTCATTGTCTTCAAGATAGTCTTCCTTAGCTGTTTTATCAGCTTTGTTGGAGACCAACAAGGATGTGTCACCATCCTGAACCTTATCTGCATTACTTCCTTTACCATTGCTTAATAAGGCACTCTTCCCCAATATTCTGTCAGCATTTTAAAAGAAGAAACAAGCAGACACATAACAATTTTAGCATGTACTAGTATATGAAACTCATTTCGGTGAACCAGTTCATTAGTAAGGTGGACAGGATTAAACTACCAAGTCTTCTATTGCCAAGTACTAGTACATAATAAAAGCATCAAACAAACATATATCTATGTCCTATGGTCACTGCATTGTCTTGCCAAATCAAAATAAAGACACGGTTCAAATCATATCAGTTCAAGACAAAGCAACAAAGGATGAATACAAAGCGTGGGAAACTACACGGCACAACAAGATTTCAGATGGGTACCACGGATCTACATGTACAACAACACTATTGGCTCTATTGTGATGCTAGTAATGTGCATGATATGAAAGTCAACTGTATACACAATTGAAATTGAAACCAAAAGAGCTATTGATAAGAGCAAACATGTTAAAGAAACATGCGTGAACATACCTGCTGTGCCATTGGAGTTTCGATTGGATCCTTCAATTTAAAAATAAGTTTGTATCAGTAAATACAGTGATACAAGAGCAAAGCAATCATAGTTAAAAAAGGCGCGCCTAAGCGAGCGCTTAAGCGCGCCTAGGCTCTAGGCGTTGGCAAAACGCATTGCGCATAACTACACTTAATCTGTGCATAACTGCGAATAAGCATACGCTTTGGTCAGTAAAGCGCAAGGCGGTGGCAAAACGCAGAATTAACGCCTAGCGCTTTTTTGAACTATGATAGCAATGGAATCTTAAATTAGAACAGTTATTCTTCAGGTTTAGGCACTTGTTCTACATGAACAGAGTATAGTAAGACACAAGAATATAATACCTAAAAATAGAAAATGAGCTCATAGACCTTACCACATTCTTTGTTCGGGACCGATGCAAGAACAAAGGCGTTCCCGATCATAAATCCAATAAATGTGTCTCAGGAGAACGTAAGGGAATTTGATGAGTTTCTTTGCCGGTGAAGTACGTTTTCTTCAGGTAATTCCGATACTGCCACCAAGCATTCTTGAAGATAGCAGAGGTATTAGCACAGGTTACCTCATCCTGAGTTTCCAAATCGGTCCTTCTCTATAGAGAAAAATGGGAAAATTTGCTGTATTATAACCATCATGGAGGTAGGATGTATGGGACGAAGCAAAGTAATTGTCATGAATAACATTACTTACACATAAATCCTGGACAAACACCTGCAACTGGCATTTTCCTTCATCTTCAGTATACATGGGAAGATACGCACATACGATTTAACGACATCAAATGCGATAGATGCTAAACTACGACTAGTTGGTTGTGCTTCCTCCACAGGAATAGGCGTACTAACTGGTGGAGTTGGGGTTCGTCGTGATAGTACTGTCCCTTTGGGCACTGGAGCTGCCTTACTAACTGCTCTTGTTTGGGAGCTCTGTGGTGGAGATGGTGATGTGTCAACAGGAACTGGGTTACTATCGGTGGGGTTGGGTTAGATTGGGTGAAGCTGGTTCTCCGTCCATCGCAGAGGGGTACAATCATGCGAGAGTTTGGGTTATGTGTGGTAGGGCTGGTTCTTGTGCATGTACAACCGGGTGCTATCTCCACCAAGAGGTAGCACTGCTTTTATTTGAAGACCGTGTTTTAGTCCGCTAGAGACTGGCATCACCCGCTCCAATTCAAATGGCTAATAAACAGGAAACATAGCTGAATGTACAGACATTGTATGAGAGACAGATGCAATAGATAGTGTGGAAAAAAGAGGGCATGAAATAGTTGACATGTATATTGTTTAACTAAAACGGATAGCATGACATAATTTCACATATATGATGTCTATCTAAACTGGATAGCATAGCATAACATAATTCAAAGATATGATGAATAACTAAACATGATCGCATGACATAATTAACCTACATGTTATCTAAGTAATCAGGATCGCATCATTTAATTCACATATGTGATTTATATGCTAAACAGAGGGCATTCGATATGATGTCTGAACTAAGAACATGGTGTTGAATATTGTGTATATGATGTCTAAACTATGCAATGCAAGACATCAGATGCATGATATGAGCAGTATAACCGTGCCAAGTTAGAGCATACACCTCAATGGGGGAATAGGACTGGTCATCTGTCTCTGAATCCACCTCTGAGGAGCTATCGGGACCCAACAAGAGATCTGCCTTGACAGTAGCACTGCCTCGCTGAAGGCCTTGTTTTCACTGCAGATTTTTCCATCTCCCACCCAAATGGCTGATTCACAGGACGAGTAGTTTAATGTACAAACATTGTCGACAAATGGAAATGTAATGAAGAAAAAGGATGGGCAAGATATCATTCAAATATATGATGCCTGGTTAAACAGGATGGCATTGCACATTTCACATATATTATGGCTGGCTAAAGGACATGAGACTGCATAATTCCCATATATGATATAGAAACTAAACAGGTGGCATTACGTAACATGTCTAAACTAAGCAGATGACATATATGATGTCAAAAGTAGGCATTGCAAGGCAACATATGCATGATATGACTAACATCATCATGCCAAGGTAGAGCAAACACCTTGGGGGGTAAATAGGAGTGGTCAAGGCGTGCAGAATCCGCCTCGTAATGTATCTTCCTCTCGATTACAACTGGAGAGGGATGGGGAGGGTTTGCCATTGAACCCACCATGGAGCGATGTCTGCATGACATTGTATTGCCGCATAAAACTCTTCTCTTTTCTCTACATGTTCAAGATGACTTGTGTACAATATCCGACATGCATACTAAAAAATATGGTGAGATTATGTAAGGAGAGCATGCGTAAATTTAGAGTGTTGGTAACAACCAAAGGATGGATCCAAAAATAATGATAGCGGTGATGATTGCTTTAAATTAATAAAAAGACAGATGATGATTGCTTTACTATTTGTTTCCCACCCAAGATGAACAACATAGGCATACCCTAGGTGAACCAGATATTAGACAGACATACTATTCATTGTTGCCTCGATATGTGCCCCACAACTAATTTAGAACTCAAGTTTGAACATTAATTTGGACCTGACTTGGGAGTCCAAGAGCTGAATAGGACGATAAAGTAGCAGGTAAGTTTAAGCAATGCATAACATAAGCAGAAACAAAAGAGTGCGACCTCTCTTGTGGACCCGTGTATTCCTCAGGTTCATCTGCTGAGTCGATGATGGTGATGCCGTTGCGGTGGGTGCCGGCGGCAGGGAATGAGATATGAGGCGGCGAAAGACGGTCCGGAGTCGTGATGTCTGGTTTGGTGGATGCTTCATCGATGGAGCAGCTCAGTGAGGTGGACGACATCGCGGCAGAGCAGGACAAACCACACAAAGTTCCCTTCGACACGCACTGTGAATCAAGTAATTACGTAAGGGCTCATTTGGCTTGCATGATTCTTAAAACACGTGGATAGTAAAAACACCGAATAGGATAGGAAAATGCACATGGTAAGCAGAGCATTTGTAAACACAGGATTTCTGTCAACTTGGGTGTTTGGTTTACGAGGATTTGGAAGAGCAGAGGAATGCAAAGAAACATGGCCAAAATAAAGTGAAACCATATGAAAGCGTGTACAGTTAGAATGTTATTCGCACTAATGCACTTGGTCTTGTTTTCATGCATAGGATTTTGAAAAGTAGGTCCAGGTGGATGTTTTGCTTCATTCCTTTCAACAAAATGCATGAATAATTGAATAGTAGAGTGCCATTGGAAAATTCCCTATTGCTAAGTTTTTCCGTTGAACCAAATTAGCCCTAATGGATCGACGTGAATGTATAGTAATAAGTGATGCAACAAGTGTACAACCTCTTTGTCAGTAGCCGTGTCGACCTCAAAGCATCATTGGGTTGGTCATTTGAAGCGATTGAGGCAGAGGTGGCTGTCGGAGGTGTGGAGGAAGATCTGAGGAATCAGAGGCGGCGTCCGAGGCCTTTGCTCACATTGTGATGGATCGCTTACGTCGTTGGAGCAGCTCCGTGAGTCAGAAGACGCCAAGGCTGAAGCAAAGACAAGATGTACATTGTCAATCTCAAGTGAGATTCTAATAGCATCTACAATAGATGATGTAAAATGGATGTAAAATTAACATCACCAAAAACCACCTGACTACAAAAGAAGAGGTAAAAATTGTTGACTCTAAACTTAACTGTCAAAACTGAAATTTACTATGGAATCTGAATGCTACTGTCGAAACTGAACGCAATGGTAGCAGAGAGGCACTTGACATGTAGTTTAGGGAGGGCCTGCAGTTCATCTTCAACCTGCACCCCTGAGCCGCCAGCCACCACAGGCCGAACCGCCGGCCCCAGCGCTGCCTCGCCTCCCCGAAACAACTCGCCACCGCCGCCCCGGCCAGCCCTCTAGGCCCCCCCCCCACCCTGAAGCCTAAGATAGATAGTGGGGTACCTCTCCGTGAGCCCCGTCCTGCTAAGGTGGTTCTTCCTTAACTCCGTGAGCCCCCAACCCTAAAAATTGACTGACCCAAAAGTCAATTCAGTCGACTGAAGTGTGGCTTAATCGGAGCAGAGCAGCAGCACGAGTGAGGGGGAGAGCAGCAGCAGCAGCAGCAGGGCGAGAGAGCGATCGAGCGAGAGCCGGAGCAGCAGCAGCAGTGCGAGCGAGCGAGCGAGAGCCGGAGCAGCAACAACCAAGGTAGTCAGAGTCGGGATTCGGAGTCGGGTCGATTTTCCTTATGCAGAATCAAGTCGTAGTATCGAGTCGTGGAATCGAGGATTCTACTAGATTTACTCAAATAAGATATGTTTTATCTACTAGTTATATTTCACATCTTTTCATGACTAACCTACTATCTAGCTTGCATGTATGGAAAATATATGAGAGGGAAATATATAGAACATTTAAATCTTCAACACACAAAATTTACTTAGTAGGTTTTTAGAGTATGTTAACATATCACTTGTGTAGCTGACCTTGATCTTGAACCTTGAAGGGTCATGCTCACCTTCTCCGATCAGTCTTGAAGCATCCTCCTTCTCCCACCAATTCCATTCATTAACAAGCCTGCTCCTCAATTTTTATCTAGGGTTTCTAAGAGCTAGACTAAAGGTGTTGACGACTATGCATTTGGGCTTGGGAGGGGAACAAATGCCGTGATGCATGTGGAAAGTGGTTTGGATGATGGCATACTATTCTGCTACAACTAAACAAATGGCTTAGATAAATTAGTAGAATCGTACATAGTCCATTGCATAGTCTAGATTCTACAGTTTTGTATAGGATTCTATGATTTGGATCACGACTCAACATGGATTCTACTAGATCTGGATTCATAGTGGGACTTGGATCGAAATGCTTCCGTAGGGTCGTGAAGTCATAGGATTCTAGGAGTTGAGTCGGGATTCTGACTACCTTGGCAGCAGCAGATCCGGCTGGTACGGAAGCCGCCGCCGAAGGGGCCTCGCACTGGCGGAGAGCCGTCGTGGACATGTCGCCCGCGGCGCCGGCTTCAAGGTAGCCGCTCCATGGGGGTGCGGGATGGAGCACCGTCGACGCTGGGAGGTTGAGTTAAGGAGAAGGTGCAATGCGATGAGTGTACAACCTCTTTGGTGGCGCCGAGTAGGCCTCGGCTTTGTCCGAGGAGTCGGTGAGGATGATGCGGTTCCGGTGGAGCAGGTTAAGGCGGCGCTGTGGGGATGGAGCAGCCGCGATAGACGAGGCGATCATCGGAGCAGCTCCTTGGAGGTGGAGGACGGGACGGCTGAACCGGCGGGACGGCGAGATGGACGACGGATCCTCATCCGGGGAGGTGGACGAGGGACGTCGAGCTGTTGCGGTGGATGACGTCATTCGGGAAGAGGCTCCGACTGGGCAGCGGTGACGTGGCGGACGGAGGAGGGTGGGGTTTCGCGGCTGGAGCGGAGAGGTTATGGCGGCATGGGATTTCGAATGGCGAAAAGGGGGCGATGGGAGGGGGTGAAGCATGACTTAGGGACGCGCTTGTCCAAAATGTAGGGTGTGTTATAAAAGTACCCCACATCGATTTGAACTAGCGGCCCTTTCGGCTCAGGGTTAGAAGGGGGATTTCGCGTGTCAGGATTTGGCAGCTAGAGGGAGTTTTCGCACGCGTTGTAATTTCAGGATAGCAAGGCGCGGGTTGTGAAGGCGCCAGTTTTGGGAGCACGATATCTGAATTTTCGGGATATAACAAGACGCGGGTTGAATTTTAGGACAAGCCTAACGTGTAGTAATATTGTACTTCTACGTACCAAATCAATTCGCACTTCCCTCAACCAAAAAGAAAACGAAAAATTAAAACTATTCACACCACACAAAGAGAGAGTCTTGCCCCGTTTTACTATACAAATGCTATTCAAAGCTACTCCCTCCTTCCATCTATATAGGGCCTAATGCGCTTTCGATGCTAACTTTGACCAAATATTAGAGCAATGATATATGACATGCAACTTACATAAAGCACGCCGTTAACTTCGTTTGTGAAAGGTTCTTTCAATGATATAATTTTCACATTGTGCATGTCATGTACTATTAATCTTGTCAATAGTCAAAGGCGGTCTTAAAAATCTCATTACGCCCTATATAGATGGAAGGAGGAGTATGAATCCATGTTATGTCCGACTAAATTTTTTAAACTTCTTTGTATAATGCATGTAACCTACTCATACCAACATTTTAGTGCATTCCAAATGTCTATACTACCGCTGCAATTCGAACTAAATTTGAATTCGTTTCTCTATTTCAATAAGAATCTACAATCATGATTGTTGCCAACTTCAACCATCATTCGTGTATTACCTTAATAACACACCACATGATTGCTATAGAGATAGATATGAACTATGTGTACTACATGAACTCGAATTCTATTTTTGAATACACTTGATGTTGATTCCAAATAATAGTACATTTGATGTACTAACTATATATTCATAATCTAAACTATGTTCCATACGCATAATCGTGTTTATCACACAAAGTATAGTGCCCGCCCCTACATTATGACAAGTATTTAGACCTGAGTTGCAAAAGCCACACATTAGCCCAAATTATAATCAATGTTCTACATTATGGTATCTTCTTCAAGTATCCGTATCCACTTTTTTATAATGAATTATGATCTTTGTTCGTCTTTTTACACCTTCACGATCCTCTTCTATTTGTAGCTAGCTAGCGCTAACTTTCTATCGTGCATGCACACGCCCGCCCCCTCACACACCCTTAGCGTCCCTCCATCACGCACGTTCATTATTTCTCTTTAGATCGTCCACCGATTGGTGTGTGTAGGCACCCAACTCCTTCTTTTCGCACACACGGTCGATATACCTCTCTAGCCAAGTGTGCCTACAACAAACACATATATACTTCCCTCTTCTCTTCTCACCGTCCATGCTCCCATATGTCCAATCTGATTCCACGCAGTGCACACTCCGCCCCTCTTTTCATTAATCACATGCTCGCACACTCCTCCCCCTTCGACATGGTAGGCCTCTCGCACCACCTCCTAGCCACACCCTCTCCCCCTGTCTGCCTCTCCAGACCTTATTTGCTTCTAACACATGCATGCATGTATATGAACTGATCTCCCTACATATAGCCAGGTCGACTATAATTCGTTTTCACCAAGCACCGATACACTTACCTCGCTAGTTATGTCTCTCCTTTTCTCGGACACACGACGGTTGATCTTCCTATGTAGTTACGCATGCTTACCACAACCATATCTTCTCCCCTCATCATCCTTGAATACCTCCTGACCCGTCTCTCACACGCACGTGCATAGACAGACAGACATCCCCCGCCCTCTCTTATTGATATTGCACTCATACCCTCCGTTTGTCTAGCAGGCCTCTCCCACCATTTGTGAGACGCCACTCCACCACCAACCCTCCGACGCTCTACCCCCCCCCCCCCACACCGATAGTCGAACGTTGTAGGTAGGTATCCATGCCACGGAGAAGAACTACACCTCTGCCCTCTCAAATTCCAGTAGGCCAGCCGCCCTGTATCTTTGACATGGGCAAACACAAATTCGATGGCACTCTTTATCGATCGCGCAGCCACACACTTCATCCCTGTTTTTGATATCTCACGTCCATGACTCCGTTTCACACACATTGCATATGTTACGTTTTTCTGATTGAGATATCATCAACACATTGCCTCTGTTCCGCACAAACCATCTCTCTCATACCCACCCACGTACGTACCTGCACCTAAAGAAGAAGTGCACGCAGGACGCACGTACTCACGTCTCATTCCCGGCCACACCAGCGCGGGTACACGGTGGAGTTCGTTTACATGCGAAAAGGCAGCCCACGTGATAATTTGACGCGTGTAGCGGTTGTTTACTCGAAGGAGGGTCGGGTACCATGCCTAGAATATAAAACGATTGCCGTGGGGAAAATGGAAAAATGGGTTTGTCTCTCGTCACACCATCTCACACAAGGCCGCCGTGGCCTCTCTCTCTCTCAGCATTGGTCAATGATCCGGCCGCACCCCGTCCACCGGCGAAAAGGGAGGATGTGCATCGTCTCTCCGTTCGACGGCGTTGAGGCAGCTCGTCCCGATCTGCGGTACCCGCCGTTCTCTTTGACCAAGCTCCGGTGCTGTAGGGCCTTCGCCACTTGCTCGCTGCCGCAGTATGGGCAGATCCCGGCTGCTGGCGCCCTCCTAGTAACATCCCGACGACCCTCAGGTACAACTTCCTCTGGCCTTGCTCCACTGCCCGTCTTCCCACGTTGCTGCATGTGGATCTTCTTTAGTTGTTTGCTTAAATCGTATCTCGGCCGGCGTACTTTCCATCTTGCAATCTCGTCCTCAAACCATTTTTGATAAACTATCATGTGCTATCTTTCCCTTTTTTACATGGAACATGCTTCTTTTTTGTCGGCGTATGTGTCTTCAACTCGTGTTATTGGGCAGTAATTGTTTCCTTTCGACCTCCTTTTGCAAACAGGGCTATCCATTTTCACCTCATTGCTATTGCGACCTTTTGGTGAACTGCACAAATCACTTTTTACGAAGAGTGTTTTGTGCAGTTCATAAAATGTCACACGATCTGCGTTTTTACATTTTGTGGGGACTGGAAAGGGAGATTGGTTTTGCTATCCTCCTCATCCAACTCCGTGCCTAATCTTTCTCCAATAAGAAGTTAGTCCTAAAGAGAGATCGTAGAGGTGATCGGCTTCTATTTATGTGTGTTATGTTTCATCATCTAGTTCCACTATTATTGTAATCACACTGACCGGATATCTTTGCAAGCAGGGATGGTCCGCTCGATTTTAGTGGAGCTGCACAAAATGATCGGATTGTGGTGTCCTTCATACACCTCTTTTTTGGCTACAGAGCTGGGTGAAACTAGCTGCCAAGCAATGAACACTGTGCCAAGGAAATGGAGCCATGCCTAAGAACAACATCGATCAATTATATATTTTTCTTTATTTGTACACCTTCTCACAACTTTATCTTTAGTTGTGATGTGAATATTGGCGCTGATCTGCGAACCATTGAGATGCATTAGCCATGGTAGTTTCATTTGTATTTGATGGAATGTTGTAACGAGATAATCTCGAGGCAAGACACATGAATCCCAAGTTGAAACCTTTTTTTTTCTGCGGGAACCGAAGTCGAAACCTTCATAGCATCACAGTACAATTTCATCAAAATTATGCGTACATATAAACAAATCCTGAAGGATTGATAGCAATGCCAGAAACAATTCAACTTCGTTTCGCCGACATGTTGGACATCCTTCATCCGGCTCCACCTGCCATGCGGCAATATTGAGTGCACAACAACTCCAGGGAAAGATTCACCCCGGTCGTTGCGCCGCAGTAGTAATGACTAGTGAGCAATCAAATCACAGAGCCCCACCTTCGCCACAGTAAGTTGCTCGGACGAGCAACCATCATTTCTCTGTTCCTTGAATCCGCTGGTACTCCCATATTCCCACAATAATAAGTTGCTCGGGCGAATCAACCATCACTATATCCGCTCACGTGTGATGACCACAGGAGCTATCCATTCAGATTGCATGTTAAAAAATAAAGGTCGATAACTAATGCGGCAAACTTTCAAAAAAATAATGCGGCACCTCGGGCCAACGCGGCCAGATCGCATTTTGCACGAGAAATTACACACCATGTTTCGTTGACATGTGGTCCCGTTCCAACATATCAGTGAGACGAGGGCGAGTAGTAGGAGTATTCTGAACCGGCGTGTAGGCAGGCGCCTTCGTGAACCATGGCAAACTGGCAACCGGCCACCGACTCTTCGCCTTTCCCTCTCGATTTGGAACTGCTGTCGCACGCTCTTCCTCTCCCTCCTCCATAATTGTATGTGCATTGCAGCAGGTTATCAGATGAGGCCAATCAACAATAGTACTCCCTCCGTTCCTAAATGTAAGTCTTTGTAGAGATTTCACTATGAACCATATACGGATGTATATAGATGCATATTAAGTGTAGATTCATTCATTTTGCTCTGTATGTAGTCCACCTAGTGAAATCTCTACAAAGACTTATATTTAGGAACGGAGGAAGTAGTACACTATTTGTACTAGCTTCACATGCTTCGTGCGTTGTGCGGGTGTTTTTACTGTAGCCATATTGTACTACGTAACCAACACCTTGAATCCTCGATACGAGTACTATATAGTAAGTAGTTGGAGTAATAGGGTGGCATGGCCAGAACAAGCATTCACATCCAGGAGTACGACACACGCCACCGGCACGACTTCCATCTGACACCATATTTCTTGGAGTCCGTGCTAGAGCAATCTCTTCAACCTCATCGTTTCTCTAACTCAGCCATCGCGTGGCGGGCGAGGTGGGGGTTTGCCGATAGTCGGTTTCCTCAACTGTGGTCCCACTTGTAAGGGCAACTCCAATGCTCTATCAATATATGGATGTACTCTTCTTCACAATACAAAAACTTGCATCCATTCTACTCCCTCCGTTGCACAATACATGTCTTCTATTTGTCAAAATATATATGTATCTAGACATGTTTTAGTATATAGGTACATCCATTTTTGGACAAATGGAAGTCAAGTATTTGGAACGGAGGGAGTACACAATAAATTTTTTAAGTTAGAACAACTAGTCTAATCCGAGAGCACAACCGAAGATTTGGTCGGGTTCTTCCTCCTTTTGCCGACACGTGGGACATCTAGCATCCAGGTCGTGTTGAAAGTGCAACTATCCCTAGGTGGTTTTGATAATTCATAACAACATATAGCTCATTGAGCTAATGCTATTCCAAGACAAATATTTCAGGAAAGCTCGATGAGTGGCATGGCATGGATGATGAAAGTGGATCCCTCAAAATATCAAGGACAAAGGATTGGCTCAAGCTCAAAAGCTCAAGACTCTACATTTTACATTTTAGTGATCCAAGATCACATTGAGTCTATAGGAAAAGCCAATACTATCAAGGAGGGATGAGGTGTTGCTTAATGAGCCTTTTGCTTCATGTGCTTAATGATATGCTCCAAAACCCTCCACTACTTTCTCACATCCACATATGATCTAAACCTAAAGTCAAACTCGGCCCTACCGATTCTTTCTATCCGGCGCCACCGAGTTCAGATGTCATAGCCACTGCCACAAACCCTAGGCAAATTGGTCTCACCGATAGGGATCTCGGTCTCACCGAGATGGGATTGTAATCTCTCGGTTTCCCTTCGTAACATTTCGGTCTAACCGAAGTGAGCGATCGGTCCCACCGAGATTACAATGTAAACTCTCTGTTTCCCTTTTGTAAGTTTTCGGTCTCACCGAAAGAACAAATCGGTCCCACCGTGTTTACCTGACCAACTCTCTAGTTAGCTAATTACCAAATTCGGTCTCACCGAATTTGTGTAATCGGTCTCACCGAGATTACATTATGCCCTAACCCTAACCATATCGGTCCTACCGAGTTGCATGTCAGTCCCACCGAAAACCCTAACAGTCACTAGGTTTACTAAATTGGTCCGACCAAGTTTGATGATTCGGTCCCACCGAGTTTGGTAAATTGTGTGTAACGGTTAGATTTTGTGTGGAGGCTATATATACCCCTCCACCTCCTCTTCATTCGTGGAGAGAGCCATCGTAACAAACCTACACTTCCAACTTACCGGTTACGAAGAGAACTACCTACTCATGTGTTGAGGCCAAGATATTTCATTCCAACCATATGAATCTTGATCTCTAGCCTTCCCCAAGTTGCTTTCCACTCAAATCTTCTTTCCACCAAATCCAAATCCTGTGAGAGAGAGTTGAGTGTTGGGGAGACTATCAATTGAAGCACAAGAGCAAGGAGTTCATCATCAACACACCATTTGTTACTTCTTGGAGAGTGGTGTCTCCTAGATTGGCTAGGTGTCACTTGGGAGCCTCCGACAAGATTGTGGAGTTGAACCAAGGAGTTTGTAAGGGCAAGGAGATCGCCTACTTTGTGAAGATCTACCGCTAGTGAGGCAAGTCCTTCGTGGGCGACAGCCATGGTGGGATACACAAGGTTGCTTCTTCGTGGACCCTTCGTGGGTGGAGCCCTCCATGGACTCGCGCAACCGTTACCCTTCGTGGGTTGAAGTCTCCATCAACGTGGAGGTACGATAGCACCACCTATCGGAACCACGACAAAAACATCCGTGTCTCCAATTGTGTTTGAATTCTCCAAACCCTTCCCTTTACATTCTTGCAAGTTGCATGCTTTATTTTCCGCTGCCTATATACTCTTTGCATGCTTGCTTGAATTGCATGAAGATTGCTTGACTTTCTTAAAGATAGCTAAAATCTGCCAAAGTCTAAAATTGGGAAAAGGTTAAGTTTTTAATTGGTCAAGTAGTCTATTCACCCCCCTCTAGACATACTTCAAGGTCCTACAAGTGGTATCGAGCTTTGGTCTCCATTTGCTTTGATTTCCATAGCTTTTGGTGGTCATAGCCTTGGTTTCACAACCTAGGAGAGTATGGCGTCTAGCGAGGAAATTATCACCATAGAGGTCCTTACTTTGATGGCACTAATTTTGCTAGTTGGAAGCATAAGATGAAAATGCATATTCTCGGACATAACCCCGCCGTTTGGGCTATTGTGTGTATTGGCTTGCAAGGTGAATTCTTTGATGGGAGAGAACCGAACCGTGAAGCTAGTGCGGAAGAGTTGAAGATGTTGCAATACAACGCTCAAGCTTGTGATATCCTCTTCAACGGATTGTGCGTCAAGAATTCAACAAAATCAGCCATCTTGAGAATGCAAAGGAAATTTGGGATACTTTGATTGATATGCATGAAGGTACCGACTCCGTCAAGGAATCCAAGTTGGATGTGCTCCAAAGTCAGCTTGACAAGTTCAAAATGAAGGATGGTGAAGGTGTCATTTGAAATGTACTCTAGGCTTGCTCTTATCACAAATGAGATTGCCGGCTTAGGAAGTGAAGAGATGACCGACAAATTCATCATCAAGAAGATCCTAAGAGCATTGGATGGAAAATATGATACCGTGTGCACATTGATCCAAATGATGCCAAATTACAAAGATCTCAAGCCAACGGAAGTCATTGGAAGAATTGTTGCTCATGAGATGTCACTCAAGGATAAGGAGGAACTTCACAACAAGTCCAGTGGTGCTTACAAAGCCTCATGTGAAGCTCCCACATCATCAAGTGATAAACAAACCTTCAATGAAGAATTGAGCTTAATGGTGAAGAACTTCAACAAATTCTACAAGAGTAGAAGCAAAGAAAGAAGCTCCAAGTCAAGGTCCTACAATGACAAAAGATCTTCTAGTCGAGAGCGCAATTGCTACAATTGCGGGAGACCCGGACACTATTCCAATGAGTGTACGGCACCCTACAAAAGAAGAGGAGATTCTCCCAAGAGAAGAAGTAGAAGAGAAGAATCACCACCAAGAGAGAGAAGGAGTAGAGATGATCGTTATGAACGAAGACCCTCACGGAGAAGCAAGGATTCGGAAAGGAAGGACAAGTCATCAACGAGCTACACAAAATGAAGACATCAAGCTCATGTTGGTGAATGGGTATCCGGCTCCGACTCCGACTATCACTCCGAGAGAAGCTATCACTCCGACTCCGAACACACTCAAGATGAAGGTGTTGCCGGCTTAGCACTTGTGTCAACCAACTCCCTCGACATATTTGAATCACCAAATGAAGGAATTGGAAGATGCTTCATGGCCAAAGGTCCTAAGGTAACACACCCCAAGTATGTTGATTTTAATAGTGATGAAGATGACTTGCTAGGTGATGATGATTTACTTGTTGACAACTCTAGTGATGAATACTATGATGAAACATCAATTAATCATGCTAATCAAGATGAAACGAATGGCAATGATAATGAGAAAATTGAGCGTCTAACTAAAGAACTAAACACCCTTAAGTTAGCTCATGAAACTATCTTCGAAGATCATCGAGAACTTTTAAGGGATCATGAGAAGTTACGCTTTGAAAAGCTCAATCTTGAGCAAGAGCATGAGTTCTTAAAGGTAATCAATGATGATCTTCGTGAAAAAGTTCTTCTTACATTGCCAAGCGTTTACTCTTATCTACTTACATGCCTCAAGTCAAGTCTAGTAACAAGAACAAGAAAGATTCTTCTTCTAGTAGTAACAATAACAATGCTAAACCCAATATTGTTACTTCTAGTAGTTCTCTTGATTCCACTAATGATTCTCTTAGCCAAGTTACACTTGAGCAAGAAAATAGCTTATTGAAGGGAATTATAGAGAAAGGTGTATACAAGAGCCTTGCCGGGAGTAAGCAACTTGAGGAAATTGTGCATAAGCAAGGAAGGCACCGGAAGAATCAAGGTGTTGGTTTTGAGCAGTTCAATGCCAATGGAGTTGAGTGGGAAGAAGATCAATACCCCAAGACGAAGTTTTTTTCCTCAACAAGAGAAGTATGATCCTACTTCCTTCAAGGGAACACAAGCACAAGATGATCTTCCACCACAAGACCACAAGAACAAAGGCAAGGACAAGCTTCAAGAAGAGATTGATGCATTTGAAGAAGCACCTAAGGCCTTGGTCAAGTGGGTTCCCAAGACTACGTCAAGTTCTACTTCATCAAGCACAACTACTACACCAAGGATTCCCATCAAGATGATGTGGATCCCGAATAAGAAGAACTAGAGAGTTCTTGAGGGTGACTCTGCCAACATTTTTCACTCATATCATTATGGCAAGGACAAGTGCAATCAACTTCCATATCTTGCACTAGTTCAAGGAGTCACAAACCCTCATGTTGGTAAGGCAAGGGACAAGGTAACCTAATGTTTTCATGGACATCATTTTGTGTGTGCATCACTCTATGTCTATGGATATTCTTGTTTTTTCCTTGTGGGACTAACCCGTGTAGGTATTGAAAGTGCAACTCGCTCCAAAGGATTGCTCCAAAAGATCTACATCAACATTGAGCATCCACATCTTCAACACCTACATGAAGTCATCATCGACACAACCCAAGGTTAGTTTATCCCTCTAAGGGGGGGTCTCACATCTAGGGGGGGCTTAACTCTAAGAATTGAGTCAAAGCAACTCTAATGATGTGAACACATTAATGCTTTATGTAAAAGTGGTAACCCCACTTGAGCTTAAACGATGAGTATGACCTATGATCAAATGTTCTCATTTGACTCCTAAGTCAATATACTCATATATAGATGACCTAGTCATCGCCTATTGTTTGATAGATGCTAGAATTGGTTGTGCATGCTTTGTCACATATTTCATTTGTCATTTTATTGTGTGAGCATGTTGGTTGCATACTTTACTCATTCAAGGACATCCACTTGTTGTTTTGATTGGTTGGTTTCTTTTTCTTTGGCCAAGTGGATGGACAAGAATGCCTAAGAACCTTCTCTAGCTATCTATGCTTTTCACGTCTCAAACTCTATTCATGCTAGATCACAAAATTTGATCAAGTCAAATTCAAACCACTCTGTGTGAGGAGCACCGAGTCCCGATTAAATCATAGACTTAAACTTCCAAAACTTCTTTGTGATTTTCGGTCTGACCGATTCCTCCATTTCGGTCATACCGATATTACTAAGTCGATCTAGGTTTTCAATCTCGGTGCAACGATTTTAACTTTTCGGTCACACCGAGTTGCTGTAACTGTTAACAGTTATGCATCTCGGTGCCACCGAGTTGTTCAACTCGGTCACACCAACAGTGTCGGGCTATATATACACGGGCAAATTTTGGAGAACTTTCTCCGAAACTTCTCGCCAGCGCATAGCTTCGCTCTGCCTACCAGTCTCTGGATCATCGACTTAAATGTGGCCGCCTCACATCCTTTGGTCTCCGCCGTTGCCGCCGTAGCGAGTTCACCGCTGAACTAGGGTATGAACTCGATCACTGTGCTATCCTCGTCCAATTCTTAGCACATTGTGTTCGTAATGCATCTTGCCACGATTGAAACACTTCTATCCAGTAAAAACAATCCTTAGAATAGGTATGATTCGAAAATTTAGGGTTAGGTTTCCATGAAACCATCTCGGACCCACCGAGTTGAAAAACTCGGTCCCACCGATTTGGCTAACGCCATTGCACTAGTAAGTCTCGGTCTGACCGAGAATTACAAATCGGTGTGACCGATTTTAGAACTTTGTGAAACCCTAGCAGTCTCGGTGCCACCGAACTGTGACTCGGTCTGACCGAATTCACTAGTTTAGGTTCCAAAAACTGCTTCGGTATCGCCGAGTTTAAAAATCGGTAGATCCGAAATGCTTTCTGTGGAAAACTAAAACTAAGTTTTTTGAATCATTCTTTTGCAAAAATCTCTGCATTTTGTAATGCTCATCCACTCTACCTCATCTATAACTATTCACAGGGTCGTGATCGGTGTGAGCAGCATGTCGGACCAAAGTGACAGCCCGAGCAGGTCAAGTGCAGATTCACATGAGTGATGGCACTAGTCCCTCTAGCAGCTCGGATGAGGGGGAGCGAAGCACTCCCGACAATTTGCCCAAGGCTGCCACAAGGACAAGGAAGAAGAAGACCTCGAGTCCGAGGATGAGGATTATGTGGCAGGTGAGGATGAGGCCGATTCAAGAAGAAAGTGCTCAAGAAGGAGTACAGCTCAATGAAGTTAAGCACGGAATGAAGATCAAAAGGCGGCAGGTAGACAACCAATGTCCAAAGCCGGAGTTTCCACTCAAGCTTCTTTGGAATCCCAACCCAAAGAACATCTTTCTTCTTTGAAGGAAAGAAAAGAAAGGAAAGGGTCAAGAAGACTATGGCCGAGTGATTGGGAAACCATCTATGATGGAGGAAGAGGAAGAAGAAGAGGTTCTTGAGCCTGCACCCAAGGCACAAAGGCGATGGGTGATGCCATAAAGTCGAGGGCTGCAACTTCAAAGCCCAAAGTTGCCCCCAAGCCCAAGAGTGCACCAAAGAGGAATACCAGGAGTATACCGAAATTTGAGAAGAACAAGGCCCCAATGCACGAGGTTGATGCTTGAGGAAGATGAAGAAGGGCAGGTCCTAAGGAAGCTCAAACCCAAGATTCCAGTCCACTATGATGCTCATCCTGTGGCTGAGAACATGAAGATCAGGAGAGATCAAGGGTTGAGGCTATGGAGAGAGTCTGATCCATATGCCACCAGGAGAAGGACTGCTGTGGATTACAGGTTCCACACCAAGGAGCAGCAGGACTTCTATGAGACCATCTTATTGGATAAGAAGCCCATAGTTTGTGATATGAGGTGGGTCAAGTGGAACTACATTCAGGAGAATGCAGAACACTATCCTGGAGTGTATGACAGCTTTAGTGCTTGTGGAGTTGCAGATTTTGTTGGGCAGAAGCTCACAAATTGGAATGACGAGCTCATAATGCAATTATACTCCACAGCACATTTCTATCCAGATGGCAGGATAGTTTGGATGTCAGAAGGAGCGAGATACCGATCAACCATATAGGAATGGGCAAGTCTGATCAATGCCCCAAAGGAAAATGAAGATGACTTGGACATTTATGCCAAGAAGAAGATGGGTCACAACTCAATGTCACAGATGTACAAGGAGATAACAGATGATGCACTTGAGTCTTTCAAGTTTGGATCAGTTCATTTTCTTACATCGGGGCTGCCTACGATCAACTGGATCCTAAGGCACACTCTGTTGCCCAAATCAGGTGACCACAACATGATCAGAGGGCATGCAATCAATTTGCTTCACATTTTTGATGTACCTCAGAAATTCAAAATCATGAGCCTCATAGTTGAAACTATCAAGAGGACAGCAGCAGACCGGAAGAGGAGCTGTGGATATGCCCCACAGATTTAGGAGTTGATTAACTCAAAGATGGGCACAGGAAAGTATCTGTTGGATAAGGAACACATGGTTCTCTATCCTGACTTTGAGGACAATCAAGTTGTCATGACTGAGAATGAACCATCATCGGTACAAGCGCCAAGAGAAGAAGGAGAAAGCTAGGAAAGAGAAGGCTGCCAAGATGCCAACTCAAGCAGAGGCATCTGAATACTTTCTGAAGAATAAGCAGGAGCAGCTTGGTTACTTGATAGCATCAACACTGCGGATTGAGAAGGGGTTGGCCACCCTAACTCAAAACCAGGAGAGCCTGGAAAGAATCATGGAACAAAAATTCTATGATCTTGATGTCAAAGTAATGAGATTCCGTCTACCGTGGAGCAGCTACAGGATGACATCTTGAGGAGAGCAAGGGCGGGACAACGGCCCGATGCATTTGCAGTGCCACGATCTCGAGAGATCAGCTGCATAGCTAGTTCAAGACACCAGAGTCACTTCATCAGCTCCAAATACAGCTCCAAAGACCACCAGCTCCGACCAACTCCTTCAGCTCCTTCTACATCGGCTGAAGCCTTCGTTCTTGGAGTTCTCCAGACACCACCACCAGAAGACCAAGCCTGAGAGATGATATAGTCCTATGCATTTTCTAGGAACTTTTTGGTAACTTGTTGCCAAAGGGGGAGAAAAATGTATAGATCATAGGCTTCGAGAGATAGAGAGAGATTTTCTTTTGTTCTCTCTTGTCTTCTTGGTTGAACTTCGTTTGCTTTTGATTGTTTGAGATACTATGCAATTACCTGTGAGACATTGATGATCATGTGTTCGATCATAAGCTACACCTATGCTCGTTATGATATTATCTTACTTATCCTTATATGAACATTCACTTTGCTTGGTGATGAGTGCATGTATTCAATCTTTGTTATTTTGAGCGCTCCACCAAGATGTATGTGACATGGAAGAGTAACCCATGAGCTTAATTCCTTGTGCATTTGCAGTCCAAAGCAAATCTTAATATGCACAAATTTAGGGGGAGCTCTTGCTTATCACATACTTCTCAAAGCGACGATGTTTTTCAAATTTTATTATCATTTGTCGAAGCTTTGATCTATATGTTGTCATCAATTACCAAAAAGGGGGAGAGTGAAAGTGCAACTATCCCTAGGTGGTTTTGGTAATTCATAACAACATATAGCTCATTGAGCTAATGCTATTCCAAGACAAATATTTCAGGAAAGCTCAATGAATGGCATGGCATGGATGATGAAAGTGAATCCCTCAAAATATCAAGGACAAAGGATTGGCTCAAGCTCAAAAGCTCAAGACTCTACATTTTACATTTTAGTGATCCAAGATCACATTGAGTCTATAGGAAAAGCCAATACTATCAAGGAGGGATGAGGTGTTGCTTAATGAGCCTTTTGCTTCATGTGATTAATGATATGCTCCAAAACCCTCCACTACTTTCTCACATCCACATATGACCTAAAATTAAAGTTAAACTCGGCCCTACGATTCTTTCTATCCGGCGCCACCGAGTTCAGATGTCATAGCCACTGCCACAAACCCTAGGCAAATCGGTCTCACCGATAGGGATCTCGGTCTCACCGAGATGGGATTGTAATCTCTGTTTCCCTTCGTAGCGTTCGATCTAACCAAGTGAGCGACCGGTCTCACCGAGATTACAATGTAAACTCTCTGTTTCCCTTTTGTAACTTTTCGGTCTCACCGAAGAGCAAATCGGTCCCACCGAGTTTACTCCGACCAACTCTCTGGTTAGCTAATTACCAAATTCGGTCTCACCGAAGTTTGTGTAATCAGTCTCACCGAGATTACGTTATGCCCTAACCCTAACCATATCGGTCCTACCGAGTTGCATGTCGATCCACGAAAACCCTAACGGTCACTAGGTTTACTAAATCGGTCCGACCGAGTTTGATGATTCGGTCCCACCGAGTTTGGTAAATTGTGTGTAACAGTTAGATTTTGTGTGGAGGCTATATATACCCCTCCACCTCCTCTTCATTCATGGAGAGAGCCATCGAACAAACCTACACTTCCAACTTACCGGTTAGAGAGAACTACCTACTCATGTGTTGAGGCTAAGATATTTCATTCCAACCATATGAATCTTGATCTCTAGCCTTCCCCAAGTTGCTTTCCACTCAAATCTTCTTTCCACCAAATCCAAATCCTGTGAGAGAGAGTTGAGTGTTGGGGAGACTATCATTTGAAGCACAAGAGTAAGGAGTTCATCATCAACACACCATTTGTTACTTCTTGGAGAGTGGTGTCTCCTAGATTGGCTAGGTGTCACTTGGGAGCCGCCAACAAGATTGTGGAGTTGAACCAAGGAGTTTGTAAGGGCAAGGAGATCGCCTACTTCGTGAAGATCTACCGGTAGTGAGGCAAGTCCTTCGTGGGCGACGGCCATGGTGGGATACACAAGGTTGCTTCTTCGTGGACCCTTCGTGGGTGGAGCCCTCCGTAGACTCGTGCAACTGTTACCCTTCGTGGGTTGAATTCTCCATCAACGTGGAGGTACGATAGCACCACCTATCGGAACCACGACAAAAACATATGTGTCTCCAATTGCGTTTGAATTCTCCAAACCCTTCCCTTTACATTCTTGCAAGTTGCATGCTTTATTTTCTGCTGCCTATATACTCTTTGCATGCTTGCTTGAATCGTGTGAAGATTGCTTGACTTGCTTAAAGATAGCTAAAATCTGCCAAAGTCTAAAATTGGGAAAAGGTTAAGTTTTTAATTGGTCAAGTAGTCTAATCACCCCCCCCTCTAGACATACTTCAAGGTCCTACACGTGTCATGAAAGAAAATAGAGTGGTAGTTGAAGCCACGAGATGTGCATCTTGGGTTGAACTGTAAATAGAATCTTACTACTCTTGAGTAACTCCAAAAGCGGCCACCGAAGATCTTTATTGGATTTGTTTTTCATCACCAGCACGTCGAGGTGAAAGATGTGCATGTTTAGTGGGTCCTCTTGCATTTTCACTGACATGTGGGGCCGCATGTTAGCAAACAGATGATTGGCTCCGCGCGTCCACTGGCTGGCTGAGAAGAGAGATAGAGGAGGGCTGAGCACGGACTGCAGGAAAATTGTTCTACGTAACCAGCACCTTGATATTCGCGTGTGGTTGTTTCTAGAATAAAAAAAGGAGGTACCCCTACTTATGTTACTCCCACTATGCCTAGCCTAAGGTTAGTAGGTGACCTTGCGCTTGGCTCTTCGCCTCTTCCGGAAGTCGATGGTTCTACAGTAGTGCTTCTGGCAATCGAACACCAAATGAACTGCTGCACGTCCACCACTTGTAAGCAAAAGTTTCTCCTCGTGCTGCGAGCCACCGCGCACGCGTTGGTGAGGGAGAAGGCGTAATCAAAATTCTCGTCGTTCTGCGAGTTGACGGGACACATCAAAGTTATTTACTAGTAGTACGTACTCTCTCCAAAAAGGGCTGACCATGTCATTGCTACCATCCCGTGCTCCGTCGTTGAGTACATGCACTATTCACGTGCCATCGAGGAGAAAAATATTGCGTAGGTGCCATCGAAGTGCACGACTCACTTACGAAAAAGGGTTTCCCCACTCCCCCGCACGACTCACTTACTCACTGCTTATATTATTATCTCCATTTTCTTGCATGACATGTGCACCTTGATGCTAGATGTCTCGCGTGTTGGGAAAAGGATGAACAAAGCTCACGTAAAAGAAAAGAGTTGAAGAGCATAGATTCCCGACGACCGAGGAGGAGCAAGGAACCTCGCGGTGGAGCGTCTGCAAGGAACCTTGCACGTTTTCCCCTGTTTTTTGCCGCCTGTCCACCTACAAACAACTAAAAGAACATGAACTTTTTGCTCACCACTAGAAACGGTACATCGGGATGCTAAGTTGAAGATGTTTTATACTCCCTCCGTTCCCAAATATAAGTCTTTTTAGATATTTCAGTAAGGGACTACATACAAAACAAAATGAGTGAATCTACACTCTAAAATATGTCTACATACATCCGTATGTTGTAGTCTATTTGAAATGGCTAGAAAGACTTATATTTTGGAACGGAGGGAGTAGTTTATATTGAATTATTGATAACCACACAACAAGCCACGCATGTACAGGACGCATGCAGCCACGCATGTACACAAGCCAACGCACTAACTCCATCCGATCCAACTCATGCACATACGCGCCTGACATGGAGCCCTACGCACGTACACAAGACGTGCATGCACACACGCTCGGCCGCAGAATGCACGTGAATAACACATGCATGCGCACACACTCGGCTGCATGGAGGCGTGTGCCATCCGCGGTGACGTACGGTTCGTCGTGCTTTCTGGCGAAGCTTCGCCGCAACGGGCGCCTCGCGCATCTCTTGCAGCACCTCTTTGCCGTTGTTGCTCAACTACTAGTCGGAGACGAAGACGACCGCAGCCTCGGCCTTAGAGCTAGCACCGATGGAAAAACACGCACGCTGCACGCACACGAGCACATGCGGAGTGCCCACGACGTGGTGGTGGTGCATCCCGATCGCCTCTACTCGCCTGCGCGTTGTCTATCAAAGGCGGCTGCATGCTAATGATGATGTGGGTGAGATCTTCTAGGACTCAGATGATGACGAGGAAAATTATGAGACACAAGGTGACGTACACCGTCAAGGTCCACGGTCAAGGGGGTGATAGTAAGTGCTTAGATGTGCTTAGGGCAAGTACAATAGAGCTGAGTCGGCGGGCTATAAGGAATAAACTATAGTATATTTCTGCTTAGTTGGAGGAAAGAGAAGAGGAGAGAGAAGCTAAGCGGGCTCTTCGTGAAGAGCCAGCTCTAGCATGTGCTCCTAGGCACTTTGTGAGAATGAAAGGTGGGCTACAGAACAAAAAAGTAGTAGTACACTCTTTTGATCTACTATTGTACATGTTGACTATAAGATGGGTTGTAGATGACATGGCACTGGCTTATAGCCAGCAGCTGGCTATACTATTAATGCTCTTTAGATGAGGTGCTAAGTGCATTAAATGGCTTAGTAACTCAAGTCTTCAATGCATAGGTGCTTAGTTTATTGGTGCCACATCATATTTTATGCCTACGTGGCAGGCTTAGCAGCTATACATGGTGGAGCACCGAGAGGCCAAGGCTGGTCATAGTGGGGAGTAACTTGTACTGTAACATATTACTATGTTACTCTAAACATCTCTATAAGACTAGCCACAATGGAGAGTAACATACACTAATAACATACACATATCCCTAGACTATGTTACTACCTTCATAGTGGGTAGTAACATAAGTGTAGTAACATGCAAAGCTTCATTTATTATGTTGTAGACTCATATTACATTGGAACATGTGATGTTACAGTAACTAGCTAAGTTACTACAACTCCCTCTCTCCTCATTAACTCATTGCCACATAAGCAAATTTGCTGAATTGGACTCGATGTTGTCGGCGTTCTGGGAACGGGGGTCCCCAGACTTGCCTGCCTATGGCCTGCGGCGTGGCTCAAGGGGGGGCCCAGCACGGCCCAGCTTCATCAGCTCAAGCTCAAGACCCTCGCGAGGGGCCAAGCCTCGCGGGGCGGACGACAGGAACCTTCCTCAGGAGCAGCCTTGTCAGGCAGGCTCACGAGGAGGCGGAGAGATCAAGGCAGGGTACCTCACGAGGGTGCCCCGTGACGCAAGCCATGACGATTGAGGCCAGGTGGGCGCCTGCCCGCGCAGTGTCCTCATTTCCCCTTTGGTGCAAAGGAGGCAAGCACAGGCCAAGGCATCAGGCAAAGGTTGCCACTTCGGTGCAACAATACCAAGACTAGCAGAGCGGCAGGAAGGAGGTCATCGTGGAGCCAAGGACGGCGTCACCGTCAGAGCCTTTGGCAGCCGAAGACCGACTTTAGTCAGGATAAGTGTACTAGATGTTCCCCTTCAAAATGGCCAATTGTTGGCGCCCTTCCCGCTCATTATTTGGGAAGAGGCCCAGGGCCTCCCTCTATAAATAGGACTAGCCACCACAGAGAGAGGGAGGGGGTATTCGAAAGAGAGAGAGAGAGAGAGAGAGAGAGAGAGAAGCGACTAGACTCACCCAATCAGTCCATCGCACCGGCTCAAGAACAACCCCTAGCGAGGCTGTTCTTTCTTTGTACTGTTCATCATCAGCCCCTGAGGCAATCCACCACACCACAAACTAGAGTAGGGTATTACACCACAATGGTGGCCCGGACTAGTATAAACCCTGAGTCTCTTGTGCTGTTCATCGTTTTCTAGTTTAGATACCTCGCCAACCATCGACGCGTGAGCTGGTAGGGGAAAGATCTCCGCACGCACCCCAGTGTTCGAACCTCAAGGGTCTGCCGGAACCCGAAATCCGACATTTGGCGCGCCAGGTAGGGGTGCGCCGGAATCCTTCCTCCGCCGCCTCGCGTTTCGTCGCCTCGTCGTTCCATGTCAAGCGAACCGGCAGCCGACGCCGACTGTTGGGCGGCGTGGCCCGCCCACGCCGTGCCGCCAGCCTAGGGCGACCTCAACCTTGCACCTCAGGCAGCCCGCGCTCCGCAAGGCGCTGAGGGCACGGCAACGCGGAACCTTGCCAGCCCTCACGCGCCATGGCGAATGCGGTCGTGACGAGCCTCAAGCCACACAGCCCACGGCGCCGCACACCGAGACGGGCAGCGGCGAACTCGGGCGCTCATGGTGGCCCGAGAGCTGTTACGGTGCCGGCTTCTAGAGGGCGGCCACGACATGCTGTTGGAGCGGGTGACCGAGCTCCTGGACGCCGCCGCCTCAGGAGCACCTCCTTTTAGCGTCCGGCTGCCACCCCTGGCCCAGAGCGTGCCGTATGGCGACCCCATGCACGCTCATGTAACCTCAAGCGGGCTCCAGGGCCTACTCGACGCCAACCTGGCCGGCAGCGCCAGGCGGCAGGCCGCGCGGACCCCATCTCCGGCCGGCGAAGGAGCACACGTCGTGACCTTTGGCCTCAGCGGACCACCGCGCCACCACTCTCAAGACGACGCTTCGGGCCGGACTGCGTGGCATGTGGGGCACTAAAGTGAGACCTACGGGGCGGCGTCCCCAGAAACTTATGTGCCCCGCATGATGGATCAAGAGTGCGCACGGGAAGAAGACCATGGCTCGTTCCTTGGGCCAAGCTGGGGCGAGGAGACACCACAAGCAGAGCTCTTTCAGGAACCCCAAGAGGGCCTCGACAACCACGCCGGCGGCAGCAACTATCTGGTACCATTAATTCCTCAGGAGAAAGCTTATGCTAACCATGTGCCACAGGAGGTACATGTCGCTGCAACAGGTGGCGGCCCCAACGCTGCAGCCTCTTACCCCTCAGGAGGAGGGCATCGGGGGCTGCAGGAGAGGGGCCGAGATCTGGGTTCGTCCCTGCGGCGCTTGGCGCAAGATGTTCTCAGGAGGTAGGCCCTCTGCCGGGGAGGTGCCTCAGGGCCTGCCCCCGGCAGAGGACCCGTGGTCGTCGGGGGAACCGCTGGCGACCGCTCTACCCCATTGGCGTCGTCCTTGGTTTCCGGTCGCCATCGATGGCGGTAGAGCGTGGCGCAAGGCGGGCCCCTTGTCTGGCGATATGAAGCAAGGCGGTACACTGTGAAGAAGGCCCGGTGCTGTGAAGCTTCGCCGCCCGTGACACTCTCACGTAATAATGAGTGGGGCTATACACGCCCGAGTCTCGAGGCGCCCGGCCTCGGGCCACAGGGCTCCCTCCCACGCTGCAGATGGCAGCACTTAGCTCCAGCTAGTGAGAAGACGTCGAAGACTAGACTAGGTGCCGGACGCGGCCTTTTGCTTTTCTGCCTTTTCCTTTGTTGACAAGTTTCTTCGATTTGAATTTAAGTTGGATTTGAGTTCAAGCCTTGCGTGCGTTTGAGGAAGGGGTGTTTAGTCTCATTCGAGCAATCTCTCGTGTTCTGGTTTCGGTTTGCGTCCAAAGCTAGCGTCAGCTTCCCCCCCCCCCCTCGCGAGCCGGGCCGGGCCAATCGCGTCCGCAGCTCGGACGACCGTCGCCACTCCCTCTCCGGAGGTTCTTATCGCAGGATCAATGGGTTCACCCAGAAGACACACATGGCGCTATGGCCCCCACAGCCCCTCTCGGGGCTCACCAGGGCCAAAAGGTAAACGAGCCAGCCGACCCACCACCAGGCCGGCCGTTAAGCTCACACGCAGCGTTAAGATTACCAAGGCATCTATCGCAAATCTTTACATGAGGGGCTTCCCCTCCCAAAATTCTCTCACAGTCTTTAGGGCCAAGCCCGAACCTCTTTTGTACAGGGTAAACAACGGTGACAAACAATCAGTCGGACATGTTGCTTGCTGCGCCTTCTGGGTCACCTCCGGAGGCGTCGCTGGCGTCGCTGACATCATCGCCGTCACCAACACCTCCGCCAGCGCCAGGACCGTCCACCACGCCGCCTTCATCGGCGGCCACGATCACGCCATCATCATCAGACGTGAAGGCCCTGACAAGGTCGTCCACGTGACCATCCACCCACTGCGCCAGGTCGCCCCGGACGGCTATGGGCACCGGTGCGATGGCGGCATCGAAGTCGAAGTGGGGATCCCTGTCCCACGTGAATCGAAGACACGGGAGAAAGCGCACCCGAGCAAGGCTCGGCTCCTCTCCTCGACGAGCCAACGAGACCTCTCGGCGCGGTTCTCCAGGAGCGTCACCACGTCAGCAAAATACTGGAGGTTGCCGGCATAGTTGGTCTCGTGCGGCTCCTCGACAGCGGCCTCGCAAATATTTCCCAGGGCCGCATTAGCCCGTTCCCTGAGCGTCCGCGGCATAGGGGCGTGCTCGTGCTCCAGAACCCGCCTCCAACGAATCTCGTCCTCGTTCTGTCGTGCAGTGGCCTCGGCGCCATCAACCCTCTGTCGAAGAAGAAGCAGCTCGACGCGGGAGGAGGTCAGCTCCGCCTGCGCTGCATGAAGGGCGGCTGCGGAGGAGTCCGCACCCCGCGTCACTTCGTCCAGCCTGGCCTTGAGGGCCGCGGTCCAACCCTCAGCTTCGGCCCTGACCAACTCCAACCTCAACTCGTACTGGCGCTCGAGATCTGACCGAGCTTCCGCTACGCGGAGGTCGACCTCTTGTTGGGCTCGGGCCTCGCGAGCGGTGACTTCGTCCTCCGCCTGAGTCACCAGGCGCTCCCTCGTCTCCAACCGCTCAAGGTCGAGGTTGCGCTCGGCGGCCTCCAGCAACAGCGCTTCCTCGCGCTTCTGGAGCTCCGCCTGGTCGAAGGAAGCCTCCTTCAGCGACACAAGTGCAGCCTGGCACAACTCCACCTGCTGCTCCAGAGAGTTGCTCCAGGCTTGGAGCTCCCACGCACGCTTCTCCGCGTCCCTGCGCCGACGATCTGCTTCCAGGGCCTTCTCGACGGCTCGGGAGCAAGCCTCTCGCGAGGCCGCCAGCGACGCCTCGGCCTTCGCATTGTCAAGGTCAAGCTGATGACGCACGAGGGCAATAGCTACCTTCAGCTTGCGCCTCTCCTCAGCAAGGCGCAAACCTTCTGCCTCAAGACGCGCATCTTCGCCGGCGAGCTCCGCCCTGAGCCGGTTCACCGCGACCGTCGCCCCATGGAGAAGTTCTTGACGAAGGGCGCGGCGTTCGCGAGCACGCCTGAGCACATCTTCCACATCCCCCTCTGCTGCTGGTGTATGCGGAGGGCCCAGAGGCGGCGCGCCTCCTCCCGCAGGGCAGGGGGTTGGCACCCCAAGGATCGCCGGACGGGCCTCGCCAGGGGCAGGGCTTGGCGCTGGTCCGTCCCCAGAAGAAGAGTTCAAGATCGACCTCAACCAGTCACCATCCAAGATCAAGGGAGGAGCATGGGGCAAGCTGGATGTGCCCCGGGAGAACTCGTGAAGGGAAGACAGCTGGTGCACAGGCTCGGGACGCTCAGCTGAACGGGTCACCTCTCTGACCGGCTGATTGATGAGGGCGCTGCTTGAGCCCGACGCACCAAGGACCGGCAAAAAAGACGGAGCTTGGGGAGATGGCTCCTTGGCCGTCTCCGCGAATTCGGCAGGAAGGGCCCTGAAAGGTCACAGTCAGCTGGAAGAACAAAGAAGTAGAGGAGCAGAGAGAGAAGAGGACTTACCAAATGCGTGGCGAAGTACCTCTGCACTTCAAGCGGCAAGGGCGATCGTCACCGCCCGAAGCCTCCTTCCTCTTGCGGAGGGCCACGAAGTCTACGCGAAACCGGCCTAAGCGCTCGGCGCAGGGGTCGGTTCATGGCATGGAGGAGGCGGCAAGATGATCAGCACCAATGGGACCAGCCTAGGGGACGCCCCCGGGCGCCACCTCATGAGGGACGACCGGGACCTCGGCAGCCCCAGCCTCGGGAGCCCCAGCCTTGGGAGCCCCAACCTCGGGAGCCGGAGGCCACGACTGCTCACCCGTCACCATTCCGGAACGAGCTCCGGGAGATGCCGCCCTCGGGGCTTCACGTGGCGTCACCACCTCAACATCGTCCCCTTCAACTCCTGATGGTTCTCGTCTCCCCGCTCCATCACCTGACACAGAGCCACTTTGGGCGACCGGAAGAGCTACCACAACAACTGGGTTCTCGTGAGGTCCCCTGAGGCCAACCGGGCACAGCCCCCACTCGTTAAAGCTGGGCATCTGCTTCACGAAATCGGCCCTGCCCGAACAGAGATACAAGAGGGCACCATCACGTCGAAGGCTGCGTGGGGAAGGGTCGCCAACCAGGACCCTGAGCACCGTCTTCAGCACCTCAGGTGCCAGGTCCCCCTCCTGAAGTCGCATGCGGTCTTTGTACCCCACAAAGTCCCACATCCGATGAGAGTGGCGCTGGAGAGGAGCAATGCGACCTTTGGAGGAACTCCTTCACCACCTTGGCGCCCGTCACATTGAGCGCCCTCAAGCTCTCGGCGATGCAGACGAATGCAAGCCGGGGTCCATGGCGCCTCGTGACCCCAGCCTGAGTTGGGAGTAGCAAAGCGGTAGGATCACGAGAGCAGGGGCTGAACACCCCAACATCCACATACAACCACCGCTCTCGAACTTGGCGGAGGGAGTCCAAAATCAATCCTCAAGCAGCAGCCGTCTCGGCACCGCAAGGAAGCTCACACACCGAGCATTGAGTAGGATCGCTCGGCGCAAGGAGAAGAAGTGGCCTTGAGCAACAGAAGGAGGGATGCCCATCATTGCCTCACAAACAAAGGCGAAGACAGCCAGGAGGGTAATGGACTCAGGCCCGAGATGCATCATGTGGATCTGATAGTGGGAGAGCACCGCATTGAAGAAAGCGGAAAAGGGGGGAACCAGACCCGCCCACAGGGCATCAGCGAAGAACCGGACCTCCGTGACAATCCTGTCGGGGGAGGCATGGGACGCAGGCCATGCCGTGGTCCTGCCGCACTCGTTGAAGATGGTGGCAAGAGCAGAGCGGACCTTTCCCAAGGCCTCGGGGTTGAGTATGATAGATCGACCGACAGCGGGGGCCACCGCCGGAGGCGAACGGGACGAGGACGCGGGCTTCTTCCCCTTTTCCTTCTTCATTGGCGCCATGACGACAGGAAGGGTGAGAATACGAGTTGGATTGAGGGCGGAAGTTGGAGCCAAAGGAAGAAGGAAGGCCCGGGAGTGCGCGGACGGCGAAAGGGGAATGGTTGTGTGCAACCTCGGGTCCGCTTAGCCGGGCGTGTAATGAGGCATCATGGGGGAAGTGGAGACGCCCATGACCAATCAATCGCCACGCGGCGCCCAAGGTCGCAGGTTGTTGGGGCCCGCGACGCTTCGCACTTGCCCCTACGCACTTGCCCCTTCGCTTCTCTGCTAAGCCAAGTCCGGGCGTGCCTTGGGCCCGGGGGCTACTATCGGCGTTCTGGGAACGGGGGTCCCCAGACTTGCCTGCCTGCGGCCTGCGGCATGGCTCAAGTGGGGGCCAGCGTGGCCCAGCTTCATCAGCTCAAGCTCAAGACCCTCACGAGGGGCCAAGCCTCATGAGGTGGGCGACATGAACCTTCCTCAGAGCAGCCTCATCAGGCAGGCTCACGAGGAGGCGGAGAGATCAAGGCAGGGTACCTCACGAGGGTGCCCCGTGACGCAAGCCATGACGATCGAGGCCAGGCGGGCGCCTGCCCGCGCAGTGTCCTCATTTCCCCTTTGGTGCAAAGGAGGCAAGCACAGGCCAAGGCATCAGGCAAAGGTTGCTGCTTCGGTGCAACAAGACAAAGACCAGCAGAGCGGCAGGAAGGAGGTCATCGTGGAGCCCAGGATGGCGTCACCGTCAGAGCCTTTGGCAGCCGAAGACCGACTTTAGTCAGGATAAGTGTACTAGATGTTCCCCTTCAAAATGGCCAATTGTTGGCGCCCTTCCCGCTCATTATTTGGGAAGAGGCCCAGGGCCTCCCTCTATAAATAGGACTAGCCACCATAGAGAGAGGGAGGGGGTATTCGCAAGAGAGAGAGAGAGAGAGAGAGAGAGAGAGAGAAGCGACTGGACTCACCCAAGCAGTCCATCGCACCGGCTCAAGAACAACCCCTCGCGAGGCTGTTCTTTCTTTGTACTGTTCATCATCAGCCCCTGAGGCAATCCACCACACCACAAACTAGAGTAGGGTATTACACCACAATGGTGGCCCGAACTAGTATAAACCCTGAGTCTCTTGTGCTGTTCATCGTTTTCTAGTTTAGATCCCTCGCCAACCATCGACGCGTGAGCTGGTAGGGGAAAGATCTCCGCGCGCACCCCAGTGTTCGAACCTCAAGGGTCTGCCGAAACTCGAAATCCGACAGATGTTACTGCTGAAGTTACTCCCACTGTGGCTAGTCTAAACCGGAAAGGAGGGAGTAGTAACATACTAGACTAGTGTCATATGCAGAGTATGGGAGCACATGATATTTCCCCGTCCGGACCGATACCAAGTTGGCTTCTCACATACTTGGCCCAACACAACCCTCCCCCTCCCTGCGCTTCCTCCCGGCTCGGTGAGCCCGCGCTCCACATTGATGGAAAGTCGAGCGGCGCGACCTCTCCTTCTTCCGCCGTTGAAGCGGCGCGCCGACCAAGGCACCGCCGCCGCTGCCGACATTTCAGACTACACGATTGGATAGTAAATTTAGAGCAAGTACTACAATTAGATGACATAAGCAGGCTATCTGGATTTAAATATAGTATTTGTGCTTAGTTGAAGGAGAGAGAAGAGGAGAGAGAGAAGCGGATTGTAAAGCGTGTAGCCGGTTGTACTCCAACATACTTTGTGAGACAAAAGGTGGGGCCATTATTAATGATATTGTGTTTATACTAAAGGGACTAACGGACGCCTTAATTACTCCATTTTTTTGAGACAAACCTTGGTGGGGCTATTATTGACTTTTTTTGAGCTATTATTGACTTGGACGTGGGGTTTGGGGGCCAAAGGCCTACTATTATACTCGCACGACCGACTTGACATGCTCTACCCTAGCCGCCGTTGTATCATATGGTTTCACACCGTTCCAGATCTTAGAGCCGCCACACAATTCTTCTCCAGCCCTCCTTCCGGCGTGCACCTTGAGAAGGGACAGCGATCCTCCGAACCACGCCTTTCGTGATCTGTCACGGGAGAGAGGCGATCAGGTTTTTGGGGAGCACACTCCTGTGGCTGCTGCCCGGCTGACGACTTCATCAACGACACCTTCTTCCCGACCTTGGTAACCTCTTCATCAACGACATGAGTGACAACATCAACCACATCGGTTCTGCTCCCCTTTGTCATAAAGATGTGATTACATCCTCTGGTTTAGTCTGCATCATTACTTTGAAGTTTGCAATTGTCGTCATGATCTATTTACTGTTGTTTCGGATTAAATCTCATACTAAATTGCTCATATATTCAACAATCCAATCCAAAAACCTGACCACAGGCAATTTACTCCGAGTGGTTTTGCTGCGCTTTTTGAAGCCGCCTACTTTTAAGGGGGTGCAATATAAAAGGTGGCACACAAGAGCAGTATATTGGTTTCAGATCATGTACTGCTATGACGCCACTAAGGGTAAGCCTAAGGGCGATCTTAATCCTACACAGCAGGAAGCTTTTCAGAACATGGATACACTCTTCAAAGCCACCCTGCTGAGTGTTCTTGACGATTCCATTGTGGATTCATATATGTCGTTTGACAGACAAAGACATGTGGGCTGCGCTCGAGGCCACGTTTGGGCCCTCGGGCGCTGGCAACGAGTTGTACGTCATCGAGCAATTCTGTGACTACAAGATGACTGATGAGCGCTCTGTTGTTCAGCAGACTCATGAGATACAGTCACTCTCTAAGTAACTTGAGTACTTTAAGTGTGTGTTGCTGGACAAATTTGTTGCTAGGACCATCATTGCCAAGCTTCCACCTTCGTGGAATGATTTTGCTACTTCTCTGAAAAACAAGAGACATGAGTTTTCTGTTTTGGATCTCATTAGCACTCTTGATTTTGAGGAGAAGGTGAGAGCAAAAGACACACGTGCTCGGTCATTGAGGGAGCTTCTAGTGCCCACATGGTACACGAGAAGAACTTCCAGCCCAACCAGCCCCAAAACAACAAGAACAAATCTCAGGGGAAAGGCAAGTTTGATGCAAAGAACAAGCCGTCACATTCTACCAACTTCAAGAAGAATTCTAATAACGGGAAGGGATACAAACCTCAATTTTGGTAGCAGCGCACAAAATTTATATGGCTGCATCTACCTGCTGTCAGCTAACCTCATGGTGCTCCAGGTATTCCTACATTCGTAACTAGGTACAATGACCACCGCAAGATGAAATTAGCTTATTCATACGTTGACTTGCTGAATGCGGTGGAACGATCCTGTCATGTGTGGAGGAGCAAACAAGCAAGGCAGCCGAAGGTGGAAATCAACCAAGGACTTATGACATTATATGTAATCTTCCTCGTGCAGGTCAAGATCCCTTCATCCGAGATGAGCGTGTTTTGTCATGCCGAGCTATTGATATGTGCTACTGTTTTGCAACACCGTTTAAGTATAGCTACTGCTTTCCTATCTTTTCATATTCAGGACAATGAATATGATATCAGGGGAACTGCACAATATGGACCCATGTTGAGTCATCTCTATTGCCTCATGTGTTTGCAGCAAATGCGTCAAAGATCAATTGCAAGATGAGGCAGGTAGCTAATTTGTGGAGTTGCCAACATGCTCAAAGTGCTCGCAACATTGAGTAGAAACAAGCATGCCTAGGAAATTAATGCGTGCGCAGGGAGGCCCTTTGCTCAGAGAAGCATCAACCGATTTTCTTTATTTCCACACCTTCTCACAACTTTGTATATTGGTTATAGTATGGTGAATCATTGAGATGCATAGACATGCTGAACTTTTTTTCTTCTGAATGTTAGTTTAATGTGAGTGTCTTCATCCAGTACCACATCCTCTAATTTGGTGGATGCACATAGAGAAAATAAATCTCCTTAATTTACTCCATAACCACCCTATTAAATAGGCCTAGTAACAAACCAGGCACATGCAGTGGCCGGCGGGCACATGCATCCTGCATGCATGGCCGGCCAAGCCCATGCGCCAGACTCCAATCTTGACAACGCAAAGAAGAGAGCGGTTCTTGGGAAAAAGAGAGTAGTTAGTGCAGCGGGCCTTCTAAACACGAACAGCTCGCTCTCCCGCTTCCATCTCCCCACCCAATTCCCCCCGCTCCTCAATCTTCCTCACTCGTCCAGAAAACCCCGCTCACCTTCTTCCTCACTGCATGTAAAACGCCTGCTCCTCTTCTTCCACTCCTGTAAATCCCAGCCCTCCTTCTTCCCCACTCGCACTGCCACTAGGCTCATCTCTGGCTACTCTACTCAAACCCGTGAGCTCGGCGCGACGCCCACAAGGAAAATGGAGTCGGCTGGCCCCAGCGCCAAGAAGATGAGGCTCCCGCCAGCGACGCTGCCTTGTAGATCCCACCCAGCTGGGAGAAGCGGCGAGCCCCCCACCCGGATCTGAGGAACCGGTAGAATCTCCGGTGGACCGCATCAGCGATCTCCCGGGTGTCATCCTTGAAGAGATCATCTCGCTTCTCCCCACCAAAGATTGCTGCCGCACACAAGTCCTCTCAACTCGGTGGCGCCCTCTATGGTGCACCGCGCCCCTCAATCTCGACTGTCGTCAGATATCTGTCCTTCCTGAATTTGATCTCATTAGAGCCATCGTCTCTTCTCACCAGCAGGGCCCTGTTCAATGCCTCTGCATCCCGACAAGCTACCTGCTGTCTGTACCCGGCGAGGTGGACGCTTGGCTGACATCCCCTGAATTTGGAGAACTCCAACAATTTGAGTTCTACCATTACCACGAAAGTTTCATACCACGAACATACCAAGAATTCGTGTCCACACCACCATTGTCCATCTCACGGTTTTCCTCCTCTCTCCACACCGCCACCTTCGCCCGGTGCCATCTACCAGACGATCTGGTACAAATGCTTCGACTCCCCTTTGCTAAAAAACTTTCGCTTGTGGTGGTTTATCTGTCGGAGGCCTCCTTTGCACAGCATCATCCACTCCAGTTGCCACGCCCTAGAGCGCTTGCTGATTGTTTTGGGAATAGAAATCGGTGTCGATTGTCTCCAAATAAAGTTGCCTCACCTTAAAAGCATTGGAATTTTTTTTAAAGGACAACAGCTCATCATCGAAGATGCCCCTTCACTTGAAAGGTTGCTCCTTCATAGTTGTTATACACCTTCAGAAATAATTGTCGTCTCTGCGCCCAAACTGGAGACCTTGGGTTTAATTCGTGACCCGTTTAATAATCACAAGGAGTTTGTATTTGGCTGCTCACTTTTTCAGGTACCGTATATTATCATCTACACATTTGTAATCATATGATGAATTTTTCATTTGTGCGCATAAGTTTTATATCATCTTGGAGTACACTTTGGGTACTAATATTATGTTATATGCTCAATGAAGAGTTCGTCCATTGATAGTCTATCAATGCTGGTGGATTCTATCAAGATCATATATATCAGAATGTATAGTTTTGATCTGGACATAATTATTGGCTTGCTGCAATGCTTTTGATCTCTGGAGAATTTATACATAGAGGTGATGATTTCATGCACATTGAAAGCCCGTATATATTGTACTAGAATTAACTGTTAAATTTGTCGTTCTTTCGACATACTCTTTTTTTAGACCTTAACTGTTTTCAATCTTCATGTCTACTTAGGGGAACCACATGGAGAAAAACATATAACCAATCGTTGGCGTAATAAGCACAAGGATTTTCTTAGTTCTCATGGCATTCGTTTGAGGATGATAACGATGGGACGATATGCATCCAACCAGGCAAACATAAGCTTTGTCACATTCTTCCTGTTGAGCGAGGTTACTATTGTCCATGAGGCTTAATTTTTACAACAAGAGATTTCTCACGGACGAACATGTTGAACAACAAAAAAAGAAGTTTCAGGTGGACAAATGGGCTTCTAAACGTGCTCGGCTTATATTTACAATAAGTTGTAGACATCCTGAAATAATTTTTTTGCACAGGATGTTGATTTTATGGATCAGACCGATCCATTTGTTTGTGACTGCAAAAAAGAGTGGTTGGGTTAGATGTTACTGTCATGTTCAATCTGGGTTTTGTCTAAAAATTTGATGAACAATTAATCCTTTGCCTTTTTGTACCATTTGTATGCTTGACTTGCATGGTGTTGCCCTCGTACTCCCCTCCACCTGCCACTACACTGCTGCATCTTCCATGGCTGTTGTTCGTTCCCGTCCGAGGCCTTGCAGTCGTTCTCCGCCTTGGTTAGCTCACTGTGCCCGCTGCCGTCTGACGTTGTCAACATGGTCAGCAACCAAGAGGAATTAGGAGATGACTGTACGTGGAGGAGGCTGACAGTAGGGACCCACCAGGGTCATTGCATTTCGCAAGCACGTGCCTCCTTATTACAAGCCAAAAAATTACTTCCTCCTAATTGTTTGACAACTAGGTTCCACGCCATTGTCAATGTAGTCAATAAACAAGAAAAATACACAACGAGCGGATAACACCAGGGACCCAGCAGCTCGCCCAGTTGTTTTTCGGTTTGACGGAGCTCAAGCGCCTGTTGTCTTGAGGCTGTGGCCCGTCTAGCCCATGCTTACGCTTTTATTAAGCACATGACGAGCCCAGTTGATATATTTTTTCTTTACGAAATTGGCTAGCCCAGTTCTTTTTTTGAAGAATACCAAAGCGAGGCACGCTTGCTTTTTCAGCCCTATTTGGCTGCAAATCATTCAAGACGAGGAGGGATGTAAGTAGTAAGAAATAGGCTTCCCCAGAAAACGGGCTATAAGTTGTAAGAAATGGGCTGTAAATTTTTAAACCAAAGCCAACCGGCAGTTGCATTAAAATATCATTTTTTCAGGTTTTCTCTACTCTGTACTCTTATAAAAACCAAAGCCAACTACAATTACATTAAAATATCATCTTTTCTCCCACAAGATAAACTACTCATACAAATGCATCTTCATGTTCCGTTACAGCGAACGGGCATCTTGCTAGTTAAGATTCTAAATTTCATTCATTTTTTTGCGGAGAATTGTTTTTTGAATTTTATTTTGATATAATTTTTTGAAAATTATTTTTAACGTGACTCGAAATTTCGTGATTAAAAGAGTTCGGACCCCACCGAAATATGCAAAATTTCGTTGAATTTTTTAGCAGCGCCCAGAATATATGGTCTGTAATGCTAATAAAAAGAATATGGGCTTCAAATATCCTTAAGAATTAGCAAATGGGCTGTAAATTATTGAAAATAATGGCTAATGGGTTGTATGCTATTTTCCACAGATTTGGAGTCTGACTTCTGGGCCTACTAGGTTGACGATGACGTTGTCCTAAATTTTTTTTTTGACGCGTACGCAAGGCTTTGTCAACTTAGTCAACACACAGCAGTGACTGGTGGATGTCCATCCAACGGCCGCCGTGGTTCTTCAATCTCTGATCTTCCTGCTCCAGCCGCCCAAACCAGCGCTGCGGACTGCTGCTCCCTCCTCCCGTGGTGTTTGTCTTTGCCCGCCGAATCATCCCTCTAACCACCCACCACTACTGGAAACTGGGAATTTGCCATCAGCCAGCTCTTTGCCATCTGCCAGCTGATGGCAAAGAACTGACAGATGGCAAAGAAGCCTTTACCGGCAGGGTTTCAGACGACCTGTTTGCCATCTGTTGGCTGATGGCAAAGCCTTTGCCATCCGCCGAACATGCCTTTGCCATCTGCCATGGCAGATGGCAAAGTGCCAGATTCCAGTAGTGCACACATCCTGTTATTTTTCGGTGATGTCAGCCTCACCCCGTAGCCGACCAGTCAGCGCTTGTTCTCCCCTCAGCGTGGGCATCCACTGCGGTGGCTTCGCCGGCTCCGGGTGGTTCTCTTCCTGGGCCTTGCCCTCGTCCACTGTGTTTGTGCTCTCGGCGCGGCGAGGTCAACATGGTCAACAAACAACAGCCATCGGAAGAGGGCCGACAAGAGGGGCCCTACACAGAAAATGCATCCTTATTACGCGCAAAATAATGATTCCTCCACGATAGCTAGGACCCACCGGAAGGGTCTCTGTATTTTGAAAAAATGTTCCCCCGCTTTCATTTCGGACCCACCGAAATGCCTCCTTATTACGCACACAAAATGAATACTCCCCACCTTCATTTGGGACTCACCTTGGCGGGAGGCTGACTTGTGGGCCTACTAAGTTCTGAGGGACGAAGGGCTTTGTCAACTTAGTCAATATGAATGATTCTAGCTCCGGTGACCGTCTGATGTCCATCCAAGCCGTAGTGCTTCTTCAACCTATGGTATTCGTGCTCCAGCCGCCCAAAGTAGTGCCGGTCGTGCCGCATGCTCCTGCCTCCCGTGGCCGGCTGTGATGCCGCGGAGGCCTCACCGCCCCCTACTATTCCCACCATTGGCCAGGCCATCCCTCTACTCACCCACACCCCCTATTATTCTGCGGTGATGGCAGCCTCACCCTTTACTCCTCTTCGCGTGGGCATCCACTGCTGCGTCTTCCCCAGCTCCACGTCGTCCCCTTCCTAGGCCTCGCCGTCGTCCACTGCCATGGTGCTCTCGACGCGGCGTGGTCAATGTGGTCAACGACCGACTTCCATCGAAGAGCATCGTGCATGGAGAGGCCGACACGGGTCCACGGCGGCCGCAAGGAAGTGCCTCCTTATTACGTGCAAAATAATTATTCCTCCACCGACAGCGAGGACCCACCGAGCGGGCCACCGTGTTCGTGAAAAAACGTTTCCCCCACCGTTGGGACCCACCAGCTACATCTTCGCACGCAAGGAAGTGCACGGCGGTCGGGACCCACCTGGTCGAAGCGCACGTGGCGTTGTCATTCTGGTCGCGAACGGTAATGCGTACATCTTGGTCGTTGTAGAGGCGTGCACGCGTCGTAGTAGAGGCGCCGCACATAGCATGTACACGCACGCATACAACGCCGTGGTGCAAGAAAGAAAATACAGCCACGTATGTGTACATACGGGCGGGGTCTCGAACACCTACTCGCGCATACGTACGGCCAGGGCTCGTGTACATGGCTGGGTCGGAACGGAGAAACAGCGTCGTCGTCGTGTTCATGGGGAGGCAACGGAGTGCGTCGTGTTCATGGAGAGGCAACAGAATGCGTCGTGTTCATCGGGAGGCAACGGAACGCGTGGGAGCCAACCGGCTGGGTCGGAACGGAATGCGTGGTCGTGTTCGTCGGGAGGGCTTGGACGGAACAGGCGATGGAAACGAGGCCTGGCGTGCCGCTGGCGGAGGAAACGGACCTCCCACGTTGAGCAGGGTCCTGCTGATTGGGAGGGGTGTGGCGTACCGCAAAACAGAGGAAACGGACCTCCTACGGTCGAAACGGGGGTCCTGTTGATCAAGAGGGGTGTGGCGTACCGCAAAACGGAGGAAACAAACCTCCTACGGTCAAAACGGGGTGGAGGGGTGTGGCGTACCGCAAAACGGACGAAACGGACTTGTGTTGGAGCGCCACGGTCAAAGCAGGGTCCTGTTCATCGGGAGGGTGTGGCGTGCCGCAAAACGGGACTCCATGGGATACTGTTCATCTCCACCGTCGACCTCCTCCAGCCTCCACAAAGCTACCGTCGACCTCCTCCAGCCTCCACGGGCTCCTGTTCATCCGGCCTCCACCGCGCTTACTCCACCGGCCATCGTTCAACCACCCTTCCACCGTCTCACTGTTCATCCAGCCCTCCACACCACGGGGCATGTTCAACCACCCTCCACGGGCACCCTCCACGGGCACCCTCCAACGTCTCATCGTTCATCCAGCCCTCCACCACACCACACGGGTCCTGTTCATCCAACCCCCCCCCCATAGCGCTCACTTTGTTCATCCCAGAGGCAGCATCGATCGGCTTGATTAGCGGCGATGGCGAAGAATCGCTCGATCGGGTTCGATTAACAGCCATCAATCAATCACTTTCGGGTTGATGCTTGGCGTAGCACTGCGGTGCAATCCCTCGGGTTCGATTAGAGCCCAACGCCTCGCTTTCAGGTTCGATTAGAGCCAATGCTCGCACACACGCCACAGCGTCGTGTATGAGAGAAAGCAGCGCATCGCTCGGCCCCGACCTCCCATCGTAACCGCAACTCCCGAAATTTTCCTCCCCTCGCTTCTACCACGGTTTTTCCGTCATGGACGGCCCAAAGAATGTCATGCAGTCAAGTCTCCGCCCGCCCAAGGCGAAAAGCCCATTTTCTGTCATGATTTTTGTCATAGAAGTAGGAGCCCACCACATCTATGATGATACCGGGTTTTGTCACAATTATCGTCATAGAAGTGTCATATGTATGACAAATAAAATTTCATTCGGCCCAAAATGTCAAGGATGTGTCTTTTTTTTGTAGTGAAAGCCATCCCACGTCAACTTTAGCCATTAGGCATGTCGCGGTCTTAGTGGGTTGCTCCAAAAAGTTAATCACATAGATATCGTTCTCGACATGCCCAACAAAGGCTACTTTAAGAGTCTTGCTCCACAAGAGGGTCATGGTATCAATATCAAAGAAGGTGGCAAAACCCATGAGTGCAAGTTGATGGACGGAAAGTAAGTTGTATGCAAGGGACTCAACAAGCATGACTTTATCGATCGTGAGATCATGAGAAATGGCAACTTTGCCAAGCCCCAATACCTTAGAAGATGAGTCATCACCCCACTCGACATTGGTGGGCATAGATGAAACCTTTTGCACGTCCACCACCAAATCCTTGCTTCCGGTCATATGATCTGTGACTCCACTATCGAGCAACCATGATCCCCCACCAGACGTAAACACCTACAAGAGATCAATGCTTGGTCTTAGGTACCCATTTTTCAATGGGTCCTTTGATGTTAGTAACAAGGGTCTTAGGAACCCAAATAGACCATTCAATGTACTCACAAGGAGAACCAACAAATTTGGCATAAGCATGCCCATCACTAGCACGGCATAACACATAAGAAGGGTTAAAGTCGCCGACTTTGTTGGAAGGAGTGGCATTGCCCTTCTTGACACCACCACCCTTCACATTGTTCTTATTCTCCTTAGAAGCACCCTCTCCCTCCTTCACAAAAGTTTGCTTGAGAGGAGGAGGTTGTTTGGCCTTGTCATTCTTCTTCTTGTTCTTGGACTTGGGTGCAAACCCAATTCCCTCCTTGCCCACAACTTCCTTTTGATTTCTCAAAAGGTCGTTGAATATCACCTTGTATGCAAGACATAAGACCTTTCTCAAGTTGCTCCTTCCAACTTGGCACTATCCTCCACAAGATGCACATGCTCACAACATGGGTTAGTACCATTTGCATTATCAATTAAAACCATATGAGGAACTGTGGCTTTCTCCTTGGTTAGCTTCACTTGGAGTTGATCATGAGACTCTTTGAGGCTAGCATGAGCACCTTTCAAGGCCTTGTGAGCCTTGTCAAGTATATCAAACTCCTCCTTGAGTCTAGCATGGTCAACCCCAAGTTTAGCCATCTCGGAATTGAGCACAGAGATACAACAAGAGCATGATCAAGATCTTTCTTTAATTTAGCATGATCATCATTGTGTGACTCCTCAAGAGCCAAACGATGACCACGCTCTTCCTCAAGCGCATTAGAGAGATCCGATATCTCATCGGCATAGTCACGACTCTGCCCTTCCATCTTAGAGATGGTTTCTTCGTGAGCTTCAATCATATCATTGGCTTCACCAAGTTGTTCGAAGAGAGCAACAAAGTGCTTCTTGGATTTACCCCTGAGCTTACTCATAAAAGATTCAAATTCATTTTCCTCCTCCTTCGTCCCCTCACTTTCATCAATGTAATCCATCAAGGAAGGATTAGTAATGATGGTAGTTTCCATGTTGGGGGTTACCTTGTTGGTGGCTTTAGCCATGAGGCACTTGGCGGTGATGTTCTCGTTGGGTGAATCAAAGAGGGACACCCGTGGAGTTGTCGCAATGGCAACGGAGGCCATGGCAACCGTCTCACCATCTTCTTCACCATCATCATCCTCATTGTACTCTTCTTGTGCCACCAACCCCTTGGGAGGAGTCTTCTTGGTGAAGTTGTTCTAGTTTGGTAAGGACTTGGCCTTGTCTTTTCGGATAAGCTTGCCACCATTGTCTTCCCTCTTCTCGTATGGGCACTCTGCAACAAAGTGGCTCACATTGCCACAATTATAGCATGTCCTCACATGTTGCTTTCCCTTGGCGCCACTTGAGTTGTTCTTGTTTAAGTTGGGCCTTGAGTTCTTCTTGCTCCAAAATTGTCGTGAAGCGAGAGCCATGTGCTCATGATATGCATACTTGGTATCTTCGGGGAAACACTCCTCTTCTTCCTCTTCACCCTATTCATCCACACTAGCCTTGGCCTTCAAAGCAAGGTTGGGCTTCTTTGCTCATCGAGAGCGCAACACCGCATTGTAGGCGATCTTGTCCAAGATCCTCATTGCAACAAACTCATCCAACACTTCACTTGAGGACAAGGCATGAAAGTCCGGCCTTTGATGGATGACGGAGGACATGGCCTTATGGTAAGGCATCATGGACTTGAGAAACTTGCGCTTGATCCAATTGTCATCCATATCCTTGCTCCCATGATCTCGAAGCAAGACCACGAGAGTGGTTAATCTCCGGTAAAGCTCTCGAGGTTCTTCATCTTCATTCATTGCAAACTCATCGGCTTCATCTTGCACCACTTCAAAGTTTGAGCGTTGAATTCTTGCGATTCCCTTGTAAATGGAAACAACATGTTGTCATGCTTCCTTGGCCATGGTGAAAGGCCGGAGATGTGCAATATCTTCGGGTGGAATTGCTTCTTGGAGAATGAAGAGAGCGGACTCGTTGAATTGATGATATGTGGCTTCTCTAGGAGTGAAGTTGCTTGGGTCGTGCGGGTAGAAACCTTGCTCAATAATTCTCCAAAGATTAGTAAAACTATGATTCAAATGACGTTTAAAGCGATAGACCCAAGAGAAAAAATCCTCATTTTTCACAAGCTTGGGAGGAGGACCAACATGATTCATATGCGTGGAGGGACCGTTCCTCCATAAGTAATTGGAGGTTCGACATGGGCAAAGATGTCATTTCCACTTCTACCACTAGTCAAATGAACTTGTTCACCAGTAGCTTCCCCCTTGTTGGAGTTAGCATCCGTCACCTTGTTAGTGGGATCGACCACTTCCAACGGTGTGGGTGGAAACTTGAGACCATCAAGAAACTTCTCAAGCATGCCTTTGACCTCGGCCGTCATGGAGGTTTTCAATTGTCAAGGCCACATTGAACTCCTCATGAGAGACCGAGGATCCCCCTTCGGCCGCAGACAAAGTGGGTCTCGCATCGGGGTGCTCCTCTGATATCTACTACGCAACTTTATTCTTGTAGACGCGTGTTGGGCCTCCAAGCGCATAGTTTTGTAGGACAGTAGCAATTTTCCCTCAAGTGGATGACCTAAGTTTTATCAATACATGAGAGGTGTAGGATGAGATGATCTCTCTCAAAAGACCCTGCAACCAAATACAAGAAATCTCTTGTGTCCCCAACACACCCAATACAATGGCAAATTGTATAGGTGCACTAGTTCGGCGAAGAGATGGTGATAAAAGTGTAATATGGATGGTAGAAATATATTTTTATAATCTGAATAAATAAAAACAGCAAGGTAGCCAATAGTGAATGGGCACAAAAACCGGTGTTGCAATGCTTGAAAATGAGGCCTAGGGTCCGAACTTTCACTAGTGCAACCTCTCAACAGTGCTAACATAGTTGGATCATATGATTATCCCTCAAAGTGCAATAAAGAATCACTCCCGAGTTCCTATTAGCGGAGAACAAAAGATAGACATTGTTTGTAGGGTATGACACCACCTCAAAGCTATTCTTTCCATTTGATCTATCCTAGAGTTCGTACTAAAATAACGCAATCTATTCTTTCCGATCGATCTAATCAAGAGTTTGTAATAAAATAACACCAAAGCAAATTCATATTCATAATACTCAATCCACACAAAGAACTACAAGGAGACCCCAAAGTTTCTATCGGAGAAAAGATAATAAAAACGTGCATCAACCCCTATGCATAGATTACCCCAATATCACCGCGGGAATCCTAAAGTTGATTGCCATAACGTATATCAAGTGAATCAATATGATACCCCATTATCACCTCAAGTATTCATACCGCAAGACATACATCATGTGTTCCCAAATCTGAACATTCATTCCGACATGACAAAACTTCAAAAGGTAAAGATTCAATTCATCACAACAAGAGTATAGAGGGGAGAAACGTCATATGATCCATCTATATTAACAACGCCCATGATATAGATCACGAGAGAGAGATTAAACACATAGCTACTGGTACAAACCCTCAGCCCCGAGGGTGGACTACTCCCTCCTCATCTTGGTGGCCACCAGGATGATGAAGCTGGCCACCGGAGATGATTCCCCCCTTCGGCAGGGTGTCGGAACGGGTCTAGATTGGTTTTCGGTGGCTACGGAGCCCTGCGGCGGCGGAACTTCTAATCTAGGTTAACGCTGAAGGGTTTCTGAATATTTTGGAATTTATAGTGCAAAGAGGGGGTGTGGGAGGCCACCGAGGTGGGCACAACCCACCTGGGCACGCCCGCGCCCTGGTGGGTTGTGCCCCCTCGGGGCACCCACCCAGGTGCAGCTCTAGCCCATTGGGTTCCTTCTGGTCCAAAAAAAATCTCCGTAAAGTTTCGTTGCGTTTGGACTCCGTTTGATATTGATTTCATGCGATGTAAAAAACAAGAAAAAAAAACAACAACTGGCACTGGGCACTGGGTCAATAGGTTAGTCCCAAAAAATTATATAAAGTTGCTATAAAATAACAGCATGAATACTTCATAAATTATAGATACGTTGGAGACGTATCAGCATCCCCAAGCTTAGTTCCTACTCATCCTCGAGTAGGTAAATGATAAAAGAAATAATTTATGAAGTGTGAATGCTAGCAAAGTGCATAAGTTTGATCAATGATAATTTCAATCACTTTTCCTAGCATCATAACAACAATTATTTCTTATAAAACTTCTCATGTTATAGTGGCAACCCATTCACATGTTAAGGTTCAAACAATGAACTCTCTTGAAACTCAACAACCTATGTTCTCAGTCACCAAGCAATTGCAATTCAACTTATTCAATAGAATTTAAGTAAGAGCTCCACATACTAAACCATCATATAGTCTTCTATGATTGCTAACACTCACCGCATACACATGAGCAAAACGTTTCAACCGGACACATACAAAGATAGGGGCTTATTGTTTTGCCTCCCAGCGTATTCACCTCAAGGGTGATGTCAACAATAATAACTCATGCTACCCATATTCAACTGGACATATGTGCCTAGATCTTTCCTCACCACATGATGCTTGCCAAAAGAGAAAATAAAAAGGAATAGAGAGAAAAACTTTGACTCTTTGCAGAAAAGTAAATACTGAAAAGTAAAAGATAGGCCCTTCGCAGATGGAAGCAGAGGTTGCCATGCGCTTATTTGTTTGTATGCTCAACCCCTTAGTGCAAAAGAACGTCACGTTATATTGCCTTTTATGATAGAAAACTTTATTATGCAGTCTGTCGCTTTTATTCTTTGCCATCACAAGTTCGTACAACGCTCAATTTTCTCTTACACTAAACGATCTCACACTTTTAGAAGTAATTTTTATTGCCTTATTGCACCGATGACAACTTACTTGAAGGATCTTGCTCAATCCTTAGGTAGGTATGGTGGACTCTTGAAAATAAGATTTGGGTTTAATGGTTTTTGGATGCACAAGTAGTATCTCTACTTGGTGCGAAATTTTTGGCTAGCAAAGATGGGGGCAAGCACCACATGTTGAAGGATCTATGGCAATATAACTTCTATATGAATATGAACAAACATAAGTCATTATGTTGTCTTCCTCATCCAACGTCAACAATTTTGGCATATAATATTCTGATGGGGGCTCACAATCACAAAAGATTTCCATGATAGTGTATTTGCATGTGAAAGTTCTCTTCCTTATACTAATATTCGTGAATTGCTTGTATAACCAATATTGTGATTGTCAAGCCTCAAAAGATTTCACTTTTCTAAACCCAATGTGAAGCTACCACTAAGCATGGTATAATCTCAACTTCATGATATTCAATTTATTCAACAAGATATAAGTGAAGCACAAGAGCAATTCCAAAGAAAAGAGCTTCTTTGACGGGATGTGAATGCTGCTTACTTAGCCTCCTTGGCAACTATTTGAGGACTCTATTTTATTTAAAAAATTTCAGATCTAAGTACTTTATTAAAACAGCAAGCAAAAACAAAAATAAAATGACATTTCAAGGATAGCACCACTCATGTGAAGAAGCAAAAACTTAGGCTCAACCAATACAAACCGATAATTGTTGTTGAAGAAAGGTGGGATGCCTACCGGGGCATCCCCAAGCTTAGATGCTTGAGACTTCTTGAAATATTATCTGGGGATGCCTTGGGCATCCCCAAGCTTGAGCTTTTGTGTCTCCTTAATTCCTCTCATATCATGGTTTTCCTAAATCTCAAAAGTTTCATCCACATAAAACTCAACAAGAACTCGTGAGATAAGTTAGTATAAACCAATGCAAAAACCTTATCATTCTCTAATGTAGCAAATCACTAAAATTATTATTCAACATTGCATATAAATGCCTTTGCATATTTAATACTCCTATCCTCAAATAGAATCATTAAACAAGCAAACATATGCAAACAATGCAAACATAACAGCAATCTGCCAAAACAGTACAGCCTGTACAGAATGCAAGAGTATCAATACTTATTTAACTCAAAAAAATCTGAAAATTTAACACACTTTAGAAAATTTATCAGACATTATTGTGCAAAAAGTTTCAAAATTTTATCATGTTCTGACTTTTCTAGGGAATTTTTGCAACAGCGGTAAACTTTCTGTTTTCAAACAGCAACATATAGACTTGCAAAATAAGCATAGTAAAGGCTGTCATTGCCACTTTTATTGAAATAAAAGATGCAAAACATTATTATAAATAACAGCAAGCAAATCCTAACAAAATAAATTGACACTTCAAGCAAAGCACATATCATGAGACGAATGAAAACATAGTTCCAAGTGAGGTTACCGATAATGTTGGAGACGAAAGAGGGGATGTCTTCCGGGGCATCCCCAAGCTTAGTTGCTTTGATATTCCTTGAATATTAACTTGGGGTGCCTTGGGCATCCCCAAGCTTGGGGTCTTGTCACTCCTTATTCTCCTCATATCGACATCTCACCCAAAACTTGAAAACTTCAATCACACAAAACATAACAGAACTTCGTGAGATAGGTTAGTACGATAAAGAGCAAACCATTTCACCTTGGTACTGTAAAATACAAGATTCATAATTGTTTCCACACAATTCCTACTGTAGCATATCATTTCTACAATTTATATTGAGCAATATAAGCCATAGAAACTAGAAAGCAAGCAAACTATGCATTGAAAACAGAATCTGTCAAAAACAGAACAGTCTGTAATGATCTGGTTAACTACCATACTTCTGCTACTCCAAAAATTATGAAAAATTAGGAACACATGAGAAATTTGTATATTAATCTTCTGCAAAAAGAATCAACTCAAAAGCACCTTTCTGTTAATAATGAGAATTATTTTCGTGAGCGTAGAAGTTTCTGTTTTTCGGCAAGATCAAATCAACTATCACCCAACATGATCCCAAAGGCTTTACTTGGCACTTTATTTTAAAAAAAGCTATAAAACATGATTACTACAGTAGCATAATCATTTGAACACACAAAAACAGTAGGTAAAAGTGTTGGGTTGTCTCCAACAAGCGCTTTTCTTTTATGCCTTTTAAGCTAGGCATGATGATTTCAATGATGCTCGCATAAAAGATAAGAATTGAAACATGAAGAGAGCATCATGAATCATATGACTAGCACATTTAGGTCTAATACACTTCCTATGCACAGGGATTTTGTGAGCAAACAACTTATGGGAACAAGAATCAACTAGCATAGGAAGGCAAAACAAGTGTAACTTCAAAACAATCAACACATAGAGAAGAAACTTGATATTATTGAGATATGTAAGGGCATAAGTTCCTTTCTCATAATAATTTTCAGAGCCATCATGAATGGATTAAACAATATAACTATCAAATACAGCACTCTTTTCATGATGCACAAGCGTAGAAAAGTTATTACTCTTTATGGCATACATGTCATCACAATAATCATCATAGATAGCAACTTTATTGTCATGGTCAATTGAAACCTCTTCCAAAATAGTGGATGTATCACTAAATAAAGTCATGACATCTCCAAATCCACTTTCATCCATATTATCATCATAAATAGGAGGCATGCTTTCATCATAATAAATTTTCTCATCAAAACTTGGGGGAGTAAAAATATCATCTTCATCAAATATAGCATCCCCAAGCTTGTAACTTTGCATATCATTAGCATCATGGATATTCAAAGAATTAATACTAACAACATTGCAATCATGCTCATCATTTAAATATTTTCTGCCAAACATTTTATTGACTTCTTCTTCTAACAATTGAGCACAATTTTCCGAACCATCATTTTCAAGAAAGATATTATAAAGATGATCAATAATATGATGCAACATCAATTCCATTTTTATGCAGTTTTTGTTTTATAAACCAAACTAGTGATAAAACAAGAAACTAAAAGATTCAATTGCAAGATCTAAATATATACCTTCATGCACTCACCTCCCCGACAACGGCGCCAGAAAAGAGCTTGATGTCTACTACGCAACTTTATTCTTGTAGACACGTGTTGGGCCTCCAAGCGCAGAGTTTTGTAGGACAGTAGCAATTTCCCCTCAAGTTGATGACCTAAGGTTTATCAATCCATGAGAGGTGTAGGATGAAGATGGTCTCTCTCAAAAGACCCTGCAACCAAATACAAGAAATCTCTTGTGTCCCCAACACACCCAATACAATGGAAAATTGTATAGGTGCACTAGTTCGGCGAAGAGATGGTGATAAAAGTGTAATATGGATGGTAGAAATATATTTTTATAATCTGAATAAATAAAAACAGCAAGGTAGCAAATAGTGAACGAGCACAAAAACGGTGTTGCAATGCTTGAAAATGAGGCCTAGGGTCCGTACTTTCACTAGTGCAACCTCTCAACAGTGCTAACATAGTTGGATCATATGATTATCCCTCAAAGTGCAATAAAGAACCACTCCCTAGTTCCTATTAGCGGAGAACAAAAGATAGAAATTGTTTGTAGGGTACGAAACCACCTCAAAGCTATTCTTTCCGTTCGATCTATCCTAGTTCGTACTAAAATAACGCAAGCTATTCTTTCCGATTGATCTAATCAAGAGTTCGTACTAAAATAACACCAAAGCAAATTCATATTCATAATACTCAATCCACACAAAGAACTACAAGGAGACCCCAAAGTTTCTATCGGAAAAAAGATAATAAAAACGTGCATCAACCCCTATGCATAGGTTACCCCAATATCACCGCGGGAATCCGCAAGTTGATTCCCATAACGTATATCAAGTGAATCAATATGATACCCCATTATCACCTCAAGTATTCATACCGCAAGACATACATCATGTGTTCCCAAATCTTAACATTTAATCCGACATGACAAAACTTCAAAGGGTAAAGATTCAATTCATCACAACAAGAGTATAGAGGGGAGAAACATCATATGATCCATCTATATTAACAAAGCCCATGATATAGATCACGAGAGAGAGAGAGAGAGAGATTAAACACATAGCTACTGGTACAAAACCTCAGCCCCGAGGGTGGACTACTCCCTCCTCATCGTGGTGGCCGCTGGGATGATGAAGATGGCCACCGGAGATGATTCTCCCCTCCAGCAGGGTGCCGGAACGGATCTAGATTGGTTTTCGGTGGCTCCGGAGCCCTGCGGTGGCGGAACTTCTAATCTAGGTTAACCCCGAAGGGTTTCGGAATATTTGGGAACTTATAGTGCAAAGAGGGGGTGTGGAGGCCACCGAGGTGGGCACAACCACACTGGCGCGCCGAGGCCTGGCGCGCCACAGTGGGTTGTGCCCTCGAGCACCCCAGGTGCAGCTCTGGCCCATTGGGTTCCTTTTGGTCCAAAAAAATCTCCGTAAAGTTTCGTAGCGTTTGGACTCCATTTGATATTGATTTCCTACGATGTAAAAAACAAGCAAAAAAAGCAACTGGCACTGGGCACTGGGTCAATAGGTTAGTCCCAAAAAATGATTGTAAAACACCCAAGAATGATAAAAATAACAGCATGAATACTTCATAAATTATAAATACGTTGGAGACGTATCATCCTCCACCTCGTCTGTGGTGTCAACCATACTCTTCGGACGACAAAGTTGTTAATAAAGAGACAAGGCTCTGATCCAGTTGAACGGATTGATATAGTTGACTAGAGGGGGTGAATAGGCTACTAACAATTTTTAGCTTTTCTTGACCAAATTAAACTTAGCATCAAAATAGGTTGTCTAGATAAGCAACTAGGTGAGCAACCTATATGATGCAACAATGACTAGCAAAGCAAGCAAGGTAAACAACACAATATAAGCTTGCACAAGTAAAGGTAAGAGATAACCAAAAGTGGAGCCGGTGGAGACGAGGAAGTGTTACCGAAGTTCCTTCCTTTTGAGAGGAAGTACGTCTCCATTGGAGCGGTGTGGAGGCACAATGCTCCCCAAGAAGCCACTAGGGCCACCGTATTCTCCTCACTCCCTCACACAATGCGAGATGCCGTGATTCCACTATTGGTGCCCTTGGAGGCGGCGACCCAACCTTTACAAACAAGGTTGGGGCAATCTCCACAACTTAATCGGAGGCTCCCAACGATACCACGAAGCTTCACCACAGTGGAATATGGCTCTGCGATGACCTCAACCGTCCAGGGTGCTCAAACACCCAAGAGTAACAAGATCCACAAGGGATTAGTGGGGGGAATCAAATTTCTCTTGGTGGAAGTGTTGATCGGGGCCTTCTCAACCAATCCCTAGAAAATCAACAAGTTTGATTAGCTAGGGAGAGAGATCGGGCGAAAATGGAGCTTTGAGCAACAATGGAGCTTGGGGAGGGAAGAGGTGGTCTTCTTGGGGAAGAAGACCCCCTTTATATAGTGGGGGGAAAGATCCAACCGTTACCCACCCACTTAGCCCGCGACACGCGGTACTACCGCACACGCTCGCGGTACTACCGCAAGGGGTTGTGATGCTACCGCTTGATGTTGTGGTACTACCGCTCGCGCAACAGTGACCAGACGAGGCCCTGTTGCATATAGCAACGAGCGGTAGAACTTCTGGAGCGGTAATACCGCGCGCCCCTGCAGTACTACTGTAGGGCAGGGCTCAACTAGCCTAGGAAACGCACAGACTAAATAAATTTCGTCCGTGACTACTTCCGCTGAGTTTGGGACGTGCGAAAATCCAGCACGGTACTACCGCTCGCAGGGAGTGGTACTACCGCGTAGGGGCAGAAGTAAAAAATTACTTCGCGCCTACTTCCGCGTGCGTCGGCATTCTGGACTAGAGACAACGATACTACCGCAAGTCAGGTCGGTACTACCGTGGGCCCCTGCGGTACTACTTCTCCCTTGAGCAGTACTACCGCATGCCACAGAACCTATAGCATTTGGAGGCCTTCATCTCGCAGCGACAAGGAGAAACGGATGGTGCTCCAATGAAGCGAAGGAAAGGTGGTGCAAAGGAACAGTTGTGTACGTGTTGATTCCACCCTAATCTTTCCGAAGTGGACCCCCTCTTATTAGTACAGCTTTTCTATGACTCAAATCCACCGAAAAGAAACGTAGAAAACCGCCGTCTTCGATAGGCTCCGAGGGGCACCGAATCGTCTTGTGCCTAGACATGAGATATCTGAAATGCTCAATGCACACGATTAGTCCGCAAATGCACTATCATCAATCACCAAAACCACATAGGAAGAAATATGCCCTTACAACCTTGGCAGGAATCTTCTTCCTGGGGCGCTCGCCCTCAACATCACCAAGGTCATCGTGGCTGATCTTATAGCGCAATGCACCGCATACCGGGCATGCATTCAAATCCTCGTACTCACCGCGGTAGAGGATGCAATCATTAGGGCATGCATGTATGTTCTGCACCTCTAATCCTAGAGGGCAGATAGCCTTCTTTGCTTCTTACGTGGTCGAGCAATTCGTTGTCCTTTGGAAGCATCTTCTTTAACATTATCAGCAACTTTTCAAATCCTTGTCAGATACACCATTCTCTGCCTTCCATTGCAGCAATTCCAGTGTGGTGCCCAGCTTTTTCTTGTCATCTTCGCAATTTGGGTACAACAATTTCTTGTGATCTTCTAACATGCGCCGCAACTTCAGCTTCTCCTTTTGACTTGCGCAGTTTCTCTTTGCATCGGCAATGGCCCGACCAAGATCATCAGCGGGCTCATCTGATGCCTCTTCTTCAGCTTCTTCCCCCATTGTTGGCTCAGCTTCTTCCCCCATTGTAGTACCATCGTATTCAGGGAACCCATGGCCAGGATAGCTGTCATCATCCTCTTCTTTTTCAATCTCTTCCATTAGAACCCCTCTTTCTCCGTGATTGGTCCAATAGTTATAGCCGGACATGAAACCGGACGTAAGTAGGTGGACGTGAAAGGTTATTGAGTTAGAGTAATTTTGATCATTCTTACAAACAACACATGGACAATATCGGCCGCTTGTTTGCCTCAGCCGCAAACAGAAAATTATGCACGCCATTAATGAACTGGGGAGAGCATCGGTCATTGTACATCCATTGCTGGCTCATCTTCATTAGACAACACCAAAAAGACCAAATTAATACAAGTTCATACATAAAGTTCATACACACTTATTCTCATAAAACAACATACAAACTCTCTAGCTAAAGCATTTAAACACAACAACAAATGCGATCAAGATCGCAACTAAGGTAACAATTGATCCAACAGCATAATGATACCAAACCTCATTACCAATGGCATATTTTCTAATCTTTTTAATCTTCAAGCGCATTGCATCCATCTTGATCTTGTGGTCATCGACGCCATCGGCAACATACAACTCAAGTTTCATCTTCTCTTCTTTAATTCTTTTCAATTTTTCTTTCAAATACTCGTTTTCTTTTTCAACTAAATTTAACTTCTCGGCAAGAGGGTCGGTTGCAATTCCGGTTCACATACCTCCTAGATAAAAATATCTATATCAACTTGATGAGCATAATTGTCATACACGAAATGCAACAAATAGTTATAAAAGAGAACACACCACATCTGAATAATAAACCGGACGAGGGCCGACGGGGACGGATATCAAAACCATGCCACTATGTATAACAAACAACGTACGGGTAATAAACATGATTTTACTAGTAACTATCTAAATCACACAAAGATGATTTTTTTATATAAAAAGGATAAGAACAAGAGGCTCACCCAAGGTGGTGCCGGGGACGGGACGGTGCGGACGATCGATTGTGGTTAGGACGGTGCGGGCGATCGACGGTGGTTAGGACGGGGACGGGAAGACACTAAGTAAACCACACCTACATATGCAAACTAAGAAGTTAATCTGAGCTCAAATTGCATATAACTCAAATAAACTAACACATATAATTACTTCCAAACTAAAACCCACAAATCACTATACTTATAGAGCATTGCAAGAGCTAATCTAGCAATGAGAGATGAAAGGACAAAGTTGCTAACCTTTGTGAACACTTGGATGGATGGGGTGCCTTCAAATCTTGACAAATTTTGGTAAAAATGGAGGTGAGCTCGAGCAAGAGAGGAAGAAAACAGAGTGGAGGGGAAAAACAAAGAGCTACGGCTCGAGCCGGACAAAGCACTATATATAGTGATATCTTTAGTCCCGGTTGGTTATACAAACCGAGACTAAAGGTGCACCTCTAGTCCCAGTTTGTGTCACGAACAAGGACTAAATGTGCTCGTGGGGGCCCAAGCCTGACACAAGCCTATCACCACCCCTTTAGTCCCGGTTCGTGACACAAACCGGGACTAGAGGCACGCCACGGACCGGGACTAATGATCCACGCCCCCTAATCATTGGAACTGGGAGTAATGATCACATTAGTACCGGACCGTTATCAAACCGGGACTAATGGGGCTCACGTAAAGTCGTTTTTCTACTAGTGACGACGCTTGAATATGCTTATGTAAAAAAAATCTTAGTACTATTGTTGTGGAGTCAGAAATAGCTTACTGTATGCTTCTTTTTTAACCCTAGCTTAATGTATGCTTAAAGTGAAGTCCAGTTAAAGGACTTATTCATTACTTCCATGCATTCTCAGACCACGTGTCCGAGAAAAATTTGTGAATGACAAAGAAAGAAATGAACTCTTAATGTGCAGCCTGCCAAATATATCAGGACATAAAGAATTCATATGTATCGGGTGCAAATGATGAACAGGAAGCATGCAAGCTGTAGAGTGTTCTTTGATCACAACCCACTGTAGGAGGACCCTTTTATGAGAATGTACTGGATTTACAAAAAAGGGTTTCCCCTGCTTTATATTATAAAGCAACAACCCCAAGCATCCAACAACAAGTCATGGTCGGTCCAAGTGCAAGTAATACATAAATAAAAGTTGGGGGCACAGCAGAACAAGCCCCAAAACAATAGCAGACCTACCCACTAATCATAGCTGAGATAATTATGGTATGTATGGTAATGAAACAATCAGTATCTCAGTGTGTAGCTACTCGTAAGTTCAATCCATCTAGTACCTCAACTACTAACCACGATTCAAACCACACCTCATCCTGTACGAGAGTATGGAAGCAAAGTGACCTATCTTTAGTCCTGATGTCCCCTATTCTCAACATTTTCGACACCTTCAGATCCTTCTTTGATGTACCAATCTTGATCGATTTGTTTTTGCGAATTTCTAGCACGGTAGAGATACCAAATCAGACGCGAGCAGCAGGCTAGCATTTTCTATCTTATATCAGAACCCAAACAATGTGCTCACATATATACCTCTAGCATATATGGTTGTTGAGGGCACTTATCACACACTAATTTCTTCAGATAGTGCGGATCAGAATTGCTGGACATTACATGCATGAGGCCGGTGTGGGAGTACTTCATGTGTGTAAAGTTGAGATTATATGTGTGTGTGATGAAGATCGAATGTCGGTACTCAATCAGCCTGGTCAATTACTACAAGTATACGAGATGGGAGATGATGGTCTTCATCGCGTATCTGAGCATGTGATACAGTCATCGTGAGACTACAACAAAGGCCAACGCTTTTCGTGAGGTTTATGCCTGAGGTCTGTGCTGAATTTGGGAGCTCAGCTTAATGTTGTTGCTACTTGCTACTGATAAGAATGCACCTCCTCCACCACACCTTCCAGTCCCCGCCCCCACAAGCCATTGGAACATGTCCTTGTCAGATGCCAAATAATTTGGTGTCTGAAAATGCACTCAACATGGAGAACTCCCATGATAGTTCGTGATATGGACAAGGATGGAGTTGTATCTAGGCTCAATTCTACCTGCCTATGTGTTGCATCAAGTTTGTTTATGTTCTATCCAGTACTTCATATCTTAGATTATGGCCCCAGTGCCCAGACTTCCATTATATTTGAAGAACCACTTCCTATGATTATTATGAGCTCTTCTATGTGTATGTCCCATGCCCTATATGACCATATGGAATGGATCTATGCTTCTGGTAGAACTATTTCTACTATTTCTGAATCCTACTACTAAATTACAGTGGAATTCAAATGCCATAGCAGTAATGGCATCTGGTATATACCAATGTCTATGGACCTAATTCTTCCAAAGGGAAAAATGAATTTACGAACTGGTTACCAAATCTGGATATGCATCTAGATTTTCGTTTTGAATTTTGATATATATCTAGAATGAAAACTATTGGATTATTATGGGTGACTTTAATTTTATTAGATCTCCAGACAACATGAACAGTCCCGGTGGAGATCACAATACGGAACTACTGTGCAGCCGATAGTCAGTGGCTCATCAATGGACAATGCTACATCCAGCGGGTGTGCTTCATTCTGTCCCATGTATACATGGTTGGATCAATGGGATCGTGCAATAATCGGCTGAGCAATGTCGTGTGTGTAGCAGCACTCGTCACAATGTTGCTTTCAGGAGTATCATTCAAGGTTTGGACCTGGAAAAAATACCTCTCAAGGCTAGGGGCTTTTACTTGGAGTAATTAACATGTATGACTACCCTTTTCTAGGAAAACCTGACTGGTTATTTACATCCCCTAAATACACATCTTCATACCTTGACACTATAGCAATCCCCTTGGCTAGAACCACAAATGATCATGTCTAAGGATTTCATAATAATAGTCCAAAGGGTCAAATCTTCAGATTTGAGGAATACTGGTTGGAATTTGAGGGCTTCTAAGGCATTGTACAGAACAACTGGAATAATGTTGCTTTCTATAGCAACTCCGAATAAAATCTTGTCAAAAGATTTAGATCTATTCTTAGAGGACTTAAAACATGGAGCAAAAACTTCCCAACCGTCAAGACACTAATTGAACAATACTTCTATGTTCTTGCCCTATTGGATGGTCTTGAAGATCAAAGGCCATTTTACATACAAGAAGGTAATTTTAGAAAGGCCCTTATTGAGCACACCGCAAAACTGGTTGAGGCAAAGAGATTATATTGGAGGAGAAAAAAAAGGCAAATACTAGATGGGAAAATTAGGAGATGAAAACACATTTTTCATACTAGTGCATCTCAGAATTACAAGCATACATATCCTCTTCAAAATGTGATGATGGTTTATCTGCTAATGATCATGACTAGAAAGTTGTCATCCTTTGGCATTCTTTCAAAGAGGGAGCAGGTACTTCTAATGATGTCTCTATGCAATTTAACATCAACCACCTAACCGGAGACTATGGTTTAAGTCATCTAGAAAATCCATTCACCAATGAGAAAATTTTATGAAATTATCAGGAACATGCCCAATGATAAATCCCCTGGACTTGATGGGTTTGATGGTCTCTTCATGAGAAAATGCCTGCACATCATCAAGGAACAGTTTTACAAGCTATGCTTTGATTTCTATGATAGCAGAGTGAACCTCCAGAGTGACCACAATGCATTTATTGCCCCTATCCCTAAGAAAGCTAATCCTGAATGTCCTTCTGAATTTAGGCCTATCTCCCTTCTGAGTATACCCATCAAAATAAATCACAAAACTGCTTACAAATAGACTTTAAAGTATAATTTTCTTTCTCAATAAAAACCAGTGTGGGTTTATTAAAAACAAAACTATTTAGGATTGCCTCTCTTGGGCCTTTGAATACCTTCAGATATGTCAGAAAAATGTCTGAACATGCTTATGTAAAAAATATTACTCCCTCTGTTCACTTTTGTAAGACGTTTTAGACAGATGAAATTGAACTGTTTTAGGTATTGTCTTAAATGTCTAAAACGTCTTACAAAAGTGAACGGAGGGAGTAGTAATTTTGGTGTGTGGTCAGAAAAACAAAAGCGATGTCCAAAAAGAGTTATTGATTACTTACACCCACCCAAGGACCGACTGTCCAAGAAGAATTCACGAACGACAGAGAAAGAATCAACTCTTTTGTGCCAGTAATGTGCAGCTTTCCAAATATAAGAGGAAATAGAAACGATTCTTCTGTGTTGGCTGCAATTGATTCAGATGTAAGTTGTACAGCAGGTCCAGATCATGGTCCAGTATACAGGAGCTTTTGTGAGAACGCACTGGATAAGCAAGTAGCATATCTGGCAGACCTACCTGCTAATCACAGTCGAGACAATAATGCCACAAATGGTAATGAAACAATCCGATGGCTAGCTACAAGCGACTAAGCTCCATCTAGTCCTCTGGTTGATGTATGTAATTCAAAACACACCTCACCCACACGTGAAAACCCAGTGTATGAGAGTATGGAAGCGATTTGATCTAGCCTTGATTCTGATGCCTCCTATTCTTAACATTTTTGACACCTTGAGGTCCTTCTCTCATGTAACATCTTTGATCCATTTGTTTTTGCCATCTTCTAGCTAGCACAGTAGAAATGTTAGATCAGGGTGAGCATCAAGCTAGTGTTTTCAATCTTAAGATATCAGAACAGAAACAATGTGCTCGCATGTATATACTACTCCAGTATATGTGGTTGTTGGGGAAACTTATCCAGCAATAGTTTCTCGAGATACTGTGTATCAGAACTGGTGGACATTGCAGGCATGAGATCGGTGTGGGAGTACTTTGTGTACTCAGTCAGCCTGGTCAATCAATACAAAGTATACGGCAAAATCATAGTAGTATTGGTGTATAATCAGAAAAATAGCTTAATGTATGCTTCAAAAGTGAAGTCTAATTAAAGGACTTATTCCTTATTTTCAAACACCTGAGGGACAAAAATTCAAAAACACCTGAGGGACCAAGTGTTCGAGAAGAATTTGAGAATGACAGAGAGAAATGAACTCTTTTGTGTCAGTAATGTGCAGCTTACCCAGTATAATTTATACATGCACTGGATCGTAAGGGAGCTTATCTAGCAGACCTAGCTGCTAATCATAGTCAGATAATTATGCTATATATGGTAAATAAACAATGCAATGTTAGGGTGTGCAGCTACGGCCAAGCTCGTTCCATCTAGTATTTCAAACGGCACATGTAATTCAAACCACACCTCATCCACACATAATAACCCAGTATACCCCTCTTGGGTAGATGCTGGACAGCGGATCGCTTGGCGCGCCGCGGACTGCCTCATGCCGATATGTGCGTGCTCTGTGACCAGGTGCCGGAGTGCATGGAGCACCTGCTTGCGGGCTGCTCTTTCTCGCGACAGGTATGGCACGAGGTCCTGTCTTGGTGCCGCTCCACTACGCCCCCTCCCAGTCCTACTTCTGGCTTCAGGGAATGGTGGCGGTCTTCATACTCAGCGACGCCGGCAACTCTTCAGAAGGGCTTTGCCTCAACCTCTATGCTCTGCGCCTGGTGCCTCTGGAAGCACAGGAAAGAGGCCACCTTCAACAATCAGACACCATCCGTCTTCCAGCTGGTCTCCGCCATCAAAGAAGAAGCGTCCACTTGGGCACGCGCCGGCGCCATTGGAAGGGCCTGCGTATTACCTGTAATATACTAGTACTAGTTTGTAGACTAAGTTGGGGCTGAGCAACCCCATTCCCACCTGCTCTGAGAATCATCTCACGCCGCTCTCGTGTTCGTGCTGGTGATTCCCAACCGCCTCCTCCTGTAATTGATTCTCTACTCCTTCTATCAATGAAAAAGCAATCTTTGCGTATTCACCAAAAGAAAATAACCCAGTGTACGGGAGTATGGAAGTGATTTGATCAAGCTTTTATCCCGATGCCTCCTATTCTTACATTTATAACACGTTCTGATGTAGCATTATCAATCTTAAGATTCAGAACGGAAACACCATGATCACATATATATACACACACACACACACTACACTAGTATATATGGTTGTTGGGGGCACTTATCCAACACTAATTTCTCAAGATAGTGCGTATCAAAACTGTTGGACATTGCAGGCATGAGATCAGTGCGGGAGTACTCTGTGTGTACGAAGTTGAGATTGTGTGCCGGAGTATATGGTGAGATGAGACATGATGATGGGCTTCCTGACGCGCGTGAGGCTCCTTGCAGCACGCGAGTGCTCTTCATACAGTTTCCTGGTTGCCAAATTCGTGACTTGAATTGGATCGGTGGCTAATTGCAATCGTACCTCATTCTGCAAAAGATAGGATATTTCACATTACAATTGTTAGTTGAAAATGCACGACAGGTTTTCTATGCAGTTCGCAACAGGACAACAATTCAAATTATAGTTTTAGAACTCCAGTTCAAAAAACAAATGCAAAGGGAACGCGCTACTGTTTTTTTGGAGAGCTATGGTGTGGCAATTAGAAATGTAGGAGGAACTTAGGCCCTGTTCGGCAATCCACCCACTCCAGGAATCTGCGAAGCGAGGAAAGTGCAGCTCCCTGATTTTCGACTACAGCTCCGCCCACTCCGGGAGCGGAGTTGCGGAGCGGAGCCATTCCAAACAGGGCCTTAATTGAGTAGGATCATAACCAATCAGTTACCATGACCCTTCAACATTTTTTTGGTAGAACCGTAATTATGATGGAAAATCAACGCTAGTTGCCAGTAGCATCGATCTCTAGCTCCCCAAATCAAATGCCTTTTGTGTTGAAGTCGCATGGGCTTTAGACCAATATAACAAAAAAATATCGAGAGTACGCCAAAGACATTCCATATTTTATATTACGTAGCAAATAATTTGGAAGAAGTTTTGAGTTGTTGCATACAACGCCTCAAAAATTCACACCCCCTCCTAAACGCCTAAACCACTAACTCCTGACAAAAACCTCCATTTTCACCGCTCCTGCTTGCTGCCACAAAGTCATTTCATCAAGGATGGGGCCAACTTGCCAAACTCGAGACGCATGTCCTGATGGTTGTCCGGAATCTCGGCGAAGACACCGAAACTAGTAAGTGCAAAATCTCACTGGTATATTGAGTGAACATTCGCATGGTCCACCATGCCCTGTAGTGTCTTTGTTTGCATCTCTCTGTCGAATTCCCACATGTGCTGGAGAGTGATGAGCACCAGCAACTAGCATCTCAGAAATAGGTGCCCTCCATCTTAACCAACGCATATGCAACATCACCATGATATCAACAATTCTACCTATTATGTAAGAGTAAAATGCATCATAAGTCCTAAAACTATCGGAGGTGTGTCAGTTTAGTCCTATAACTTTGAAACTGCACTTTTGGGTCCTAAAACTATCAGAGGTGTGTCAGTTTAGTCCTATAACTTTGAAACTGCACTTTTGGGTCCTAAAACTATCAGAGGTGTGTCAGTTTAGTCCTATAACTTCGAAACTGCACTTTTGGGTCCTAAAACTATCAAAGGTGTGTAAGTTTAGTCCTATAACTTTGAAACAGTAGTTGTGGGTCCCAAAACTATGTAAGTTTCTTCCTCTTAGGTCCTAAGCTTGCATGGTTAGCATTGACCCACCAACGAGTCACTTGGAAATGCTTGGATTGTAGCCACGTTGACCTGACCCAATGGGCCCACCAGGTAAATATGCAAAAAAAAACTAGAGCGTTGTCTCGCCTCATTCTCACGCGCTCGTCTTCTCCCACGCACAGAATGCTCAGAGGCGACGGTACAGAGGCCATCAGTGGAATGATGGTTTGAGCTCCAGCGAGGAGAGTAGACCGGTCATCTCAGCCTCCCCCAACAGCAGCAGAACGACATGTCGCTGGCGTCCAATTGCTACCCACCTATGGCTACTGCTAGGGTTGTGTCACTCTCGGCGACCTCTGCGCCAGCTTTGCAGTTTCCGCGCACTCCTGTGTCGCCCGACAGCTCACCACCTATGACCATGCTCGTGCCCAAACAACAGCCTGCACAGCCAACTCTACGGCAAGGGTGTCGGGCAGCGACGATATCATCAAGCAGAGAGAGAGAGAGGTGGGATGGCGTACTCCATCCCAATTGGCTCGGGATCTCCCGGCGGCCTCGCCGAGGAGAGGGATGTAAATCCTTCATGCCGACTAGCTCGGGGTCTCCCCGACGGTCACGCCAAACCTCTCGGGGAGGCTACCGTGCAGCTCATGGCCATGCAGGTGGTGGGCATGCAGGTTGCAGGACACACTGCAACGTGGGCGTATGTACCACTTTGGGGATATAAACACATACAAAGGGCTCATTTGAAAAAATGCACCATGGATGGTGGCCATGCAAGATTAGGACCTCAGATGAACAAACATACATAGTTTTGAGACCCAAAACTGCAATTTTGAAGTTACGGGACTAAAATGACACAACTCCAATAGTTTTAGGACCCAAAAGTGCAGTTTCTAAGTTATAGGACTAAACTGACATACTTCCGATAGTTTTAGGACCCAAAAGTGCAGTTTGAAAGTTATAGGACTAAACTGACACACCTATGATAGTTTTAGGACTTGTGATGCATTTTACCCTACAGGAGCAACAATTGTCTTGTTGTCGTTCAGATATTATCTGTGATTTACTAGCAATGGTCGGTTGTGGCACCAGCGAGAATGTAGGGCCAAACCGGTTTCCGTGGTTCGTGCGGGCGAATATGTGTAGCGTGTAGCTCCCCATAAGTTGTTGTACTGTCCTAGATGGCGACAAAAGAAAATATTAAGTTTTAGTAACACCCTGTTTTCTCAAGAGTACTTCGAATATCATGAAGACAGACTAGAATTGTAAGCACAGAGAAGAGGAAGTGGATTGGATATACAGAAACACCATGTTACTACTGCACATTTTACGCTGGAAGTACTTGGTGTTAACAGAAATACCTATGTCAAGAAAGGAGTTCAGATGCTCTTTGGATAAGCACTTCCTTTGAACCTCCAACTTTTGCCTTTTTTGCACTGAGAAAGCACTTCAGATCAGCAACTGTAAGCAGACGCAGCTCACCTCGCTTATGATGATCTATCACCTGAAAGCATTTTATGTCAAGTTATTAATTTATTAAGTTAGTACCAAAAGCAGTATACATACATCTAGCTTGCCCTCTTTCAAACACAAATAATTGACAGACACCTTTGCAGCTAACTCGTCCTTGTCAACATCTGGCTTTGTTTTTGTCTTTGTTGTTGAAGTTAACTCATCCTTAACAATTATTGACTTTGCCTTCGTCACCTTTTTAGTAACATCCTTTTGATGATCTATTGCCTGAAAAAATTTAATGCCAAACTACAACTTCATTGTTGAAATCACCTTATACATAACTAAACAGTTTGCAGAGATTATCATCGATAAAAGAAAATTAGGCAACTTACCGTTTTGGTTAGCTCGTCTTTGACAACTTCTGGCTTTCTTTTTGATTTTGTTGCGGCAGTTATCTCATTCTTGCCAACCATAGACTTTGATTTTGTCGGTATTACTTTTGTTCTAAGCACATCCTTCTGAATATCTAGCACTGATGATATGTCTTGCAGGACATTAGGTGCATAATCTTTACTGTGGACACAACAATATCTGAGTTAGCACTACTGAAATGGCAACTAAGACTATACTGTGTTCAAGTTCAGCTACAAATATTCAGGTACGTCTGCAATCCACAAACTATTGCATGTGCAGTGTCAAGCAGAAAGAATGACAAATTCCTTGAATTCCAAAGGTAACAGCTTCCATTCGCATGGTACTTTGTAGAACTGATGAAAATAAGTATTTTCCTTCGTCAATTCCAGTCCAGCACTTTCTTTTATGCAGCCACATCATCCAATTACCCGCAAAAAGCTTGACGATGTTACAAGTACATATAGGTGCGTATTTTCGCTGCATAGTAATATATAAGCTATCTACAAAGTCCGAATTTCCCACTGCGTGTATATACTAAACAAAACAATAATACTAAGACAAAAACTCAGTAGCTTGGTGTCCCTTCTCCATTGAGCAATTTTTAATTAGTTGAGTTGCATCTTTATTCTTTTATATGAAGTACGAGATATCTCACCTTAAGATGCTTTCATTCCCATATAGTATCGACAAGATCCAAATTTACTCATGCAAACAATATATTCTACTTCTTTTATGAAACTTCTTATTTGTTAGAATTAACAGCATTCTCTCACATAGCAAATAATATGAGAAAAATAAATAAAGGGCATTGACATATGACATATCTTCCTTGTATCCAAGTTCCTCTTTTCAGAACAATCCTTTTGGTGCACTGCACAGGAAATATGGATGATTAGATCCTGTACGTGTTAGTACAATTGATATGTGTAGAAGGGTCCCCTGATTGGTAATACCTTTTACAGTTCCTCCTTCACCACTGTTCTCTAGAATCTCTGCATGCTTCCTTTTAGGATTTCCAGAAGTCTGCAAGGATGATGGGACACGTTCAAAATTCAAGTTCCATAAATAATAAAGCACATTGGTACCAATCCACGTTCGAATCAGGTTTATTTTGACATAAATAGCACCATGTGGAATTTAGGTAATGTAAGATAAATTTCTTTATTATAATATATAGTTATACAAAAAGAAGAAGTCCATATGGTGGGAAAATATACAATCAGATGATGTAAGGGAATTATTAGGGGCGAAGATTGGCAGAAAAAAAATAGCTGGCATGAACGATAAATAACCTGATTTGTAATGGACCTGAAAGTTGGGTAGATAGGGAGGTGTTGGAAAAAATATTTGGTTTATTGTTGGTTGCCCAACAAAACAACCCTGGTTCACAATTTGACATAGAAACCTTATATAGAAGGAAAAAACAAGATAACATCTTTAGGGGAAATTAATTGTCAGCGAATCTTAGACACCCCAGCGATGTAGCAACTAATCACGCGGCTCCAACTTGCGACACAATGGTGACATGCCTTAGCGTGGGGAGGGGCTGCTACAAATCCTAGACGCCCCAGAGATGTGGCTTCGAACCACCATGGGTCCTGTTACCAAATCGAATCGGGAACGAATCTGAACCCTGATCCAGATCAGAGTTTGACTATGGTTGGAGCGAATCCAGTAAAGTGCCAGTAACTATGGTCCAAGCACACTAGATTGAAGGTATGGATATTCTTTTGGGTAAGGCATACCTGAATGACTTGTTTCATTAGACTTGCACTTGATGAATCAACAGGATTAGCATGGCTTGCTTTAGGAAAACTTCCAAGTGATGATTTTGGTAGGCTAGTTTCACTCGATCTGTTTGAACTATCAGCATCAGATTGTTCTGATGCAAAAAATAGCACAAAGGGAAATTGTAGTCTGTTTTTCTAGTGAAAGGAATCTGCTAATTAAGAAAATGAATTGACTATATTCGCAAAAAAAAGGAAAAAGAATTGACTATGGACGATCAACAAATACAAATTTGCAGATGTAATTATATTTACCAGAAGAAAACCACATTTTGTTTTTATCTGCTCGTTTACTTCTGCTGAATGAAGGCTTCAATAATGTTATTTGCGCTGCAGAAGATATTTTAATACAGAAGAACCACAGTCACTGTCAGTTGAACTGTGAAGGAAATGAGACCGTAATAATTGAATGAATTATGTAGATAAAACTTAATTAGCATAATCACCTATTAGGAACAAGTAACATGATTTAGTAACCTGAATTATTTGTTTGCATTTCCTAACGATGACAAGTGACAATAAATAAAAAGAAGAGAAATCTAATCTTACATTTGAATGAACTGGTTAGGACAACAGACTCTGATTGACAACCATGCTTGATGGAATGTGTGTCATCGCCAGTGCCAGTATCATCCAGAGACTGAGCTATCTCAACTTTGGTATTGCAGAATTTGGCAGCCAAAGAGGAAAAGACAGCTGGTTTTGGGGTCCGGAAGTCTTGTCATAGTAGAAAATACGTATGCATTTAGTAAAAACATGTGATGAATCAATATTTCAGCCATATGAGCAAACAAGTTCGTTTGACAAAACGTACCTAAAGCCAATGATTGGTTTTTGGCCACAGAACTTGGATGAACTAAACGAAGATCCTCTGAATTTTCGGTTCTTGCAGTGTGCATTGCCAGTTTACTTGTGGCTTTATCCCAAGTAGGCAGAGTCGCCGTGCAGTTAACTACTAATTGTTCCTGCAACATAGGAGCCCACCTTAAAAACAACAGATACCTACTATGGCCAATTTGTATAATTACGTGCTGGCAGATAAAGGTTCACATAGTTCAAAATGAAAAAATCATTTTAAAACAGATAACAGTGATTTATCAATACAAGTGAATTGCTTGCATGAACAGCGATATCTACAAAAAAAATGTTTAACATGCGTTTTTGTACCATTTTGTAGTAATGATGTGAAGAAAAGGAAAACGATATGACGAGTTGAATGACAACTGCATCATTTACTTGAAAGGTCAGTTGATTACCTTAATTACTAGTTGACTTTGACCAAAGAAATTCCAATCTAAAATAAGAAGCAAATGTCAGGTATGATCCAACATAGTTATTATTTCTTGCATTCTAAAAAAATTGTCCCCATAGTCATTGAGTAAAGATAAACAACAATAATAGTATGATCCGACATAGGACCTGAACACGCATCCTAAGGGACCAGACCTATGATTCTCCTGTAGATATCATATGTCTTTTATGCTTAAATACTAAGCCATATCTACAACGCCTTGCATAACTCTCATACAACACTGAGAAACATGGTTTACAGCAACCCCTGATTACAACAACTAGAAGCATGTATGCCAATTCACAGTTAGTAAAGGATATTTACAACAGACAACAGAACAACCATCACCTTTCAACGATTCTATAAAGGACCGCATGGAAGACATTGCCTTTGATGCTCTAACAGATTTTGGGGAAGGCTGAAGCCCCGGACCTTGGAGGACAAATGGAGAAGGCAACCTACAAGAGTTGGATAAAAGTAATTAAAGCAGAACATCAGATGCATGTTTGACATGGAACTGATAAATGATAATGATCGACATATTAATAACAACTGTAATAGCACTGAGTGTACAATTATAGTTAAAAAATCATAACCATTGCTTCTCACAGGAAGCTCCGCGTGTCAGTTTGACTGCTGCATGATAACTGTAGTTCGTCTCCAAACCATGCTGTAGAATGCAAAATTTTTGAAATGAGAAAAAATGTTAAATGCAGGAAATACTCCTGAGGGAAAGCTTACTAAATAAAGAATTAATATTGAGATAGTAGGAAATGCCAAATATATCACCTTAACTGAGCAAAGCTCTGTAAAGCTGTCCAAGATCTGCCCTGAAGGAGGTAATTCGCTAAAACCTATTGAAGGAAAACAAATATCTTGAGATTTGAGAAGAATGTGAGATGATGTAGCAAGTAATACGAAAACTCTAGCTTACCAATCACATGGCCTTCCTGTAATGTTGGAAGAATTGCACAAGCTGTCTGGAGGTTACAACCCTCCAAACTTACTTCCTTAATCTGTTGAAACGTTTCTATCACACTGGAACTAGCAACATCTGAGATCTAGCAGAAATAATAATTAACTTAGCTAGTTTCTTCTGTGAGGTGCCCAATGAACAATGAAGAATACCTTAAGTGCAGTGAACCGAAATGCATCAGGTGAGACAACAAACTCATGATCATCATTTAGTCCAGATCTGACTTCCTGTACCAATTCGACAAAACCATAATAATGTCAAAGGCTAATATGGATTAATAGCTCGTTTACAACAAACAACAGAAAACAAATTCGAGAGAGAGAAAACAGTTTATGTAACACTACAAAAAGCACTCTATCTGGACACAGTCTCTTGTTTTCTACATTGTAAGATGGAGTACTTGTCCTGTTGAGTGAAATAATTACCATCTTTGGTAGCAGAAGGCCAAACATTGCCTATACTTTATATGAACCATAGTGGGCTCATGCTCGAATAACAGAAGTATGTTAGTGCGCTCACATTCTGATGCTCAACCGGAAATGCTTAACAAGAGGTTCACGAGTTGGTCATGGCAACAGGATGTATTGTACACATGATACATATGAAGGGATGAACAATTGAGTTGCAAAGACGCCACTTAAGTTCTGAAGTTAACTAATAACTCCTGTGTCCCAGCAATCTACAGGTTGATCTTGGTACAACAAATTTGATTTAATTCGGACTGCATCAAGCTTGCTCAAACCAAGCTTAGGCAATGCAGTTGGCTTCTGTACAGACCAAACAATGATGACTACTGCCTGAGGTTTGGTTATGTGCTTTGCATAACCGTTTTCCCCCCATTTCTGGATCAGGCTTGAATCGATCAATTTAGCACCATGCACAATCATGTACGCATATGGAGATTATAAGCATGGCGTTTATATACACCAACAACATGCAGCAATGCAGCGCTATGCGAACAGGGCGTAAAGCACCATACCACATTCAACGCGCATAGATCAGTCCTCTCCTCACTGGCAGCAAACGTCGACTGGACGTATATGCTCTCCCCGACAAAGCTCCATCCACGCTCAAGCATCAGACATCGCAGTCCACACTCGACCGCTTTCGCAACCAGCGAGCCTGAGCACACCACCTCCTCCTCCTCGCCAACCTTACAACGGAGGACGCAAAATTAGCCAGCAAATACCCGTAGCATCAAAACGTCGAGCAGGTGAGGGACACGCTCACCGAGGCGCCCGTGAAGGCAGCCGCGATCTCGGAGGCCACCTCGGCGGCCGCGTGGGACTGGCATCTCTGCAATGATCAGAACCCACGGGTCACGTCTCTTCGCCAAGGACGGAACGAAAGCGAAGCAGTTGAGCGAGACCTGGTAGACCACGAGGGCGTCGGCTGGGGACTGGGGGAGGCACGCGAGACCGTGGCGGCGGGACAGCCTGCAGCAGAGGATGTCGAGGTCGAGGGATGGAACTGCGGCGGAGAAGGAGACCTGCCGGAGGAGGAACGGCGGCGACGGGGCGGAGGATGAGGTGACGGGGACAGCGCGCACAAGGACCTTGTTGCGGAACATGGCGAGTGTGCCCGGCCCTGAATCTTCTGCAACAGCACCTCTGAAGAATGGCGACATGCCGGTTCAGTATAACTTCAGCGGCGATCAGGATGCAACCGGGGGAACGAAAACCAGAGATCCAACGGCTGCTGAGGCCCCCTCCTATCCATAACAAAGCTATACTAAACCAGCGACAATTAAAATGAATCAAAGAAAATACTTTTTGTTGTCTATGTGTTTAATCCCCGAAAAAGGTTTATAATCAACTGGTTGATCTACGCGCTTCGTAAGTCGCCTCTGACGCGTGCCACGCGTCCGGTTGGCCCCATGTGTCGCTTATCTCCCAGACTCCCACCCTTATCTCTTTCCTCTTGAAGTGTTTCAGCCGCTCATTCTTTTCCTCCCTTCTCCCTTCAGCATACGCAGCCATGGCAGCCATCATCGTAGACCAGTGTCGCCATTGCCTCGCGTTGCCGCAACGCCTGCCCTTGCACGCCAAGGCGCTACATTCTGCAAGCGTAAATCGCCTACATAGCGTTGTGCATTGCTCCACTGCAACTCCGACGAAGCAGCTTGCGCCGTCGTTGCAGCCCGCTGCATCGCAGCTTCTGCCATGGTCGCCGCTTGCGTTGCAACCTCTTCCATCATCGGCGGAGCTGCAATGGAGCGCGTCGGGGGCTGCAATGGAGCGTCGCCGGGGTCGTTGGAGCTCCGTCGCGGTTGCAATGGACCTTCGTCGGCGACTCGATGCAGCACCGCAGTGGCTCAATGCAGCGTCACCGGTGGCTCAGGGGAAGCTTGGTGTTGCAATGGAGCGCCAGCGGCTCCATTACAGCTCCGGGTGCTGCATCGCAGTGCTCGCCGGCGGCTAGACGAAGTGTTCTGGTGTGGAGCTTTCGCCGTGGCGGCTCTCCTGTGTTGCTATGGAGCTCTTGCCGTGGCGGCTCTCTGGTGATGCGATGTACGCTCGCCGGCGACTTGCGGTGTGGCGAGATTGAAGCAGAGGGTGGGCTAGTTGGACGCGATGCTAGAGAAAAGGGTCAGCGCGTTGACGTATCTAAGGGCTGAAATGAATGGATCGTACGGCTGGCGACCCGACTGATTTCACTAGGAAATCAGTCAGATGATTTGTAGCAGTTGCCTCTTAATCCCCTACTTGTTGTCGATTTTTATGTTGTATAATACGCGGTAAGCTGGAATGACGGGTATGTTTGGTTTTCCTCCTATTCAGATCGGGATGGGGCACTCGAACCGTCGTCACCACTGTCGGGTTGCTCCCCTTCTCCCACTCCTCCCCCATCCCATATTTGAAGGATGTTGCAAGCCTCGCTGCCCCACCATGAATGTTGCAATCCCACACATTGCCACCCACCCGCTGCTATAACCAATGATGTCGTTGAGTTGCCGCTGCAAGCAGCGCCTAGGGACGAAGGCACGAAGCACCATTGCAATGCCCCAGGAGATAGCATGTTGTTGCACTGCAACATGGAGCCGGCTACGAGTGAGGGCATCGTCGGTTGGTAGCATCACAACTGATGTGAGGCCGTCGGTGCTGCAATGGAGCTTCCTGAAGGAAATATGCCCTAGAGGCAATAATAAAGTTGTTATTTATATTTCCTTATGTCATGATAAATATCTATTATTCATGATAGACTTGTATTAACCGGAAACTTGATACATGTGTGAATATATAGACAAAACAAAGTGTCCCTAGTATGCCTCTACTAGACTAGCTCGTTAATCAAAGATGGTTAAGTTTCCTGACCATAGACATGTGTTGTCATTTGATGAGCAGGATCACATCATTAGGAGAATGATGTGATGGACAAGACCCATCCGTTAGCTTAGCATAATGATCATTAAGTTTTATTGCTATTCCTTTCTTCATGACTTATACATATTCCTTTGACTATGAGATTATGCAACTCCCGAATACCGGAGGAATACCTTGTGTGCTATCAAACATCACAACGTAAATGGGTGATTATAAAGATGCTCTACAGGTATCTCCGAAGGTGTTTTGTTGGGTTGGCATAGATCGACATTAGGATTTGTCACTCCGAGTATCGGAGAGGTATCTCTGGGCCCTCTCGGTAATGAACATCATAATAAGCCTGGCAAGCAATGTGACTAATGAGTTAGTTACGTGATGATGCATTACGGAATGAGTAAAGAGACTTGCCGGTAACAAGATTGAACTAGGTATGAGGATACTGACGATCGAATCTCGGGCAAGTAATATACTGATGACAAAGGGAATAACGTATGTTGTCATAACGGTTCGACCGATAAATATCTTCGTAGAATATGTGGGAGCCAATATGAGCATCCAGGTTCCGCTATTGGTTATTGACCGGAGAGGTGTCTTGGTCATGTCTACATAGTTCTCGAACCCGTAGGGTCCGCACGCTTAACGTTCGATGACGATTTGTATTATGAGTTATGTATTTTGGTGACCGCAGTTTGTTCGAAGTCCCTGATGAGATCACAGACATGACGAGGAGTCTCGAAATGTTCGAGAGGTAAATATTGATATATTGGACGATGGTATTTGGACACCGGAAGAGTTTCGGAGGGGTTCAGGTATTTTTCGGAGTACTGAGGGGTTACTGGAACCCCCGGGGAAAGTAATGGGCCTACATGGACCATAGGGGAGAGGGGAGGCAGCCCACAAGGGGTGGCCGCGCCCCCTCCCATAGGGAGTCCGAATTGGACTAGGGGAGGGGGCGCCCCCCTTTCCTTCTCCTCTTCCCTCCCCCTTCCCTCTTTCCCCCTCCATGAGAATAAAAAAAGAGGGGGGCCGAATCCTACTAGGACAGGAGCCCTGGTAGGACTCCCCTCTCCTTGGCGCGCCCCTGGTGTTCGGCCTCTCCTCTCCCTCCTTTATATACATGGGTAGGGCACCCCTTGGAAACACACCAATTGTTCCAAGCCGTGTGTGGCATCTCCCTCCACGGTTTACTCCTCCGGTCATATTCACGTAGTGCTTAGGCGAAGCCCTGTACGGATCACATCACCATCACCATCACCACGCCGTCGTGCTGACGAAACTCTCACTCGACCCCCTGCTGGATCAAGAGTTCGAGGGACGTCATTGAGCTGAACGTGTGCAGAACTCGGAGGTGCCATATGTTCGGCGCTTGATCGGTTGGATCGTGAAGACGTTCGACTACATCAACCGCGTTAAACTAACACTTCCGCTTTCGGTCTACGAGGGTATGTGGACACACTCTCCCCCTCTCGTTGCTATGCATCTCCTAGATAGATCTTGCGTGATCGTAGAATTTTTTTGAAATTGCATGTTACGTTCCCAACAGTGGCATCCGAGCCAGGTCTATGCGTAGATGATATGAACAAGTAGAACACAAAGGGTTATGGGTGATAATAGTCATACTGCTTACCACCAACATCTTATTTTGATTCGGCGGTATTGTTGGATGAAGCGGCCCGGACCAACCTTACATGACCGCGTTCATGAGACCGGTTCCGCCGACAGACATGCAACTTGTTTTGCATAAAGGTGGCTGGCGGGTGTCTATTTCACCAACTTTAGTTGAATCGAATTTGACTACTGCCGGTCCTTTTTGAAGGTTAAAACAGCAAACTTGACGAAACATCGTTGTGGTTTTGATGCGTAGGTAAGAACGATTCTTACTAGAAGCCCGTAGCAGCCACGTAAAATTTGCAACAACAAAGTAGAGGACGTCTAACTTGTTTTTGCAGGGCATGTTGTGATGTGATATGGTCAAGACATGATGTGATATATGTTGATGTATGAGATGATCATGTTTTGTAAAAGTTATCAACAACTGGCAGGAGCCTTATGGTTGTCGCTTTATTGTATGAGATGCACACGCCATGTAATTGCTTTACTTTATCACTATGCATTAGCGATAGTTGTAGAAGCAATAGTTGGCGAGACGACCATGACGCTACGATGGAGATCAAGGTGTCAAACCGGTGACGATGGAGATCATAACGATGCTTTGGAGATGGAGATCATAACGATGCTTTGGAGATGGAGATCAAAGGCACAAGATGATGATGGCCATATCATGTCACATATTTTGATTGCATGTGATGTTTATCTTTTATGCATCTTATTTTTGCTTAGTACGAGGTAGCATTATAAGATGATCCCTCACTAAAAATTTCAAGGTATAAGTGTTCTCCCTGAGTATGCACCGTTGCGACAGTTCGTCGTGCCGAGACACCACGTGATGATCGGGTGTGATAACATTGGTATGCGTCGGTCCTAAACAAACGGTTTAAAACCCCTTTCCGCATGACGGCATTTGGAACCGCCGCCAAGTGAGTGTGGGCGATAGGGGGTCCTTCCCACACAACCCGTAAATCGTCGGGATAGGCCCTCGTGGGACCAGTGTCAGGCCGTGTGCAATTGGGCGAGGCATGGAAACCCAATCATTTCGGTAGGTATGTACATCCCACAAGGTGAATCCCAGAAATCATTTCCGTAGGTATGTACATCCCACACGGTGAATCCCAGAAATCATTTCCGTAGGTATGTTCATCCCACACGGTGAATCCCAGAAATCATTTCCGTAGGTATGTACATCCCACATGGTGAATCCCAGAAAATCGTTTCCGTAGGTATGCACATCCCACAGATTTCTTTGTGTGGAAACGTGTGTGCAAGGTGGCCTAACGCAAACAGTTCGCTGCCGGAAGCCGGTGTGTGATTGTTAGTTGATCGAACACGCCTACTTTCTAGAAACCGTGCGGGTTGTTTGAGTTCATCGCCCACGGTGATGTCTGAGTAACCGTTTGCAATAGAAAACCCCAATAAGCAGGGTAATTAGCCTATTATTGATAATCCATGTACTAATCAAACTGGTATTTCTTATAAAACACGCCGGATATTTCATATCCATATAAAAGCAACCAGGATTTCATAATCGAATTACATCGATAGATTCGGCACTCGATTCGCCATTACACAACAAAGCACCAAGTTTCACATGCAGCATCAAAAACCTTTGGAAAGTAGCATCATACATGGTAAATAGACAGATGAATCTCATCTGGGAAACTGCAAAAGCGGAAGGCAAATATTGAGCCTTCAATGATGTTGAATGTCCTTGCAACTTTAGGCCAGTGGCTATGGATAATTGCCCGCCCAACCTTCGTCCTCTTCAGCACGACTTCAATATTGTACCGTGGGTGTTGAATGAATACCTTCCTCGCCTCTTGACCATGCATGTGGTTTAAGAGGTAATCATCGGTGAACTGCTTTGAAAAGTACTGAAAACAAAGCTATGCATAAATGGCTGTTATAAATTTTGAGATGGCGCAAGGGGTAAAAACAAGGTAAAAGAGTTGGTACCATCCTATAGTTGACTGATGTCTTCTTCATTGTGCAGAGAAAGATCTTGTTGTTATTCGTCGCAAGTTTCTTCATCCTAACAATCTTTCTAAGTTTCTTGACTTGACCGATATTCACGGACATCTCATTTCCCCATATGCAAAATGGGTCAAACAGTGGGCCTAAGCCTCTGACAACAGGACCTACATGTGCAAGACCAAATTGTAAGAAACCTAAATATTAGAATGATTCCTGCAACTGCACAATAATGTGCTATTAGCCAAAGGACCCTGATACGTCCATTTTTCATCATGCTTTTATATCGATATTTATTGCATTATGGGCTATTATTACACATTATGTCACAATACTTATGCCTATTCTCTCTTACTTTACAAGGTTTACATAAAGAGGGAGAATGCCGGCAGTTGGAATTCTGGGCTGGAAAAGGAGCAAATATTATAGACCTATTCTACACAACTCCAAAAGTCCTGAAACTCCACGGAAGTTATTTTTGGAAATAATAAAAAATACTGAGCGAAGAAAATACCAAAGGGGGCCCACACCCTGGCCATGAGGGTGGGGGCGCGCCCTACCCCCCTAGGCGCGCCCCCTGCCTCGTGGGCCCCCTGGTGGCCCTCCGGTGCCCATCTTCTGCTATATGAAGTCTTTCATCCGAAGAAAAATCATAAGCAAGCTTTCGGGACGAGACTCCGCCGCCATGAGGCGGAACCTTGGCGGAACCAATCTAGGGCTCTGGCAGAGTTGTTCTGCCGGGGACACTTCCCACTGGGAGGGGGAAATCATCGCCATCGTCATCACCAACACTCCTCTCATCGGGAGGGGGCCAATCTCCATCAACATCTTCACCAGCACCATCTCCTCTCAAACCCTAGTTCATCTCTTGTATCCAATTCTTGTCTCCAAGTATGGGATTGGTACCTGTAGGTTGCTAGTAGTGTTGATTACTCGTTGTAGTTGATGCTAGTTGGTTTATTTGGTGGAAGATCATATGTTCAGATCCTTTATGCATATTAATACCCCTCTGATTATGAACATGAATATGATTTGTGAGTAGTTACGTTTGTTCACGAGGACATGGGAGAAGTCTTGCTATTAGTAGTCATGTGAATTTGGTATTCATTCGATATTTTGATGAGATGTATGTTGTCTCTCCTCTAGTGGTGTTATGTGAACGTCGACTACATGACACTTCACCATTATTTGGGCTTAGAGGAAGGCATTGGGAAGTAATAAGTAGATGATGGGTTGCTAGAGTGATGTAAGCTTAAACCCTAGTTTATGCGTTGCTTCGTAAGGGGCTGATTTGGATCCATATGTTTCATGCTATGGTTAGGTTTACCTTAATACTTCTTTTGTAGTTGCGGATGCTTGCAATAGGGGTTAATCATAAGTGGGATGCTTGTTCAAGTAAGGACAGCACCCAAGCGCCGATCCACCCACATATCAAATTATCAAAGTACCGAACGCGAATCATATGAACATGATGAAAACTAGCTTGACGATAATTCCCATGTGTCCTCGGGAGCGCTTTTCTCTATATAAGAGTTTGTCCAGGCTTGTCCTTTGCTACAAAAAGGATTGGGCCACCTTGCTGCACTTTATTTACTTTTGTTATTTGTTGCTCGTTATAAATTATCTTATCACAAAACTATCTGTTACCTATAATTTCAGTGCTTGCAGAGAATACCTTGCTGAAAACCGCTTATCATTTCCTTCTGCTCCTCGTTGGGTTCGACACTCTTACTTATCGAAAGGACTACGATAGATCCCCTATACTTGTAGGTCATCAAGACTCTTTTCCGCACCGCTGTCGGGAGTGAAGCGCCTTTGGTAGGTGGAATTTGGTAAGGAAAAATTTATATAGTGTGCTGAAATTTCATCACTTGTTACTATGGAAAGTAATCCTCCGAGGGGCTTGTTCGGGGTATCTTCACCCCGACCAGTAGAGAAAAGAGTTGCTCCTCAACCTATTGAACCTACTGAAAATGAAAATGTGTACTTTTAAATTCCTTCGGGTATGATAGAAAAACTGCTAGCTAATCCTTTTGCAGGAGATGGAACATTACATCCTGATGAGCACCTAATCTATGTGGATGAAGTTTATGGATTATTTAAGCTTGCAGGTATGCCCGATGATGTTATCAAGAAGAAGGTCTTCCCTTTATCTTTGAAGGGAGATGCATTGACATGGTATAGGCTATGTGATGATATTGGATCATGGAACAAGAAACGATTGAAATTGGAATTTCATCAGAAGTCTTATCCAATGCATCTTGTTCATCGTGATCGTAATTATATATATAATTTTTGGCCTCGCGAAGGAGAAAGCATCGCCCAAGCTTGGGGAGGCTTAAGTCAATGTTATATTCATGCCCCAATCATGAGCTCTCAAGAGAAATGATTATTCAAAAAATTTATGATCGGCTTTCTGACAACAATCGCACCATGCTTGATACTTCTTGTACTGGTTCTTTTATGATGAAGACTATTGAATTCAAATGGGATTTATTGGAAATAATTAAACGCAACTCTGAAGATTGGGACCTCGACGAAGGTAAGGAGTCAGGTATAACACCTAAGTTTGATTGTGTTAAATCTTTTATGGAGACCAATGTTTTCCGTAAATTCAGCACTAAATATGGACTTAACTCTGAGATAGTAGCTTCTTTTTGTGAATCTTTTGCTGCTCACGTCGATCTCCCTAAGGAGAAGTGGTTTAAATATCATCCTCCCATAGAAGTAAAAGTAGTTGCACCTATTAAAGTTGAAGAAAAGACTATCACTTATAACGATCCTATTGTTCCTACTGCTTATGTTGAGAACCCACCTTTCCCTGTTAGAATAAAGGATCATGCCAAAGCTTCAACTGTGGTTCGTAAAAGCAATATTAGAACTTATACACCTCCTGAGCAAGTTAAGGTCGAAACTAATATTGCTATTGTTAAAGATCTCTTGGTTGATAGTATTGATGGGCATGTTATTTATTTCTGTGATGAGACTGCTAGAATTGCTAAACCTAGTGCTAAAGATAAACATAGACCTGTAGTAGGCATGCCTGTTATTTTTGTTAAAATAGGAGACCATTGTTATCATGGCTTGTGTGATATGGGTGCTAGTGCTAGTGCAATGCCTATTGACTTATACAAAGAAATTATGCATGATATTGCACCATTGAGTTAGAAGAAATTGATGTTACCATTAAGCTTGCCAATAGAGATACTATTTCACCAATTGGGATTGTTAGAGATGTTGAAGTCTTGTGTGGGAAAACTAAATATCCAGCTGATTTTCTTGTTCTTGGTTCCCCACAAGATAGCTTATGTCCCATTATATTTGGTAGACCCTTCTTGAACATTCTTAATGCTAAGATAGACTGCAAAAGGATGTTCTTACTGTTGGTTTGGATGATATGTCTCATGAGTTCAACTTTTCTAAATTTCGTAGACAACACCGTGAAGAGGAATTGCCTAGTAAGGATGAAATTATTTGTCTTGCTTCTATTGCCGTGCCTCCTAGTGATCCTTTAGAAAAATATTTGCTAGACCATGAAAATGATATGTTTATGAATGAAAGAAGGGAAATAGATGAAGTGTTCTTTAAACAGGGACCTATTCTGAAACACAACTTGCCTGTTGAAATCCTAGGGGATCCTCCTCCACCCAAGGGCGACCCCGTGTTTGAGCTTAAACCATTGCCTGATACTCTTAAATACGCTTATTTTGATGAAAATAAGATATATCCTATTATTATTAGTGCTAACCTTTCAGAGAAGGAGGAAGAAAAATTATTGAAAACTCTGAAGAAGCACCATGCTGCTATTGGATATACTCTTGATGATCTTAAGGGCATTAGTCATAAAATAAATTTGGAGAAAGATGCCAAACCAGTTATTGATCACCAATGACGGCTGAATCCTAAGATGAAAGAAGTGGTAAGAAAGGAAATCCTAAAGCTCCTTGAGGCAGGTATAATTTATCCCGTTGCCGATAGTCAATGGGTAAGTCATGTCCATTGTGTCCCTAAGAAGGGAGGTATTACTGTTGTTCCTAATGATAAAGATGAATTGATTCCGCAAAGAATTATTACAGGTTATAGGATGGTAATTGATTTCCGCAAATTAAGTAAAGCTACTAAAAAAGATCATTACCCCTTGCCGTTCATTGATCAAATGCTAGAAAGATTACCCAAACACACACATTTTTGCTTTCTAGATGGTTATTCTGGTTTCTCTCAAATACCTGTGTCAGCTATTGATCAAGCTAAGACCACATTTACTTGCCCTTTCGGTACTTTTTCTTATAGACGTATGCCTTTTGGTTTATGTAATGCACCTGCTACCTTTCAAAGATGCATGATGGCTATATTCTCTGATTTTTGTGAAAAGATTTGTGAGGTTTTCATGGACGATTTCTTCGTCTATGGATCCTCTTTTGATGATTGCTTAAGCAACCTTGATCGAGTTTTGCAGAGATGTGAAGAAACTAATCTTGTCCTGAATCGGGAAAAGTGCCACTTTATGGTTAATGAAGGTATTGTCTTGGGGCATAAAATTTCTGAAAGAGGTATTGAAGTTGATAAAGCTAAAGTTGATGCTATTGAAAAGATGCCATGTCCCAAGGACATCAAAGGTATAAGAAGTTTCCTTGGTCACGCCGGATTTTATAGGAGGTTCATTAAGGACTTCTCAAAAATTTCTCGGCCTCTGACTAATTTATTACAAAAAGGTATACCATTTGTCTTTGATGATGATTGTGTAGAAGCATTTGAAATATTTAAGAAAGCATTAGTTTCTGCACGTATTGTTCATCCACCTGATTGGAATTTACCCTTTGAAATTATGTGTGATGCTAGTGATTATGTTGTAGGTGTTGTTTTAGGGCAAAGAGTTGATAAGAAATTAAATGTTATTCAATATGCTAGTAAAACTCTAGATAATGCCCAGAGAAATTATGCCACTACTGAAAAATAATTTTTAGCAGTTGTATTTGCTTGTGATAAGTTCAGACCTTATATTGTTGATTCTAAAGTAACTATTCACACTGATCATGCTGCTATTAAATATCTTATGGAAATGAAAGATGCTAAACCTAGACTTATTAGATGGGTTCTCTTGCTACAAGAATTTTATTTGCATATTATTGATAGAAAGGGAGTCGAGAACCCTGCTGCGCATAACTTGTCTAGGTTAGAAAATGTTCTTGATGACCCACTACCTATTGATGATAGCTTTCCTGATGAACAATTAAATGTCATAAATGCTTCTCGTAATGCTCCTTGGTATGCTGATTATGATAATTACATTGTTGCTAAATTTATACCACCTAGTTTCACATACCAGCAAAAGAAAAAGTTTTTCTATGATTTGAGACATTACTTCTGGGATGACCAACATCTTTATAAAGAAGGAGTAGATGGTGTTATTAGACGTTGTGTACCTGAGCATGAATAGGAACAAATCCTATGCAAGTGTCACTCCGAGGCTTATGGAGGACACCACGCTGCACATAAGGTATTGCAATCCGGTTTTTATTGGCCTACTCTCTTCAAGGATGCTCGTAAGTTTGTCTTATCTTGTGATGAATGTCAAAGAATTGGTAATATTAGTAGACGTCAAGAAATGCCTATGAATTATTCACTTGTTATTGAACCATTTGATGTTTGGGGCTTTGATTATATGGGACTGTTTCCTGCCTCTAATGGATATACACATATTTTAGTTGCTGTTGATTACGTTACTAAGTGGGTAGAAGCTATTCCAACTAGTAGTGCTAATCATAACACTTCTATTAAGATGCTTAAAGAAGTTATTTTTCCAAGGTTTGGAGTCCCTAGATATTTAATGACTGATGGTGGTTCACATTTTATTCATGGTGCTTTCCGTAAAATGCTTGCTAAGTATGACGTTAATCATAGAATTGCATCTCCATATCACCCACAGTCTAGTGGTCAAGTAGAATTGAGTAATAGAGAACTCAAATTAATTTTGCAAAATACTGTTAATAGATCTAGAAAGAATTGGTCCAAGAAACTTGATGATGCATTATGGGCCTATAGAACTGCATATAAAAATCCTATGGGTATGTCTCCGTATAAAATGGTTTATGGAAAAGCATGTCAGTTACCTCTCGAACTAGAACATAAGGCATATTGGGCCATTAAAGAGATCAATTATGATTTCAAACTTGCCGGTGAGAAGAGGTTATTTGACATTAGCTCACTTGATGAATGGAGAACCCAAGCCTATGAGAATGCCAAGTTGTTTAAAGAAAAAGTTAAAAGATGGCATGAAAAAAGGATACAAAAGTGTGAGTTTAATGTAGGTGATTATGTATTGCTCTACAACTCTCGTTTAAGATTTTTTGCAGGAAAACTTCTCTCTAAATGGGAAGGTCCTTACGTTATCGAGGAGGTCTATCATTTCGGTTCCATAAAAATCAACAACTTCGAAGGCACAAATCCGAAGGTGGTGAACGGTCAAAGAATCAAACATTATATCTCAGGTAATCCTATAAATGTTGAAACCAATGTTATTGAAATCGTAACCCCGGAGGAATACATAAGGGACACTTTCCAGAATGTTTCAGACTCCGAAAAGGAATAGGTATGTGGTACAGTAAGTAAACCGACTCCAAAACAGTTCTAATGGCAATTTTTCTCCGTTTTGGAATATTTAGAAAAAAAGAAAAAAAATAAGAAGCAGTCCGGGAAGGACACGAGGGCTCCACGAGGGTGGAGGGAGCGCCCTACCCCCCTGGGCGCGCCCCCTGCCTCGTGGGCACCTCGTGCGCTCTCTGGACTCCGTTTTCTTGCACGATACGTATTTTGGTCGCTAAAAATTCAATATATAATCTCCCGAAGGTTTTGACCACCGTATCACACAATTGTCCTCTGTTTTTGTTTCGAGCTGTTGTTGCTACAGATTAGAGCAAGATGTCTTCTCAAGAGTCAGTCGGAGAGAGCCGGGTGTCTCATCCGTCATCGAGATCAAGGACAAACAGCGACGCTGACCACTTTGGGCCAGCAACGGAGGAAGAGACGGAGGCTGATTTGAAGAGGATAGATGCCATGGAGGAGGATCAAGAAGTCACTTCTCGCTTCCGAGCTGGATTCACGATGGGGGAACTGCAGAACTCGGCTATTCCAAACTCGGTTATCCCTTCCAATGTTAGATTTCTTTCTTACGAGAATATGAAAAGGAGTGTTACTTGTTCCCCCGCAGCTATGCAGCATCCATGGGTACAAGGAGCTTTAACCGTCACGGGTAAGCTCCGTAAAGAGATAATGGATCTCAAGCACCAACTCAATAAGCTCGAGGAGGAGAATCGTATACTGAGGAGTATCATCGCCAAGAATATCACACCATCACCTCCGAAGAAGGAGATATAATCACATGGGTATGGGCACTCCCCTTGGCAACTGCCAAGCTTGGGGAGGTGCCCCGGTATCGTATCACCATCACATCTCTATCTTTACCGTTTTCCTTAGTTCAATCTTTTTAGTATTATCTTGATTTAGTAGAATAAAAGTTTTGGTATGATCTAGTTTTGAATTTTGCTTTATGATCCCTTTATGTAATCGAGTCCGTGAGATATATAATAAAGATTAGTTTTGAGTCAAGGGCTAGATTATTTTGCTATGATCTTGAGGGAATAAAAGAAAAGAGAAAGAATAAAAAGAAATAAAAGAGATCATATTGATCTTATGGAGAGTAATGACTTCACATACAAAGAGTATGATGATTAAAAGTTGTTGAGAGTTGACAAACATAGCCTTGGTCATCGTTGCAATTAATAGGAAGTAATAAAGAAAGATAGGTTTCACATATAAATATACTATCTTGGACATCTTTTATGATTGTGAGCACTCATTAAAATATGACATGCTAAAGAGTTGATGTTGGACAAGGAAGACAACGTAATGGGTTATGTTTTCTTATATCTGAAATAAAGTATATTGTCATGGATCATCCAACATGTTGCTTGCCTTTACCCCTCATGCTAGCCAAATTCTTTGCACCAAGTAGAGATACTACTTGTGCTTCCAAATACCCTTAAACCCAGTTTTGCCATGAGAGTCCACCATATCTACCTATGGATTGAGTAGGATCCTTCAAGTAAGTCATCGGTGCTAGAAATAAAAATTGCTCTCTAAATATGTATGATTGATTAGTGTGGAGGAAATAAGCTTTATACGATCTTGTGATGTGGAAGAAATAAAAGCGACGGACTGCATAATAAAGGTCCATATCACAAGTGGCAATATAAAGTGACGTTCTTTCGCATTAAGATTTTGTGCATCCAACCCTGAAAGCGCATGGCAACCTCTGCTTCCCTCTGTGAAGGGCCTATATTTTACTTTTATCTCTTAACCTTATGCAAGAGTCATGGTGATTTTCACCTTTCCTTTTTTACATTTTATCCTTTGGCAAGCACAGTGTTGAAAGTGCATTATATCGACTAGAGGGGGGGTGAATAGGCGATTTTTATGAATTCTTCACTGAGGAATTTGCCGGTGAGGAAATTCCTTAGCGAAGAACTACTTGCAGCAGAATAAGTACTCAAGTAAGCATAATGTATCACGTATATAGTCATCATGATGAAATGAAGACAAGCACAGAGTACGTAAAGCGTAATCACAGGATAACACAAGATGAAGACAAACAGATCAAGAAATTGAACTGAGGAAATTGAGAAAGTCCTCGGTCAAAGTCTTCAAACACAGATATGAACAATCACCGAACACAAGAATGAGGAAATGAAAGAGTTGATGAAATAGAACCGATAAGGTTGGTGAAGACAATGATTTGGTAGACCAGTTCCAACCGCTGTCTTAGTTGTATGTCCGGTTGGAGCGGCCGAGTATTTAAACTCAAGGACACAGTCCCGGACACCCGGCCGCCGAAAGCACGCAGCTCGGGACACCAAGTCCTCACCGTATTCTCCTTGAACTAAGGTCACATGACCTCGTCCAATCACTCGTGGTAAGTCTTCAGCGACTTCCAAACCTTCATGCACTTTGGTCACTCGTTGATCCACAATTCCTCTTGGATGCTCTAGACCATGACGCCTAACCGTCTGGAAGAAGCACAGTCTTCAAAGGTAACAAGCGTCGGATCCACGCATGATCAATCTCTTCAGTGATGGTTAATCACTTTGGGTTTGTAGGTGTTTGGGTTTGGGTTTTTCCTCACTCGATGATTTTTGCTCAAAGTCCTCGGAGGATGGGATGCTCTCAAATGACAAGTGTCAGTTTCTCTCGGAGCAGCCAACCAGCTATGTTGTAGGGGGCGGCTATTTATAGCCTAGGGAGCAGCCCGACATGATAAGACATAAATGCCCTTCAATGATATGACCGCTAGGTGGATAAGATATTTTGGGACAGCTGCTGCAAAGACAAATGATCGGAAATTTGACTCTCAAATTCCTCGGGGCTATCATGTTCCTCACTGTAGGCAATCAGACCTTTGGCGAATTCCTAACTCCTCAGTCAGAAAAAATTCCTCAGCGAACATAAGAACTTCGTCTCTGTCACTAAATAAATTGACTGAACTGTATGAGATTTCCAAATGCTTCACTCGAAGGGATTGGTAGGTGTAGGATTTTGAGTTGAGCATCACATGGAAATTTTCCTTAGTATTTCCTCGACCCCCTTTAATAGTACGGTGTTTCCTATGACTCAAGGAAGAGAAAACGAAACTACGAAAACAAACGTCTTCACGCTTCATGTTCCTCAATTGAATACCAAGTCTTCAAGGTCACACCAATTTCTTCACTTTCAAAGTCTTCGTAAAGTCTTCGTAATATCAAAGTCTTCAAATAAGAACTTCATTTTTAGGGGTTGACTTTCTCTGTAAATATCAAACTCCTCATAGACTTATAGACCGTACACTCATAAACACATTAGTCCCTTAACCTATAAGTCTTCAATACACCAAAATCACTAAGGGCACTAGATGCACTTACAATCTCCCCTTTTGGTGATTAATGACAATATAGGTTAAGTTTTCAATGGGGATAAACATATGAAGTGTAAATACTGATATTGAGGAATTTGATTGCAAGATATAGAAGAACTCCCCTGAAGATGTGCATAGTGAGGAATTTGCTTTTGAGGCAATGCACACTTGAAGAGTTGAATCATGGAGATCTCCCCCTATATCTTGTAATTCATACACGCATTTGACATATAATATGAATAATTTGAAATGCATGATGAAATTTGGTGACTGATGTAATTCAGCATGCGTGTATCAACATATAACGAAGAATAAGCATGCAGAGGAACACATCAAAAGTATCAGAGCACCATCGGGTTTAAGATTACAACTCGATCCAATAAAAGTTTCAGAAGAGCGAGAGTTGTAACTTAGTAGAAAAACGCCCATATAATAGACCCGCTTGAAGACTAACTCAAATTTCTCCCCCTTTGTCATCGAATGACAAAAAGGATCGAAACTGAGGACTAACGCCCCTGAAGAATATCAAGTTGATGGAGGAGCGCCAGCGTTGTCGGGGTCGATTGTTGAAGTAGGGCATGCCGCAGTGTCGTCCAAGTCTTCATTTTCATCAGTGTCGTGCGATGAAGAATAGGAGCTGGCCACCAAAGAAGGAACCTTGACCTTCTTGAATTTCTTGTGGAGGTGCGTACTACCAAATTCTTCCTTGAGACCCATTTTCTTTAGATCTTCTGCGATGTAGACATGAGATAGAACAACCCAGGTATGGTTGAAGGTTTCATGGAGGTAGTATTGGTTTTTCTTCACTGCATTGTGTGTTGAGGTCATGTTGTGAAGAATTGAACCAAACTGACGCTTGACCCATTGATGACTGCGATCAACTTTTTGATGAAGACTGAGGAGTAACTCACGATCACCATCACCACCGGTGCCGTGGCTTGAGGATTTTGCTTGGCGTAGGTGTTGGCGGCGAGTCATGTGTGGCGAGTCATCATTGGTGGAGTAGGATGCAGCCTTGCGAAATTGACCATCCAATGGACGAATGCCTTCATCTATCACAGCAGCTTGCCTTGCCTTTGTCATCACCGAGGAAAATGTTCGTTTGAGGACTTCAATTGGAGGCAAGTAGCTGCAGTGGTTCGTAGTATCAGCCTTGTAATTGAGTGAAGACCTTGTCCCGATGAACCTCATAATCCATGGTGCATAAGGCTTCACTCAAATGGTGACATAGCAATATTCGCCAGAGTCCTCATGAAGTAATCATGGAAGTTGATGGGAACGCCATGAATGATATTGAAAAGCATATTCTTCATGATGCCAACGACTTCTTCATCATTTGAGTCGTGGCCTTTGATAGGACTCATTGTCTTCGTCAGAATGCGATAGACAGTCCGAGGCACATCTGATAATTCCTTGACGAGGAATTTGGTTCGAGGGCCTGCCACAGCTTCAAAGGCTTCATTAGCACTTGCATGTAATGATTTGTAAGCTCAGTTCGTTGTAGATGCAACGAGCACCATCAAGGGAGGACCGAGTGGGAGGGCATGAAGCAATTCGATTCTTTGGTGCCTTGTAGTGAGTATTTTCGACATCCACTCAGCACCCATGAGTTCACATCTTGAGAATTTCTGTGATGTGCAAACACATAGAATTGAAGAATGAGTTCTTCATTCCAATCACGAGATGTCGGTCAGAAATTCAGCAATCCAAAGATCGTGAAGAACACCGAGGACCTGCTCGAAGCCCGGTAGAGATTCCATGTCCACGTGAGGAATGTGTGCATGATCAAGACTTTGTCTTTGTTGAATAGCACTAAGGAATAGAAATTGGCTTGACTAGCAGTCCGTAAACGCCTCTTCCTTATGCGGCGTAATCATAAGGGTTGTAATCGATGAAGAAAACATGCTCGCCAAAGAAGTCTTCAGCCTTGAACTTTTGCTTGCGCGAGAATGGATCCTTTGGTTTTGGCATAGGAGTGTCGTTGAGTTGCATCACTACCTCGTGAATCGCAATCTCGGGTTCTTTAGGCCGAGGATTTTCTCGTTCCTCTTCATTTGCAATCTGCGTGTTCAAAGGATCAAGCAGAAGCAGGTTCTTCAAAGACTAGTGGCTGGAATTTCATCATGCACGCATAAGGTGGGGTGAGTTTCTTGAGCCCAATTTGAACGGTTGGTGCAGGGGACAGAGGTATTTGTTGTATTGGGGTGAAGAGTGGAGAATTGGGATGCTGACTTTCCCAAAAGTCATCATTCATCACAGGCGTAGTGCATCCAATATCCACGTCTTCATCTTCAATTTCTTCAACACAAGCCTCTTCAGCTGTGAACTGAGGCATTGGCGAGGAAACAACAGGTGGTGAAGGGATCACATCCACTTCAATTTCTTCATTAATCTGCTCTGACGAAGCAGCAGAATGATTTTCTTCATCAGATCTGCTAGGGATCACATATTCTTCACCAAAAGGAACAAGGTCCTTTGATGGCATGGTGGAAATCGGAACAACATCAATCGGATTTTCAAACGAGCTTGTCATAGGCTTCATCTTCTTTGAGTCAAGATTCAAGCGGTGATGCTTTCCTTTTCTTCACTGCAGCTCGCTCTGCAGCCTTGGTTTTCTTCACATCCGATGCGAGATGGAAGGATAGGAGTTGGTGTAGGCACGGGAGGAGCCGAGGAATCTGTTTGAATTTCCTCGGTATCGATGTAGTTGCCTGACTTCTTCGCTTCTTCAGCGCACCACAAGTGGATGCCCTGGTAATTTCTTCAATGGTGGAATGGAGTCATCAGCCTCGAACTAGCATTTTCTTCAAGAAAGTTAAAATCATCGCCGGTCTTTGGCATGTTCTTCAAGAGGGTCGAGCAGAGGCTCCGGCTGAGGAACTTCTTGTTGTGTTGGAGCTGCAACATTGGTGAACTTCTTAGTCGGGTTGACAAATCTGACTTTGGCTCCTTGCCAATCGGCATAATAAGCATCAAGTCATCACCGAGGGATTTGATTTCGCATGGATCTTGAGGAGTTCATCGGTTGTCATTTTGACAATGTTTTTCTCAGAACTTCTCTTTCCTGAATCGAGCCTTCTTGATCTACCTAGCCTTCTCAAATTTCCATTTCTCTTGATGATGAAATGGGTCAAGATGTGACTTTGGCCAGAGTCAAATGAAAATCGTGCATAGGGGTGTCTGGATCCTTGTGCCGTAGATCAATGTAATCGAGGATCGCCCTTGGATCCAAAAGCGAAAGGGCAGTGTGCCTTTGGCTCTAGCGGCCCTTTCTTATCTATCTCTGATGATTTCTGCAAGTTCATCATCATCAGCTTCACCGTCAGATGGCACTTGGAAGGCAACCTGTTTCTTCTTCGGACTTGGCCGAGGACCTCGACCAAACGTTGCCTTTGTCTTCAGCAGAGTGGGGCCTGATGAAGAGTTTGGTGCAGCTGAGGAACTTGCTGAGACACCAGAGGCAATAGAGATGCCTGTAGTCCTTTGGCACGTGGCCAGATGTACACAGTCTTGAGGACTTTGGAGGAGGAGCCGAGGATTTTGGAGGAGCAGTTCTGACATGAGGAACTGGCCGTGAGGGCTTTGAAGAATCTGGCCGTGAGGGCATTCTTTGAGAACTTGGTCGTGAGGGCACAGTTGGTGAAGCACTTGGCTTGTGAGCGGGCTTCTTTGCCATTGATTTCCTAGGCTTGACAGAGGCCTCAGTGGCAGCAGCAGTAGCAGAGTCTTCATTGAATTTCCTCACTGCTTCTTTGGCTTGTCTCGCCAACTTGGCATGGCGTTTGGCCCATTCTTCAGGAAAATCCTCACCACACTTGATGCTGGTGGGGTCAGCTTCTTGGCCAGGTGCCAATGGAGCTCTTGGGCATGGAGGATTTAGGGCAAATTTCTTCATATACTTTGGAGTAACATACATGTACTCCCTCCATTCTCTTGCCCATCTCCTTTCAATCCTTTGTATGCGCACCTTGCGCTGATTTTTGTTTTCCTTTCCGAACTTAGCCTCATCAGGTGTGCAATATTCAGCATAGATGTCCTCAGGTATTTCAAACGTAGTCATGACCTCAGGCCTCTTTCCTCCTTTCTGTGGCTTCTTCACCGCCATATTCTTGGTTGAGGAATTTGAACAATCGAATTCTCTCAAGAAGTATGCAACTTTTCTTCGAGGAACGCCGCAAATGAGTTAAGTTGATGAGAACCTAGTGATTCAAAGAATGGACATGAGTACCGTGAATGCAGTATAGTTGAGAGGAATTTGGAGAGGTCATATGCGTTCTCAGAAGGTTTTTCAAAAGAACAAGTTTGAGGAATTTGACCAGATGAGCCTTGAAGAATTTCACTAAGCGTTCTTTGTCTTAGGTTCCAGAGTTGTATAGATCAAGGATCCACACAATTGAGGAATCTTGAAGAAAAATGATGCTTAGAGAAACGAATCAAGAATGTATGACTAGTGAGGTGTTTTGTGTGTGAGGATTTGAAGAATAAAACACCTTTGAAGATTTTGTAGAGAAAATTTGGATCAAAGAGGGCAGTAAAAGTAACTTTTAATTACCCTAGATGAAGAATACGACGAACTGAGAAGTGTAGATTTGAAGCTCGTCAGTTCAGATCTTCCACGCCCTAACTCGACAGAGGAAGAAAACTACGACAACGGCGGAGTGAAGATTTCCGCGGCCGGCGCGAGTACGACAGCGACGAGGTCGAGGCAGTGAAGCTCTTCCTCACCGACGACGATGGAGTAGCGGCGGCGCTAGGGTTTGAGAAGCTCGAGCGAGAGAGAGAGAGCGGTCGAGCGGAGTAAAGGAAGTGAGGAAGGGGAGAGGGGGGTATTTATAGTCGCAGTGAAAAACAGTCACCAAGATTTAGGGACGAGCGTGCCTGACCCTTCTCATTCGCTGACATGTGTCACCCACGTCTTGAAAAGTGGAGATCGTGTTAGATCGTGGGTGAATAGATAAGTCTATCGTGGGATACGGAACGGTTTGAGCGGCAAAGCCGAAAATTTGGATAAGATAAGTTAAAAGTTCCGTTCGCAATTTCTTCAGATGACAAGGACATAGTGAAGATTTTGAACGAGTTTCAAATAGAACGCACATGAAGAATTTGTGAATAGATTGGGTTGAGTATAGCATAGAGGGGGAAGGGTCCGATCACATTCACTTAGCAGAAAAATTAACTTGAAGAAATAGCCATAAGTGAATGTTGTAGAGGACATAAACCCATATATATATATATATATATATATATATATATATATACACACACACACACACACACATAAACACTATTCTGATCACGGGATCGTAATAATATTCGATCACAACCTGAATCGCTTTCGAGTAACGGGCCCTGAACTTCCTCTCAGACGAACCCGACCTTGGGCTATCTTCGCAACCGTTCCTTCTACTGCGAGTTTTTTTGATCATTCGTGTTGTTGGCGATGTAAGTGTAATGTTTACACGGTTTTTAGAATCTAAATGCTTGTTTTGATTAGGAATCTAGCTCTTTGGCGGATGTGCTCTCGGGTGGTGATGAACATGGAGTGCATCACAAGTGTTTTGCATGTCTTTGGATGTTCTAGGATCTATAACAGGATGAAAATTGGGTTTAGGTACGAGTTTACTTCATGATTTGTTGTTATTTTCGAATGAATTCGATTTGGTGTTCCGCCACATCTGTTCTTCGTCTGCGGGATTGGTTTCGGCCGCTGTTGTAGATTTGTAGGTTTTCTGTTCAAATTGGGTGTGGATTGGCGTGCATCAGTGTGACAGAATGCTGCCCATGTTGTTAATTTGATTATTCGGGCTCATACAAATCGAAATCTGTCGATTGGATCTTCTGCCTCCCGCCGTGGTTTTTTGTTCGAGTGACAATATGATGGGGATCATTTTCTTATTTATATGGAGCCTGATGACGTTCGAAATGGCAGTTGAATCCTTCCCATTTTGTTAATTCGATTTGGCTGGCTCATTCATTCCGAATTTGCGGATTGCACTTTCCGCCTCCCGTCGTGGTTCGTTGTTCGAGCCCACTGATTGTTGATGGCGGATCTTTTTTGGATGTTTTATCTGGAGTATGACGACGTTCGAAATGGTTGTTGATGTGTCGGAATTGACCCAAATGATTAAATCTGGGAACCAAATTTAATCGAGGTTGTTGTTTCAATCAATTTTCGTTCTGTTGTACAAGCTGGACTGCTAGAACTTCCGCACCTGAACTTCTGCGTTCTAGATATATGCTGGACTTCTGTTGATGTTTGTTGTTTTCGATAATCACTATCTTCGTAAGATGCTTGGACTTCTTTCTAATTAATGGTTGAACTTCGTGTTTCCGTTGCATCCAATATGTTGAAAGGCGAAGGTGCATGTTGCAATATATTTTCTTATTTTCGTTTTATTAAAATTATAGATCCTGAGATGTTATTTTTAAAGTTTGTCTAATGGTCAAAAATTTTGATTAGTCCAAGTATGAATGCACTTTTTTCCGGATCATCTAACGGTTGTTGTACAAAATTTGGACTTCTCTTTATCCATACCTGAACTTCTGTTTTTCTTTCTTTGCAATGTAATGGGAAGCAAGCCCCTCTGTATTTCTTTCTGTTTTGATGTTATTTTTTGTACTTTTGCATTGCTTTCGGATTTTTTTGATAGACCCATGAGCAACCATGTAATTTTCCTACGGATATGCGTATATTTCTTATATTTTTCTAGTATGTTTTCGTACTTATAGTATTTGTTTGGTCTTCAGTTAGTAACTATCCCGAACTTCTGTATGCTAATTGTTTTTATAATGGTAATTTTGAGGTTTTGCCAAAGCCCCGAACTACTTCTTTTTGTTTCTTTATGGCTTATTTTTTGTTATTTATTTACTTCTTTTATTATAGTACTTGTACTTCTGTTCTTTATTTTTTGAACTTCTTTTATCTTGGTTTTTAGTGGCATATTTAGGTATGTATGCTTCTTCCTTTAGTAGTTTATTTTGCCATCTATTTTTTGGTTTTGAGGATACCAGCTTTGCTGTTTTTGTGATCTTATCTCATAATAATAGATGCATTCGAATGGTGCATTTAAATTATCGAGACATGTATTTACTATTTTAGCCCTTGGGGGTAAAATCAGAATTTGGTGTGGCTTCAAGTCCCACGACAGACATGCATTAACTGCCATCTCCGTTGCCATCACTGTCAGAAATTTCCTCTCCTCTCATCGCTCTCTCTTCCCTCTCCGTCGCTCCTTTGCCTCCTTCAATTTGCTACTCCCCACGATTTCTCCGCCACTGTCCCGTGCGCTCGCGAGTGGAGTAACCGGCGCACTCCCCTGCTCCTATTACTCCCCCCGCCCCGCGCTCTCCCTCGCCCAGCCCGCGATCCTCTGCTCTAAAGCGAGGGCCGCAACTGCTTGCGCGTGGCGTTGTGGGGAGTGAAGAACCGCCGCGGAATCCTGCTTGGAGAGGTACAACGCCATGCCCCGCCTCCCCCTAATGCCTGTATTCACTTTCGCCAGATCTGTGGAGGCATGCCCTGATTGCTCTGTTTGCTCTCACGTCCGCCTCCTATCCCCCTTTTCTGATGGTTTGGTTGTACATTAGGTAGGGTTCTTGGTCGTGTGGTGGTTGGAATGCACCCTCCCCCCATGACGGTTGTTTGTGATATGCTTGTGTGTGGTTTTCTTTTTCCCTTTGTTGATTTTAGGAGTCGGTGCATGTCGGAGAGGTTATGTGTGGTTGTTGATGCTAGATCTGTTGTATCTAATGGCATTAGTGCTTTGTGGATTTGGAGGTCTATATTATGTTTGGGACATTGTAGTTAGTTTACGGATCGTTTTTGTTGTGGTTGCCTATATGTGCTACCGTCTATTTCATACTTGTTGGTTCTAGTTGTTTGTAGTTGGTTCTCGTTGTTTGTAGGTGGTTCTAGTGCTTGAGTTAGTTCCCTTTTTGCATTTTGTTGTATGTTTTTGTACTTGCTAACTATACGGAGTTAATCTTCTTTTGCTTACAGGTTGTTCTAGTGTTTTGGGCATTCATCGAGGTGGTTGTGTTGTCATGGCTTCAAAATCATCTCCGGGTATCCTAATGGAGTTGTATTTTTTTTATAAATAGTAGTATTGTTATATGTGTCTGCCCATTTCTTCATTTGGTATTTATGTTGGACTGCCAGTCTTAGTAGTGTGAACTTCTAACAAGTTTTGTGTGTATGTATTTTTACACATAGGTTATGTGTGTGCCATTTCATATTTAAAGTGCATATCTTTGTTTTTTTGTTGTCTTTGTTTGTGATTAAATTTGGTTGAAGTTCTGTTTATGCACCTTTTGTTTTACTGCTTTGTTTTATATTGTTGAACTTCAGGAGATTAATCTTGTATGTAGTATCACCTCTAGTGTAGTGTTTTTTATATATTTAGTATGTATTTTTTAGATTGTTTTGTTATGTTTACTGCTTTGTTAGTTATTGTTGAACTTCAGGGTATTGGACATTGAAGTAAAAGTAGAAGTCCCTTTTGTGTATGATTGTGCATTAGAACTCAAATTTGCCCTTTTACTTGCATTTTTGTAGTTGGTGATGAGTTGAATAGTTCTCAAAAATGCTCATGCGATAAAGATGGAGCTTGAGAGGTTAATCTTGATGCTCCAACATCCGATGCGGCTAAATCACCCATTATTCCTTTGACTGTGATTCTTTGAGGTTGCTTGAGCCTTGAGAATTTTTCAAGCCTTGAGGATCTTGCTTCGCAGCTCTTGCTTCACCTAGTATGTGAAACCCCTTTTCTTTTCAATTTTAAAGTTTTGAGCCATGTTTTTAGCTTGTTCATGTTGTTTGTTTTTGTTATTTTTCCTTACTTTTTTATTTTTTGCTTCGATTTTTGTGTTCTTTGCGAGATGTGTCCACAGAGGAGGAAGCTTTGAACACCATCAATGATGTTTTATCTGATTTGGGTTTATCGAAACCCTTCTTTCTTTCTTGAGGAGGGCTCCGTCGGTCAAAGGTTGTGATTCCGTTCAGATCCTTTGTGCTCTCTTCAGATGTCGAGACGCAATCATGATCTGATGGCATCAACCTGTCACACAACCCGAGGATGTGCCTCTTCAGCTTCTCCTGGAGGACCAACGTAAGAGGAAGAAGAGAGAAGATTTTGACAAGAAGAGGGCGGCCCGCCTTGAGAAAGGTTCTGATGTTCCTGGATCTTCGTGCGCTGAAGCTCACTTGTTGAGGGAGACGTGCCGTGTGGTAGTGATGGCACTCTTGTCCCTGTTAAGAAGAAAATCAAGAAGACTGCTGCGAGGAAGCTAGTAGTTGGTGCAGTTACTCCTCGGAAGAGCCCACGTGTTTCAAGGCCTGCACAAGTTGTTGAAGATGAAGGGTTAGGCCTTGGTGGTACGCCACGCCATAGTCCTCGTGTGCTTGCCACTGCCGCGCCTACACCTTCTCCGCTTGGTGCTGGTGCATCTGGTAAGGGGAAGAAATGCAGCGTGAAGCGCAAGGTTCCACCTGCAAAGGTCAACAAGGGTGCGAAGAAGCGTTCTCGTGTTAACCCATAAGACAAGGATGATGCTGATTTCAATGTTGTTGATGAGGACGACGTCGACGATGCTGCTGCTGCTAATCAGGTATTAATGCCCCATGTTTAATGTTTTTAGAGCATTTGCCGCTATTTTACTGTAGTTTTATTTTGTTTTTAGCACTCTCTTGGCGTACATAGGTGACCTTTTTCTCCATCTCCATATAGACGAATAAATTAGCCGATGTGCTTTGCTTTTACGGTATTACTGCCTTTGTGTACATAGTTGGACTTCTGGGTATATACATGAACAAATTAGCTTAATTGTTTTGGTATACATGTTTGATTACTGCCTTAGTGTATATGGTTGAACTTCTGCTTTTTTAAATTTCCATCATTTTTGGAAGCATGTTAAGTAGTGTTCATACATTGTTGTACTGCCTATGTTGACATAGTTGGACTTCTGAGATATATGTTTGATTACTGCTTTTGCATACATGGTTGAACTTCTGCTTTGTATATTTTCAAGAATTTGAAAGCATGTTAACTTCTGGTCATACATGGTTGTATTGCCTATGTGACATAGCTGGACTTTTGGTATTTATTTTCTATTACTGCCTTGTTGTGCATGGTTGAACTTCTGCTGTGTAAATTTCCAACGTTTTGTTAGCATGTTAACTTCTGGTCATACATGGGTCAGATCGCCTATTTAGACATAGGTGGACTTCTGAAATGTCTTGAGTTTGTAATTTTGTAGGCACTAGTGGAATTTTGGTGTAGCTTGTGTATCTCATCGTGTATCTCATTTTTTCCAAAGACGCCTTGTGAAGCGGCCCGAGAGGAGGAAGAGAGGATGCAAAGCGCCCGAAGAAGGTGGCCAAGGAGGAGGTGAGGCGAAACGTTTTAACAAGACGGTTCACTGCTCACTTGGAGAGGTGAAGACGTGTACGAAAATGCTACAGCTTAGGCACAAGACGAGGGTTATCAAGGCTGGTTTTGGTTGTGTGTTTGACCTGAAGGTTGATTCCAACATTTCTCTCCCTTTGATGGGCAACATCTACATGAGGATTGACACTGCAACCATGGTTCTGGATATGGTAAGGCGAACAAGGTTCTGCGTATTACAAGTGATGCTATTCACCATCTGTTTGGATTCCCTCAAGGTAATCGTACCCCTCCTAGGCCTTCAAATGATGGGTTTGATGACGCTGTTATGAGGTTGAAGGGCAAGCTTGGAGTGCGCTAGGAGTGACGACATCAAGACAAAGGATCTGCGGAATATCCTCGCGGATCTTGTGAAGGATGAGACGAAGGATGATCTTGCTCTGCAGGTGTTTTACCTGATTGTTTTCATGAAGGTGGTTATCCCTGGAACATCTACACGAGTATCGTGGAGGCAAGAATGGTCGAGAATCTTGTGTTTGAGGATATGGCAGATATGGACTACTGCCAGTTGGTTGTTGATGACCTTCGAAGTGCTGTTATTAGGTATCAGCAAGGTACTAGCAGAGGAAAAGCTATCACAGGCTGTGCCATTGCGCCGCTTCTTATGTACCTGGACTGCCTTATCATTGGCAAGACGCCTAATGTTGACTTGAGGATGCCTCGCATCAATTACATGGATCAGGCTAAGCTTCTTGAGCTCGCTGCGGCTGATTGGTCAGGAAAGGTGATGACGACCCAGCTAACTGGGTGTTTGGGAGACTACCTGTGAGTGTTTCTTCTTTTCTGTGTAGTTAGCAGTGCCTTTTGTGTGCATGGTTGAACTTACGCTATGTACATAGATGACCTTTCTGGTTCATATAGATGATGGTAAATTAAGCTTAATCGCTTGGCTTATATGGCATTAATGCCTTTATGTACATATGTGAACTTCTGGATATATTCATATGAAATAATCTAAACTTTTGTTGTTACACATGCATGGTTGAACTTCTGCTTTTTAATTTTCCAACATTTTTGAAAGCATGTTAACTAGTGTTCATACATGGTTGTACTGCCTATGTAGACATAGTTGGACTTCTGATATACATGTTTGAGTACTACCTTGGTATGCATGGTTGAACTTCCGCTTTTTAAATTTCCAACATTCTTGAAACTAGTGTTCATACATGGTTGTACTGCCTATGTAGACATAGTTGGACTTCTGAGATACATGTTTGATTACTGCCTTGGTATGCATGGTTGAACTTCCGCTTTTTAAATTTCCAACATTCTTGAAACTAGTGTTCATACATGGTTGTACCGCCTATGTAGACATAGTTGGACTTCCGAGATACATGTCTGACATTCTTGCCTTGGTATGCATGGTTGAACTTCCGCTTTTTTAATTTCCAACATTCTTGAAAGCATGTTAACTAGTGTTCATACATGGTTGTACTGCCTATGTAGACATAGTTGGACTTCTGAAATGTATTGCGTGTGAAGGCATTATTGGATTTTTTCGTGTAGTTTTGTGTAGACATAACTTGAACTTCTGATACTGTCTTCTGTATTTCTTCTTCGATGTTCTTTTCATTTGTTATGTGACGTGTTGATTTTTGTTTTCATATATGCAGTGGAAGACACAGGCTGAGGTTTTGTTCTTTAGGGTCATTGAACGCCCTGTTCTTACTATGCCTCGTGTTGCCGGCCTAGTAGTGGAAGTTCTCCGAGATTTGAATTCTCGCGGGATGTTAACACTGGTGCCCCCCTATAGATCCAGGAGGTTCTTCTGCCCGTGTGAGTGCTGTAGGTGGTGTTTCTTCCGATAGTTTGTTCGATTCCGCGAATATTTCCCTTTCTAGGATTGATGGACTTCTGGAAACTGTTTGTGGAGAGATGGCCCGTGTTCCGACAACGGTTGAGCGCCTTAGTCGCGTGATCGGTATTCTTCCTCCCGGCCATGGTTTTGATTCTGAGTCTTCGAAGGAGATATTGTCGATTGAAGCTAAATATCTTGCCGAGCTTCGTGAGAGTACTTCCCACCTCCGGGCTAGTTTTGTGCTGTTCAAGGAAATGCAGGACGCCCGATGCAAGCCTTTTGAAGATGAGGCGAGTGTTGTTGTGAGAGAGATTCGAGGCGGACCCTGCTCATTTGGGTCGTGAAGGAGGCCATGTGGAGCGCATCAAGAGGTTTGTTTATGTTGGCTTTTGATATTTCTTTTTGCAATAGTGTTCATTGTTAGCTTTGAGTTATTATTGTTATGCGATTCTGAGGCGACCTTCTATGTTTGATATGACTGAACTTCAAGTGCTTCAAAGACCTGAACTTCTATGATTTTGATGACCGGCCCTTTTTGTTACTTATTGTATCCTATGGTAGTTTGGTATGTTATCTGCTATGTTTACTGTATTTGGACTTCCATGATGTGTCAGTTGTGATAGCTGACCTTCTCTGATTATGTAACGTGAACTTCTCCTGATTAGGTATTTGCTTTCTACATGATTATTTTCTAGTCTTTTTTCTTTTTGGTACTAGCATTTTCTTAGGTGACCTTCTCTGCTTATAGGACATGAACTTCAAGTGCTTCTGCACTTGAACTTCTATGACTTTTTGATGACTTTCCCTTTTTGTCTTCTTTTGCATCTTAATGGTAGTTTGATATCTGGTCTACTATGTTTAATGTATTTGGACTTCCATTATGTGCCAATTGTGATACCTGACCTTCTCTGATTATGTAACGTGAACTTTTTGCTGATTATGTATTTGTTTTGTACATGATTATTTTCTAGGTTGTTGATGATGGTGCTGGGGTTAGGGAGGATGTTTTACCTGTGCATGAAGATGATCCTGTGCATGAAGCTGCCCCTGTGCATGATCCTTGCCCCTCTAGTGATGTATTAGTTGATGAGGTTCATGGCAGTGAAAATAAGGTACCATTTTTCTTGTCCATTTGTCTTGTTGCCCCGAGACGGACTTGTTGTCCCCTGCATGAGGTTGATCAGCCCTTTGTAATGACTTTTTGTTTCTTTTTGGAGCGATAGAATGAAGATGTTAGTGTTGCTCCGCAGAAGGCTGAGACATGTCCGCCTCGTGCACCGCCGCCTCCGACGGGGTGGTCTCGATCGAACCTCGGTCGTCTGCTGGCGAGATTTACGATCTTGAAAGGTGGCAAGACAACCTGGAGACATTATTTTGGAGAAAGATCATGTTGAGTCTGCTGTACAAACTGGTGGTAGTACCGCTGCAAGCCCGAGAAGTATCCTGCAGCAGATCCATCAGTTGATGTTGATCTTTGTCCTAACCGGTGGTAATCTTCTTTGCAAGCGGAGAAGTCTCCTGCAGCAGAGCCATCGATTGATGTTGATGCTTTGCATGTGCACAACCAAATGTTTTTCTTGTTTGATTCTCCGGTTACAAATGCTGCTGGTGTCCTTCCCGACGACGCTGCAACGTCTACCGAAGACGACGATGAAGATACCGAAAGCGATACCTATGGAGAGGAGGTTGATCATTCCAGTGCTGCCACTGGTCTAGGCAAGGATCCATGAAGAGAGGAGCATGCTTCTCTCTTCTTTCCCCATCCCCTCCTCTCTTTGTTGTTTGGTTTTTAGTCCATGATATCCCCTGTGAACTGCCTGTGTGGTCTATGTTGAACTTCTGGTTTTGTTGTTTGTCGTGTGGGTTGTAAAGAATGTTAAGTGAACCTGTTTTTCTATGTGGGTGGAGGTTTGTAATGCATGTGTTGTGATGTCTATGATGCTGTGGTTTTATCCTTTCTGATGTAGCAGGTGAGATGTGCTTATGTTTTTGAATGTTTGTGCTTGAATGTTGGTCTTAATTGATAACTGTCGTGAATCTATGTGTTTTGAGTGTTGCTGTTAATTGCTATTTTCTTTTTGGTGAGCAGATAGCGACCTTGCTGTCGTCCGAAAGAAGGTTGATGACTTTTATTACAGTGTAACTAGGCTTAGGAATGATCATTCCAAGAGGTGAGTGCATTGCTCAATATTTACATCATCCATGTGCCCCCGTGAATTACGTGGTTTCTTACGAACTTCCCAACTCTATGTACCTGAACTTCTTTGTTTTTTACTTCTCAGTGCTTGAACTTACGGCATCGTTTGTCTTTATCTTGCTGTTGTGATATAGCTGAACTTCGTGCTAACATGTGTTACTGAACTTCCCGAAGTTTCACGATCTTTGAACTTCTTTTACTTTTTGTTCGCTTTTTTTACATCAATGATTATGTTCCAAAACAAGGAGTGTGAAGCTTCTATTGAAGATGTCGCAATATCTTTTGGTCCTCGCGGAATGCTTCGGTCTAATGTGGCTGAGTGTGCACTCTACTGTCTACGTGCGAAGTACCAGGGATCAGGTAAACTCATCCTGCCGTATTGGGTTTGTGTAAGTCAACCATACAGTGATTTCTTTTCCGTTTTTTTCCTTACCATCTTTTTAGTTAAAACTTGTTTGTCTCTTTTTTGTATTTTTTTTCATATGTTGGTGTTGCCTGCATTATTATAGGACAAGATTTTCAGAGGTCAATTTGATTCCCGTGTGAGGAAGTACTTCATGGCGAGTGGTCCAGATAGCATGGATGCACATGATTCGGTATGCAATATCTTGTTATTTGCCTCTGTATTAGCTTTGTAGTGCGATCCACTGTGTTAATATTTGTTTTTTTCTTTTGTACAATTCTGATATTAATTCTCTTTTTTTAACGATTCGTGTGTTTATGATTGTTCAGGTTGTTTTCCCTACTTTTGACCCTCCTGAGGTTCCTGCTTCCATGGGTGGTGTCGGTCATTGGGTGTCGGTATTCCTTGACTGAAGAATTCAAGGTTCCAACTTCTCGATTCCTACTATGGACCAAAAGATGAATGTGCGGTACGCCTGTTTCGGCGGATGACCGACAACATCAAGAGGCTTTGGAAGGATGCCAGCAACGATAGGGAGACACCCTTCAGTCCTCTTACCATCGACAATTTCCCTCTGGATTGGGTTGATGTCCCCCAGCAGCAAAACAAGTATGAGTTCCACTTTTTCTCTTTATCACATCTGTTTAACTGTAGTTGTACTTCAGCTGCGACGTTTTAATTCGTTGGCTTTCTTTTTCTGTTCTAACACTGTTCTTTTTACTTCATTTGATGGCAGTATCGACTGCGGATTCTTCATGCTTACGAATGTTAATTCGTATCATGACGGGGTTCTTGCAAATTATTCCCATGAGAATATCGGGGATATCAGGAAGACGTGGCTGTACTCAATCGCTTCTTCTAACCTGTTTGAGACAGACTTCCTATCTCTGTTTGGCTACTACACATGTAAGTATTTTGGAAGTTGGATTGCTTACACCTGCATCTTTCATTTTACCTGAACTTCATATTTTTTTTTCTCTCAAACTTGGACTTCGCCGAGATCCTGGTGTCATTTGGTTTCGGAAGGAGAGGAGCATTTTCTTTGTACATGAACTTCATTTCTATCCTTTTTAAATTTTTGTGTGTGTTTGGTTTCAGTAATTTTTGTCCTTCCATTTCTTAAATGGACATGAGCATTTTTTTCTAATTGAACTTTCAGATATGATGCCTTTCTATGGTTTTTGTTAGCTGTAGTTTAATGATTCCGAGTTCATCGGTTTATCTTGAATCAGCCTCTAGTTGTGCCTAAACTTCATTTAGTTTTTTATCGCAACTTTTTTAGGTCACTTTGAGTAGTAATCATGTCATGTTTTATTAGTTGGATCGCACATTGTGATGTTCCTGAACTTCAGTTTGTTTTTTAATGGTGATGTTTTCTCTTCTTTTTTTCTTTGACAGTGGATCCGTTGGAGTTGACCGATTACCACTACTCATTCCTCGGGTCACAGGAATACCAGCCTAGGGAGGAACCGATGAGTACAGCTCCGATAGAAGATGATAGACCTTGGACCCTCATTCCTTCCAAGTTGGGGGAGCAGGCTGGCGGTATTCGTGGTACTCCAAAAAGCCCATGCTACGAGGAAGGTCTGATCAATGGGCGTACCAAGGTAAGTGATTTCGTCCGATGATGATTTTGAGAAGATTGCTTACCCGAAGAGTGCTAAACGTGATGCTGGAACTATTGCTGGTAGAGGTGGGAAGAATGTTGTGATGACCAGGAGGAAACCGGCAGTTGAGTCTGGAACATAACTACCTCCAAGCGAGCATCAAGATTGCCTTTGAAGTGGCGTTCTCCTGTCCTCCCCGAAAAAATATAGTTACCCTCATCTATCCGAGGCCGGAAGTTGAAACAGTATGTCTTTGAGTAAAGAAGGTCCGAGAAGTATTCTGGGTGAGTTACCCTCTTTCTCTCGTTCCCTTGCCTTGGAGTTGAAGTGTCTGAACTTCTGTTGTTGTATTGTCTGAACTGCCATTGTTTTAGTATATGAACTTCTGTTTTATGTCTCCTCTTGCCTTTTGAGTTATAGTGTCTTGACTTTTGTTTTTGTTGTTGTATCTGAACTTCTAATATATTTTTTACCATCCTTTTGTATTCTGCAGGACAAGCTACTGCATGTTTACCATCCCTGGGAATGTGATTGACCTCACAGGAGATTTCCTTTATAGGCTTTTCGGTGATGGGCGCAGATGGAAGGAGACATAATGGATTATCTCATAACTTTGTGGAACGATAACCCGGAGACCTCTGAGATATTCTCTAATCCTGACAGGGTTGTACTTAGTCCCTACTTCATACAGGTTTTAGTTCTTTGCACCCCTATCTCCTTTTTTTTTGCCTTAGTTTTGTTGTAGTGGCATCTGGAGGTGTTTTAATTGTGTTTTTGGTGAATGCACAAGATCGCACAGAGTATGATTTCTTCTCCGCATAGCAGTTCCAAAGTTTGATGCAAAAAATCTCATGGTCTCCTCCTAATGTTTGTTCGCAAGGAAGAAGACCTTCTTAGCATAAAGTGGTTAGTTTTTCATAACTCTTGCTTTTTTTTAATTTCACGTGCATCCTTTTGCTGAGTTTGTCAATAAGTTTTTGTTCATGACGTTTCTTCAGTACATATGCTTTATAGTTTGTGTTCACCGGTCCTTTCATTCTTGGCAGGTTTTATTGATTCTATTCAAGCCAATTGGCATAATGGCGCATTACAGTGTGTACGTGGTGAATAGATATCGTGGCAGCATTGACATCCTTGATTCACTTTCTTATGATAATATGGAAACGTCGCGATCGAGTTACCATGGGGCCTGCCAAAATATCGTGAGTGTTTCTTAGCCTGATCCTCCTTTCACATTCTCTTGTTTGACACGGAGATTATTATGCCTTTTGTTGACAAAATATGTTGCTATCTCTGTTTTGGTAATACTGCTTGAACTGACTATCATTTAGAAGTTGAACTTCTGCTAGTTTGTTTAGGTGGATCTTATGCGAGTGTCATTTTTTTATGTACCTGAACTTAACTATTTTGGTTAACACGTTTTAGACTTCATCTAATTTTGTCATTTCCGGCAGATAAAGAGATTTGTTGGGTTGCTCGAGGAGGTGTACGGCAAGGCTGCGTACAAGGCGAGCAAGCGACCTAACTGGGTGACTATTGCAAAGAGGCCGACTTTCATTGATGTTCAAGCGTAAGAGTACCGATTGTGGTTTCTTTGCCGTGAAGTTCAGCTCTTCGTTTGTGGCCATTTAGATTGTTGAAGACTTTGGTGATGTTGAAGTATGTTACATCTTTGTTCTTCTCTCATCATCCTTTGATTTTTCTTGTGTTTTTTGTGTGGCGCCTCCTTCCGTGATTTTAGATATGCGTTACTAAACCATCGTTTTCACCTTTCTTTTTGTTTGCAGGCTTGAGATGACCGGAAGGCTGAGTTCATGCACACTCTGATTTTTAGCGAGAAGAATGAAGTCATGCGTTCAGAGCTCCCTAAAGAGACCCAGTCCTTTGGCCCGTGAATTCGAAGCATTAGTTTCATCTGTAGATTGATTTCGTACATATTTTTAGGTTTGGCAATGATTTGAACAATTCCGTAAAGATTTCGGTGTAAGAATGTTTTTAGTGATTTGTGTATCTACTATAGGTGAAGCACTACTACTTATAATGTTGTGGACAAATGCATTTGGTGTGAAGAATGATTTGGCTTTGTGAATTTCAATGTACTACGTCGTATTTTCAGTATCCATGTGTTGAATGTTTTTGCCCCAACAGATGTACCTGAACTTCTGCCTCGGTTTTGGTTGAATCGCTTGATTTTTTGGTGTTGTTTATTATTGGGCCCCAACATATGATTGTAGAATTGAACTACTACTTTGAGATGTGGCTGGGCTGCTTTTTTCGAGATGGAGAGGATATTACATGTTGTGTAATGTATTGGTTATTTTCAACCCAACCAATATGTACGCTTTTATGAGAATCCGTATTTTGTTTTTTTGTGTTTTTTCAAGTGGGAATGCATTATTCATGTAAATTTGTGCAGAGATATTGTTGACGTTTCTTTTATCTTTGTCGGCATTGTACATGAACTTCTGCACGTATCCAAGCAGGACCTGACATTTGAAACACATTGTCCTAGGCTAGGCTTGATAACCTTAGTTTATGCGGCGAAACTCTATTTTTTTAAGCATATTCTTTTCCTACATCGATTTTACATTCCAGAACTTCTTCTGGTTGCTCTTTCATGGAATACAACATGAGCACTTGCTCTCATTTCAATCCAGAACTTCTGCAGTAATATTACTTGAACTTCATTCTGTATGTTTTTCACGTTTGTTATTGCTTGCACTTTCATGCAATACATCACCAGCCAATCTATTCCTGTCATAACATACCAGGACTTCTGCAATAATATTACTTGGACTTCACAATGTATGTTTTTCATGTTTGTTTTTGCTTGCACTTTCATGCAATACATCACCAGCACATCTATTCCTGGCATAGCATACCAGGACTTCTGCAGTAATATTACTTGAACTTCACAGAGTATTTTTTTCATGTTTGTTTTTTGTTTGCACTTTCATGCAATACATCATCAGCACATCTATTCCTGGCATAGCATACCGGGACTTCGCGATAATATTACTTGAACTTCACGGTGTATTTTTTCAATTAAACACTGCTTGTACTTTCATGCAGTACATCACCAGCACGTCACTTCCTGCCTTAACATACCAGGACTTCTGCAGTAATATTACTTGAACTTCACAGTGTTTTATTACCAGGGGATGATGACATAATGTTCTAATTGTGTTAATTGACCTATTTCTAATTGTTCATGAGCCTTGCGCTCCTCCTAGGCTTTGGCGGTAGAGGTTTTTGCATGACATGTACCTCTTCCTCTTCATCGTCCTCTTCCTCTTCATCGTCGTCTTCCTCTTCCTCTTCGTCGTCGCATTCCACTTCCTCTTCATCTTCGTCTTCCTCTTCTCCGTCGTTGTCTTCATCTTCGTCTTCCTCTTCATCTTCCACCACCTTCTTGTTGTTGGCTCTAGGTCTTGTTTTCTGTTTCTTCTCTGGTATTTTGCTTGTCTTTTCAAAGATCTCAAGGCTTCGGGCATGTTCTTGCATTATGTGGTTCATACTCCTTGCATACGCTACAAAGCCCGCTGCTTGCTTTCCGCTGGTGTGGTCCCTTTTTTGTTCCATAAATTTGGGCTGTTGTTTCGAAATTTTGGTTGCTTGACCCCTCAAAGCAATGTTTCCTTCCAAGAGTGTTGGGCGGTCGACTTGTTGTGTCTCGCAACCTGGTTGCACAAACTGCATTTCCTGTGTCCAAGTGGCACTTCGTTCTCGTCGTGCACGCACGACTCTTCCTGCAGTGGTGCCTTTATTTGAGCTCTCTTGTCACTTTTCTTTCTTGCGATAATTTTCTTCCTACCCTTTGTTTCAGAATACAACGACAATTTCATTGTCTCTTGCTATTGCTGCTCCATTGACTGGCCATCACCCTGCTTGTATTGGCTGGCTTCAGCGGCAGCGTTGAGCATTTCAGCTGCATAATAATGAGGGTCATCTTTAATTGCAGCGCCCTCTTGACCATCCTTTCACAAGATCCGCTTGATTTGTTGAATGTATTGCATCAGGCTCTTCCACAAGCCTCTTGAGAACATAGTATGCTCTGTCATATTGCTGGTCACATCTCATCGCTTTCTTGTTAACCATCAAATTCAGCTGCAGCAATATGTCTTGCTTCGATAGCCTTGAGCTGCCATCCGATGCCGTTGTGTTGTAGTCCCTTGTATCAAAAGTTGGTTGTGATCTTGCAGTCTTTGTGTACCGTTTGAGGATATACTTGTTTGGAAAATTGTCAGGCTTGAGGTAGTCAAGTATGTTCATGATGTGAAGGCAGAACATGCCTGCATTTTTGTGATGAATGCGTAATGCATAGTTTGAGAGCCAAAGAATGAGTTTCATAAATTTTGATATGATACCAGTAGTCTAGCTATTTAATGAGGTTGTTTTTTGCTCACCGTGTGTGTCCAGAGCTTGCATTCACACTCGTGATATTTCATTCTTCTGGTCAGCTACAACCTGGAATTCATGCTTTGACCAGGAAAATCTTTCTTCATCATCATTGCGGGCTTGTTGTGGTAGTACACAAGGTACTTAGTTGGTTTCACAGACGCTTTGCGCGGAATAGCGTTGCCTTTCTCATCCTATTTCTCATCTCGGTGTACACGGCTCTCGTGTACTTGATCGACATGTCTTCCTCGTAGGCGTAAGTTGTTTTTGTCACAGGATTGGTCTGCACATGTCAAAAAGTGAGATATTAGTCGAAGCAGAGTCATGGTTTTCATTTTTTTTAAATTCAAAGTGCACATGTTTGAATGTAAAACAGAACATGGTGGGGGTGTTTTGTACTTGTCATCATACCATGTTGGTCATTGTTTGCTCGTTCTCCTTCTGCATCCGAAGTTTGTATGCAAGCATTGACCCGCCTAACAAACTTGTGTAGGTTCTGGGTCCCCTTGACAAACCCTTTCTTTAGCACGTGGTTCATGCTCTCGCTTCGTTGTGTGGAAGTCATTCTAGCACAGAAAATGTTTTTGTAATATGCTGAAATCCACATCTTCCTATCACTCCAGAGCTGCATCATCATCTGGTCGTTCTCCAGGTTGTACGTGTGCACGAGTTTAGCCCAGGCATCTTCAAACTCCGTTGGCATCAGCGGCCAGTTTAATATAGCTGTGAACTCCTCTTTGAATGTTTTATACTTATTGTACAGCAACGCGAGGTATTCCCTGTACTTCTTCATGATGTGCCAACGGCATAGCTTGTGTACGGTGTTTGGAAATGATTGTGGTATAGCTTTCGCCATCGATGGGCATTGGTCTGCATGAATTAAAAAAATGAAAGTTGATTCTTCTTTTGTCTTTGGTGGTGAACTTATGTTGTACAAATACGAACTTCACATGCAAAGTATGGTATCTAAGAATGTCACATATATTTTTTTACTGGCAGTGTTGCTGAACTTGAGGTATCGGTGCTTGAACTTCACAGTTAGTATTAGCACAAACTAGTAGTGTCGCAATCAAAATTTTTCTTAAAGCATTGTTGCTTTGAACTTACGTAGTGGCGATTGCTTGAACTTGACATAAATAACTATATTTTTTCTGAACATGTTACATGTTTTCTTCTTTACATCTATCTGTCATTGAACTTCTATGATTCCTGCACTTGAACTTCACATTCATGACCAGTTTTTTCTAAACATGTGACAGATAATTTTGCTTCCTTCAACTGTTAGTTGGACTTATGTGCTAACAGTGGTTGAATTGCTTGCTGTATATTATTTTCAGATAAAACCAAATATACCCAAAACAGACCCACGCACTAAAAAGATGATGAAACTTGAGGAGTTTTTTATTTGAAATCACCTGTTAGAATGCAAGTTGGGTGCTTGTTGTTCATGCACCATAGAAATGTATCGAACAACCACTTGAATGACTTTGCATCTTCGTCTCTTATCGTATGACAAGAAATATCGTTGATTGCAAGTGATGGTTTGTTCCAACAAACACTCCCGAGGGCATGTGAAATCAGTTGGTCTTGTAAGTGCGTGTGGAATGTTACGCAATCGCCAAGTCTTGATAGGCTCCTCGGCGACTTGCATTGGACCGTAAAATGTTTTTAATTGTCTTGTCCTTGTCCACTTGGATGTCATAGAAAAACTCATCATTTATCGCCTTAATGTCTTTGAAGAATGAAACAAGTTTCAATACATCATCTAAATCATCTTTCCTTGCATTCATGGCTTTCCTGCAAATCACATGAAAACATGCATTTGTTCATTTTTGCTAGCAAAGGATTGTGAGCTAGGATGCTATTTTTACATTGCTATATGTTGGTGTTTGAGTACTTATCGGTTTAGCAGGTCTCATCCGGTCATGCTTAGGAAGTAGCTTCCATCTTCATTTTCAGATAGCATTGACATGATTGTTGTGTGCTTGACATCATGGTACTGCAAGAGCTTTACGTACTTCAAGATAGTGGGGTCATAATTCTTGTGTGAGTGCAAAACACCAAAGATGTCATCGGTTTGCATGAGATGGTGATTATGATTGTACTCAATGTCCATCGCCACGCATGTGCCATCCTCTTGCACCTTCACCCTCATTTTTATGCGTTGCAGCCGTCCTTTGTGATGTTTTGTTTCGCTCTGTTGGCCTCTGAAACTGAAGATGTGTGTATCCCTTGGAAGGCGCAAACAAAATACTTGTGGTTGTCATTTCCACCCGTTTTCCTGATTCCAAAACCAGCGTGTCTGGCGTATCTGTTATAAAAATTCCCTTGCTTTCTCTACATCTTTGAATCACATCTTTAGTCTTGGTATTAGATAATCTGGTAGATCTGGTGTCTGCAGAAAAAGAAAAAAAATCAAATCAGCACCTTAGAATGCAGTTTATGAACTTGTTATCCTGGAGGGGGCAGAAAATTTGCAGATAATACAAGATGTGTATATAAATTTTTTTGTCTGACTTACGTGCGTGTATGATCGCAACTCCATGGCGTTAGCTGCTTTGTCCCTCCGGGATGGGGCATGGCGGAGTAATCATAGCAGGATGCGTGATGGATCATGAGGAGGAAGGAGGGTCAAGATGGCCTCTCTCTTGTTTGCGTTCTTTTTGCTTGAGGTGGTTGTGGAGGTATTGCGATCCTGTTCTTGGTTTGCTCTTTTGTTTTCTGAAGCAATCCATCTACCTTATGCCCCGCATAATTTCGGGACTTGTAGCAGCAGCAGCAGGATCAAACGATGGTAGTGTGCATATCACTCTCCTCCGTGTGTGTGTTGCTGTTGGATTTGTCCTGGGATCCGGTTTAGTTGCTTCGCTTTGGCATTGATGATGCACACCAGGATAACCTCCAGAGTAACACGCAGGACTTGAGCTAACCCCCTCCATCGGCGTGCTTGGGAGTCTGGCCGGTGGATACAAAGAATCCATGAGGATTTCGGCGTCGCCCAATTAGGTGGAGGCGCAAACTTGTGCGGATAGGGCTGTGACCCAGCTTCTCGGGAGTATCCGTGTGTTTCGGGTGTCGTCCATTTTTTGTCTGGAGCAGGTTGGTAATGCTGTTGGTGCGTTTGAGGTGTGACCCATTGAGAGGGTGGTGCAACGCGTACAGGCTTTGCATTGTGTACTTGCTGCTCGGAACTACTAAGCTTCTTCATGCGTCTATCGTCTTGCTGATATAAAAGGAAAAAATGTCTGTTAGCATACAAGTTATATCTGCATATACCTTCATAACTGAACTTAACATTATTCACAGACTAAACTTCTCATATAAAAGTGGTGAGAGACATCACACTATGCACTGAAGTGAGCATCTGCCAATGCCTTTGTACACAGGCGAGCACCCTTCACGTAATGAACTTCACATCCTGTTTTTCAATTACGCAATATTAGATTACTTATATGTACCGAACCGAGCACTCTCCACAACCTGAACTTCTTGTTTTGCAAAGGGAAATCATCTACAGTTAAAAAAACGAATCTTCATGAGTTTGAATGGTTGGACCGCTAGTGCATACCAACCGACCTTCATGTGATATCACATTCATGTTCTATTTTCATTTTTTTTTGCACATAACTAGATACATTCCAACCTGAACTCTAGCACACTTACTAGTTGAACTTCACATTGCTTTTCCACATGTGTATGCAGGCAGATTTTTAAAAAGCTTTTGTAGCACAGACCGAGGCTCACACACTACTGAACTTCACATGGTCAGTAAGCATGGAGATTTTACAATGCTGTTTTGTAGCCTGGACTGAGGCTCACACACTACCTGAACTTCACATGGGTGTAAGCAAATAACAAACCGAAAGAAGGATGAAGTTCAACCATACCCTGGCTAGAAGTTCAGCCAACCTTTTTCCAGCAGCTGATAGGCCACCTTGAGAACAATTCGTCGTGGAGGTAGGAGAGGAATTCCATGGCAATCCATATCTTGCAAGGGGCGCGAAGTTCATCTGCACGAAGCAAGAAGGTCAGAGAAGGCAAGATTGAAAAAGAAGGCAAAATTGGGAGGAAGTTCATGTACTGTTGCCGCTGAATTTGAGGGCGCAGCAGATGGCGCCTCCGGGAGGAGTTGCTCAGTTAATTCGCGCCGCTTCATGAGCTAACTAACGTCGGGGCCGTCATCTGATACGCCAAGGCTTGAGCGATGGCGATGGGGCGAGATCACGGCTTCACAGAAGTCCATAAGCGGCTTGCGCGCGTCCAGGCAAGGCTCCCTCGCCGGCGTCCGCCGTCGCTTCCTTCGCCCGCCGGTGGCCGTGGAGGCTGGAGGCGGAGGGAGGCGGACCCGGCCGACCAGGAGCTGGGGAAGGAGGGGACGCGGCGGATCCGGCCGGCCAGGAGCTGGGGAAGGAGGGGGGCGGCGGATCCGGTGAAGATCGGCGGCGAGGAGGGGAGAAGGTCGGGGATCAAGGGGAGGAGCGGCGAGGAGGGGGTGGGTCGGCTCGGGATCAGGGGATCAGGTGGATTCTGTCAGGGCAGCTCGGGATCGGGGAATCAGGTGGATTCTGTCAGGCGGCACGGATCGGGGAATCGGGTGGTTGGGCCGGGCAGTTCAGGGAAGTTCGGGAGGGGTCCATCGGGCCCTATATAGGGGCTTCCAGGATCCAAATAACTATTCTAATCCCGAGGTTATCTTACAATCATTTTATAAATAAATTACATTTGAAATACAAATAGTTACATTCATATTGATTTACTGCATAAAATTTGGCATAACAAAAAAAATATAGGTCAAAAATTGTATTTTATGTACATTTTACACTATATGTTTTACATTTGTAATTTTACATAACATTAAAAAAATTATGACGATTTTAGGTTTTCTTACGTTCTCTTTTTATGTCTAAAATATGACAAAATTTACGAAACGTAAAATTATGGTGCATAGATATCAAAATAGAGGTGGGTGAAGAATAACTATTCCTCACCCAGGGTGACGAATAGTCAATCCCTATATATATATATATATATATATACAGACGGTCTATTCTGCTAATATTAGCAGAATAACTATTTTGCACACCACTTCGGCACTGCACGCTCAACAGAAGCGCGCTGCATTATTTTGACGACGAGCACTGCAATAGAGACTAGTGAACTTCTCATCGGAAAAAACTGCACGAGTTATTTTTTCGGTACTGTTTTCGTTCTAATTTTTAACTGTTTATCGGAATGAGGAGTGTAATATACCGTTGAAAAGCTATGGATTAGGCGCAACTTCGACATGTTGAACACTTTTCGAGATTCCACACGGTTTAAGAGCAGTTTTGAAAATGGTGCGGCGGATGACGAGTGGCAGCGAGCGTTTTTTTGTGTTATTTTTCTAAACCGCTTGTCGGAATGAAGCAAATGATACGCCGTTGGATAGATATCGTCGAGGCGCATCTTTTACATATATAAATCTTTCTCTAATTCGTTACGGTTTAAGAGCAGTTTCAAATTTACTAAATCGCAAAATTCTGTTTTTCAAGTTTTTTAAAATTTTGGGTACTGTTTTCGCTCCAGTTTTTGAACCGTTTGTCGAAATGAGGCGTGTGATATGCTGTTGGAAAGCTATGGACAAGGCGCAACTTTCATATGTAGAACTTATTTTCAGATTCCTTGCGGTTTTAAATTAATCTAGAAAACGGTGCAGCTGCCTGTGAGTGACAGCGAACGTATTTTCGTAAATTTGTTCAAATCGTTTATCGGAATGATGCAAATGATATGCCGTTGGAAAGATACCATCGAGATGCAACTTTTTCATGTAGAACACTCTCTCTAATTCCTTACGGTTTAAGAGCAGTTTTGAAATTCCCAAAATGTGGGTACTCTGTTTTTCACGACATCCAAACTGACGAGTGAACTTCATCAGACAGAAAACCGCACTGCATCAGACGGGCAAGTGCACCGCATGGTTTCCTTTTGTCGGACGTAAATTTTCTCCGAGTTTTTGTTGTATTTTTTCTAACTTTTTTGCGAATGAGAGTAGACCACATAAACGAGGGCAAGTGAACCGCGACATATATCAAAGTGAACCGTCAATGTTGATGAAGTGAGCTGCATGTTCTTTTTTCTTTTACATCATTGCCCTCTGCTCAGAACTTCATAGCATGGGAGTAGTGCACTGCACCAAATAAAAGTGAACCTCTTTGTGGGACAAATGTGAACCTCTTCGATACAGAAAAAAATCATACAAAAAATCAGCTACTAGAAATTTTTTTGACCGCAGAACATGGGAGTAGTGCACTGCACCGAATAAAAGTGAACCTCTTTGTGGGACAAATGTGAACCTCTTCGATACAGAAAAAATTATACAAAAAAATCAGCTAGTAGAATTTTTTTTGACCGCAGAACATGGGTGTAGTGCACTGCACCGAATAAAAGTGAACCTCTTTGATATAGAAAAAATCATACAAAAAAATCAGCTAGTAGAAAAATATTTGACCGCACAGCATGAGAGTTGTGCACTACACCGAATAAAAGTGAACGTCTTTGTGGAACAAAAGTGAACCTCTTCGATATAGAAAATATCATACAGAAAAAATTAGCTAGAAGAAAAATATTTGAGCGGACCACACAACCATACGAACTACAGGTGCTACATCTGCCGTTGACCTGGGACTCTGTGCATTACATACATGCATACATGTCTGCGACAGAGAAAAATCTATAAAACATGACAGCATCCACAGCTGTCGAATTGCACAAGAGTTCATAACCGAGCCATGTAGACTGCCAAGCTGATGCCCGGAGCACAACTACGGGCGATGAGTAACAAAACTAACGCGCTGAGTAACCAAAACTAGAGCCAAATAGCACTGTACAAACTCACACACACACACACACACACACACACACACACATTGCCGTCCACTACGCCAAATTCAGCACTGAAGCACCGCACTGCCAATGCATAACCAAAACTGAATGTAATAACATTATTTGCACTGGAGAAACTTAGTTAGAGTGCAATTTCTGTAGTTTCTCAACACACACAAAACTCCAAACTGCACCGCAACTCTGGAATGGGTAAAAACTCCAAAATGCACTTCCCACGTCCTCCTGTGCCCGTGGGGTTGATCAGAACAAGACGCATAAAATCACTTTGCATAGACCATGGCTCCATGATCTATGGTGTGGACGACCAAACAAATCAAGCGGCATGGAATGGGGCGCTGCCGGTGATCTGCAGATTGGGGAGGAGAGACCTGCGGGGGAGCAACAAAGTGTACTGCAAGGGGACACTTTGAAAACAACAAGTGAGCTGCGAAAAAGAAGTGCAAAAGGGCGCCAGTGTGCACTTCACGGACCGGCGAGCAGAGGAAGCAGAGGAAGGGAGGGCCAGGCGAGATCTCGCCGTCATGGTGCTCGTCGACGCGGGGAGGGACCGCCGTGGGGATCTGCAGTGCAAGGCAGACACCACCCGCATCGACCTGTCCTTGCTCCACCTGATCCCCGCCGGGGAGGTGGGGATCCGGGGTTAGTGGAGGTTTGGCCGGCACCGCCGGCCGGCCTGATCTCCAGGAGGAGCGCGACCCCGCGTCGCCACGGCATGGACGACCGCCGCCCCGTCGCGATCCATCTCTTAGCATGCCGCCATGTACCGGGATGTCGTCGCCGGATGTCGCAGCTGGGGCTGGTCGTGGCCGCGCAGGGGCACGTTTTGCCGGCCCGGATCCCGTCTCCTTGAGGTGGAAGAAGGTGGGGAGGGAGACGAGTGGTGCAGGGCGCCTGCGGTGGAAGATGCCGGATGCTGGTGGGGCGGCGCCGACGGGGGAAGAAGCCGGGTGGGGTGGGGTGGCGTGGCCGGTAGAGGCGAAGGTGGAGTCGAGGGGCGAATCATGGCAGATGGATGTGTGGGGCCTGGAGAAGGAGGCAGGTCGGGGAGGAGACAAAGAATGTGGTTGGGTGCAGGGGGAGGGGAGGTCCGTCGCGGTGAGCCGGATCCATGGCCTTCATGGCTTGGCGATGAAGGAGAAAGGCAGGGTAGGGGGAGGGGGATCCACAGCCGTCGCAGTCAGCTGGATCTGACGTGAGGGAGGTCAAGTCCCTGGCTGGATCCATCGGTGGCAGGGCAGGCCTCGGCTCGGCGGCGGTAGGTGGCGGGTTTCACCGCAGGCGAGGATGGGTGATGTGGGGCGCGCGGTGGGGGTGGGGGATGAAGAGGCTTGACGGCCCGGCCAGGAGGAAGAGGTGCGCGTGGTGGGGGGAGCAGTGGCGCGTGCCCCTACCGGTTGCGGGGGAAGAAGGTGGGGTGGGGGAGCGGGGCCACGCTGCTGGCCGCGAGGGGAAGAAGGTGGGTGTGGGTTGACGAAGGTAGTGGGGATTGGGGGTGCGGTCGTCAGGGGTGTTAGCAGAATAAGAAAGTGGTGTGCAGAATAAGACTCTTAAGGGTGTTATCATAATAGACCCACCCTATACACACACACACACACACACACACACACACACACACATAAACACTATTCTGATCACGGGATCAGAATAATATTCTGATCACAACATGAACTTCCCGAGTAACGCGCCTGACCTTCCCCGAGTACTAGGTTGAACTTCAGCTAAAAAGTGTCCAAATGGGGCTGCGATATATCGTTGGAAATCTATGGATACCAATAACATGATCCAAGTTAAATTTTTGGCAAAATGTAAGCGGTTTAAGAGCAGTTTTGAAAATCGTTTTTTCTTCATATAAAAAACGTGAATCGTATCTTCGATCGCATTTCTAAACCGTTTATCGGAATGAGGTAAATAATATAGCGTTGGAAAGCTGCTGCAAAACTGCTCCTTCTACATGTTGAAGTTTTCTCTAATTCCCTGTGGATAAAGAGTAATTTTGAAAATCGTAAAATTTCACAAACCGAACAGCCGAGTTCGTATTTTCAATATAATTTCTAAACAGCTAATCCATTTGAGGCAAATGATATGGCATTGGAAAGCTTGTGAAAATGCGCTACTTTTTCATGTTAAAAGTTTTTTATAATTTGGAACGGTTTAAAAGTAATTCAGAAAACGGTACAAGTTCCACCGACATCGTATTTTCGAGATAATTTTTTAACCATGCGTCCGAATGCAACAAATGATACGGCATTGGAAATCTTGAGCAAATGAGAAACTTTTTTATATATATTGTTTCTCCTAATTCCTTACAGTTTTAAGTCAAATTGGAAAATGAATAAAAATACATTTTTGGCATAATTTCTACATACTTTATCGGAATGGGGCAAACAATATACCGCTAAAAAGCTACGGAAAATGCGAAACTTTTTCATGTAGATGGTTTTCTCTTATTCGAAGCCGTTTTCAAGTAATTGCGAAAATGGCGAGATCATTCGTTCTGCCTTTATCGCGAAACTGATTCTTCGAAAATGCACCGCGTGAAGAACCTGAACTTCTCGGCACGTGTACTTGAACTTCACTCTGTTTTTCACGTGCTTTTTTTTGCTCCTATATCTCTATCCACTGCTCCAAGCTCTCCATCCACTCACCGGAATTGAGCAAGTGATATACCGATGGAAAGCTGTTGTAAACACGTAACTTTCCCGTGTTGATCATTTTTTTATACTCGCAATGATTTTTAAAGTTTTTATCTGAAATTCATTCAGCGTAGTAGTTGAACTTCATGCTGTTTTCACGTTGTACTTCTGTGATGTATTTTTGTTTGTACGCGCGCCTGAACTTCCCTCTATACGAACCCGACCTTCGGGCTATCTTTGCAACCGTGGTTTCCTTCGCGAATTATTCTGGTTAGTAGTGTTCTATATGATGTTAGTGTAATCTAGAAAAGTTTTTTAGCAACTAAATACCGGTTTTAAATAGAAATCTCGCTTGCTGGTGGATTTTGCTCTCGGGTCGTGATGAAATTGTGTTTTTTGCAATTTTACTGCCTGATTTGTTCGACCTGAACTTCCCATTGTGATAGGTTGAACTTCCGTCAACATTGCCCAAATGGGGCTTGCGATATACCGTTGGAAAGCTATGGACACCAGTATGATGACCCAACTTCAAATTTGGGCAAAATGTAAGTGGTTTAAGAGCAGTTTTGAAAACCGTTTTTTCTTCATACAAAAAACGTGAATCGTATTTTCGATCGCATTTCTAAACCGTTTATCAGAATGAGGCAAATAATATGGCATTGGAAAGCTGCTGTAAAACCGCTCCTTTTACATGCTGAAAGTTTTTTCTAATTCCCTATGGTTAAAGAGTAATGTGGAAAATCATTAAATTTCGCAAACCGAACAACCGACTTCATATTTTCGTTGCCATTTCTAAACGCCTAATCCAATTGAGACAAATGATATGGTGTTGGAAAGCTTATGAAAATGCACTTTTTTCTCATGTTGAATGTTTTTTTTCTAATTTTGAATAGTTTAAGAGTAATTTAGGAAACGGTACAATTTGTACCAAGTTTGTATTTTCGATATTTTTTTTTAATCATACGTCCGAACGTAGCAAATGATATGGCGTTGGAAAGCCTGAACAAATGAGAAACTTTTTGGTATATATTGTTTCTCCAAATTCATTATGGTTTTACGTTGATTTTGAAAATAGCTAAAAACGAATTTTCGCTGTAATTTCTACAAACTTCATCGGAACGGGGCAAATAATATACTGTTAAAAAGCTACAAAAAATGCGAAACTTTTTCATGTTGATGGTTTTCTTTGAACGCCAGCAACTTTCAAGTAATGTCAGAAACGGCGAGATCACTCGTTCTGCCTTTATCGCAAAACAGATTCGTCGAAAATGCATTGCGTGAAGTACTTGAACTTCTGTGGCAGTTCTGCCTGAACTTCACTCTGTTTTTCACGCGCTTTTTTTTTTGCTCGTAGCTCTTCATTCGATCACCGGAATTAAGAAAGTGATATACCGATGGAAAGCTGCTATAAACATGCAACTTTTCCGTGTAGATCATTTTTTCATATTCGCGACGAATTTAAAAGTTTTTCTTGTGAAATTCATTCAGTGTAGTAGTTGAACTTCCTGCTGTTTTCACATTGGACTTCTGTGACATATTTTTGTTTATAATTTTCCCATCCATTTTCGTCAGGGTTACACAAATGATATTATTTTTGTACAAACCTCTCTCACAATATTCTTTTAACTTTCTCCGACCGAGGACTTGAACTTACACAAATGATATTCCTATCGTTTTGAAGTAAATTAGAAAATGACAAGATCATGATTTCTGCCTTCATCGCGAATGGAAATGCACTGCGTGAAGTAGTTGAACTTTTCGGGCATGTCTGTTTGAACTTCACTCTGTTTTTGACGTGCTATTTTTTGACATGCTGTTTTTCGCACTGCGTGAAGTAGTTGATCTTCTGGGGCATGTCTGTTTGAACTTCACTCTGTTTCACTTTATTTGTATTTTTCTTGTAAGAAATACACACCATGTAGTACGTGAACTTCCGGTTGTTATCACTTTTGAATTTCTCTCTGGTTTGAGAGAATTATTTTAAAACACAAAAAAACATATATTTTTTTTATGTATTTTGGATATCTAAATACACGGTGAACCTCTCTCACAAGAATTTTTTGAATTTTTCCTCGCCAAGCACTTGAACTTCTAGCTACCTTTTTTTTGTTTATGAGCCATTTTAAAAAGTGCAAAAATGGCGTTGTGTATTTTATTTCTTGAACAAGTAAATCCTAGGTTTTAATAAACTACAAACTTCTTTGTTATTTCAATATGAACTTCACCTTTTTATATTTTGAGTAAAGAATTGTATTCGATTTTTATACAGAACAAACCGAACATGAAAATACAAGGTGAACCTCTTTCGCAAGAATTTTTTAATTTCTCCAGACAGAGCACTTGAACTTCTTGCAACAAATCTGAGTTTTTTATATACTTCAAACTTCTCTGTGTACGTGAACCTCCTTTACAAGAATATTTGAACGTCCTGGGCCCACCACATGAACTTCTAGCTAAATGTCTTTTTAGACCTTATCTTTTTATTCTTTTTTCGTATATGAAAAACACTCCATGTAGTAGTTGAACAACTAGTAGTTTTCACTTTGAACTTCTGTGTTATTTTTATTTGAACATCACATTTTTATTTTTCAGTAAAAAGTTTTGTTTTTGATTTTTCAAACAAACATGAGATTTTAATGTTTTTTTCAATTTGAACTTCATGGTTGACTTTTAATAACAACAGATATATGAGTTTAAAAAAAAGGTAAATTCCTATATTTTTTAAATAACCATCGAACCACATTGTGGTTTTAGTTTGAACTTCTAGTTCTAAGAAAAAGGGGGAAAGATCTTTTTAAACTTTTTATTTGTTCCTTTACTTTAATTTGAACTTCTCCATTTTATTCTTTAGTAACGACAAAAATCTGAGTTTTCTGTATACTTCGGACTTCTATGATATTTTAATTTGAAATTCTTAGTCTTTTTTTCAGAAAAAATATGTTTTAAAATAAACATCAAACATTTAAATAAAATTGAACTTCATACCTTTATTTTTCCTATAAACGTAAAGAAGTTGATTTTTCCGTATACAACGAACTACTACTTTTTTTAATTTGAACTTCTTCATATTTTCTATTTACTAACAGGGAAAATCTGAGATTTTTTGATAAATATCAAACTTCTCTATTTTTGTAATTTGGACTTCTTGGATCAGAATCAGCGAGAAAATCTGAGTTTATTTGTTCGGTGGAGTTCTTGAAAATCTGTTTTGGAATAAATGTCGAACCTCTTCATTATTTAAAGTTGAAGTTTTTTAAATGGGAAATCTATTTGAACTTCAATATTTATTATTCTGTAGTAGCGGTTAAAAACCCGAGTTTTTAGTAAACATTGAACCGCTCCGTTACTTAATTTGAACTCCTATATTTTTTTGGAAATGTTGAAAATTCATTCTTTTTATAGACTTTTTGAATTCGTATGTTAATTTATTTCAGACTTGTTGGTTTTTATCGGTTTAGAAAAATTTGAGTTTTTTTATAAATGTCGAACTTCTCCATTATTTTAATTTGAACTTCTTAGTTTTATTCTTAGAGAAAAATATGGTTTATAAGCCGATCGTGATACTGGAACATTTTATCATTCATGCAACCAGAAAATGCAACATTTTCTACGACACCCACATGGAAGGAATGATTTTGTCATGCCATTTTATTGGTTTAAGGCCCCGACTTCTTTTGGTTTTGTGATGTTAACTTTTTCGATTAGTTTCCTTTCAATTTCCAGAACATAAACAGTTTGTTAATTGAACTTCCGTATTTTTTTCATGAAGTTTGGTAATTGAACTTTCGTATTTTTTTACCTTTCCTCTTTAATACTGTATAATTATGTACTAAATGAAGTTTGGTAATTGAACTTCCTGTATTTTTTATGTGAATTCCAGAGATTTAACATTTCCTACATTACCTTTTCAAGAGAGAATCCGTGAAACTTTTTCTAATGGATGATTTAACATTTCCCACTCCACACCTTTTGCCACAGAATGTGTAAATTTTTCAAGATTGAACTATTGTACAGATCAAACAAGGGCCAAATGATTTTTTTTGGTACATACCACATGATAAACAACACAACTGTTTTTGATATGATACAAAGAAGATGCATTCACATATACACAAACAAAGTATCGACCGATAGACACATGATCCATCGACAATTAACCCGTGCAAAATTCCATCAGCACAAGAGCAGCATGGTCGATGTCCGACAATGTGAGGATTCGCCAATCTAAACCGGAATAATAAGCAGTGTTGAAAATCGCTCACACTGTCTCTCACCCAAATCTTTTCACGAACTCAAATACCTGCAAAAGTATGAGCACGGACGAAGAAGGACCTGGGGCTCGTCTGGGCGCTACAGCAGTGGGAACCGGGTGGCTGAGCCGAACTTCTTGGGGCTGCGAAGTTGAACGGCCGGAACTGGCAGCGGCGAAACGCGCTGAGTGCTGCGACGATGGGGCCCAACTGGGAGGAGGCGACGTGGTGGAAGGGGACTCTGGTCGCTGGAGGCAGAGCAGGGGCGCAGGGCACGACGGGGTTGAACTGACGCGGCTGACCAGGCCAAACTTCGACTCCTACCTCTGTGGAGGAGAGGAGGGGACGGAAGGGAGGAGGCCGCCATGGATGCGCCGTGCTCGCTGGACGGGGATGAAGGAGGATTGAGAGGGAGGAGGTTGTTGTCTGCGTCGCGCTTGGGGCCGGAGGCTCGCCGGAGCAGCACCGCCGTGAGAAAACCGCCAAATCCAGCGGCTAGCGCTCAGATCCGTGGCCGTCAACGGTTAATTAGTAGGTGGCCGAGGGCGACGGCGTGGGTCTGGCAGCGACATGTAGACGGCTGTGTTGACAGAGAAGAGGTTGGCTGTGGGCAGGTGGCCTCGGGGCGGAGGAGGTGGGGGCGACACCGCGCCTGACGAGGAGGGTCTGGCCTTGCGCCGGTGGAGGCAGGGTTAGCGGCGCACCGGAGGAGGGGTTGGCCTCGCGCCAGAGGAGGCAGGGGCAGCGGCGCACCGGAGGTGGAGGGGGCCTCGCGCCAGAGGAGGCGGGGGCGGCGGCGCGCCGGAGGTGGAGGGGGTGGAGGCGCGTGGGGTGGGGCGTCGGCAACAACTGGTGGAGAGGTACGGGTTGGGGTGGGTGGGATGTGAGGCGCTGGGGTGCGTGGGTTTTTTCTTTTTCTAGCGGTTCGGCGCTTGTTTTTAGTTCGGGAACGTCTTCGGGCGCCCTATATAGGGCGCGCCGTGATCCAAATAACTATTCTGATTCTGGGATCAGAATAGTGTTACTATATATATATACACACACATAAACACTATTCTGATCACGGGATCAGAATAATATTCTGATCACAACCTGAACTGCCTGAGTAACGCGCCTGAACTTCCCTCTATACTGGGTTGAACTTCAGCTAAAAAGTGTCCAAATGGGGCTTGCGATATACCGTTGGAAAGCTATAAACACCAATATCATGATCCAAGTTAAATTTTTGGCAAAATGTAAACGGTTTAAGAGCAGTTTTGAAAACCGTTTTTTCTTCACACAAAAAACGTGAATCGTATTTTTGACCGCATTTCTAAACCGTTTATCGGAATGAGGTAAATAATATAGCGTTGGAAAGCTGCTGCAAAACCACTCATTCGACATGTTGAAAGTTTTCTCTAATTCCCTATGGATAAAGAGTAATTTTGAAAATCGTAAAATTTTGTAATGTGAACAGCCGAGTTCGTATTTTCAATGTAATTTCTAAACGGCTAATCCATTTGAGGCAAATGATATGGCATTGGAAAGCTTGTGAAAATGCGCTACTTTTCGTTGTTAAAAGTTTTTTCTAATTTGGAACAATTTAAAAGTAATTCAGAAAACGGTACAAGTTCCACCGAGTTCGTATTTTCGAGATAATTTTTTAACCATAAGGCCGAATGCAACAAATAATACGGCCTTGGAAAGCTTGAGAAAATGCGAAACTTTTTCGTATATATTCTTTATTCCAATTTCCTATAGTTTTAAGTTAAATTGGAAAATGGCTAAAAACGTATTTTTGGCATAATTTCTACATACTTTATCGAAATGGGGCAAATAATATATCGCTGAAAAGCTACGGAAAATGCGAAACTTTTTCATGTTGATGGTTTTCTCTGATTCCTAGCCGTTTTCAAGTAATTGCGAAAATGGCGAGATCATTCCTTCCGCCTTTATCGCGAAACTGATTCTTCGAACATGCATTGCGTGAAGAACCTGAAGTTCTCGGCACGTGTACTTGAACTTCACTCTGTTTTTCACGTGCTTTTTTTTGCTCGTATATCTCTATCCACTGCTCTTAGCTCTCCATCCACTCACCGGAATTGAGCAAGTGATATACCGGTTGAAAGCTGCTGTAAACACACAAGTTTCCTGTGTTGATCATTTTTTCATACTCGCAACGATTTTAAAAGTTTTTCATCTGAAATTCATTCAGCGTAGTAGTTGAACTTCATGGTGTTTTCATGTTGAACTTCTATGACGTATTTTTGTTTGTACACGCGCCTGAACTTCTCTCTGTACGAACCCGACCTTCGGGCTATCTTCGCAATCGTGCCTTCTACCGCGAGTTTTTCTAGTTAGTCGTGTTACATGTGATGTAAGTGTAATCTTCAAACGATTTTTAGCAACTAAATACTCGTTTTAGATAGGAATCTCGCTCATAGGCGGATTTTGCACTCGAATTAAATGAAGAACTCGCGTTTTTGCGATTTCTTGCTGAGTTGTTCGACTGAACTTCCCCTGTGCTAGGTTGAACTTCCATAACATTGCCCAAATAGGGCTTGCTATATACCGTTGGAAAGCTATGGACACGAGTATCATGACCCAAGTTAAATTTTTCACAAAATGTAAGCGGTTTAAGAGCGGTTTGAAAAGCTGTTTTTTCTTCACACAAAAAACGTGAATCGTAATTTCGATCGCATTTCTAAACCGTTTATCGGAATGAGGCATATAATATGGCGTTGGAAAGCTGCTGCAAAACCGCTTCTTCCACATGTTGAAAGTTTTTTCTAATTCCCTATGGTTAAAGAGTAATTTGAAAAAACGTAAAATTTCGTAAACCAAATAGCTGAGTTCGTTTTTTCGATGTCATTTCTAAATGGCTAATCCAATGGAGGCATATGATATGGCGTTGGAAAGCTTATGAAAATTCGCTACTTTTTCATGTTGTAAGTTGTTTTCTAATTTTGAATGGTTTAAGAGTAATTTAGAAAATGGTCCAAATCCAACCGAGTTCGTATTTTCGAGCTAATTTTTTAACCGTGCGTCCGTATGCAGCAAATGATATGGCGTTGGAAAGCTTGAATAAATGCGAAACCTTTTGGTATCTATTGTTTCTCCCAATTCTTTACGGTTTTAAGTCAGTTTCGAAAATGGCGAAAAACATATTTTCGCCTTAATTTCTACATACTTTATTGGAATTGGGCAAATAATATACCGTTGAAAAGCTAAGGAAAATGCTAAACTTTTTCATGTTTATGGTTTTCTCCGATTCCTAGCCGTTTTCAAGTAATTTTGAAAATGGCGAGATCATTCGTTCTGCCTTTATCGCGAAACAGATTCTTCGAAAATGCACCGCGTGAAGAACCTGAACTTCTTGGCATGTCTACTTGAACTTCACTCTGTTTTTCACGTGCTTTTTTTGCCCGTAGATCTCCATCCACTTCTCATAGCCCTCCATCCACTCACCAGAATTGAGCAAGTGATATACCGATGGAAAGCTGCTGTAAACACGTAACTTTCCCGTGTTGATCGTTTTTTCATACTCGCGACAATTTTAAAAGTTTTTCATCTCAAATTCATTCACTATAGTAGTCGAACTTTGTGCTGTTTTCACATTGAACTTCTCTGACGTATTTTTGTTTTTAATTTTCTCATCCTTTCGTTAGTGTTACACAAATGATATTCCTTTTGTACAAACCACTCTCACAATATTTTTTTTAACTTTCTTCGACGGAGGACTTGAACTTAAAACAATAAAACTTTTAGTCTTTGCTTTTTGATTCTTTTTTAATACAAAATGCACACCGTGTAGTTCTGACAGTTATCAATCTGAACTTCTCTCGCTTACATGAAAAAATCTGAGTTTTTATGAATATTAATCTGAATTTCTTAATTCTTTTTTATGAAATTTTGAAGCGCTCTATTATTAAAAGTTGAACTTCTTGTTATTTAATTTCTGAACTTCTTTTTTCCATTCTTTAATAACGAGGAAAATCTGAGTTTTCTATAATCATCGAACTTCTCCATATTTTTAATAAGGACTTCCTGGTTTTATTTCGTAATCTTTTTTGTGAAGTTTTGAAGCGTTCTATTTTTAAAAGTTGAACTTTTGTTATTTAATTTTTGAAATTCTTGTTTCCATTATTTAATAAAGAGGACAATCCGAGTTTTCTATAATCATCGAACTTCTCCATCTTTTTAATATGGACTTCCTGGTTCTATTTCTCAATCTTTTTTTTCAATTTGAACTTCATGGTTGATTCTTCAATACTAAGGGACATCTGAGTATTTTAATAACGATAAAATCTTAGTTTCTAAATAAACATGGAACCACTTCATTATTTTCGTTTGAACTTCTAGTTTTTTTAGAAATGGGGAAAATCTATTTTAAAACTTTTTTTAGTTGTTCCTTTTCTTAATTTGAACTTCTTCGTTTTATACTTTAGTAACGCGAAAAATCTGAGTTTTTCATAATATTTGGACTTCTCTTTTATTTTAACTTGAACCTCTTAGTCTTATTCTTAGAAAAATCATGTTTTTAAATAAGCATCCAATTTTTTTTTAAATTAAACTTCATACTTTTATTTTTCCAAGAAACGAAAACAATTTTGGTTTTTCTATATCCATCGAACTTCTCCTTTTTTTAATTTGAACTTATTCATTTTATTTTTAGTAACAAGGAAAATCTGAGTTTTTTCATAAATATGAAACTTCTCTATTTTTGTAATTTGGACTTCTTGATTTATTTCTTTCAGTAAAGACAATATCATAGTTTTGTAATAAATATTGAATTGTCCATTATTTCAATTTCAACTTCTAGATTTCTTTAAGAAACAATGAAAGTCCTTTTTATGATTTTTGAACTTCTCTATTTTTAAATTTTGAACTTCTTGATTTTATTTATGGAAACGAAAAAACTGAATTATTTATTAAAATCAAACTACTCTATTAGTTTAACTCGAACTTTTTAGTTCTTTCACAAAATGCGTAAATTGCATTCCCCTTTCATTAATTTGTATTTTTGCGCTCGATAACAAAGAGAACATTCTTTTTCTTGCTAGTGTTTTGAAGTGATTTTTCTGGACTTAAATTTTGTTTTGTGCTCTTTTCAAATTTGTTTGTCACTTGAAGTTCTAAACAATCGCAACTCTTCGATGTTTTACCTTGCATGTTTATTTTTTTATTTGAACTTGTTGAGATAACACACTCGACCTTCTCGAACACAACATTTTGACATTCACAAATAATAAATTAAAGCAAAAATTTTGACCTAGAGAGCATGTACAATTTTCACCACATTTTCATGAATAGTCAAAGCTACATCATCGGATCCGGATTTCAGAGCAAATGCTTTATGAAAAGAAAATACGAATACAAAATAACAAGGGAGATCTAGCTGAAGGGAACAGTGTTGAGGTGGATCGAGGGAACTAGATGCAACCAAGAAACAAGTGAATTATTGAATGGTGATGTAGACCATCTCAAGAAAAAATCAGTAGTGGCAGCATCAACCACTGAATAATCCATCAACTCCCCGTAAAGTTGTTGTAGGTTGTGTACATGTACATATCTAATTCTCTTTACACACATGACGGTAGCATTGCGACTATCATTTTTGTAGGCAATATGGTTTGAGGCTAAGGGAGACCATCTCAATAGTACACAGGATGTGAGATCGCATACCCATGATTTGCACCCCAAAAACAACACAAAGATCACACCCCGTTGCTGAACTCTGATATTCTTTCTGCACCTTATGTGACCTTCTTCCTGCCTTTATGGTGACCTTCTCCCTACCTCTGTGGTGACCTTCTTCCTCCACAAAGGAACAAAAGAAATCAAGTTCTTTCACCTAATGAACAAAATTTTCTTCAATCAGTAACTAAAAATGGGGTAACAAAAAATCTGCACAATCATTTTTACAAATATTGCCAAAGGTTGGAGGCAGCTTGCAGACCGCAGAGCCCATCATCTAACTTCTTTTTAGGCATCGGCAAAATGACAGAGCAAAATAACAGACAGTATGCAATAAAAATTATCTTATCGAAGAAGAAAGATATGGGCCTCGTCCGGTTGCTGCAACAGTGGGATTTGCAGGGGGGCTGAGGCGTTGAACATCTTGCTGCTGCATCGCTGAACGGCTAGAGGTGGTGGTGGCGAACGACCCTGAGTGCTGCATCGCTCGATGCGTGGTGGCAAGATGCAGGGGCGGCGCTCGATGGGACGTAGCCAAGAGGAGGACGGCGCGTGGACAGAATGGATCGTCCATGGGGGAGGAGGCTCACCGGCCGTGGGGGAGTATGCCTGTTGGCTGTGTGGAAGAAGGTCCGCCGACATGGGAGAGGAGGCACGACGTCCATGGGAAAGGAACACCGGCGATGGGGGAGGAGGCGCGCCGCTGTTGAGGGGGGAGGCCCGCCGGCCGGGAGGGAGGAAGGGAGAAGGTTGGCTGGCCGGGAGGGGGTGGGTGGGGGCGGGGAAGGTGGGCCAGTGCCCTGGGGGAGGAGGCACGCGGCAGCGAGATCCAGGGAGGGCGGCGGTGGCGGCGAGATACAGGGCGGCGGCGCGTTGTAGGGTGAAGGCGCGGGGGGGCGAGAAGCAGGAGGCGGCGGGAGGCGGTCTGGGGAGGATGAGAGGCGCGCCGGGGCCGGGGAGACGGCGGCGAGAGGCGCTGGATCCAGGGGAAGGAGGCGCTGTCGCGGTGGATCACAGGGGATCGGGGGAGAGGTTAGGTACGAGCGGTCGTGGGGTGGTGGGGTAGGATTTTTTTTCCGCAGCGGGTTGGGGAGTTCGGGAACAACCCGATCGCTCCTATATAGGGCTCTGTGATCTAAATAGTTATTTTGATCCCAGAATTAGAATAGTGTTGTCTATATATATATAACCAATGAAGAAAGACAACGGAAACAGTGAAGATTTTGCAAAGTTGAAGAATTTGAAAAACTGAAGAATTTGAAAAACTGAAGAATTTCAAAACTGAGGAAAAACTCAAATTGAAGATTTTCAACTTTGGTGTTGGCGTGTCCAATCAGTATAAGAATGATGATTTCGGATACACCGCGTACAATTGTCGTAGGGTTCTGAGAATCAAATTCTTCATTAATTTCTTCACACTTAGAGTGTTATTCTTCATTGATTGAAGAAAAACGTTTCTTCATGTGTTGCACATTTAAGTCATCAATTTTGCATAAGTGTCAGGATGTGTGTCCTTTTCAAAGAACATTAGAAGATTCTAAGATATTTAGCTCACACCGCAACTTGCTAAATCTCTTCTCATCCAAGGGTTTTGTGAAGATATCGGCTAGTTGTTCTTGGTCTTCACATGATCAATAAAGATGTCGCCCTTCAACACATGATCGCGAATAAAATGATGACGAATCTGAATGTGCTTTGTCTTGAAAGTCTTTGAACGGGTTGTGAGAAATCTTGATGGCACTCTCATTTTCACGATGAGAGGCACATTCTTCACGTTGATGCCGTAGTCCTTGAGAGTTTGCTTCATCCACAACAATTGAGCACAAGAAGAACCCGGTGACAATGTACTCGGCTTCCGATGAAGCGGTGATCTGTGATTCTGTTTCTTCGAGGACCAACGGACCAAAAGATCGTCCGAGGAAATGACAAGTACCGGATGTTGACTTGCGGTCCACACGATCACCAAAGATAGTCGAGTCGAATGTCCAATGAGATCAAAAGTAGAGCCCTTGGGGTACCATAATCCTAGTGTTGGTGTGTGAGCTAGATATCGAAGAATATGCTTCACAACCTTATGGTGTGATTCCTTGGTGTAGCTTGAAATCGGGCACACATGCAAACACTAAGCATTATATCCGCCTAGATGCACATAAGTACAATAAAGAACCAATCATGGAGAGGTATCTTTATCAGACCCCGATTCCAAGTCACATCGACCTAGCCAGTAACACCTCATATCACTTTGTGGCCTCACGCACGGTATTCCCACGGTGTCGCCTTACCATGGCCGGGACCGTTTAAGTCTTTTGGCTCACGTATATGATGGTGTCGCTAGCATCCACATGACAAAGAACCGGGCCGACATGGCTAGTCGTGAACCCAAAGCGGCGCTAACCTATGGGGACAGCATACATGAATCACATCGAGCATGTCGGTCATCAACGTATATATTCGGAACATAGCACTTTGGGCTACAGGACTCCGGTATCCCGGTCATGTGAGGCTAAGCGGGACTCGAATAACACCGCGTGACATTTCCCAAGGAACGGACATAAGGCAGTGAAACACATGCCCGGCCATCAAGTGTCCAAGCGGTAGTCTTTGGGCTAGCGGGACTCCGGTGAACCGGTCAGAAGCGGACTACTATCGCTCGTACACGAGACTACATTTCCCCATATGAGAGGCTGCCAAGGATAAACAACTAGTTTGTCGGATCCCACTCATACCAAGCATTTCAATCATACACGCATAATATGCCCGATATGAGTAAATACAACAAGGCATCACAACAAAACTCTACAACTCAAGTACTTTATTTAAAAGGCTCCGAGGAGCCATACATAACATAGTCATACGGTAGGGGTCACATGACCCAACACTCAAGTCATACAATCATACAAGCACATGCGGAAGCAAACTAGTCTCTGAGACTCTAGAAAGAAAGAAAGCTTGTTGGAGCCTTTCTATCTACAATGGCCCTTCACAAGTCTTAGATCGCCACAGGTGGCTAGTTCACTCGTCGATGTCAAGGTCTACATAGAACCCATCGGAAAGGGCGGTGTTGTCGTCTGAAAAACATTAATTAAGCAAACATGAGTACGGAGGTACTCAAAGAAGTCTTACCACGTAATCCTATCATACATGCACATTCTCAAGAAGGTGGTGGAGTTATTTGCAACAAGCCGGCTTTGACTCTTGGCTAAGCTATCCCTCGTGACACCACTTGAAAATCATTTGTCACACACGAGTCCACTAATCACCATCACAATACTCCACCGTGGATCCCCTCTCGTCATCCCACGAGAGGGCCATCCACGATACTCACACTTATCTTGAGGCTTTTAGTAGTATCCATTTACTTGTCTATGAACTGATATAGGTAACCCGAAGTCCTTCTCCGTGGACAAGGCTATTGAATAGATCATATTAAACCCTACGAGGTGTACTTCTTCACACGCTCTCACCACTTACCGCCGTTTACCACGACATGTACTCGGCAACCTTCAAGCGGAAGCCCAACGTGGGTGTCGGCCACGACCTACCTAAACACACAAGTCCCAAGTCCAAAGTTGATCGCCTATTCGGGTTCCATCCGCAGGAGTCCGCCGAGGTTTCCCATACTGACCCCGAACGATGTGTACAGGGTTCCCGAGACACCAAGCAGGCGAATCGGTACAAGACCACGGTGCCTACCGCAACACAACCCACCCCTACGGCCGCGTTGCGTGGCCCCAAAGATGCTACAAACACCGAAACTACTTGCAACTCCGGACCGAGGACAAGAGTGGTTAAGAAGCGAGAGGGTCCATTGGTTTCGGGCCCAATGCGTGGTAGTAAGCTGTTTCATGGATCACAAACACAGATCTCAGTTCTTAGGATCGGCTTCAATGAAACAACCCACCATGTACTCCTACATGGCCTCTCATCGATACCTTTACCAAAAGCGTGTTCAACACTTTCACTCTCGAACCAACACAACCTTTCACTCCAGTTCATCATCCCGATGAGCCGGACTGACACAACTCTAAGCATAGCAAGCATAGCATGGTAGGAATCACAAACATGGCTCAATCAACTCCTACACATACTAGTGGGTTTCATCTGAGTTACTGTGGCAATGACAGTCATGCAAAGGAAGTGGGTTCAACTACCGCAGACACACAACAGTTTGAATCGCGTTGTCTTAATGCAAGAACGAGAGCGAAGCGAGAACATGGGTTTGTATCGGAATGATCAATGAGTTGCTTGCACGATGGAACGGGGGTAGAGTAACGCCTTCAGATGGATAGTCGAGGTTATCCTCGGGCGTAACCTATCACGAAAAAAGCATATCGAAAGTAAACACACATGACAATATGCAACAATATGATGCATGCTATGACATGGCAATATGGATGTGTGTTGGCCTAATGCAAGCTGAAACAATAGGGGATGAACTCATTTGAATCAAAGATTCAAATAATAGCTCATTTGAAATAGCCCTAAAGGTGCATTATCTTATTCTGGTTGAACAGCAAGGTTAACTTGTTTTAACATGCATGAAACCTGTACCAATGGATAGAGTGGATTTTTCTGATCATTTTTCATATATAAATCTTTGCATTTGGAGTTACAGATTAAAAGTTATAAGCATTTGAAATTTGAAATATATTCGAATTTCTTGTATTAGAATAAATCCAGAAATTAGATTAATGCGTCACCGTATAGGCCAAGATGACGTCGTGGTCAACAGAGACGTCCAGGTCAAACCTGACAGTGGGTCCCGCGATGTCGGGGTAATTAACTTAACTAATGTTTAATTAAAACTAACCTATTTAGTTAGCGAGGTTGGGCCCCATCTCGCTGCTGACTCGTCGAGTCAACGCGGGCCCACGTGGTCAAGGTCCATGTCGGCTGCACCGGCGACTAGTCACGCCAGCCCGGACGCCAAGCGGAGGAAGTGCTTTTGGTGATTCCGTGACCAAATGAGTCGCGGAGGGTGGCTACGGATAGTAGGTGCAAGCATGCCATTGGTGGAGCCGGTTGGGGTCGGGGTGGCGGAGTTGGCGCCCGGCGACGAGCTAGGCGGCCGGGGGTTCGGCCGAAGATGAACTTGGGCTAGAGGGGTCGGTGAGGTGCGGGGAGTGTGCGGTTAGACCCCATGGGGTGCGGTGAGTGTGAGGGACACCACGAGGTGGCCGGAGAGTGACCGGGAGCACGTCGGCGACGAGCTCCACGGCGGCGGGTGCGGGTGAGCTTGGTTCGGTTGCTACGCTCGAGAGCGAGAGAGAGAGGAAGGGGAGGTAGATGGGCTCACAGGCGACGTAGAAGCTCTCGTAGAGGTCGGGGACGAACCGGAGCGTCGTCGGCGTTGAAAGGATCTCCATGACGGCGAACTCGGTCGAGGTCGGTGGGGTGGACTCGGGCGCTAAAGCGAGCGGGCTCGGCTGGTTCGGGGTAGTGGAGGTCTGGCGGAGCTCCTGGACATGGTGAGGAGGAGCACGGGCGGCGGGGAGCACGGTTCTGCGACGATGGTCTGTGGCGGCAGCGTCGGCCAAGGCGGGGAGCACGATGGAGAGGGACCGGGAGGAGAGGGGTGTCCAGGGGTTCGGGAGAGGAGGAGGCGATCCACGTCGCGGCTGGGCGAAGGAGCGGCGAGGCGGCGACCAGTGTGTGGCACCCATGCGGTGCCCGCCGAAAGACTGCTGCTACTGGCCGAGCCAAGCAAGCATGGCCCGGGCTGGGCAGCAGTGGGCCGGTAGGTGGCGTCGGTAAGTTTTTTCCTGTTTTATCTTTTTTCTAATATTCTGCAACTTTGTGGGGTTTTCTAAAATACCAAAACAGTTTTAAAATTCACCAAAATGCTCTGGTCCCTTGTTGGAATATTTCCAACATGAAACATTTGGTTTGGCAATTTTGGACATTTAAAATATTTTATATAATTTGTAATGCTCAAGTTCAAAAACTTATGAATTAATCCAAGGACCTTTGGATGACCTAGAAAATGATGCACCACTTTTGACATAGGCTCTGAACCAAAGCAAAGATGATGAACATTTTGAAGGGCATTTGTGTTCATTGAAATAATTTTTAGTAAACCCTAGTTGAATTAAGGGGGTGTTCTGGGGGTTTCCTGTCTTCCCCATTTCAAATTCAAATGAAATTTAAACATGATGCACACCCTAATGCATGGTCTAACTGGGATGTGACATATACCTTGTGATCGAAGTCAATACCATTTTCATCAGTGCATAGATGGCCATTTGTGGGCATAGGAATTTTGACGCCTTTGCAATCTTGCATGCCGAATTTCCTCAGAACATCCTTGAGGTATTTCTCTGAGATATGAATATGCCATTGTCTTTGTTGTGAATTTGAAGACCTAAGAAGAATTTCAACTCTCCCATCATAGACATTTGATATTCTTCACTCATCATATAGGCAAATTCATCACTATAACGTTGGTCGGTACTGACCAAAGATAATATCATCAACGTATATTTGGCACACAAACAGTTCACCATCATAAGATTTAGTAAAAAGAGTAGGGTCGAGTGAACCGGTGTGAAGCCATTCTTCACGAAGAATTCCTTCAAAGTATCATACCACGCCCGAGGGGCCTGCTTGAGGCCATAGAGGGCCTTGTTGAGTCTGAAGACTTTGTCGAGGATTCTTTGGATCTTCAAAACACAGGGTTGAGCAACATATACTTCTTCCTCAAGCTTACCATTGAGGAATGCACTTTTCACATCCATTTGATATAAAGTGATATTATGATGGTTAGCATAAGCAAGTAATATGCGAATAGCCTCAAGTCTAGCAACAGTGCAAAAGTTTCATCAAAATCAATTCCTTCAACCTGTGTGTAGCCTTGAGCTACAAGTCGTGCCTTATTCCTCACCACGAGGCCATTTTCATCTTGCTTGTTGCGGTAGATCCACTTTGTGCCAATGATATTATGCTTGCGAGGATCTGGATGTTTGACGGTTCCGGACATTGTTGAGCTCGAACTGATGTAATTCTTCTTGCATGGCCTGAATCCACTCGGGCTCGAAATGCTTCATCTACCTTAGTGGGCTCTGTGATAGAGACAAAAGCATAGTGCCCACAAAAGTTAGATAAATGTGAAGCTTTTGAGCGTGTGAGAGGACACGGTGCTTCAATGTCATCGATGATATTTTCAACTTGCACTTCTTTTGCAACGCGAGGATGAGCTGGTTGTCGTCGAGGAATTTGATCAGCATTTTCTTCAAAGACCGCTTTCTTCAAAGCATTATCTTTAGGTGCATCACTCGACGTTCTTCACGTTACGGAATGAATTCTTCAGCAGATTCTTGATGGGAATGACATCCTCGATCGCCTTGAACTTGATAGATTCCTCGGTCTTTGGTTCATCTATCACAGAAGGTAGGTGCTCTCTTTGCGAGCCATTAGTTTCATCGAACCGCACATCTACAATTTCAACAACCTTGTGAAGAGCGTTGTTGAAGACTCTGTAGGTGTGCGAGTCCTTTCTGTAACCAAGCATAAAACCTTCATGTGCTTTCTTGCAAATTTAGCATTGTGATGAGGATCTCTAATCCAACATTTAGCTCAAGACTTTGAAATAACTCACATTGGGTTTCTTGTCGATTGTGGAGTTCATAGGCGCCTTCTTGAAGAATTTGTGAAGATATACTCTGTTGATGATGTGGCACGCGGTATCAATTGCATCAATCCAAAAACAACGAGGCGCTTTGTATTCATCAAGCATAGTGCGAGCCATCTCAACAAGAGTTCTATTCTTGCGCTCCACGACGCCATTTCTTTGAGGAGTATAAGGAGCGAGATAACTCATGAGTAATACCAAGTTCAACAAGATAGTCATCAAGACCAGAATTCTTGAACTCGGTTCCATTGTCACTCTGATGTGCTTGATCTTCACACCAAAGTTGGTTGAAGCCCTCGAGGAAAATCGTTTGAAGACTTCCGCACTTCATGTTTGTAAGTGACAATGTGTAACCATGTGTAACGAGAGTAATCATCAACAATAACAAAGCCATATAGAGATGCATCATTAGTGACCGCCGAGTAATGATTAGGACCAAAGAGGTCCATGTGAAGCAATTCGAATGGACGAGTAGTGGTCATGATAGTCTTTCTTTGGATGCTTGGCCTTGGTCATTTTTCCAGCTTCACAGGCTCCACACAAGTGATCCTTGAGGAATTTGACATTCTCAATGCCAATGACATGCTTCTTCTTTGCAAACGTGTGCAAATTCCTCATGCCTGCGTGACCAAGTCGTCGATGCCATAGCCAGCCTTCTAAAGCTTTTGCAAGTAGGCACACGGCTGGTTGTGGTCCTGTAGAGAAATCAACAATATACAAATCTTCTCTCCTAAAGCCTTCGAAGACTTTGGAATTGTCAGCTTCCATAATCACAACACAACGATACTTGCCAAAGACAACAACCATATCAAGATCACAAAGCATTGAGATCGACATGAGGTTGTATCCTAAGGACTCAACAAGCATGACTTTGCCCATGTGTATGTCCTTAGAGATCGCAACCTTAACTAGACCCAATACACGACTTTTGCCTTTGTCAAGAAAGATGATATGCTTGAGATGTGATGGTGATAAGGGAGCATCCATCAATAGGTTCTTGTCACCAATCATGTGATTTGTACATCCACTATCGAGGACCCACTCAGTGGCTTTGGGTTGATCATCCTGCAGATGAATTAGTGCAACTTACGAACTCATATACTTCATCAGTGAAGAATATGATATCAAATTCATCAGATGAATTTCATCAAGGAGTAAAACAAATATAGTAGTATGAGGACGTGTGAAATGAAAGTTCATTTCTTCATGATTAGCATGCATCCTTTCAGGCATTTTTGTCAGGCCCGCAGCAAATTCTTCAGACGTTAAAGCACGTCTGGAGACCTGACCCTACAGAAGAAATTAGTTCTTTTTCTTCACCACCCACATCTGAAGGGGTGGCAAAGAGTTCATCACTCTACGAGCTCCATATGAGAATGGTGGCATAGAAGCCAATCCATTTCGTTTCACATAAGAGGGTTTAGGGTAAGCATATGAATAAGCAGAGAAATTCTTCGAGGACTTATGAACATATTGGTTTGAAGAATAATGCACGTATTCATAGCCCTTAGCTCTACCCTGCGAAACAGAGTTGTTAGCACGATGATAATCATATGAGGACTTTGATCCTTTTGAGGAATTTGATCCACGTGAGGAATTTGGTCCGTATGAGGACTTGGATCCATATGAAGAGTTTGATCTGGGGTTCCTATTCTTCACAGGTGGTGTCATGAGGACATTCACTTGAAGACTTTCAAGGCACTTCTTGGGAACCCAGATTTTCTTCATAGGAGAACCGTTCCTGCAGTTAGTGCCAACATATCTAGCAAATACTTCACCATTTTGATTTTTGAACAGTTTATAGTTGGAGTCAAATGACTCATCAGGAGAATGAGGAGATTCACATGTAAAGCCAGATAAGTTAGCTGGATCAACTGGAGGTCCCTTTGCAACAACCCATGAGGTTTTGGGGTACTGCTCAGGCTTCCAATATGTTCCATCGACATTGAGTTTCCTCTCAAAGGCAATACCCTCTTTCCTAGGGTTCTGTTGAGGATCTGCTTTTAAGCACATCACAAAGAGTCTGATGCCCTTTGAGGCTTTTGTACATGCACATCATGTATAATTCCTGCAGCCCTGCATCGTCAAGGATACTAGCAATGTCCTCGGATGAGGAATTAGTGATAGCAGAGGCGGTGAAGAATTTGTAACAGTTGAAGCATTTGAACATTCGGTGAAGAATTAAGCGATTCACGTTTAATGCACTTTAAGCATGGAGGAACAAATTCTTCACGAGAAGCGCTGATTTGTTGAGCTAGCAATGAGTCGCGCTCCTTCGAAGATCTTCATAACTCACTCTTAGCTTCTCAAGATCTTGCTTTCTTTGAAGAAATTCATAAGAAAGCTTCTCATGATCAGACAAGAGAGTGTTATGATGACCTTGAAGGCTGTCAAACCTAGACTGAAGTCTCTGAAGGTTTTCATTCAGGGCTTTAGTGCGATCCATTTCTTCACACAACATATCATCACTTTTACCTAACATGTTTTGAACCTTTTCCAAGGCATGTTGTTGTTTGGTGGCAATACAAACAAGCTTGGTATAGCTAGGTTCAAAAACATCATCAGATTCATCATCACTAGACTCAGATGAGGAACATTCAGTTACCTGAGCACCTTTTGCCATGAGACATGGTGCAGAAGATGATGATTCTAGTTCAAAAGTCATCGTTTTGAGTGATTCTTTGAAATCCTCAAACTAGGGATCATGACGAGTTCGATGACCTTCATAGACTTCAGAGATTCGGTCCCAGATAAGCTTTGCATTGCAAAGATGCATAATGCGCCTGAATTCATCTCTGGATACGCAGGAACAGATGATGTCCTTCGCCATGATGTCAAGTCGAGTGTACTTGCGAATGTCATCAGCGCTCGCCTTCTTGCATAGATCGGTAAGACCAATCTCAGTGATGGTCCACAGCTCACTGTTCATTGCCATGAGGCGCTTCCTCATCATGGCCATCCACTTGGGATAATCATGACCGTCAAAGATAGGGCATGTCACTTTCTTCATACCTGTGGTCGAAATAACTAAAACTCTAGGTGGTTAAACCAAAATCACACAGAACAAGGGAGTACCTTGCTCTGATACCAATTGAAAGTGCGTTATATCGACTAGAGGGGGGGTGAATAGGTGATTTTATGAATTCTTCACCGAGGAATTTGCCGATGAGGAAATTCCTTAGCGAAGAACTACTTGCAGTGGAATAAGTACTCAGAAGTAAGCATAACAGAATACAGACATAGTCATCATGATGAAATGAAGACAAGCACAGAGTACAGAAAGCGTAATCACAGGATAACACAAAATGAAGACAAACATACTGAAGAAATTGAACTGAGGAAATTGAGAAAGTCTTCAGTCAAAGTCTTCAAACACAGATATGAACAATCACTGAACACGATGAATGAGGAAATGAAAGAGTTGAGGAAATAGAACCAGAAGGTTGGTGAAGACAATGATTTGGTAGACCAGTTCCAATCATTGTCTCGGTTATGCGTCTGGTTGGAGCGGTGAGTATTTAAACTCGAGGACACACAGTCCGGACACCCGATCGGCTGAAAGCACGCAGCTCAGGACACCAAGTCCTCACCGTATTCTCCTTGAACTAAGGTCACACAGACCTCATCCAATCACTCATGGTAAGTCTTCAGGTGACTTCCAAACCTTCACAGACTCGGTCACTCGGCGATCCACAATTCCTCTTGGATGCTCTAGACCATGACGCCTAACCGTCTGGAAGAAGCACAGTCTTCAAAGGTAACAAGCGTCGGATCCACGCATGATCAATCTCTTCAGTGATGCTCAATCACTTTGGGTTTGTAGGTGTTTGGGTTTGTGTTTTTCCTCACTCGATGATTTTTGCTCAAAGTCCTCGGAGGATGGGATGCTCTCAAATGACAAGTGTCAGTTTCTCTTGGAGCAGCCAACCAGCTAGTGGTTGTAGGGGGCGGCTATTTATAGCCTAGGGAGCAGCCCGACATGATAATACATAAATGCCCTTCATTGATATGACCGTTAGGTGGATAAGATATTTTGGGACAGTGGCAAGCATCACAAAGAACGGTCGGAAATTTGACTCTCAAATTCCTCGGGGCTATCATGTTCCTCATTGTGTAGGCAATCCGCACTAGCGAATTCCTAACTCCTCGGTCGAACAAATTCCTCGGCGACGGAAGAACTTCGTCTCATCCTTTGAAGAAATTGACTGAACTGTATGAGATTTCCAAAGGCTTCACTCGAAGGGATTGGTAGGTGTAGGATTTTGATTTGAGCATCACATGCAAATTTTCCTTAGTATTTCCTCGACCCCCTTTAACAGTACGGTGTTTCCTATGACTCAAGAAAGAGAAAACGAAACTACGAAAACAAACGTCTTCACGCTTCATGTTCCTCAAATGAATACCAAGTCTTCAAGGTCACACCAATTTCTACACTTTCAAAGTCTTCAGAAAGTCTTCTGAATATCAAAGTCTTCAGCCGAAGAACTTCATTTTTAGGAGTCGACTTTCTCTGTAAATATCAAACTCCTCATAGACTTATAGACCTGTGTACACTCATAAACACATTAGTCCCTTAACCTATAAGTCTTCAATACACCAAAATCACTAAGGGGCACTAGATGCACTTACAAGTGTGTTTGAAAGATCCTGATATATATATATATATATATATATATATATATATATATATATATATATATAATTGGATGTAAGTTAGCATGAACTATTATTATTGACATTACCCTTGAGGTAAAAGGTTGGGAGGCGAAACTATAAGCTCCTATCTTTCACTGTGTCCGATTAAAACTCCGTAACCATAAGTATTGCGTGAGTGTTAGCAATTATGAAAAACTAAATGATAGTTGAGTATGTGGGCTTGCTGGAAATCTCTGACATAGTCTCTTTCTGATGTTATGATAAATTGCAATTGCTTCAATGACTGAGATTATAGTTTGTTGGTTCTCAGTGAAGTTTCTGATTCATACTTGACATTGTGAATAGATTATTACTTGAGCATAAGAAATCATATGAAAATATCTATATATGTTGCTGTTATAAGAATGATCATGATGCCCTCATGCCCGAATTTATTTTATCGACACCTCTACCTCTAAACATGTGGACATATTTATCGTTATCGTCTTCCGCTTGAGGACAAGCGAGGTCTAAGCATGGGGGAGTTGATACGTCCATTTTGCATCATGCTTTTATATCGATATTTATTGCATTATGGGCTGTTATTACACATTATGTCACAATACTTATGCCTCTTCTCTCTTATTTTACAAGGTTTACATAAAGAGGAGAATACTGGCATGGAATTCAGAAATTTGGAAAAGGAGCAAATATTAGAGACCTATTCTGCACAACTCGAAAAGTCCTGAAATTCCACGGAAGTTATTTTTGGAAATAATAAAAAATACTGCACGAAGAAAATACAAGAGGGGGCCCACACCCTGGCACGAGGCTGGGGGCATGCCCTACCCCCTCGGCGCGCCCCCTGCCTTGTGGGCCCCCTGGTGGCCCTCCGGTGCCCATCTTCTACTATATGAAGTCTTTCGTCTGAAGAAAAATCATAAGCAAGCTTTCGGGACGAGCCTCCGCCACCACGAGGCGGAACCTTGGCGGAACCAATCTAGGGCTCTGGCGGAGCTGTTCTGCCGGGGACACTTCCCTCCGGGAGGGGGAAATCATCGCCATGGTCATCACCAACGCTCCTCTCATCGGGAGGGGGCCAATCTCCATCAACAACTTCACCAGCACCATCTCCTCTCAAACCCTAGTTCATCTCTTGTATCCAATTCTTGTCTCCAAGTGTGGGATTGGTACCTGTAGGTTGCTAGTAGTGTTGATTACTCCTTGTATTTGATGCTAGTTGGTTTATTTGGTGGAAGATCATATGTTCAGATCCTTTATGCATATTAGTACCCCTCTGATTATGAACATGAATATGATTGGTGAGTAATTACGTTTGTTCCTGAGGGCATGGGATAAGTCTTGCTATTAGTAGTCATGTGAATTTGGTATTCGTTCGATATTTTGATGAGATGTATGTTGTCTCTCCTCTAGTGGTGTTATGTGAACGTCGACTACATGACACTTCACCATTATTTGGGCCTATAGGAAGGCATTGGGAAGTAATAAGTAGATGATGGGTTGCTAGAGTGACATAAGCTTAAACCCTAGTTTATGCGTTGCTTCGTAAGGGGCTGATTTGGATCCATATGTTTCATGCTATGGTTTGGTTTACCTTAATACTTCTTTTGTAGTTGCGGATGCTTGCAATAGGGGTTAATCATAAGTGGGAAGCTTGTTCAAGTAAGGACAGCACCCAAGCACCGGTCCACCCACATATCAAATTAAGTACCGAACGCGAATCATATGAACGTGATGAAAACTAGCTTGACGATAATTCCCATGTGTCCTCGGGAGCGCTTTTCTCTATATAAGAGTTTGTCCAGGCTTGTCCTTTGCTACAAAAAGGATTGGGCCACCTTGCTGCACTTTATTTACTTTTGTTATTTGTTGCTCGTTACAAATTATCTTATCACAAAACTATCTGTTACCTATAATTTCAGTGCTTGCAGAGGATACCTGGCTGAAAACCGCTTATCATTTCCTTCCGCTCCTCGTTGGATTCGACACTCCTACTTATCGAAAGGACTACAATAGATCCCCTATACTTGTGGGTCATCAGACCCTGCTTGAATGAACCTCGATGGTAAACCGCAGTGTCTCCCATTGTTTCCCTGCAACACACATAAGGAAGATCTGGATCAGGTTAACTGAGAGTTTCCATACTATCAGTAGAATATGTATTGAGTACAGCCAAATTCGATTGGTGTCACATGCATAACAATACAAAATTGCACCCACAGCAAATGAAAATCAAATTGCAGAACTGAACCAAACATTTAAATGGACAGCAGACCAAATGAACCAAAATAGTTAATCGAAACGACATTGCAGAATAGAAACATGTACTAGAAGATAAGACAGTTAACAAAACAAAGAATGCTTGAGAACAGTACTACGAAATGTAGCAATTGTTGGACCAAAGTGTTAACTGAACATTACATTCAGATGACCAAACTGTTAACTGAACATCAGATTGCATATTAACATTACTGAGGACAAATCACTAGAAGGCACTGGCGGTGGCCTCGAGAAAACATCACGAACTATATTTTAAAGTAGACAACCGCGCGGCGGTGTCGACGGTGGCCTCGAAGACGAGGTGCTCCTCCAAGATCTGGCGGTCGACACGCATGTCAGCCATAGCGACCTTGTTCGCGCGTGCGGCCGCATGCTACTCAGCTCCTCGTTATACTGCATGTAAAATGGTTGTGGACAACGCTTAATTGCGGGAGGGGGGCAGTGATTTCGGTGGAAGGTGTCGCTCCGTCAGTCGGGGCATGTGGGACGGGAAAGGAGGAGGATGGTGTGGGTGGGGTGTGGATTAGCTGATCATATCAATGAGGCCGCGCAGCAAGAAGAAGGGTCGGCAGCAAGGAGGCCGCGCAGCAAGAAGAAGGGTCACCGGCGAGGAGGCGGCGCTGCAAGAAGAAGGGTCGCCGGTGAGGAGGCGGTGCTGCATGAAGAAGGGTAGCCGGCGAGGAGGTGGCGCTGCAAGAAGAAGGGTCGCCGGTGAGGAGGTTGAGCTGTCAGTATGCAGCAGTGAAGGTTTGAACATGGAAAGCAAGGAGGAACAGTGGAAATGTAGCTTTTGGTGGGAGGGAGGGGGCGGGGAGATAGATATTTCCGCGGTGGCCAAATTTTTTCGCTCGGTGCAACGAGAAACTGGAGCGCAAGTGTGGTTCAAAGCGGGGTGGTGGATCAGAGCAATTAAGCTTCCTGCGTAAGCCAGACAAGACGGTGCGCCAAGATATTTTATATCGCATCCCACACGATTCTATCTAGTAAACTGTTTGTGGTATACTGATTTTTTCATTATGTTTTTAAAGACAAAATGGTGTTACGGAGGGAAAGGATGGTGTTTGAATTGCTAGAACATTTACATATAGTGAACATGCAACTAGTACATGAGTGTCGTGTTTACTTTAGAATTATTCCGGGTTCGTTTGGCATTTTTATGCATTAATTGAGTTTCTAGGCATTTAATGTGCAATTCAAATTTCAACTACAAGCACATGCTCCAATGCACCAAAGTTTGTTGAAAAATCACATGTGTGTCTTTGGGTGAATTTATAGGTCCCATGCAAGAAATGGAAATAAAATTCAAACATCTGGGTGTCGTGGCTCAACCGGAATGATTGAGAAACTTAGTTTTTTAATTCCTGTAAATCCAAAACATGGCTGAAAATCATGAAACTTGGCATGGTGTCATGACATGGCACCAACATGTTGTAGTAAATTTTTTGGCCAAATTGGGACAAGCTTTGGTGTAAGCTTCTTGCAAACCGGAGCTTCCCTCAAGAAGGCTCCTGGTTCCAAGAGGGAACGTGTCACCTCCGTGTGCGAAACGACATACGTACACTGCCTTCTCCCGCCTTAATTTTTTTACACAGGCATATTAGACCAAATAGAAGTATCGTGCTAAATTTTGGAATTATTCCATGTCCGTTTGGCCTTTTTATACATTAATTGAGTTTCTGGGCATTTAATGTGCATAATTCAAATTTGAACTACAAGCACGTGCTCCAGTGCACCATAGTTGTTTGAAAAATGACATGTGTGTCCTTGGGTGAATTTCTAGGTCCCATGCAAGAGATGGGAGTGAAATTCAAACATCTGGGCGTCGTGGCTCGGCCGAAAAGGTTGACAAACTTGGCTTCTTAATTCCTGTAATTCCAAAACATGCCTGAAAATCATGAAACATGGCATGGTCTCATGACATGGCACGAACATGCTGCGGTAATTTTTTTGGCCGAATTGGGACAAGCTTTAGTCTAAGCTTCTTGCAAACCGGAGCTTCCCTCAAGAAGGCTCGTGGTTCCAAGAGGGAACGTGTCACCTCCGTGTGTGAAACGACATACGTACACTGCCTTCTCCCGCCTTAATATTTTTGCACATCCAGATTAGACCAAATAGAAGTACCGTGCTAAATTTTGGAATTATTCAGTGTTCGTTTCTCCTTTTTTATACATTAATTGAGTTTCTGGGCATTTAATGTGCATAATTGAAATTTGAACTACAAGCATAGGCTCCAGTGCACAAAAGTTGTTTGAAAAACCACATTTGTGTCCTTGGGTGAATTTTTAGGTCCCATGCAAGAGATTGGAGTGAAATTCAAACATCTGGGCGTCGTGGCTCGGCCGGAAAGACTGAGAAACTTGGTTTTTTAATTCCTGTAATTCCAAAACACGCCTGAAAATCATGAAATCTGGCATGGTGTCATGACATGGCACGAACATGCTGCGGTAATTTTTTTGGCCGAATTGGGACAAGCTTTGGTGTAAACTTCTTGCAAACCGGAGCTTACCTCAAGAAGGCTCGTGGTTCCGAGAGGGAACGTGCCACCTCCGTGTCTTGAAGCGACATACGTACACTGCCTTCTCCCGCCTTAATTTTTTTACACAGCCAGATTAGACCAAATAGAAGTACCGTGCTAAATTTTGGAATTATTCCGGGCTCGTTATGCCTTTTTTATACATTAATTGAGTTTATGGGCATTTAATGTGCATAATTCAAATTTTAACTACAAACACATGCTCCAGTGCACCAAAGTTGTTTGAAAAATCACATGTGTGTCCTTGGGTGAATTTCTAGGTCCCATGCAAGAGATGGGAGTGAAATTCAAACATCTGGCGTCGTGGCTCATTTGGAAAGATTGAGAAACTTGGTTTTTAATTCCTGTAATTACAAAACACGCTGAAAATCATGAAACTTGGCATGGTGTCATGACATGGCACCAACATGCTCTTGATAATATTTTTGGCCGAATTGGGACAAGCTTTGGTGTAAGCTTCTTGCAAACCGGAGCTTCCCTCAAGAAGAATCATGGTTCTGAGAGGGAACGTGTCACCTCCGTGTGTGAAACGACATACGTACACTGCCTTCTCCCACCTTAATTTTTTTACACAGGCATATTAGACCAAATAGAAGTACCGTGCTAAATATTGGAATTATTCCGGGCTCGTTTCGCCTTTTTTATACATTAATTGAGTTTCTGGGCATTTAATGTGCATAATTCAAATTTGAACTACAAGCACATGCTCCAATGCACCAAAGTTGTTTGAAAAATCACATGTGTGTCCTTGGGTGAATTTCTAGGTCCCATGCAAGAGATTGGAGTGAAATTCAAACATCTGGACGTCGTTTCTCGGCCGGAAAGATTGAGAAACTTGGTTTTTTAATTCCTGTAATTCCAAAGCACGTCTGAAAATCATGAAACTTGGCATAGTGTCATGACATGGCACCAACATGCTGCAGTAATATTTTTGGCTGAATTGGGACAAGCTTTGGTGTAAGCTTCTTGCAAACCGGAGCTTCCCTCAAGAAGGCTCGTGGTTCCGAGAGGAACGATGTCTCCGTAAAGTAGACGACATCGACACTGCCTTCTCCCGCCTTAATTTTTTACACAGCCAGATTAGACCAAATAGAAGTACCGTGCTAAATTTTGGAATTATTCCGGGTTCGTTTGGCCTTTTTTATACATTAATTGAGTTTCTAGGCATTTAATGTGCATAATTCAAATTTGAACTACAAGCATATGCTCCAGCGCACCAAAGTTGTTTGCAAAATCACATGTGTGTCCTTGGGTTAATTTCTAGGTCTCATGCGAGAGATGGGAGTGAAATTCAAACATTTGGGCGTCGTGGCTCAGCCCGAAAGATTGAGAAACTTGGTTTTTTAATTCCTATAATTCCAAAACACGACTAAAAATCATGAAACTTGGCATGGTCTCATGACATGGCACCAACATGCTGTGGTAATTTTTCTGTCCGATTTGCGAAGGCCCACATATTAACAATCAACAAAGACATTTTGGAACAAGTGCTGTCACGTTACAAATTAGAAACACAAGTATTATTGAAACCATGGGCATTCGACTTACCAATTACGTGCGGCCACGCATCCCCTTTTTTTATTGGCTAGGAGGTGCCGTGCGGGGTAGCTATTTGAGTACGGGAGGCGTGCGATCAGGCCCATGCGCGTGCTCATCGGGAGGAGAGCCCTTTGACCGCTACCCGTCACGCACCTCCCTCCCAACGTCTCCATTAATGGCGCCCGAGAACCTCTTCTACGGCGTGGCTATATGTCTCACTAGACTAAGATTTAAGAGAGAAGAATGAAAATCTGAAAAGAAAGTTTTGCACGGATCTTGATGTAAGATCCGACGGACCTATATAGCATCGACTGCGACTTATAGCAAGCATGATGAATATAAGGACGATGACAGTGATAATAATTGTCTTACATATTTAGAAACATAATTAAAAAAGCCACATGCGGCAACGCCCGAAATACACAAGGGCAAAAGAAGAAGGAAGACAACGATCTGGCTTGCTGATCTCTACTTTCTTGATGGGTTGCTGCAGGCCGCGGAAACTAGTCTCCGTGGCGAGTGGCAATGAGCTCCTTCTTGTCCTCAAGATGCTGCTTGAGAGCATCCACAGATTCCTCCACCAGCCTTCTGCGCTCGATGCGTAGCTTGTTATTCTCGTCCATAAGTTTCTCGACGATGACGCCGGTCCTCTTCAACAAGGCAGTGGTCTCTGCTCCTGCTGCTCCGCACTTCCGACGATCTCCGCCCTCAGCAGGTCGCGCTCGGCCCGGAGCTTTGCATTGCTCTCATTTAGTTGCTGGATGACGTCGGTAGACTGTTCAAATGAGGCTTGCAGGTCATCCTGCAACCTCGCCCACCTGGAGATCTGATCAACCTGCCTATGGATGAGGGCATGCATGCGCCTGTATGAGTCATCGCCTGCCCGCGAGGCATTTTCCCAGGCCGCCGCGGCAAGGGAGGACATCTCTGTTGCATTCGCGGCGCGGCAGGACATCTCTTCTGCTTCCGTGGCGCAGCCGGACCAGTCTGCTGCATCGACGGCACGTCGGGTCCTCCGTGCTGCTTCGGCGGCGCGGCGGGACCTCTCTGCTGCTACGGTCGTGCGGCGGGACATGTTGGCTGCTATCGCGGCGAGGCGGGACATCTCTCGTGCTCCCGCTTCCAGGCTCGCCTCTCCCTGGTGGCAATCTCTCGACCTAGAACTCACCCTGGCCATGGCGGACGCAAGGGAACGATGATGAATGACTTGTTTGTTTTTCACTTTTTGTGGATGAGGAGTTGAGGTGGAATGTGCAGTCATCTTGGAGTAGTAGTATTTATAACCGCGTAGTAATACGCTCCTAAGTGGGAAACCGTTTAGGTTTTGATCGGTGTGAACAGGATTACAGTTTGGAATGTGACGGGACGCATGCTCAAAATTTACTGACGGTTATAAGTGCGGCACTATTCCCGGAAGGCGTAACGTGGGCACGTACACCTTCTGGGCCGCGTACGTGGCGTTTGCACCATAGGGTGCACCGCAATAGGCAATGTTAGCACACGTCTTTTAATTAGAATGGGTGTGCCCGTCTAGCGAACACACGTTGATCTATCTGACTCTTTCAGTTTGTTGTGGCTAATCGCAAACAGTTCATCCATGTGAAGTCTATGCCATCAATCGCAGACACTTTGATCTGGCTTACCCGTTTCTGTTTTGTTGCCTAATCGCAAACAGTTAATCCTTCTGAAGCGTATGCCCTCAATCACACACACCTGGATCTGGCTGGCCGTTTCTTTTGTGTTGCCTAATCACAAACAGTTCATCCGAGTGAACCGCATGTTGTATATCGCACACACCTTCATCTGGATGCCCGTTTCTTTTGTGTGGCCTAATCACAAACAGTTCATCCGAGTGAAACGTATGCTCTATATCGCACACGCGTTCATCAGGCTGCCCGTTTGTTTTGTTCCGCCTCATCGCAAATAGTTCATTGCACTGAACCGTATGCCCTGAATCGCACACGCAACTAAAATCTGAACCGTGTTTGATGCATCCTCCATCGCAAACATTGTCACCTTTTTTACGGTTTTCATACAACACCGTTTGCGATTATGGCATCACACACAGTTTCTCGAAGGGTCTCTGATCGTAGTGTCGCGTTAGCAGCATCCTGCAGTAGTGTAAGCTATAAGTTCACATACAACGGGTGAAAGACAGTTTTGCACATGCGGAATACTTGGGTTAAACTTGACGAGCCTAGCATGTACAAACATGGCCTCAGAACACTGGAGACCGAAAGGTCGAGCGTGAATCATACAATAGATATGATCAACATAGAGATGTTCACCATCGAAAACTACTCCATCTCACGTGATGATCGAACATGGTTTAGTTGATTTGGATCACGTGATCATTTAGATGACTCGAGGGATGTCTATCTAAGTGAGAGTTCTTAAGTAATATGATTAATTGAACTTAATTTATCATGAACTTAGTTCTGATAGTTTTTGCATATCTATGTTGTAGATCAATGGCACGTGCTAACGTTCCTTTGAATTTTAATGCATTCCTAGAGAAAGCTAAGTTGAAAGATGATGGCAGAACTACACGGACTGGGTCAACTTGAGGATTATCCTCATTGCTGCACAGAAGAATTATTTCCTTGATGCACTACTAGGTGCAAGGCCTGCTGCAGGAGCAGATGCTAATGTTATGAATGTCTGGCAAGCTCGATCTGATGACTACTCGATAGTTCAGTGTGCCATGCTTTACGGCTTAGAATTGGGACTTCAAAGACGTTTTGAACGTCATGGAGCATATGAGATGTTCCAGGAATTGAAGTTAATATTTCAAGCAAATGCCCGAGTTGAGAGATATGAAGTCTCCAACAAGTTCTATAGCTGCAAGACGGAGGAGAACTGTTCTGTCAGTGAACACATACTCATAATGTCTGGGTACCATAATCACTTGACTCAGTTAGGAGTTAATCTTCCGGATGATAGTGTTATTGACAGAGTTCTTCAATCACTGCCACCAAGCTATAAAGGCTTCGTGATGAACTATAATATGCAAGGGATGGATAAGACTATTCCCGAGCTCTTCGCAATGCTCAAAGCTGCGGAGGTATAAATTAAGAAGGAGCATCAAGTTTTGATGGTTAACAGGACCACTAGTTTCAAGAAAAAGGGCAAAGGGAAGAGGGGGAACTTCAAGAAGAATGGCAAGCAAGCTGCCACTCCCGGGAAGAAGCCCAAGTCTAGACCTAAGCACAAACGAAAGTGCTTCTCTTGCAAAGGGATTGGTCACTGGAAGCGGAACTGCCCCAAGTATTTGGCGGATAAGAAGGATGGCAAAGTGAACAAAGGTATATTTGATATACATGTTATTGATGTGTACCATACTAATGCTCGTAGTAGTGCCTAGGTATTTGATACCGGTTCGGTTGCTCATATTTGTAACTCGAAATAGGGGCTACGGATTAAACGAAGATTGGCTAAGGACGAGGTGACGATGCGCGTCGGGAATGGTTTCAAGGTCGATGTGATCGCCGTCGGCACGCTACCTCTACATCTACCTTCCAGATTAGTTTTAGACCTGAATACTTGTTATTTGGTGCCAACGTTGAGCATGAACATTATATCTGGATCTTGTTTGATGTGAGACGGTGATTCATTTAAATCAGAGAATAATGGTTGTTCTATTTATATAATTAGTATCTTTTATGGTCATGCACCCTTGAAGAGTGGTCTATTTTTGTTGAATCTCGATTGTGGTGATACACATATTCATAATATTGATGCCAAAAGATGCAAAGTTGATAATGATAGTGCAACATATTTGTGGCACTGCCGTTTAGGTCATATTGGTGTAAAGCCCATGAATAAACTCCATTCAGATGGACTTTTGGAATCACTTGATTATGAATCATTTGATGCTTGCGAACCATGCCTCATGGGGAAGATGACTAAAACTCCGTTCTCTGGAACAATGGAGCGAGCTACTGACTTATTGGAAATAATACATACCGATGTATGCGGTCTGATGAGTATTGAGGCTCGCGGCGGGTATCGTTATTTTCTGACCTTCACAGATGATTTGAGAAGATATGGGTATATCTACTTAATGAAACACAAGTCTGAAACATTTGAAAAGTTCAAAGAATTTCAGAGTGAAGTGGAGAATCATCGTAACAAGAAAATAAAGTTTCTATGATCTGATTGCGGAGGCAAATATTTGAGTTACGAGTTTGGCCTTCATTTAAAACAATGTGGAATAGTTTCACAACTCACACCACCTGGAACACCACATCGTAATGGTGTGTCCGAACATCGTAACCGTACTTTATTAGATATGGTACGATCTATAATGTCTCTTACCGATTTACCACTATCATTTTGGGGTTATGCATTAGAGACAACTGCATTCACTTTAAATAGGGCACCATCTAAATCCGTTGAGACGATACCGTATGAACTGTGGTTTGGCAAGAAACCTCAGCTGTCTTTTCTTAAAGTTTGGGGTTGCGATGCTTATGTGAAAAAGCTTGAGCCTCATAAGCTCCCCAAATCGGAGAAGTGCGTCTTCATAGGATACCCAAAAGAGACTATTGGGTACACCTTCTATCACAGATTCGAAAGCAAGATCTTTGTTGCTAAGAATGGATCCTTTCTAGAGAAGGAGTTTCTCTCGAAAGAAGTGAGTGGGAGGAAAGTAGAACTTAATGAGGTAATTGTACCTTCTCTTGAATTGGAAAGTAGTTCATCACATAACTCAATTCCAGTGATGCCTGATACGTCTCCGTCGTATCTACTTTTCCAAACACTTTTGCCCTTGTTTTGGACTCTAACTTGCATGATTTGAATGGAACTAACCCGGACTGACGCTGTTTTCAGCAGAATTGCCATGGTGTTATTTATGTGCAGAAACAAAAGTTCTCGGAATGACCTGAAACTTCACAGAGATTATTTTTGGAAATAATAAAAAATACTGGCGAAAGAATCAAGGCCAGGGGGCCCACACCCTTGACACGAGGGTGGGGGTGCGCCTGCCCCCCTGGGCGCGCCCCCTGCCTCGTGGGCCCCCTGGAGCTCCACCGACCTCAACTCCAACTCCATATATTCGTGTTCGGGGAGAAAAAAATCGGAGAAAAAGATTCATCGCGTTTTATGATACGGAGCTGCCGCCAAGCCCTAAACTCTCTCGGGAGGGCTGATCTGGAGTCCGTTCGGGGCTCCGGAGAGGGGAATCCATCGCCATCGTCATCATCAACCATCCTCCATCACCAATTTCATGATGCTCACCGCCGTGCGTGAGTAATTCCATCATAGGCTTGCTGGACGGTGATGGGTTGGATGAGATTTATCATGTAATCGAGTTAGATTTGTTAGGGTTTGATCCCTAGTATCCAGTATGTTCTGAGATTGATGTTGCTATGACTTTGCTATGCTTAATGCTTGTCACTAGGGCCCGAGTGCCATGATTTCAGATCTGAACCTATTATGTTTTCATGAATATATGTGAGTTCTTGATCCTATCTTGCAAGTCTATAGTCACCTACTATGTGTTATGATCCGACAACCCCGAAGTGACAATAATCAGGATACTTCTCGGTTATGACCGTATTTTGAGGAGTTCATGTATTCACTATGTGTTAATGCTTTGGTCCGGTTCTCTATTAAAGGGAGGCCTTAATATCCCTTAGTTTCCGCTCCTGATACGTCTCCAACGTATCTATAATTTTTTATTGTTCCATGCTATTATATTATGTGTTTTGGATGTTTATGGGCTTTATTATCCACTTTTATATTACTTCTGGGACTAACCTATTGACCCAGAGCCCAGTGCAGTTCTGTTTTTTCCCTTGTTTCGATGTTTGAAGAAAAGGAATATCAAGCGAATTCGAAAGCAGGCGAAATCTTCTAGAGAAGTTATTTTTGGACGGAAAGAAACCGGGAGACTTGGAGTCCACGTTAAAGAAGCAACGAGGAAGGCACGAGGTAGGGGGCGCGCCCACCCCCCAGGGCGCGCCCTCCACCCTCGTGGGCCTCTCGTGGCTCCCCTGACGTACTTCTTCCTCCTATATATACCCATATACCCTAAAAACTACGGGGAACAGAATAGATCGGGAGTTCCGCTGCCGCAAGCCTCTGTAGCCACCAAAAACCTCTCGGGACCCTGTTTCGGCACCCTGCCGGAGGGGGGGACCCTCACCGGTGGCCATCTTCATCATCCCGGCGCTCTCCATGACGAGGAGGGAGTAGTTCACCCTCGGGGCTGAGGGTATGTACTAGTAGCTATGTGTTTGATCTCTCTCTCTTGTGTTCTTGATTTGGCACGATCTTGATGTATCGCGAAGCTTTGCTATTATAGTTGGATCTTATGTTCCTTCTCCCCTCTACTCTCTTGTAATGGATTGAGTTTTCCCTTTGAAATAATCTTATCGGATTGAGTCTTTAATGATTTGAGAACACTTGATGTATGTCTTGCCGTGCGTATCTGTGGTGACAATGGGATATCACGTGATTCACTTGATGTATGTTTTGGTGATCAACTTGCGGGTTCCGCCCATGAACCTATGCATAGGGGTTGGCACACGTTTTTTTCTTGATTCTCCGGTAGAAACTTTGGGGCACTCTTTGAGGTTCTATGTGTTGGTTGAATAGATGAATCTGAGATTGTGTGATGCATATCGTATAATCATACCCATGGATACTTGAGGTCACATTGGAGTATCTAGGTGACATTAGGGTTTTGGTTGACTTGTGTCTTAAGGTGTTATTCTAGTACGAACTCTAGGGTTGTTTTTGACACTTATAGGAATAGCCCAACGGATTGATTGGAAAGAATAACTTTGAGGTGGTTTCGTACCCTACCATAATCTTTTCGTTTTTTCTCCGCTATTAGTGACTTTGGAGTGACTCTTTGTTGCATGTTGAGGGATAGTTATATGATCCAATTATGTTATTTGTGACGCCCCCGATTCAATCGTACACTAATCATGCACGCAAATGTGTACGATCAAGATCAAGGACTCACGGGAAGATATCACAACACAACTCTAAAACATAAATAAGTCATACAAGCATCATAATACAAGCCGAGGGCCACGAGGGATCGAATACAAGTGCTCGATCATAGGCAGTCGGAAGCAACAATATCTGAGTACAGACATAAGTTAAACAAGTTTGCCTTAAGAAGGCTAGCACAAAGCGGGATCTGAGATCGAAGAGGCGCAGCCTCCTGCAGGATCCTCCTAACTACTCCTCGGTCGCCGGGCTGCACGTAGTAGTAGGCACCTCCGGGGTAGTAGTCGCCATCGACGGTGGCATCTCGGCTCCTGGGCTCCATCGTGCAGTCGCAGCAACCGAGTAGAGATAGGGAAAAGGGGAACAAGGCAACCGTGAGTACTCATCCAAAGTACTAAAGCAAGGAGCTACACTACATATGCATGGATATATGTGTAAAGGGCCATATCGGTGGACTGAGCTGAGAATGCCGTAATAGGAGGGGATATCTAATCACATCAAGATTACGCTTCTGGCAGCCTCCGTCTTGCAACATGTAGAAGAGAGTAGACTGAAGTCCTCCAAGTAGCATCTCCAAGTAGCATCGCATAGCATAATCCTACCCGGTGATCCCCTCCTCGTAACCCTGAGAGAGAGCGACCACCGAGTTGTATCTGGCACTTGGAAGGGTGTGTTTTATTAAGTATCCGGTTCTAGTTGTCATAAGGTCAAGGTACAACTCCAAGTCGCCCCACATCAAGATCACGGCTATTCGAATAGATTAACTTCACTGCAGGGTGCACCACATAACCCAACACGCTTGATCCCATTTGGCCGGACACACTTTTACGGGTCATGCCCGCCGCTGGAGATCAACACGCCGCAGCCCCACCTAGGCACAACAGAGAGGCCAGACGCCGGTCTAAACCTAAGAGCACGAAGTGCAGGCCCATCGCCTAATACACACTGCATGTTGCGTGGGCGGAAGCGTAACTAGCCCCTTAATACAAGAGCAGGCCTACGTTCCAATCCGGTAGCGCGCCGCCATTCGCCGACGTCACGAAGTGCCGGTGATACCACGACGTCGGGATACCCATAACTACTCCCACGTAGATGGTTAGTGCGTATAGACCAAATGGCCGACTCGGATCAAATACCAAGATCTCGTTAAGCATGTTAAGTATCCACGAACGCCGACCAAGGCCAGGCCCACCTCTCTCCTAGGTGGTCTCAACCTGCCCTGTCGCTCCGCCATAAAGTAAAGTCGGGGGCCGTCGGGAACCCAGGCCCACCTCTACCGGGATGGAGCCACCCGTCCTTTCAAATTTCATCTCCTAACAAAGTATCACAGGTAATGAAATAGTGTAAAGTATATAGTATATGCCCGTGATCACCTCCCGAAGTGATCACAGCCCAGTACTATAGCATGGCAGACGGACAAGTGTAGGGCCACTGATGGAACACTAGCATCCTATACTAAGCAGTAGGATAGCAGGTAAGGTAACAACAGTAGTAGCAAGGACAGGCTATGCAGCAGTATAGGATTAACTGAAAGCAGTAACATGCTACACTACTCTAATGCAAGCAGTATAGAGAAGAGTAGGCGATATCTGGTGATCAAAGGGGGGGGGGGGCTTGCCTGGTTGCTCTGGCAAGAGAGAGGGGTCATCAACACCGTAGTCAAACACAGGGGCATCGGCAGCGATCTCGGGGTCTACCGGAGAGAAGAGGGGGAAGAAACAGTAAATACACGCAAACATATGCATAACAAGACAATAAGCGGGGCTAGAAGTGTTCTAACGCAGCGCTTAGGCGGTATCTTGGCGAAGAGGGAAAACATCCTAAAAGTATTCCGGTTCAAGGCGTCATCGACAGATGAACCGGAAGGGAAAAGTTGCATTTTTCTATGCTAGGAATGTGTGGTGGACGAACGGGCTGCGTATCCGGATTCTTCTCGTCGTTCTGAGTAACTTTCATGTAGAAAACTTTTTCATCCGAGCTACGGTTTAATTTATATGAATTTTCAAAGATTTAAACATTATTTGGAATTAATATTAATTCGAAATTAATTATTAAAAAGCTATGGGTACCCAGCTCTGCATACACAGAAGTGTACCAGAGGCTGACAGGTGGGCCAGGGGGTCCCAGTTGACCAGTCAACGTTTGACTGGTCAACAGGGGGTGGGGTCCTCCTGTCATGCACTGATTAGCCTAGCCTAACAGTTTAGTTAACTAAACTAGTGATTAGGCTAATTAATCCCGAGTAAATTAAGCTAATTAACTATTTAATTAATTAATTAACTAATTAATTTATTTCTATATATATTTTATTTTATTTAAAAAAACCAGGCATGAGGGCTGGTAGTGGCACCGAGCCAGCCAACAAGGAGTTAATCTGGTGCGCCTGCGTTCGAGGGCGCTCGTCTTGTATGTGAGGCCTCTGGCGACGGGGAGCCACGGGCCAGCCAAGTGAGGTCGGTGAGCTGCTCGGCGGGAAGGGGCTTGGGAAGGCGGTGGGAGCTGGCGCGAAGGCAGGGCCGAGGCGGCCATGGCTGGTGAGCACGAGCTCACAAAGAGCTTCGGCCATGGCGGGGCAGTCGTCCTACGGCGACGGTGAGTAGGGGAGAAGGGGGAAACGGGAGTGGCTCACCCCAGGAAGGTCGTGGGCGCGCTTGGGAGGCCGGCCGGAGAGGAGTCGGGGACACGAGAGAGGGACGACACGGTGGTCGCGGCGTTGGCCGAACGGAGGAGCGGCGTCGATCCGTCGATGGGGCGCCATGCCTCGTCTTGGTGGGCGGGACGGCGGCAAGCGGGCGGAGCTCCCAGCCAGGTCGGTGTGGCGAGGAGGGGCCGAGGGCATGGCAATGGCGGCGATGTAGCCGTGGTGGTGTTCGGGCGCGATGAGATTGGGAGGGAGTCGTCGCCAAGTGGCGGATTGGCAATGGGGACGGGCGCCCGGCGTCGTGGGGCGTGCGATCGGGGTGAGCCCGATCTAGATCGAGGGAAGAGGGCCGAGGGAGTGGGGGTCTCCTCGATCCAGATTGGATTGAGAGGGGAAGTGGGGCGACGGGGTTAGGGTTAAGCGGGTGTGAGGGATAAGGGAGTGGGGTGGGTCGGCCTGGGCGTGGGCCAGGCTGGCTTTGGTATTAGTGGGCAGTTGGCCCATTGGGGGGGTTCCTTTTCTTTTGTTTTGTTTTTTATACTTTTCTGTTTTAAATCATTTTAAATTACTTAGGCATTTTATAAAAATGGGTTTGTTGCACCATAATTAACTTTGTGATATTTAGTACAATCCAAACATTTTTGTTTTAATTTTTGAAAACTTTTATTGTTATCATTAATTTGAATTTTGAAATTTGGACCGGTTTTGTCCTAACGATAGATTAGCAGCAGTAACCGTGGTGACGTGGCACCATTAGCGTGGGATCACTGTAGCTTAATTATCCGGGCGTCACATTATTATTGTTGAGAGAACTTGCACTACTGAAAGTATGAACCCTAGGCCTTGTTTCCTAGCATTGCGATACCATTTACGCTCACTTTTATCATTAGTTATCTTGCTGTTTTTATATTTTCAGATTACAAAAACCTATATCTACCATCCATATTGCACTTGTATCACCATCTCTTCGCCGAACTAGTGCACCTATACAATTTACCATTGTATTGGGTGTGTTGGGGACACAAGAGACTCTTTGTTATTTGGTTGCAGGGTTGTTTGAGAGAGACCATCTTCATCCCTCGCCTCCCATGGATTGATAAACCTTAGGTCATCCACTTGAGGGAAATTTGCTACATGTCCTACAAACCTCTGCACTTGGAGGCCCAACAACGTCTACAAGAAGAAGGTTGCATAGTTGACATCAAGCGGTTTAAAGCGCCGTTCTTTGGGGAGGTGAGTGCTTGAAGGTATATCTTTAGATCTTGCAATCGAATCTTTTTGTTTCTTGTTTTATCACTACTTTAGTCTATAAAAGAAAACTAAAAAAATGGAATTGAGTTTGCATCATACGCTTCATCTTTTTAATATCTTTCGTGAGTATAATGGAAAGGAAAATTGTGCCAAAGTGTTAGAACAAGAATGTATTAAAATGTTTGGCACTAAATCTTTGAATGATGAGCATGATTGCAATGTTGTTAGTATGAACTCCTTGAATATCCATGGTACTAATGATGATTGCACTAGTTATGACGAAAATGTCTCCTATAAACATGTCAATTTTTGTGGAGTACATTGGGTTTGCAAGTACACACCAAATAGGGTAGATAGATATTGCAAGAAGCATAAGTATTTATAAACTAAATGGTTGCAAAAAAGGCTAGATGCGTGTGCTGAAAATTTAAACTTTATTAGCCATACTTGTGAACTTTGCAATGAACGTGATCATTTTAGTACCCAATGCAAATTGTTTCATGATCGTATCGTTTCCAAAAATTGTTATGATTTGATTTCCATTGCTCATCATAATGAACTTAGTTTGCTCTTTGGTTATGAAGAAATGAAACGTATAACTAAGGATATTCCAAAATTTGCCCTTGATAGAGTTCTTCATTTTGATCTAGAGGAAATTTATATGTATTGCGCGGTGAATTGCATTGAAAATCCGTATATTGCCAATTACATAAAAAAGAAAACCAATAGAAGATGAAGATAACACTAACGAGAGGGAAGAGACTCCCCAATATCCTACTATTATTTTTTATGATGAATCAGGTAACGAGGAGGAGCCTTCTATTCAACCAATCTCATCAATAAGGAGCTCCAAAAAGAGGATTGAACCCACACATGATGTGGTGAAGAAGATGAAAATAAAAAGGAAGAGAGGTAAAAAGATATCTCTCCCAAATAATGTTGCTCCTATTATTGTTGTGCCTCATGGAAATGAATAAAAAATAATTGTGGAAGATGATGCACTTGATGATGATCTCGTTATGGCTATTGCTTGTTGTGATGATTTTGATTCGGAAGATAATGATACTTCTTATGATCTTGAAAATCTTTTTGGAACTTGCTTGGAAGAACATGATAATTGCTATACTATTGGTGCTATCCATACTATTAATGATGAGAGTGATTATGCTTATGATATGAAAAGACCCAGGCTTGGGGATGCTATGTTTGATGAAGATGATGTTTTTGAAAATATATTTGCTGCAATTAATGTTTGTCCCAAGCTTGGGGATGCTATGTCTAATTAAGATGATATTTTTAGCCTCCCAAGTTTTGATATGCAAAGTAGTTATGATGACAACATGCCTTCTACTTATGATGATTATATTGATGAAAGTGGGTTTGGAAGAGTGTAAACTTTAGGAAGTGATAATCCCACTATTTTGGAGGATGTTGAATCTTATAATATTTATGAAAGTGGATTTGGAGAGGTCATGACTTTATTTAGTGATGTAGCCACTATCTTGGAAGAGGTTTCAATCGATTATGATGAGAACAAAGTTGCTACTTATGATGATTATTGTGATGAAACTTATGCTATAAAAAGTAGTCATGATTATATTTATAAAATTTGTCATGATTATGATTACCCTTTTTCTGAACATTACTCATTTAATGTGGAAACAATTTATAGTATTCAAGTCTCTTATGAAACTCCCACTAATCCGAATGAAAAGAATTTTGCTTATGCGGAGAGTAATAAAATTTCTATGCAAGTAGATCATGAAAAGAATGCTTTAGGTGCTGGTTATATTGTTGAATTCATTCATGATGCTACTGAAAATTATTATGAGAGAGGATCATATGCTTCTACATATTGCAATAATATCAAGTTTCCTCTCTATGTGCTTAAAGTTTTAAAGTTATGCTTGTTTTACCTTCCTATGCTAGTTGATTATTGTTCCCATAAGTTGTTTGCTCATAAAATCCCTATGCATAGGAAGTGGGTTAGACTTAAATGTGCTAGTCATATTATTCATGATGCTCTCTTTATGTTTCAATTCTTATCTTTTATGTGAGCATCATTGAAATCATCATGCCTAGCTAGGGGCGTTAAACGTTAGCGCTTGTTGGGAGGCAACCCAATTTTATTTTAGTTTCTTGATTTTTGGTTCTGTTTATAAATAATCCATCTAGCTTCTGTTTAGATGTGGTTTTGTGTTTTAATTAGTGTTTGTGCCAAGTAGAACCTTTGGGAAGACTTGGGTGAAGTCTTTATGATCATGCTGTAAAAAAACAGAAACTTTAGCGCTCACGAGATTAGCTTCAACTTTTGACTGGATAGTGCTATTTACTTGATTCTTTTTGCAGATGATTACTAGACAAATTCCTCAGGTTCACCAACTTATTTAGAATTTTTGGAGTTCCAGAAGTTTGCGTTAGTTACAGATAACTACAGACTGTTCTGTTTTTGACAGATTCTGTTTTCCGTGTGTTGTTTGCTTATTTTGATGAATCTACGGCTAGTAAAATAGTTTATAAACCATAGAGAAGTTGGAATACAGTAAGTTTAACACCAATATAAATAAAGAATGAGTTCATTACAGTACCTTGAAGTGGTGTTTTGTTTTCTTTCGCTAACGGAGCTCACGAGATTTTCTGTTAAATTTCGTGTGGTGAAGTTTTCAAGTTTTGGGTAAAGCTTCGATGGACTATGGAATAAGGAGTGGAAAGAGCCTAATCTTGGGGATTCCCAAGGCACCCCAATGTAAAATTCAAGGATAACCAAGAGCCTAAGCTTGGGGATGCCCCGGATGGCATCCCCTCTTTCGTCTTTGTTCATCGGTAACTTTAATTGGAGCTATATTTTTATTCACCACATGATATGTGTTTTGCTTGGAGCGTCATTTTATTTTCTTTAGATTTGCTTGCTGTTTGAATAAAATACCAATATCTGAAAGTACTAAATGTTAGAGAGTCTTCACATAGCTACATAATTATTTAACTACTCATTGATCTTCACTTATATCTTTCGGAGTAGTTTGTTGTTTGCTCTAGTACTTCACTTATATCTTTTAGAGCACGGCGGTGGATTTATTTTGAAGAAATATATGAACTCTCATGCTTCACTTATATTATTTTTAGAGTCTTTAGAACAGCATGGTAATTTGCTTGGGTTATGAATTTAGTCCTAACATGATGGGCATCCAAGAGGGATATAATAAACTATCATATAAAGTGCATTGAATACTATGAGAAGTTTGATTCCTTATGATTGTTTTGAGATATGGAGATGGTGATATTAGAGTCATGCTAGTTGAGTAGTTGTGAAATTGAGAAATACTTGTGTTAAAGTTTGTGATTCCGGTAGCATGCACGTATGGTGAACCGTTATGTGAGGAAGTCGGAGCATAATTTATTTATTGATTGTCTTCCTTATGAGTGGCGGTTGGGGACGAGCGATGGTCTTTTCCTACCAATCTATCACCCTAGTAGCATGCGCGTAATACTTTGCTTTGATAACTTGTAGATTTTTGCAATAAGTATATGAGTTCTTTATGACTAATGTTGAGTCCATGGATTATACACACTCTTCTTCCTTCCACAATTGCTAGCCTCTCTAATACCGCGCACTTTTCGCCGGTATCATACACCCACCATATACCTTCCTCAAAACAGCCACCATAACTACCTATTATGGCATTTCCATAGCCATTCCGAGATATATTGCCATGCAACTTTCCACCGTTCCGTTTATTATGACACGCTCCATCATTGTCATATTGCTTTGCATGATCATGTAGTTGACATCGTATTTGTGGCAAAGCCACCGTTCATAATTCTTTCATACATGTCACTCTTGATTCATTGCATATCCCGGTAAACCGCCGGAGGCATTCATATAGTGTCGGTGTACTAGAGTAGGGGTACCCTAGTATCCCGAACTTGTGCACGGGCAGTTGCAGCCCTCCGCGGCAAGGCTTACCGGGTGACCGCCAAGGTCCTCCGTGGTTCCTTTGGAGCCATTCAAGAACAAAGTATTCGAGCGAAGGAGACAAGGCCCGGCAAGAGGAGCTTGCCGAAGGCCACCCAAGGCACCTAGGAGACAAGGCCCGGCAAGAGGAGCTTGCCGGAAGGCACTGATGGCGACAAGCTTCGGCGCGACAAGACAACAACATGACAAAGGCGCTTGTCATGCAGACCACCTCTCTGTACCCTCGCTCCAGCGCATCCACTAACGTGTCGCCAGGACCTTTCCAGCGCTGCGTGGCGAGAGGTCAGCAGCCGCCGGTGCGAGGTGGCAAGCGGCTACCGACAAGATTGCCATCGTGGTAAGCGGTGGCGCCCTAACGGTCCCTCGTTTGCCTTTGTTAGAGGCGACGTGACAGGCATTTAATGCCTTTGTCCCCCGCCATCGTGGTTAGGTATGATACAACAGACCTTTGCATAAGTAGGTTTACCAACCACTCCATTTCCATTTCTACCCTTGTCTACGTGCCACCTGTCGGAGACCCCTTGAACATATAAAAGGAGGCCCATGCGCAACGTAGAAAGGGTCGCTCGGTTCCCCCCAGGCTCAGTCTCGTTAGCGGCTCGTGTGTACTGTAGCACTCAGCGCTCCTGAGCAAGAACGCAATACACTCATACAAGCAGTAGTAGGAGTGTTATCTCTCCGGAGAGCTCCGAAGCTGGGTAAACCTCTCGTGTGCTTCGCCTCGATCTGCTCTTCGTGCGACCTCCGCTCCCCGCCGAACTGAAAGGGGCTCGGTCCGCCGGTCCCATAGGTGTTCGTGGGCCAGATCAGCCTGCCCCGACATCTTTGGCGCGCCAGGTAGGGGGCGCGTCGAGATTGTGTGAACCTGGTCCGGCGTCCACGCGAGCTAGATCTTCATCATCTTCATCGACATGCCACCGAAGAAGAAGGCTTCGGCGGCAGAAGCTCCGTCCGCGTCGAACCCACCACCGCCGGAGCAAACAGGTGGTGGGGTAGACGCCGGCGGAAGAATGGACGGCGACGGGGGAGCTCACGGTGCTGCCAAGTCCAAGGAGAAGGCTGCGCAGACCTCGGCGTCCGTACATGCACCGCGCCCGTCTCAGGAGGCGCAGGACCTCGGCGTCCGTACATGCACCGCGCCCGTCTCAGGAGCACCTCATGGCATTCACAATGCCATACGCTCGTTGGACCGAGATCGAGCTGGTGGATCTCAAGATGCTCAAGACCAGCATGCGCGCCAACATGCTGGCGTGAGCGAGGCATGGTCGCCTGGACGGGATACTGCTCCTTCTAACATAGTTAGAAGTCCGAGCATATCCCGCTCCTCGCGCCGTTCGCCACTGCCACCCACCACTCCAGCAGAAGCTTTGGCAAGAGCACAACTGCTCTTAGATTACCCTCCAACGGCCGGCAAGGTTGATGAATGGAGGGCCACCATTCAGAGACTCATCGGCTTCGCCAACGGCGACGCTCCGGGGCAACCGAGTGCATCGCTGCCGCGGCAGAACTGCCAAACACGGGCGGTGGCGGCAGAGACGGTGGGGTGCAACCACCATGCACTCTCCACCCGAAGGCCAAGATCGCCGACTCGCCGGATCCACCTCGACAAATGACTCCACCGCGTCATCGGATCCACGAGCTCGTCGCGATCGGCGCCAAGTTCTTCCTGAACGACAACAAGAAGACGCCGAACTTCGCATCGAAGCGCCAAGAGAAGCGCCGCGTCAATCCGACAAGCGCCGGGCCCTCTCTGTTGACATGCATGCGCCCGGAAGAACCGAGCGACTTGCCGTCTGCGGTAGGTTGCCCTGCGTTCACTCGTGAGCTGCGGCAAGTCCGATGGCCCAGCAAGAAAAACTTCAAGCCGACGTACAAGAGAAATGCGACGGCAAGACGCATCCGTCGGAGTTCCTCGGCATCTACACCATCGCGGTGCAAGCTGCCGGGGCGAGACGACAAGATCCTTGCCAACTACTTCCCGGCGGTGCTCAAGCCCAATGTCGATCTGGCTCATGCACTTGCCGGACAACTCCATATCCTCTTGGGCGAATCTATGCCATCAGTTTGTCGGCGCCTTTACGGGCGGCCACAAGCCTCATGGCCAAGAAAGCGACCTTCATCTGCTCGCCCAGAAGGAAGGAGAGCCCCTGCGCAAGTACATTCAGAGATTCAGCCGCTTGCAGCACAACATCCCAGATGTCCACCCTGCCGCGGTAATCAGTGCGTTCCATCAGAATGTGCGAAACCGCAGGATGCAGGAGGAGATGGCGATTTGCAAGATCAGAGACGTCAGTGAGCTATATGCCCTGGCCGACAAGTGTGCGTGTGCTGAGGAAGGGAGGAGACTCCCCGGAGAGAATACTGAAGCAGGAGGATCTGATAGTGAGGAGACCGCCCCGGCAAGGAAAAACCGGCAGCGGAACAATAGGAAGAAGAAAGGCAGAGATGTGCTAGTTGTTGAGCAGTCCGGCAACGGAGGTGGCGCCAAGAAAGCCAAGGCAGGTGGCTCCGGCAAGGAGGTTGCCGCTGGCACCGACTGCCAGGCTGTGGCGGCCGCCGACAAACAGGACGGCTCCAACAAACAGTACTGCAAGATCCACCGCACCAAGGGCCATGACCTCCAGAGCTGCAAGAAGGTCGAGCAGCTTGTCGAGCAGCTGAAGGCTGAATGCGAACGACGCGACAAGGAGAAGGCCCAGGAGGGTGCTGGAGGAGCTAGCAAGAAACGTCCCGACCGAGGAGGACGCCGCGGCAAGGCCAAGCAGCGGCAAGGAGACAGACCTCCCCGCGGACGCGACAAGGATGAAGACGACAACGATGATGAAGACATGGACGATGACGAAGCCGATGAGCAGGAGTTCCAGAAAGCCACAGTGGTCCTGTGCGTTGATGGCGGTGCTTCTCTGCATACTTCACACCGCCAACTCAAGCAGTGGATGCGGGAAGTCAATGCAGCAGAACCATCCATCGAGTCACGCAAGCCTCTGAAATGGTCCAACACGCCTATCATCTTTGATATTGAGGACCACCACGATCGCAGTATCGCGGTCGGGTGCTTGCCGATGTTGGTCTCACCAACTATCCGCAACCTCAAGGTCACCAAGATGCTAGTTGACGGCGGGGCCGGCTTGAACCTGATATCCTCTGCGATGCTCAAGAAACTCCAGATCCCTGATGGCGAGCTCGAAGAGACCGGCACTTTCCAAGGAAGCAATCCGGGAAGGAGCAAGCTGAAGGGAAAGATCACGTTACCGGTGACATTTGGCAGCGAGTTGAACTTCAGAACTGAGAGGGTCACCTTTGACGTTGCTGACTTTCCATTGCCTTACAATGGAATACTTGGCCGTCCAAAGACTCGCCAAATTCATGGCGGCCTCTCACTATGCCTACAACATCTTTGAAGATGCCAGCCCGATAAGTGTCATTTCAGTCCCGGCGACAAGAAGGATGCTCTCATCTGCACCGACAAGATCTACCGAAGCAGCAGCAACGGATTGCAAGCCACTTGCGGCTGAAGCTCCCGGGGGGAAGAAGAAGACCAAGTCCGGCAAGAGCTCTGATGCCCACTCCGGCAAGCGCACCTCTTCGGAGTGCTGCGCTACCGTCGAGGACGCACCATCGAGCTCCACCGGCAAGTTTAAGAAGACGATGGCAGCTCCACCAGAGACCAAGAAGGTGTCCGCCAAGGAGGACGCAGACCGTGGTACCTTTACCATCAGTGCCACTCTCGACCCTAAATAGGAAAGCGCGCTCGTTGCTTTCCTGCGGGCGAACGTCGACGTATTTGCGTGGCAACCGTCTGACATCCCCAGTGTTCCCAGGAAAGTAATCGAGCACCATCTTGCCGTCTGTCCTCATGCGCGGCCCGTCAGCGAGAAAGTCGAAGCAAGCGGTGGAGCTCCAAGAGTTCATCGCGAAGAAATCAAGAAATTGGAAGCAGCAGGCCTTGTCGAGGAGTGCTCCATCCTACGTGGTTGGCCAATCCTGTAGTTGTATGCATAGGCTAACGGAAATGGAGGCTTTGTATCGACTTTACCGATGTCAATAAAGCTTGTCCCAAAGACCCATTTCGCTTGCCGCATCGACCAGATTGTTGACTCCACGGCGGATGTGATTTGCTTTCATTTACGGATGCATACTCGAGATATCATCAGATCTTCATGGCAAAAGAGGATGAGGAGAAGACCGCATTCATCACCCCATGTGGCACATACTGTTTTGTACGGATGCCCTTCGGGTTAAAGAATGCTGGTTCAACATTTGCAAGAGTAGTCCATGACGCTTTTGAGCCGCAAATGCACAGAAATGTGGAAGCCTACATGGATGGCATAGTGGTCAAAAGCAAGGACAAGGCGACTACGATTCAAGATTTAGACGAAACCTTTGCAAATCTGCGCAAGATCAACCTCAAGCTCAACCACGAGAAGTGTGTGTTTGGAGTCCCTTCCGCAAGCTTCTCGGGTTCTTCGTGGTCTCGTGGGAATTGAAGCCAATCCCGACAAGATCAAGGCCATTGAGCAGATTGAAGCACCAAAGCGCGTCAAGGATGTACGAAGACTTGCTGGTTGCGTAGCTGCTCTCGATGAGGTTTATCTCTAGGTTCTGCTGAAGCCGCCTGCCATTTTTCAAAATCTTGAAAAAGGCAGGTCCGATGAGATGGACTCTGAAGCGGAGGCTGCGCTGCAGACTTGAAGAGATACATCCTCCACTCCAACACTTGTCGCACCTAGGCCATAAGAGAAGTTGCTGCTATATATAGCGGCAACCAATCAAGTGGTTAGTGCTGCGTTAGTAGCGGAGAGGGAGGCAGATGATGAGCTAGCAACCATGACAGATGCATCCAGCGACAAGAAGGGGGCTTCACCGGCAAGCTCTGGTCCCGACAAGGATGGATCTGCGCAGACACATGAGAAGATGCAGAAAAGAATGGTGCATCGCCCAGTTTACTTTGTCAGTTCCCTTCTGCAAGGGGCTAGGTCAAGGTACTCTGGTGTGCAGAAACTGCTTTTCGGCCTCCTCATGGCCTCGAGAAAGCCGCGCCATTACTTCCAGGCACATGAGATCACAGTTGTCACTCGTTTTCCGCTGAAGAGGATATTGCAAAATCTAGATGCAACAAGCAGGATTGTCGAGTGGGCACTGGAACTGTCAAGCTTTGGCCTCAAGTTTGAGAGCACATCAACTATCCAAAGCAGAGCATTGGCAGAGTTCATAGCAGAATGGACGCCAACACAAGATGATGATATTCCAGAAACGTGCATCCCCGTCAAGGAAGCAAGCAAAGAGTGGCTGATTTACTTTGATGGTGCCTTCTCGCTGCAAGGCGCCCGGTCTTGAGCGTGCGACTTGTTGCACCCACCGGAGAGCACCTCAAGTACGTAGTCCAGATGCACTTTCCCAAGGAGCAAGCAACAAACAATACTGCAGAATATGAAGGTTTTCTTGCCGGTCTCAGGATCGCAGTAGACCTTGGGATCAAGAAGCTCATTGTCGGGGTGACTCACAGCTTGTCATCCGCCAAGTGAACAAGAATTATCGAGTCCATTGATGGAAGCTTATGTTGATGAAGTGAGAAAGCTAGAAGAGCACTTTGATGGCCTCTGAGATGGAATATATTCCAAGAGCTCGTAAGCGACATTGCGATGGCCTATCAAAGTGCGCCGCACTTAAGTTACACAATGGAACCAGGGATCTTTGTGCTCAGGCTGACTCAACCGTCTGTAACACCATCAACTGGACAGAGCAAGAAGAGGAAGTTGATCTCTGGTGACTATTTTCCGGCAGAGCTCCCCGAAGCCGCCGTCAAGAAGGTCCCCAAGATCAACTCCAACAGTGCTGAGGAGAAGTCTGCTCCGACAAGCCCTAGGGTTTGTTTCGTTGAAGCAGACGCTCCCGACAAGCTTTGCCCCGGCAAGCTTGCCGGGGAAAGTCAAGCTCCGGCTGAGCCGCAGGTTCTCGCCGTAGAAGCGGATGTTCCCGCAGCAGCAGATGTGCCTTTAGTCCTTGTTGTCGAGCCGCATAGCTCCAAAGATGGGCACAACAGATTGTCCATTTCCTTGAGACGGAGAACTTCCCGAAGAGCAAGAAGAAGCGGAAAGAGTAGCCCGGCAGTCAAGTATGTACCAGTTTGTCGACATCACACTGTACAGAAGAAGACTCAACGGTGCGAAATTGAAGTGTATTCACCGGGAAGACGGACAAAAGCTGTTGGCAGAGATACATGGAGGCATATGTGGTCACCACATTGGCGCCAGAGCGCTCTTCAAAAGCATTCCGGCAAGGTTTCTTTTGGCCGACAGCCCTCCGGATGCAACCGCACAAGTAACCAAGTGTGAAGCGTGCGGTTCCATTCCAAGTAGATACACCAGCCGGCTCAAGCTCTCCGGGCGATCCCTTTATCCTGGCCATTTTTGATGCAGGGGCTCGACATCCTCGGCCCCTTTCCCGAAGCTGTCGGGGCTTTGAGTACTTATGCGTTGCAATCGACAAGTTCACAAAGTGGCCGGAAGTGGAAGCGATGAGGAAGGTGACAGACACGGTCATCGGTCAAGTTCTTGAGGTTGATTGTTTGTCGTTTGAATCCCTAACGGGATCATCACCGACAACGACACGCAATTCCTGAGCCGCACCTTCATGCGACGTCCAAGATCTTGGTGCCAAGGTCCGCTTCGCTTCTATTGCTCATCCGAGAAGCAGCGGTCAAGCGGAGAGGGCAAATCTTTGAAGTGCTTCGCGCGGGCTCAAGACCAGAACTTTCGATAGGCTGCACAAGTGCGGAAGAAAGCTGGATTGAGGAGCTGCCGGTGGTTCTTTGGTCGATCGGGGCGACACCAAATCGAGCCACCGCCGGACACCTTCGCTCTAGTCTATGGAGCAGAGGCAGTTCTCCCCACGGAACTCGTATACGGATCGCCTCGAGTGCTCGCTTATGATGAGCTTGAGCAAGAGCAGCTGCGACAAGATGACGTCGCTCCTTGAGGAAGATCGTCTTGAGCTTTGTCTGAGCTGCTCGATACCGGCAAGCTTTGCACCGCTACCATAGCCGCAGTTAATGCCGAAGTCTCGAGGAAGGCGACCTTGTTCTTGGTAGCGTTCAGTCCGCCAAGAATTCCAACAAGTTGATGCCCGAAGTGGGAAGGCCCTTACCGGGTGAAACGAGTCACTAGGCTGGCGCTATGCGCCTTGAGATCGAAGATGGCATTCCGGTGAGCAACTCACGGAACATTGAGCATCTTCGTAAGTTTTACCCAGAGAGGCGCGGTTGCCGGAACCTGTTCCGGCAACCACCTATTGTACAAGTCTTGCATTGTTGCATGTAATCCTTTGTACAAAGCGAGCGCAGACCCGTGCATAAGTAAAGCTAGCGTGCTTCGCACACCTTGTCAATTTCATGCTTTTTACTTTTATTTACATGCGTTATCTGACACTTTGTGCAGCACCTACCCCTGGTAAGTGATAACGAACCATAAGGCTCCATATCTTTATTTTCTCTTCTTTCTCTTTCTCAAAGAAGGGAAGGTTCCCTCGCACACAAGTTTGCCGGGGGGAAAGGGGAAGATAATGGTGTGGACCAAGCGTCGCTCAAGGAAGTCTAGCCTTACCGGGAAGCAAACGACAGAAAAGCTAAGTTGCCAAAGTTTGAGCAATCAATTTTAAAATTTTTAAGTTATCTTCCTCGAACGACCGTACTTTGTATGGAAAACCTGTGCGCAGAGGAACAAACTCGTAGCTAGTTGCGCCCTTACTTTGTTTCGAGTCCGCTCAACAACTTAAGTGAGCTGCGACTAGTTGCGACAAGGTTACTTGTCGGAAGCGGCACCGCCAGCAGGTCTTGGCGTCCCTTTTCAAGCCTTCGGCTCGGTGCCAGTTCGCCCGACAAGTTCCCTAAAAGCACAGGGCAAAAACATACAAAGGAAGGAATCAAGTAAAGGAAATAACATAGCAATTGATACCCAAAATAGAGTTATATTACAAGATAGCTTGCCGCAGCTCTAATGGATTGTTCTTATGACACGACCAGCAGCGGCAAGAGAAAGAGAAAAGCAGGCGGCCTAATCTACGCGATCGCCCTCAACCCTCTTGATTCCGCTCACCCTGTCCACGATGGGTGCGACAAGGGTCTTGAGCGCCTCCACATCGACATCCGTGGCGGGGAACTTGAGGGCGTTGGTGAGGTTGAGGCCTGGATTATGCGGAAGGCCACCTTCATCGGCACCTTTTGAAGAGCTCCAGCGGTCTGGCGCGACTCCTCGGCCAGCTGCTTTGGGACTTCTTCCGAGTCATTGGAGGGCCGTCACCACGCCCTTGAAGAACAAGCTAAGCTTGGCGCCGGGTTGGAGGTGCTCGTCGGAGGGATATCCAAGATCCACCATCCCAGCTGCGCCCGGCTCCTCGTCGATGGCTGCAGCAACATTCACTGCACCCTCGGTCCGGTGCTCCACATTCTCCTCAAGGCACTCTGGGCGGCAGCAACACTCGCCAAAGAGCCCCTCGTCGGCCTTGATCTTCTCCTTCAAGGCCACCTCCTGCTCCTGGCGCCGTCCAGTACCGAAGTCAAAAGTAGTTAGCTTCAACTCAAGATCTGCATTAGAGTCCTTGGCGGCGCTGAGCTCTTTGCTCCTCTCGGCGAGGCAGCCCTGCAGCTCGCCAAGAGTGTAGGCGTCCTTCTCGGCGCTCGTGCTTGAGTGCAGCAAGCTCCTCGCCGCTCTCCTTGAGGCTGGCCTCCAAGCTGCGCCACCTTCGTCTCCGGCTCCTTCTTGGCGGCCTCGGCAGCTGCGGCAGCATCCTTTGCTTCCTTGAGAGCCCCGCCAAATGTTTGCTCACGCATAGCAAGATCCTCCTTGTGGCTGTCAAGGTTAACCTTCCGCTGCGCCAACTCGTCTTCCTGTGCAGACAGCTTCTCGACGGCAAGCCGCTGTTGCTCCTCAGCTTCAGCCTTCTCGAGGAGGAAGGCTTTGCGCTCCTCGGCAAGCCACTCCCTCTCCTGTGCCAAGGACCGGAGAGCTTCCTAGTTGCGGCCCCGGAGCTCCTCCGCGCGCTTCTCGATGTCTGCTCCCGCCTTCACGACAAGCGCCTCCCGGGATTCCAGCTTGGCTTGTCGGTCGCGGTAGAGCGACAACAGCTTCCGCAGCAGCTCCTCCTCCTCAGGCTACTTCATTGCTTTGCTTAGCGCGTCGACCAGCGTCGATCCAGTGAGGCGAGCAGCTCTTCATCGAAAGTTTCTCCTTGGCGGCGCCCTGGAGCTCGACTCCCATGGGAGCTTGATGAAGACGCCATCGCCCGGCCTTCAATTAGGCGCCGGGCTGGGCTCTTGAACCGCCGGCTGCAACGGCGGAGGGATCGGCGGTCGGCGTAGCGCCTGGCGCTCCTGCGGCCTCAGGGCCGTCAATGCGATCGCCGGACCCCTCGCCAGCTTCTGCGGCGGCAGCTTTGGCGGCCTCTTCGCCGGCGGGCTCGTCAGCCCCGGCTTCTTCTTCGATGGCGGCGGCGTCATCAGTGTTTCCGCGCACGTCCTCCTCGCCGGCGACCTCGGTCTCCATTGGCTCTGTGGCGGATGGATGAAGAAAAGTCAAGAAAATATTCAAAAACAAAATCAGAAGAATAAGGACACAAGGGAAGTTTTCAGGCAATAAGATTACCTGTGCCAGGGTCTGCGGTCATGGTCTCCGCCGTCAAGGGATCGCAGGTGTCGTCCCTTGCCGGAGAACTGCCCCTTGCCGGAGAAGTCTCCCTTGCCGAAGAACGCTCCCTTGCCGGGGAATCCTCCCTTGCCGAAGGAGGCTGCTCTGCTCCTACACAAATCAACAGTCAGATATCAGCAAGGAAAGAGCACCCATGCACGCCTAACAGCAAGAAGTAGACCATATACTTACGCTGGGGGCTGCTTTGAAGAAGAGTTGCCGCATCCGGCAGGGTGGTCTCGGACGCGCCTCCTATGCTGTCATGATGGGTTCGTCCTCAACAGCGATCACCGGGGTCTTGGCTCTCTTCGACATTCTCCGGGCCAGCGTCACGAAAAAGAATGGGTTGAGTAAAGCAAATCAGATACAAGACAAAGCAACAAATCGAAGAATTACAAGTACAAAGAAAGAATCTTACTCTTCTTCTTCCTCGTCGGAATTTGGCGGAGAGATCAAATTTTGGCCCGCCTCCGATGCACGAGGCGGAGGAGTGGTTCCCTTGGGACGCTTGGCGGGAGGCGGAACCCGGTGGTGCGAGGGCCCCGCTCCAGGTGCCGCAGCGGCGTGAGGTGCTCCCGCGGCAACAGCGCTTGCCGCGGTGGAGCGCGTCGCATGGCGCTGCGGCTGTTGGCACGTCTGCCGCCCCGCTACGTCTCCGGCCTTGCGAAGACGCCTTCTTGGTGGAGCTAGGGGCTCCGCTCGCGGCAAGCTGCTTGAAGGTGGGGAGGAGGCGCCCTTGGCGGGCTCGCTCGACTCAGCTTCAGGCTCGGCAAGCTCTTCCTCGCCGGCAAACTCCTTTCGCTCGACAAGGCTTGCCGCCTCTGCTGCCTCTGCCTCCTCCACGGTGAAGCCAAACTCGCCCACGGCAGCGGCTGCTGCCGCCTCTTCCAGCCTGGTGGTGATGCGCTGCATCTCATCGTCGGTGGTGTCGCGGGTGAGGCCCCTCTACTCATCGGGGCGGATCGGCATTTCTACTAGATTGTCAAAAAACTGCCGCACGACGTCATCTGCCGGCTCTTGCCAAGTTGGGGCAATTCCATGTGAGTCGCACGACGGCATCATTGCACGGATGCGGTCAAGCGCGGAATTGTTGCACAGCGGAACGACGCCCCTCGGCAACCTAAACATCTCTGGATGATCAGGATCGGGCTTGAACAGCTCTAAGAGCATCGCGTCAAGCTCCAAGACGGTGAAGATGATGTTGAGGCCTGGGTGCAGCCTCATGATATCTGCCGCGTTCTGAAACTCCCAGGCAGGTCTCCTCCTCTCCTGCAAGGCGGAAGCGTCTGCGGCGAAGAAAGTATGCGCCAAGTGCCTACGGTGAGTCCGGCAAGTCTGAGGCGAAAGATTGGGTGACCGCGATCTTGACCTAAGCGTCTTAGGGCCAGATTGCTCCAATCGTTGCCGCGCACTCTGGGTTTAGGCTGGGCGGTAAATGGCTGCGGGTTCTCCTCGACAATCCAGCACCAATCTGCCCTCCATTCCTCCCATTTGCTACGGAGCTCTCCCTCCAGATAGGCTTCCTTCTTGCCGACCCTCGAGATCCAAGTGATTCCTCCGGCAAGAGGCTCCCCTCTCTCGACTCGGGGTAAAAAGAAGTGGTGGAAAAGGGCTACATTTGGGTGGACTTCGACAAAGTTTTCGCAGAGATGTGCGAAAACTACCATGGTCAGAACGGCATTGGGGGTGAAATCAAGGAGGCGGAACCCGTAGGTGTTCATGATGTCACGAAGAATTGAGAAAGGCAAGTGAGCCCGCAGTAGAAGAAGAGCGCGAAGAAGGGATACCCAGTCGGGGCCAATTCCGAAGCAGCGGTGGGGAGTACCTTCGTGCGCGGATGCGCTCGCGTCTCCGTCGACCAGAAGAGGTAGTACTTCTCCCTCAGCTCCTTCGCGGCGAGCTGAGGGGGGAAGATCGCCCGCTCCTTCCGCAGCGCCACAAGCCGATGCGCCTCGGCCGACTTCACGGCCTTCCCCTTGTCGGCTTTCGGAGCCATGGCAGAGGCGGTGGAGGAGGTCGACGGCATTGATGATGCTGGTGGCGATGGGGGCGGAGCGCCGCTATCTTCAGCCTTGAGAAGAAGGGGAGAGCAGCGGTGGTTTCTCGAGATGGGACAGCAAATGGCAAGGTAGGCGACGTGCCCCTGTTTCCCCTGCTTATAAAGAGGGAGGGGGCGGACGTTCCGATTTTCCGAATAAAGAAACCCCCACGATCTCGCCCACGATCTCTCACGACGCCCGCTTTTCGGCGCGTGCCGTTCGTGGAGGGCGTGGTGGGTCGAGGTGAGTAATGCGGCGTGACCCAGGCGCGTGTGCCCATGCCCTGTTTTGGGCTGGCCCAACAGCTTCGGCACCGTGTGTGGCCCAGGCCGGGGCTCTGTCGGTGTACTAGAGTAGGGGTACCCTAGTATCCCGAACTTGTGCACGGGCGATTGCAGCCCTCCGCGGCAAGGCTTACCGGGTGACCGCCAAGGTCCTCCGTGGTTCCTTTGGAGCCATTTAAGAACAAAGTATTCAAGCCAAGGAGACAAGGCCCGGCAAGAGGAGCTTGCGGAAGGCCACCCAAGGCACCTAGGAGACAAGGCCCGGCAAGAGGAGCTTGCGGGAAGGCCCGATGAGCGACAAGCTTCCGGCGCGACAAGACAACAACCGCGGCAAAGGCGCTTGCGGCAGACCACCTCTCTCTGTACCCTCGCTCCGGCGCATCCACTAACGATGTCGCCTCAGGACCTTTCCGGTAGCGTGGCGAGAGGCTGTGCAGGCCGGTGCGAGGTGTGGCGGCGCCGACAAGATTGCCATCGTGGCAAGTGGTGGCGCCCACGACGGTCCTCGCTTGCACTTTGTTAGGGCGACGTAAACGGGCATTTAATGCCTTTGTCCCCTGCCGTCAGGGTTAGGTATGATAAACTGTACACTGTACAAGTAGGTGTACCAACCACTCCATTTCCATTTCTACCCTTGACTACGTGCCACCTATCGGAGACCCCTTGAACATATAAAAGGAGGCCCATGCGCAACGTAGAAAGGGTCGGTCGGTCGGTTCCCCCCAGGCTCAGTCTCGTTAGCGGCTCGTGTGTACTGTAGCACTCAGCGCTCCTGAGCAAGAACGCAATACACTCAGACATGTAGCAGTAGGAGTGTTATCTCTCCGGAGAGCTCCGAAGCTGGGTAAACCTCTCGTGTGCTTCGCCTCGATCTGCTCTTCGTGCGACCTCTGCTCCCCGCCGAACCGAAAGGGGCTTGGTCCGCCGGTCCCATAGGTGTTCGTGGCCAGATCAGCCTGCGCCGACATATAGAGTCATATTTTGTTCTAAGAGTCGAGTTGTAATTCATGAGTTGTAAGTAAATAAAAGTGTGATGATCATCATTATTAGAGCATTGTCCCAAGTGAGGAAAGGATGATGGAGACTATGATTCCCCCACAAGTCGGGATGAGACTCCGGACGAAATAAAAGAGGCCATAAAAAAAGAGAAAGGCCCAAACAAAAAAAATAAAAAAATAAAAAAATGAGAGAAAAAGAGAGAAGGGGCAATGCGACTATCCTTTTACCACACTTGTGCTTCAAAGTAGCACCATGATCTTCACGATAGAGAATCTCCTATGTTGTCACGTTCATATACTAGTGGGAATTTTACATTATAGGACTTGGCTTCTATATTCCAATGATGGGCTTCCTCAAAATGCCCTAGGTCTTCGTGAGCGAGCAAGTTGAATGCACACCCACTTAGTTTCTTTTGTTGAGCTTTCATACACTTATAGCTCTAGTGCATCAGTTGCATGGCAATCCCTACTTACTCACATTGATACCTATTGATGGGCATCTCCATAGCCCGTTGATACGCCTAGTTGATGTGAGACTATCTTCTCCTTTTTGTCTTCTCCACAACCACCATTCTATTCCACCTATAGTGCTATATCCATGGCTCACGCGCATGTATTGCGTGAAGATTGAAAAAGTTTGAGAATGTCATAAGTATGAAACAATTGCTTGGCTTGTCATCGGGTTGTGCATGATTTAAATACTTTGTGTGGTGAAGATAGAGCATAGCCAGGACTATATGATTTTGTAGGGATAACTTTCTTTGGCCATGTTATTTTGAGAAGACATGATTGCTTAGTTAGTATGCTTGAAGTATTATTATTTTTATGTCAATATGAACTTTTGTCTTGAATCTTTCAGATCTGAATATTCATACCACAATTAAGAAGAATTACATTGAAATTATGCCAAGTAGCATTCCACATCAAAAATTCTATTTTTATCATTTACATACTCGAGGACGACGGGAATTAAGCTTGGGGATCTTGTCGTCTCCAACGTATCTATAATTTTTGATTGTTGCATGCTATTATATTATGTGTTTTGGATGTTTATGGGATTTATTATCCACTTTTATATTACTTTTGGGACTAACCTATTGACCCAGAGCCAGTGCGATTCTGTTTTTCCCTTGTTTCAGTGTTTCGAAGAAAAGGAATATCAAACGAAGTCGAAACGGAATGAAATCTTCTGGAGAAGTTATTTTTGGAAGGAAAGCAACCGGGGAGACTTGGAGTCCACGTTAAAGAAGCAACGAGGAAGGGACGAGGTAGGGAGGCACGCCCCCCCCCAGGGCGCGCCCTCCACCCTCGTGGGCCCCTCGTGGCTCCCCTGACGTACTTCTTCCTCCTATATCCCATATACCCTAAAAACTTCGGGGAACATAATAGATCGGGAGTTACGCCACCGCAAGCCTCTGTAGCCACCAAAAACCTCTCGGGACCCTGTTCCGGCACCCTGCCGGAGGGGGGGAACCCTCACCGGTGGCCATCTTCATCATCCCGGCGCTCTCCATGACGAGGAGGGAGTAGTTCACCCTCGGGGCTGAGGGTATGTACCGATAGCTATGTGTTTGATCTCTCTCTCTCTCTCTCTCTCTCTCGTGTTCTTGATTTGGCACGATCTTGATGTATCCACGAGCTTTGCTATCATAGTTGGATCTTATGTTTCTTCTCCCCCTCTACTCTCTTGTAATGGATTGAGTTTTCCCTTCGAAGTAATCTTATCGGATTGAGTCTTTAATGATTGGAGAACACTTGATGTATGTCTTGCCATGCGTATCTGTGGTGATAATGGGATATCACGTGATTCACTTGATGTATGTTTTGGTGATCAACTTGCGGGTTCCGCACATGAACCTATGCATAGGGGTTGGCACACGTTTTCGTATTGATTCTCTGGTAGAAACTTTGGGGCACTCTTTGAGGTTCTATGTGTTGGTTGAATAGATGAATCTGAGATTGTGTGATGCATATCGTATAATCATACCCACGATACTTGAGGTGACATTGGAGTATCTAGGTGACATTAGGGTTTTGGTTGATTTGTGTCTTAAGGTGTTATTCTAGTATGAACTCTAGGGCTGTTTGTGACACTTATAGGAATAGCCCAACGGATTGATTGGAAAGAATAACTTTGAGGTGGTTTCGTACCCTACCATAATCTCTTCGTTTGTTCTCCGCTATTAGTGACTTTGGAGTGACTCTTTGTTGCATGTTGAGGGATAGTTATATGATCCAATTATGTTATTATTGTTGAGAGAACTTGCATTAGTGAAAGTATGAACCCTAGGCCTTGTTTCCTAGCATTGCGATACCGTTTACGCTCACTTTTATCATTATTTACCTTGCTGTTTTTATATTTTCAGATTACAAAAACCTATGTCTACCATCCATATTGCACTTGTATCACCATCTCTTCGCCGAACTAGTGCACCTATACAATTTACCATTGTATTGGGTGTGTTGGGGACACAAGAGACTCTTTGTTATTTGGTTGCAGGGTTGTTTGAGGGAGACCATCTTCATCCTATGCCTACCACAGATTGATAAACCTTAGGTCATCCACTTGAGGGAAATTTGCTATTGTCCTACAAACCTCTGCACTTGGAGGCCCAACAACGTCTACAAGAAGAAGGTTGCGTAGTAGACATCAACTCCCGTTGATGACCATAGTTTGAGGAGTTCATGTATTCACGATGTGTTAATGCTTTGGTCCGGTACTCTATTAAAAGGAGGCCTTAATATCCCTTAGATTCCATTAGGACCCCACTGCCACGGGAGGGTAGGACAAAAGATGTCATGCAAGTTCTTTTCCATAAGCACGTATGACTATATTCAGAATACATGCCTACATTACATTGATGAATTGGAGCTAGTTCTGTGTCACCCAATGTTATGCTTGTTACATGATGAACCGCATTCGACATGATTCTCCATCACCGATCCAATGCCTATGAGCTTTTCACATATTGTTCTCCGCTTATTTACCTTTCCGTTGCTACTGTTACAATCACTACAAAACCCAAAAATATTAGTTTTGCTACCGTTACCGTTACTTCCATATTACTTTGCTACTAAATACTTTGCTGCAGATATTAAGTTATCCAAGTGTGGTTGAATTGACAACTCAACTGCTAATACTTGAGAATATTCTTTGGCTCCCCTTGTGTCGAATCAATAAATTTGGGTTGAATACTCTACCCTCGAAAACTGTTGTGATCCCCTATACTTGTGGGTTATCAAGACTATTTTCTGGCGCCGTTGCTGGGGAACATAGCTCTATTCTTTGAGTCACTTGGGATTTATATTTGCTGGTCACTATGAAGAACTTGAAAGACGCTAAAACAAAAATTTACCCCTCAACTACGAGGGGAGGTAAGGAATTGCCATCTAGCTCTGCACTTGATTCACCTTCTGTTTTGAGTAAGCTTGCGACACCTAAACCTACTTCTGCTATTAATTCTGATATGTCGCATGTTATTGATGATGCCACTTCTGCTATGCTTGATACTACTGTGCCACTTGGTGAATTTCTTGATGAACAACTTGCTAGGGCTAGAGAGAATGAAATTATTGAAACTGATAATATTGATGAAAGTGATGATGAAGGCTCTCCCAATAAATATGAATTGCCTGTTGTGCCTGAGGGCTATATTATGGATGAAGAAACCACTAGAGACTTTCTTGCTTGCAATGATAGAAGTGATCTTAAGAAATTATTAGCTAAGCTGAAACAAAAAACTCTGAATGCTAGAATGAAATATGATCCTGCTTATGCTACTTCACCTATCTTTGTTACTGATAAGGATTATGAATTCTCCATGATCCTGATATAATTACTTTGGTTGAATCTAGTCCTTTCTATGTCTATGAATCTGAAACTGTTGTGGCACATCTTACTAAATTAAATGATATAGCCACCCTGTTCACTAATGATGAGAGAACTCGCTACTTTTATATCCTTAAAATATTTTCGTTCTCATTAAAGGGTGATGCTAAGATATGGTTTAATTCTCTTGATCCTGGTTGTGTCCGTAGTCCCCAGGATATGATTTATTACTACTCTGCTAAATATTCCCTGCCCATAAGAAACAAGCTGCTTTAAGGGAAATATATAATTTTGTGTAAATTGAAGAAGAGAGTCTCCCACAAGCTTGGGGGAGGCTCCTCCAAGTACTTAATGCTTTGCCTGATCATCCTCTTAAGAAAAATGAAATATTTGATATCTTTTATAATGGACTAACCGATGCTTCCAGAGACCACCGGATAGTTGTCTTTGGTTACATTTTCAGGGAAAGAACACCGGATGAAGCTGGAATTCTATTGAATAATATGTTGACCAATGAAAATAATTGGACACTTCATGAGCCAACTCCTGAGCCTATTCCTAAACCAACTCCAAAGAAAAGTGGTGTTCTATTTCTTAGTCCTGAAGATATGCAAGAGGCAAAGAAATCTATGAAAGAAAAGGGTATTAAAGCTGAAGATGTTAAGAATTTACCTCCTATTGAAGAAATACATGGTCTTAATTTACCGCCTTTTGAAGAAATGTATGATCCTAATCCATTGCCTATTGAAGAAACTCATGGTCTTGATAACCCGACACAGGTAGTAAAGGTAAACTCTCTCTATAGATTTGATGAAGGTGATATTCCTCACTATAAGTCATGCTAGACAATGCTTAGATGAGTTTGACAATTTTATTGTTAAACAAGAAAACTTCAATGCTTATGTTGGTAGACAATTGAAACAAAATGCTTATATGATTGAACACTTGGGTGACTATATGTCTAGAGTTAAGGGTGAACTTAAACTCCTTAGTAAACATGCTTCTATGGTTACCACTCAAGTAGAACAAGTACTTAAAGCTTAGAATGATTTTCTCAATGAATTAAATAGTAAGAACAATGATTTTGCTGTTAGAGTGGCTACTAGAACTGGTAAAATGACTCAGGAACCTCTGTACCCTGAAGGCCATCCTAAGAGAATTGAGTAGGATTCTCAGAGAAATAATATAGATGCACCTAGTCCTTCTAAAAAGAAGAAAAAGAAAAATGATAGGAATTTGCATGCTTCTAGTGAACCTATTGCTGAAACACCTGAGAATCCAAATGATATTTCTATTTACGATCTTTGAAACACAATCTGGTAATGAACATGAACCTAGTGATAATGTTAATGAGGATGTTCATGTTGATGCTCAACCTAGTAATGATAATGATGTAGAAATTGAACCTGCTGTTGACCTTGGTAACCCACAATCAAAGAATCAACGTTATGATAAGATAGATTTTGTTGCTAGGAAGCACTGTAAAGAAAGGGAACCATGGGTTCAGAAACCCATGCCTTTTCCTCCGAAACCATCCAAGAAAAAGGGTGATGAGGATTTTGAGCGCTTTGCTGAAATGATTAGACCTATCTTTTTGCGTATGCGATTAACTGATATGCTCAAAATGAATTCTTATGCTAAATACATGAAATAACCGAAGCTGAAATTTCCACCATGCTTGCTAATTACACTTTTAAGGGTGGAATACCTAAGAAACTAGGAGATCTTGGAGTACCCACTATACCATGCTCCATTAAAAGAAACTATGTTAAAACTGCTTTATGTGATCTTGGAGCCGGTGTTAGTGTTATGCCTCTCTCTTTATATCGTAGACTTGATTTGAATAAGTTGACACCTCTTGAAATATCTTTGCAAATGCGATAAATCAAGCTGCTATACACAAGGCATTTGTAAGGATGTGCCTGTTATGGTTGCAAACGTTACTATTTTAATGGACTTTGTTATTCTTGATATTCCCGAGGATGATAGTATGTCTATTATTCTTGGAAGACCTTTTTTAAATACTGCTGTAACAACCCAAAATTCTAAATTTTGGAATGTTATCTTAAATAGTAGTTTTGATTGATTGTTTGATTGATTGTGTGAAATTGAGTGAAATTCGAAACTTTTTGAAAGTTAAATGGGAGGGAATAAAAGGACTTTCTCAAAATTTCATTTTTGCTTTTATGATCTCCATGAATTCAAGTTCTTTTCATGACAAAACCCTGGAGAGAAGATGACATGACTTCTTCCATTTAAATAAATGAAAAGGGTTTCGAAAAGATTTGAATTTCATTCGGAAAATATTTCCAATTCATAAACTTCATGCAACTCAATGACGTGAGAGAAGATAAAATGACTTCTTAAAATTATATGAAATATGAGTTGGAAGTTTAAAAGGATCAATTTAAAGTCCTTTTGAATTATTATTTTCAATTTGGAGTTATTTGGGTACTATTCAAATTATTTTTCTCCAAAAAAATATATGGAAATTAGGGTAAATGATTCTCTACATCAGAAAATTGGAGAGAAATAAATTTGAAATCATTTCGGTATTTTTAAAATGAGTTTATGAGGTTTTATTGCAACAGTAGCACTCCTTGCTTTATTTGAATTTTGTTAGATTTTATTTGGTGCTAGAAAAATGTCCATGTTGTAGGAAATCTTTTTCTGAAATATTTGATATATTATATGCCTATATAATTTTTTTATTTATTTTGTTTTATTTTTTTTGTTGTGTGGAAAATCTTTATTTAAATAAAAAAGAGAATCCCCGCTGACTGGGCCGGCCCAGCTCCTCAGCCAGGCCCAACCTAGCTCGCCAACCGCCTCCGTCTCCTAGCTCGGGACGAAGTCCCGAGCATGGCCGACTCCGCCGCCGCCGCCGAGTCCCGGTCGGGCACGCCTCCCCTTGCCCCTCCTCCACGCCTGGCGCCTCCCCTCCCCTCCTATAAAGGGCGCCACCCGGGCCCTCTCCTCCTCGCCTCTCGCGCCGCCGCCCCTCGCTAGATCCGCCGCCGCCGTCGATTACTGCCGCCGCCGCCTTGCTTGCTAGCTCACGCTCTTCTTGCTTGCCAGCGCCCATAACGCCATCGCCATCGCCGCCTTGCCGCCCAGCGCCCCGCCCCGTGCAACCACCGCCCGCCCCTCACCAGAGTATGCCGCCTCGCCGAAAACCGCCGCCGTCGTCGAAACCGTCCGAACCGGTATAAAACCGCTGGTCCGATCCGGTTTTTCTTCTAAGTTCGGTTTTTCTTTTAAACCCTAGACTAGATCTCTTTTTTTTGTTTTATTAAACAGCAAACATTCACTCGTTAGGTCTACACAGCGAAGGATCTTCGTTCGTTAGCGTTCTGTAACGAACGTTCGTTCTTTAGGTTTTCCTTTTTATTTTTATTTTCTGGCAGGGACCTATCCATAGTGATAATTTTACAGATTAGTCTGTGTTTTTCAAACGATCACTACTTTTTACTTGTTTGTCCAAATCCAATGAAACCAACGCCCACTTCTTCGTTATGATCCCCTCTATCCAGATAATCAACTTAAACATGTGTTTGAAAACTTAAAATTTGAATTCAAACATATTTGTATTCGAACTTCGTTTGATCGTAACTTGAGTTTTATAACTCCGATTTAGTTGATTCTTTTTGCAAATTGAAGCTCTTGACCAAAACTTTTCTGATAAGGCCAAATTCACCTAATTTTGGTACTGTTAGAAATGGTTTCCTGTTGCAAGAGTTAATTGCTTGTTTTCGAAGTTTTCCGAGATCTTTTCTTCGATTCTTTTGCATGATTTCTTATGTGTGGTTACTATTGCTTGCTTACGATAGATTGACCGGAGTGTGACGAGTAGAACTATCAGGAGTTATGAGTGTGAATCATCTTCATCAACAGTACAGGCAAGTTCACACTTTGATCATATCCCTTTCATACCCAGTTTTATGCATTAGTTTCACCCTCAAACATTGCATGGTTAGGATTTGATAACATGTGGGTTGGGAAGTAGTTGATGAGGTAGAACCTATTGCCCTGTTATTATCAAACCCTTGGGAGTTACTACTACGTTATGCTTATACTGCTCTGCTATGCTCGTAGACGTGGATTGGTTGAGTGTATTCATGACAGATGTGAGAGTTATCATTAATGGTTAACTTAAGGTGGGTACTTTAATACACATCTGGGTGGAATGGTAGGGGCACCATGGAGCACCCACTGGTCTGCCCGGGCACCTGGAGAACCGAGTGCTTGCCCAAGGGGATCCCGGAGAACCCGTGCGATCACTCTATGGAATGCCACCCAGGCTCAAAGGGATCATAAGATTTTCATGCTAGAAACTTCCGTGTGCGGCCACAAGCTATTATGGGCTCTAGCATAGTTGAAGAAGTTGCACGAGCTCTTGAAGAGGTGGATCAGCAGGTAGAGGGATGTAGGTTTGATATGGTCTGCCTGGAGTAAAGAGTTAATGTCTCTGAAAGACTGTGTCTTGGTCATCCGTTTCTCAAACACCATGTAGTGCGAGAAATCCAACGGAGGAGATCGAGTCTTGTGGGGAAAAGTGCGCAAACCTCTACAGAGTGTACAAACTAATCATGGTTAGCCGTGTCCCCGGTTATGGACATCTTGAGTATATGGTTCTTGAATTATCATGTTGATCTCAACACTTTATTTAATTTATTTGATTGGGTTAATGATTATTATTTTGGGATTGAGTTGGAGGAACCTTCTCAATATTTATCAACCAACTTTGTAGTTAAATAAAATATGTTCCTTTGCACTAGGAAAAAATTGGCTTTTCACAAAAACATTACAACCCTAGAGCTTTTCCACCAGCCAAATATACATCTAGTGATAGCCTTTATTCATCATTACTCTATGGTGTGAATTTGCCAGTACATTCATTGTACTGACCCTTTGTGGTTGCAACGTCTCATGTTGCAGGATTTCTTACGACGAGTAAGTGATACGTTAGGGTTACGATTTCTACACTCAACTTTCCCGTTGGTGTTGATGGGAATCCATAACCTTGTTGTTACTTCCGCTATTTGGATTGAGGTAATAGTATTTATGTTACTTTATACATGTGATTTACCTCTGTTATAAATCCTCGAGTACTGTGTGTGTCAACATACCGATCCAGGGATGACACTTAAGCACAGAGACTTGACCGTCTGAGGTCGGGTCGCTACAAGATGGTATCAGAGCACATGTTGACTGTAGGACGTGGCCCTACAAACTGGCAAAGCCATAGGAAAGATTTCTCTACAACTTCATTTTCAGAAAGATCTTTTACCTCTCTTCTCTTCTGAGTTTATTCAAATATTCCTTTTTAGTGAGACCATACCCTTTTCCCTTTTGACCACGAAGATTCGACTGATGAGACCACTCCAAGAAGTACAAGATATCGGACAACTAAGACCACTTTGGAATGAAGAAGATTTTACCGTGTAATTGGAAAAAACTACATCAATTGAAGGATTCAAAGACTAGGAGAATTGGAAGGCTCTGAAGAATTTCCAGATTTTTATGACCTAGGAAGCTACCCTTATGGAATTTATCTCACTATTGAAGCTGTCAATACACGAGATCAAGGTGTATCGGAGAAAGACCAGAACGTGGAGCATTAAAACTCAAAGTTTTTGTCAAGAAAATATCAAGACAGGAGATATCAACTATGGAATGATAGCTCATGGAAATGATAAGAGCAGAAACACAGCTATCCATGAAGTTATCGCCCGCATATGCTATTGTCACTATGCTGAGTTAAGCATGCATTTCCTTGGAAGGATTGTATGGTAGAAGGCTGATGGAGCATCTATTAGCAAAGGATGAAGTTTTAACCTTAGCTAGTGTATCACCAGGATCTGGAGTATTACATCAAGGATTTTAAGATGGACCTTTAGGAAGTTATATTTGACAAGGAGTCATTTCATGAAGAACTCAGGACCCAAAAGCTGAAACTAGCCAAGCTAGAGGAGCAAAACCTCGAGATACCGAAGATTCGTTAGGAACTGAAGGACAGTAGGACATGGTTCATGCCAAGGATGTTGAAATCCAGAAGTTTGGAACGCAACTTTTAAAGGACGTCATGAGAGGCTTCGTGTCAACACAGATGGCCCGACAGAAGAACTTGAGAAGGACAAACATGATCGGAAGAAGCCATCGGAGACATGAACAAGACTTGAAGAGTTTGGCGACGTTGATCTTAGAAGACCAAACCCCTGTTATATACTTATGTTAGATGCGACGTTTGTGAGCTGTCATTTGTTTGATGTTTTTCCGACAGCCACAAATAAAATCGGTCTTTTCAAAACTACTGTTTGCATTGTGTGTATCCCTCTCTATCTCTCTTATCCCACCCCAAAGCTCTTGGACCCAAATGTGGATGAATGGAGATGAGCTTGTATTTTCTGGACCGATGAGTCAATTGGAGACAGACCGATGGATTCAGAACATGGAAGATCATATGGAGAATAACCCTATAGTCGGAAAGGATATGACCCAACATGCTCTTCAGTGCTTTGAAAGAGGTTCTGCTACTTGGTTGAGGCACTTGGAAAGAATTTAAGTTGACTTTGCCAAAGTCTCGGTTTGTGTCCCAGAAGTTGAAGCCTTATGGAAAGGATATGAAGAAAACTTGTGCATGCAAGCTTTGTGGAGAAATAGGACACAACCATAGAGAACACAAGGATGAATGCCCTCATTGTGAAGGAAGTCACCCAGCTGAAGAATGCCCAACTAGGCAAATTACTTGTTTCTTGTGTGAAGGGGCTACCCACTACCCTGCTCAGTATCACATTTATCCCATGGTACAAAGAACCATCCAGCAGAAGAAGGAAGCAAAGAAAGGAGCCCTCGCAAAATTTTTAGAAGAACCTGTGATGGCTGAAGAGGTGGAGGACACACCTAAAGAAGAACCAATTAGACCTTGAAACAAGTCTTGCTATTCATATGGAGAAGAAGGACACATCTCCCAAAATTGTCTGAATGGGGATCTAGAAGAATTCCCGACAGAGGAAGTAGAGTATGACCCATAGGAAATAAGAAGCCCTAATTGGAACGGAAAAGTCCAGGAAGAGAAGTAGATTGGATTCCAGCAAGGACCTGAGTCATATCACCTGTTACAGGTGCAAGGAGTCAGGGCACTACTTCAGTAGTTGCCCAAAAAGGAAATCTCGAGACTTGTCAGAAGTAATATGTTTTTGTTGTAATGAAGCAGGGCACTTTGCTAGAGATTGTCCCAAAGAGAAGGAGACTCGTGATAAATAGATGAGCCCGTGAGAAGTTTAGTAGCAGTAGTGAGAACAATTCTTTTATTATTGAGGTGTTGAGTTGAGGCATATAATGGAAAAGCAAGAGATTGTAATCATTGGAGAATCAATAAAGTTAGCATCGTTGGTAAAGATTTGGATTTTATGAGTTGATACTCTATGAAGAAAGATTTTGACCATTTCCGAGGATATGAGAAATTTGGTCTATGGAAGAAGTGGAACATTTTAAGGGTGGTAGTACCCTGTGAGGAGATTTGACTCCTGGAAAGGATAATGATGTTCCACGGAGTGGACTTCATAAGTACGAGTTTTGTATCGATATGTGAGATACCCCAAGAGTATGAAGGGATGAAGTACAATTGGATATAAAGGAGGTATGATGTTGGAAATATGGAGCAATTGCAACTGCATGATGAGTCTGAGTAATCACGTCTTAAGTTTTGGTACCAATAGAAGGAATGAGAAAGTAGAATTGGATGGATTTAAGAATGCTAGGAAGCTGGATGTTGGAATAATGATCAGTTGCCCCGAGCATAAGTTCAAGGTTTACAAGTGATGAGATGGGCCATAGCCCATAGGCCCTAGGACCTGCCAAGAAGCAAGCACACTCTTGCTGAAGGAAACACCCTGGAAGAAATCCGTCGGACCTAGATTAGGGGGTGTCCGGATAGCCGAACTATCATCGTTGACCGGACTCCTGGACTATGAAGATACAAGATTGAAGACTTCGTCCCGTGTCCGGATGGGACTTTCCTTGGCGTGGCAGGCAAGCTCGGCGATACGGATATGTAGATCTCCTACCATTGTAACCGACTATGTGTAACCCTAACCCTATTCGGTGTCTATATAAACCGAAGGGTTTTAGTCCGTGGGGACGAACAACAATCATACCATAGGCTAGCTTCTAGGGTTTAGCCTCTCGATCTCGTGGTAGATCTACTCTTGTACTACCCATATCATCAATATTAATCAAGCGGGAGTAGGGTATTACCTCCATCGAGAGGGCCCGAACACAGGTAAAAACATTGTGTCCCTTGTCTCCTGTTACCATCCGCCTAGACGCATACGTTCGGGACCCCCTACCGAGATCCACGGTTTTGACACCGACATTGGTGCTTTCATTGAGAGTTCCTCGTATGCGTCACCTATAGGCCCGATGGCTCCTTCAATCATTAGCAACGACGCAGTCCGGTGAGACTTTTCTCCCGGACAGATCTTCGTATCCGGCGGCTTTGCGCTGAGCCAATTCTCTAGGCCATCTGGAGCAGATTGAAAGCTACGCCCCGCCATCGAGTCAGATTTGGAAGCTTTGAACTATACGGCCGATGTCCGCGGAGATTTGATCTTGGTGATTCGAACCACAGCGGCGCGCCGCCTTTGTCTCGATGGAGTGCGATCTAGCTCTGCCGAACAAGCGCCGGAGGCCGCACCGATATCCGCTCCGACCCTTAATCCGGAGCGGTTTAGCCGATCGAGGGCGGCTGGTTGGACACCGCCTCGGGGCTGAAATCTCCACGGTGATTGAGCCGAACGCCATCCCTGTCGCTTTGCGAAGCTTCGTGACTCCAGTGCGGACTCCTTTACGGACTCCGAACCTCCCGGCGCCTCTACCGGTCGAATCCGGTAGGCGCCGATTATGGAGTTCATCGCCACGGACATCTTTCGGCCTTTTCGCCCTTTGGCGATATCCTCAACACATTAAAGTCTCTCTCTTTGTCGGGGAGCCCTGGCGAACTATGGTCGGGAAGGTTGGGATTGACGGCGAAGAAATTCAACGCTCACCCACCACCCACTTTGTAGCGGTCTGCGATGATTTAACCGACATGCTCGACTTCGACTCCGAAGACATCGACGGTATGGACGACGGTGCCGGAGACGATCAAGAGCCGGCGCCCACGGGGCACTGGAAGGCCACCTCGTCATATGACATATACATGGTGGACATCCCAAAAGATGGGAATGGCAATGGAACAGCGGAGGATGACCCCTCCAAGAAACAGCCCAAGCGCCCGGCGTCGTGGCGCCGCTCTAAATCCCGCCACGGTAAAAGCGGCGATTCCGCACGGAGACAATAATACCGGACGGTGCGAAGACGACCCCTCGGCGGGACTCAACACGGGAGGAGGGAGAAGCAAGTCCGCCTGACGGTGCGGCAAAAAAAGGACGTGAGGACAATAATTTTGCGCCCCCTCCGAAGGCGAGGCAAGCCTCGGCGGCAATTAATGTCGTGCCGGAGGACCCGTCGAACAAGAGCGTTTTAAACGCAGGCTCATAGCCACGGCAAGCAGCCTCAAGAAAAAGCAGCAACAGCTTAGAGCTGACCAAGACACGCTAGGCGACGGATGGATCAAGTCCTTGCACGAAGAGTATGAACTCGAGCGCCCCTCAAAAGCTACCCCAAACGCGGGCCGTTGCCTCGATCGGAGGAGGAAGCACCCACGTCACCGGCGCACGACATGGCGGACCGGCCACCCCTGCCCTGACGGAGAAGCCTCTCGGCCCTCCGCTCAAGCCACGCCCGACGCGCTCAAAAAGTACCAATGCGGGAAAAGCGCGCCGGACTTGCGTAGATATATTGGAGGATAAGGCAAAGCATACAAGATCGATCTACAGATCGCGTGGGCGCCTAACGACTCGGGATGATTACCGTCACGCTGGATACAAAAACCCGGCGGGCGAACCACGATGAACAAAGCTCATATGAGCTACGTCGTGATATAGCCAAATACGAGGCGCCACACCCACTATGCTTCACAGATGAAGTAATGGATCATCAAATCCACGAGGGCTTCAAACCCGTAAACATCGAATCATACGATGGTACCACAAATCCTGCGGTGCGGATCGAGGACTATCTCCTCCATATCCACATGGCCCTTGGTGATGATCTACATGCCATCAAATACCTCCCACTCAAGCTTAAAGGACCAGCTCGACATTGGCTCAACAGCTTGCCGCCAGAGTCAATCGGTTGTTGGGAGGACACGGAAGCCGCATTCCTTGATAACTTCCATGGCACATATGTGCGACCACCGGAAGGCGATGACCTTAGCCATATAATTCAGCAGCTGGAAGAATCGGCGGACAATTACGGGCGCGGTTCCTAACAAAGAAAAATCAGATCGTCAATCGTCCGGATGCGAGGCGCTAGCAGCCTTCAAACACAACATCCGCGACGAGTGGCTAGCCCGGCACCTAGGGCGGAAAAGCCGAAATCCATGGCAGCCCTCACCACACTCATGACCCGCTTTTTGCGGCGGAGAGGACAGCTGGCTAGCTCGAAGCAACAACTTGGCCAAACACCCTGGTAGTTCGGATACCAAGGACAGCAATGGCAGGTCGCGTCGCAACAAGCATAAACGCCTCATTAACGGTGATAATGCTGAAGATATGATAGTAAATGCCGGATTCAGAGGCTCTAAACCCGGTCGTGAAGAAGCCATTCAAAAGAAATACCGGGGGCCCGTCCAACTTGGACCGAATACTCGATCGCTTGTGCGGATACATGGCACCTGAAAAACCAGCCAACCACACCAACAGGGATTGTTGGGTGTTCAAACAAGCAGAGCAAGCTAAGCGCGAAAACAACGACAAGGGGCTGCATAGCGATGACGACGAAGAGCCCGGCCGCCCGAACAATAGAGGACAGAAGGGCTTTCCCACACAAGTGCGGACGGTGAACATGATATACGCAACCCACATACCCAAAAGGGAGCGGAAGCGTGCACTAAGGGGCGTATATGCGATGGAGCCGATCGCCCAGTTCAACCCATGGTCCTCCTGCCCGATCACATTTGATCGAAGGACCACCCACTAGCATCCGTCACGGCGGATTCGCCGCGTGGTTCTTGACCCAATCATCGCCGGATTTCACCTCACTAGAGTCCTGATGGACGGCGGTAGCAACTGAACCTGCTTTATCGGGATACAGTCGCCAAAATGGGCATAGACCCTCAAGGATTAAACCCACAAGGGCGACCTTTAAAAGGCGTCATACCAGGTGTAGAGGCCAATTATGCGAGCTCGGTTACACTCGAAGTGGTCTTGGATCCCGGATAACTTCCGGCGAAGAGTCAATCTTTGACCCGTTCATGACGGCTATCACGCCTTTGCTTGGGCGAACCGCATTTGCAAAGTTCAATGCGGTGCGGCGCTACGCATACCTGAAGCTCAAGATGCGGGCCCTCGAGGAGTAATCACGGTCAATGGAAACACCGAGCGCTCTTTCGAGCGGAGGAACACGGTGGCCCTCGCGGCGGAGGTGCAAAGCAGCCTCTCACGGCAATTCTCGAGCCCGGCTATTAAGCGTCCGCCACCGTCAAGCGCGCCGGAGTAACCTACAACAAGACCGCCTGCACGATCCGAAAGCATCGCGTGCAATCCGCCCCAACCCCAGCCCTCAAACAAATGGAAGCGATTACTACGCGTACATAACTACGCTCTGGAGATACCATGGGCCTAAGGGGAGGAGCACGACCACGCTGCGCCTGCACGCGGCTCAACCGCACTGAGGGCTCCCAATTGTGTCATTCTTTTTCTTTCTTCTTTTTTCTTACTTTTAGGACTCCGTCTTCCAGAAGTCCTGTCCAGCACTAGAATTGCCGAACTCACGATGCAACAGCCGAGGAAAGCTGCTACGTCGAGTGTCCGGTGGTCTCTACTACGAGCATTATACCTGTTTTACATACCATCCCATGACTTACCCCTGGAGAAGGACATGTTAAATAGTCCCATCCCTTGCTTATCGCACTATTCGTATCATTACGCTTCCATTGCGGTACCTTTTGAATAAACAATACATAGCTTTTGCCTATTATTGCACTCCTTTCTTTATCTATATATATGTTCATTTCATGACATGTTGCACCCGTACACTTTAGTGCGGCCAATACACCGAGGCTTAAGTACCCCAAAAGTATGGTGTGATAAGTCCGAACACTTTCACAAGTGCGGCACCCCAAACTTATAGCATTTTATGCATCGGCTCGAATCATGTCTTGGGTCAATAGTTGGGTTTGCCGGCTCCCATGTTTTGGTACCTTATGTTCCGTTATATCGGCTAAGGTAGTATTTGGGAGAACCACTGCGATTGTGCCCCGGTTGAGCTGGGTTGAGCACCTCAGTGGAGAAAGCTAAAACTGACCGTCATGATAGGGCGAGAGCCGGTCGCTGCTCGAGAGGTTTTTTCGGGTCCCTAAATACTTATGCCGCTTAGAGCGAGGAGTCGGCATTGTCCGGCCAAGGCGTGGATAGCGCCTCGAACTCGGTCTTCCGAATACTAGGGGCTTAGCGAAATTTAAAATTATAGAATTCTATGGCTAAGTGAGAGTGTTCAAGCACTATAAGTCCGGTTGCCTTGTTCGTTGCATTGGCGCCTCCTCGCCGGACCCAAGAATGGGAACAAGAGCACTCAAGTTTATCCGAACACCCACTTTCGTGGCATGGGGGCTGAAGCCAACGACTTGCCATCTCTCAAATTTGATAAACGACCGCACAGAAGGTAATATTTTAAATTAACAAGCGTTGCTTAGCGCATATGAACAAGTTTTCAGCATACAGGATAACAAATGCGAGTCTATTCAAAAATTACACCTTTGGAGCACTCATCCGCTATACGGTGGGCACCCTTCAGGATGCCCTCATAGTACATTCAGACTTGCGATGCTCCTTTTCCCTTGATGGCCCGTCCGTCACAAGCTTCTCTGCATCCAGCTTGCCCAGTGCACTTTAGCACGGGCAAGGGCCCGACGGGCACCTTCAATGCAGACGGAGCGCTTGATGACTTCAATCCATGGACAGGCGTCCACCAGCCACTGCACTAGCCCGAAGTAGCTCCCAGGCATGGCTTCCAATGGCCACAGCCGAACTATGAGGCCCTTCATGGCCTGTTCGGCGACCTTGTGGAGCTCGACCAGCTGCTTCAGCTGGTCGCTCGAGGCACAGACGTTCGGCCTCGGCATCTTGAGACCAGATCACCTTCTCCGTCGAGCTCGCCTCCTTGTCACGGTAGAAACCTTGTTGCATCGGACACACTCTGAGGGCAGATCTGTGAATGCTCCTGGAGAGCTCCGAATCCGGGTAAGTAATAGGTAATTCACTTTCACATGCTTGCTTTGCATAAAGAATGCCTTACCCGCCGCTATCTTCTTTAATGATTCAATTTCTTGGAGGGCTTTTTGGGCTTTGGCCTTAGCGGCTTTGGCACTCTCAAGAGCCGAGGCGAGCTCGGACTCTCGAGTCTTCGAGTCACGCTCCAGACTCCCGTGTTTTTCCACGAGAGCCTGGAGCTCTTGCCGCACCTCCGCCACCCGCTCCTCCTGCTTCTCTCGCTCGGTGCGCTCCGTGACTGCTTTGCTTTCGGCCACGGACACCGCTTCCTTCAGGGTCGCCACCTCGTTCGTGGCCCCTACAATACCCACGTTATTCCTGTCATTTTTTGCAACCGAATCCTTTCTATAAGGTATTTCTTTAATAAGGTATTGCTTACCTTCCCTGTCCTCGAGCTGCTTCTTGGCAAGGCCGAGCTCGTTCTCGGACCGCTCGAGGCTCTTCTTCAATGCATTGACCTCCGCAGTCAGTGCGGCAGAGGTCAACAGCGCAGCCCGCATTCGCATATTTACATACTTATGTTAGACTCCTGCGTATATCTATTTAGATCCTTAGTCCGGCTTTTCTTTCCGAACACCAAACTAAGCATCAGGGGCTACTGTCTATGCGGTAATATTTTTACATATTCTAAACTTACCTCAAAGCCTGTTAGAAGGCTGATGCAGGCTTGATCGGCCCGCTCTTGGCGGATCGAACTTTCTGGATCACCACACTCATAATGCGGTGCTCCTCGTCGATGGAGGCGGCGTGGCGCCTCCATCAACTATCTTGATGCCTCCGGATGGGCCGGAGGTCACCGGCGTCGCCGATCTTGCCCTTCTTCTGAAGGGCAGCTTGTCGGACTTGGAACCTTGAAGGTTCGGTATGGAGTCGGCACAGGGCCGGACTTAGAGCCCTCTGGGTTTCGCCCCTTTGCGCCGGAGTCAGGAGGTCACCTTCTTGGCGCCTCCGGGACCACCTCCTCCTGGCTGGGCCTTTTGGGACTCCACCATGGTGTCGTCGGTGACACGAGGAGAGGAGGCGGTCGGAAGTGAAGTGCTATTCACATCCAACGAATCGAGGAGCCGCTCGGCCAGCGGCGAGCCTGCCCTCAGGCGGGCTGCATGGTCATATTCGGCGTTAGAAGACACTATGCGACAAATAAAAAGTCATGAACTATTCGTGTCCGGACACTTACGATCTCGCCAGGCTTGGCCCTTGGTGGCCACTCCTCCTCGTCATTGTCGGCGTTGGTGGAGAAGTCCGGAGGAAGGGTCCTTCCTTTCTTGGACCCTCCGGCCTCCCCAGTCGGGGCGGCCTTCCTTTTCTTCTCTCCCCCTGCTGGGGGAGAGGCTTCTTTTTCCTCCTCCTCTTCCTCAAAGGAGGATTCCACCTCAGAGTTGTCGGGCGGTGAGTCCGACAGCACCTGGCACCGGGAGCTCCTTCGAGTTCCCGTGGACTTCTTCTTGGCCTTCTTCTCGGCACCACGTGAGGTGCGAGCCAGCAGCCCCGTCAATCGGCGTCCATTGGGTCTTACAGCAAAGGGTCGGACGAGTTAATTTGTCCGGGCGTCTTCAACCAGATCTGTCAAAGGTTAGGGAGTTTTAGATCCCGCATAGAGTCAAACTATGAAAAAGAGCCCCATAAAGGGTAAAATAACTTACCTCGCTGGCTTGGCCAGCTGCGAGCTGAATCCGCGATCTTCGATGGCGGATGTGGGAGCCTCGGCGCCCTTGAACAACACCTTCCGAGCATCTTCGTGCGTAGTGTCGAAGAGCCTTCTCAAAGATTGGAGTCTTTGTGCGGATCGAACTCCCACAATTTGAAGGCCCGTTGTTGGCATGGGAGAATCCGGCGAGATGAGCATCACACGGATAACATTGACAAGCACGAGATTCTTGTCCGCGGAGTTTGAGCAGGTTTGGAGTCCGGATAGCTCGTCCGAATCACCCCTTACAGGCCCGTCTCTTTCCATGATGTGAGCCGCGTGGGGAAGCGGATCGAATTGGGGCCACCGCCTATTGAGAGTCGCGGCTCGGTGATGTAGAACCACCCCGATTGCCACCCCTTTATGGTCTCCACAAAGGAGCCCTCGAGCCATAGGACTTTGGCCATCTTGCCAACCATGGCGCCTCCGCACTCCGCTTGGCGGCCGCCCACTACCTTTGGCTTGACATTGAAGGTCTTCAGCCATAAGCCGAAGTGGGGCTGGATGTAGAGGAAGGCCTCGCACACGACGATAAACACCGAGATGTTGAGGATGAAGTTTGGGGTCAGATCATGGAAATCCAGGCCGTAGTAGAACATGAGCCCCCGGACAAATGGTGAAGTGGGAAACCTAGTCCGTGGAGGAAGTGGGTGAGGAACACCACCCTCTCATGGGGCCCGGGGGTGGGAATGAGCTGCCCCTCGTCGGGTAGCCGGTGCGCGATGTTTCTTGACAAGTATCCGGCCTTCCGCAGCTTTTTTGATGTGCCCCTCCGTGACGGAGGAGGCCATCCACCTGCATCCCGCTACAGACATAGTTGGAGAAGGTTGAGGTGGGATATGCAGACTTAGTATTTGGAGCTCGAGTCTTGTGAAATGGATGAGCAAAGGAGGAAGAAGGCGTGGGTGAAAAGGTGGATCCTTATCCTTATATGAATGACGAAGCTATCGTCCCCCGCCAGCCTGGTAAAACTCGCTTATCTCCCAAGCGCCATAATCAATGGCGCGGATGGGTTAACCACGTCCGTATTGATGGGAATCCCGGAATAAGGGGGCACGATCTCCGCTTTGATAAGACGTGCCAAGGAAACCGCCTCGCTTAACGCGCTAAGGTGGAACAGTAAAAAATGATTCGTATAAAGGCCTGGCCGTGGTGTGATGTCACGCCGCGGAAAACGTCAGCAGATCTGTGCAAAGGTTATTCTCTCTATGGTAGTATGTGGAACTTGTTTTGCATACCCGGCCGGGCCGAACACAGTAGACAAAGCTCATATGAGCTACGTCGTGATATAGCCAAATACAGAGGCGCCGCACACCCACTATGCTTCACAGATGAATTAATGGATCATCAAATCCACGAGGTCTTCAAACCCGTAAACATCGAATCATACGATGGTACCACAGATCCTGCGGTGCGGATCGAGGACTATCTCCTCCATATCCACATGGCCCACGGTGATGATCTACATGCCATCAAATACCTCCCACTCAAGCTTAAAGGACCAGCTCGGCATTGGCTCAACAGCTTGCCAGCGAGTCAATCGGTTGTTGGGAGGACACAGAAGCCGCATTCCTTGATAACTTCCGGGGCACATATGTGCGACCACCGACGCCCGATGACCTTAGCCATATAATTCAGCAGCCGGAAGAATCGGCGGACAATTACGGGACGCGGTTCCTAACAAAGAAAAATAAGATCGTCGACCGTCCGGATGCGAGCGCTAGCAGCCTTCAAACACAACATCCATGACGAGTGGCTAGCCCGGCACCTAGGATAGGAAAAGCCGAAATCCATGGCAGCCCTCACCACACTCATGACCCGCTTTTGCGCGGGAGAGGACAGCTGGCTAGCTCGAAGCAACAACTTGGCCAAACAACCTGGTAGTTCGGATACCAAGGACATCAATGGCAGGTTGCGTCGCAACAAGCATAAACGCCGCGTGCGGTGATAATCTTTGAAGATCACGATAGTAAATGCGGATTCGAGGCTCTAAACCCGATCGGTGAAGAAGCCATTCAAAAGAAATACCGAGGCCCGTCCAACTTGTTCCGAATACTCGATCGCTTGTGCGGATACATGGCACCCTCGAAAACCAGCCAACCACACCAACAAGGATTGTTGGGTGTTCAAACAAGCGAGGCAAGCTAAGCGCCGAAAACAACGACAAGGGGCTGCGTGGCGATGACGAGGAAGAGCCCGGCCGCCCGAACAATAGAGGACGAAGGGTTTTCCCACACAAGTGCGGACGGTGAACATGATATACGCAACCCACATACCCAAAAGGGAGCGGGCGTGCACTAAGGGCGTATATGCGATGGAGCGATCGCCCGAAGTTCAACCCATGGTCCTCCTGCCCGATCACATTTGATCGAAGGACCACCCACTAGCATCTGTCACGGCGGATTCGCCGCATTGGTTCTTGACCCAATCATCGACGGATTTCACCTCACTAGAGTCCTGATGGAATGACGGTAGCAACTGAACACCTTTATCGAGGATCTGATCGCAAAATGGGCATAGACCCCTCAAGGATTAAACCCACAAAAGGCGACCTTTAAAGGCGTCATACCAGTGTAGAGGCCAATTGTACAAGCTTCGGTTACACTCGAAGTGGTCTTGGATCCCCGGATAACTTCGAGCGAAGAGTTAATCTTCGACATAGTCCCGTTCTGCAGCGGCTATCATGCACTGCTTGGACGAACCGCATTTGCAAAGTTCAATGCGGTGCCGCACTACGCATACCTGAAGCTCAAGATGCCAGGCCCTCGAGGAGTGATCACGGTCAATGGAGACACCGACGCTCTCTTCGAACGGAGGAGCACACGGCGGCCCTCGCGGCGAAGGTGCAAAGCAGCCTCTCACAGCAATTCTCGAGCCCGGCTATTAAACGTCCGGCCACCGTCAAGCGCGCCCGGAGTGACGTACAAAAAGACCGCCTGGCATGATCCGAGCACGCGTAGCAATCCGGCCCCAACCCCAGCCCTCGCGAAACAGCGAAGCCAGTACTACGCGTACATAACTACGCTCTGGAGATACCATGGGCCTAAGGGGAGGGGCACGACCACGGCTGCACGCCTGCACGCGGCTCAACCGCACTGTGGGCTCCCAATTGTGTCATTATTTTCTTTCTTCTTTTTTCTTACTTTCGGGACTCCGTTTTCCGAAGTCTGTCGGCACTAGAATTGCAGACTCACGATGCAACAACCAGGAAGCGAAGCTACGTCGAGTGTCCGGTGGTCTCTACTACGAGCATTATACCTGTTTTTCATACCATCCGCAGCTTACCCCTGGAGAGGACATGTTAAATAGTCCCATCCCAAGCTTATCGCACTATTCGTATCATTACGCTTCCATTGCAGTACCTTTTGAATAAACAATACATAGCTTTTGCCTATTATTGCACTCCTTTCTTTATCTATATATATGTTCATTTCATGACATGTTGCACCCGTACACTTTGGTACGGCCAATACACCAGGGGCTTAAGTATCCCAAAAGTACGGTGTGATAAGTCCGAACACTTTCACAAGTGCGGCACCCCGAACTTATAGCATTATATGCATCGGCTCCGAATCATGTCTTGGGTCAATAGTTGGGTTTGCCCGGCTCCCATGTTTTTGTACCTTATGTTCCGTTATATCGGCTAAGGTAGCGCTGGGAGAACCACTACGATTGTGCCCCGGTTGAGCTGGGTTGAGCACCTCAGTGGAGAAAGCTAAAACTGACCGTCATGATAGGGACAGAGCCGATTGCTGTTAGAGGTTTTTTCGGGTCCCTAAAGACTTACGCCGCTTAAGCGAGGAGTCGGCATTGTCCGGCCAAGGCGTGGATAGCGCCCCGAACTCGGTCTTCCGAATACTAGGGGCTTCGCCGAAATTTAAAATTATAGAATTCTATGGCTAAGTGAGAGTGTTCAAGCACTATAAGTCCGGTTGCCTTGTTCGTTGCGTTCAGCGCCTCCCTCGACAAACCCAAGAATGGTAACAAGAGCGCTCAAGTTTATCCCGAACACCCCAGCACTCGTGGCATGGGGCTGAAATAACGACTTGCCATCTCTCAAATTTGATAAGCGGCCGCCTGAAGGTAATATTTAAATTAACAAAGCGTTGCTTAGCGCATATGAACAAGTTTTCAGCGTCACGGGATAACAAATGCGAGTCTATTCAAAATTACATCTTTGGAGCACTCATCCACTATCTGGCGGGCACCCTTGAGGACACCCTCATAGTACATTTCGGCTTGCGATGCTCCTTGCCCTTCGGTGGCCGTCCGTCACAAGCTTCTCCGCAACCAGCTTGCCCGGTGCACTTTAGCACGGGCAAGGGCCCGACAGGCACCTTCAATGCAGAGCGCTTGATGACTTCAATCCATGGACGAGGCATCCACCAGCCGCTGCACTAGCCAGTAGCTCCAGTGCATGGCTTCCAATGGCCACGGCCGAACTATGAGGCCCTTCATGGCCTTTTCGGCGACCTTGTGGAGCTCGACCAACTGCTTCATTTGGTCGCTCGAGCACCGAACGTTCGGCCTCGGACATCTTGAGACAGTAACACCTTCTCTGTCGAGCTCCCTCCTTGGCGTGGTAGAGCAGCGGCGACATCAGACACACTACGGGGCAGATCTGTGAATGCTCCTGGAGAGCTCCGAATCCGGGTAAGTAATAGGTAATTCACTTTCACATGCTTGCTTTGCATAAAGAATGCCTTACTCGCTGCTATCTTCTTTAATGATTCAATTTCTTGGAGGGCTTTTTGGGCTTCGGCCTTAGCGGCTTTGGCACTCTCAAGAGCCGAGGCGAGCTCGGACTCTCGAGTCTTTGAGTCACGCTCCAAACTCTCGTGTTTTTCCACGAGAGCACAGGCCTCTTGCCGCACCTCCGCCACCCGCTCCTCCTGCTTCTCTCGCTCGGAGCGCTCCGCTGCCGCTTTGCTTTCGGCCGCGGACACCGCTTCCTTCAGGGTCGCCACCTCGTTCGTGGCCCCTACAATACCCACCTTATTCCTGTCATTTTTTGCAACTAAATACTTTCTATAAGGTATTTATTTAATAAGGTATTGCTTACCTTCCCTGTCCTCAAGCTGCTTCTTGGCAAGGCCGAGCTCGTTCTCGGACCGCTCGAGGCTCTTCTTCAATGCATTGACCTCCCAGCGATGAGTGCGGCAGTCGGCAGCGCCTTTGCATTCACATATTGACATACTTATGTTAGACTCCTGCGTATATCTTTTTAGATCCTTAGTCCGGCTTCATCTGTGAAGCATAGTGGGTGTGCGGCGCCTCTGTGAAGCATATGTGCCCTGGAAGTTATCAAGGAATACGGCTTCCAGGTCCTCCCAACAAGCGATTGACTCTGCTACAAGGTGTTGAGCCAATGCCGAGCTGGTCCTTTAAGCTGGAAGTTATCACCGCGGGCCTTGTGGATATGGAGGAGATAGTCCTCGATCCAGACCGCAGGATCTGTGGTATCATCGTATGATTCGATGTTTACGGGTTTGAAGCCCTCAGGGATTTGATGATCCATTACTTCATCTGTGAAGCATAGTGGGTGTCTTGGCACCTCTGTATTGGGCTATATCACGGCGTAGCTCATATGAGCTTTGTCTCATCGTGTTCGGCCCGGCCGGGTTTGCTGTATCCGGCGTGACGGTAATCATCCCGAGTCGTTGGGCGCCCACGTGATCTGTAGATCGATCTTGTATGCTTTGCCTTATCCTCCAATATATCTCGCAAGTCCGGCGTGTTTTCCCGTGCCTTGGTACTTTTTGAGCGGCGTCGGGGGGTGGCTTGAGCGGACGGCCGAGAGGGTTCTCTGTCGCAGCCACGGGGTGGCCGGTCTGCCATGTCGTGCGCTGGTGACGTGGGTGCTTCCTCCTCTGATCGAGGCAACGACCTGCGTTTGGGGTAGCTTTTGGAGGGGCGTTCGAGTTCATACTCTTGGCTGCAAGGACTTCAGTCCATCTGTCGACTAGTAGGTCTTAGTTAGCTCTAAGCTTTGTTCTTGCTTTTTCTTGGGGCTGCTTGCCGTGGTCGAGAGCACTGTGTTTAAAACGCTCTTGTTCGACGGGGTCCTCAGCACAGCCAATTAAATCGTCGTCGGGGCTTGCCTCGTCTTGGAGGCGCATAATTATCGTCCTCTACCTCTCTTTCTGCCCGCCTTGTCGTGCGGACTTATCTCCCTCCTCCCTGTCTTTGAGTCCTGCTTTGGAGGGTCGTCTTCGCACCGTCCGGGGTATTATTGTCTCCGTGCAGAATTGCCGTTTTCTTGTATGGCGGGATTTAGAGCGGCGCCACCCAGCGTCGGCACTTGTGTTGTTTCTTGGAGGGGTCATCCTCCGCCGTTCCATCGCCATTCCCATCTTTTGGGATGTCCACCATGTATATGTCATATGACGAGGTGGCCTTCCAGTGCCCCGTGGGTGCTGGCTCTTGATCGTCTCCAGCACCGTTGTCCATACCGTCGATGTCTTCGGAGTCGAAGTCGAGCATGTTGGTTAAATCATCGACAGTGGCTACAAAGTGGGTGGTGGGCGGGCGTTGAATTTCTTCGTCGTCCGAATCCCAACCTTCCTGACCGTAGTTCGGCCAGGGCTCCCCTGACAAAGAGAGAGACTTTAATGCTTTCGGGATATCGCCAAAGGGCGAAGTCTTGAAAAGATGTCCGTGTGGTGAACTCCATAACGCGCCAGTCGGATTCGACCGGTAGAGGCGCCGGGAGGTTCGGAGTCGAGAAAGGAGTCCGGCACACAGGAGTCCACGAGCTTCGCAGCGATGTGGATGGTGTTGACTCAATCGCCATGGAGATTTCAGCCCCGGCGGTGTCCAACCAACCGTCCTCGATCGGCAAAACCGGCTCAATTAAGGGTCGGGCGGATCTTTAATCTTGACCTCCAGGCGCTGTCCGTGGCGTAGCTAGATCTTACCCATCGAGACAGTGCGGCGCGTTCGGCTGTGGTTTGAATCCGTCGAAGATCAAATCTCCGCGGACATCGGGCGTATAGTTCAGGCTTCCAAATCTGACCTGATGGCCAGGGGCGTAGCTTTCAATCTGCTCCAGATGGCCTAGCGAATTGGCCCGCAGCGCAAAGCCGCCGGATCTGAAGATCTGTCCGGAGAAAAGTCTCACCGGACTGCGTCGTTCTTGATGATTGAAGGAGCCATCGGGCCTACGGTGGCGACACGGAGGAACTCTCAATGAAAGCACCAATGTCGGTGTCAAAACCGGCGGATCTCGGGTAGGGGTCCCGAACTGTGCGTCTAGGCGGATGGTAACGAGGAGACAAGGGACACGATGTTTTACCCGAGGTTGGGCCCTCTCGATGGAGGTAATACCCTACTCTGCTTGATTAATATTGACGAATGGGTAGTACAAGAGTAGATCTACCACGAGATCGTGAGAGGCTAAACCCTAGAAGCTAGCCTATGGTATGATTGTTGTTAGTCCTACGGACTAAAACCCTTCGGTTTATATAGACACCCGAATAGGGTTAGGGTTACACGTAGTCGGTTACAATGGTAGGAGATCTACATATCCGTATCGCCAAGCTTGCCTCCGACGCCAAGGAAAGTCCCATCCGGACACGGGACGAAGTCTTCAATCTTGTATCTTCATAGTCCAGGAGTCCGGCCAACGATGATAGTTCGACTATCCAGACACCCCCTAATCCAGGACTCCCTCAGTCTTGCCGGGGGAACCTGCTTCGTCCCTCTGCTCTTTGTGGTCTTGGCCTTGGCGTTGCTCCGTTTGCCTTGTGGCCTCGGCTTCTCTCCGGCTCCCCCTTCCTGCCGGGTCTATGTGTGGCCGTGGCGGGAGGCTCTGACTGCCCGTGCACAAGTAAAGGGGTCAAAAGCAGAGCCCCTACTTTTGTACACCGACAGGAGCCCCCGGGACTGGGCCACACATAAGCGCGTGACGTTGTTGGGCCAAGCCCGAGCGGTGTGCGAGCGGTTAGGCGGATTTTTGCCGCGGCCACTGTTCCGTCCGCTGCGCTTCCCACGACCCGCGTTGAACGCGCGACGTGGGGATTGTGCGCGCGCATCATGTGGGCATGCTGGCGTCACCTCGTGGTGGATAGTAAAGAGGCGGCTTGCGCGTCTCTTTGAGACCGCGGGGTCACCTCCCATTTATTGCCCTCGCTCAGGAACCGTCGTTCCACGCGTCCCATTGTGCCCGCCCCATGCGCCACGTTCGCTGCATGTAGAGCGAATGACAGGCGCAGGGGTCGTGGGTAGTCGCGCGCGTGTGGGTCGATTACCATGCGCCTTCAATGGAGCGGGGAGGGCGGTCGACGGCCCCGCTCGCTGTCACTTCAAGAGGCCGGATTGGCCGAGAGGGGGCGGCCTCGCCTCGCCTCCGCCCCTTTATAAGGAGGGGAGTGGGAGGGACGGCGCCTCTCAACCTTTCGCCATCTGCCTCTCCCCATCCCTGCTTCCTTTCTTCTTCTGCCATGGCGAGGGGGCGTGGCGACGCTTCATCGGTGGCGGCGAGGGTCTCGGCCCGACAGCGCATCACTCCTCCCCAATAGCTCGTAGTGGCGGAGCCGGCCGTTAGAGGAAGGGGGAGGGGACGAGGTCGAGGCCACCGTGGTGCCCGAGGGAGAGGAGGACGGGCCGGCAGATCTGCCTCGCCCCCTCCAGCAGTCCTTCCTCCGATGGAGGGCCACGCTGGGGACAACCCCTGCGAATTCTTCATCAGGCTGCGCCATCCACCGCGCCATTGCCTTCGCCTCCCGACCCCATTCGCGCGGGAGATGGAGCTGGATCCGCCGCAAGCGCTGCGGTTGCACATGAAGGGTTGTGGGAATAGCGGCACATGGGTCGACGTCGAGTTCCCCGCCCCTCACGTCATGTATCTTCACCGAGGGTGGAAGACCTTCGCTCGCCTCCACAGCTTGATGGATGGGCTCGCTCTCCATTTCAAACTAATGGAGGGCGGCCTTCTCTCCGTCAAAATATTGGGGCATTTCGGGACCCGCGTGAGGTGCTGCGTGGAGAGCTCTTCTGATGATGAAGATTCCTCCTCGAGCAAGAGTGACGAGGAGGACAACGGCAGCGACGACGAGGCCAGCGGGCGGCAAGATGACGGGTCTGACTAGACGTCGGGCGCCACTCCGGGCAGCACCGGTGACCCCATCATCCGTGTTGCCGGCTCCTTGAACTTCTCGGGGTCGTCTCCTTGGGCGGCTGGCGAGGGGAGGCTGCGGAAGAGGAAGTGGGCGGGCGGCAAGGCCGTCAAGTCGAATCTGTGCACCGATGCCCTTAAATCACGCATCTGCGGCGTCCTGCCGCCTCGTCTTCGAGCTCTGCCTCTGGCGCCGCCATCACCATCCAGCCCTTGGATGGCCACCAAGATGTTCTCTTGGTGTCTTCTGCCACCCGTAGCTCGCCTAGGCGCCCCTTTTTCCCTCCTGCTTTTCTTGTTCCATTTCCTGAGAGGGACAAGAAAGGGACTACGGGCACCTCATCTCTTTTTAGTTTGTAAGCCTTCGGGCCTTAGTAGAATTTAAAGCTTGTAATCCCATTCCTCATGTTTTCATTTCGTATGAACTGTACCTGTACGGGATGTTTTTTAATGAAAAAGGGATGTTTGGCGGGATTTTCGTTCGTGGGTGGAACCCACGACAAGGAATGAATCCTTGTTATCTTTAAGACAAACATTTTTTTTTGCCCGACAACAAACCTTGCCGTCCCCCCACTTCGCTCGACCTTTCTCATGCCCTTGGCGGAGGCAGGGATGAGGTGGGCCTAGGCTCCTTGTTTTATTTCCTTGCTGTCGCGACTACGACTAAACTCGGTCCCAGGAGACGAGTCCTAGGGTCCGGAATGAGGAGAGCACAGTAGCCTAAGGATAAAACGAGGTTTCACATCCCTCACTTATCTGAATCTACAGCCTGCGGCAACTTTGGCTTGCCGCGGGTGGATCTTCGCCCTTGTAGCCCCCCGGCAGTATTGGCTTGTCGGGACCCGTACGCCGGTCCGTCCCCTTTCTTCCAAGGCAGCTCGGCAAGGATGTTCATGTGTCCTGCGAAGCAAAGAAGATAGAGAAGAACAGAGAGACGCACACTCGACCTCTAAGCTAGGGGTTACCCGCCGCTAAGCACTATCAACCCTAACCAAGGACGAGACTCAACCTAGCATGCATGCTATAACTTAGGGCACCAACGCTTCGTTTATTTATGCTCAGGGTCTGCGCCTGGATTTGTACAAAGGGTTACATGCCTTGCCGACAAGGCTTATACAAAAGGGTAGCTTGCCGGGAGGCCTGGCAAGCCGCGCCTTATGGGTAAACCTTGCGGAGATGCTCGATGTTCCAGGAGTTGCTCACTGGAATGGCATCTTCGGTCTCCAGTCGGACTGCGCCGGGCCTGGTGACTCGTGTTACCCGATAAGGGCCTTCCCACTTTGGTGTCAACTTGTTGGAATTCTTGGCCGACTGAACATGCCGAAGAACAAGGTTGCCTTCCTCAAAGCTCCGGGCATGAACCTCGCGGTTATGGTAGCGGCGCAAGGCTTGCTGGTAGCGCGCTGCTCTCACAACCGCCCGGAGACGATCTTCCTCAAGGAGCGTCGCGTCATCTTTCCACAATCGCTCTTGCTCAAGCTCATCATAAGCCAGCACTCGAGGTGACCCGTATATGAGTTCCGTGGGGAGAAATGCTTCTGCCCCGCAAACCAGGGCAAAGGGTGTCTGGCCGGTGGCTCGATTTGGCGTCGTTCTGATCGACCAAATAACCGCCGGAACACATCAATCCAGCGCCTTCCACTCTTGCGCAGCCCGTCAAAGGTCTTCGTTCTTAAGCCTCGCAGGACTTCAGCATTTGCTCTCGCTGCTTGGATGTGCCACGGAAGCAAAACAGACCTTGCTGCCGAGATCCTCAATGTATTGCATGAAGGCATGGCTTGTGAACTGCGTGCCGTTGTCGGTGATGATCCAGTTGGGCACCCCAAAATGGCACACTGGTCCCTTGAAGAACTTGACGGCTGACTGCGCTGCCACCTTCCTCACTGCTTCCACCTCTGGCCACTTTGTGAACTTGTCGATTGCGACGTACAAGTACTCAAAGCCCCCGACAACACGGGGGAGAGGGCCCAATATGTCGAGCCCCCAGACCGAGAAGGGCTAGGAGAGAGGGATAGTTTGAAGGGCTTGGGCTGGTTGATGGAGCTTCTTCGAATGGAACAGGCACGCTTCACACTTGGTTACTAGTGCCGTCGCATCCTGGAGGGCGGTGGGCCAGAAGAAACCTTGCCGGAAAGCCTTGCCGGCAAGGGCCCTCGACCCTATGTGGGAGCCACATATGCCTCCATGTATCTCTGCCAACAGCTTTAGTCCTTCCTCCCGGGAGATGCACTTCAATTTCACCCCATTCGGCTTCTCTGTGCATGCAGTTCGTTATCAACGAACTGATGCAAAACAAACCGGCGGGCTACTCTTTCCGCCTCTTCCTGCTCTTCAGGAAGCTCTCCTTTCTGAAGGAATTGGACGGTGTGATGTGCCCATGCCGGAGCCTGTGGCTCGACGACAAGGACCAAAGGCATTTCTTCTGCTATGGGAGCGGCCGCCTCCATGGCCATGACCTGAGGTCCTGCTGGAGTTGGTCGCCCCGTGGCAGGATCGGCATCCACGGCAACATCTTCGCCGGTGGCTCTGGGGAGCTCGGTGGGGAAGTACTTGCCGGGGCCTAGCTTCCTCCGCTTGTTCTGCCGGTCGACGGCCCAACGGATGGCTTAGTTAACTGAAGCACAAAAGTACCTGGTTCCACAGGTAGCTTGAGGGCAGCGCACTTTGACAGGTAGTCGGCAATGTCGTTCTCCGCCCGAGGGACATGCTCCGCTTGTATATCGTCAAAGCGTTCCTCCAGTTTCCTCACCTCATCTATGTAAGCTTCCATCAATGGGCTTTGATAATCTTTGTTGATCTGCCTGACGACGAGTTGTGAGTCGCCCTTGACGATGAGCTTTTTAACTCCGAGGTCCGCCGCGATCCTGAGACTGACAAGCAAACCCTCGTACTCGGCGGTGTTGTTGGTTGACATCTCCCGGGGGAAGTGCATCTGGATGACGTACTTGAGGTGCTCTTTGGTGGGTGCGACAAGCAGCACACCAGCGCCGGCACCTTGCAGTGAGAAGGCACCATCAAAGTACATGATCCAGTTGCGACTCGTTTCCTTGCCGGGGAGAGTGGTCTCTTGTACCTCTTAAATCGGGCGTCGAGGTCCATTCTGCAACAAACTCCGCCAAGACTCTGCTCTGAATCGTCGAGGTACTTTCGAACTTTAAACCAAAGCTTGACAGCTCCAGGGCCCATTCCACGATCCTCCCCGTTGCATCTGGGTTATGCAATATCCGTTGCAATGGGAGGCGGGTGACCACCGTGAATTCATGCGCTTGGAAATAATGGCGCAGCTTCCTCGAAGCCATAAGGAGGCCGAAGAGCAGCTTTTGCACACCTGAGTACCTCGACCTAGCCCCCTGCAAAAGGGGGCTGACGAAGTAAACTGGGTGCTGCACCATTTTCTTCTTCTACGCTTCTTCACCTGGTCACGTGGGTCCCTTCGCACAGGCGCCAGTCTTGCCGGGGCCGAGCCTTGCCGGGGACTCAGTCTTGCCGGGGCCGAGCCCTGCTGGGGAGGGTTCCGGCCCGCCAACCGTCGAGTCTGCTGCTGCTGCCGTCTCCTCATCAACTTCTCTCTGCACCACTAGTGCGGCGCTAACCACCTGATTCGTTGCCGCTAGGTAAAGCAGCAACGGTTCTTGTGGTTTGGGCGCAACCATCACTAGGGTAGAGGAGAGGTATTTCTTCAAATGTTGCAGCGCTGCCTCGGCCTCTGGGGTCCACTCCATCGGTCCTTCTTTCTTCAAGATCTTGAAAAAAGGAAGGGCATGCTCCGCGGACTTGGAGATGAACCGGCTCATGGCAGCAACGCAGCCAGTGAGCCGACGCACGTCCTTGATCCGTTTGGGTGCCTCAATCTGCTCGATAGCATTGATCTTATCTGGGTTTGCTTCAATCCCGCGCTGGGACACAAAGAACCCGAGAAGCTTGTCGGACGGGACGCCGAAGACACACTTCTCAGGGTTCAATTTGAGGTTGATCTTCTGCAGGTTCCCAAATGTTTCCTCCAGATCCTGCACGAGCGTTGCTTTGTCCTTGGTTTTGACCACTATGTCATCCATATAAGGTTCCATATTTCTATGTAGATGGGGCTCAAAACCAATTTGGACTGCTCTTGCAAAGGTCGAGCCAGCACTCTTCAACCCGAAAGGCATCCGTAAAAAGCAGTACGTACCACATGGAGTGATGAATGCTGTCTTTTCCTCGTCTTCCTTTGTCATGAATATCTGGTGGTATCCTGAGTAGGCGTCCAGGAACGATAATAGGTCACACCCAGGCGTGAAGTCAACAATCTGGTCGATGCGCGGTAACGGGAAAGGATCCTTTGGGCAGGCCTTATTGATGTCTATGTAATCAATACACAGCCTCCATTTCCCATTTGCCTTGCGCACCACAACCGGATTGGCCAACCACGTTGGGTGGAGTACTCCTCTCACCAAGCCCGCCGCCTCTAGCTTTCCGATTTCCTACGTGATGAACTCCTGCCTCTCCAGAGCTTGCTTCCTGACCTTCTGCTTGACGGGCCGCGCACGAGGACAGACAACAAGGTGGTGCTCAATCACCTCCCTGGGAACGCCGGGGATGTCGGAGGCTTGCCATGCAAACACATCGACATTCGCCCGCAGGAAGGCGACGAGCTCGCTTTCCTATTTGCCGTCGAGGGTGGAGCTTATGGTAAAAACTCCCCCCGTACCGTCCTCCTTGATGGGCACCTTCTTGGTTTCTGGTGGCATGGCTCTGGACTTCTTGCTCTTGCCGGCGGAGCTCTCTGGCACGTCCTCAACGCGAGTGCAACACGCCGAAGAGGTGCACTTGCCGGAGTGGGTGCTAGGAGTCTCGCTGGTCTTCTCCCCCCCGGGGCTCCGTCGGCAGGAGCAGGTACCTCAGCGGCAGCTGCTGCAACTGCTTCCCGGTAGAGTTGGTCAGCGCAGACCAACGCATCTTTCTTGTCGGAGGGGACGGTGATGATGTTCATCGACCCGGGCATCTACAGCATGCTGTAGGCGTAGTGTGAAGCCGCCATGAACTTGGCCAGTGCTGGGCGGCCAAGGATACCGTTGTAAGGCAAGGGGATCTCGGCTACATCAAAAACAATCCTCTCTGTCCTGTGGTTCAGCTCGCCTCCGAATGTCACAGGAAGCATGATCTTTCCCTTTGGCTGGCTCCTTCTCGGGTTAACCACTTGGAACGTACCCGTCTCCTCGAGGTCTCCATCAGGGATCTGCAACCTTCTAACCACAACGAGCGAGATCAAGTTCAAGCCGGCCCCGCCGTCAACCAACATCTTTGTCACCTTGAGGTTGCGGATTGTTGGTGAAACCAACAATGGCAAGCACCCGATCGCAGTGGTGCGTTCAGGGTGGTCCTCGGTGTCGAAGATGATGGGCATGCTAGACCATTTCAGCGGCTTCCGTGCGTCAAACGATGGCTCCACCGCTGTGATCTCACGCGCCCACTTCTTGAGTTGGCGGTGGGATGTGTGCAGCGAGGCGTCGCCATCGACGCACATGGCCTCTGTCGCTTTCTGTAACTCGTGGTCGCCGGACTCATCATTCTCGTCCTGATCATCGTCTTCCTGCTTCTTGTCGCGGGCCCGGGCAGGCCTCTCTTGCTATCTCTCCTTGCCGCGGTGGCCTTCTTGGCCACCACGTTTCTTGCCGGATCCTTCGGCACCGTCTGGGCCTTTCTCCTTGTCCCGCCGCTCATACTCGACTTTCTGCTTCTCGGCGAGCAGCTCTACCTGCCGACAGTTTTGGAGATCGTGGCCCTTGGTGCGGTGGATCTTCCAGTACTGCTTTTCGGAGCCTCCTGGCTTGACGGCAACCGCCAAGGCCCGGCAAGCGTCACACCCGGCAATCTCCTTGCCGGGGTCGCTTGCCTTGGTCTTCTTGGTGGTACCGGTGTCGTCGGATCCTCAACAGCAAGCACGGCCTTGCCCTTGCGCTTCCTATTATGGCGTCGGCCTTTCTTTGCTGGGGTGGCGGCATCGCCAATGGAGTCGGTTTCCGCACCGGCATCTTCGCCGGGGTACTTCCTTCCTTCCTCGGCACGAGCGCACCGATCGGCCAGAACATAGAGCTCGGCCACATCCTTAACCTTGTTCATCGCCAGCTCCTCACGCATCTTGCGATTGCGCATATTCTGATGGAACGCACTGTTCACAGCGGCGGGATCAACATCGGGGATGTTGTACTGCACCCGGCTGAACCTTTGGATGTACTTGCGCAGGTTTTCTCCTTCCTTCTGGGGGATGATGTGTAAATCACTCACCTGGCCATGAGCTTGGTGACCTTCGGTAAAGGCGCCAACAAACTCATGGCACAGATCCGCCCAAGAAGAGATGGAGTCCACCGGCAAGTGCATCAACCATGACATAACATTAGGCTTGAGTGCCAATGGGAAGTAGTTGGCAAGCACCTTATCGTCGCGGGCCCCAGCAGCCTGCATCGCGATGGTGTAGATGCTGAGGAACTCTGACGGGTGAGTCTTGCCGTTGTACTTCTCGCCAACATTGGGTTTGAACGTACGGTGGGAGGGCCACTGGAACTATCGCAGCTCACGGGTGAAGGCCGGACAACCCACCTCGTAAGGTAGGCCACCATAGCCTCCCGGCGCTAGGTGGTCCGTAGCGGGCCCTGCCCGCCTGTCCGACTGGCGGCGCGCGTCACGTCGGCGCTCGATCGTAGTTCGAGCGTCCTCGTGAGCTTGCTCCCGAAGGACTTGGCGCTGATCGCGGTTGGTCCGCGGGTCGGACGACGCGATGGAGATATCATCACGAGCGTCGCCACGACGTGCCGACGCCCGGGGTGGTCGGGATAGATGTGGGGAGTACACCGTGGCCGCGTCGCCTCCGGCGTGGCCTCCGCTAGCAGGTGGCAGCCCGGCGGAGCGACGGCCGACGGGTTCCGCCGGCCGCAGCCTATCGTCGTTGGTGATGCTGACGAGGCTCCGGACGGTGGCCCTCCATTCGCCGATCTTCTCCACGGCGTGAGGAAAATCGAGGAGCAGCTGCGCGCATTAGGGCTTCCGCTGGCGTGGGTAGCGGTGTGAGCTGGGTGGACCACGATGCGCCTCGACTCCTAACCACGTTAGAAGGGGCCGCGTCGCGGCTCCGCAGCCGTTCGCCACCTCCATCAGTACCTCGGCGCGCATGCTGGCCCCCTCCTTCATGTGACAGATGCACGGGACTCTTTCCAAGGCGGCGCGCAGGGTCACCAGCAGGGTGACGCTGCTCATCACGCACAACCTGAGAAGAGCGCGCCGTGGGCGCCGGTGTTGTCGCCTTGGAGATCGCCGTGCCGCCGCCTAGTGGGATGGCGGAACCCCTGGAAGGCCCCGCGCCGCCTGCGGGGGGCCTGACTCCGTCTCCGGAGCCCGGGACTGGTGGCTCGCCGCCCGGCCTTGTATGACGACGCCTTCGCCAGGCCAGGAACATCAGGGCGATGTGGATGTTCGCGGGCCGTGCCACGGGTCCTCTCCGCGACTGGCCCGCTGTCAGTCCGCACCGGTACCAACCCGGCTCCGGACGAACCGATCGCCGTGGCCGCCTTCTTCTTAGGAGCCATGGCGATGAAGAACGATTAGGTCAACTGCTAGACCAGATTCTCACAGCAGCGCTCCCCTACCTGGCGCGCCAAAGATGTCGGTGGGAAACGACACCTATGGGATCACTGGAATCCCTTCTATGGTTGCGGGGCGCGAGGATCATGAGAAGAGCGGAACCAGCAGACAACAGAAAGGGATTTTACCCAGGTTCGGGCCGCAAGGATGCATAAAACCCTAGTCCTGCTTTGGTGGATGTAATTAGTGTGCTTGAGCTCTCGAACTAGCTCTAGGTGCTGTGAGGTTCCAAAGAGCCGAATCCTCTCTCCGTGCGCCATGGGCCTTCTTTTATAGGCGAAAGGGGCTGCCACAGTGGCACACAGGAGGTGGAAAGTGCTACAGTGTCGCGAGTCTATCGCTAGTATTACAGGACAAGACACATTTAATGCGAGGCTTAGGTGTCCCTTCGCTTTATCGGGGATGGGGGCGAGGCCCGTTCCGTCCGTCGCCGCTCCTCCTCGCTTCGACATGCGCCCTGGCCAGCGACGCGTGCGGTGCCATGTAGGTAGGCAGGCAGCTGAGGTGACGCGGTGGTGGAGCCTCCACGAAGGATTGCATGCCGCCACGCAGGTGCCTGCCCACTGGTTATCGGCTGACCGCATCTTGACAGCGAAGAATTATCCTGGTCTTGCGGGCAAGGCGGCCCGGTGGTGCGCTTTGGCGAGGGCCTTGTCGGGTGGCCCGGCAAGGGACTTGCTGTGGCACGCCGGCCTCCCAGGCAAGGGTCTTGCCGTGGCGTGCTGGGCTCCCTGGCAAGGGTCTTGCCGGGGGTCTTGTGGGTTCCTTCGGTGAGGATGGTTGCCTTCTTATCCTCATTTGAGCTTGAGCATTCTATGTCTTCACAAAGATCTGTATGCCACCACGGAGGTGCCTCCCGAGCCCTGTCCCAACGCATTTGTCTGAGCGTTCGTGGGCTCAAGGGTGGCTCGCTTGGCTGGTGCGGGGCGAGCTGTCCCGGCAATGGTCTTGCCGGGGCCGCCGAGGACGCCCAGCAAGGATCTTGCCGGGGGAACCTGCTTCGTCCCTTTGCTCTTTGTGGTCTTGGCCTTGGCGTTGCTTCCTTTGCCTCGTGGCCTCGGCTTCTCTCCGGCTCCCCCTTCCTGCCATGTCTGTGCGTGGCCGTGGCGAGAGGCTCTGACTGCCCGTGCACAAGTAAAGGGGTCAAAAGCAGAGCCCCTACTTTTGTACACCAACAATGACCGAGTGTTAGAATGCGAGATTCGCTAAACCATATACAGGGTAATGATTTGGGTGTGGGATGGATTGATCACCATACCGACTTACTCTTATTATTCGCCTTGCTATACGGGATGGTAAATCTGAGTGACTTACCTATAGTAGAGAGACGACAATATTAAACCTTGTTTGAACCTTAGAATGGTATAGCAATTTTCCCTTGTATAAGGAAGCTTTTGCCAACCGTAGGTTATACGGTGAGGTTCAGCCCAGACCCATTTCCTGCAAGAGAAACCATAAATGGTTTACCACCATGAGATATCGATAGTTGATTAGTATTGGCGCCAGACTTGTCAGCTAAGAAGACCCGATCACAGAAGAACCTTACCAACATGAAAGGACAGAAGTATTGCGGTAAAGGTTACGCCACTACGGGAAGATCCCAGAGAAAGCCCCAAGGATCTGAGAAGAACGACCCTGTCAACAATAGGATGGATGTATATGAGTTTTGATGGAACCGTAACCATGTTTCTAAGGGTGGTAGCACCATAGACCCCCTGTGACGATCGGTGGATCTTGAGAAGACCCCGAACCTAACCTATTTCTTTCTAGCCTCTCCGAATCTCGAGGACGAGATTCATTTTAAGGGTGGTAGGTTTGTAACATCCCAAAATTCTAAATTTTGGAATGTTATCTTAAATAGATAGTTTTGATTGATTGTGTGAAATTGAGTGAAATTCAAAACTTTTTGAAAGTTAAATGAGAGGGAATAAAAGGACTTTCTCAAACTTTCATTTTTGCTTTTATGATCTCCATGAATTCAAATTCTTTTCATCACAAAACCCTGGAGAGAAGATGACATGACTTCTTCCATTTAAATAAATGAAAAGGGTTTTGAAAAGATTTGAATTTCATTCGGAAAATATTTCTAATTCATAAACTTCATGCAACTCAATGATTTTCATCAGAGAAGATAAAATGACTTCTTCAAATTATATGAAATATGAGTTGCAAGTTTAAAACGATCAATTTAAAGTCCTTTTGAAAATTATTTTTCAATTTGGAGTTATTTGGCTATTATTCAAATTATTTTTCTCCAAAAATAAAATATATGGAAATTATGGTAAAATGATTCTCTACATCGGAAAATTGGAGAGAAATAAATTTAAAATCATTTTGGTATTTTTAAAATGATTTTTATGAGGTTTTATTGCAACAGTATCACTCCTTGCTTTATTTGAACTTTGTTAGATTTTATTTGGTGCTAGATAAATGTCCACGTTGTAGGTAATCTTTTTCTAAAATTTTTGATATATTATATGCCTATATAAATTTTTAATTATTTTGTTTTATTTATTTTTGTTGTTTGGAAAATCTTTATTTTAAGAAAAAGAGAATCCTCACGATCGGGCCGGACTAGCTCTCGGCCAGCCCAGCAATACTCGGCCAACCGCCTGCCTCCCGAGCTTGGGACGAAGTCCCGGCGTGCCCGCCGCCGCCGAGTCCCGGCTGCACGCCTCCCCTTGCCCTCCTCCACGCCTTTGGCGCCTCCTCCCCTCCTATAAAGCGCGCCACCCGGGCCCTCTCCTTCTCGCCTCTCGAGCCGCCGCCCCTCGCAAGATCCGCCACCGCCGCCGTCGGTTACCGCCGCCGCCGCCTCGCTAGCTCCGCCCGCCGCTTTCGCTCTTCTTTGCTTCGCCATCGCCGCCCGGCCGCTTGACACCCGCCCATGCGCAGCCACCGACCGCCCCTCACCAGAGTCCACCGCCTCGCCGGAAACCGCCGCCGTCGTCGAAACCGTCCGAACCGGTATAAAACCGCCAGTCCGATCTGGTTTTTCTTCTAAGATCGGTTTTTCTTTAAAACCCTAGACTAGATCTGTTTTTTTGGTTTTATTAAACAGCGAACGTTCACTGGTTAGGTCTACACAGCGAAGGATCTTCGTTCGTTAGCGTTCTGTAACGAACGTTCGTTCTTTAGGTTTTTCTTTTTATTTTTATTTTCTGGCAGGGACCTATCCGTAGTGATATTTTACAGATTAGTCCCTATTTTTCAAATGATCACTACTTTTTACTTGCCGTGCCCTGAAGCATGAGGGGCACATATTTCACGGCAACGCGCCTGTTGCCGTTCGCTATGCTGACTACGGTGGAGTAGTCGATTAGCCAATCCTCCGGCTTCACAGAGCCGTTGTACTTGGTCCTGTCTCTTGGGAGCGAGAACCCTTTAGGGAAGGGCTCATCGTGGATGCGGGGGCCGAAGCAAGGCGGACCGACATCGTCTTCTTCTTCCAATGCTGTGGATCGCGCTTAGGCGGTCGATCCGTGGCGGGCGTCGCTACCGACTACTTCGCTGGCGGACAAGTCACCACCGAGAGTCGGATGCGTGACAGCGGCGGGTGGATATCTTTCTCGCGAAGGCGGAGGAGGGCGGGTTGCCTCGCCGCTCCACGCTTGAGGACGGCCTTCTGCGTCAGACTCGATGGAGATCCGGGCTTCAAGGGCCGGGCAAATACCGACTCCTTCTCTCGCCGTGCGCTGGTGTTGCCCGTGGTCGGCATGCGTGATGTCGCGTCGTGCTCTCGGCGGGGGGGGGGGGGGGGGCTTTCGGCGCGGGCGCCATCTTCATGCGGCTCTGCGGCCGCGCCAATCAGTTGCTGGATGCGTCTAGCCATATAGGGGAGCTCATCGGGCCCTAGTCCGTTCAGCTCTTCTACGGCCACCTGGGCGGCGCGTAGGTTCTCGAGGGGTGTGGCATAGACTGGGCGGTCCGCTCCCAGCATGTTGGCGATGACCGCGCCACGTTTCTTGACGATGCCGATTCGGCTCGGCCCGTTAGGGGGTGGCGTGCCAAAGGCGGCGCGGTCGACTTCGCGCTGGTGAGCCTCAGTGAGGCATCTCATGGAAGCTATCCTCTGGCCCTCCGCGTGGAGGGCGGTAGGCGCGCTCCGCGTCTCGGCGTCAGCGTCGGCCGGGAGAGGGGCGGACAGGTCGTGCAGCGCCGCTTGCAGGGCGTCGTGGGCGTTCTCGCCAGAGGGGCCGCCGTGACTGATGACCAGCACCTCGGTGATGGCACTGCCACAGCTGTCGGCTTGGGGGAGCGGGTCATTGAAGATCACGACGTTGGTGGGGAAAGCGTCGAGTGATGCCGTGTCGGAGTCGACAAGCATCGGGTCGGTGGAGCCGACCGACTCCAAATCCACAGCAGGCTCGCTGGAGACGTGGAGTTGGTCAAGGAGGCTGACGAGGTGGCTCTCGGGGCAGCCTATGCCCGCGTCGGAGGCGGGCTCGTCAAAGATGCGAGCCGTGCCAAGAAGATCGGCGAGACAATTTCGCCAGCATAGCGTCGTGACGCCTTACAGCCAGCGTCGGGGCAAAAGCGCCATCGCAGGCGTCTTGGCTGGCCTACGCTTCATGAGGGAGGAAGAAGGTTCCCGTCTAGAACAGATCTCTGGACGACGGTGCACCTGGCCCCATGGTGGGCGCCAAATGTCGGGTGGTAGGTGCGACATATGCCAACGGGTGGCTTATCATTGTGAGAGCCAATAAGACGTCGCCGGTTCCTGGAAACGGGATAAGGCGAAGACATGCACGCCGGCAAATCTTACCCAGCTTCGGGGCTCTCCATGGAGATAACACCCTCTCGCTGCTCTGCGGGGTCTCCGCATGATCACTAGATGAACAAGTGGCTACAAGAGGCTCCTTGAGCTGTTCGGTGAGAGGAAGAAGAAGGGCATGGCTGGCTCTCCTCTTCCCTCTATGTGGTGTCTAAAACTCTAAGAGATCAACCCTTTGCATGGGTGCCCTGGGGGGTTTATATAGGCCTACCCCCTGTGGGTACAATGTTAATCCGTTGGTAGCGGGCCCTAACCGTCGGTGTCTACACTGCATGGCTTCTCCGCCGACTCCAGGGGGCCATCATTGGTGGGTCCCGCCCGGCTACCGGCTTCTTATTCGACAAAATTTGGCCCTTGGCCAGGGGAGCCTTGTTGGGGGCTGGTTACGGTTGCCTCAATCCACGATGGCGAGGGCTTTGTCGGTAAGCATGGCTACGATTAGCCGCCGCCTTGGCGGCGATCACTGTAGTCTCACCTCGCCTTGTCTCCTTAATGAGGCGCTTCCTTCGAGGAGGGAACAAGCCGGCTATGGAAGCCGCCATATCTCAAAGCCGACCGGGAGGCCGAGCCGCTTCGGGCATCTGCTGACCGGAGGGGCCCGCCGCTGCGGGTCGTGATCGACAAATTTATCGTGGTGACGTCATGGTCAGCATGGTAGCGATGCCGTGCCGGACGGGTGATGGACGCCCGTCTGACATGCTTATGGCCATTGGCGCTCCGGGATGCGGGGGGTGGCGGAAGCTTCCACGCCCGTCTCATCACCGTTATGTCGCTGCAGATTCCCGAGGGTGCGGCCTTGGACCGCTTCTTTGGGGCCGGCTTCTTGGAGTCGGCCTTCTCGTGGCTGCCCGCTGGAGTCGGTCGGCCTCAGGCGGCTCCTCGGGAGCCGGCCTCTTGTGTCCTTCTTCCTCAGAGCCTGGGCCGGGCTGGCTCGACAATGGCCCGAGGGTCACGGCCGGGGAAGGCGGCCCTGCGTCTTGGATGTTGGATAGATTGATAGGCTTGTAATTTTTTTAGAAGTCCCAGGGGGAGCCGGCTAGGCTACCCGTGGTCATTTACTCCGACAGTAGTCACCGAAGCTGATTGAGCTTCGAGGTTGAAAGGAGGACGAGAAGCTCGATCAACTTCCTATCCTGAGGAGCCGGCAGCTAGGAGCCGGCCTTGAGCGGGTGTGCCGTCTTCGGGAAGTTTCGTAGCCAGAAGGTGAGAACGCGAGGCGAATCGCGCGTTGACCACGCGCCACCCTGCACGCCACGTGGCTGGAAGGCTCTGCCAGCCCACGCTGCATGACGGACGCCGCCGCAGGCCGGGGCCCACCATACCCAGGCCTCGGCCCATGTGGGGATCCTCTCATGCCCGAACGGACTGCTCGCCTTCCTCAGAAGCGGTTTCAGCATGCCTTTAGGCGCCAATAATCACGAGACGGGAGGAGGGGGGCGCAGCTAATCCCATCGTTCCCCACGCCACCTCCTCGGCTCACTTGCCATGAAGCCTATAAGTAGGGGAGGAGGGGAGGCGGGCACGCCGCACGCCGCCTCTTGCTCCACCCTTCCTTCTACCTCCTCCTTTCTTCCGCCATCGCCATGGCGCTCCTCACCACCGTGCCGTTCCGCCGTCGACCCTCTTGGTCTGCCGCGGCTCCTCTGCAGCGTGGCTGTGCTCTCCACCGCCGCGCTTCTCTTGCCCCCTCTTGCTCCCATGGCGCTTTCTGGCTCGTGGGATGGCTCCAACGTCCATGAAGACCACATTGATTGGCTTCGCAAGACGCGGCGGTTGCCGGGCGAGGGCTACGTGAAGACCCGCCTCGCGTCGGAGGGAGAGGTTTCGCTGGCACCGCAGGAGGGCGAGCGGGTCATCTTCCGCCAAGATCGCCTGGCTGGCCTCGGCCTGCCGGGCGAGCGGGTTCTTCCGCCTCTTCCTCGAAGTTCTACCACCTCCACCAAGATCATCTCACCCCCAACACGGTGATGTTGCCGGCCTTCGCCATCCTGTGCGAGGTTTTCTTGGCGTCCTCCCCACCCTTGAGCTCTTTGGGGAGTTCTTCCAAAGGCAAGCTTGGCACTGCCTCCGTGGTGTGCTCACCTGTGGCGCCTTCATCGCCATGCAGAGGTCAGCCGACAACAACCCTTTCCGCCTATCCCCCTGATCCAGTCGGTGAAGGTCTGGCAGCAATCATATTTTTACGTGAAGAACGTCGCCTCGCAAGGCGACTTCGTCAATCTGCCGGCTTACGTAGCCGGCCCGCCGGCTGGGAGGCAGCCGTCTTGGTCCTACCGAGCCCGATCGCTCTCCATGGCTGGAACGCCGCCGTCACCCGGCTCCAGGTGATGATCCAACCGGAGGGCTTGGTCGGGGCCGACCTGGTCGCCGCCTTCGTGGAGCGCTGGGTGCTCCCGCTCCAAGGTCGGCCGCACATGATCTGCCAGATGAGCGGCCGCTTCGACCCATGTCGGCTGAGCACCAGAGAGATGCCTCGTGACGAGGTGTCGAACATGGTGAATTACATCTCCAGCTGCAAGCTCACCGAGGAGTGGCAGTATGGCAAGGCGTCGTATTCTCGGGCTGATCCCCCGCCTGTGGTGAGTTTTCCTTCTTTTCTTCTTCCTTTGTTGCCGGGTTCGTGACAACCGACCTTTGACTAGTCGGCTTGTCTTTGAGCAGAACCCCCTTCTTCGACCGGCGGCCGGGACCGCAGGGCCGGAGCGCCAGTTCATGACCGACCGCACGGCGGACGACCTCGACGACCCAGATCTAGGGGCGGCCGCCATGGACGACGCCATAGGCGGAGCCGGCGGAGAGGCAGGCGGCCCCGAGCTGATGGCTGGCTTCGGGGACTGGCCGGATGATGACGAAGCCGAGGCCATCCCATGCCTCCAGCCAGCAGCCGATCGCCAAGGCGCGGGACCTTGTGTCGCGCCAGCTTCTCGGGGTGGCGCGCAAAAACTTCGGGCCGGGCCGGGTCTCTTCGGAAGCCGGCCGAAAAAACCCAAGGGCTCCACGGCGGCGACCAAGCGGGACGAGGCGGCCGCGAAAGCGGCCCGCTTCCGCAAGGTGGTGGAGCAGCCCGCAGCGGTCTCGGCGTAAGTGTTGAATGTCTCGCACTTTTATTGTCTTCCTTAGTTGAGGCTCACCTAAGCCGTCTTCTTGATTCTTTGAACAGGCGCCCGCTTTCCCTCGAACGGGTTGACGCCGCCTCCATAGTCGGACCAGCAGGAGGGTCTTGAGCTCCCGCCACGTGGATCCCCGCACGACCTTATGGAGGCAACGGAGCTGAACGCATGGAGGCGCGGGAGGAGCGGGAAGCGGCAGAGTGGAGGAGCCATCCAGAGGCGGCGGAGAAGTCGGCCGAGGCGCAAGCCGACGAACGCCAAGGCCCAGCGGAGGCAAGGCTGCGGAGAGGGAGGCGGAGGCCCTGCGCAATCAGCGTCCGCGGCTCGTTATTCCTATTCACACCATGGCTCCCAACATCCCCGTGCCCCCGTCAAAGGAAGCCGACCGCGACCAGCCAGTGATGGAGAGGAGGGAGGATGACGTGACCATCCTGGGGGAGGCGCCACATCCGGCGCCGACTGGAACCGGCCAAGGCGGCCAACCTGCTGCGGCGCCTGAGCAGCCGGCTGGGGGCGAGTCAGCGCGGGGGTGGATCTTGTGGTCGCCACGGCTGCTGGAGAGACAACCTCTGCCGAGCCGTAGAGAGCTGCGGGCGCCACTCGACGGCTCAGACTGGAGGCGGCCAGCGCCAAGACGTCGAAAGTGGACGCCAAATAGCCGAACGACCGAAGCTGAACGCATGGCGGCGCAGGAGGTCCGACGCCGCTTCAGACTCCAGCCGCCAGTAACGGTACACCCAGGAGTTTCTTGCTAAGCGCGGTCATCCGGGTGAGTCTTCCGCCTTGGTCTATTTCTTTCTTGATTTCTTCCGTGGGGCGTCAAGCACTCCACCGGGTGTAGTCCCCGAAGTTTCGAGTTGGCTGCCGAAAGCAGCGGCTTGGAACTTTTAGCAGGCCTTGGCGGCAATCTTATTCTTATTCGCACTCCGTCTGATTTTCAGGAATACCACAATCTCCGCTCGGCTGCCTTCAACTCGCAGGCCCAGGAGCTGAGCCAAAAGGCCGCCAACCTGACTAATAGCCGGAGTGAGTGCTTTGTTTCTTTTATCTCATGTGGGCGCACAACAGACTCCACCGGGTGTAGTCCCCGAGATTCGGGCCGATCACGAGCAATGGGTCGGATCTTCCCTGACGACTCCTTCCTTATTGCTTTTTCCTTTTTCTCCACACATGCAGAGGCTAATGCCGACTTGAGGGAGCAGCTAGGCGGGGCCCAGACCGCCCTTCGCGCCAAGGAGGCTGAGTGCAGCGCCTTGGCCCAGGAACGCGACCGCCTGGCCAAGAGACTGGCCGACCAAGAGGAGAGCCATAAGGCGGCCCTGAGAAGGCGCATGACAGCGAGGCCGCTCTTAAGGCCGAGTTCGAGACCGAGGCGGCGGGCTGGGCTGAACCGAGGCAAGCGCTGAGCGAGGGCTATGGACGGGTCGAGGATCTGATCGATGGTAAGCCGCCTTCCTTTTCACCCCTTTGCTTGCTCCTTGCCCTCTTGTTTATCTTCTGATTTTTGTGTTGTTTCTTTGCTCTTCACGCAGATTACTTTCCCAGTTACTCCGTCGCCGCCAGCCAAGCCATCGAGGCCCACCGCGAGGCACGTCAGCAAGCAGGGGTTGAGATCGCGCCAGATGCCAGCCGGACGCTTGAGGAGCAGCTCTTGGCCATCCAGGCCCGACTGCAGCCGGCTCACCGGATGCTCCGCCCTCTTCAGCGTGCCGGGGCGCAAGTGTTGACCGCCCTACGCTCGGGCGAGGCGATTCTCGCACTTCACCGGATCGCCGACTGGCTAGAGGTTGCGGTTCGCCACTTCGAGGCCTGGAAGGCTTCCGCTGCTCGGTCCGGCGCCAGGCGGGCGCTAGAGTTCATTCGAGCCTGGTATCCTGGGCTCAGCTTGCGCCAGCTGAGCACCTGGAGGCAGGAGGCTGACGAGGAGCTGGTGGCGGTGCGGCCAGCTATTATCCAGCGCGCCTCGGCTATCGCCGAATATACCGACACCAGCTTTTTTTCTCCTGAAGTGAATGACAACGGTGTCGCCCAGCCGGAGGAGTGGTTCGGGCTGAACCCGGCGGAAGGTGAGGACTCGGCGGAGGAGATCGCTTCCAGCGACGAAGGCGAAGACGAAGAAGGGGAGGGCGGCGAAGACGTCGTGTCTGACGGGCGGTTTACCAGCCAGCCTTCACCGATCGCGGTTTCCAAAGAACGAGGGCGCACGCGAAGCCGCAAGCCGCCTACTGTGGGTGATGATCAGGCCGAGATCCGCCAGCCGCCCACTCCTCCGGCCAAGATCGCTGCTCCACCGACCTGCCCGACTCGCTTATCGCTCCCTTGGCCTGATCTGCCGTTCTTGCTTTCCTGCTGTTACTCTTTGAACAACTTTTATTAAACTTATGCAGCTTCCACCCATCGGGGTGTATTCAAACTATGTTGAATGCCGGCCTTTCGAGGCTTTTGTGTAAATATAATTATGCATGTGTTTGGATTCCATTCAATTTGCTTTTTATCCTTAGGTTGTTTCCTTTGCCGCCTTCCCTTGGTCGCCGCCTTCCCAGCGTAATAGCTGCTCACAATTGCGGGTCGGTGAGGAACTTGGCCATTTGTGGGAAGGCAAGTACTTGAGCTTTCTTGGATTGTGGCGAGGTGGAATGGGAAACCGGCCGGCCGGCTACTCTGGTAGCCAGTCAGCGATGGGAGGAAGCCGGCTTTTGTTATACGAGTTTGTTAGTCCTTAGCCGTTTTTAGTGTGGGCATCCTTTCGTGCCTTTGACTCTTGCCAGCCGGACAGTCGGTTCTTCGAGCTGCGACTTTTGACAAGAGAGGGCTTGGGTGCCGGCACACTACTTGTCCGACCGCAGTGGAACTTGAATATAACTCATATGGCGGCCCCCGGGCGACTAGTCGAACTCCGGTGCCGCACGAGGAGGAAGAGTGTAATGAGAAAATCATAAGCATGATACTCGTCATTCATAGATAAAAGGTGGCAGTCCCTGAGTGCTCCTTGGGGGGCCCATTGTCTCATACTTAGTACAAAAGGTAGCGTGATACATACTGCATTTTAACTGTAAAATCTTCGGAGGAGGATTGCGTTCCATGGTCGTTCCGACTCCTTGCCAGAATCATCTCTTTTTCGTGCCTTCGCTTCAGGCGCCGATTAGGTAGTAGGAGTCGCTCCCAATGCTCTGCCGATGACGAAGGGGCCTTCCCAAGGGGCCGAGAGCCTGCTGGCCGGGCTGTTCATTTGGATCACGGAGCACAAGGTCGCCTCTTGAAAGGATCTTGGCTTGACTTTCCGGTGTGGTAGCGGCGCAAACCCCGCCGGTAGATGGCGGACCGGTGAGGGCTAACAGCCGGCTTTCTTCCAAAGAGGTCGACGCCGTCTTCTCGTCTTCTTTGGCCTCTACTTCGCAGTACATGGTCACCCGAGGCGAGTCGAACTCGATGTCGGGCTTGGGATGACAGCCTCGGCACCATATACAAGGAAGAAAGGGTGAAGCCGTTGACTTGTTCGGGTAGTGCGCAGACTCCAGAGGACGGCCGGCAGCTCGTCGAGCCAACAAATTTGCCGAACGCTCTCCAAACACGCATCCACCGGGCCGGGGCTTGATGCCGGAAAGATGATGTCGTTGGCTCGCTCAACTTGGCCGTTTGACTGCGGGTGGGCAATGGATGCTAGGTCCAGTCGGATGCCCTGTGTCGCGCAGAAACGTGCCAATGCTCCCTTGGCAAAATTCATGCCGTTGTCGGTGATGATGCTGTGTGGCACGCCGTACCGAGTTGCAATATCTACGATGAATGTCACGGCAGTGGGCACATTCAGCTTCTTAATCGGCTTTGCTTCGATCCACTTGGTAAATTTATCCACGGCGACAAGCAGATGTGTCATGCCGCCGCGCGCCATCTTGAACGGGCCCACCATGTCCAGACCCCAGACGGCAAAAGGCCAGGTGAGGGGAATGGTCTTGAGTGCCGAAGCCGGCAGGTGTTGCTTGGAGCCGAAGACTTGGCACCCTTTGCAATGTTTGACCAACTCCTTGGCGTCATCCAAAGCAGTCGGCCAAGAGAATCCATGGCGGAAAGCTTTGGCAACAAGTGATCTTGAGGCTGCGTGGTGGCCGCATTCGCCTTGGTGAATGTCCTTGAGGATTACTATGCCCTTCTCTGGCTCGACGCAGCGCTGGAAGACTCCAGTGACACTGCGTTTGACGAGCTCTCTGTTAACAATTGTATATGCTCCAGCTCGACGTAGGACTTGTCTTGCCGCGATCTCGTCAGCCGGCAGTTCTCTGTTTACCAGGAAGTTGAGGATGGGCTGACCCCATGATGGAGTTGTGACTTCTTCTATGGCCAACACAGCTACTGCAACCAGGGCGGGTGGGCCGGGTGGTGAAGAGTTGGAGTTGGCCACTGCCTGTGGTGTTGATGCAGTCCCCGGGCCGACTACCATAGTCCCCGGGCCGGGTTCTGAAGTCCCCGGGCCGGGTGCGACTATGGCAGTCCCCGAGCCGCCTATCGAAGTCTCCCGCCGCTTGGTTCCCAAGCCGGATCCGCTACATCGGGTTAAGCGGCATGAAGATGGAATCGGATTCGAGATGGCTTGATAGACGGCTTGAGGAGGGGTTGAGAGAGACGCCGGTTGGTATAGCTTGTCGAGTGGAGCCTGCTCGCGCTGTGGCATCTCGCTTGTTCGTTGTCGGCCCGTGGCACGTGGAGGAACTCCCATCCTTCAAAATACCCGCTGATTTGTTGAACGAGGAAGCGGTAGCTTGCCATGTTTATGCCCTTGGCCCCTACCACTGGGATGATCGCTGGACCACCAAATTCGAAGTCGCCATAGCACGAGTTCCGGCGGATGCCGAGCTCTTTGGCTAGCCGGAGTTCGCGATGTATGAGCGCCTCGATTCGCCACATTGTTGGAGGCGGCAAAGTGAATTTGCAATGTGTATCTGAGTTTGTCGCCTTTGGGAGAGGTGAGGATGATGCCGCTCCCAAGCCGGTGCGCATCTTGGACCCATCAAGTGCATCCGCCAATGAGTGGAGTCTGGAGCCGGCGGCAGTAATCGGTCTCGCCCAATGACGAGGAAGTCGGCCAATGCTTGGGACTTGATGGCGGTGCAAGGCTGGTAGAAGATCGTGTAAGGGGCCAGCTCAATGGACCATTTTGCCACCCAGTCGGATGCGTCCCGGCTGCCTATGATCTCGGTGAGCGGGGCGGTGCATACGACCGTGATGGGGTGCTCTTGAAAGTAGGGCTTCAGCTTCTTGGCGTGCGGCACACGCCATAGCACATCTTCTCAGAAAAGTGCGGGTAGTTCTCGCTTCGAGGTGGACAGTATTGCTTAAGTAATAAACCGGTCTCTGGACTGGCTGAGCTCGGCCTTCTTCAGGGCGCTGGACCATGATGACGGTCCTGACCACCCGGCTGGTGGCGGCAACATAAAGGAGCATGGGCTCTTTCTCAGTCGGCGCCGCTAAGACGGGCGGCGTGGCCAGCATCTTCTTTAGCTCATGGAAAGCTTGGTCGGCTTGGTCGTTCCACTTGAAGTGAGTGGTTTTCTTTATGAGTCGGTAGAGGGGAGAGCCTATTCTCCAAGCCGACTGATGAAGCGGTTCAGGGAGGCCAAGCACCCGGTAAACTTCTGGACGTCTCGCAGCTTGGTGGGAATCTCCATTCTCTCAATGGCTTTGATCTTTACTGGGTTGCATTCAATGCCGCGTCCGGAGACCAGGAAGCCTAGAAGCTGGCAGGCTGGTACTCCGAACACGCATTTCTCGGGGTTGAGCTTGATCTGAAACTGGCGCAGGTTCTCAAATGTTTCCTTGAGGTCTTCTAGCAAGGTGTCGCGCTTCTCCGTCTTCACCACGATATCGTCTACATAGATGTGGGCATTTCTGCCGAGTTGCTTGAGGAGGCATTTCTGCATGCAACACTGAAAAGTGGCACCGGCATTTCTCAAGCCGAATGTCATAGTCAGGTAACAGAAAGCTCCGAATGGCGTGATGAAGGCGGTCTTCAAGCGGTCAGCCGGGTCCAACTTTATCTGGTGGTAGCCCAAGTAGGCATCCAAGAAACTCAGCAGCTCGCATCCAACTGTGGAGTCTATCACTTGATCAATCCTTGGCAGGGCGAATGGATCTTTGGGGCAGACTTTGTTGAGGCTTGTGTAGTCTATACACATGCGCCACTTGTTATTCTTCTTCAGCACGAGGACCGGGTTGGCAAGCCACTCCGGAAAGAACACCTCCATTATGAAGCCGGCCGCTAGGAGCCGGGCTATCTCTTCTCCTACAATCCTTCTCTTCTCCTCCGATAGCCGGCGGAGGGGCTGCTTGACTGGTTTTGCATCCGCTCGGACGTGTAGCTTGTGCTCGGAGAATTCCTTCGGAACACCCGGCATGTCCTTGGGGGACCATACAAAGATGTCCCGATTCTCACGGAGGAAATCGACGAGCTCGCCTTCCTATTTGCCGTCCAGGTTTGCCCCAATGACGGCAAACCTTTCTGGGTGCTCTGGGTCCAGAGGTATCTTCTTTGTTTCCTTGACCGGCTGGAAAGAACCTTGGGCATCACATTCCTTGGGGTCGGGGGACAGGGCTGGCTACTTGCCGGCCATGGCCACGACTCGGTCCAACATCTTCTTCTCTTCAGCGATCACAAGGGACTCAAGCCGCCGTCAAGCGGCAAAGACACTCAGAGGATCTCTTGTAATCGCCGGCTACGGTGATGATGCCCTTGGTACTTGGCATCTTCATATTGAGGTAGGCATAGTGGGGTACAGCCATGAACTTGGCCAGAGCAGGTCGGCCAAGCAGTGCATGATAGGGGCTCATAAGGTCCACCACTTCAAACCAGATCGCTTCTCGGCAGAAATGATCCTTGTCTCCAAAGGGAACATCTATCTTGATCTTGCCGATTGGTGAGCAGGGCAGGCTGGGTACAATGCCATGGAACACGGTCCGGCTTGGCATGAGGTGCTTGGCCTTGATGTTTAGCTTTTCCATGGTGTCTCGGTACAAGATGTTGATGCTGCTCCCGCCGTCTATCAGTACGCGGGAGAATCGGGAAGCAAGCCTGTCTGTTGCTAGGGTTGCTTCCAGAACCAATGCATAAGAGCCCGGGGACGGCATCACCTCTGGGTGGTCGGCCGGCCCAGCCGATAGGCCTTCGACAAGTGCATGTACTGGGTTGTTGGAGGCGACCGTTGACTTCTTGGTGTTGTCGGCGCGGCGCTGCCGGTCTTCAGGCTGGCTTGTCAAGACGACATAGGCGGCATGCTCGTTGGGGAACTCGTCTTGGATGGTCCCGACTGCTGGTCGAGCGGCCGACTGTTGAGGAGCCGGGGGCGGTGGTCCAGCTAGCGGAGGTGGCACCAGCCCTTCGCCTTTGGTGATTCGGGTGAGCCAATGGCACTTCCGGGTCGTATGGTTGGACGGCTTCAAGGCCATTGTGGAACTTGCAAGGGCATCGAGGGCTTGCTCGTAGGAGAAAGCCGGTGCCAAGCTAACCGCCGCCGCTCGGTTTCTTGGGCGCGGCCGCCCTTCGTGTTGCTCGTCTTCGACATCGCCACCGCCGAATCGGGTTGGAGGCGGCATTGGGCCTTACGCTTGTTGTCGTTACTGGTCAACGGACGTCGGCGGAGTCGCCAAATGGCATTTTGGGAGCTGTGTTGAGTACCTTCCCGGACGCTGGCCCACCCGAGCTCGCTTCATCGAGGAGTCGTTGGTGGCGTACTTGTCCTCTCTGACTAGTAGCTCGTCGAGGGTAGTCGGCTCGTCGCAGAGAAGCTTGTGCTTGAGGAGGGTGCCTTCTCGGCACCCGGCGGTGAAGTACTCTATGGCTTGAACCTCGTGCACCCCCTCGTAGGAATTGTGAAGCTCGGCCCAACGCATGAGGTAGTCGCGATTCGATTCGGTGGGTCCTTGTACGCACAAGGAGAGCTGTCTGGGCTTGGGAGCCCGCTTGTAAGTGTTGGTGAAGTTGCGGACGAAGGCTTCGGTGAAGTCTAGCCAACTGTTGATGCTATACGGCTTGAGGCTGTTGAGCCAGGTTCGTGCCGTGCCCTGAAGCATGAGGGGCACATATTTCACGGCAACGCGCCTGTTACCGTTTGCTATGCTGACCGCGGTGGAGTAGTCGATCAGCCAATCCTCCGGCTTCACAGAGCCATTGTACTTGGGCGTGTCTCTTGGGAGCGAGAACCCTTTAGGGAAGGGCTCGTCGCGGATGCAGGGGCCGAAGCAAGGCGGACCGACATCGTCTTCTTCTTCCAATGCCAGGGATCGCGCTAGGCGGTCGATCCGGTGGCGGGCGTCATTTTCGCCGACTCCTTCACGGCGGCCTAGTCGGCCGCTGAGAATCGGATGCGTGACAGGCGGCGGGGTGGGATATCTTTCCCCGAGAGGCGGAGGAGGGGGCGGGTTCCTCGCCGCTCCACAGCTCGAGGACGGCCTTCTGCGTCGCCATGCGCGGGTGTTGCCCGTGGTCGGCGTGCGTGACGTCGCGCCATGCTCTCGGCGCGAGGGATGGCTTTCGGCGCGGGCGCCGTCTTCATGCCGCTCTGCGGCCGCGCCAATCAGTTGCTGGATGCGTCTAGCCATATAGGGGAGCTCGTCGGGCCCTAGTCCATTCAACTCTTCTATGGCCGCCTGGGCGGCGCGTAGGTTCTCGAGGGGCGTGGCATAGACTGGGCGGTCCGCTCCCAAAGATGTCACGATGATCGCGCCGTTCTTTGACGACGCTGATTCGCCTCGGCCCGTCAGGTGGCGTGCCAAAGGCGGCGGTCGACTTCAAGGCCGGTGAGCCTCGAGGCGCCTCATGGAAGTTATCCTCCGCCTCCGCGTGGAGGGCGAGGCGCGCGGCCCAGCCTCGGCGTCGGCGCCGCCAGGAGAGGGGCGGACAGGTCGTGCAGCACCGCTTGCAGGGCGTCGTGGGCGTTCTCGCCAGAGGGGCCGCCATGACTGATGACCAGCACCTCGGTGATGGCACTGCCACAGCTATCGGCTTGGGGGAGGGGGTCAGCGAAGATCACGACGTTGGTGGGGAAAGCGTCGAGTGATGCCGTGTTGGAGTCGACAAGCATCGGGTCGGTGGAGCCGACCGACTCCAAATCCACAGCGGGCTCGCTGGAGACGTGGAGTTGGTCAAGGAGGCTGACGAGATGGCTCTCGGGGCAGCCTATGCCCGCGTCGGAGGCGGGCTCGTCAGAGATGCGAGCCTCGCCAAGAAGATCGGCGAGGCAGCTCGCCGTGCAAGCGCCAAGAACGCCTTTGCGCGCTGTCGGGCAAGCGCCATCGGGCGTCTTGCCGCTGGCTACGCCATGGGGAGGAAGAAGGTTCCCGTCCAGAATAGATCTCCGGACGACGATGCACCTGGCCCCATGGTGGGCGCCAAATGTCGGGTGGTAGGTGCGACATATGCCAACGGGTGGCTTATCATTGTGGGAGCCAATAAGACGTCGCCGGCGAATCTTACCCAGCTTCGGGGCTCTTCGTGGAGATAACACCCCTACTGCTGCTCTGCGGGGTCTCCGCATGATCACTAGATGAACAAGTGGCTACAAGAGGCTCCTTGAGTTGTTCGGTGAGAGGAAGAAGAAGGGCAGACTGGCTCTCCTCTTCCCTCTATGTGGTGTCTAAAACTCTAAGAGATCAACCCTTTGCATGGGTGCCCTGGGGTTTATAGGCCTACCCCTCGGGGCAATAATGGTAATCCCGGCCGCGGGCCCTAGCCGATATCTACACTGTGCTTCTCCACGCCGGCCGCTGGCCGGGCTGGTGGGTCCCGCCATTCTTAAACTTCTTGGTCGACAAGTCGGCCCCCACGGCGAGGGCCTTGTCGGGCTGGTTATCGTTGCCTCAATCCTGATGACGAGGGCTTTGTCGGGTAGCATGGCTACGGTGCCGCCTTTGGCGGCGATCACCGTAGTCTCACCTCGCCTTGTCTCCTTAATGAGGCGCTTCCTTCGAGGGAGGAACAAGCCGGCTATGGGAAGCCGGCCATATCTCGTGCCGACCGGGAGGCCGAGCCGCCTTCGGGCATCTCCTCGATCGGAGGGGCCCGCCGCCGCTGGTCAGACCGACAATTTCGTGGGTGACGCCATGGTCAGCGTGGTACAAGTCGCACCGGACGGGTGATGGCCGCCTGCACGACGACCGTGGCCATGCGCGCTCCGGTATCACGGGTGTGGCGGTGCTTCATCAGTAGCCACGCCTGCCTCATCACCGTTATGTGGGTGCAGATTCTGAGGGTGCGGCCTTGTCCGCTTGCTGGGGGGCCGGTTTCTTGGAGTCGGCCTTCTTGTGGCCGGCTCCGCGGAGTCGGCCCTCTGGTGGCCGGCTCCTGGGGAGCCGACCCTCTTGTGTCCTTCTTCTTGTAGGTTCTGGGGCCAAGCCGCCTCCTGACAGCCGGCCTGAGGGTCAGCCGGACGAGGGAAGGCGGCCCTGCGTCTTGGATGTTGGATGGCTTGAGAGGCTTGTAATTTTTTCAGAAGTCCCATGGGGAGCCGGCTAGGCTACCCATGGTCATTTACTCCGACAATGCTTGTAGACGTGGATTGGTTGAGTGTATTCATGACAGATGTGAGAGTTACCATTAATGGTTAACTTAAGGTGGCTACTTTAGTACACATCTGGGTGGAATGGTAGGGGCACCCCGAGCACACAAGATGTTCCGCCCGGCACACTGGAGAACCCAAAGGTTTGCCTAAGGGGGATCTTGGAGAACCCGTGTGATCACCCTATGGAATGCCACCCAGGCTCAAAGGGATCATAAGATTTTTCATGCTAGAAACTTCCGTGTGCAGCCACAAGCTATTATGGGCTCTAGCATAGTTGAGTAAGTTGCACGAGCTCTTGAAGAGGTGGATCAGCAGGTAGAGGGATGTAGGTTTGGTATGGTCTGCCCATAGTAAAGAGTTAATGTTTCTGAAAGACTGTGTCTCGGTCATCCTTTTCTCAAACACCATGTAGTGCGAGAAATCCAACGTAGGAGATTGAGTCTTGTGGGGAAAAGTGCGCAAACCTCTACAGAGTGTACAAACTAATTATGGTTAGCCGTGTCCCCGGTTATGCACATCTTGAGTATCTGGTTCTTGAATTATCATGTTGATCTCAACACTTTATTTAATTAATTTGATTGGGTTAATGATTATTATTTTGGGATTGAGTTGGAGGAACCTTCTCAATATTTATCAACCAACTTTGTAGTCAAATAAAATATGTTCCTTTGCAGTAGGAAAAAATTGGCTTTTCGCAAAAACATTACAACCCTAGAGCTTTTCCACCAGCCAAATATACATGTAGTGATAGCCTTTATTCATCATTACTCTATGGTGTGAATTTGCCAGTACATTCAATGTACTGACCCTTTGTGGCCGCAACGTATCATGTTGCAGGATGTCTTACGACGAGTAAGCGATACGTTAGGGTTATGATTTCTACACTCAAATTTGTCGTTGGTGTTGATGGGAATCCACAACCTTGTTGTTACTTCCGCTATTTGGATTAATGTAATAGTATTTACGTTACTTTATACATGTGATTTACCTCTGTTATAAATCCTCGAGTACTGTGTGTGTCAGCATACCGATCCAGGGATGACACTTAAGCACAGAGACTTGACCGTCTGAGGTCGGGTCGCTACAACTGCAAGGGCTGTTATTGATTGCAACAAAGGCAATGTCACTTTTCATGTTAAGGGTAATGAGCATACGGTACACTTTCCGAGGAAACAATCTCAAGTCCACAGTATCAATTCTATTGTAAAAATTCCATCGATTATTTTTGGAGGTTTTGAATTTCCTCTTCCTACTGTCAAGAAGAAATATGATATTCTTATTATTGGGAATGTGCATATCCCTGTTGAGGTAATATAGTATTATTCAAAATTTCTCCGGTTTCATGTGATTCGGAATGAGTTTGTTAACAAGACCTGATCAACCTTGTTAGTAGATTCCTTTTGATGAGCATGAGATGGATGGAGTTAGAACGTACAACCTTCTGTACCCTCCTTTCACTTTCTGTTGTTTAGTTTAAATAAAGTAAAATTAGTATTTTCTGTCTATTTTCTGAATTATCCATGCAATATAAAAATACCCCGAAAATAAAAGTTCTCCAAATGCCCCGAAATTGAAATATGATTTTTTTCTGGAATATTTGAGAATATCTGGCACTGAGAACACAGCAGGGGGACCTGGCACCTGGCCACAAGGGTCCAGGGCACGCCCCCCTGCCTCGTGGGCCCATGGTGGCCGCCTCCACTTATGCCAGCCACCACACACTTCTTCTTCCTCCCAAAAACATCACCATCTAGCTAAATGATACGTCCATTTTGCATCATGCTTTTATATCGATATTTATTGCATTATGGGCAGTTATTACACGTTATGTCATAATACTTATGCCTATTCTCTCTTATTTTACAAGGTTTACATAAGGAGGGAGAATGCCGGCAAATTTGGAATTCTGGCCGGAAAAGGAGCAAATATTAGAGACCTATTCTCGCACAAATCCAAAAGTCCTCAAACTCTACGAAAGTCATTTTGGGAAATAATAAAAATATCCAGGGAAGAAGTTCACAGGGGGCCCCACCTGGCCACGAGGGTGGGGCGAGCCCTACCCCCTGGCGCGCCTCTACCTCAGCCCCTGGTGGCCCTCCGATGCCCATCTTCTGCTATATGAGGTCTTTCGTCGAGGAAAAAATCATAAGCAACCTTTCCGGACGAAACTCCGCCACCACGAGGCGGAACCTTGGTGGAACCAATCTAGGGCTCCGGCAGATCTGTTCTGCCCGGGACACTTCCCTCCGAGAGGGGGAAATCATCGCCATCATCATCACCAACGCTCCTCTCATCGGGAGAGGGCAATCTCCATCAACATCTTCACCAGCACCATCTCATCTCAAAACCCTAGTTCATCTCTTGTATCCAATTCTTGTCTCCAAATCCAGGATTGGTACTAGTAGGTTGCTAGTAGTGTTGATTACTCCTTGTAGTTGATGCTAGTTGGTTTATTTGGTGGAAGATCATATGTTCAGATCCTATATGCATATTAATACCCCTCTGATTATGAACAAGAATATGCTTTGTGAGTAGTTACGTTTGTTCCTGAGGACATGGGAGAAGTCTTGCTATTAGTAGTCATGTGAATTTGGTATTCGTTTGATATTTTGATGAGATGTATGTTGTCTAGCCTCTAGTGGTGTTATGTGAACATCGACTACATAACACTTCACCATTATTTGGGCCTAGAGGAAGGCATTGGGAAGTAATAAGTAGATGATGGGTTGCTAGAGTGATGTAAGCTTAAACCCTAGTTTATGCATTGCTTCGTAAGGGGCTGATTTGGATCTATATGTTTCATGCTATGGTTAGGTTTACCTTAATACTTTTGTTGTAGTTGCGGATGCTTGGAATAGAGGTTAATCATAAGTGGTATGCTTATTCAAGTAAGAACAGCACCCAAGCACCGGTCCACCCACATATCAAATTATCAAAGTACCGAACGCGAATCATATGAACGTGATGAAAACTAGCTTGACGATATTCCCATGTGTCCTCGGGAGCGCCTTTCCTATTATAAGAGTTTGTCCAGGCTTGTCCTTTGCTACAAAAAGGATTGGGCCACCTTGCTGCACTTTATTTACTTTTGTTACTTGTTGCTCGTTACAAATTATCCTATCACCAAACTATCTGTTACCACTTATTTCGGTACTTGCAGAGAATACCTTGCTGAAAACCGCTTATCATTTCCTTCTGCTCCTCATTTGGGTTCGACACTCTTACTTATCAAAAGGGCTACGATAGATCCCCTATACTTGTGGGTCATCAAGACTCTTTTCCGCGCCGCTGTCGGGAGTGAAGCGCCTTTGGTAGGTGGAATTTGGTAAGGAAAAATTTATATATTGTGCTGAAATTTACTGTCACTAGTTACTATGGAAAGTAATCCTCTGAGGTGCTTGTTCGGGGTATCTTCACCCCGACCAGTAGAGCAAAGAGTTGCTCCTCAACCTAATGAACCTACTGAAAATGATTATTAAAATGTTCCCTTTGAATTTCCTTCTTCTGCATGATGGAAAAACTGCTAGCTAATCCTTTTGTAGGAGATGGAACAAAGCATCCCGATGAGCACCGATATATGTGGATGAAGTTTGTGGACTATTTAAGCTTGCGTATACCCGATGATGTTGTTAAGAAGAAGGTCTTCCCTTTATCTTTGAAGGAGATGCATTGACATGGTATAGGCTATGTGATGATACGAGATCATGGAACTATAGAAGATTGAAATTGGAATTTCATCAAAAGTATTATCCTATGCATCTTGTTCATCGTGGATCGCAATTATATATATATTTTTGGCCTCAAGGAGAAAGCATCGCCAAACTTGGGGAGGCTTAAATCAATGTTGTATTCATTCCCCAATCATGAGCTCCCAAGAGAAACAATTATTCAAAATCTTTATGCTCGGCTTTCTGAAAACAATCGCACCATGCTCGATACTTCTTGTGCTGGCTCTTTTATGATGAAGACTATTGAATTTAAATGGGATTTATTGGATAGAATTAAACGCAACTCTGAAGATTGGGATCTCGACAAAGGTAAGGAGTCAGGTATGACACCTAAGTTTGATTGTATTAAATCTTTCATGGATACCGATATTTTCCGGAAGTTTAGCACTAAATATGAACTTGACTCTGAAATAGTAGCTTTTTTCTGTGAATCTTTTGCTATTTATGTTGATCTCCCTAAGGAGAAGTGGTTTAAATATCATCCTCCCATAGAAGAAAAAGTAGCCGCACCTATTAAAGTTGAAGAAAAGACTGTCACTTATAATGATCCTATTGTTCCTACTTCTTATGTTGAGAAACCACCCTTCCCTGTTAGAATAAAGGATCATGCTAAAGCTTCAACTGTTGTTCGTAAAAGTAATATTAGAACTTATACACCTCCTGAGCAAGTTAAAGTAGAACCTAATATTGCTATTGTTAAAGATATTTTTGCTGATAATATTGATGGGCATGTTATTCAATTCTGTGGTGAAACTGCTAGAATTGCCAAACCCTGTGCTAAAGATAAACATAGACCTGTGGTAGGCGTGCCTGTTATTTCTGTTAAAATAGGAGATCATTGTTATCATGGCTTATGTGATATGGGTGCTAGTGCTAGTGTTATACCTTATGACTTGTATAAAGAAATTAAGCATGAAATTGCACCTGCTGAGTTAGAAGATATTGATGTCACAATTAAACTTGCCAATAGAGATACTATATCAGCAGTGGGAATTGTTAGAGATGTTGAAGTCTTGTGTGGATACTGTTAATGCTAAGATAGATTTCAAAAAGAATGTTGTTACTGTTGGCTTGGATGATATGACTCATGAGTTTAATTTCTCTAAATTTAGTAAACAACACCGTGAAGAAGAATTGCCTAGTAAGGATGAAATTATTGGTCTTGGTTCTATTGCCATACCTCCTAGTGATCCTCTAGAACATTATTTGCTAGACCATGAAAATGATATGTTTATGAATGAAAGAAGGCAAATAGATGAAGCATTCTTTAAACAGGAACCTATTCTGAAACATAATTTGCCTGTTGAAATCCTAGGGGATCCTCCTCCACCCAAGGGTGATCCCGTGTTTGAGCTTAAACCGTTGCCTGATAATCTTAAATATGCTTATCTTGATGAAAAGAAAATATATCCTGTTATTATTAGTGCTAACCTTTCAGAGCATGAAGAAGAGAGATTATTGAAAACTCTGAAGAAGCACCGTGCTGCTATTGGATATACTCTTGATGATCTTAAGGGCATTAGTCCCACTCTATGTCAACACAAAATAAATTTGGAAGAAGATGCCAAACCGGTTTGTGACCATCAACGAAGGTTGAATCCTAAGATGAAAGAAGTGGTAAAAAAAGAAATACTAAAGCTTTTGGAGGCAGGTATAATTTATCCCGTTGCTGATAGCCAGTGGATAAGTCCTGTTCATTGTGTCCCTAAGAAGGGAGGTGTTACTGTTGTTCCTAATGATAAAGATGAATTGATTCTGCAAAGAATTATTACAGGTTATAGGATGGTAATTGATTTCTGCAAATTAAATAAAGCTACTAAGAAAGATCATTACCCTTACCTTTTATTGATCAAATGCTAGAAAGATTATGCAAACATACACATTATTGCTTTCTAGATGGTTATTCTGGTTTCTCTCAAATACCTGTGTCGGCTAAGGATCAATCAAAGACTACTTTTACGTTCCCTTTTGGTACTTTTTCTTATAGACGTATGCCCTTTGGTTTATGTAATGCACCTGCTACCTTTCAAAGATGCATGATGGCTATATTCTCTGACTTTTGTGAAAAGATTTGTGAGGTTTGCATGGACGACTTTTCCATCTATGGATCCTCTTTTGATGATTGCTTGAGCAATCTTGATCGAGTTTTGCAGAGATGTGAAGAAACTAATCTTGTCTTGAATTGGGAAAAGTGCCACTTTATGGTTAATGAAGGTATTGTCTTGGGGCATAAAGTTTCAAAGAGGTATTGAAGTTGATAAAGCCAAAGTTGATGCTATTGAAAAGATGCCATGTCCCAAGGACGTCAAAGGTATAAGAAGTTTCCTTGGTCACGCTGGATTTTATAGGAGGTTCATTAAGGACTTCTCAAAAATTTCTCGGCCTCTAATTTATTACAAAAAGATATACCATTTGTCTTTTATGATGATTGTGTAGAAGCATTTGAAATACTTAAGAAAGCATTGATCTCTGCACCTATTGTTCAAATTAATCGGATTGAATTTACCCTTTGAAATTATGTGTGATGCTAGTGATTATGTCACAGGTGTTGTTCTAGGGCAAAGAGTTGATAAGAAATTTAATGTTATCCATTATGCCAGTAAAACTTTAGACAATGCTCAAAGAAACTATGCTACTACTGAAAAAGAATTCTTAGCAGTTGTATTTGCTTGTGATAAGTTCAGACCTTATATTGTTGTTCTAAAGTTACTATTCACACTGATCATGCTGCTATTAAATATTTGATGGAAAAGAAAGATGCTAAACCTAGACTTATCAGATGGGTTCTCTTGCTGCAAGAATTTGATTTGCATATTGTTGATAGAAAGGGAGCTGAGAACCCCGTTGCAGATAACTTGTCTAGGTTAGAAAATGTTCTTGATGACCCACTACCTATTGATGATAGCTTTCCTGATGAACAATTAAATGTTATAAGTACTTCTCGTAGTACTCCATGGTATGCTGATTATGCTAATTACATTGTTGCTAAATTCATACCACCTAGTTTCACATACCAACAAAAGAAAAAGTTTTTCTATGATTTGAGACATTACTTTTGGGATGACCCACATCTTTATAAAGAAGGAGTAGATGGTGTTATTATACGTTGTGTACCGAGCATGAACAGAATGATCCTACGCAAGTGTCACTCCGACGCTTATGGAGGACACCACGCTGGAGATAGAACTGCACATAAGGTATTGCAATCCGGTTTTTATTGGCCTACTCTCTTGAAGGATGCCCGTAAGTTTGTCTTGTCTTGTGATGAATGTCAAAGAATTGGTAATATTAGTAGACGTCAAGAAATGCCTATGAATTATTCACTTGTTATTGAACCATTTGATGTTTGGGGCTTTGATTATATGGGACCTTTTCCTGCCTCTAATGGATATACACATATTTTAGTTGTTGTTGATTACGTTACTAAGTGGGTAGAAGCTATTCCAACTAGAAGTGCTGATCATATCACTTCTATTAAAATGCTTAAACAAGTTATTTTTACGAGGTTTAGAGTCCCTAGATATTTAATGACTGATGGTGGTCCACACTTTATTCATGGTGCTTTCCGTAAAATGCTTGCTAAGTATGATGTTAATCATAGAATTGCATCCCCTTATCACCCGCAGTCTAGTGGTCAAGAAGAATTGAGTAATAGAGAACTCAAATTAATTTTGCAAAAGACTGTCAATAGGTCTAGAAAGAATTGGTCCAAGAAACTTGATGTTGCATTATGGGCCTATAGAACTGCATATAAAAATCCTATCGGTATATCTCCGTATAAAATGGTTTATGGAAAAGCATGTCACTTACCTCTTGAACTAGAACATAAGGCTTATTGGGCTAATAAAGAGCTCAACTATGATTTCAAACTTGCCGGTGAGAAGAGGTTATTTGATATTAGCTCACTTGATGAATGGAGAACCCAAGCTTATGAAAATTCGAAGTTGTTTAAAGAAAAAGTTAAAAGATGGCATGACAAAAGGATACAAAAGCGTGAGTTTAATGTAGGTGATTATGTATTGCTATACAACTCTCGTTTAAGATTTTTTGCAGGAAAATTTCTCTCTAAATGGAAAGGCCCTTACATTATCGAGGAGGTCTATCATTCCGGTGCCATAAAAATCAATAATTTCGAAGGCACAAATCCGAAGGTGGTAAACGGTCAAAGAATCAAACACTATATCTCAGGCAATCCTATAAATGTTGAAACCAATGTTATTGAAACCAGAACCCGGAGGAATACATAAGGGACACTTTCCAGAATGTTTCAGACTCCGAAAAGGAATAGGTATGTGGTACGGTAAGTAGACCGACTCCAAAATAATTTTTAAGGCAATATTTCTCCATTTTGGAATATTTAGAAAAATAGAAAAATAAGTAGCAGTCCGGGAAGGACACGAGGTCCCCACGAGGGTGGAGGGCGCGCCCTACCCCCCTGGGCGCGCCCCCTACCTCGTGGGCAACTCGTGTGCCTTCCGGACTCCGTTTTCTTGCACGATACGTATTTTGGTCAGTAAAAATTCATTATATATTCTCCCGAAGGTTTTGACTCCTGTATCACGCAAATATCCTCTCTTCTTGTTTTGAGCTGTTTTCTGTCAGGGTTGTCAAGGCCAGGCATCATGTCGTCCCCCTCCTCAAACAATGGTGACAACGATGCTTGGCTAATGAAGATAGAGCTGAAGAGGGAAGAACCCGTGGAGATTAACAAGGATGAAGGGATCAAGAAGGCCACGGAGAACCAAGCTCCAGCAGCAGAAGACATCCTTCAACTTGATCACAATCTTCTTACCCCAACTGAGATCGAAGCTTTCAAGATGATTGAGTTAGCTCGTATTCAAAACAAGTATCTCACAAGTGAAAATATTTTATTGAAGGAGCATATCATTGCACTCAAGGGCATTATTCGCAAGTTGGAGGACCTCTTACGCTCGATGTGCGACTATCCATCACCTCCACCTTCTTCGCCGACAAAGAAGGAGACATAATCACATGGGTATGGGCACTCCCCTTGGCAACTGCCAAGCTTGGGGGAGGTGCCCCGGTATCGTATCACAATCACATCTCCTATCTTTACTGTTTTTCTTAGTTTGATCCTATTAGTAGTATCTTGATCTAGTAGAATAAAGTTTATAGCATGATCTAGTTTTGAGTTTTGCTTTATGATCTCTCTATGTAACCGAGTCCGTGAGATATATAATAAAGATCAGTGTTGAGTCAAGGGCTTGATTATTTTGCCATGATCTTGAGTGAATAAAAGAAAGAGAAAAAAATAAAAATAAACAAAGAGTTCATACTGATCTTATTGAGAGTAATGACTTCACATAGAAAGGGTATGATGATTGAAAGTTGTTGGGAGTTGGCAAACATAGTTTTGGTCATCGTTGCAATTAATAGGAAGTAATAAGGAAAGAGAGGTTTCACATATAGATATACTATTATTGACATCTTTTATGACTGTGAGCACTCATTAAAATATGTCATGCTAAAGAGTTGATGTTGGACAAGGAAGACAACGTAATGGGTTATGTTTTCTTATATCTGAGATAAAGTATATTGTCATGGATCATCCAACATGTTGAGCTTGCCTTTCTCCCTCGTGCTAGCCAAATTCTCAGCACCAAGTAGAGATACTACTTGTGCTTCCAAAAACCCTTAAACCAGTTTTGCCATGAGAGTCCACCATATCTACCTATGGATTGAGTAAGATCCTTCAAGTAGTTGTCATCGGTGCAAAGCAATAAAAATTGCTCTCTAAATATGTATGATTGATTGGTGTGGGGACATAAGCTTTATACGATCTTGTGATGTGGAAGAAATAAAAGCGACGGACTGCATAATAAAGGTTCATATCACAAGGGCAATATAAAGTGATGTTCTTTCGCATTAAGATTTTGTGCATCCAACCATAAAAGCGCATGGCAACCTCTGCTTCCCTCTGCGAAGGGCCTATCTTTTATTATTATCTTCTACCTTATGCAAGAGTCATGGTGATCTTCACCTTTCCTTTTTCATTTTATCCTTTGGCAAGCACAATATGTTGGAAAGATTCTGATATATCATATATGTACCTAATTAGATGTAGGGGGCATGCGTTATTATTGTTGACATTACCCTTGAGGTAAAAGGTTGGGAAGCGAAACTATAAGCCCCTATCTTTTTCTGTGTCCGATTAAAACTCCGTAACCACAAGTATCACGTGAGTGTTTGCGATTATGGAAGACTAAATGATAGTTGAGTATGTGGACTTGCTATTAAGCTCTGACATAGACTCTTTCTGATGTTATGATAAATTGCAATTGCTTCAATGACTGAGACTATAGTTTGTTTGTTCTCAATAAAGTTTATGATTCAGACTGCATTGTTAATGTATTATTACTTGAACATAAGAAATCATATGACAATATCTATATATGTTGCTGTTATGAGAATAATCATGATGCCTTCATGTCCGTATTTTGTTTTTATCGACGCCTCTACCTCTAAACATGGGGACATATTTATCGTTATCGGCTTTCGCTTGAGGACAAGCGAGGTCTAAGCTTGGGAGAGTTGATACGTCCATTTTGCATCATGCTTTTATATCGATATTTATTGCATTATGGGCTGTTATTACACGTTATGTCACAATACTTATGCCTATTCTCTCTTATTTTACAAGGTTTACATAAGGAGGGAGAATGCCGGCAGCTGGAATTCTGGGCTAGAAAAGGAGCAAATATTAGAGACCTATTCTGCACAACTCCAAAAGTCTTGAAACTCTACGAAAGTCATTTTGGGAAATAATAAAAAATATCCAGCGGAAGAAGTTCACCAAAGGGGGGCCCACCTGGCCACGAGGGTGGGGGCGTGCCCTACCCCCCTGGGCGCGCCCCCTACCTCGTGGGCCCCCTGGTGGCCCTCCGATGCCCATCTTCTGCTATATGAGGTCTTTCATCGAGGAAAAAATCATAAGCAACCTTTCGGGACGAAACTCCGCCGCCACGAGGCGGAACCTTGGCGGAACCAATCTAGGGCTCCGGCAGAGCTGTTCTGCCGGGGACACTTCCCTCCGGGAGGGGGAAATCATCACCATCGTCATCACCAACGCTCCTCTCATCGGGAGAGGGCAATCTCCATCAACATCTTCACCAGTACCATCTCATCTCAAAACCCTAGTTCATCTCTTGTATCCAATTCTTGTCTCCAAGTCCGGGATTGGTACAAGTAGGTTGCTAGTAGTGTTGATTACTCCTTGTAGTTGATGCTAGTTGGTTTATTTGGTGGAAGATCATATGTTCAGATCCTTTATGCATATTAATACCCCTCTGATTATGAACATGAATATGCTTTGTGAGTAGTTACGTTTGTTCCCTGGTATGTGACTCCTCCATTGGTCCAATTAGTTTTTGTTCTAGTGCTTTATTCATTGCAAATTTGTGCTGCCTAGGTGACCATGTTCTTGAGCTTGCATGTCAAATTTATATGGTTCCAAGTATTTCTAATGCATGATATAGGCTCTAGGCACTTGTAGGAGTAGTTGCTATCAATTTTGTTGAGCTTGATTCACTTTTATTTGAAGTTACTAAAAAATTCAGAAATTTTTCAGAGGAAGAAATATGTTTAGGAAAATGTACCAAGGTGGTTCTTCAAGGAAGCAAGGACCCAGGCTTGCAATGCGTGATGTCGATGATGAACCACCAAGGACGCCCTCTTGACCTTGTGAATGGCCTTCAGAGGACTTCATGGATCGAGCAGGAATCAAGGAAGAATTTAACGCATATTTGCATAACGCGATCTTGTGAGCTTCGAGGCAGAAAAGTGCCTCCAGTACCACCATCTCACTAGTTCCTTTGTGAGGAGGTTTGAATTTTCATCTTCACGCAATTCTCAAATTGTCCTGTTTGATCTTTATGAAAATTCTTATACTATGGACTTAGAGGATTTTACCACTGCTTGCAAACTTCCACAATGGGGTAGTGCTAGTGAACCTCGCAAATCTGAATTTAGAGATTTTCGGGCTAGTATAACTGTGCGGGAATCTAGAGACATAGTACAAGCTACCATAGGGAGCATTCATTTTCCTGATATACATTACTTTGCTCTCTTCATAGGTAGGTGCATAAATGGTAAGGATGAAGCATGTCACATGTGTGTCCCTGACCTCAGTATTCTCGTGGAGTCTGTGTTAGGAGATAAACATTATAATTTGGGAGCCATTGTTGCATGTAGGTTGCATCATAATAGATTTAATGGAGATTTCTTTGGTGGAATTTATGCAACCCGTATAGCTAATTTTCTTGGTGTAACCATACGTGAGGATGATATTGAGTTGCCTCCTGCTTATTTGGATTATGAGGCTATGGTCCGTCATCATTTTGTTTAGAGGAACGATCAGTTCCTCCAGTACGGACTAATCTTTGACAGACGACGCACCTATCACGTCGCTCTCCCTGCTTCTACTTTCTTTGACTTTCGGGCAAAAGGGAGATATTTTATAACCAGAGAAGAGGCGGAAGAGTATAAGAGGAGCGCTGAGATAGCTCGCCTCCAAGCTGCAGCTCATGATGCAATGACCGCTGCATATTAGTACGACCCCAACTACAACTTTGGATATCCGCCAGGCCATCCATGGCAATAGGCCAACTTAGGCCAAAATCCTAAGCTTGGGGGAGTACGTATTTCCCACCGACATTACATTTATGTTTGCACACTCATTCCTAGTTGTCGGTGCTCATACTTTTTCACTATAATATCCATGCTAGTTTATTTTCTTTTTTATGCTTTCTTCTTGTGTGTTTGATAAACCTTAAGAAAAACAAAAAAAATTAGTTGTAGCTTGTAGCTAGTTTACTTTCATGCTGTAGTAATAAATAAAAGAAAACCCAAAAGGATATCGCGGAGTATGTAGCAGTTTGCGATGTATGTCAGAGAGTGAAGGCAGAGCATCAGAAGCCAGCAGGATTGTTGCAACCATTGCCAATACCCGAATGGAAGTGGGATAAACTAGGCATGGATTTCATCACAGGTTTGCCAAAGACCTGCTCAGGATATGACTCGATTTGGGTTATAGTCGATCGCTTGATGAAGGTAGCTCATTTCATTCCAAATAAGACTACCTATAGCAGTGCTAAGTTGGCAAAAATATACATGACCAGAATTGTGTGTTTACACGGAGTTCCGAGGAGTATCGTATCAGATAGAGGAACTCAATTTACTTCAAAGTTTTGGAATCAGTTGCACGAAACATTGGGAACCAGGCTGGAATTCAAGATGACTTTCCACCCACGTAATCGATGGGATGACCGAGAGAGTCAATCAGATTTTGGAGGATATGTCGAGAGCTTGTACACTAGATTATGGATCTAGTTGGGATGATAATTTGTCAGATGCAGAGTTTTCTTATAACAACAGCTACCAAACCAGCTTGAAGATGGCACCTTTCGAGGCTTTATGTACGGAAGGAGGTGCAGGACACCGTTATCATGGGACGAAGCCGAGACCGCTGCTTGTTTGGACCAGATTTGATTAAGGAGTCCGAATGTATGTTAAGTTGATTCGCGATAGGCTCAAGGTAGCCCACCCGCATGTAAAAGCTATGCGGATTCAAAACGCAAGGCGATGGAATATGAAGTTGGAGATGTAGTATATCTTAGAGTATCCCCGCCGAGGAGTTAAGCGTTTTGGAGTTAAAGGAAAATTAGCACCACGCTTCGTTGGACCGTATAGGATTTTGCAACGCATGGGAGAAGTTGCTTATAAGCTGGAATTGCCGGAGGGACTGTCAGAGTTCATGATGTATTCCATATTTCTCAAATTGAAGAAATGTCACGCCGAGATGGCGGAAGTACCGTTAAGAGATACAAATTGCCACTTGAAGCGATTCAATGAAGGATGATTTGACATATGAGGAGAAACCAGTCAAGATTCTCGATTATGCTAGCAGAAATTCTTTGGCAGCAAGGTTATTAAGTTTTGCAAGGTTCAAGGAGCCACCACACCGAGGATGAAGCCACCGGGAAAGAGAAGAAGATTTGCTCAAGGATCACCCTCACCTATTTTCTAGCCAACCCGAATCTCGAGGGCGAGATTCATCTTAAGGGGGGTAGGTTTGTAGCATCCCAAATTTTCAATTTGGAATGTTATACATTAAGTCATCATGCATATCATATTTTCTTGCATTTTCCGATCCTAGAAAATTTCACGCAACTCAAGGACCCTCGAGATGAGAGTTGGAGATTTCATTATTTTCATATTTGAGCTTTCTCAAATTTTGAAAATAGGATCATTCGGATTTATTTATTTTTATCTTCAAATATTTTTCCAATACAAAAAAAATAAGAGAGGGAATAATATGACTTTCCCAAAATTTAGGAAAAATGAAGATCTAATAAATAAATCAAATTTTGGATTTTCGAAGTTTATTCGCTTTAGGGAAAAAATAGGTATTTTAAAAAAATTGCATTTTTGGCCCCGTATTAAAGTTCATTTTGTTCGACTCATTTTTAGGAGGAAAATTTACGTTATTAATATTGGAGTCCGTTTAAATTTTATTTTATCCGTTTTTCTGCGCGAGCTTTTATTTAAAAAAAAAACTCACAGGCGCCCTTGCTAAGGCCAGCCCAGTAGGCAGTCCACCCGCCGACCGCCTCCCGCCCAGAGTCCTCGCCGCCCGCCCGAGTCCGGCTCGGCCACGCCCGCCGCCGTGGCCCCTCCCCAAGGCACCACCTCCCCTCCTTAAAAGCCACCCCCGCCCCCCCTCGACCCACCCCGCCGCCGCCCGCCACCGAGCCCCTCGGCGCCGCCCGAGCCGCCCGCCATCGCCCACGCGTCTTGCCGCTCGCCCGCCACCTCGCCGACCCGCCGCCGCCCGCCGAGCCCACCCCGACCCCGCCGGAGCCCGTTCGCCCGCCGGCGACCTCGCCGGAGGTAGCCGCCGCGCCTCCCCCGGTTCGGTTTTGTTTAAAAAACCGTTCCGGTTTTCTTTTTCTTTCCGTTGTTCGGTTTTTTTAACCCTAGATCGGTTTATTTTTTTTGGTTTAGTTATTTAGTGAACGTTCACCGATCCGTTCGTTTTAACGAAACGTTCACTTGTTTTCTGTTAACGAACGTCCGCTCGCTTAACCGCTCATCGCTTTTCTTTTAACCAGATTTAATCCGTTATTTTCCGATCTCGATTTCAGATCCAATCTTCGATCTAGTTTGTTTTCTCGCTCGTTTATCGGAATCAGGTGATTCAAGCGCACGGAGTTTCGCTTTCAAACCGCCGTTCGACTAATCAACTTAAACAAAGTTTTGCTACTGTAAAATTTGACCTAGTTTCAAATTGCTAGAACCGAGTCGCTTTTCTTCGACGCTTGATTTTTGTTGCTTTATTTGATTCGATTCTTTTTGCAACCTGTGGTTCTTAAGTTGAACTTTCTGGTCGATCTTATATTCGAGATTTACCTGTGCATTAGATGAGTACTTATTGTATGCTTGTTGTTTGTCTGCGATAGATCACCCGAGTGCGCCGCTTGTTACTTCGAGTCTCTAGGTTTCATGGATCGTCAAGAAGGCAAGTAACACTTGATCATACCTTTCCTACTACCCAGTTTTATGCATTAGATCAATCCTCAAACACTTGCATGATTAGGATCTAATTAAATCGTGGGATGGGAAGTAGATTGAGGTAGTACCTATTACCTGTTTTACTTATGAAACCTTGGGAGTTACTTCTACGTTTGCTTATTATTGCCATGCTATGCTAGTAGACGTGGATTGGGTGAGTGATATCCATGACAGATGTGAGATTGTTAATTTAATGGTTTATCTAAGGTGGCAACTTAAACACACATCTGGGTGGATTGAGGCACCTGGTTTCTATCAGACTTGCCTGTTTTTCTTCGGACCGCCACCTGTGCTCAAAGGGATCATAAGATCATTCATGCTAGAGACTTCCGTGTGCAGCCACAAGCCATTATGGGCTCTGGCATAGTTGAGTAAGTCGTCTGAACTCTTATAGTGGTGGACTAGCAGATGTAGGGGATGTAGGTGTACCGGTCCACCCATCGTAAGGTGCTAAGCGCTTCTGAAAGATTGTGTCTCGGTCATTCGTCTCTCAAACACCATGTAGTGCGAGAACCAAACGGAGGCGATCGAGTCTTGTGGGGAAAAGTGCGCAAACCTCTGCAGAGTGTACAAACTAATCATGATTAGCCGTGTCCCCGGTTATGGACATCTTGAGTATCTAGTACTTGAATATCATGTGAATCTCAACATGTTACTCTAATTAATGTTATTGGGTTTTAATGAGTACGTCTAATTGGGATTGAGGATGCTGTCAACCATTCTCAATGTTTAACAACCACCATGATAGTTAAATAAATGTATTCCTTTGCAGTAGGGAAAAACCAGCTTTATGCAAAAATGTAACCGTAGAGCTTTACCACCAGCCATATATGCATGTAGTATAGGCTTATTCCTTCGTTACTCTCTATGTGTTACATTGCCAAAGATATTCCATGTGTCAATTCGTTTTCGGGCTGCAACGTTCATGTTGCAGACTTTTCGCATTGACGAGTAAGGTGTTTTAGGTCGTGGTTCTATACTCGATGATGCCGATGGAGTTGATGGACTCACTTATCTTCCAAGTCTTCCGCTGTTATCGTTATTAGATGGCCTTAAGCCATATTTATTGTAATAAGTCCTCTTTTGGACAACGCTGTAATAAGTGTGTGATTGCTACTCTGTTGTAAATCCTTCAAGCATCTTGTGTGGTGTCGACATTCGATCTAGGGATGACGCTCGAGCACGTAGACTTGATCCATTCGGGTCGGGTCATTACAGAGATGGTATCAGAGCACACGCTGACTGTAGGACACGACCACTAAGTTAAAGCCATAGATCACTACTCTCTTCTCAATTTCTAACTCCTCATCTTTTCCACTCTTTAGGATGAAGGACGCGAAGATCAAGTACACCCAACCGGATGAAGGCACCCCTTTTGATTTCACTTGAAGGAAGTCACTAAGTACCGAACATTGGACTACCAAGTTTCACCGGACGCTCAACGCCACTCTGCTCAAGAAGAGCTACCGAAGATTCAAGCTCATGTACCAGGAAGGACGTTCACCCCAATCACCAAGCCTATAGATAGTGTTTTCAGTGCACCAACCTGGAGTCTGGGAAAGAGCATGGCAACTCATATCACCATGGGACGCATTGGAGAAGTTTATCAAAGAAGACCTCAAGGACACCATCTATCAGATTTGCGGACGCCGAGATGAACAATGGGAGATAGTCAGCACCAAGAAGGACCGATCCATTGCAGCTTTCATCCAGGAGTTAAACCAGCACATTCGACGCCAGGAGAACCAGATGTGCAATGATATGCTCGAATTGAAGAATGCGAAGGGAAGGATCATCGAACTTGAAGGAGAACTAAAGTCAACACATAAGGACTACATGGACGAGATCGTAGCGTTAGCAAGGCACGATAACGATCTTAAGTATGAGATTGAAGAACTCAAGAAGAAATTGGCACTCAAGAATGAAGACCAGTACGCCGGTTGTCCAAGCGACTACATCAACATCGACGACACCGACTCGGATCCAAGTGAACCCGACTTTGAAGATGAAGTCGAGCAGACATCACGGAGTCTTCCACCGTTCAAATTAGTAGATGACCCCCACATATTAGTAGTATTTCCTCCATGTAACCTTTTAGTTCACGCACTTTTGCGATAGCTAGACCGTTGTAAGCCCTTTTGTTTGAATTGAATGAAGTGATTTTGTGTGCATTTGCTCATATACATTTGGGTAGTGTTTCCCTTAGACCCCACTCTATTCTTAATTTCTCATCTTTTCTAAACCCATCGATGCCTCCGAGACGCGACCCGGAATTGTTTTCCCGCCAGAGATCACCCAGCTTGATTCAGCAGCAGTAACACTTTGATCCAAACATTGGTGCAAAATCAAGGCAACAACAACAACAACCCACCGCCACCACCACCACCGCGGATCACTTGACACGTTTCTTAAGACTGAATCCGCCAAGATTTTCCAAAGAGCACCGAGCCGATAGTAGCGGATGATTGGCTCCGTAAGGTAGGGAGGGAGTTGATCACCGCAGGATGTACAGATGGAGAGAAGGTGAAGTTTGCTGCACACCAACTTGAAGGACCAGCAGCAGATGGTGGGAGAATTTTATAGCCACTTACCCCTGTAGTCACCGCCACATGGGACTGGCCACCAAGCTTTCCGCACTGCCCATGTCTCAGCAGGAGCTATGGCCACGAAGAAGCGTGAGTTTCGCAACTTACGCCAAGGAGGAAGGACTGTTGGCCAGAATGTGGATGATTTTAGTAAGTTAGCACGTTATGCCCCGGATGACGTTGTTATAGATGCAGCTAAGCAGGAGAAGTTTCTGGAAGGACTGAATGATGAGTTAAGCATGCAGTTGATGGTGGCAAGTTTCAATAACTACCAGGAGTTGGTAGACCGTGCCCTCATGATTGAAGGAAAGCAACAGCAAATTGAGAATCGCAAGAGGAAGTATGGACAGGGGAAGTATAACTCTGGAGCTCAGCAGCAGCCTCGTTATACCCCTAAACAAGGAATTCAGTTTCGGATACCCATGGAGGAAGTAACTCGCACAACCATAATGGCACCAAGAATGGGAACGGAATGGAGGAAGCAATGGATGTAACCGCACCACACCATCAACCCCAACCAAGAAAGACCTAAGCCATGTCACCGTTTCAAGTGTTCCAAGACCGGACATTATGCAAATGACTGTCCGTAAGGCCAAGGTGGCAATGGAAGCTCGAAAGAAGCCCAACCCTTTCAACAGGGGATGTGAACCACATTGATGTGGAGGAGGTTGAAGATCAGCCCGATGCAGTAATCGGTAAGTTTTTGGTTAAGTCATTTACCGCACTAGTTCTTTTCGATACCGGTGCATCGCATTCATACATATCAAGGGGATTTGTAGAGAAGTATAGTCTACCTACTCGGATTCTTAAAACCCTTTGCTAGTAAGCTCACCAGAGCGGAGTATATGGCCGCACAAGGATGTTTTCAAGTGCCATTAAGTATAGGAAGGCATGTGTTCCCGACGGATTTGATCATTCGGAATCCCAAGGATTTGATGTGATATTAGGCATGGATTGGCTGTCGATGTATGGAGGGAACATCAATTGCGCAAGTAAGACGATTTTGCTCACAACACCAGAAGGAAGAAGGATTAAGTATGTATCACGGCATCAGCCTAGGAGAGCTCATGTAAATTGCCTATCGTGAGTGGTGCGAGAAGAGGTGCCAGTGGTGAAGGATTTCCCTGATGTATGTCCTGAGGAATTGCCAGGAATGCCACCGGATAGAGACATTGAGTTTTTGATTGAACTTTTGCCAGGAACAGGCCCAATATCGAAGCGACCATACATGATGCCCGCACAGGATTTGGCGGAAATCAAGAAGCAGATTAAGGAGCTATTGGATAAAGGTTTTATACGACCAAGTTCTTCGCCTTGGGGATCACCCGTACTATTAGTGGAGAAGAAGGATGGATCATTAAGGATGGTTGTAGATTATCGTGGATTGAATGCAGTAACAATCAAGAACAAGTACCCACTACCAATGATAAATGATCTGTTTGATCGTTTGCAAGGAGCTAAAGTGTTTTCCAAGATCGATTTGTGATCGTGGTACCATCATTGAAGATTCGAGAGCAGGACATACCTAAGACAGCATTTACCACGAGATATGGACTATATGAGTACACCGTTATGTCATTTGGACCGACTAACGCTACCGCCTATTTCATGAACCTGATGAACAAAGTGTTTATGGAGTTTTTGGATAAGTTCGTCATGGTGTTCATAGATGATATTTTGATTTTCTCAAGAATGAAGAGGAACATAAGGAACATTTATGTATTGGTTTTGGAGAAACTAAGGGAACATCAGTTATATGCCAAGTTCAGCAAATGTGAGTTTTCGCTAAAGAAAGTTGGATTTCTTGGACATGTTATATCCGGAGAAGGGATAGCAGTTGACCCACAAAGGTTGAGACCGTAACCAAATGGGAAGCACCAACGACAGTTGGAGAGATTTGGAGTTTCCTTGGACTCGCAGGGTACTACCAAAGATTCATTGAGAATTTCTCAAGGATTGCAAAGCCTATGATAGATTGTTGAAGAAGGATACCAAGTTCAGATGGACTGAGGATTGTGAGGCAAGTTTTCAGGAGTTGAAGAAAAGATTGGTTACCTCACCAGTGTTAATTTTGCCAGATCAGACCAAGGATTATGAGGTGTATTGTGGCGCTTCACGTCGAGGACTTGGAGCAGTGCTTATGAAAGAAGGAAGAGTTGTTTCGTATGCTTCACGACAACTTAAGCCTCATGAGTTGAATTATGCCACACATGATTTGGAGTTAGCAGCTGTTGTGCATGCATTGAAGACCTGGAGACATTTTCTCATTGGAAATCATTGTGAGGTGTATACGGATCACAAGAGTTTGAAGTACATCTTCACGCAGAAGGAATTAAACCTTAGACAGAGGAGATGGTTGGAGCTAATAAAGGATTATGATATGAGATTGCATTATCACCCCGGAAAGGCTAACGTTGTAGCAGACGCGTTGAGCCGTAAGAGCCACGTCAATACACTAATAATGGGAGGAATACCCAAGGAGTTATCCGAGGACCTTCGAGAGCTATGTTTGGAAATAGTTCCGAGAGGCTATGTAGCAGCATTGGAGATTCAGTCTACGCTGATGGACAAAATCAGAGAAGCTCAAAAGGCAGACAAGGAAGTCGCCTCTATAAAGGAGAAAATGAGCGAAGGAAAAGCTAAGGGATTTCGTGAGGATGAGCACGATACCCTATGGTTTGAGGACCGTGTTTATGTGCCAAATAACCCGGAGATCGAAGGTGATTCTGCAAGAGGCACATGATTCACCCTATTCGATTCACCCAGGAAATACCAAGATGTATTTGGATTTGAAGGAAACGTTCTGGTGGACCGGAATGAAGAAGGATATCGTGGAGTATGTAGCAGTTTGCGATGTATGTCAGAGAGTGAAGGCAGAGCATCAGAAGCCAGCAGTATTGTTGCAACCATTGCCGATACCTGAATGGAAGTGGGATAAACTAGGCATGGATTTCATCACAGGTTTGCCAAAGACTCGTTCAGGATATGACTCGATTTGGGTTATAGTCGATCGTTTGTGAAGGTAGCTCATTTCATTCCAGTCAAGACTACCTATAGCAGTGCTAAGTTGGCAAAAATATACATGACCAGAATTGTGTGTTCACACGGAGTTCCGAGGAGTATCGTATCAGATAGAGGAACTCAATTTACTTCAAAGTTTTGGAATCAGTTGCACGAAACATTGGGAACCAGGCTGGAATTCAAAGATGACTTTCCACCCACGTAATCGATGGATGACCGAGAGAGTCAATCAGATTTTGGAGGATATGTCGAGAGCTTGTACACTAGATTGTGGATCTAGTTGGGATGATAATTTGTCAGATGCAGAGTTTTCTTATAACAACGGTTACCAAACCAGCTTGAAGATGGCACCTTCGAGGCTTTATGCGGAAGGAGGTGCAGGACACCGTTATCATGGGACGAAGCCGAGACCGCTGCTTGTTTGGACCAGATTTGATTAAGGAGTCCGAATGTAGGTTAAGTTGATTCGCTGATAGGCTCAAGGTAGCCCACCAGCATGTAAAAGCTATGCGGATTCAAAACACAAGGCGATGGAATATGAAGTTGGAGACAGAGTATATCTTAGAGTATCCCCGCTCGAGGAGTTAAGCGTTTTGGAGTTAAAGGAAAATTAGCACCACGCTTCGTTGGACCAGAGTAGGATTTTGCAACGCATGGGAGAAGTTGCTTATAAGCTGGAATTGCCGGAGGGACTGTCAGGAGTTCATGATGTATTCCATATTTCTCAATTTGAAGAAATGTCACGCCGAGATGGCGGAAGTACCGTTAAGAGATACAAAGGCCACTTGAAGCGATTCATTGAAGGATGATTTGACATATGAGGAGAAACCAGTCAAGATTCTCGATTATGCTAGCAGAAAGTTACGGCAGCAAGGTTATTAAGTTTTGCAAGGTTCAGTGGAGCCACCACACTGAGGATGAAGCCACCTGGGAAAGAGAAGAAGATTTGCTCAAGGATCACCCTCACCTATTTTCTAGCCAACCCGAATCTCGAGGGCGAGATTCATCTTAAGGGGGGTAGGTTTGTAGCATCCCAAATTTTCAATTTGGAATGTATACATTAAGTCATCATGCATATCATATTTTCTTGCATTTTCCGATCCTAGAAAATTTCACGCAACTCAAGGACCCTCGGACAGAGTTGGAGATTTCATTATTTTCATATTTGAGCTTTCTCAAATTTTGAAAATAGGATCATTCGGATTTATTTATTTTTATCTTCAAATATTTTTCCGATACAAAAAAAATAAGAGAGGGAATAATATGACTTTCCCAAAATTTAGGAAAAATGAAGATTTAATAAATAAATCAAATTTTGGATTTTCGAAGTTTATTCGCTTTAGGGAAAAAATGGGTATTTTAAAAAAAATTGCATTTTTGGCCCCGTATTAAAGTTCATTTTGTTCGACTCAATTTTAGGAATCGGGGAAAATTTACGTTATTAATTTTGGAGTCCGTTTAAATTTTATTTTATCTGTTTTTCTGCGCGAGCTTTTATTTAAAAGAAACTCACACACAAGGCCGATCGGGCTAAGGCCCACTGACGGTCCACCTCACGACCGCCTCACTTGGGAGTCCTCGCCGCCCGAAGTCCGGCTCGGCCACGCCCGCCGTGGCCCCTCCCCAAGGCACCCCCTCCTCCTTAAAAGCCACCCCCGCCCCCCTCGACCCACCCCGCCGCCCGCCGCCACCCGAGCCCGCCTCGCCGCTTGAGCCGCCGCATCGCCCGGCCGCGCCACTCGCCGCCACCCTCTCGCCCGGCCCGCCGCCGCCGAGCCCACCCGACCCGCCGGAGCCTGTTCGCCCATGGCGACCTCGCCGGAGGTAGCCGCCGCCTCCCGGTTCGGTTTTGTTTAAAAACCGTTCGGTTTTCTTTTTCTTTCCGTTGTTCGGTTTTTTTAACCCTAGATCGGTTTATTTTTTTGGTTTAGTTATTTAGTGAACGTTCACCGATCCGTTCATTTTAACGAACGCGTACGCCGGTTAGTTTCTGTTAATGAACGTCCGTTCGTTTAACCGTTCGTCGTTTTTCTTTTAACCAGATTTAATCCGTTATTTTCCGATCTCGATTTCAGATCCAATCTTCGATCTAGTTTGTTTTCTCGCTCGTTTATCGGAATCAGGTGATTCAAGCGCCTGGAGTTTCGTTTCGAAACCGCCGTTCCGACTAATCAACTTCAACAAAGTTTTGCTACTGTAAAATTTGACCTAGTTTCAAATTGCTAGAACCAAGTCGTTTTCTTTCGACGTTTGATTTTCATTGCTTTATTTGATTCGATTCTTTTTGCAACCAGGGTTCTTAAGTTGAACTTTCTGGTCAGATCTTCTATTCGAGATTTACCTGCATTAGATGAGTACTTATTGTATGCTTGTTGTTTGTCTGCGATAGATCACCCGGAGTGCGCCGCTTGTTACTTCGAGTCTCTAGGTTTCGCGGATCGTCAGCAAGGCAAGTAACACTTGATCATACCTTTCCTACTACCCAGTTTTATGCATTAGATCAATCCTCAAACACTTGCATGATTAGGATCTAATTAAATCGTGGGATGGGAAGTAGATTGAGGTAGTACCTATTACCTGTTTTACTTATGAAACATTGGGAGTTACTTCTACGTTTGCTTATTATTGCCATGCTATGCTAGCAGACGTGGATTGGGTGAGTGATATCCATGACAGATGTGAGCTTGTTAATTTAATGGTTTATCTAAGGTGGCAACTTAAACACACATATGGGTGGATTGAGGCACCTGGTTTCTATCAGGACTTGCCTGTTTTTCTTCGGACCGCCACCTGTGCTCAAAGGGATCATAAGATCATTCATGCTAGAGACTTCCGTAGCAGCCACAAGCCATTATGGGCTCGCATAGTTGAGTAAGTCGTATGAACTCTTATAGTGGTGGACTAGCAGATGTAGGGGATGTAGGTGTACCGTCCACCCATCGTAAGGTGCTAGCGCTTCTGAAAGACTGTGTCTCGGTCATCCGTCTCTCAAACACCATGTAGTGCGAGAACCAAACGGAGGCGATCGAGTCTTGTGGGGAAAACTGCGCAAACCTCTGCAGAGTGTACAAACTAATCATGATTAGCCATGTCCCCGGTTATGGACATCTTGAGTATCTAGTACTTGAATATCATGTGAATCTCAACATGTTACTCTAATTAATGTTATTGGGTTTTAATGAGTACTTCTAATTGGGATTGAGGATGTCATCAACCATTCTCAATGTTTAACAACCACCATGATAGTTAAATAAATTTATTCCTTTGCGATGAGGGAAAAACCAGCTTTATGCAAAAATGTAACCAGAGAGCTTTACCACCAGCCATATATGCATGTAGTATAGGCTTATTCCTTCATTACTCTCTATGTGTTACATTGCCAAGATATTCCATGTCTTGACCCATTTTCGGCTGCAACGTTCATGTTGCAGACTTTTCGCATTTAGTAAGGTGTTTTAGGTCGTGGTTCTATACTCAGTGATGCCGATGGAGTTGATGGACTCACTTATCTTCCAAGTCTTCCGATGTTATCGTTATTAGATGGACTTAAGCCATATTTATTGTAATAAGTCCTCTTTTGGACAACGCTGTAATAAGTGTGTGATTGCTACTCTGTTATAAATCCTTCGAAGTACTGTGTGGTGTCAGCATTACTGATCCAGGGATGACGCCTGAGCACAGAGACTTGATCCATTCGGGTCGGGTCGCTACAAGTTGCTTATGCCATGCTTAATTAGCTAGGATCTTATAATGGTTTACCTTGTGTGCCAACATGCTATTTAAATGGTTGTGATGTGGTATGATGGGGTGGTATCCTCCTTTGAATGATTCAAGTGACTTGACTTGGCACATGTTCACACATGTAGTTGAAACAAATCAACATAGCCTTCACAATATTTACGTTCATGGTGGATTATATCCTACTCATGCTTGCACTCAATGTCTATTAATTTTAATGCATGTTCATGACTGTTGTCGCTCTCTAGTTGGTCGCTTCCCGCCTTTTGCTAGCCTTCACTTGTACTAAGCGGGAATACTGCTTGTGCATCCAATCCCTTAAACCCCAAAGTTATTCCATATGAGTCCACCATACCTTCCTATATGCGGTATCTACCTGCCGTTCCAAGTAAATTTATATGTGCAAAACTGTAAACCTTCAAATGAAATTCCGTTTTGTATGCTTTAATAGCTCATGTATCAACTAGGGCTGTCCGTATCTTCCATGCTAGGCGGGTTATTCTCAAGAGGAGTGGACTCGGCTCCTCACTCACGAGAAAATGGCTGGTCACCGGGATGCCCAGTCCCATGCTTTATGCAAATCAAATCAAAATAATTGCAAAACAAAACTCCCCCGGGACTGTTGTTAGTTGGAGGCAATCGTTGTTTCGAGCAAGCCATGGATTGATGCTTGTTGGTGGAGAGGGAGTATAAACTTTACCATTCTGTTTGGGAACCGCCTATAATGTGTGTAGCATGGAAGATATCGCCATCTCTTGGTTGTTATGTTGACAATGAAAGTATGCCGCTCAAAATATTATTTATCTCGCTTTAAAATCGAGCTCGCACCTCTACAAATCCACCTTCCCTCTGCGAAGGGCCTATCTATTTACTTTTATGTTGAGTTATCACCCTCTTATTAAAAAGCACAAGCTGGAAACCTTCACTGTCATTTGCATCCATTACTATTAATTTATATTGGGTATGACTATGACTGGATCTCTTTTACCATGAATTACAATGTTTAGTCAGTCCTTGATCTTTAAAGGTGCTCTGCATTTATGTTTTGCGGTCTCAGAAAGGGCTAGCGAGATACCATCTTGTTATATCATATCATGATTGTTTTGAGAAAGTGTTTTCATCCGAGATTTATTATTGCTCGCTAGTTGATTATGCCATTGACATGAGCAAACATGAGACCTAAGAGTTATTGCGAATATGGTTAGTTCATAATCTTTGCTGAAAACTTGAATGCTGGCTTTACATATTTACAACAACAAGAGCAAACAGAGTTTGTAAAAGTTTATATTTATCACTTTCAGTTTGTCAAATGAATTGCTTGAGGACAAGCAAAGGTTTAAGCTTGGGGGATTTGATACGTCTCCGTCGTATCTACTTTTCCAAACACTTTTACCCTTGTTTTGGACTCTAACTTGCATGATTTGAATGGAACTAACCCGGACTGACGCTGTTTTCAAAGAAATTGCCATGGTGTTATTTATGCGTAAACAAAAGTTCTCGGAATGACCTGAAACTCCACGGAGATTATTTTTGGAAATAATAAAAAATACTGGCGAAAGAATCAAGTCCAGGGGGCCCACACTCTTGCCACGAGGGTGGGGGGCGCGCCCCCCAGTCTCGTGGGCCCCCTGGAGCTCCACCGACCTCAACTCCAACTCCATATATTCGTGTTCGGGGAGAAAAAAATCGGAGAAAAAGATTCATCGCGTTTTACGATACGGAGCCGCCGCCAAGCCCTAAACTCTCCCGGGAGGGCTGATCTGGAGTCCGTTCGGGGCTCCGGAGAGGGGAATCCGTCACCGTCATCATCATGAACCATCCTCCATCACCAATTTCATGATGCTCACCGCCGTGCGTGAGTAATTCCATCGTATGCTTGTTGGACGGTGATGGGTTGGATGAGATTTATCATGTAATCGAGTTAGATTTGTTAGGGTTTGATCCCTAGTATCCACTATGTTCTGAGATTGATGTTCCTATGACTTTGCTATGCTTAATGCTTGTCACTAGGGCCCGAGTGCCATGATTTCAAATCTGAACCTATTATGTTTTCATGAATATATGTGAGTTCTTGATCCTATCTTGCAAGTCTATAGTCACCTACTATGTGTTATGATCCCGCAACCCCGAAGTGACAATAATCAGGACCACTCCCGGTGATTACCATAGTTTGAGGAGTTCATGTATTCACTATGTGTTAATGCTTTGGTCCGGTACTCTATTAAAAGGAGGCCTTAATATCCCTTAGTTTCCATTAGGACCCCGCTGCCACGAGAGGGTAGAACAAAAGATGTCATGCAAGTTCAAGCATATATGACTATATTCGGAATACATGCCTACATTAAATTGATGAATTGGAGCTAGTTCTGTGTCACCCTATGTTATGATTGTTACATGATGAACCGCATCCGGCATAATTCTCCATCACCTATCCAATGCCTACGAGCTTTTCACATATTGTTCTCCGCTTATTTACTTTTTCGTTGCTACTGTTACAATCACTACAAAACCCAAAAATACTACTTTTGCTACCGTTACCGTTACTTCCATATTACTTTGCTACTAAATACTTTGCTGCAGATATTAAGTTATCCAGGTGTGGTTGAATTGACAACTCAACTGCTAATACTTGAGAATATTCTTTGGCTCCCCTTGTGTCGAATCAATAAATTTGGGTTGAATACTCTACCCTCGAAAACTGTTGTGATCCCCTATACTTGTGGGTTATGAATGCCTACACCAATTAGTGAAGAAGCTAATGATTATGATTATGAAACTTCAGATCAAGTTACTACCGAACCTCGTAGGTCAACCAGAGCACGTTCCGCACCAGAGTGGTAGGGTAATCTTGTTCTGGAAGTCATGTTACTAGATCATGATGAACCTACAAACTATGAGGAAGCGATGATGAGCCGAGATTCCGCAAAATGGCTTGAGGCCATGAAATCTGAGATGGGATCCATGTATGAGAACAAAGTGTGGACTTTGGTGGACTTGCCCGATGATCGGCAAGCCATAGAGAATAAATGGATCTTCAAGAAGAAGACTGACGTTGACGGTAATGTTATTGTCTACAAAGCTCGACTTGTCGCAAAAGGTTTTCGGCAAGTTCAAGGAGTTGACTACAATGAGACCTTCTCACCCGTAGTGGTGCTTAAGTCTGTCCGAATCATGTTAGCAATTGCCGCATTTTATGATTATGAAATCTGGCAAATGGATGTCAAAACTGCATTCCTTAATGGATTTCTTAAAGAAGAGTTGTATATGATGCAACTAGAAGGTTTTGTCGATCCTAAAGGTGCTAACAAAGTGTGCAAGCTCCAAATGATCCATTTATGGACTGGTGCAAGCCTCTCGGAGTTGGAATATACGCTTTGATGAGGTGATCAAAGCATATGGTTTTATCTGAGACTTTTGGAGAAGCCTGTATTTACAAGAAAGTGAGTGGAAGCTCAGAGCATTTCCAATATTATATGTGGATGACATATTGTTGATTGGAAATGATATAGAATTTCTGGATAGCATAAAAGGATACTTGAATAAGAGTTTTTCAATGAAAGACCTCGGTGAAGCTGCTTATATATTGGGCATCAAGATCTATAGAGATAGATCAAGACGCTTAATTGGACTTTCACAAAGCACATACCTTGATAAGATTTTGAAGAAGTTCAAAATGGATCAGTCAATGAAAGGGTTCTTGCCTATGTTACAAGGTGTGAAGTTGAGTCAGACTCAATGCCCGACCACTGCAGAAGATAGAGAGAAAATGGAAGTCATTCCCTATGCTTCAGCCATAGGTTCTATCATGTATGCTATGCTGTGTACCAGACTTGATGTGTGCCTTGCTATAAGTATAGCAGGGAGGTATCAAAGTAATCCAGGAGTGGATCACTTGACAGCGGTCAAGAACATCCTGAAGTACCTGAAAAGGACTAAGGATATGTTTCTCATTTATGGAGGTGACAAAGAGCTCGTCGTAAATAGTTACATCGATGCTAGCTTTGACACTGATCCGGATGACTCTAAGTCACAAACCGTATATGTATTTATATTAAATTGTGGAGCTGTCAGTTGGTGCAGTTCCAAGCAAAGCGTCGTGGCGGGATCTACATGTGAAGCGGAGTACATAGCTGCTTCGGAAGCAACAAATGAAGGAGTCTGGATGAAGGAGTTCATATCCGATCTAGGTGTAATACCTAGTGCATCGGGTCCAATGAAAATATTTTGTGACAATACTGGAGCAATAACCTTGGCGAAGGAATCCAGATTTCACAAAAGAACCAAACACATCAAGAGATGCTTCAACTCCATCCGTGATCAAGTCAAGGAGGGAGACATAGAGATTTGCAAAATACATACGGATCTGAATGTGGCAGACCCATTGACTAAGCCTCTTCCACGAGCAAAATATGATCAGCACCAAGACTCCATGGATGTTAGAATCATTACATTGTAATCTAGATTATTGACTCTAGTGCAAGTGGGAAACTGAAGGAAATATGCCCTAGAGGCAATAATAAAGTTGTTATTAATATTTCCTTATGTCATGATAAATATCTATTATTCATGCTAGAATTGTATCAACCAGAAACTTGATACATGTGTGAATATATAGACAAAACAAAGTGTCCCTAGTATGCCTCTACTAGACTAGCTCGTTAATCAAAGATGGTTAAGTTTCCTGACCATAGATATGTGTTGTCATTTGATGAACGGGATCACATCATTAGGAGAATGACGTGATGGACAAGACCCATCCGTTAGCTTGGCATAATGATCGTTAAGTTTTATTGCTACTGCTTTCTTCACGACTTATACATATTCCTTTGACTATGAGATTATGCAACTCCCGAATACCGGAGCAATACCTTGTCTTCTATCAAACGTCACAACGTAAATGGGTGATTATAAAGATGCTCTACAGGTATCTCCGAAGGTGTTTTGTTGGGTTGGCATAGATCGAGAATAGGATTTGTCACTCCGAGTATCGGAGAGGTATCTCTGGCCCTCTCGGTAATGCACATCATAATAAGCCTTGCAAGCAATGTGACTAATGAGGTAGTTACGGGATGATGCATTACAGAACGAGTAAAGAGACTTGCCGGTAATGAGAT